>CM056574.1:64152500-66552500 GCA_029721435.1 Gymnothorax reevesii | reverse complement strand
AGCTAATCAAAGTTGTTAGAACTTCTCCTGTTGCTCTGTGGCTGGAGAACTCCGAAGTTCGCAGGCCACTGAGTCGGGATCAATGAAATACCATTAAGATTTTTTAAATCGCATTTTTTTGCGAAGGGGTTGCCATTTTGATAAGCATTTTGTGAAAACCTTTTGAAATTTGATTCCCATTTTGCGATGCGAATCCGCCTAATCTGATCACTGAATTTTTGAGTAAAAGTGCTGCCAAGAAAGTATCCTAGCGTGAGCTTGTATTTTCTCTTATTTTTTATGCAATATGCAAAATTCGAGCCGGTGAGTCAAATGGTTGAGAACAAATTTTACAATTGTTTTACATTACAACTGCATTTACAATTGCAATTTTACAGAGTTTTTCTTACTACAGCACCACATATTGGCCAATTAGAATGAAGTTCGCTGTACCTTTCTACCGCACTACCATTTGGCCAATCAAAGCAATTAGCATTAATTTTACACATCCTTATCAATAGTGTAATGATTGATGATGGTTAAAGTGAGTATAACTGTCACTACCTGAGTATACGGGCTAATGAAATTTAATTGGCTGATATCAGCCATCTTGTTTGAACTGTCACTTTGTTCTTCCAGGATTTCATGGCAAACTTCACCATTATGAAGCATGAAAGTTGCTCGCAAAATTGGTTTAAGAGTTATGATCATTTGTTTGCTATAGCGCCACCTACGAAAGGGTTTATAACCAATTTTGGTGTGAAGAAGTTGTATGGCCTGTAGATGTGTCATCTCAAGTATGGTGATGATTGGACATTGCATTAAGGAGATACAGCTCTTTATATCAACACATGTAAATACGAAGGAGCCATAAGTGCAAAAATCCCTAGATCTGATTTTTTGTACGTTGAGGAAAATCCTGGTTTTAGTAGAGCCAATTGTGTTGATCAATAAAAATTACTGAAATTAAATCACTGAAGTCCTGTGAATTCTCCACAATTTCCACCTCCATAATTGACCATTTAGTAGATTATGTAGTGGGCTCCAGAACTATTGGCACCTTGACTGGAAATGCACTAGAAATACTACTACTAATAATATCAATAATATGGAAATACACTCAAAATGCTGACAAGTAACAAGTGTAGTACTTGTAGTACTACGGCTACAGTGAAACCCATCAAAATTATTTATTTATCCATTTCAAAATCCATTTCCATGAAAACAAAGCTTTACAACCAATTTCACCCCTGTTTTAATGGGCTACTTGGCACAACCACCAAGGATAACACCACTTTTACTGGATAAAAAGTTTTATCCACTTTTTTTACTGGATTTTACTGCAGGGGTCCCCAATCTTTCCCAGAAAGGGCCGGTGTGGGTGCAGGCTTTCATTGCAACCAAGCAGCTACACACCTGATGCTACAAATCACGCTTATTAGCAAAGAGTCCAGGGGTTAATTAGTAGTATCAGGTGTGTAATTGTTTGGTTGCAATGAAAGCCTGCACCCACACCAGCCCTTTCTGGGAAAGACTGGGGATTCCTGTTTTACAGGGTTAAAAAACATAAGGACCACGATGGAAAAATGATCAGTCACATTTTTACGTTGTGGAGAAATGATGAATTTAAAAAAATCAAAACGATCTTAGAAACAAAGCTCCGAAACTAATATGCAGAAAAAACAAAATATATATATATATATATATACACACACAAATATGCAAAACTTGTAGTCTGATCATTTTTCCTTTGTGGTCTTTACATGTTTTAAGGGAATTGGGACTATTCCTCCTAGCAGATCCTTTCAAGAATAGTCACATTCTGTGGTCAATGCCTATCAAGTGCCCTCTTCAGATCAGCCCACAGGTTTTTGATTGGATTGCGATTTGTAACCGAGATTGCCATTGCAGAACATTGATGTTGCTGTTCCTGAACCAGTTCTGCTTGAATTTTGAGATGTACTTTGGGTAAGTGTCTCCCTGGAAAGTCCATCTACTGGCAAGTCTCACCCTTTTGTTCGTCTGCCAAAAAAGCCAGATGCTTGGTGGAATCCATTTAGCCGTTTATCTTAATCATTGCTCCTGGACCTCTGGAATTGAAAAAGCCCCGAATGTTTCGTCGTGAGTATGAGATGCTGAGTATGATGATTTTAACTGGTTAAAATCAATGGCATAATGTCAATAAGTCTGGAGCCCGCTGTAGATCTTTGCATTGACTTGTTATATCGATTAAGAAATATTAAATATTAGTTTCTGACACAATAGGACTCTGAGGTATCACTTCATCATCAGACTAAAAGTGTCACAAAAGCAAAGGGTGTGAAAGGATGAACAGCTGGATGCATGGGCAGGGCACTCGTGGGGTGGGGTCAGGGGTAAGGGAACACAGTACCGGAGATGCATTCTCCGCTGACAGGGCTGCAGCCACGGTCTCCGCAGTCACATGATAAGGAGCAGTTCAGACCAAACGTGTGTTCTGGACACGTGCTGTTACAGCTTCATGCAGAAAAAAGAACCAATTAGATACACATGGTTAAGCTCGACAACCAATCCAAATCACACAGTTGAGCTCAATAACCAATCAGAATTACTAGACACCACTCCATAACCAATCAGATACACACGACAGAGCTCAATAACCTATTAGAACCACACAATTGAGCCAAATAATGAAATGACATATGGTGGGCTCCAAAATTATTGGTACCCCTGACTGGCAATGCACAAACAATACAAACAAGAGCCATTAGTGGATGGCATATGCCCCTGGCTCCACATACTGAAAGAATAAAAATGCCACCAGCTCTGGAAACAAACCATACACCCTAAAAAGTTTAAAACGTCTCCATGGAGACCAGAAAAAATACAAAATTCACTTCGGATTAGCAAAAGGCACCACCTTAGGTCCTGATTAATATGCGCACCAAGTTTTGTTAAAACGTTTTCAGGCTCTGGAAATGAAATGTTCAAAGACGGACGGACGGACGGACGGACAGACAACTACATTAACTAGATCCCCTCGCATTATAAGCCGGGGGGATAATAATAAAAATATATGAACAATATAATTATAGAGGAACGGAATGCATCAACATATGTGAATTACTTTATTACCCCACCCACCTGAAGGGTGAGGGAAGGGGTATTGTTTTTGGTTCTGTTTGTTTCTGTATTTGCGTGTTTGTTTGTTTGTTTGTTATCACTCTAGCGGCAAAACTAATGGCCAGATTCACCCCAAATTTGGTTTAGGGTATGCCACTGACACAGAATAGATCCCTCTTGATTTTCTTACAAGTGGGTGAAAGTATGTACGATGGGCGGGGTTTGTTGTGCCTGGCACCGCTTGTTTTATTAATGATTTGATAGAAAAAAACCAAAATAATGACAATCATTCAATACTAAATAAATTTCAACAAAATTAAGATTTCATAATAATTGGCACCCTTCATTTAGAACTAAGTGCAACCATTCTTACAAGTACAACAGCATGGAGTCTTTTCCTGTTTTGACAAGGTTAAGGTACACATTTAGGGGGATTTTGGACCATTCCTCGAAGCAGATCCTTTCAAGATCCTTCACATTCTTGGGTTTGCGTTTATCAACAGCCCTCTTCAATTCAGCCCATGGGTTTTCAGCGGGATTGAGGCCTGGTGACTGAGATGGCCATTGTATTTGTTGTCACAGAACCATTTCTGTGTGGATCTTGAGGCATGCTTTGGGTCACTGCCTTGTTGAAAAGTCCGCCTAGGGCTAAGTCCCAGCCCTCTGGTGAAGGCAATCAGATTGTCACCCAAAATATCCTGATACTAGGTGGAATTTATTATGCCATTAATCTTAACCTGTGCCCCTTGACCTCTTGAATTTAAACAGCCCCAAAACATGACTGACTCACCATCATATTTCACTGTGGGTATGAGGTGCTTCTCCTTGTATGCATCTCTGTTTCGATGCCAAACATGCCGCTGCTGTATCTGACCGACTTGCAACTTTGGTTTCATCTGACCAAAGCACCTCGTTCTAGTCATAATTTAATTTACTTTAGGCAAACTTCAAGCACTTGCTTCTGTGTTTCATGGTCAGAAAAGGCCTTCCTCTGGCAACCCTTCCAAAGAACCTGTGGTTGTGGAGGTGGTGCCTGATGGTGCGTTTTGTAACCTGGTGACCCCAAGATGCCACCTCACAGTAATTCTTGGGGATTTTGCTGCTTCTCTCACCATCCTCCTCAGTATCCTGGGGGTAAAAATGTAGTAGCGTCTTCTACCCCAGTGGCATATTCAATCATTTGTGAATCTTCTTGTAGCCTTTACCAGATTTATGAGGGTCTATGGTCATCTGCCTCTTTTGAACTGACAGTTGTTTTGTTTTCTTCATAGTGTTGGATGACAAAAGGATATTGCATGTTACCTCATTTTTATACCCTATTGAAAAAGGAAGTGATGTAATGGCTGAAGATAGTTCCTTAACACTTAGATAAAACTTAAATAACTAGTTTAATTTTGGTAGATGTTAATTATAATAATCTTTAAGGGTGCCATTAATTGTGAAACTTTTGGAAACAGAATTCTAGCTGCTAGAATTCTAAGATAGTTTAAGATGGCCTGAGCTATGTTCTTAGCTGGTCTCCATAGTTTGATGAAGGTGGTCAAAGCTGGTTAAACTGGTATTTTCAGCTGGAGTCAGCTGGTGAAGGGCTGATCGACCAGCAAAAATGTCCAAAACACAGTTTAAACCAGTCGGACCAGCCTAGGCAGGTCAAAGCTGGAATTTTCAGCAGGGCGTAGATTCCTCCATTGACGAATTCATCGCTCCCTTATACCCACCCAAGTACTGGTGTCGATAGCCAGTCACTCAATTATATACTCAGATTCATCTGCGTAACTGAACAGTTATAGTTCACGCGTTGGTGAAGCTTCCCTGGTAATGATGTATTGATTGACTCGTTTCTTACCCAATTCCCGAGTGTTTAAACTTTCCTTAATAACTGAAATACGTTGATCGGACAATAAGAATAGGATACAAAGCTGAGCGGAAAAGTAAGGTCGGTTGTATTCTTCGAATGTTGGCCTTCGTTGCGCAGCTGAAAATTATGCGATTTCAAAGAAAAAAAGACACCCGAAACCGGCCTGAAGTGTTCAGTTCCATTTACGAGATTTAAATGTTGTATGGACGCGGTCAACGGGAATTATTCAGAATGAAACAGTACTGAAGGGTCCCTTCTACCCGAAACATCTGTTCTGGAGGAGGGCATCAATAAAGAAAACAGGTTATACTTCTATTCTGTTTGCATTTTGCTCAATATGGCTTTTTGCTGTGGAATTCATACCACGTTTAAAAACATTGAATGCCGAGGTTTTCGTCTCTCCAGGTGCATGCAGCCCACGCACGCCGGTAGATCCCTCGGTACGTTCATTGCACCATTCTTTTGAATCTAGGGAGGTATATGTCGTTTGATTTTTCCTGAAAGTGGAATATCTGTTCTGTTAAAATAAGGTATATTTCAGAATTTAGATATTACTGAGTTAGTGAGTTTTTACCCTTATAAGGTGTAAGGTTGTGAGCTCGGATGTGAGACCGGTTAGCTTTTCATTGCAGGGTGAATGTTCTGGCTGTTTAATCAGCAGTTTATTTAATGCTAGGGGGAATTTGAAGAAAAATTGACAAAATTATAAACTTTGTTATGGAGAAAAGTCATGTTTTGTGTTTGGAGAGGTTACTGGTGTCCACTGATGTTCAACTGCACTGATATTGATAAATTCATGCTAAACTCAACCAGAAAATCATTAGTTCATGCTGAATTTCATCCCTCAAAAGTTAATTTGTGTGAAATATATGATTATTTTATTATCTGACAGTGCAACATTTTGATGCATCTCAGACTTCGGGGAGACACCTGGATAGCTGTCTAATTTGACTGATAGCAAGAAGGTAATCTAGAATGTAATGCTCAAGATGAATTTTACTTGTGGTCAAGAAGTTTATGATCCCAGAAATGTATAGTTTTAAGCCCCAGCAGTTTTTCAATTGTCAGTATTATTATTATTTATTTATTTATTTATTTGCAATTTCAAAGTTTAAAATCATGAAGATTTTTTGTGTTTGCAGTCCCTTTTCTCAACCAAAATCATAAAAATAAACTGAAATACAATGAGAGTCTAAATGCTTCAAGTGTCTAGACTCAATTGAGCCAAAGTTTTCCTATCTGTGAAACTGCAATCTTGAATTATAAAGCCTTAAATAAGGTAACACCTAAATAGCCAGATTTGGCTTCTGGGCAAAGGGGTTAACTAATTATCAATATGCAGCGGCTTACACCAATCACAAGGCACAGGTCACTGTGGCAAGGTCAAAGTCAAATCCACTACTGACCTTACTTTGCACACCCACCCCTCAGAAGCAATCTGCACACCAAATTGTAAGCTGCTGTAGTCAGAGTACTTTTGGAACTATAGCCTGGACAAAATTTTCAGGTTCAAGGTCACTATGCCAAGGTCAAAGGTCAAATCCACAAATGACCCTTACAATGCACACCTATCCCTAACACAGAGCCTGCATACCCAATTTGAAGCTCCTGTGGTCCACAATTTTGAGATATGGCCTGGACAAATTTTGGAGCCACCATGTGCCTACCCAGACACGGCAGATTGTAACAATACCCCATCAGCCCATGAAGGGCTGAGAGGTAAAAACCAATCTGAATCACAAACACCTTGGCTCAATTACGATTAAACCATAAAAACCACACAGCTGACTTCAGGTTCCAATCTGATTCACACAATAAAGCTCAGTAACCAATCAAAAGCATGCAGCTAAGCACAAAAAAAGAATCACACAACTGAGCACAATTAAAATTAGAATAACAACTGAGCACAAAAAACAGCATCACAACTGAGCACAATAAAAAATATAATAATATTTATATTGCCATGTTTTGAATTCCATGCTGCTTGATCAGCCCAAGTGATTTTCTTCTGTTCAAGGACCTTCCTCATACATGAAAACATAGGGATAGACACCAAAATTGTGATTCTATCTGTCGTGAAAGTAAAATAATGTAAAAAATTTGATATTTTTCACTTTTGCAGAAGCCATTTTGAAAATATCAACACGGCCGAACAACCTACATGATTCTACACTGCACCATTGGATTTCTTGGGTTTGAAAACATATATTCAGACACCAAGATCATGTTTTTATCTCATCTACAAGTGGAATAATTGCAAAAAACGTAATTTGGGAATTTTGGTGGCGGCCATTTTGAAAATGGCTGCCAACATGGGGTGGGACCCAAAATATTGCTGATGGCACCTGATTTTCTCATTATGGGGTGCCCAAGGAACAAAATGGTATGGGTGGTGGAGAGTTCCTAGGGGGGTGCATGGTGAGCCCTCGCAGCCCATGGACTAATACAAATTGGGAAGGGACTGCCGGGATGGGATACTAAAAATAGTCGCTTTGTTCGTTGCTTCAGCGCCTTCTGTTGGCTAACCGGGCGCTCATCAGTAAGATTCTAAGCTTGCTCATGTTCGGGTATCCTCTGCCCACGTTCCGGACTTGCGAAGTTTCAAACAATGTGTTTAAAGAAGCAGTTGCTAATAGGCGCGCGCTTTGAAGGCGAGCCACAAACTGCCCTCACTCTCGTGAAGTTGACAACAAGCTTTGGACATAGTTCTCAAATTGGGCATTTCAGATTCGGGTGGGATTTGAGATGCCAAATTTATTATAAAAAATGAAATAAATAAATAAAATAAAAAAATAGAATCACAACTGAGCATAATTAAAAATAGTTACCCAGCTGAGTACAATTAAAAATAAAATCACACAGCTGAAATTAACATCCAATCAGAATCACACACCCAAGTTCAATAACCAATCAGAATTACAAATCTGTCATGGCTCTCGTACCTTTCTCCCTCAAACCCAAGCTGGCACACACAGCTTCCTGTCACATGATCACACAGCCCGTGAACACAGGGGGCACATAAGAACTGGCATCGGTCTCCAAAAGTCCCGTTTGTGCAGCGCACATCACATCTGTGGAAAAAAGGAAGAGAAACCTATTCTTTCAGTGATGACACTGGGTGCAAACGCTTGTTGAGAGAGAACACACAACATGTCAGAAAAACTTTACAGTTACTACTGGGCTGCTAGAGAAAAGAGCAGTCCAGAGTCAGACTGAAACTGCTAAATTGGAGGCTCTTCCTACTGGCCTGAGTGAGTGAATGAAGTCAGGATTGGTTGATAAAGTCAAGGTGCCACTGTTATGCCAAACATTTTGATGAAGTTCCGTCATCAGGTGATGGACACAGCCATGCGCCCCTATCAGCACTGGTCCAGTCCAGCCCAGATCACATTACCCTGTGCCCTTTTGAATACCTTGGTCCGGTCCAACCTGGGTTGCAGTTTGAACACGCTCCTTTCTGAGGGTCACAAGGTTCACCGTTCCGGCAGTGAGGACATGCCTCCAGGCAGAGGTTTCCATGGGTACCGGGTGGGCAGGGTTGGTCGCATCGTGTGCCATTCCAGCCGGGATCGCATGCAGCGCAAAACCCATCCACAACAGAGCAGGGCTGCCCCTCCTTACAGCGACCACACCTGGAGGAAGGGCAGAACTGCACCCTCATTAACACAGAAACCAGAACAAATACATACACTTATCTCATAAATACCTTTCTTTCTCACTCTCTTCATCACACACACTCTTTCTCTCCATCGTTGTCTGTCTCTTTCACACATAAACACACTCTTACTCCTTCTCACATCCCTCTCCGTATCGCCCGGCACTGCACGGCTCGTTGCAGAAGGGTTTCTTGTAGCCGGGATGACAGAGGCAGGCTCCACTGGTCGAGTCGCACTCGCTGTGCCGCAGGTCGCAGTTGCAGTAACGGTCGCATGTAGGGCCCCACCAGCCGCGGATGCACTGGCAGGTGCCGGAGCGCTGTAGGCAAGGGGAGATGTAGCAGCTGCAGGGAAGGCTACACTTTTGCCCCCAGAACCCCGCCTTGCAGATGCAATGCCCTGTTTCGGGGTCGCAGGTGGACGTGTCGCGGTGGCACTGGCAAGCCTTGTTGCACATTGGCGACCACCAGCCCGGCTCACACGTGCAGTTCCCATGCAGCGGGTCGCAGCGGCCGTGTCGCCCGCACTTACACGCATGCTCACACATTGGCCCCCAGCGGCTCGGCAGGCACGTGCACGCCCCTGTCTGAGGGTCGCAGCGCCCGTGGGGGTGACACTGACACAGCTCGCGGCAGTCCGGTCCCCAAAATTCCGCCGGGCACCCTGTGGGGGGGGGAGGAGGAGAGAGAGCCATTCATGAGGCAGGATCAGCAGAATGCAGGTGTGACCACAGCTAAACCCACTGTGGTCATCCACAACTTCCTTTTAGACCCTCTGCATTTTCTTTCAGAGATTCATCCCCATATTCTACAGTTTAAATGAAATACAGGCGAGTGTTTTGGAAAACAGGACGACAGACTCACTCATTTTGTTTTAATGACTGTTTTAGGAGGGTTCCGGGTTTTACGGAGTGCACTTCTCTAGCTACCTCCATAATCCTGCTTTGATAAAAATGAGGCAAATTGAAGTTCAGAAAGTACAAACTGTGAAAGGTCGGGGACTTAATCAACGCGAGCTTATGACCTGGGCTTACTGAGAATTCCTTGTTCATGGGAAATAATTGCAATCCCCGATCCCTATCATGAGTGGGGTTCAGCGGGTGTCGGCGAAAGATAAACACACGCTGATCCACTCAGTGTGGCGGGCGTGCAGCCCCGAACATCTACGGGCATCACAGACCTGTTATTGCTCAATCTCGTGTGGCTGTATGCCTCTTGTCCCTCTAAGAAGTTGGATGCCGGCCGCTCGGGGCCTAGTTAGCATGCCAGAGTCTCGTTTGTTATTGGAATTAACCAGACAAATTGCTCCACCAACCGTGTCCGGGACGGGTGAGGTTTCCCGTGTCAAGTCAAATTAAGCTGCAGGCTCCACTCCTGGTGGTGCCCTTCCGTCAATTCCTTTAAGTTTCAGCTTTGCAACCATACTCCCCCCGGAACCCAAAGACTTTGGTTTCCCGGACGCTGCCCGGCGGGTCATGGGAATAACGCCACCGGATCGCTAGTTGGCATCGTTTATGGTCGGAACTACGACAATATCTGATCGTCTTCGAACCTCCGACTTTCGTTCTTGATTAATTAAAACATTCTTGGCAAATGCTTTCACTTTCGCCCATCTTGCGCCGGTCCAAGAATTTCACCTCAGCTACCCTGTATGTTCACAGTTTATAAGATATAAAATGTGTTTGTTTTACTTATATTATTGTTTTTCTTATCATATTGCAGACCAGTTTTGAATTGAAATAAAATTTGCTACACAAACATATGTTCATATGGCTCATGAGAAAATGTTTGTTTTATTGTTAATTATCAAATAAATTACATTTTGAATATTGCCTCCCAGCATTTAAGAGTGGCTAAATAATTCCTGTCATATGAGTGATCAGTACTCACCAATAAGTAGGATAATACATGGTTTGCACTGACACATGGCGACATGATCATATGGTGTGACTCTATATCATTTGGTGTGACATTCCAAATTGTAAAAAAATAACATAGCTTTATTAATGATAAAACCTGAAAATGTTAATGGACTACACAGAAAATGGCATCAGCAAGAGTCAAAAATATTTTTATAATTTTATAGCAAGGTTTGTCTCAATAAATGGAAAATGTCTTAAAAGACCAACAGCATAGGTCTCACATTGAGCGACGATTTAGAAAATAATGCGCAAATTTAATTAATTTTCACAAAAGTATAATTGATCAAAGTCTAGTTAGGATAAATGACTTTGATAAAGTGAGTAACTTAAGAAAGGTATGATCCATTTTCAGTTTATATACAATTATTTTCATGTCACACCATATGAAGATTTTAGGCACTACTACAACAAATTGTCACATATATTCTGATTCCAATTGAAAATCTAAAAACAATATATGTTTCTATAAAGATGAGAGTAAGTAGAACAAAAGTCAACCATATTGATGCCTGTTATTTAAAATTTTTGTAAAAACACTTTTTTCTGGTATATATGTCACTGACCCATACATGTCTTAACCCCCCACCCCACCCCTTCCGAATGGACATAAGTGAACTGACTTGCATGACACCTAGCATTTCCTTGCTTTGTCCTGTGTTTCTTTTATTTTTGTGATTTTTCATTTTGTTCAAATTCTAAACCATTTTGCCAATGCTGATAAAATTCACATTTGATGCACATACTGGCTGTTATCTGTTTAAATGGGTTCCACTCTTATTTTGTGTCACTCAGTAAAGTTTCACCTGTAAGACATACATCCATTTTTGATCCTCACCAGTTTGATCTTACAGTCTTCCTCAAGCTGGGTAAATTTAGGATGACAGCCATATCGGTAATATGTAAATCATATAGAGTGCTCTATTTGGACACTTTAATACAAAATGATAAATCTGGGTTTTTCTATAATTTTTTTATGCTCAAAAAGCATAAAACAGACTCCAAGTTTGCCAAAGAATTAAGATTGACTTTTTCGAAGATCAGCCCTAAACAGACACAAGTGGACTTCTCACCAAATCCAAATCTTTTCATGCTTCATTATCATTGAGTTTGAGACCAGAAATGGGGGAAAACATTCATTGTCATGGTGATTAACCCATTCCCTGCCAAGCAGGCCACACCCCCTTTTTGGGGCCTTGAGTCATACCACTTTTGACTGCTCCTAATCTCAACCTGCATGGAGGTCCCAGGTTTGTGTCAAGTAAAGTAGAAAAAGTCACTCTTAAATACATATGGGAAAACTCGTTTACAGGACACCACCATCTTAAAAATAATGCAGATTAGGGGTCCAGACGCATTTAATTAAAAAAAACAAAAAAAAAAAACAACAAGTATTCCAATTTGTTTTTCGTGGTCAGAAAACATAAAATAGACACCAAGTTTGCATGTGTAGCTCATATGGTTAAGTAGTTATTGCCAAAATCTTTTTTGGGCGGTGGACATATTGAATTTGGCTGCCATGATGACCCACGGGGTTACTGACTCAGGTAATAGAACCAAATTATTAGAACATGTCCTGGGCAACATTTAAGCCAAATTTAGTGCTTTTAGACTGGGTGCGTGAAATTATCCCTAAAGCCTTCAACTATTGATCACTTTTCATAAATGGCTGTTTAGTGTTACAAATCAAGTTATAACACATATTTCGCTAGAAAATGCATTTGTTTTTTTTGTATCATATGTGCTAGGACAGACATGGGCCAAATTTAGATGAGCACCCTCCTAAAACCAACATATGGGGATAAATCAATGAATAACTCCCAATTATCGCAGTGCTAGTTCTAAAATGTATAACTGTTATTGTTCATGCTGTCCTAAGGAACAATTTGACACCAAACATGGCTTAATTGCTTAGAATATATGAGACCCAGGAGGAATTGAATCCATAAAAAGCATAATTTGGCTACATTTTTCATCACAAATTGAAAGTTAAAAATGAAAAATAATATAGTTCCCAAAATGATCCACCCTAAATACTTGGTAAAAAGTAGGTGCAGTAGGCCTATGCCAAATTTGTTTGCACAAAGTTTAAAGAAATTCTTTCACCGGTAACAATGTAGTAGGACAGCTGGATTCCTTTTGAGTTCCAAGAGTTGCTTTTGGATTCCTTTAAAACAATTATTGGTCCTCACTTGCTCAATCATTTTTCCTAATTAACAATACATTCACTCCGAGAATACTTCATGCCATCAGGTGCCGCAAATTTTCCTCATTATGGTGAGACGGTAATCATTCATCTGGATGCACAATTTGGTGCATTTCTATTAGCCATTTTCAAAATTGTGCAAAGGTGTACCAAATCTTTGTTTTTGAACTTACGGTTTACTATGGTTTACCTTTTCTGAACCGTAGGCCTACGGTTAGATAAGATAAATTATCTTTTTTAACTGAATTTAGCCTGTTATTTAATCGCCGTTAGATCACATTAAGAAAAAAGCAGATGCTAAGTGCCAATGGATTATTCTTATCATTGGACAACCAACATTTTTGTCAAAGAGCAAATTCTCACTGGCACCAGATGGCCAGCCTGTTGGGGGCCCTTGGTACAGCCCAACCCAGGGCCTTACGGGCCCAATGGTGTCTAGCTTGCTGGAGGGTCGCTTCATTGGCAAAGTGAGTGTTTTCTGTGATTGTTTCTGAATGATTTTATTGGAATCGAAGCACAGAATTGTGATTACTTCACTCACCAGTGAGAAACCTGTGTGCAGACTGTGAACTAGCAGGAAACACTGCAGAAGCATGTGAATGGCCAAGTGCTATTGGACGGTATCCTGGGTAGTACGGGGAAGAAAATATACTCAAGTACCTGTACCCTGGTTAGGTGATCGTGCGGCTTCAAAAGAATTTCCAAATTTATTGAAATTTTATGATGGTCGATAATGTGAGTAATTCACATGAAGAATTACTGCAAACTGCAGCAAACCAGGAAAAATGCAGAAACCACTGCTTTTTCTTTGCTTCTTGTTCCGTTACGTCATGATCAAATGTCTTCTCTACATCCACTTTCTTGGGAGATTCCTCCGTTGTAGGAGCACCATTTATTTATTTATTTATTGACTTATTTGCACATGTGAGAGACACATCACAAAAGAGATCACTCAAGAGGAGTGAGTTAAAAAGAAGAAGAAAAAAAATGTGCAGGTGAAGTCTGAAGCCCGAGAGGTCTGGATTGTCTGGATCTCAAAGACCCATTTGCCAGGCAGACTCACTAACATAATCGATCACAGCGCAGGTGAGCGGTGAACATTTCTTACTTCTCTGCAACTACCAATTAAATATAGCCAATATAAAATACACATGTGATAGCCTGTATCACAATTACTCCCATAAGTGACGTCAGAGCTCTTGGCCCGATTTACAGTGCTGTGTAAGGATGATAATGGGGGTTGACAACAGCCAGTTTTAAATCCATGATTACTCTATTCCATTATCATCTCCTGGTGAAAACTGTTCATAGATTGAGTATTGCATGCCCTTTCAGATGATACCAAATGTGACATTTTTTTAAAAGTTTCAAATCAATACGTTTGCTTTAAATATCGACTATGTCAGTTTGTACAATTACTTCTGAGCCCCTAAAACTGAGGACACTGTGCATAAAATGGGTGTTATTCATACATGGTTCAGACAATAGTTTTTAAAAAACTCAAAATCAAAGGTCTGTGCTTCTAGCACATCTTGATTGTTTCTTTTCAAATCTAATGTGGTGCCATACAAAACTAAACATTGAAAATTGCATCACTGCCCAAATATTTATGGACCTAACTGTAATTCCACGGTTTATATTGTGCCTGTTGTATTGTTCTAGAAGAGATAACACATGAAATACTGATGTTAAGAAGGTGTTAACTTGGTTGTCAACAACAGTTGCTTTTCCTGAAATATAGAGTATCACACTGCCTCATTATCATGTACGATGTCTGCCTTTATTCTTTATTATTTACCAGGGCCACATTTCACAAAGCACTCACAAGCCCAAAGACTGTCACTGACCCATCGCAACTCCCTAACTGTGTTTCTTGAAGCCCTCACAGTATGAGCAAGCAGTCGCAATGGCTGCAAAATCAGCAATTCCAAAATGCCACTCGCAGCGAGTCTGTGACGACATCAAGATACAGATTAGCCCGCAGCACGAGAAAATGGAAACGCTGCCTGAATCCTCTAGAATTAAGTGATAAGGAAATAATATCAAAATATGAGCTTAATTGAGTTACTATCCTGCATCTGTGCAATTTGCTTCATGAACATCTAAGACACCCAGCAAGCCATTGCAACCCATTGACAACAAGCACTCAGGTGTTCATAGCACTGCAGCTCCTGGCCACTGGCAGCTTCAAGCAGGTTGTATCTGATACCCATGGGATAGTGAGTGGTTGGTGAGAACTTGCAGCTGTGCGCGAGGGTCACCAGTGTGAAATGGGTTCTGTGAAACACTCACAGCTGCTGCCTGTGATCACTCACTAAAAATCCTTGCAGTTGCAGATCTGGAAGTGCTTTGTGAAACAGGCCCCAAATGGTTAGCATTAGTAGCTAAGTGTCTAGACACTTTCCCCAATGAAAATGTCATGGTTTTGTCCTTAATTTGATTAATTAGAGATAATTTGCCTCCAATTATGAAAATATTTGTTACAGTAAATGTCATATATAGCCATTTCTGACATATTCTGATTAAGCATTTCCTTTGTAAAGAAAAATTTTTAGGTTTAGGAAACACTGGGGTAATGTAAGGTTGTCCGCCGTAGGATTGCAGTGACTTACGTGTCCTGCAGTTGGCGCCGAAGAAGCCGTGTTTACAGCGGCACAAACCAGGATACATGCAGATTTCATCCTGCTGACAGGCTCTCTCCCCCTCACACACCGCTGAGGAGGACACAGGAGTCAATATCTCTCTGGCTCACACACACATACACACACACACACACACACACACACACACACCACAGGTGTATAAAGTACTTGAAAAAAGTACCTAAGTGAAAGTAGAAGAACAATAACTGAAAGTTACTTTGGTAAAAGTTGAGATCACCCATAAGAAAATTTCTTGAGTAAAAGTCTTACAGTAGCTTGCATTAAATGTACCAAAAGTATCTTGTGAAAAAGTATACTTAAGTATCAAAAGTGCTTGCACAAGTAGGAAGTATTATTCAAAGTACGCATAGAAAGAAGCAAAACAACCACACATTGTTTTCTCCTTGTTCTCTTTAATCGATTTTCAGGTGAATGAAAGATCAGTATTCAAAAAACAAACAGGCAGTCTCTGCTTTATATACTTCTTTTTCTTTGAGTTAACTGGCAGTTACAAAAACAACTATAATTGATTATAATTAATAGTAGAATTACATAGTATCAATACCATGTTGAATTTTTCCTTCCAAAAAAGGATTTTTCTTAACTACTACTTACTGGGATACCACTGGCTCACTGTAACTGAAGTGGTTGCTACAGAGGACACCGATTTTTTTCTGTAGCAAGAGATGATTTTTTTGATCTGCTGGAGAGACACTATGGGCAAGTACTGCATATTGAGCATTTTGCACATCAGGCTTAGCTGAGGGGTTTAATTCAGGCAACTCCTGAGAAACAGGGATTTGAGTGAACTCATCCATATTCTAAACCGTGTTCGAGCTCAGCTTGCTTGTGAATATTCAATAACTGATCCAGGTGTGCTATTTAGTGGTAGAATATTGTAACTGCGGGCATAGATTTGCAGCTCCCTGTCCGCTGGTGGACAAATCTGCGCAAAGGGGTTGAGATACCCTGCCGAGCACTGTTGTTCTTCCCAAACACGTCAAATCCACATAATCCTTAAATGATTAGTTACATTCATATTTTATTGTGTAACAAGTAACAAAGTAGCCAGTGTCAAAGTAATAAAGTAAAAGTATACTGTACATGTACTTTGTTACTGTACACCTCTGACATACACACACACACACACACACACACACACACAATCCACCTCAATCACACTGCTGAGGAGCAGTGCTTTGCACTCACTCCATCATATACACACACTCAGATAAAAGCTCTCCATCACACTGCACTGGAGAGGGGAGGGGAATCATTATGTTCCTCTCTCGCCCTCATACAAACACATACAGACAGACACACACACACACCAATACTCTCTTCTCCTCACACGCTACAAGGTAGGGTGCAGAGATCAGCATGCCTCTCTCTTACACACATACACACTCCAACACTCATGCTCCTTCATACATCACTATGGAGAGGGCACAGGGGTCAGACTCTCCCTCCCACACACAAACATACACACACTCTCACACACACACTTACGGATGCTGCACTCCTGTCCCTGTTGGCTCCATCCCGAGCAGCAGACAGTTTTGTGGTCTCTGTTACAGACAGAAACAACCTCTTCACTGAGCTGACACAATAAAGCTGTCCACCTTCCCAATTTCGTCATTATGTCTACCACAAACATCCTACAACCACAAGATTTACCTTAAATAGCATGATAATAGACGAAGGATTCAACTGAACATGTACACAAGTTCTAAAATGCAAACACATATTTATGTGTGGTTAAATAAGTACAAAACACACACTGATGCAGAAAAAAGACAGGCTAACCTGAGGTCCTGGCAGACGTTGCGTCCAGCTGGATCCAGCCTCTCAGTGCCAGCGCTCAAACAGAAGAACAGCAGCCCAAACCCCAACACTCCTAGGCCCATTTTAACGTTCCTCGGGAACCAGCCCGGATCCCCCAACGCCGAGCTCGGACAACCACACCAAGAAAATGAGCGCAGCCCAGCTCCTCTTCCAGAAATGAACCCGAACAAAGGCAGGCAGGCTCCCTCCGGCTCTATCCCCCCCGTCTCCTGTTCCCTCTAGTGTCCGTCCCTCTGTCCTAATGGTCCAAACCTCACCGTTTCCTCCCCGGCTTTCCTGGGGAAGCCCTGGCCATTTCCTCCCATTCACTGAGTCGTCAGGCAGTTCAAACCCTACCTTCACCTCGCGAAATCACCCCCATGAATCACTCCTGGGAGGGGAGGGGTGGGAGCGGTTTGTGGTTCGCAACGCCCCATCCCCCCCAACTCCAAAAAATCTGCAGCCTCAGGGGATACCTCCATAATGTAAAACCCCAATTCCAAAAAAATTGGGATGCTGTGTAAAATGTAAATAAAAACAATACAATGATTTGCAGACCTAATTAACTCACATTTAATTCGCAATAGAACATTAACAACATATCAGATGTTAAAAGTGAGACCTTTTACCATTTCAAGAAAAATATGAATTTGAATTTGAATTTGAAGGCAGCAACACATTTAAAAAAATTTGGGATAGGGCCACTTTTACCATTGTTTAGCACCCCCTCTTCTTTTAGCAACAGTCTGGGAAGTGAGTAGACCAATTGCCGAAGTTTTGGGAAAGGAATGTTGACCCACTCTTGTCGAATGTAGGATTGTAGCAGCAGTCCTGGGTCTTCTTTGCCGGATTTTCCATCTTATGATGCAACAAATATGTTCAATCAGTGAATGGTCTGGAATGCAGTTAGGCCAGTTTAATACCCAAGACACTTCTACTGCGAAGCCATACTGTTGTGATGGATGCAGTATGTGGTTTGGCATTGTTTTGCTGAAATATGTAAGGTCTTCCCTGAAGGAGACATTGTCTGGATGGAAGCATATGTTGTTGTGAAACCTCTAAATACTTTTCAGCATTGATAATGCCTTTCCAGATGTATCAGCTCCCCGGGCCAGAAGCACCAATGCAACTTGATACCATCAGAGATGTAGGCTTTTGAACTGTGAGTGTCGTGGATTTTCTTCAACATATTGAGAAATTCCCCCATCCTCAAGCAACTGGAGAGAGACAGATTCTTGAAAAAGGAAAAATTAGACTTTATTGTGTCATGATGAAAAATGCAAAGCTGGGTTCCTCCTCTCCCGATCTGGTCCCTCACGAACCGTCCGTAGCACTCCCGATTTTCTTTAACCCTGTCAAAAAAACTCCCCAACTGAGCTATGGCATACAGTTTTTATACAGGAAAATATGGTCCCTCCCCTCATTACAATTGGTCAAGTAACTTGAGATTGTAATTAGGTAATCCTTCTGAATTTGATGTCATGCATGAATCACGCAGGAGATGCATGCGCATTACAATGGACATTTACTGTCTCAATCAGATGGAAAATATATAGAGATCAGAGATACGAAGACAGAAAATACAGCCAAAAGAAAAAGATACCAGTGGATGAATTTGATGCATATAATTCAATTGAGTATGTTTTCAGCAGCAAATAATGATTTTGCTGAACAAATATTGATCCAAGCTGCAGAAATCAAATACATCTTATGATTATGGCTTTTGAATCAACTAAGCAAAAAGCCTGCTTATGTGTGTGTACTGCTCATGCTAGTGTGAACTGAATTGCCCTGTTTGTATATTTGTCTGTGTTTGCACTGCAGTATATGAATTACTTGTATGTATGCGTGTGTGTGTCATGTGTGTGTGTCTTTCTGCTGCCTGCATAATATAATTATTGATTATTAGTATGAGCAAATGATAAAATATATCTATAATCAATATTATCGAATAGAACAAACAATGCTGAAATAAAATCCTCAACATGAGCTGATAAGCTGGATGATCCCTCTCCACTTTAGACTGCATAACACCGCATCTGTGGTTTCCTTAAAGAATTTCAAATTTTGATTCATCTGCCCACAGAACCATTTATTCCATTCTGCCTCAGTCCATTTTAAATGAACTTTGGACCTGAGAAGACGGCGGCGTTTCTGGATTGTGTTCACATATAATTCTTCTTTGCATGATACAGCTTTAGCTTGCATTTGTAGATTGAACGGTGAACTGTGTTCACAATGATTTCTGGAAGTGCTCTGGAGCCCATGCAGGGTATTCCAGTGCAGAATCATGCCTGTTTTTAATATAGTGCCACCTGATCACTGCGACCAATATTAACCTTCAGACTTATCCCTCGTGCAGAGATTTCTCTAGATTCTCTGAAACTCTTGATGGTATTATGTACTGCAGATTCATAGTCTTCACAATTTTTCATTGAGGAACATTTTTCTGAAATTGTTCCATAATTTTTAGATGCAGTTTTTTGCAGATTGGTGAATTTCTGCCCATTTTAACTTCGGAGGGACACTGCCTCTCTAAAATGCTTTTTGTACCCAGTCATGTTGACCAATTGCCAACTGACCTAATTAGTAGCAAAATGCTCCTCCAGCCGTTTTCTAATTACCAACACTTACTTTTCCAGCCTTTTTTTGCCCCTCTCTCAACTTTTCTGAGATGTGTGCTTGCCATCAAATTCAAAATGAACTAAGATTTTTCAACATCTGATATGTTGTCTATGTTCTATTGTAAATAAAATGTTGGTTTATGAGATCTGCAAATCATTGCATTCTGTTTTTATGTACACTTTACACAGCATCCCAACTTATTTATAATTGGGATTGCATTAATGGCCAGGATGATCC
This sequence comes from Gymnothorax reevesii, assembly GCA_029721435.1. NCBI lineage: Eukaryota > Metazoa > Chordata > Actinopteri > Anguilliformes > Muraenidae > Gymnothorax > Gymnothorax reevesii. The sequence continues at coordinate 66,532,453 of CM056574.1, read as the reverse complement.
AGTCAAACACAAGAACTTAAGTTTGTTCAAAATATTTATTATAATTCACGCAGTACCAAACATCTTTTCCCATAAAAATAGATCACTTAAACATGCTTACAAAAATGAACAGCTCTGTTCTGATTGGAAGGTGGTCCACTGAAGAATTCCAGTTAATAAATGTGTGGTTAAGGTTGGAGGGGGTGAGGAGGTCAGTTATTGGCCTGTTTCCTGCCATTTTACCAGAGGGTGCCGTGTGTGCGTGTGTGTGTGTGTGTGTGTGCGCGCATGTGTGTGTTTCAGTCAGCAGGATGGGCTCAGTTGTTCCCTCCATTTCCCCCTCATCCCTCACAGTTCTAGACTCCTTATGGAAGGCAGGCACACCCAAATACTGACATATCACACACTACAGCAGCCTACGACATCACGCATGCAGTAATATAAGCTATGACATCAGGGGCGAACAGTAATAGAATCACACAAAATCATTCTCATCATTTTAAAAACCATTTTACATAGTTTTCAAGCATGCATCAAATATACACAATCTTAACTACGCATAACAGGTCATTGTTTAATCTGAAGCAAACACGTGAAATGAAAAAGATTTCTTGTATTGTGTTGATGAAGACACCTCACTGAAATGCAGATCTGCATGTATTTGGTGAGGCAGAATTACACCAAACATAGTTAACATGAGAGTCCTCCTCAGCACAGGTTCAGGACCATTATTAAATAAAGAGGATGCCAATGTCTTCCTCCTACTCTGAGCTGTGGGATCCCTTGACGGACAAATTACACTCACACACTGCAAAAATTGGAAAATTATCCATCTCTTTGACATAAATCAGTTTGCTTCTTTCTCAAGTTAAATATGAAAATAATGAGGATATAAAGTAAAAACCATGTTAAGTAAATCATGTAATTTATTTTCATTCATGACTCGCAAAATAAGACAAAATGTTTTTGCGAATAAGATGAGGTTGTTCCCTACAATTGCAGACCTGCCAATGGGGTCAAATCATTTTGAAAATGAAGGAAAAAAATCCTGTGTATAAAAGCTTATATTTTCCACTTGAGAGAAAAGGTAAGATTTAAAGTCTCATTAAAAGAGTAAAACACTTAAATTGAGGCTTAAGTCAATTTATATGGAGTAGCCTCCAAACTGACATCAGTTTATCAAAAATACTGCAGAAAAATATAACTTTATTTTGAATGGGGGGGGGGGCTGCGCAAAAAAGGGCCTGTGAGCCAGTACTGAGCAGAGGTTGCGGAACTACACAGCTGACCCACAGTAACCCCAAACCACAATGTCTGCGGGGAAATCCCTCTGTAGAGGCAAGCAGACAACTAGAGCTTCCGTATCTGCAGATAACACTGCAGAGGCCTTTAAAAATACTTACTGAATATTTTGTATCAGCTCAAAGTTTCAACAACTTGATTATGTTATTACTTCTGCAATCAGATTCTCATGGTCCTAAAATGTCTATCAACCTGATAGTATTTTAGCACTTCCTACTGGCTCACATGTGTACCTGCGCTTTCCTTCCCAATTTCAATGAGGTTGTTGCAAGTTACGTAGGTGGTCACATGATCCCCGAGGCAATATGTACCCAGAGGTTGATCGTAGCATAGTGAAAATGGGGAAATCTTGTGCTGCTGCTGCTGCTTGCACCAATAATAATGCAACACAGTCGTCTGGAAAATATGGCAAAACAAGTTTCCATCAATTTCCACGAAATAATGAAGCCCTTTTGAAAGACTGGCTCGTTAAATTCAGAAAAATCGACCGCGGAAAACCTTACAAACCAACAAAACATTCAGTTCTTCGCTCAGAGCACTTCGAGAAAAGCAACTTCATGTACCAGATATTCACAAGTAAGTCAACGGTTTTGTTGCAATAAAAACTGGTTTTAAGTAAAGATTTAAAGAAATTAGTGGAAAATATATATTCAATACAAATATTAACCTTAAGCCTGAACGCCCCCGTAATGGGGACAATGAATTCACATAATAAATGCAGCATGTTTCCTAGTAACCTCGTCATGCGGCATATCCTCTTAAAGCGAAGAAACTCAGCAAAAAGTCCGTGATGATCGGTTTTACCTAAACCGAACACAATTAAAGTACCAAGCAAGCATCTAGCAAAACATTAAATAAAATAATATTAATCAGTGCTCCATCATAAGCACTTCTACTGAATTTGTGCTATGCATACAAATGATGCCTCAAATGAAAAAGGACAGTCCACAGATTCCAACGATATAAGCCGTGTCATTTTAAATTGACACCATACTCAAAGAACAGCAGGCATACACCTTAAATGCTACAGAGATGAGCAAAAATTTTTCTTACCTTTGATATTTTGTCATAAAAGCTGTTTGAGAGTAAATTTGCGCTTGCTATTGTTTTAGTCAGTCCATCTGAGAGTCCTCTCACCATTATGCTCTGCACTGGAAGACAGCAGTATAATAGTTTGTTTTTTGTATTTTCCCTACAAAGCTGTAAAGCTATATAGCTATATATAAATATATAAAGCCTGCTTATGACTGAGAATCCTTGAACCAATATGCTCAAGTTCAAACACAGCACAGCTTTAGAAGTGCTAAATCGAGAAGTGAATATGTAGTCTGTTGAGCTCGTGTCGTGGATAAGCCGAAGTATTTGGACTTGAGGTTCAATATCCGGTTTTACATGTGACATTTCAGAGCAAGGAAATACATTTTTTGTATAAACAAATAATAATTAATCGATGCATTCCCATTACATCTAAGCCATCTTCCTGAGTTACTTCGGGGATCACGTGACTTACACAACGGTTTCTGCATCCAGTGCAACGCATCCATTGCAGAGGTAAACACATATTGCCATCTTTGGTTTATGGGCACAATAAGAATCTTTGTTTTCACTCTGTGCTCCATGTAAGCTAAATATAACACTTGTTACATATAAAACACAATACTGTACAAAAAATATAATTTTTTTTAGTTAAAAATATAAAAGTGAGGAAATCCCATTAATCAGTCAATTTCCCAGGGTGCAATGGGAATGCCCGGTGGTACGACTAAAAATCTGCAGTCCTCCATCTGTAGAGTCCATTCTCATCAGGGCTGTGCACCTGTACTTCTGCCAGACACAGCAGTGCTGTGATGGTGCTTTGTTTAGCTGATGGGGACGAGGGATTATGCAGGGGGAAAAGGTTAGAGATCAGAGGTCAGTCACAGTGCTGGGGTTCACATGTTTCTGGGGGGTTTGGGGGCTCCACCCCATCCTCGGGGCTCAGGATCTCCCAAGTGGAGCCAGTGGGAGCAGAGTTCTGATCGCTGGACCTCCTCCCACTTCCTGACCGGGTGAGAAAGCCAAACCTAATGGAGAGGGAGGGTGTGAGAGATTAATGCACACAGCACAGGTGTGTGTGTGTGTGTGTGTGTGTGTATGTGAGACAAACTCATGCACACAACACAGGGGTGTGTGTGTGTGTAATGCGTGTGTGTATGCGTGTGTGTCAGATACTCACAGGTTTCTGATCCGGGAGTCCGCTGATTTGCCGTCAGGGCAGTCTGCGTCACTGCTGCCTTTACGCTCAAAGAGCGGCCCCTTTGCATCATCGTCGCTATGGAGACATGTCGCACATGAACCCATTAGCTTCACCCCACTGCATGGAGTAAATCAACCAGACAGAGCAGCTTAAACACTGCTCAACTCCCCATAATTCCTTGCTGTGTGTCTGACCTGCTGCACTGATCCTCAGGAATCCCCAGCATCTTGGCTTTAATCACAGTCCTCTGCTTCTTAATGGCGGCACGTACTGCATCCAGCAGGAAGCCAGAACACCGCTCATCACTCAGGATCTCCCTGTGCCATATACAATATACTCACTATATACGTACTCGGACACATTCATCAATCAACCGCAAGATTAAAACCACCTACCCAATATAGTGAAGGTCCTCCCTTGTGCTGACAAAACCACTCCATCAAAAAAAGTTAGATGAACTGAAAGGCTTACCCCCATATGCGCAAATTTTCAAGTGAATTTACCCTTCAGTGGGCTTGAAGTTAGAGAAGCCATTTTTTCCCCCCATACTGTAGTCATTGCATTTTGATTTTATTGACAATTTACATTTCGCCCCAACTATTTTGGAATTGGGGTTGTAGTTAAAATAGATTGCTCGCAGAGCTTAACGAGGTGTCGGGCTTTGGTCATTGAGGGGAAACATGACACCACAGAGCTCGCAATTGAAACACTGGAGAGGATTATAAAACTGCACCAAGAAGGAAATTCAACCAGGAGAGTGGCAAATGGTTGGTTATTCCCAGTCAGCTGTGTCTAAAATTTGGTTGCAAGTATAGACAAAATGGGAAGGTTAAAAGGGAAACATACAGGTAGACCACGGATGATGTCAAAGTGTCAGGACAGAAAACTCAAAGCAGTATTCCTTCAAAACTGAAAATGCACAATAAAGAAAAAAAATGGGATATTGGCTGAATGAAATCAGCTTGACATCAGAAAAGCCATACGAAAACCAGCTTTAACACCTAAACAGACGAAAGCAAGGTTACAGTGGGCAGCACAGAAGCATTTATGAAGTGTGGATGATTGGATGAAAGAGATATACATTGATGAACCAAACATCTGCATTGGCCAAGGCGATGATGCTTGAACTTTTGTCTAACGTCGTTCCAATGAGACAGAAGGATGATGGCCTTAAGTCAACGAGCAAATTTATGATTTTGCATTTATGACATGGGGTTGTATGTCAGGTAAAAGACCAGTAGAGATAGGAATTATCATCATCATCATGACACAGGCTCCCTCCTGCAAAGCTGATCAGTCAACTGCAATCAGATTAAGTTGGAACCAGCTTGTTGGAGGATATTGTGTTTCATTAGTGAAGTCTATGCCTCAAAGAATTCAAGCAGTCATAAAACCCCCAGTGTTGAGTTTCCTCAACACTGAGTGATTCCATTTTTTTCTCTACTTGATTTAGAAAACAATATGCCGCTAATTAAAATAATTTAATCTAAATCGTTTAAGTGCGTTTCATGATGTCAGACTATTCAGCTATTGAACAAAAATATTTCTGCATCACAGAGTGCTGTGAAAAAGTATGAAAAAGCCCCTTCTTGATTTTTTTTTTTTTTTGCATATTCGTCACACGTAAATGTCTCAGATCGAACAAATTTTAATATTAGACAAAGATAACAAGAGTAAATACAATATGCAGTATTTAAATGATTTCTGTTATTAACATAGCCAAAATTTATGATGGGGTTCTGCTTTATTTTCTCGAAATAAATTTTCGTAAATATGACATTTTTGTGGACACGCAGCATTTAATGGCATCAAAGCCATATTCAAACATTATTTTATAAAATGCACATAGTTTATGATAGAAAGCTTAAACTCAAAGAAGTTCTTTATTTTATAAATGTTAACTTACACTTGAAGAATAACCCAAATGCAGTGTTTAGATATTGAAATATTACAACCTTAACAGGGCCAAAAATTCAAGTTTGTTTTGAATTTGGAAGTGTTACATTAATTATGAAATAAAATATAGCTATCTTACAGAAATGTGTAAAGAATGCCATTTTATTTGATCAGAGATTAAATGATTTATCATATATACACTTTGTATTAATTTATTTATTAATAAATCAACCTATAAAATAAAATAAAAATTAACCGTAAAATTTAAGCTGTAAATTTTGAAATGTGTTTGGCCATGTAGAAGCTATAACTTGTCTGAACAGTTCATGCATCAGCACAGCCCAGCAAAAAGCTTTTTTCTGGCCCAGGAGGGAAGACCTATGCTGAGTATCTGTGCAACATATCATTGCCAATATTGAAGCCCCAAGCACTACAACTGGATGTACATATCGAGGGCTGACTGCAATAAACATTTATGTCCAGATGTTTTACATTGGACATAACCGTTTATTGCAGTCAGCCCTCGATATGCACTCAAGAAGCAGGACACCAAAGTAGCTGAAAACTTCATGAAAAAAAAAAAAGAGTTCAAATAATTTGTGTAGTGTCTGAGCTAACTGCTACCAACTGGTCATTTAAAATGTTGCATTATTTGCAATTCTGCAGGACTGTCAAAAACTCTTTAACACTGGTTATTACTAATTGAAGAATACAGGTTCATTTTTTCTACTTGGACATAAATTTTCATTAATACAATAATTTTAAGTAATGATTTGAAACAAGTTTAACATTCCGCCTACCCTAACTGACCCCCGGCAGCATGTCACTGCATACAATACAAAACGTCTGAGGTTAGTATTGCTAAACATGACATGCTAGCTTGAAAGCTACTATAATAATATAGCTTACTAACAGGTGAATGAGACATGAGGTAGTTTGGTTGATGTCCAAAATGTTTGGAAATGGCAGAGCCGGCTCTCCTATGCCCTGCTGAGTCCTACCGTCAGATGCGCGTTCAAGTTTGCGGGGGCGTGGCTTTAGATGGAGCACTGACGGGAGGGGAAGGAGCTTAGAGGAGGTGCCACTTTCAAATCTTGCCAGCTCTTCAACATTACCAACTATAGCTTTAAATGCTGTGTGTCCATAAAAATACCATATGTTCAAGAATTTATTTTGAGAAAATAAAGCAGAACGCCATCACAAATTTTGGGTATGTTAATAACAGGCATCTGATCTTTCAAAAACAGTCAATTTGATGTTGGTGGATGGTGTCTTATTTTGGTATAAAATGTTAATAGCATAATTGTTTTTTCCCCATTTTAAAGCCTTAATATTTTCTAGATTATTCATAAGAGGGGGACAGAATTAGAATGCAAAATGCACAACATATATGGAAAGCTGTTTGTGCAATATCAAATCCCTGTCTTTGGCACTAGGCTTTTTACAGTACTTCAAATATGACACCGCAGAAGGCAGAGTAAAATTTTTGAGCAACTTCAAGCACCCAGAAATATATGATGACCTAAAGAGACACATTCATATTCCTCAGGTTAGAGTAGCAGATTTTCCACCCCTGAATATTTGAAGGACCTAGATGAAATATTCTCATAAATCCATGTGAAAGTGGCTCCTCAGAAATCGCCACCGGGAGCGTCTTGACCGCGTTACTGCCGCGTTGTGGGTGCCAGAGTTGATTAGCGGCCATTCTAGACAATGGTTGTGATTCCACCAGCCGCGCCACGGCACGTCTCGGCAGCGTCCCAGAAGCGGCTCTCTGCGCTGCCCCGCCGAAAAGTATGCGGCGAGTCCATTTCTGCCACTGGTGAGCCGCAGTCGCGCTGATCTGAATATAGCAGGGATACGTTTCCCATAGTTCGACCATATAGCTACATTTATTATACCCCCCGCAACGAAGTTTATTATACCCCCCGCAACGAAGTTTAGGAGGGTATTCTGGATTTGCTTTGTCCGTCCGTGTGTGCGTGCGTTCGTGCGTGTGTCTGTGCGTGCGTCTGTGCGTCCGGACCTAGATCTCATAACCTACTCATCCGATTTTCAAAATTTTTTCTCTTGCTGGACGGTCTATTGACCGTGGTACTCCCTGACTACTTGTTGTTGCGGGGGGTATCCTGTAAGCCATGCTTGCTGACTAAATCTAGTTGGATCCAACTACGTTAGTATTTGTGCTAATGGGAATCGCACACCAAATCGTGGAAGTAACTATCAAGGGGAATACGCTTTTAACTAAAAGAAACCAGCCACAAATCTTTGATATAAAATTTGTTTATAACTTACTTTTCAAAGTCGTGATTTTGTTTCAACAAAAACAAGGGCGCAGTTTTTGTTTTTTTTTATCAATGGTGTTCACGGCTGGACTGTAGTTCGCTCTCCAGCACAACAAAGACAGAAATGACATTAAATGCAATTAAAGCAGAAAAAAATAACATATTATTTATGGTTGTTGCACAAATATGCCGGTAAAAATGACGAAATATGCTAAATCTGAGCAGGTCGATTGCATCAGCTGGCAGGACGCTGTGCTGACGTTCCGCATTCAGTGGAACACGAACTCTCGTACTAGACACAGCAAAATAGCATCGCTCACGCTACGCTACAAATACGTGTCCAGTGGAATCCAGGGGTTAGGGGTTGAGAGCAAAAATTTTGGATTTCTCCTATTAGGTCAGAGGTGGCAGACTGACCCGTGAAAGGGCCAAGAGGCTGCAGGTTTTCAATCCTACCAAGCAGAAGCACACCTGAAACCACTGATTTAATCAACTGATCTCGGCCTGTACAACTGATTAGTTGCATCAGGTGTGCTTCTGCATTGTTGGAGTGAAAACCTGCAGCTTCTTGGCCCTTTTACGGGTCAGTTTGACACCCCTGTATTAGGTGGTGAATACACTGGCTGGATTTTTTTCAGCCAAATCTGAGATGGTCAAGTGGGAGCCATTTGGACATTTCACATGGAATGACCCCAACACGTGAAATAAGGGAAAGACTGAATATTTTCCATATTCAATTTTGATAATGAAATAAGAGCTCAAGAGTGCCCTGCTTATTTAGTTAATAATAAGGCTGTACGATTTGTCAAAAAGAGAAATTGTGATTATATTCAGAAATATTGGAAAGTTATTCATGATTACTATTGAGAATTTCATTTAACATCACAATTTTCTTTGTCACTGAAAAATAGTAAAATCATGATGACATGGCATTTCTTCCAGTCTGCCAAACAAACTTGTTTCATTGCATCTGGAGAACAAGCTTCGTAAGCCAGAGCATCTCTACAGCATTACAAAATTTCATTAAAACACCATATTGTGACACATTTTACCTTTAAAAAATAATCGCAGTTCTTCCATTTTAAACCCTGTACTGCTAAATGTCCAGATATGTTTCTCTTTTCTTCTTGCTACCATGTTATATGTGGGTGATGGATTTTGTAAACAATCTAAATCTGGATCCAACTGGTGGTGAATTAAAAAACGCCCAAATCTCCACTTCTCCAAGAGTTAAGTTTAGATGAGGGATCACACTGTGGTTCATGTATTCTTTGAATGGCACGAAACAGATTACACAGTGTATAATTAACTTTCTTCACAAGACCTGACATCATCTGACTCAAGCATTTTCATTTCACAAGCAAGTTCCCCATTTGCTTAGTCATTCTACTGCTTACTATGAAGGCAGATTATCTTCAAGTAATGTAAATATATTTTTGTGTCTGTTGGGTGATCTCATGGATCACCCAACAGAATATTTACTAATATTCTAAATGAGAATTTTTGAAATTAAAAAAAATTCTAATCCTAAGGTTTAAATAAGAACTAAAAACAGGCATGGCTTCAAATGCTAATTCCACTGATGACGTATGCCTGATATTTATGACCATACACATGCCTTAAATCCAATCTCCACTTCCCACACACACAAAGAACACGTATGCATGCACGGTCACTTGCATGCATGCATGTGCGCGCACACACACACACACACACACACACACGCACACACACACACCATTGACTTCTATTCATTACGAACAGCCTAACCCAAACCCTACCCCTAACCCTGACCAAATCATACGTGACCTTAACCTTAACAAAACCTCAATTCACACCTGAATCTCAACCATGACCTCAGAAATGACGTTTTGCTGGATTAGTACCAGGCTTTGGTCCTCATTAGGACTACTGGTCCCGAAAAGGTCAGTGTTTATACTGGAAGCTCCCCAATAGGTAACAAAAAGGCGAACAAACACACACACACACACACAGCTGGCTGCTGTTTCTGACCCCAGGAAAGACCTTGAGATGACCTCTCCTAAACCAAAATGCAAAGTTAATTTCGGCCTTGGAGTTTCATGTTTACTTCGCAAAGCTGGAGCTCATTACAATGGTAGATGATTAATTTCTGTGAAATCATAACATGTAAAACTAAATTTATTCTAGGGTTTTATGTGTTTATAGAACACAACCAACCCACCCATTTACAGGTCAGTCAAATGCAGCCACTGTATTTAAACCAGTAGAATTTCAGGTCTATTTTAAACTCTAGAGGAGAGCCCAGGTTTCCAATGATCCTAAATTTGCCCAGCTGAATTTACAGGAAAATGTGGATAAAATGATGTACAAGATCTAGATATTTTCCATTTGAAAAAATGCAGAGGCCATAAAGACATAACATCCTGGCTTTGAATATTTCTCTCAATATAAATCAGATGCAACTTCACTGAAGTGCTGCATCCAGCAGATACAAAATATCAGGGCTTCTGCTTCATAGAATTGACCAAAGCACAACTCCATATCAAGGTAAAAGCTGCCACGCCATCAGAATGATGTTTTTTTCCTCCAATTTTCAGCGGTTAACCCCTTACGTACAGGTTTGTATTCGTCTGAATGCTCAAGTGACTGGCATATATGCAATACATATGAGCCAGTCAGGTGGGACCTGCATAAGTGCGTGCAGGCGATCTGTTCCCGTGGCTGGGAACCACATATTCACAGATGGGTTTGCCGGATGGTGTGCGGCATCAGCATGCAACGGCTGTGAGGCGTTTGCCGTGAATGATTTGTGCCAATATCGGGTCAGACTAATGAAGTACCTGATCACTCATTGGGTGTTTATCCTGAGCTGAAGATGTGAGTTAAGCGATGAGATTGGGAGAGTCGCCAGCTCTGAACAGACTCCTTGGAGGACACTTCTTGGAGAGCCATCCACCCACAGCAAAGACCCAAAAACCCTGGAAACAGTGCATCGTCTGTTCCAAGCACAAAGTTCGCCGTGAGACCCGGTTCAGATGTGACACTTGCAAAGTTAATTTATGCATCGAACCATGTAACAGACTGTGCCACACAAAACGGGTATACCGGAATGCAAATGAGTGGTTTTGTATATTTTTCGATTTTTCGGTTTTCATTTGTACAGAGAGAAAAACAAAATATAAAAATTTGGTTTCTATCATCTTGTTGTGCCGTCATCCAAAAATTGTGGATAAAATACTTTTCTTGGCAGTCATCACAAGAAACAGGCGAGGAATGTGCATGAAATACTTCCTTGGCGATCGTCACAAGAGCTAGCCAACAATCGCGGCCACGGTGGTCAACAGAGCACTCCGCACTTTTGCGGTTCCCGGTATGTGGGTCAGCGAGCCAGCACGCATATGTGCGTTTCCTGTACACAAAAGGTTAAAACACTGCTAAATATATTGCATGAATGGATATGTGTATATGCGCATACATATACAGCAGATACACATCCACTTGCCATAATTAAAGTTTAAATGATAATTTAAAAAGTAACTAGAAAAGCACCCAGAGAGCACAGACCTCCGCCGGGGGGCAGCAAAACCCAAAAGCACAGCGATTGGAACTCCGGCCCATTGGAAAGACTTGAAATCTTGAACTCTGGCGTATATCTCAGCTGTACTTTGGCCTAGATATGCCAAATTTAATCACCTGTTCCTTGATTTAATACCCACCTTCTCTGAAAATTTCATCAAAATCAGTGCATTACTTTTAGAGTTATCCTGCTAACAAACAAAACAAACAACAGACGAATGCTGCCTAAAACATAACCTCCTTGACGGAGGTAATAAAATGCAACACAATGCCGCAATGAGCTTCATTTTGAAATTCGGGGACCGGAGGTGACAACGCTTTAGCATCTGGCTTCACGGTGGCGAAAACAAGAGTGGATAACTCACAGCAGAAAGACAAAAAGGCTGAGTTTGCTATATTTTATGTTCAAACACACCTGCCAACATTGACCTTAGGGCTGTGAAAAAGAGGGAGATTTTCTGAGGCTCTAATGTCAACATTAGTGAGAACACCGCACTATTAACGTCAGGTAACGTTAACGATGCATAACGTTGAAGCTGCATCACTAAAGTATGAGGCATTTTGTTCCACACATAAATGACAACGTAAATTACCAATGAGTCTTTAAAAATTCTGGGCTCGTGTAGCTCATGAAAAAGCACAGATTTGCGTAAATTATTTTGAGAGGCTCATTAAGAAATAAGCCTCAAGAATATGTTATATATTCTGAATGTAGTCACGGTCACGGCTGAAGGGCCTTGTTAGGCACGATGCACAGCTGAGTGACAACTGTAAGGAATGGAAGGCGAAAATAAATGCTGCAAAGTCAGTGAAAGCTTTGGTTTTTTGCTTTAATATTGCCATCCTTACAATACCATATAAATTTTGTAAATCTAGCCAACAGGTATTCACTTTTTCATTATAATTTCTTATTATAGGTCATGACTGTTCAGTCAATAAACTTACTAATTGTTAAATAGGCAAACAGGAACGGCTTGAAGGCAATCGAGTGGTAAAGGGTGAGGTTACTGAAGACCCTCTGAACATTTGCCGGCACGCCACTGGTTTAGATAAGGAGAGGCTCAATGCTCTAGTTATATCGTGACGTTGATCCCTGAAGGTTTGAAGGGAAAGAGACGATACTGATATTATCATTTTAATGGTGGCAAGTGCAATATTCAAATGTTCCTACCAGCCTGATAAATCATTGGTTATTCTAATTACAAAACCCAAACCCAGTGAAGTTGGCACGTTGTGTAAATCATATAAAAACAGAATACAATGATTTGCGAATACTTTTCAACCCATATTCAATTGAATACACTGCAAAGACAAGTTAATTAATGTTCTAACTGGTAAACTTTGTAATTCTTTGCAAATATTAGCTCATATGGAATTTGATGCCTGCGACGTTTCAAAAAAGCTGGCACAAGTGGCAAAAAAGACAGAGAGTTGAGCAATGCTCATCAAACACTTATTTGGAACATCCCACAGGTGAACGGGCTAATTGGGAACAGGTGGGTGCCATGATTGGGTATAAAAGTAGCTTCCCTGAAATGCTTAGTCATTCACAAACAAGGATGGGGCGAGGGTCACCACTTAGTGAACAAATGCGTGAGCTGATTGTCGAACAGTTTAAAAACAACATGAAATTTAGGGATTTCATCATCTACCGTCCATAATATCGTCAAAAGGTTCAGAGAATCTGGAGAAATCACTGCACGTAAGCGATAAGGCCGAAAACCAACATTGAATGCCCGTGACCTTCGATCCCTCAGGCAGTACTGCATCAAAAACCGACATCAGTGTGTAAAGGACATCACCACATGGGCTCAGGAACACTTCAGAAAACCACTGTCAGTAATTACAGTTCATCGCTACATCTGCAAGTGCAAGTTAAAACTCTACAATGCAAAGCGAAAGCCACTTATCAACAGCACCCAGAAACGCCGCCGGCTTCGCTGGGCCCAAGCTCATCTAAGATGGAGTGATGCAAAGTGGAAAAGTGTTCTGTGGTCTGACGGTTCCACATTTCAAATTGTTTTTGGAAACTGTGGACGTCGTGTCCTCCGGACCAAAGAGGAAAAGAACCACCCGAACTGTTATAGGCGCAAAGTTCAAAAGCCAGCATCTGTGATGGTATGGGGGTGTATTAGTGCCCAAGGCATGGGCAACTTACACATATGTGAAGGCACCATTAATGCTGAAAGGTATATACAGGTTTTGGAACAACATATGTTGCCATCCAAGCAACGCCTTTTTCATGGACGCCCCTGCTTATTTCAGCAAGACAATGCCAAGCCACATTCTGCACGTGTTACAACAGCATGGCTCCGTAGTAAAAGAGTGTGCGGGTACTAGACTGGCCCGCCTGTAGTCCAGACCTGTCTCCCATTGAAAATGTGTGGCGCATTATGAAGCGTAAAATACGACAACGGAGACCCCGGACTGTTGAACAACTTAAGCTGTACATCAAGCAAGAGTGGGGAAAAGCTTCAAAAATTGGTCTCCTAAGTTCCCAAACGTTTACTGAGTGTCGTTAAAAGGAAAGGCGATGTAACACTGGTAAAAAGGCCCCTGTGCCAACTTTTTTGCAATGTGTTGCTGCCTTTAAATTTTAAGTTAATGATTATTTGCTAAAAAAAAAAAAAAAGTTTCTCAGTTTGAACATTAAACATCTTGTCTTTGCAGTGTATTCAATTGAATACAAGTTGAAAAGGATTAGCAAATCATTGTATTCTGTTTTTATCTACGATTTACATAACGTGCCAACTTCACTGGTTTTGGGTTTTGTATATTGTATTTAAGATTGCTAGTTGTTAATCTTTTTTGTGATGAATTAACCCCTTAAGCCCTGAGCCTCTTTTTTGAAAATGGCAAGCCCAAAATGAAATGAGTATATCTCTGCAACTATTTGGTCCATTTGAATGATCTGAGTATCATAAAAAGGGTAAAACCATTATTAGGATTTTGGCCATGGTGTAAAAATCTCACCATTATCTGTGCCAAAGTTTATTCCAAAGAAGTAAACCAGAACACAATTAGAGAGGAATGTCTAGGTGGCTTCTCCAAATTGGAAATTCAGGTACCTTGTGTACCAAATCAGATTTCTCAGATTATAAACTGTAAAACTAATCTAATTTCACTGATGTCACTACAGGCATACATTCCACCCAAATAAAACCAGTTTTTAATTTTTAGAATTTAGAAAAATGTTTTAAATTATTTCTGCCAGTCCAATAGCCTATACAATCCTATTCAAAGACAATAAATACAAAGAAAACAAAGTTTGGCTCCACTGGAGCAGATTAATTAAAAACAAGAGTTTGTCACTAAAGTGACTATATCCCCTGCCGTCAGGTCACCTAAACCAACTGGTGTCTGCGCATTCCCAGTAGGAAGGTTGGTACCAAAAAGAATTGAAATAGGTTGACTCCTTCTTGAGATATCACACTGACAATGTTCGGGACGGACGGATGAACGGAGCTGAATACTAATCCCCCACTTCACGACAAATGCGCGGCGGGGAATAAAAAGGCAAATTAATAAGATTATGAATACAACGGAAAGGTAAAAAACGGAAAAAAACCCCATCAATTATTTACACGTGAAAAAAATGCTATCAATGCCAACTAGACGGTACACAGCCCTAGAATTGAACCCCAATCGTCTGCATTGCAGTCCATCATCTTCACCACTGCAATTCAGCTGACGCGAATTTGGTGTCAAATTGCAAATATAAAGAATAACTAGAGAAAACAAGCTATTCAGCTTCTTTGTACTGTTAAGCCCTCAGTATTCATGCGTTTCTGTCAGAAAACGACTTTGAAAATGACGGTTGAATATATAGCGAATAATTATACCGAAAATACCACAAACAAACCAGTTAAGCGTTTATATTGTCGCGCTATTTAAGTACATTCGAATGGCCCATGGACTCGGTTTGACGCACTGGGAATGCAAGGCTGTAGCTCAGTCTAGCTTTGTGCGATAAAGGTGCTTTGGAGCTCGTTGGAATCACCAAAAGCCATAGAATCAAATGGTTACCAGCAAAGTTTTACTGACAGCATCACAAGTTGATCGCAGAGAAGAAAATACATTGCAAGCAAGCTGAATGCTGAGGAACTGAGATCTTTGAAGCAATGTTGAGAAAAAAAAAATTTCAGACTCACAGATCTAGTTTGGTTATAACACAGGCACACTGAGCCAACAATAACAAGCCTGCATTTACCCTCAAACAGTTTTTTTTATTAAAAAAATATCAAAGGTAAGAAATTTCTTTGCTCATCTCTGTAGACTGTAAAGTGTAGGTCTGCTGTTCTTAGAGTATGGTGTTGGTTTAAAATGACAGGGCAAACATCATTGGATTCTGTGGGCTATCCTTTCATTTGAGGTATCGTTTTTATACATAGCACAAATTCAGGAGAAATTCTCGTGATTCAGCACTGATATGATTTTATCCAATGTTTTGCTGCATGCTTATTTACTTGCTTGGCGCTTGAATTCTGTTCGGTTGAGGTAAAAATGGTCTACATGAGCTTTTTGCCTAGGTTCTCCGCGAATATGTGGATATGCCGCATGACAATGTTCCAATTTGGAAATATTCAGTATTTACTGTGCTAAACAACCGGCCCCAGTACCGGACCGTAGGGCTTTTAAAGGGATAGTTCACTTTTTTTGAAGTGGGGTTGTATGAGCTACAAATTGCCACTACTTACACTAGATGCAGACCTGCCAACCTTGAAGAAAAATTTTGAGTACTACCTGACCCTCCCCCCCCCGCACACCGTTACTGGTAAATAAAATTGCATAGAGATACAATTTACTTCAAACAGCCAGCAAATTTATTGTCAGAACAGCAGTAAAAATGAATTTGAAATGTAGTACTTTGCTTTTCTTAGTTACACATAAAATAACTGCGTAATAGTCAATAATAACGGAAAATGTTGCCAGAAAAGCAAGTCAACAGAGGACATTCATTGCCAATCAATTAATTAATTAAATAAATGGGCAAAAATACCAACACAAATACAATTTGCCATGCATTAAACACTTGCACTGTTTAACTTTCCATCATTCTCATCTTATGGCCCTTTTCCACTACGCGGTACCGGCTCTACTCTACTCGCCTCTTTTGCTTTTCCATTTGAAAAAAGTACCTACTGGTACCACCTTTTCTGGTACCTGCTCTCCCGGGGTTCCAAAAAAGCCAACCGGGTACTAGGTACTAAAAAGTGATGTGACACACTAAGGCCTACTGATTGGTCAAAGTGTATCGTCACTGCGAAAGACGACTCTGTCGTCGACCTCTCATTCAAGTTAGTTTGAGGAGTTTTAAGATTAGCACAGTTATAATAATCATCGAATTATACCGTTATAGGCATCTTGTTCGATACACTGTGCGTTGCCTTACCTTTCAAACACGGTTTCGCTTATTTATCAAAGCTACATTCATGAAATGTGTTTCTCTTTGCTTGTGGCCCGTTCATGGCGAAATTAAGTGACGGTCTTGTGTCCAGTTATGTTCCCTAACTAATTCCCCTTAAGAAAGTTCTGCTATCAAGCCTCGTTTTAATAAAATCGCACAGAAAAAAACATGACGGATGTCAACGAATCATTTTTCTCTTAAAGTTATCACAAATGAGATGACGCATAAGCGATTAATTCTGATGGCTGCCTTGTCCTGCGATTTGCAACGAGGAACTGATCTGCAATGATCATTTAATTATCCCATACTTTAACAATTCGTTTGTTTTGCCGTGAACTTTAGAGTGAAATATACATTCGCTTTCCATGCCTTTTACGGATTTCACTGCTTTGCGTTGTGGGGTGGCAAGCAATTTTACGGGCAACTGAATTGGACACGACAATGTCAAATAGAAAATGCAATCCAATTCAGAAAATACAATACCGGATTTGAACACAAAAATCTTTCACAAAATCGATGGAATAAATGTAAACTTGATATAACTGTAGCTACATTGTGTGTCGTATTGAGGATGACATCGCAGAACTTTCGTGCCGCGCCACTATGATGACCAGCTTCACAGAGGCAGTACTATCCACTCAAGGCAAACAACCTCCCAGAAAAATAATACCGAGTGGACAAGCGTAGAGCCCGTACCAAGTAGTGGAAAAGCGCCATTAGTGGTGCATTTGAAACAGCGTATCAAACGCTGCCTTTGGAGGCAATCATGTGGAACATTACACAGAATGTCAGAAAGCCTTTTGCGAACTTCGTTATTACATTTCATTGTTTTAGGCCGTTTCACAGTATTTCTGCGAACACAAACCCAAATAAAAGCGAAATTATCTCAAACTAAAGTAAATGGCTTTCGCTTTTCGTGACAATGAGATTAATACGCAGTGACCCGGAATTATAATCGAACGTCAGCTCTTCAAGCAGCGCCAGGTATTCTACCGTAGGTATTCTACTAATCAAAATACAGGATTCGCTGCATCCATAGTAGAATTTACCGTTTCACCGATGTTTGAATTGGGTGTATTTTCAACATATGATGACCCAGACGTGTGGCGAAGAGGCTTTGCAGCCTATAACTTCGGAATGAGACTAAACTCAATTCGAAGCGAGGTTTTTTCCGAGAGGGCCGTGATCGGGAGGGCAGGTGAGGCACACGCGAGGCACACGCACTCTCTGATTGGTCGAAATATTTTCGTTGTGCATACGCGCCTCTGCTCATCGGACATCAACTGATGAGTGTGTCAACTTAAACTGACGCATAAACTGAAACTGGAGAGATCCAGCGATATGCGTACTCAAATAGCATCAACTCGTACCAGCGTACTTTGATGTCAAAATGCGTACGTTGTACGCAAAATGCGTACATGTTGGCAGGTCTGTAGATGCAGTAGAAAGCTCTCTAATCTCCTCCAGGTAGCCGCACCAGGGCATAGTGCTGGGGGGAAATTTAGGCGATACACTGCTGTGAACGGAAGCACAGAAACAGCAAATTTTCGCGGCCTTTTTTTTTTTACCTGAAAATAAGACACCTTTTCAATTGTACGCTATATTTAAAAAAATTACAGCACTTCAGCTGCTCAGAAAAAAAGCACAGTTGCTCTTGAACTAACCACCTGACGTATCCCTGCGCGAGGTAGTTCACTATGGGATGTAGCGATCAGCTGTTTGGCTCAGACTCTGAGCTGTTTGCGGCAGAGCTGGATTTTCAATGGCATAGAATCACGTGTCAAATTTTAAAAAATTAAAAAAAAATCCCTATAATAACCAGCACCGCAGATACACAGTATGTGGCTGCGTAGACCCTATGCAATATCAGTTTGTGCTGCAATGTTACATTAGGCTTTTTCCACTGGTGTTTCACTCTTTTACCTGATGCTTGGGTACAGCAGTGCTCTTCTGTGTGCACCGTTGAGATTTCCCTGAATGAAGCCTAACGAAAACCTCTCCGGAAAAATGAATACTACAAACACAGAGTTCTTTTAGGGATACGGGTGGCGTATCAATATCCGTGTTGAGGCAACTAGCCACAGCTACAAGTCCAATATTCCGCAGAGGAATGCGGCGGAAACTGTAAGTGCACCAGGATACAGCTTTGCTTTCACGTCCAAGAAAGCGACACACACAGACCATTTTTGAAATATTTGCACAATTTAAACGGCCGTCCCACCTCACAACTGCAGTTAAGCCGCCTGCACACTGGGCGTGTAACGAGTTTTTTGCACACTGATCACATTCAAAGTCAATGCGAAGACGTGAATACAAATGTTTGTGGAAGCATCTTTACGGCCGGTTCATACTCTACGCTAGGTACGCGAGCGAACGCAAGCGCAGGTCCATTCCATTCCGTTCACAGAGAAGCCTGAACGCGCGTCCCTTGCTGTGCTGTGACTCATTAAAAAGCAGTACACTGCTCATGCAATAGGGGGCAGCAAAGTCCTCTCCGTCTCCTCCTCCTTCTTTCTTCTTTTTGGTGTGTTGAACACAGCGGATGGTGCATTATTTGCTTCATCTCCCCTACTGGAATCTCATGGAAATACACGCGTCGACGCGTCGCGTTACAAAAATTTGGACGACACACTTTGCAAATGGCTACCTTGCGTTGCTCGATGCCTTGCCTTGCGTTCGCGCTCCCATACCTTGCGTAGAGTATGAACCAGCCCTTACTGTGACCCAAACAGCTGATCGCTACAGCGCGCTGTAGCACTGCTACTATGCGCCTCGCACAGGAATACGTCAGATGGTTAGTTCAAGAGCAAATGTGTTTTTCTCCAAGCAGCCAAAGTGCTGTAATTTTTTAAAAATATAGCGTACAATTGAAATGGTGTATTATTTTCAGGTGGGACCTCTTTTAGGCCGCGAAAATACGCTGTTTCTGTGTTTCCATTAACAACAGTGTATCGCCTAAATTTCCACCCAGCACTATGCCCTGGTGCGGCTACCTGGAGGAGATCAGAGAGCTTTCTACTGTATCTAATGTAAGTAGTGGCAATTTGTAGCTCATAAAACCCCACTTCAAAAAAAGTGAACTATCCCTTTAATAGGTTTATCACTTAGTTATAAAAACATTCACTTTTAAGTAGTGATAATTTCACACTTCAAATTTCAAGTTCCCCAAAATTTTTTTTTCAGTGCCTGGCTATGACCCAGCGCTGAAGCCTTCCCCCACAGTTTCAGAAAATCCTGGAGGAAACCAGGGAATATGTAAGTGACCTTGTCCTGCAATGAACAAATATGCCCTTTCTGACTTTGAATCAGCTCAAGAGAAAGCTTGAGTAAAAAATTAAAGTTTAAAAATAGCCAGAGATTTGCTGACGGAGGCCACTGTCAAAATAGCTCTGGTATTCATAAACATCCCTTATTAACGCAAATTAACACCCCGAAAAAACATTTTAATATACTCCACAACTGTGAATACAACTAACATTCTGGCACAGATGTGAACACCAACAGAAAGGAACTCCACAACAGACATGCATTACACACAGAAATCTGCAAGCAATGAGGAAGACACCGCCCGTCACTGCCCCCCCCCAATCCTTCAAGCCCTCCCACTACCCTTCCAGTGACCTCTCAGCCCCACCCACCTCTGGTAATAGGCCAACTCCTCCTGCACCAGGAAGAGGTTGGCCTTCAGCTCGTTCCGCTCATACAGCATGTCTCTCACTTCCTGTTTGGTGAAGCAGGGCCGGTTGGGGTCCTTCAGGTCGATGATCAGCTTGTCCGTGAGGTCCAGCTCTGCCCTTTCTGACTTACCCTGTCAGTAAAATCATTATGTAAGCAAGTCATTTCAGAAAGAGATGTAGACTTGCTCCTTTTACTTTTCACCGTCGCAGGCAGAACCTTTCCTGTGAGGTATTTCTGTCCCCTAGAACACGTTAAGAATGGAGCCTGTTTATTGGCGCACCGTTTGCACCTGTGTAGCGCTATGTTTGTTCCATTTCACACATTTAATGCAATTTTGGTTTTTGAAAGATAAAAGTCAGTGGTCAGAGTTGCTCTTTATGTGGTTAATGTTAGGGTTCAGGGTCAGGAAAAGGCGATCGTGGTTTTTAAACGGTTAAGGGCAGTGTTCAAGGTTTGGGAAAGGCAATTATACCTACTAAAATGTTAAGCTCAAGGTTTAGGATTAGGGAAAAGCAGTCATTTTTAAAAGATTAAAGTTAAGTTTCAGGGTTAGGGAAAAGCAAGTCAAGATTCAGAGATAATAAAATTGGGTAATTTTCAAAAAGTTAAGGTAAAGGGAACGGCAATTGTGCTTTTAAAATGATTTAAAAACTTACAGTTGCAAATATCAAACTCACAGTCGGAAACTGACAGAACCTCGCTGTTCTGAGGGAAAGTCTGAATTTTCATGCTAATACGCATTAACTGTTTGTACAACCAATCACAGTAGAAAACCTCAATGCGTTCTCACCCATGTACACAGCCACAACTACTGCCATTTTGGCACGCCCCCTTTTTGAAATCTCAATTTCTCAAAAACTAATGAAGATCAGGGTCTAAAATTATGCACATAATCTGCTGGATACAAGAAAATCATGTTTTGTAAATTTGAAGCGAATCTGCAGAGGTCAGTCGGGAACTTCTCTGAAATCTGGCAATTTAACATGGAATTTCCCAACTGCCAGATGCTGTCACGTAATCACTGTGGTTTATGTTTGTTGGAAGTCCCCATTCTGCATGGTGTCATCAAGCTGGTATTTATGATCCCCGATCCTCTCTACAATACAAAGTCTGGATCTAAGAGTCAAGGCTAAATGGACAGAGTGCCTGTCATAAACAACAATTACATGAGTTTCAAAATTACTGCGTCACGTTTAGGAACAGAAATGTTTTATGATGGGAAAAGTGCAAACGGGATCATGGTTCGTAACATGAACTTAGGCCGGTGAACCACAAACGTACACTCAAATATAATTTCCATCCCAATCTTTTGCATCTGCACTGCAAAAGAAAATATTACTAAAGAGTGACAGCTCCTGTCATTTGGGGCATCCTGGAGCAGAGGCTAGGTACTTGGGTCCCCACTGTATTCCCATATTCTTTTTATCGATACAACCTGTCCACCATGGCCAAGTTTAAAAACTTTTCGCGATATTTCTGTTTCTCCTTTCTTTTTTTTTAAGAACATTCGCCTCAGCTGTACAGACTCACCAATTCAGAATTTGCATTAAGAGAAGAATGGAAACCTTGTTACAATCATCTCCCACTCACAAACACACACAGACAGACACAAATAAAGACACACACCAGCGCTGTAGATCTGTCAGTGTTGGCCTGCTCCAGCTGGACAGTGAGTCTCTGGATCAGGGTTTCTTTCTGCCGCAAGTCTGCTTCCAGGTCGGCCTTCCTCTCCACCGCACTTTTCACCTGCGCCTGAGTGATGCTCTGCTTGTGTCTCAACTCACCATTCATCTTCATGAAGCGATCCAGCTGCTCCTGCAACTGTAACATAATCACACACACAGGTCATCCCATATGAAAACAACAAGTGCCTCCCATCCTGACCCCCTTGGAATCGACTGATTTTTTTGGTACAGTAACTTCAGTAAATTTAATGAATCCTTGCCGAGGTTTACTTTGACCTTGTGAATATTTTTTGAGATAAAGGCTCTAAAATTATGCGGGGGTAGGCCAAAATTTCATTTCACTTTTTCTGCCATTTTTGAGCCCTCATAACTTCATGTGTATTAAGCCCCTTTCAGATTGACAGTTCACTCCGTATCAGCACAGCAACAGCTTCAGAGCAGCACCGGTTTAAAGTTTGATGTGAATTGATTTACAGGGATTAATTTACTGCGGCGTAGTTTACCCCGGAGTAACTTAAACCACTTCTGGAGCAGCACCGGATTAAGTGCGGTATGAATTGCAGTCCCGCTCAGTGCCGTATTAAATTTACTCGAGCAGAGCGGAAATGGTCAGCGTTCGTTGAACAGTTTTCCGCTCATGCGCCAAACGAAGGCGCAGGTGTCCAGGAAGTGTGTGTACTGCTGATCAGCGTCATCATCACCATGATGACTAATAGGGTGGCGAGATTTCGATATGAATGGGACTCGCTGATTTGATGCGGATGTTTTATGACTTTTATATGGTGTTTTCAGGTCGATATGAATGGGTTAAAGTGGGAGTGCCGATCCGCAGCAGCACCGGATTGCGATCAGGTGTGTAGATATGAATGTGGAATTCGAGACAGCTGAATGAGATTTTCAGAGCTGAAAGACACATTGGAGCACTGTTAAAAACAGCAATTAAATCAATTGTATGCCCATTTAAGGTGTCACAATCTTAGCCAAATTCTGGATTTCCTTCTAGAATTCCAAGGGGGTCAGGTGAGAACTGCTTTCAGATTTGGTTGATTTTATATGGAAGGACCCACATACGCACTCCAGCTTTATGGAGGTGAAGCAATTCACCATACTGAGGAAAAAAAAAAAACACTGAGTAGCCCACATGTACCAAACAACCGTCTCAGTTTCACAAAGCTGTTTCAAAGTGACGGACTGGAGTGTGGCTAATTAAAGGAGGAGAAGGTAAACTACAATCACTCCCAGCTACACCAGCCTCCACAGGCTGCTCCAGTTAACCCTCATCTGCTGCGAGGTTTTGCTGTCCGGAAAGAAAAATAAAATAATTAAATAACAGTTTTACATTCTTCAACTGGTTTGTGATGCATCCTGTCACACAACTACATTTATTATTTCAGCCAGTAGACCAAAAAGACAAGACGGCACCATCGAGGCTCATTTTCCTCTCCAGAACTCCCTTGGTTTCCTTTTGCCCCCTGATTTAAGGGTTCAAATTCCTCCAGTTGGATTGTCAATGGGCAACGTGCTGATTGGCTAGTCAGCCTCAAGTCTCAGGTATGGGTCAGTTTTCGCACCAGTAATTCGTAATTTGTGAGTTCAGAGAACTTCAGCCACATTCCCACATGGGAAATTGAGTGTCTGTCTCTCAGACTTTGTGAAACCTCAGTACTGAAAATATTCCCTCAAAGTTTTTAAATTGTGCTCCCGCAAAATACTTCCACGGTTATGAAAACATTCTACAAGCTCAAGCATTACTGACCCTTATTTGATTCCATACAGTAAAAGAGCGTACAGTTTCACTCGTGCACACACACGATAGAATATTTGAAATTAAAATGCACGTGTGCGCACATCTGTTCATGCATGAACGTGAGAGTGAGCCCATGTATGCGTTTGTGTGTGTGCAGGTATGCATGTGCATGCATGCGCGCTTGTGCATGCGCATACACTGATGAGACAAAACATTAAAACCACCCACAGATGCAGCGAATACCGTTGATTTTCTCATAACAGCACATGTCCAGGTCTGCAGACAGATCTTAGACCATAAACAAACAATCATTTCTTGTATTCAATGCGATGGATTTGGGAGAAATGGGACCTGAAACACTTTGTCAAGGGTCAAATTGTTATGGCCTGACAAGTGGGCTAGAGTATCATTGTTGCGGCCAGACTTCTGGGGTGCTCCCTGTCTGTAGATGTGAGTACCTACAGACTGTGGTCTAAATAGGAACAAACCATAAACTGGTGCTAGGGTTAGGGGCGCCCATGGCTCATTGATGCACAAGGGACATTAAGGCTACCCCGTCTGGTCCAAGCCAACAGAAGGGCGACCGTGACGCAAGTCGCTGAGAGTATCAATCCTATTTACTTAAACAATGCGTCACAACACACAATACATCCTGCAGACCAGTTAAGTGCCCACTCTAACCCTGGACCATTCTAAGAGCACCTCAAAGGGCACCTGAGCTTCAGAACTGGACCTTGGAGCAGCTGAAGAAGGTCGCCTGGTCCAGTGAGTCACATTTTCTTTTACATCATGTGCTTTGGCGGGGTGTGTGTGCAGCATTTAGCTGGGAAGAGCTGCCATCAGGATGCAGAAGATAAGCTGGTGGAGAGAGTCCAATACTCCAGGAAACTCCTGGGATGGAGTCGTTTTGGCAGGTCAAAGGGGCTCTTGAATATATACTCAGCAACAAAAGTTTCTGTGACACCAATATTGTTAATTATTTTTCATAACGCAATTATGAAATTGTCATACATGGTGATATCAGACTGAAACAGTACACGTAAACACAACATTGAAATGGAAATCATGAAAATGCCAGAAAATGACTTTGCACGTGAAAATGTGAGTAAATCATGCTTGTGGATGGCAATAGAAGAGGAGAATTTTTGGAATGTTCACATTGTGCCTGATGAATGACGGAAGCATCACTTATCGAAAACACAGCCATTTCGGATCAGGAACTCTACCCTCTAAATGCCAAGACTGTCTGAAAATGATCGGTGGAGGGCCATTGGGATGATTGAATCCGGAACCTCGCAGAGGGAAGTTGCTCATCGCCTGAATGTCCACCGAAACACCATTTGGAACTTATGGCAGTGTCATCAGCAGACAAGACATGTCAGAGACTGTCCTCGCAGCGGCCGTGCACGAGTAACCACTCCCAGAGAAGACAACTGGATTCGAACAACCCATCTCCGAAATCGATTCCAACCTGCAACCATAACTGCAAGAACGATACCTGGTTTGAGGCGACTGTCTGCACAGACAATCCGTCGCCGTCTCCGTCATTTTGGCATTGTCCCACGTCGGCCAGCAAGACGTCCAATACTCACAGTACAACACCGACGACTGCGTCTACAGTGGGCACAACAACATCGACGGTGGATCCAACGTCAGTGGGATCTTGTACTCATCCCTGATGAATCAAGATTCATGCTTAACCGATGTGATGGTCGTTTACGTGTATACCGTCGACGTGGAGAACGTTACGCCAACAACTGTGTTCAGGAATTTGATCGTTTTGGAGGTGGTAGTGTCATGATTTGGGGAAGGATCACGGCTAGAAACAGAACAGATTTGCTTGTTATTGATGGAAATCTGACAGGTCAAAGATATCGCGATGAAGTGCTACGGCCATTGGTGGTACCGTTTTTGATGCAACATGGTCCCGGAATAACGCTGCAACATGATAACACCAGACCACACGTTGCAAGGATTGTACAGCAGTATCTGATGCAACAACATGTCAATGTCCTGCCATGGCCAGCCAGATCCCCAGACATGTCCCCAATCGAGCATCTTTGGGACGAGATGGATCGACGTTTGCGGCGGTTGGATAACCCGCCAGCTACACTCCAGGAATTGCGACAACGTCTACGTCAGATTTGGAATGACATCCCACAGCAATTTCTGGCACATCTGATTCGGTCCATGCGCCGGAGATGCGTTGCTTGCATCATGGCACGAGGAAGTCACACCCGGTATTGAAGTGTCACAATTGGTTAGACGTCAGACAAGTGCTTCATGACGCATGAAAATGACATTTTTCGTTTTGAGTGACGTTGGCACTGAAAAGTCAGTGTTTCTCCTGTTAAATAAACATATTGATTGCATTGAGATCTTTGCGTGTCATTTATAACATACACATAAATGGTGTCACAGAAACTTTTGTTGCTGAGTATATTAGGCAGGTGGTTTTAATCTTGTGGCTGATGAATGTATGCGCGTGTGCCAAGTATGTATGCATACGTGTGTGCGAATGCATGCGTATATGTGCGTGTGTGAGAGTGCGCGCGTGTGTATATGTTTTTGCGCGTGTGTAAGTGTGTGTGCGTGCATCTTACCGCCTCGGCCTCTTTAGAGGCCCTGCTTATCTCCTGCGCTTTGGCCCTGATCTCGTCTCTCTGTTTGTCCACCACCTGCTTCAGCTTCAACATCAGCTCCCTCTCCTGCTGCTGCTGCTCCTGCCCTGAGAGGAAGAGATGGAGCTCTGAGACACACCAGAGGGTGCGTGTGCATGGGTGTGTGTGTGTGTGTGTGTGTGTGTGGGGGGGGGGTAGTTCAGGGCTAGAGAAGTCTGTAGTTGTATTCACATTTCTGGGACACTATCCTAGTCAATGTTCCTGCAAGGCCTATATTTTGAAGGCGTCACACCCCGTCTGCTTCTCTGGGCACCCTGCCCTCTTCTCTGGGCGCCCCGCCCTCTTCTCTGGGCGCCCTGCCCTCTTCTCTGGGCACCCTGCCCTCTTCTCTGGGCGCCCTGCCCTCTTCTCTGAGCGCCCTGCCCTCGTGGCGTCCTGGCCCTTGTACACTCTGCCCTGTTCCTCCCACTGCCAGTGATCAGTGCATTCTCCAGGGAAGTCTAGCGCCCCATGAGAACCGCTTCTAAATCCGCGCAGGGATATCAGAAAATTTTCCGATGTGAGATGCGTTTGATGGCTAATAACAGGCGTTAGCCTTGTGATGTGACCCACAGCAATGTTTTCACAACACCAAACAACCAAGTGGTATTATTAAATTTACCAAAGGAAGGAAATGCGTCCGAAAAGAGAAAACTTAAACAGTTGTATGCATCTGCCCAGAGAACATGGAAAATTACACGGTTTTTCTCTAAGGCAGTGGCATACTACCAGAAGGATAAGGTCTTCAGTAACCTCTCCTTTCAAAGCATGACTGCCCTCAACCTATCCCTGACTAGAGACATCTGATAAACAAACCATTTATTTATTAAATACTCAGGATCAATACATTTATTAAATACTCAGGATCAATACATGAAACCATTTGTCAAGAAATGACAAAGAGATCACCGATAAGCTATATTTACAGCCTCTAAATAATGAATGTGATATTGTTTACATGACAATAATAAAAATTAAAAAAAAATAGGCGTGCAACGCACTGAATACCCCTCAGCCCGATGTCGAAGTTTTTGGAGACGCCCGCCTGCCTGCCGCCCAACCGCCCGCCCGCCCAACCGCACAAAGGATAGCAATACCCCGTCAGCCTTGAGGGCTGAGGGGTAAAAAATTAATTGATCCAAAACTTTCTCTGAATGCAATCTTACATTTTAGCTTTTTTTCAGGAACCCATTATGTACATTTTTGACCAAGATGCAATAGTCTGGGGTGACTAAAAGGGACGCTGATAAAGTTTTTAGCAACATAAATAAATAAACTTTCCATGATTTCTATGTAATTTGATTCCTGACATTCCCCTCCCTGCGCTGAGTGGGGGGCCCCTCCGTGGAATGAGCCTGGCTCCACTTGGCCACCAAACAGAGCCAGCTTTCAATGGAGAGCAAAAATGTCATAACCCCTCAGCTGCTGGCAAGTCTCCAAAAGCAGATGAATACGTAGCAAGCTGGCAAGCCAAAATAAACTACAAAATGAGTATGAAAGCAAGCAAGGACATTACATTCACAGAACTGCGAAATTTATTCCCCATACAGTTTTACTGCACTTGAAATATTTTTTTTGACAAAGAGGGTAATCTCAGTGTGGAATAGCTTGTTTCACCATATTGTTGAGGCAGAAACTTGGGGAATTTTCAAAAGCAAGCTTGATCTAGTACGAGAAACAATTTAGTCAGAGGAATTGAAGTTTTAGATTCACTATAGTAATTAGAGATGCACCTAATTTTCGGCCACTGAAAAGAAAAGCATTTTCAGTTTTCGGCTGAAAGACTCTTAACACCGAAACGCTACAGCCGAAACAGAATGTTGTGATGACGCAAGCAAAAACCGAGGCCAGCACGGGCCTGTCTGTATGTTCTATAGCAGCTGGTGTTGAGTCCGATTCGGTTGCACATTAAATACGTGCCACATAAAAACACAAAGCAATGATATCCGTGAAAGGCATAGAGTATTCATAGACAATGGCAATATATTCTCAAGGCATTTGTGTAACATCAGTATTCCATAATGTAACTACAACCCCTGGAAAAATTTGGAATCACCTCACGGATGTTAATTTGCCTTTTTTCCTTCATAACAAAGAAGCAAATAACACATATGATAAAACAATTATTGTTTATTAGCTTGACATTCAGCCTTCGTGAATATTAATTTTTGCCATTGCAATGCCTTGACTTTAGTTAGGTAAATACAAAGTCATAGCCATAAATGCAATGGTACAAAAAATAGGAATAATAAGTTCTTTCGGTGTTTCGGTTTACGGCCAAGCGTTTCTTATCTTCGGTTTCGGCCAAAAATTTTCATTTCGGTGCATCCATTATAATAATAAGAAAATGGCGAGCCTACCTAGGCTGAACGGCCTATTCTCACCTTCAACTCGAGTGATCTTCGGATTCAACAGGATTCACGCATGGGTTTCTCAAGTAAAACTCAACCGAATAATCAATTTGCTTAATTGGTTGATTTATTAACTGAGGGGGCAATATTTTTTTCACATAAGTCCTGGTAGGGTTGGACAACTTTGTTCCCTCTATAAATTAAATCTTCATTTAAAAATTGAAGACCTGTGTGCAAGAAGTACTTGAGTTACATTTTGCAAAATATGAGCTGACACCAGAATTAAAAGCCACAGTGGTCAGAACATCATCTGATACCAAAAAGTGCACAGGAAAGAATCACATTTTTGATAGTGTCCCCCCATACCACTTTTTCTCTACAAGAAAAAGTCCACTCACCATGGGGCATATTTATATGAATCTCATACCTAAATAACGAGTATGTCCAGAAAAAGACATTACAACATATAGCAAAAAAATAACCTCATTCATAAAACCGTGGTTAATATGCTGCACGCAATACTTATTTAATCATGATTAACTTGGAATTTCTTAATATCTGCATAATATAATTCATTTGGCATGTTTTACATGACATTTGACATTCACAAATGAGGCCCAATATGTTTTTTCCTTTGTGTAATGTCTCCCTCCGATATGCGTCTTTTCACAATACTGGAGAGATTTTAGGGACAGCTGTTGTTCATTGTTTTATTATCAGCAGATAATGATTGATGCATTTAATTCATGTTCATTTTGTTTAGCACGCATATGAGATATAGTGAGGAGAATGCTGAGGTTAAAGTCCTAGTTGTTTTTTTTTAAATTAAATTAAATTAATGAAAATGATTTTTCCTCAAATAAGGACACCAAAATGCGACATCAAAAATAAGTTCTTATAAGAAAGGATGTGGGAAATTAAAATTAATAAGCATCATACCGATTTGCCCACAAGTTATTTACTCACGGTCCAGTGAATAAATTCCAATTCGTTACAAAACTTTCCTGGTCAGCACATAGGAGAATATCATACTGAATCGGGTAATGGTCTTTGCCCTTAGCGTTGCTAAGGACTGTTGCCATGGCAGGCAGGTCATGAATGAGAGGTGCTGCTCGAGTGTACAGTATCTCACAAAAGTGAGTACATCCCTCTCATTTCGACAATAAATTTACTACATCTTTTCAAGGGACAATGTTACAGAAATGAAACTTAGATATATTCTAGAGTAGTCACTGTATAATGTGTGTAGCAGTGTAGATTTACTGCAATGTCCAAATAACTGAACAAACCGCCATTATTTCCAAAATGGGTGCCATCAAAAGAGAGTACACATCCCAACTGGTCATGGTCAATCAAGCAATGAAACGTGTCTTATTCATCATGTTCATGCTTTTGTCTGTTCGACTGGGCCATATGAGGTTGTCTAACGTGCAGAAGGTTTAAAGTGTGGTGCTTTGGGTGCAATGAGCTCATTTTGGTCTCTGAATGGTCAAAATGGCACCTCGTGGGAAAGAAATCTCTTTGTGCTCTCCACAAAGATGGTCTAAGCTACAAGAAGATCTGTGAATCCATGAAACTGAGCTACAGCACGGTGGCCAAGGTCATCCAGCGGTTTTCCAAGACGGGTTCTGCTCGGAACAGGCCTCGTCAGGGTTGACCAAAGAGGTTGAGTCCTCGTGCTCTGCATCAGGCGCACAAGTTGGCTTCAGAAAACAGATGCAGGAGTGCTGGCAGCATTGGTAACAAGATTGCAACAGTGGGAGAACAGTCTGTCAATGCTCAGACCATATGACGTGCACTGCACCAAGTCTGTCTGCATGGCCGTCAGCAAAGATAGAAGCCTCTTCTGAAGCTAGCCCACGAGAAAGCCCGAAAACAGTTTGCTGAAGACAACCAGTCCAAGAACATGAACCACTGGAACCATGTTCTGTGGTCTGATGAGGCAAAGATAAACTTGTTTGGCTCAGATGGTGTCCAGCATGTGTGGCAGCGCCCTGATGAGGGGTACCAAGACAAGTGTGTACTGCCTACAGTCAAACGTGGTGGTGACCGCATCATGGTCTGGGGCCGCACGAGTGTTTCTGGTCCTGGGGAGCAGCGCTTCATTTAAGGTGCCCTTTGTAAGAATTGAGGTCAAAATATCCAAAAAATGAGCTAGGCACAGCAAAAGAATGAGAAGAAAGAAGGATAATGATGCCATAAAAAAGATGACAAGGTATAGCGCAGCAGAGATATCAACCTGAATTAGCACGGTAAATCACGAGCTGCGCACCATCCTGTGTCATAATACCAGTTTCTGCCATGGGTGGCGGAATGCGGGCAACATAACAGCCAGCCAAAGTGCAGTGCACAAATAAATCACATGGCTTAAGGGCGAACTTGAATCTGATGTCAATCGTGTGGAAGGTACATTAGCTAAGAAGCTTGAAATGGCTTTGATGATAATGCACCCTAAATGAAAGCACAAAAAACATCACGAAAAACATTGCATAATGTAATGAAACATGACAGAATGTTTAGTTGTGACTAATGATATTTGATTACTAGCAGAGGTGTTGCTAATGAAGGCTGCATATCAGGCAAACTGGTTGCAGACTGTGAAATTAGCATCAGACTGGTGGCATACACAACGTTCTAAAACGATCTTGTCCCAAGTTTTGCTTGTACATGTGCAGCTAAGGTTACTTCCTAATTTTGAACTCCACTATCACTGTTTTGACGACGCACGGTAAAGTGATGGTCAACTAACAGTGGCGATTGACTGGCTAGCTGATTTTGGGATCAGAGACTGGTTAT
The DNA here is from genome assembly GCA_029721435.1 of Gymnothorax reevesii. Lineage (NCBI taxonomy): Eukaryota > Metazoa > Chordata > Actinopteri > Anguilliformes > Muraenidae > Gymnothorax > Gymnothorax reevesii. Next base: position 66,500,873 of record CM056574.1, on the reverse strand, counting down.
TCTCAACGTTTCCCTGTCCATTTATGTACATTTACCTGTACACTGAGAGTAGTTGTGCCAATGTGCAAATAGCCCTTAAAGGGGGTCTTATTTTTCCAAGTAGGAGTATTTGTTCCAAGTTTGATTGCGTTGCATTTTGAAGTTCTTTGAATAAGCTTTCATTTGAGGCCAACTTTTTGAAAATCAAAACAGGCCCACATGGTCAAAATGAGGGTCAAAAAGTGCACCGTTTCAGTAATTAGCTGAAAATGGGTTAATGTTTCTCCAATTTGGATGAAGACCGAAAGATGTTTTTACCTTCACTTGAAAGTCCGTCAGGTATTATATCAACAATGTAAATGGCAAAGGGGACATTCTAAGGATACTTGCATAATATTTCATTTGAAATCGACATGTTTGGCCCCAAATTTCAATGTTTAGGGGTTAATTGCAAAGCACTCAAAGGGTTAATCACTATATTAAAAGGTTTGTTGCAGACTATTAAACAGAATAAACATATCCTGTATCCTTATTAGTTCATTGGTTATAACCCTTCGAAAATGGTCACAAACTGTGACCAGAGGGTTAATGTAGGCCACGCCCCCTTTTTCGGGGCCCATAAAATCAGACCGGAACGAGATATCAAATTGAAACCACCTGCAATTTAATTTTCTCATCACAGGCAACAAAATATTACCAAATGAAGCATTTCTGAGACCATCAAGATGGAAGCTTGGGTGGTTTCATATGGAATGACCCAAGTGGACAATCTCATGAAATCTGTCAGTAAGCAAATCAAAAGAGCATTTTTTCCATTTTCTTTTTCTTATGTTTTGAGAAGTGAGGGAGCACCACTCCCCAGCACTCCCCCTCCACTACATCCCCGCTACATTACCTCCTTTGCTGTGGCTCCTAAGCTGCTGCAGCAAATCCTGATTCTCCTCCTGCACCTCCTGTATCTGAGCCTGCAGCTCCTCTGACCTCTTTCTCCACTGCAGCTCCTTCTGCTGAAGTTCCTGAGCGAGAAACACACAGGCACATGAATAGACACACGTGTACACACAAACATACACATACACACATACACACACACCCTGAAATCTCCTGGTCCAGGGTCATAGTTTTCATGTTCACATGCTTTGAAAGTTGAAATGAACTAGTTGCTCTCCAAAAAGCACAGACAGTAAGGTTCAGGACACTTTGCAGAGTCTGGAGTTCTTCTGGGGTGTGCTTGAGAGGTTATGGTACTTTGGTTCCATTTGACTACAGTTTGATTGCATTGTTACCATACAGCAATTCTGCTCAAATCACCAAACTACTGAAATCCTGTCCTCAGCAATTCTGAAAACAATAAAACCAGTCTTGCTGGACTTCCAAGAATTCTCAAATTGCATTCCACCACCAACCTATTTGGATAGTTCGTAATACAAGACCATGAAAAAAAAAACGCGGACAGTCCAGCTAGTGTCCTGAATTTGCTCTAATTGCCTTGTTGCACTGAGGTCCGATCAGGATTACATCATGTACTCCCTTAGAAACACCGTGTTCTTTTTGCCCCATGAATACCTCATCCACCCCCAGACAGCGCGGCAGTCCTATCTGCCTTCGCGACCGGGGATACAGGACAAACTTTTGTTTTCTTCAAACTGAGGCCTCACAAGAAAACATCGAGCAAACACAATCAGCCACCAATCTTATTTCTTCAATAACGAAATACCATCGAGATTTACTCATGTAAAATATGGTCGTGAAAATAAAAACACTATGTCAAGATTTAACACTAATACGTGTTGAGCACTATGGTTATGCAATCGCCGAGGGTAAAGCACTGAAACAGCACCGTCAGTTTTGAAACAAACTGAGAGTTAATGTCGCGAAGAGTGCTTTAGTCGTGCGTGAACGTGTCATTCTTCATCTAGGTGGAGAATTAAGGGAAGAGATATTCGTAGACATTTCAAAAATATAGATGGCACAAAACAAACGAAAGTTAGATAAATTATTATAATCATTTATAGCCTTTCGATAGAATTATTTCGAAGACAAACGGTTGTGAACAAACAGTTCCTATCAAAGCAAATAAATGATGCGCAATGGTCTCACAGAAGTCTTTTTTTGCGTTACAGCCAAATACCAAATGGCTTTACCAGTAAGAAAATGGTAATAAACAACAACCGTAAAAAAAAATTAAAATGAGGTAATAAGCGTGTGTGCCCAGAAAGTGACAACGGAAACTTTCCCCATTTCACAAGCCTAATTCAGCAATGATCTCGCCAGCAAGGGTTAACACCGGGTTTAAGAATAATGGTAAACTCGATCCATGAACTTGAAATGCAAGTGCTAGCCAACTCTCAGAATGACATGGCTAGGTTGCTTCATGACACCCCCAGAAGAGCAATAGAGTAGCACGTCTGAGTAGCCTGCGGACATTATTTTAGGCAAGGCCGCGTTAACTTTACAATCTGAAGAATCAGAGAGCATTATAAGCCAATGACGGGAATAGAAATGTTACGACAAAGAGCTAAGCCACCACAAAACATAAAACACACAATGGCAGTACTCAGATTTAGTTAAGGGTATAATTTATTACGAGAACTGCATCACAAAATGAGAACCAAAGTGCACTGTGATCGTCCCAGGAACGATAATTTAAAAGCACTACCAATACAAATATAACTCCAATAAGCAATTAAATTAAATAAGGAAATAAAGCTAAGCGACAGTATCCATACACTCTCTCTGAATTGGGCCATCTATAAAAATTATATACAGTGCTGCTAGGGCATTATTAGTGTACGTAGCAGGTGTTTCTGACTTGACACTTCCGATTGTGGGCGGCTATTAATACACAGTGACATGGTCAGGGAAGCGGATTACTTAGGCCTAACTTGTCTCAACTTACCTTTATATCGTTATTATTGTTGCTGTCGTCCTCCGATTCCTTCACGCCTCTTTTCTTCTGTTTTTGTATCTGAAGAGCTTCGAATGCTTTTAAAATCTCGTGTTCTTTTGAGCTGAGCACATGGTTCCTGGCAGCAAAGCTTTCCAAAAACTCTAAAACTTTCACTATTTTAGGCACCAACCCCTCAATGCACTCTTTACCAAAACTATCAATGAGCTTTTCGACCTCAGCCCCGATCAGTTTGGCGATTTCGTACACATCGTCCACAGTGAGGGTGGAGAATGTCCGTTCCAAACAGGCGTCTGGCCTCTGAACATCCAGCTTTGCTTCCACGTTTCTCTCGCAATTCTTGTTCATTGCAGCACCAACGTCAACACTTGCAACCGCACACATATTAACAACCACTTAACACAGCTCCGTGCTTATAAAAATGCTACTGATGTCTGTTCGACCTCCGTGTCTTCGATTCACACCCAAGCGAAGCAACGCATTTACATTTTCAGGTTTCAGTGTGAATTTGAAGCTAGAAAGCTAACGCTTCTTTTTTCCACATGCAACTGAACGCATGATTTACAGACAATTTAAGCGCGTTATATAAAAATCGAGTGAACCATCAACGATCTACGTCACATAACATTAACTGACAGACACTACCTCCATGCTTTTCGGACGGTTATGGCGATAACTACGACTTACGTACCGTTAAAATTTTAGGAAGCAAGCTGAAATGAAATATAGATGTGGTGAACGCCAGTTTCATCAAATCGGGTTTCAGTGGGAACACAGAATTTATGACTTCGGCGAGTTGTTTTCCATGTTAATGCCCTCCTTCTTGGCTGACCAATGACGAGGAGCCTGTCTTACCACAGTTGTTCGCTGAACTGAAAGTGCGTGCAAGTCAGAACATGCGAATCAGTTTTCACGGAACGCGGTCGCATTGGGGCAATTTAATCTTCTTCGTTGTCGGTGAATTTCTCTTGGTTTCAATTCTTTGCTGAGGCAAAGGCGTTCAATCGGTGGATTATTCAAGTTACGCTATCTTATATACATATTATATTATTCATCTGAGACCTCTGCGCGGTGGGCCAATCCGCCACCGCGTACAGCAACGCTGAATCTATCCTTTCGGATTGTGTTGTACACCATCCGACAAATATTCTCTTCGTAATGGCAACGTCTATACCCTCTAAAAGGCACCGCTGGGATTCGAACCCAGGATCTCCTGTTTACTAGACAGGCGCTTTAACCAACTAAGCCACGGCGCCAGATGCTCGGGATATTGTTGATGTGGTATCTGAGACATAGTCAAACCGGTCTGTATATGATTGAGGCTGTATTGAGATGTGTCGCATCTATTTAACAAAGAAAAACAAACAAAAAAAAATATATTTTTTCTAAAAATACGTCCTACAGTCGGTAAATACATTGAACTGCAGACTCCCATTGCTCACAAGTTAGTCACAATTCCTTGTGGCATGGATCCCACAAGGTGATGGAAACATTCCTCTGAGATTGTTGTTCATGTTGACATGACTGCATTTCATTATGTCTGCAGATTTTTCAGCTGCACATTCCATTCCACCAATCTCACACTCAGCCACATCTCAAAAGTGCTCTATGCTGGTGAATGAGGAGGTCATCAAAGTACGACAAACTCATCAAGATCACGAAAACAGTTCGAGATAACATTTGCTTTGCAATATGGTGAACTATCATGCTGGAGGTAGCCATTAGAATATGGGTAAAATTCTCCATAAAGGCATCTATGTGGTCCACAACAATACTCAGATTGGCTGTGGCATTGATGCAGTAATCGACTAGTATTAAGGGGCCCAAAGAGTGCAAAGTGCATTTTCGCCATTTCATTACCACCACCAGCCAGCACTGACAACACAAGTCAGGTTGGGTCCATGGATTCATGTTTGTCACAAACTTCAGACTAGAGGATGATACTGGAGTAGATTTTCACCCCTGTCCAATCCCCCTCCCACAAAAATACTCCTGTCTTGTCCCAGTTCAGTGACAGAGGAAAGAAAAAATTCCTGTCCCATCCTAGAAGAGTGACTCCAGTCCCATCCTCTTCCCGTGGAATGTTTTTTTTTTTTTTTTTGTGGTAGGCAATACTTTGATTTGATGTTCTTGCCACCCTTTTCAGAGCCTACTTTGTGTTTCCCAGCTTTCATGCAGTCTGCCTAAGATGTCTCTGAATAACTGTGTTTAAAGTTGTGCTTTCCATCGCTTCTTTTGTGGTGCTTTTTACTCGTCACGTTTAGATTACCTCAATCTAAACCATCTTGCTTGATTGATGGTCTCAGCGTCTTGTCTCGAGTCATTATTGTTAACCCGGTTTTCGTGTAATTGTTTATTAATCCCATGTGTTTCTGTTCCTTCCGAGATTGCATTCCGAGTTCCTGCCTCCTCTCGTGACTATATGTGGCAGATTTGGGAGAGCGGTCGTCAGACGGATCCTCGTACTGACTCTGTTCTACTTGGTGAAATCTCAGCTCCTCGTGCCTTCCAAGTTTCTCCTTGTATGACTCCTGAGTCTTGTAATTTGCTGCGCCCTTGTCTTGTCTGCCCCGTGTTTAAGTCTCCCAGTGTGTCCATCAGTTTAGTTAGGTTCAGTTTTTGTTTTCTTAGTTTAGCCACTCTTGGAGACTGAGTGTATTTCTGTTTCCCCCTGCCTTTTGCTGAGTACTTTAGTTTTCCCATTTGTTCAGTGCTTGTGCACGGTGTTTTGTTTCTGGCGTGTCTGCCAATTTTCCCTTAGTGTTTTGTGTTTAATAAACACTTCTGGATCCTGGAACTGGTGTTCCCCTGACCTCTTCTTACAGAAACATACTTCATTCAACTCCTTGGATTCCCCAGAGAAGAACAAGACCAAACATGATATGAATATGAACTGATATGATGCAGTTGTCATGAAAAGTTCTTAAACTGAATTCTTGCATAGACAATGAGCACAGAAGTTATTGAATAGTAATATACGGAATATATGAGAAAGGTTTGATATTGCTGTAGTGTCAGAAAATTTTAACGGGTGAGTTAAGGTCCAGTTTCATAAAAGGAATGACCAGGGCCGGGGATGAGGTTCATGGAGGGTAACTGTGATAGTCACCCCCCCCTCACGTCGCCAGAGTTCTGCTGATTGTCCTGGGCTGTCATAAACCCCCCAGTCTTCCACTGAATATTTCCAAGAAAACAATAGAGTTTATCAGTTGAAACATTAAATATCTTGTCTTTGTAGTGGACTCAACTGAGTAAAGGTTGAAAGGGATTTGCAAATCATTATATATATATATATATATTTTTTTTTTTTTCACATTTTACACAACATCCTAACTTCATTGGAATTGGTTTTGTAGATGCCAGGGCCAGCAATATGAACTAGGAATGAAATGAGGCCAATTGTTTCTGTTACAAATTGCAAACTGACAGATAAACAGACAACAAACAGGAGTGAAAACATGTCTTTGGCAGAGGTAAAAAAAGAAATAAAAAATAAACATACGAAGACAGTGTCATCGCTATCCCCCGTCACAATCAAGAGCCTACTTCAGTTAAAAAAAAAAAAGAAAACATGCTTCGATACCCATTTTCGAACTCAACATTGACCATGAGTTGCTTATTAAGCAAACAAAATTTCACCCATCTAGGTATAATAGTTTTAGAGAAATCTTGTCCCGGTTGTGGCCCGGATGGACAGACAGATGGACAGACCCCAATCCAATATCCCCCAGTCCCTTGGGAAGAGTAATAAGTTACTCTCAACTTATTACTACTTTAAAAAAAGTAATATTACTTTACTTATTACTTGATATCAAAAGTAATTAGTTACATTACTCATTACATTACTATATCACTTTTGCTACCCCCCACCCTTTTCTAAAAAAAAATGTGATATACAGCCTGTTCAGCCAACTCCAACTGAATCCAATTTATTGGAACTATGATTCACCTTACAGCGGGCGACAACTAGCCAAACTGCATAATTGAAAACACTGCAGCTTCTCAAACCTGAAGATTATTTTTTGGGAATTTTTCCTTTATTTGTTAGTTATACAGTGTCAAGAGACAGGAAGGTTAGCTTCTTACTAGAAGTAATATTACAGTAACGTGTTACTGCCCTACACTGGTTTTCAGCATGCACAGTAATGGTGACACAGCTCCTTTAAGACATCATTCATAAGACACCAGGCAAATTTTTTTTCAGAAAGATAATTTAGACCTATGCTTTCCGACAGATAAACAGCTATGAAACTTTTGCACAACCATATTGGCAGATCTTATGACTGTTGTAACGGAATTAAAGAAAGACTTGAAACCCCTTTGCAAAATTTTAAATTAGGCTTTTTGAAATTCACAGTCTCACCCTAACAAGGTGAACTTGCAACACCTGATGGCAAGAAACGTTTTCAGAGTGAAAGTATTGTTAATTAAGAAAAATTATTGCAAACAAGTCAGGACCGATAATTATTCAGAAGGGATGTCATTTTCCTGCCCAGTCTTCAGTTCTGGCTACTCCAGTGTTGTGAAGTACCTGGACAGTTTGGGTCTGTGTACTGCATGACCTCACACGCACCTGTATCACTGCCATGTGAGCTAGAAAACACTGTCGCTGCTGCACTTATACTGTCAGAGACGCTTAGCCCAGCTAGTTTCAGTGGTTTATTCTAGTTTCTTTTCAGGATCGTAAAGTTTAGAAAAATGCTATAGTAAATCTGTCGTTCAATCAACCCCCCAAAAGCCAGAACTTGTTCGCCGCGGCGGATATTTTGATGAAAAAACAGAAAATTCTCAGTCCAGGCAGCACTGATGTAAAGTCAACATTGTTCATTTGCATATGGGTCCATGACAAATAAGTCTTTTAAAAAAGTTTCTTTTCTTCTAAATCTTTAAAAATGGACAGAATACATTTATTTGAAGTTGGAAGAGTGTGTTTAAACAAGTCTTAATGGTTGCGCAACATTGACAGGGTTTTAGTACAGTTTTAGACTGAATTAGCGATTTCACTAGCCAAAAAAATGTCAGGTGGCACGACCAAAAGTTTCTTGAAAAAAAAAACACTTTTTTTTCTGAGTGATTTTTTTAGTAAGTATAGCTGAGAGCGTCTACTCTGTGTAAAACATTACTATGTTGGAGTTGAGCTGGGTATTAAAAGTTACTTATGGATTTTTTATTGTAGGGGGTGGGTATTTTGGTTTTCCAAACAAGTTAATAACGATTAAACTATTAAACTTTGTTTATTTGAAAGGTTTTCAACATAAAATTATGCCCCCATATTAGTTTTATGTTAATTCATATTTTAAATTACATACTTAATACATTTCACATAGTGTTAACTTGCTCAGACGGTTGCGCCATCTGACATTTTTTCAGGGTTTGAGACGGCAATATAATTTTTATGATATGCTTATTATGAATCATTTAAAATTATTTTAAACCAAAGTAGTGCGCTCGAACACAAAAATCTGCATGTCACGTCATTATTCACCCATGTACTGTACTACCCACAGTATGATTATACAATACAAAAGTCAGCAAAGTAGCCCTTTAATATAGTAGATAATACATGTGATTCCAATTTTCCTCAAATGTTTGTAGAAATTATTCATTATTTATTTATTAATTATTACTCCAGCAAAAGGAAAGTTTTATCTTTGGAATAGTTTATTCTGTCAAGAAAACACATGAGGCCAAGTTGTTGGCACCCCTGCAGAAAACTAGGCTTATGCCGTCGGAGGCGACGGCTTGGGGTATATCCCTGAACGCCCCCAATCCTCCAATTCCCCAATCCTTGAATAGACCAATATAAAGCCCCTCAGGTCATGACCTTTCGTTTAAACTTAATTTCAGGTCAATAGGACAAATGGTTCTGAAGATATGGCCAAAATGGTAATTATCCATCAGAAAGCACCACCTGGTGGCAAAATATTGAACCACACAGGTATGATGCCATCATGTGACACGTTGTGAGGTCATGACCTTGTAGTTGCACATAGTTTCATGTCATTTGGACAAATAGTTCCAAAGATATGGCAAAAATGGTGAATTTTATGTGACAAATCTCCACCTTGTGTCAAAATTTTGAACCAAACAGGTATAATGCCATTGTGGGACACATCCTCATGTCATGACCTTTCATTTGCACTTGATTTGAGGTCAATCGGACAAATATTTCCAGAGATATGATCAAAACAGTGATTTTTTCCGTTTTTGGCCCCTGGTGGCCAATCTAGAAATTTTAAATTGTCCAAAATCGAATCAGTTCTTCCTCTTTATGATACTGACTTATATGCAAAACTTGGAATTTCTAATTGAAATATTACTGAAGTTATCGCGTTAACACATAAGTCAGTTTTTGGCCCCTGGTGGCCAATCTAGAAATCGTAAATTGTCCAAAATCGAATAAGTTCTTCCTCTTTATGATACTTACTTATATGCAACACTTGAAATTTCTAATTGAAATATTACTGAAGTTATCGCGTTAACACGTAGGGCGGCGCGGCGGTGGCGGTCGGACCAAAAACATAATATCCCCGGAACGCCATTAGGGGTTCGGGGATATAAATATGGAATCACCACACACCAAGGATGTTAATTTGCCTTATATATATATATAAGGATATAATTATAGATAGAATCAAATGAATTTGCATCTTTAGGAAAAAATGTTTCTTGAAATTACTTTTAATGTCTAGGAACTCTACTGTTGTCAAGATTTCCTGTTTCACAGGGCAAATGCTTAAATTTAAGGAGGCCTTTCAAGCTTAGTTGGCTCAGGGGACTCCCAACTCAGCAGGCCGGTATTGACAGGCTAGAGGGACTGTGGCCTTAGTGGTCACAAAAGCAAAAACTCAGGCTATGGAGGAGTTTGGGGAGGTTATGTAGGACTTTCCGGTGGCCTAAGAGGGTCTGGCATACGGTCAGACTACTCAGGAGAGAGAGGCAGGGCTTCGCCAAGACAGTTTTCAGCTAGGGTAGGGAACTACTGACCACAACTGTTAAGTGAGGGAAGGACCACTTTCAGGAACTCCTGAAACCGGCAGATATGCTCTTCATAAAGGCGGTATATACACAATACTCTAGTGAGTCTTAGAAGTCACTGAGGTGTTCGAAAAGCTCACCAGGGATGGATGAGATTCGTTCTGAGATGCTGAAGGCCCTGGATGTTGTAAGGCTGTCATGGTGGACTTGTCTGTTTAACATCGCGTGGATGTCTAGTGCAGTAGCCTTGGACTGCCAGATTGCGGTGATCGTTCCCATTTTTAAAAATGGAGACAAGGTTGTGCTCCAACTGCCGGGGAATCACACTGCTCAGCCTCTCAAAGAATGCTTATGCCAGGGTGCTGGAATGGAGACTTTCCCGATTGTAAAACCTTGGACCTAGGAGGTGCAAAGCAGGTTCCATTTTGGCTGTGGAACAGTGGACCAACTTTTCACCCTAGCAAGGGTACTGGAGGGGTCATGGGAGTTTGCCCATCCAGTCCATATTCGTTTTTGTGGACTCAATGAAAGCTTATGACCGTGTCCCACAAGGTGTCCTGTGGGGGGTGCTATGGGACTATGGGGCTCTGGCCGTTATTTTGAGCCATTCAATCCCTGTACAACCAAAGCTAGAGTTGTGTCCACATTCTCAACATTATAGTTTGGGAGCCCAGTGAGGTTTAAATAGTAACTAGAAATGGTTTTTACACGGAAAAACAGATGTCTCCCCCTTCCCCCATTTCACATTTTAGAGTTATGGTCCGGAAACGAGTCCCACCCTTCTTTATGCCAAGTCCAAATTGTTGCCATGGAAATAGAAAAAATGTTAAAGCTGCAAGTAGTGTTGGACGGGTCCTCGCCCTCCCGCGCATGTGGAAACGGGGGCGAGACGCATTCGAGCGCCGTCGAGCATTGTCATTCGTTGGACAGCACGAGACTGAGGAAAATGTTTTATGTTGAGTTGAGTGCAAACCCCTTTACTGAAAGAGATTTTTCTTTAGTATAATGGAGCTATGACCCATGCGACCTGGTCAAACTTTCTGAAGCAGATTTTATCACTGCTGTGTATTGTGCAATCTTCCCCCATTTATGAACTTAGTGAAGGGAGCTGAGCCATGTGATTTTACTGCCACCCGGTGGTCAGAATGTGTAGCAGCACAAAGAAAAACACTGAAAATCAATAATAATCAAGAAATTAATAAATGCTTCTTCCAGGTAAATCCTAGAAAGCTGAAATTTCGGGAGCAAGTTCACTGAAGAAAGACAAAAGTTTTATACTCTGCAACTTATGGTGAATTCAGAAGTGCATCACTCTATATTTTTCAAAATATGAATATTCATAACATGTTTATATCTGAAGAAATATCAATTGTAATGGTACCACACTTGCCAGTTTGTTTGGCGACATGGAGATTATGAATTATGCCAAAGGACATTTTTGATACAATGAACGGTTTGTCCACAGCAAGAATGTATATCTTACTGTACAGTGTATCATATACGTAAAAATTTTTATTTCAAAAAGTCTCAAATGGATTTTCACGAAATTAGGTGACAGTACAGGGCATGGTACAGCAATTATGAGTGATTTTTTTCAGAATTTTATGACATTGCAACAGGCTGTGGTGAAAGCGAAAGTCCCATTTTGGCGTATTTAGGTGGCGCTAGAGAGCCATTTTGTCTCTTTGGTGGACAATTTTCAGATTGTAAAAATATTACTGCAAAATTTGGTTTGTTTTCGAGCATGTTTAAGGGGTGAAATGAAGGTTGGAAATTGCCTAGGCATGGAAAAAAGGCAGTCAAAGTGGCTGGGGACCCCATCTTTGACGCCTCATAAAATCCGAACCGTTCGACTTTTGAAAAAGTTGTACCGTAGCTGTCATTGGCAGAGTGTGCTTTGTCATCTCTTAGCATTTGGGGTCGATATGATGAACTCCCTGAAAGAAGTTTGCATTTGTTCGAGGGCAAATTTTGGCGAAGTTTAGGGGAAGAAGGAAAGTTTCATATGCGAATTGCAGTCTCCTTGTTCGATTTTGGTGTCAATTGTTCATTTTTAGGCCTTGATGAGATGAACAATATAGTGTTGGTTCCATCTCTCTATGACTTTCCTACCGGTCGTGGTGGCCGTCTAAGTGCAAATGAAATGTTTCTTCGTGGCGCTAGAGAGCCATTTAAATTCAAAAGCAGTTCAAACCCTCGAAAGGCACATCTACATGTTATGGTGAGACACGAAATGAAATTTGGTGGGAATCGGTCAAACAGTTTCAGAGTTATGCTCCGGAAACAAATGGGAACGCCGACGCCGACGGGAATTCAGGCAAAAACAATATGTCTCCCCCCCCCCTCCTCCACGAAGGGGGAGACATACACTGAACAAAAATATAAACGCACCTTTTGAAATATTGGCACCATTTTAAGTATGCCGTTATGAAATACCAAATATATTTGTTTTGATTTGCAAAAGGAATGTTTCCATTGATTGATGTCTAAAATTTGAGTTCAGCTCAGACATTGAGTATTTTTTTCACCGGTGTAATGATTGGTATGAGTAAAGGAGTGCGGTGTACCCAGACACTGCTCAGACAGAATAGGCAGTTCTCTGACAAACCTTGGGCCGGGGACTATAAAAGGCCACACCAAAATGTTGGATTTTGTCAGACGCAGCCATGCCTCAGATGTCTCAAATTATGCGGGAGCGTGCCATTGGCATGCTGAATGCTGGAAAGTCCATCAGAGGGGTCGCTGCACAGCTGAATGTTCACTACTGTACCATAGGTCATCTACGACCGCGTTTCCGACAGACTGGAAGCACTGCGAACAGCCCTCATCGGCGTCGTCCACGTGTGACCACCCCTGCTCAGGATCGTCACATCCGGCTGGTGCACTTGCGTGAACGTTTCAGACCAGCGACACGCACGGCCGATGAGACAGTCGGTCTGAACAATAGACGAATCACTGCTCAAACAGTTCGCAACCGCCTTCGAGAAGCAGAATTGCATGCTCGACGCCCTCACCGTGGGCTGGACCTCACAGACGTACGCCGCCGGAATCGTCTCGCATGGGTTAACGCACACTTCCGGTGGCCCTTGGCACGATGGAGAAATGTGCTGTTCACAGATGAATCAAGATTGAACTTGTATCACGCGGATGGGAGACATCGTGTGTGGCGCCGTGTCGGTGAACGGTTTGCTGACACAAATGTCGCCCAGAGAGTCGCCCATGGCGGAGGCGGTGTCATGGTGTGGGCAGGGATTGCACACAGACAGAGAACTCCATTGCATTTCATCGATGGCAACTTGAACGCCCAAAGGTACCGTGATGAGATCCTCGCACCAACTGTAGTACCATTTGTCCAACAGCATAATGTCACGTTCCAGCATCATAACGCCCGTCCTCATGTCGCTAGGGTCTGCACCCAGTTCCTCACAGCTCAGAACGTTCAGGTGCTGGACTGGCCCGCATATTCGCCTGACATGTCGCCCATAGAACACGCTTCGGATGCTTTGGATTGGCGTATCCGGGACCTTGTTCCAGTCCCAGGTAATGTCCGGCAATTCCGGATAGCGCTCCAGGAGGAGTGGAACAACATTTCACAGGCCACCATAGACACTCTGGTAAACTCCATGCGTAGGAGATGTGTCGTGTTAAGAGATGCGCGTGGTGGACATACGCGATACTAAACTGTGAAATTTATGGTATCCACCCCTGCCCTGTTGAAACTATTGCCAAACTTTTGATTGTGCGTGTATCAAGGTGTAACGGACATCAATATGATCAGTATAGATGTCTTTATCACGTCGTAAAATTTGCTGAGGTTCACAGTATCCCATATGTAATAAAATTCACAAAACATCTGGTGGTGCATTTATATTTTTGTTCAGTGTAATTTGCGCCTGAAAGGTTTGAGGTGTGCGCTGCATATGGTGTGGCCAAGGGTCTTGGGAATGGTGATTCTTAAGTTCGGCAAATGTGGGATAAACCAGGGGGCGTCACTGAAAGTAACCCCAAAATAGACTTTAAATAGCAATTTGTGCCCAAACAAGATATGCGGCTGGTGGAGATCGAATAGCGGTATGGCTGCCAGCCAGTATAGCCATCATTCTCTTGTACTAATAACCAACCTTTAAGGCAAAACTGTGGACGGATACAGGGACCTCCGAAAAAAATAATAGGTGGTACATCAAGCTCACAGCTGTCGGTGAAGTGTTAGGCCCACTCCTGCGCAAGTCACTCCCTCCCTTTCATGCATTTACAGGCTGTGACTACACATCTGCCTTCGTGGTAAAGGAAAGAAATGCAGGGGATCCGAGGAGGAGCACCTCACAGACACTGAGTTAACATTGTGGACTACACTGTCAAGGAGGTTAATTTGATAGGGGAGTTGAATGACTGTAGGACATTGTGTCATATTCCCTTTGTGGTTGCCATTTCTGTGAGTGAAGCAAGATGATTCTTGTAAGTTTAATTTTCAGACTGAAAAATGCAAATCCATGATGATAGCAGCAGATTTCATCTTTACAGTTAGTGTTGATCATCATAGAGCAATTATGGCAATTAGTTATGGTAATTGTTGAATGAATGTTTTCATTGTGAGGATTACAAGTATTTTTCAGGCTGCAAGTTAATCTGTAAAAGACCAGTCCACGATGATGGGAGCGGATTTGTTTTATAAGTTTTTTTTCCTTTTCTCAAGCTGTAATTGTTGAAATCATGGGTACATCTCAAAGCCTAGGCTGCATCCTTCCAAGGCTGCATTTTTAAGGGTCGTCACTTACTTCAATCCACCAAACTAATATTCAGAGTGAGGGATTTGGTTAAATTTAGGGTTAGAGTTGGGTTTGGAGCTAGGTTTAAAGTTTGGGGATAGAGTTTAGGTTACACGTAGGGAAATCAATGACGACTCACTTAAACCAAAGCTGTTTAACAGAGATGAAATTATGTCATGTCAGTTTTGCAGATGGAATTGAGTGACGATTCCTAAAAATGCAGCCTTCAAAGGATGCAGCCTAGGTTTTGAGAAACAGCCCATGTTTTTGTTTTCAAGATTATTTGTTCTTCAGTTATTTGCCAATTGCCAATTGAGTGGCGCCCCCTTCTGAAGTATGAAATCCTTCAAAGTTTAGGTTCTCAAGTGATATTGATTTCGGTCACTCATGTTTTAGCACAAGTTTTGTTGATGGGTGCAAACTGCTAATTAAGCCCCTTAATAGTACTAATTAGGGGCCTTCCGAAGTGGCCTTTCCCACTGAAAAAGTTGAGTTCTGGTTTTGAGATCAGTACACCAATACCTTCCAATAAACGGTCGCATCTTGTTTGGGCACAAATTGCTAATTAAAGTCTATTTGGGGGCACTTTAAGTGGTGCCCCCTGGCTTATCCCACATTTGCTAAATTAAAGAACCCGTATTCCCAAGACCCTTGGCCACACCATATGCAGCATACACCTCAAACCTTTCGGGCGCAAACTGCTAATTAAACCTCACTGGGCTCTCAGACTCTTATGTCGGACTCGTTTCCAGTTGAAGTTGGGACTACCCCAAGGGTGTGCCTTGCCTCCCATTATGTTCATAATTTTCGTGGACAGGATATTAAGAGATAGCAAAGGCTTGGAGGGTGTCCCGTTTGGTGATCTCAAGGTTGCATTTCTGCTGTTTGCAGATGATGTGGTCCTGTTGGCTTCATTGCGCTGTGACCTCTTGAGCCCTGGAGCGGTTCACAGTGGAGTCGTGAACACTAGCGGCCGATATGAGCTTTCTCCACAGGGTGGCAAGGTTGACCCATAAGGATAGGATGAGGAGCTCTGATATCCGGGAGAGGCTCCGCACAGAACCGCTGCTCCACTGTGTTGAGAGTCAGTTGAGGTGATTTGGACATCTGGTCCAGATGCCCCCAGGAGGCCTCCCTTTATAGGTAACCAGAAATATCCCCAACTGGGAGGAGGCTCCAAACCAGACCCAGGACACGCCAGAGGGACTGGATCTCCCGGCTGGCTTGGGGTCACCCAAACAGAGTTACAGGTAGCAGGGGAGGGGGATGCCCGAGCCTCTCTGCTCAGTCTGTTACTCCTGCGACTGGACCCCCCGATAAATGGTGGAAAATGCATTCAAAAAATGGATAGTTGGACGGATCGAAGAAAGATGAGCCATGTAAAAAAGACCTTATAAAAAGTTTTCCAAAGTTTATTTAAATCCAAATTACAGAGTCAATTTATGCACAACAACTAATGGACAACAGCTTCTGGGTTAAAAAAAAAAAAAAAAAGAAAAAAAGAGGAAAACATTACGAGTAAAATCATTCAACAATGCATTTTTTTGCGGAAATTGCCTTTTTTCTCTCAAAAATCTTGACAACTACCATCTTATAAACTAATGAAGAAATGCCATCGATAGTTACATATTAAGTACAACTATGTTGAACAACACGACAGGAATATTACAGATATCTCATGCTTAATCCTTCTATGAAGGGGTGGAGCGCATGACGATAAAATGCATTTTATGAGTAACTGTTTCTTTCTGCTGCGCAAGGCTGGCGCAGAACAGCAGCAGCTCTAAGCGTACATGTCCTCGCGGTCGGCGTTGTAGATTTCACCCTCCTGCAGGGAAGCGAAGTTGAGGAAATGCGAGGGACGGTGCACCTCGTGGTAAAACTCCTTTGGGTTGGACAGCTGCAGATCGTACTTCATGTTCGGATCGTGCCGGACACCTGAGGAGGAACATCAAAAACAGCGGTTAATTTTACCATAACGGTACTGCAGGACTTCGACTGAAAACAGTGTTACGTATTGTTAGGGAACAGAAGATTTAAGCGTTTATTTCCGGTATCAATCAGTCCCAACAGTCGGCACCAAGGCAAAAATATTCAGCACTCCGTCGATGGACATGCGTCCAACAAGGCAAATGTTTCCAGCAATTCAATTATGGATGAAAGATTTTAAAAGTTAACATACAATTTAGTTCAATGTAGTAACAAACACCACACAAGCAAGGACAGAACATAATTTTTCACCCCAGCTTCTGTGACGTGAGATGGTTTCATTGATAGAGGTCCAACAAATTTAATCGATATTACTGCACACGCATATGCAGACCAATGATGAAGAGCAGTGAATTACAGCTGGCAATTGACTGGCAAATCATTGGTCAGGTCAGTATTTTCGCAGCTGGCATTCAGTTTAGTTTGCAATGGAGTTACTTAAAATTGCAAACCAGCTTTAAAAGACAATTGTGGTAAACAAACAAAACAAAAAAAATCTAAGATTACGTTTCTCTGTTTTAGCCTGCACACAAGAGGCAGGGCAGACCCAGCTTTACTACACAAGCATGTTGAGAGGGAGACGCGAGGCGCACGTGTTCGCTCGGCTCACCCATGAAGTTGTAGTTCCAGGACACCTGCCCCGGCACCATGAAGAAGCCCAGGAAGCGGTCGGACAGCAGCATCTGTACGCGCTCGTAATGAGAGGGCAGGTAGCCCTTGGGGTTGTTGCCCTTGTCTGTGTTCTGCCTGCCCCACTCGTACCCGCTCGGGGTGAGTTTATACGCAGTCAGGGTACAGGACCCAGGGGTGAAACTGCAACCAGAGCAAACGCACACAACCATGAAACACACCTTTAATGAAAAACCTGATTTAATGGTGCAAGCGTTTAAGGTTAGACAGCGCGTGTTCATGTGGAGCGTGTTTGTGTTTACGTCTGCGCGCGTGCGGGCACCTGCAGGTGATGATGATGGTCTTCTCTCCGTCCCATGACGGGTTGTCGGCCATGATCTTGGCGTGTGTGGTGACGTCCTGCGGGGACAGCTGGGGCGACTCATTGGGCTGAGTGTGGATCCAGCCCAGAGGCTCCATCTCCTGCGGGGGCAGAGTTAGAGAGACGGGTTTAATACAGAGTGACATAGCAGCACAAAGCAGTCTGTCAGCACAGCTCTGTGAACAAGTATTTACCCCTTTCCGGATTTCTCCTGTTTTTGATTACAGGTCATATTTAAAATTTTTCAGATTATCAAACTACTTTTAATGTGAGAGAAAGAGAACATGAGTAAACAGAAAATGCAGCATTTAAATCATTTCATTTACTGAAGGTACAGTTGAACAAAACCGATGCCACCCGCCCAAAATAACAGCCCCTCCCCCCAAAACCTACCAACTTGTTGTGCCACCCCTGGCAGGAACAACCCATCCCTCATTATAAACATTCAAACAGGCTCACTGGCGATTAGTCCATTTTAACACTGGCTCACCTTGAGGTACTCGTGCTGTGGAAGCTGATTGGGCAGGTGCACAGTCTGGTGCGTCCCCCACTGCGGCACCATAACGATGCACCGAATTTCCTTCACCTGCGGGTTATCAGGGGGGCTCGTCCCGTAAAGATACCCTGCAATCTGGGGACCAGGTACAGGCGAACATTAGATTACGGATTACGGAGTTATGTTTGTCCAGTGGAGCTGGACTCTGCATCGGAATGGTCAGGATTCTACACAGGGGCAGAAATTCTGGGGGTGCGGTTGCACCCGGGCCCACGTGTGATGGGGGCCTGAAGACAAGTAGGCACCGTGACTGTGGCAAAATTGTCGCCAATACAGCCCAGCACACTTACCAAGCGTGTAATTAGCACTAAAACATTTTCAACAAATATTTGCCAAGTTGTCGCATTTCTCCCAGTATTAACGCACCAAAGTAAAATACACTCAACAAAAATATAAACGCAACACTTTTGTTTTTGCTCCCATTTGTAATGAGATGGACTCAAAGATCTAAAATTCATTCCAGATACACAATATTACCATTTCTCTAAAACATTGTTCACAAATCTGTCTAAATGTGTGATTGTGAGCACTTTTGCTTTGCTGAGACAATCCATCCCACCTCACAGGTGTGCCACATCAAGATGCTCATCAGACACCATGATTAGTGCACAGGTGTACCTTAGACTGCCCACAATAAAAGGCCACCCTGAAATGTGCAGTTTTTGCTTTATTTGGGGTCTGGGGACTCAGAACCAGTCAGTATCTGGTGTGACCACCATTTACCTCATGCAGTGCACCATCTTCTTCGCATAGAGTTTATCAGATTGTCAATTGTGGCCTGTGGAATGTTGGTCCACTCCTCTTCAATGGCTGTGCAAAGTTGCTGGATATTAGTGGGAACTGGTACATGCTGTCGTATACGCCGGTCAAGCACATCCCAAACATGCTCAATGGGTGACATGTCCGGTGAGTATGCTGGCCATGCAAGAACTGGGACATTTTCAGCTTCCAAGAATTGTGTACAGATCCTTGCAACATGGGGCCGTGCATTATCTTGCTGAAACATGAGGTGATGTTCATGGATGTATGGCACGACAATGGGCCTCAGGATCTCATCACGGTATCTCTGTGCATTCAAAATGCCATCAATAAAATGCACCTGTGTTCTTCGTCTATAACAGATGCCTGCCCATACCATAACCCCACCACCGCCATGGGCCACTCGATCCACAACACTGACATCAGCAAAGCGCTCACCCACACAACGCCACACACGCTGTCTGCCATCTGCCCTGAACAATGTAAACCGAGATTCATCCGTGAAGAGAACACCTCTCCAACGTGCCAGACGATATCGAATGTGAGCATTTGCCCACTCAAGTCTGTTACGGCGACGATCTAGAGTCAGGTTAAGACCCCGATGAGGACGAGCATGCAGTTGAGCTTCCTGGAGACGGTTTCTGACAGTTTGTGCAGAAATTCTTTGGTTATGCAAACCAATTGTTTCAGCAGCTGTCTGAGTAGCTGGTCTCAGACGATCTTGGAGGTGAACCTGCTGGATGTGGAGGTCCTGGGCTGGTGTGGTTACACGTGGTCTGCGGTTGTGAGGCCGGTTGGATGTACTGCCATATTCTCTGAAACGCCTTTGGAGACGGCTTATGGTGGAGCATTCAATGCCCGAGCAACAGATCTGGTTGACATTCCTGCTGTCAGCATGCCAATTGCACGCTCCCTCAATGCTTGCGCCATCTGTGGCATTTTGCTGTGAGACAAAACTGCACATTTCAGAGTGGCCTTTTATTGTGGACAGTATAAGGTACAGCTGTGCACTAATCATGGTGTCTGATGAGCATCTTGATGCGGCACACCTGTGAGGTGGGATGGATTGTCTCAGCAAAGCAAAAGTGCTCACTATCACACATTTAGACAGATTTGTAAACAATGTTTGAGAGAAATGGTAATATTGTGTATCTGGAATGAATTTTAGATCTTTGAGTCCATCTCATGACAAATGGGAGCAAAAACAAAAGTGTTGCGTTTATATTTTTGTAGAGTGTATATTGCGGTCATTGTGTGAGTTTATGAGTGGAAACTAATGGGATTGGATGAGGTACATGTTCTGTGAATGAGTGGGCTCAGTGGGGCCTGAAAATAATTCTTTCACTCAGGCCCATCACACACTTCCAGCACTGATTCAACACCGGTATATAAATACAATTCTTTCTTCTTACGGGGCAAAGATCTGTTGCCACTGAATTGATGCCAATGTGTCATGGGTGCAAACTTAGAGGTGTACAGAGTAGGATTTTCCATCCATATGTAGACTCGTATGAAAATAATTACTCATAATCATTACTTATCACCCACTAGAGGAGTGTGGCGGAGTCAATTTCTCATCATTCATTCTGAGCTGCTCATACAGTCACTGTCTTGTAACAACACTAGCACACCAACAACACTCTGTGGGCCCAATAAGTTTAACAACTGATTCTCATTCAGAAAGGGCCGCTGCAGGTGCAGGCTTTCACACCAACCAACCAGATACATGCCTGATACTACCAATCAAGGTCTTCAGCAAAGACTCTAAGGTTGATTTCTCGCATCAGGTATGTAATTGTGAGGTTTAAATGAAAACTTGCAACGACACAGACTCTTACAGGATGAAGAAGTCGAGAGCCCCAGAGTGAAACTAAGGCATAGAGTCAGAAAATCATACCAGACAGACAAAGACTATTCAATGGTGTATGCAGCACTACACACAGCAGTGGTAATCAACCCCAACATCTACAGAGCCATCCTGTAGGTTTCCAATACAACTAACAAAGAAAACCCGACTCAACATCAAGAGCAGGGCTGTTCAATCCGGTTCCTGCAGATCTGCCAATCTGTATGTTTTCACTACAACCCTAATAAAGCACATCTCTCTCAACAGCTCGAAAGTGAAAACCAATCAGGCAGTAGGTCTCCAGGAACAGGGCTGGTTACCACTAGTATAGGGTAGGCCAGAGGTGCAGACCTGGGCTCGCAGGTCAGAGATGCAAATGAACTTCTTCAGGACGTTCTTTGGGAGGATGTACGTGTAGCCAGTCTCCTTGATGTCATCGGAGGAGACGTAAATGTGGTTGGTGCGGAGGTGGAGGTTGGCTGCGGAGATGGCCCTGCATAGAGACGAAGGGGCGGGGGGGTTAATAAGGTGGCGAGTAGACTGAGGAGCAGACAGAACTAGCAGGTTGAAATGAGGGGAGGTGGGGTTAATACAGGAAAAGGCGTGGTTACAAAAAAGGGGGGAGGCAGGAACAATGCAAGTGAACCTGTGGTTCAAAAAACGCAGACACTGTTAGAATGAGAAGAAGCTGGGTCGAAGCAGGTGAGGTCGAAATGAAGGCTTGCTCACCTCACTCTCCACTCTGTCTTGGAGGAGAAGGTCTGCGTCTCGTAGTTGCTGGTGGTGGACGTGATGATTTCGTCGCCGTGCTTGTTGACGGTGCGCGTCTGCGTGGCCGTCAGCTGAGACTGCTCCTTGGTCTGCTTCTCGATCTCGGCGATCTGCTGCCGCTGCTGAGACGGCGCAGAGATCTCCATCCCCAGGATGATGTCACGGATCTCCGACTGCGTCAGAGACGCCACGTTCACACTGGAGCGGGAGTGCAGACGAGAGTGAGACTTAACGCTGAACCCAATTCAAGTTACGGAACAACATCTCCTCATAAACCTCCATCTCTAGCCACTGCCCTCTGGTGGAGAGCCATCTACCCTGACTTCATTTGTACACGCTTATTTGGCTTCAGGCCTATGGATGGTTCATGGCGGAGGCTCACTTGTTCTTTTTGCCGTAGTCGGCCAGGATGAGGTCTTTGAGCTGCACCTCCACCTTGATCCACTCCTCGTCGGTGAGCGTGGGCCAGATGTGGTGGGGCTCTGTGATGGTGGTTTTATCTGGCTTCAGAATGACTTTGGCGCGGTCGTTGTTCACGTGGAGCGCCCTGAGGATGAGGATCAGACGGGAGAAGGCCTGGAGGGGGGAGGGGGGAGGGGGGGAAGAGATTTCAGAGATTTACTACAGATGTCAACATGAGGAAAGCAGGGTTTAAACAGAAATTAGCTTGAGGAAAGCCGGCAACGTTGGGCTTCAGTTTAGCACAAAGGCAGTGTTACAGCACACTTTACCGTGTAGGACGAGATGGTCTTGAGCCAGTCGTCGTACAAGTTGAAAAGGACCATCTGTGGCTCAGTGGCCTTCAAAATGAGGTCCCCAAACTTCTCCACCTTCAAACAGGCCTGGAAGGGCAGCTGCAGCTCTGAGCCTTTGATCACGATGTTGGGGAAGTCCAGCAAGTGCACCTGACAAACCAGAGCATCACCTGATTACAGCAGGATGTACTGACCAGCCACCCGAGTACAGGAGCAAGGAGGAGCGCAGGAGTGTAGGTGAATGACATCACTCTAGAATGTCATCAGGCCAATCACATCACTTGTAAAATGTAACGGAAAGGCCAATCACACGACACCAGAGGAGTGATGGTGAAATAAATCACGGAGACAAAGCAGCCAGATTGTGTAGACGAGCTGGAAGCCTACAGGAGTTCGGGGGGAATGGTTTGAGCAAAGGCATGGTGTATGGTTTTGGGACATAGTTTTGGGGCTAGAGGGTGTGGCTGGCGCCAGGGAGAGCGGCTCACCTCCAGCGGGTCCAGCATACCCTTCCTGGTGACAATGATCTGTTTGGGCTGCTCCTCCACAGGCAGCGAGCGAATCAGAGCCGCCACCTCCTCAGCAGTTTTCCACTTGGCCAACTGCAAACAGAAAGAGATGTTAAAAAAAAAAAAGATCAGACTACAGAGGTCAATTAAACAGTTTATTGCTTACAAGAAGCAAGTAAAGGAATTAGGAAAATGAGGACTGGTGTTTCACCTGTCCAAGACGCTTCTGTCCTGCCCACACAGAGGTGTGGATGATCTTCAGGAAGAGCTGTCCAGTTCGGGGGTTAAAGATGAAAATCGCTCCGTTGATGGGTTTGGTGGTCAAGTTACCCTCAAACGTCTGCAAAGCACAGTAAAATCACCATTAAAGAACTGAGACTGGATAATTTGTGTCCAAAGGATCACAATTTTATGGCACGTCTCAAGACAGTAGGGACAGGGGCAGTGTTTACCACTGTGTTGCATCACCTCTTCTTTTAAATGTACTCTGAAAGCCTTTGAGGACTGAGACCAACTGCTATAGTTTTGGAAGCAAAATGTTTTCCTATTCTTGCTCGATATAGGCTTTCAGCTGATCACCACTTCAGACTCCTTTATCATTTTTTCCATAACGCGCCTTTTCATAATATTGTCAGTGGGTGATGGGGGTAAACAGGAACTGCCCCAAAGAATATGAAAATAGGAACTTGACGCCCTGCTTTTACTGGGGGGGGTGTGTGTGTGCTCTATTTGCGCAAATGGCGCACTCAAATCACGCGTCATCCTGCACTTTTTAATTTTTCAGTTTTTTTTTGATGACCAGGCAGCCAAAGCTTATGAATGGCCACATATATTATGAACAGGCATTAACAATAATGGAGAACCCTGATAAATCGTAAATATTTTCGGTTAAAAAGTTGAAATCAAGTCAATCAAGTTTTAGAGCAGTTTTTCAAAGATATGGAGGGGAAGAAAACAGGCAAAAATTGATCAAGTATCTCACAGGGCCCTGTACGTCAAACACTATAAAAGCTAGGAATGTGGTTCAAAAACCGAAATAAATAAACCTAATAAATAAAATGATGAATATGCTTATATTTGCACCAAATTCATATACTCCATGAAATGTAAGCACCAGATATACTCCATCCGGTATTCACATGTTCAAAATCCATGTCTACCCAAATCTTCTTTTCATTTCCTAAAGAAGCCAACTTAGACCAAATGCTCCTCACACTAATGTTTTGCCCCCTCTGCACTGTCCTAATGGGGGCTCGTCCAGGAGAGGAACCTGAAAACTCACACCTGAGGCGAGAATCACAGCTACTCTTCTACAATTTAAGCGGTTCCTCGAAATGTGGGGAACGCAGACACTCTAAAATTAAGCACATCACAAGTGTTGCCACTAAACGTGGCCATTTCCCCCGCCAGGTCATAGAAATCGACTAGGGTCAGCATATCACACTAATACACATTGAAGCCAAAGATGAATGAGATCAGTCAAACCGTTCTTGAGATATCGCGTTCTGAACAAACTGGACGTGACGGACGGGCGGTGCTGAATACTACTCTGAACCTTTGTCTTAAGGCTTTTCTAGCTTGATTGTCCCCCGCCGCCGCGGAAGCAAGCGGAGCAGGGGACAATAAAGCTAGAAAAGCCTTAAGTAACGCAAGCCAAAAAACACTGACTTTAAGATCAAAATGTTTCTTCTCTCCTCACTTTGTGGATGGTGACACGGTACACGTTAGTGTCGTCGACAAACCAGATGATCTGATTTGAGAAGAGCTCGCCATAGTTCTGGGAGGAGAGGTAAGGCTCAGTGGGCTCAGAAGAGTAGAGCTGCAGCCCCTTCCGAATGCGCTCCCTCAGCACATACAACGCTGGGTTTGCCTTCATGATCTTTGCCATCGCCTGCTGGATCAGAGGCTTCCCGCCCGGGAACCAATTACCGTATCCACTGGATAGAGAGAGAGGGAGCAAGCGAAAGACGGAAGAAACATGGATTAAAATCCAAAAAGCAACCAAGTTACCACTGTCACAGCAATGAGACAGATGAATCAGAACCTTAAGCCTAACCCAACATTTAAACACTGTTATAATGCAACTAAACTGAGGAAAGCCAGCTTTGAGCGAGTCGCGGACCAAGCGAGTGCCAAATGAAGGCTTGACTGAGCTTGTCACCGGCCAGGTTGGCTCAGCTATACAGCAAATGAAGGCTCAGGTGTGTAGGCTGTAGCCAAGAGCAGGTTCAGGCTCACCTGTGTAGATTGTAGGCCAGGTCTATGGCGATCAGGACCCCAGTGGGTGATGGGTAGATACTCATGTTGTCAGTGGTATAGTCCAGGAACTTAGCACGGGCATAGCGCTCGATATCATGAGAGTCGTAGTCACCCCATCGCAGCTGGATGTCGATCCAGTACTTTTGAGTCGTAGTGCTGTCCATCACATCCCTAGAACCAATGAAAAACAAACGGTTGGCAGGGATTACAAATGCTTGACAAAGGTTCAGAGTGCAGAAAACGCAGGGCTTAGCTGCCAAAACTGATCTTATCTAGAATTTCGACAGGAGGTTAAGCATTTTTTTTTCTATATAGAGGGACAATGTCAGAAACATTGCAGAAGGCAGTGCTTCACTGATGCTAGATCACTCTTACATGGAGAAAGAGTCAAACCAAAGACATTTTTACAGCCTCAGCATTAAATCAAATGGAAAATATCAAGATATTGTGCATAATTTTAATTCTGTAATTCAGCAAGGCACATTTGAGATCTTTGGAAACTTTGGGATCTCCACCAGAATTTAAACCAGGCCTGAACCTCCCAAAGTTTGAATAAAGCAGTTGTATATGACAAACCCACATGTGGGTCAACAGGTTTTACAGGGGTTATACGTGAATGACAGGTTTAGAGTCCAGAGAAGATGGGGCTTCAATGTGACAGACGTACTTTGAATCAGCCAGCAGGGAGGGACGGGACACATTCCACTTGTATGAGGCAAAGAGCAGGATGTCGGCACAGGAAGAGTTCATTTTGTAAGACTTCCTGGGGTGGATGGTCTCCTTCTGCACCGTCTCGATCTCCAGGGCGTCCAGCTCCTGATCAAACACCTAAAACACAGAGAGATGAAGAAACATGTTCATACACTCATACACACAGTACAGGATAGACAAAGCACAACACATACAAATACACACACAGTACCTGACAAAGATCCATCACAATACTCTCGTGGATCTTCTGCCACAGATGGGCTCTAAAGATCTGGATGAGGGAAATCTTCAGCGTGGGGATCTTTCCGTGCATGAAAATCCCTGTCAGGTCCAGCTGCACCTGGAATCCCACGTACACCTGGGGGGTGGAGTGATAGAGGCTTTTAGATCAAACCACACAACGGATACGTCATAGACTAATACCACTGGCTCTCCTCCAGTCACAAGGGTGCATCCGCATTCTAATGTGCGTTTGGTCACCACCATGCACAACAATGGGCATATCGTTTCCAGAAGTCTCGGGACATTAATTGTTGACCTGCCGTAAAGGATTGGACAACCATGCCTTGGATGGCACCAACAATTCTATGAACAGGTTTAGACTAACTGAAAAACCAAACAGAACAAGAAACTCCCCTGAATGGTACAGATACTCCGGGATGATGTGATAACTTACATTGGCTCGGTTGATGGTGGGTGACCACCAGAGAGTGAATCGTCGGTTGGGAATCTGGTTCAAACCGGATCTCTGAGCGTTGGTCAGCTTCTTCCATTTCATGGACTCCTCAAAGCCACTGGCCTTCTCCCTAGAGGGGTAGGGGTCAAAATACATCAACACCGGTGGTGATCAACACTTCCCGAAACTGGACTTACTGACCAAATAGTCAATAAAAGATCTAGGACTGCTTTTAGTACAATGCTGGGAGGACAGCACCATGTGGGGCAAGGGCTCTCGACCTTATCCAGAGAGGCCAAGTATGGGTGCAGGCTTTCTCCAGCCAATCAATTTCAGACCTGAGTCTACTCTCCAAGGTCTTCAGCAAAGATTCTAGAGGCAGATTAGTAGAATCACGTGCCTCACTGTACGGCCGGAAAAGAAAGCGTGCACCCACACCGATCCGTTCTGGATAAAATCAAAAAGGCCTCGTGTACGGAGAGAGTTCCAAGGCCAAGCAAGAGATGGACAATGAATTTTTGTAGTGTGGTTTTGAGAACAGTGTTCATTCACTAGTGAGTCAGGAAGTGCATTTTGGGGAGGGAAGCCAGTCTCACCAGAACAGCCCCTCCCAGGTGGGAAAGTAGGTCCCCTTGAAGAGCGTGTGCTCCAGGATTCCCTCCACACCACCCAGTGCCTGGATCATGTCCGTCCTGTAGTTATTCAGGTTCCACAACTTCCCATCATGCCTCTGGTGTGTCCACCAGAATGGGTTCTGCTTAAGGACCTGTGAAAAGAAACTGACCAATCAGCCCATAATCTGTCGTACAGTACATTTTAACCCCACGGTCTTCAGCCCTGACACCTGCTAATTATGGTCATTACAACATAGGTTGTAGATGTTTTCCCATTATAATTTGCCAAGTGATGACAACCGAGGCATTTCACAGATTCACAAATAATCTTTTCACTGTATGACGTCCCCAACATAATCGGAACACTCAAGAGGAATGGGGTTTTGTGGTACTATCTAATAATGAGTATAGGGCAGGAGGGGGGGTTATACATGTTTGGCAGGGGCTTACCTGGTATTGCTTGAAGTCAGTACGGACCCTCCAGCCCTTGTCGTATGCCAGTGTGTGCCGGTCTTTCTGGAACAGGGTGTTGATTCGTGGGATGCCTCTGTCCCATGAGTCCTCCAGATCTTCCAGAGTCAAACGCCTTGACAACAAACAGGTCAGTTATCATAGGTATAAAAAGTTCACCCCTGGACAGTAAATAGATCAGCTATGACAAGTATATGATCAGACAGTGAACAGATCAGTTATCACTGCTAGCACAAGAATATGACAGGACAACAAAGAGGTCAGTTATCACAGCTATAACAAGTATACACCTGAACAGAAAATAGATCAGGGATCATAGCTGTAACAATACAATCGGACAACAAACGGGTTAGTCATCACAGCTGTAATAAGTATACGACCAGTTAAACATACCAGTTATTACGGTAATAACAAGTGTGTGATTGGACAACAAACAGGTCAGTCATCACAGTCATATCAAGTTTAGGATTGAGGAGCTGATGGCCTAATACTGCTTGAACTGCACAACCTGTACGGCAGCTGTTTTAATGCCTCTACAAGAACTAAAACAGAAAAAATCCCACGTAAAGCAACAGCAACTAGTCGATTAATCAACTACTTAATAGAATATGGATTAGTTTCCAAATATTTTCTTCTTTTCTTTGTCATTTATGACAGTAAATAGGAGTCCAAGTTTGACTGTTGGACAAAAGAAACAATTTGAGAACATCTCTAAGGGCTCTGAGAAACTGTGATGAGCAATTTTCAATTTCTCTTTACATTTTATAAACCAATTGATAAATCTAAACTAGTAAGCACCAAAAAGTTGGAAATGACAATAAAAAAAAAAATCAAAACAGACCGAAATAGAAAGGACTTAATAACTATGCAGCCCACTCATCTACGGCGAAAGCATAAAAATTCCAGGCAAAATGATTAAATAAGCAAAATCTGAGCATGTCAACTGCATCAACTGGCGAAACGTTTGCCTCCATGACACTCTCAGTGGCATTATGAAGTCCTGTGGAGGATGGAGCAAAATATTGTCGCTCATGTTATGTCGTAGATACGCGCCCGGTGGAATCTAGGGATGAGAGGACCCAAGGAGAGACAACAAAGGCCCGGCAGGGGGTCTGGAGAAAGGTTCACCTGTTTTGGGCAATGGCCTCCTGCCTCTTGAGGGCGTACTCGGCCCAGACCCTCTGAGAGTCGATGAACTCGCTCTCCCACGGCTGGATGTAGCGATACAGATTGGGGATCAGCTGGTCCTCCTCGTGGCTCATTCCTGAACGGAAGTGTGTGATTCCCACATCGGTCTGCTTGGACCATCTGCAAGGGACGGTGTGTAGTGTTACAGAGCACCACAGATACCCAAAATGTGTGATTAACTGGGCAAAAGGTCATCCCTGGACTACCAGACATGCAAGGCGTAGAACCCAAGTAAACATTCACATGACAGTAGCAGCTGCATTACATACAAGGCCAAAACTGGATCCGCCTTTAATTCTCCCACAAGGGGTTCAAACAGAGTTCATTTCACTCAGTTCAAGACAAAACCACATCACTAACCCTACAGCAAGCATGTCTGAACCTACATATCCCCCCCAAAGCCCAAACAACCCATCATACACGACACAAAAACTGAAGAAAAAACAATAGAACACAGATTTAAAGCAAAAAAATAAGTTCTTTAATAAGACTTGTAAGGTCATTCTGGATACCAGCCCTTCAGCAGTCATCGCACCTGCCCGCGGCTGCGCTCACCTGAGGTCAGACTGGGGTATGAGCACGTGCCCCATCGACAGCATACCCAGCCCCCCCAGCTCTTTGGGGGTGTAGAACACAACGGGGGGGAAGCGGCTGGGCATTTTGGAGTTGAGCCCGATCTTGATACGGGTCTGGATCTTGTTTTCACACTTCACCAGCAGGTCCAAGAGCTCCTGCGTGTTCACCACCGCCTCACGGAAGTACGTCATCAGACCAATGAGGGCGGTGTTCCATTTGTTCACGATCTGCAGGAGAAAAGGAGCCAATCAGAATCATGTCTTCACAATCAGCAAGAGAACAAGCCAAACAAAGTCACTTATTCACACTCTTCAGAACAACCAATCAGAATCATATTTGCATTTAACAAGAGAAAAGCCAATCAGAATCATGGTTTACAATCTTCAGGAGAACAGCCAATCAAAATCACACTTTTATAATCTGCAAGAGAACAGCTAATCTGAATCACGGAATACTAAGGAGAGCAGCAAATCAGAATCACATTCTGCAGGGAAAGAGTAGCCACTGAGAGGGCCAATGCGGGTCACCTTGGTGAAGGTGGTTGACCCGGAGGCCATGAGGATCTGTCGGACTCTGTTGTGGAATCTCTGCATTGACTCGTCATCCACCCTGAGGAAGCACTGAGCCGTCCGCTCCTTCGTCACCTGAGAGAAGGAGAGAGAGGTCAGAATGCGAGTCCAGGTATGTGTGCGTGTGCCTCCGGAGGGTATATCATATCCCACCCCCTCACCTCGTTCTGCAGGTTCCACACACCGTCCTTGTGTGTGAACTCCTCGTAGCTGGTGCGGCACTTCGGCAGTATGCGGCACTCAAAGCCGCACATGTTGAACAGCAGGTTGGGGTTGTCTTTGCTGTAGACTGACACAAAGCTGTTCTCCCACTGCACTGTGGTGACAGAGCGGGGAAGCCGGTTCTTAATGTCCCAGAAGACGGCACGGCCACTGTGGAAGTGAGAAGAAACGCGTAACTACCAGGACAGGAATTATGACAATTATGATTGAGGATTTCCTGCACATTACCATTCAGGGTCCTAAAAGTGTTTGACAGCAATTAAATTAACAAAAATTTTTGTGATGAGTTGTACACTTTTAAATAAAATCTCACCGCATTTTGCAGAAAAGTCAAACATTTAGTACATAGTTTTAGCAAACTAGTACTTTTTCAATATACTGACCCAGAAGATTGATTGAATACCATCTTGTGTTCACACAAAATAATCACAAATCACTGACTGCACCATTGGTTTTGGCCTTGATGCCTAACATTTTCGGCTGCAATAAATTTGTATTCATCAGGCCGAGCCATAAAAATTACTTTTCCCCAGCCCGAGCAACCATAAGCTTTTACTATGGAGGACACTCCACACCAGCAGGGGGCACTCACAGGTTAACATCGTGCTTCATTAGCCTCATCCTGGCATCTCGAGGCCAGCACTTCTTGTTGTTGTAGCCTACGATGTTCTCGTTGTTGGGATCAGGGTGTTCCGTCAAGTACCGCTGGATGAGATCTCGAGCCTCATCGGCAGTGAACCTGGAAAAGCATCATGAAGATCAGAGATAATACATAATCAAAGATCAGAGGCCAGCCTGAGTGTAGAGGAAAGGAAGGGTATGAGACACAAGCCAAGAGAAGAAGAAGACAGTTCAGCTCGTACCTGAAGAATATATGAATGCGATCGATATAGCGGCAATACAGCCGGATGGGGTGGGCTCCCTCGGTGGCCATGTCCTGGAAGCTAAGGAAGTCGTTGGGCATTTGCGGGGGTCCCGCCATTTCGCTGGCGCGATGCAGCCCCAAAACCAGCAGGTCCATGACCAGCCCGTAGTACTGCACAATAAAAGAGGCGAACTGCAGCCCCCGGATTATCCCATAGGAGTTTGTGTGGTTCATGTCCTGTGGGATGAGAAGATGTGGAGACAGTGAGCCAAAAACTATCCAGAAAAGGCTGACAGCACAAGTGCAGACTACTTGGACAACAAGAAACACCAACATTGCCAATTAAGTAAGAACAGGGTTTATGAAGGGCAATAAAGTTTGTCATGGGACAGAGCACACTTGCGTGGTTCAACTGGTCAATGGACTTTAAGAGTCAAAAATGTCAAAGAAGTTCAGCCACTCAGTTTTTCTGCGTTAAAGCCTAGATTTCACCCTGATCCTTACGTGACTGAAATCCTCATTGTACATTGAATGACACCAGAAGTACCATCAAAAGACAACCTGATGCAGCTTGAACACTCAGTGCGTACACTTAGTGGAATCCGACTCGACAGTAGTAAGTCTTTTATGCTCCACGCGTCTAATAGGGTTTTACCTTAGTATCACAAAACATCATGCACTTCAGTCACAGAGCACAGGAACCTAACCCTTCACCGTTTTAATGAACCTGCCCGTTACACCACAGGCTAAAGGGTCTTGCAGAAAAAACCTTCTATCGAATCAGGACATCCCTAGCTATGGGCAGGGGACGCTCACCTTGTAGTTAATGACGACGTTGTTCTTAGCAGTCATGTAATCAGCGATGTTGTGATCCACGATGAGGCGAAGCAGCCTGTTGAGCAGTGTCAGATCGATCTTCTCATACATCTTCTCATAGCGTGACTCCAGCATGACATTACACTCGCCTTCCATCGTCTCCCAAACATCCTGCAGATTATTGATACCTGGGAAAGGGGTGGGGACATGTGACACGAGCCACCTGGACAGTGCCTGGCTTATCCATTGGACAAACAAACAATCTCGTACCATCATCTGGCTACACCCAACAGAGCCCATCGAAAGAGGACCTCAACCAAGTCACTGCAAACGCCATCAACCATCCCAATGCAAACTCAGCCAATTCACAGGACACAAACTGCATTGGCCAGTTTGCCAGAACCTCCCACCATCAGTTAATTTACTGGCCTCTCCCCACATCAGCCAAACAAATCAAGCCTAATCAAATAAAGCCCACTACACCACATCATCAGTTATTGTCTCCAGTGACCATTTGAACACCCCCTGCCATGGTCTCTCCCCTTCGAGACTCACCCTGGCACCACTTGTACACGAGCAGTGGTGGGGGCTCAGTGTCAGCTGGTTTGATCCAGGGAGGAAACAGCCGCCGCTTGTCGGCCTCATACCACAGGTACTGGTCCAGGTAAGCATCGGTGATCTTCTCCAGCGGCTCCACATCGTACACGGGGACCAGGTGGCTGTACAGGTCCATAAACTCAATGCCAACCTGCAGGAGGTGTGGGAAATCAACTGTTAGTTGAGCCAAGGGACCTTTTTTTTTTTTTTTTGGAATTGCTTTGAATAAAAATATCTGCCAAATTAATGTGCTATCATGGTTCCCCTGAAACACCCTTGTCAGAGGTTGAAGCAGTATTATTGCAACTACTTATTATTTCTCTATGGCTAAACGGCACATACATTCCTGCAATCACAACGATGACTTCACAAGGACCAATTTATATCACTTTGGAAAGTGGGCGCATCGCTTGGACTCGCCTCTTTGAAGGCTCGCTGGGTGAGCAGGTGTCGCTTGATCCTGGACAGCGCCTCGTGAGGGTTGTCGTAGGCCTGCTCGATCAGACCCAGCTCCTCTCGCTGGGATTGGTTCAGCCGAGACTTCACACTGTGCACACACACAAGCATGTAACTACTGGCAGCAATCTGAACTCACATGTCACATCACACAAACATATACTACCTTTCCACATCACACCCCCCAAAAAAAGTAAAATGCTGTAAGCTCTCTCAAGCAAAGTTGGTGCAGTTAATCAAAGTCATTAGGCAGCATTCATAAGAAATGTCAAAATCCAGCATGAAGTCCCAAGAGAGAGGTTTGAGAAGCAATGCTTGAGATCAATTGAGTCAAATTAAAGCTGCAGTGAAAATCTACACACTGACAGACCTCCAAGACCAGGGCTAAACAGGCCTGATCCAACAATTCAGTGAGATGTGCTTTGTTAGGACTGGAATGAAAACCTACAGGATGATCGATTTCCAGGAACACAGCTGGTGACCAGTGGTCTAGATGGTCCCTGCCTGACAAGCGCTGTAATCATGGCTGGCCCACACTGTGCAGTACCCCATAGTCACCTGAAGCGGTCGCTCACCTGTAGGCCTCTTTGAGCCGCTCGAGGGCCAGGATGAGCAGCTTGGTGTCGTGTTTGTAGGACAGCGGAGGGAAGGGGATGGGGGAGAATCGACGGCTCTCAAGCCAGTGCACCGTGGTGGTGTAAATCGCCACCGCCTCCTCGGCGGTGATGTAGGGCCCGTCCTGCAGGAAGCACACGTGGAGATTTAAAGCTGACGACCACCTGCCATCTATTATTACTAACCAAACATGAACTGGTTCTGTGAACGTGGTTTGTAGGTGAATTTATAATCCATATACCCACATAAAAGGCGAGACAGCTGCTCGTCTCCCAAGAAAATGTGGTTTCATGTGGTTTTGATAATAATCATAATAGTTGTAATAATAATAATAATAATAATAGCTTTCGCCTTTCATTTTAAGAATATACAACAGATCAGTCAAGTCCAGAACAGGCCTAACAGAACAGGTAGGCCTTCAATTCATTTTTAATCTTTAAGTAAATCATGTCACCAAACCTCAAACATGTTTCGTGACGGAAACGTTTTTTGAAACAAAGAACAGAAAAAAAAGAAAAAAAGAAAAAGAAAAAAAAAAACAGCCTTGCCATCGTCTTTCCTTCAAAGCAAAGACAAACAAACAAAATGGTTCCAGAGTTACGCCCCGGAAACAAATATTCCAAGTTGAATCCGAAGTCAGACTGAGGTCACCCTCCCTTCTTGCGGGGGGGGGGGGGGGGGGGGGGGAGACACATAATTATCCACAAATACCCTGCCATGAGTTATACAGGACACAAGATTGACAATCCATGCTCTGACAGTGAAGGTTCTCCACAGTGTAATGGTCAGCCCACCAAGATTTTCTGATTTATTAAATTCTGCTGTCTGAAGGTAGAACAAGCAAGTAATAATTAGCTGATTTCTTGGGAGTGTGTGAGTTGGAGGAAACAACAAATCTGCATTTCACTCACTTTCACATCAAATACCATCATACACTAAACCACCTAAATCTCTCCTGCCTTCTCATACAAGTGCAACAAAGGCTGCCAATTCCCAGAGTGATTTCACCGAAGCCCCGCCCGCCCCAGCTGCACACCTTCAGATAATTGTGCTGCCTCTCCTGCTCGGCTTTCAGGTACAGTCGAGTCAGCCGGCCCAGGTTCTTCTTGCACACAGTCTTGTCCACGGTGGCTCCGCGCCGGATTCGCTCCCGGTTGTAGTGGGCCGTGTTTGTCCACCAATCAGCTTTGGCCTTCACGTAGCGGAGGATCATATTCTCAATGGGGGTGGGCAGTCCGGGAACCTGATAGGGAGAGAAGTTGGTTTGGGAGAAGAAAGTTGGTGACAGATTCACTGAGCACATCGTTTAACACTCAATGATAAATGACACCAAGTAAACACCTGCCATTTCCTCCTCTAGAGATTGAATCAGGCTGAGGCTCAGAGACCATTAAATGTCATTTTCCATTATTACTGCACCTGGGAGGATCAAAAGGAGGAATTGCTCTTACTTCTCCATTTCTTTGTTAGCCACTCACTGCCAACAATGATGGAGCAATCGTTTACAGTCTTGGTACACAAGTCAGCCATGAACTAGAATACAAGTCATTTCATTTAGGAAAAAGTTCAGTTCAACAAAAATATAGGTCTAAGTTTCAAAATTTTTTTTTGCCTTAAGCGCTGTTTTAATTGTTGGTTAGGGGTCAAATCAAGCGCTAAAGCTGCAGGTTTTAATACTACATCCTCTGTAACACCATTACAGGGGTCAAGTGGACATGTTATCTGTGGCAGAAGAATGTCAGGGGGAAAAAAAAAGAAAAAAGTTGACAAAATCTTCCATTTTTATCTTATGTTGAAATTTGATGTGTGGAACCTCATTAAAGATATCTTCTCGATAAGGAGAGAATATGATTATTTTTGTTAAAACAGAGTCAACCCAAGGCAGTCAGAGACCGCCAAGATATCAAAGATCAGACATATGCAAGCACAGACAAATGCATGGACGCGACTAATGCCAAAACTTCCCCAACCTGCCCTTCAGACGGCAGGGGACCAACAAAAGCACCGAAATGCTGAACTGCTAGATGGGGCAAAATATGATGTGCTTGGCACCGCCTGCTGGGAAATTTGATGCACATCAAGTTGCAGATCAAAGTCTGAAAATGGAAAGTAGACCACTGGCAGTTATCAGTTGAGGACACGCCCCATCTGCCTTTAAGACCGTGGAGAGCAGTGTCAGTGTAAAGCTGTTGTGGGTGTACAGGAGTTGAGGGGGAATATGATGCACTGGGGTGTACAGGAGTTGAGGGGGAATATGATGCACTGGGGTGTACAGGAGTTGAGGGGGAATATGATGCACTGGGGTGTACAGGAGTTGATGGGGAACATGATGCACTGGGCTGTACAGGAGTTGAGGGGGAATATGATGCACTGGGCTGTACAGGAGTTGAGGGGGAATATGATGCACTGGGCTGTACAGGAGTTGCGGTGCTGGGGATGTGCTGCACCTTCCAGGGAATGTTGGCCTTCCAGCACCTCCAGGACTCGCTGAGGTGCTGAAGGATGGTCCGCGCCTTGTTCTGCTTGATCCCCTCCGGCATCATGTCCAGGATGTCGTGCATGACGGCCGCACGCAGCTCCAGGTCAAAGTGCGACTCCACTCGCTGCTTGGTGACAGTCTTAGCCACGCCTTTCGAATGTCGACCTGGCAGGAACATGGGAGAGGTGAGGACAGGCCCACCAAAACAGCCCCACCAAGTGGCAAAAACTGCCCCTCACCTTTTTTTCTTTCATTTTTACATCCACTTCACTGTCACTTAATGATAATACAAAAAATACATGCGTTCTCCATCTCCAAAATCTATTTCTGCTGACTTCAGTTATTCTGCAACTTAGAAATATAGCAACGCTGAAGATGAATCAGGGACAGTTGCCATTAATGCATCTCTGAACCTCACATGCTCAGCACAAAAGATGCACGAAATCAAACACTATGCCCATAAAAAGGCTTTCATATCTGCACAGCTATAAGCTCCAATTCGCCAAAAATGGCAGCAACCAAAAACTGGTTTGACAGCAATCTTCACAAGCCCAGTGGAAGAAAGTGATTGGGTGATGTCCCAGACTTTTAGTCCATTTTTTCCAGTATGTGCCCTGTGACATACCAGGGAGCTCAGTCAGTCATATGGTTGACTCTCCAGCGCCCCTTGACGCCCTACAGCAAACTTACCTTCGAACTGTCGGGCCAGCAGGTTCCCGAGCCAGCGTTCTAGGAGAGGGGTGATCCCCCTCATGAAGAACAGCCACACACGCCACCCAGGGGCCCAAAATCCACAGCCTGGGCCCTTTCCCACTGGCCCCTGTGGAGAGAACAGAATGCGCTCAAACAGGGGGGCCATGCCAGAGCTGGACTACGTTTCCCAGCATGCCTTGTGACTCACCGTGTTGAAGCGGTAGTAGATGAGGTGCTTCAGGTCTTTGCACATGCGAATCTGCCTCATTAACTTGTACTTGTATCGGTACATCCCAGTCAGCTGACCCACGTGTGCGAAGATGTACTGCAGTCCGTCCGCCAGCTGAAAACCAGCAAATGGCAAACTGCAGTCAGCCGCAATTTACAACAAAAACTAAACTGTTGACACTAAAGAACAGAAACCCATGTGACCTCACACCAGTAATACCATCACTATCATTTCCATCTGGATTCTACACCATTAAGCCCTTTATTCAAATGCAAAATCAAGCCTATTCTCGCTTGTGTGAGGATGACCCCCATTAAAACCACTATAAATCAGGCTTTTAGTGCCACAGAGATTGGAAAAATGATTTCCATGATGCGACACAACTACACGTTGAATTAAAACGGTTTATTTTCATAATTTTGGGACAAAAAAAGCGCTGCAAACAGAACATCATGAGAATTCAACACCGAAGTTGTTTTGCAATGAGGTACTGAGAATCAAAACAAGAGCAACGCAGAGCGTGGCATATGCCCCCGCCTGTATGTTGATCAAGGGCATATTGAGACGGCTGCTGTGGCGGCCATATTAGATATCACACGACGCTGGTTTTCAAAAGGAACCTTCCTCTAGCCACTCCCAATACGCCATTAAGAAATGGCATCAATACGACAAGGGATTCTATAGTTATCCCACGGAAACGAAAAGTTAACGGACGGACAGACGACGGACGGACATGGCGTTGACATAATGCCCCCTTTCCTCTTTGGAGGGTGGAGGCATAAAAACTGCTAGGAGGTAAAGCCATACATTGCCAAGATCATAAACTCATTGACCAGAAGTGTGCTACATCTGAGGGTGATTCCTAGAACTACTATGAAGCCAATCATAAGCAACCCCGCTACCTTCCCAAGAAGCTGAAAATTATGCTTTGGTGGGAATTATGAATCATATGTTTCACTACCAAGCGACGATTTTGATCCAAGGTACAAAAATTTTCATCAAAGCTATTTGTAAAATCTTTTTGACTGTTAAAATGAGGGGCTTTCAAACTACCCATCCATTCTGTCCCCAAACTAAACAGAAAATGAACTGAAAGTAAGGCACCCACAGAAGCTTCGCAAATTCCTCCCGATTGAGGTGATAAACCCCATAATGAAAAGTAATGCCAACTCATTCTCAGTGACTCATGAATGCAGCCCAAAGAAATCGTTCTGTTGTTCATTTTGTTTTACTCTAAGGTATATAATTAAGTCCACTGTAATTGCATGAAGTTTTACAAACGTCACCGTTTTCAATCCATCAACAAGCAAATTAACATTCAGTAAGGACATAGTTACTGCCACAGCAATACTGCAATCAGTGCTGTACTGGTCGTGTTCGGTTCCAGGGGAAATCAGCGACACAAGCAAAAGCTAGTTGTCGTCATTCACAGTAGTACTGAACATGTAAATGGGCCAGGTTACGCGGTAATGGAGTTACAAAATTGGTGTATTGTATATCAGAGCTCCAAAACTTATAATTTAAATGCCTTTGCTTAGGTCTTCCCTAGTACTTCAAAAAACAAAATAGCCGATTTTGTTCATTTGATTTATTCTGGGTGAAAATGGCAAAAAAAAAAAAAAAAAACTTCAGTAACGGAGTACTGTTAAATTTTGAAAGGGACCTCTGTGTGGTAGCAGTGGTAATATTGTGCATTTATATCAATATTGAATAAGAGATTATGATAACTGATTGATAACACAGGATGGCCTGTCACAACTGCACTCACGTTCACTTGAGTGTATGGCTTTATGTTCTTGCTAGGAGGTTAGGCCAATTTTTCATGATCAACAGACATTATGAATCATTCCCTGGTAGCATCTGTAGCTCAATATGCCAGACTGGAAGCAGATCAGTTTGAATGGGGACTCATACTCATCTCGACCACCACTTCAGACTTATGAGCTCCCAAGAAAACAGAAAAGCAGATGGGATTTAAGGGGCAGGCTTTAGGGTGTGGAGGTAAGGGGATGGGAGTTTGAGCGCGGCCCACCTGGAAGGCATCGACGTTCCCCAGCCTGTACTGCACATGGCTGTCCACAACCAGCTTACTGAGGCGAAGCACCTCTCGGCACAGATGGAAAGCATTCCCAAAACGAGACTTCTTTCGTTCCTGTGAAAGGAGATGCAAAGATCAAATATTATTTTCTTCATGAGTGTAAAAATGTTGACTGCCATGTTTCTGGTGTTAATATGCCCCGTTTTACCCGAACATCCACAGCTAAATATCAATGGTGCCACAACAATTAGTCGGTTAATCAAATGGTCGCTAAAAGAAACAAGAGCCATCTGGCAATGGCGGATCCCCCCGGCTGAAGGTTGTGTAACCTACAGGTTGTGTGGACAGACGGACGGACCGAAACCCCCAAAAGGCTCAACTAGACCATAAGGAGAAGCTCCATACCAAATTTGGCATTTCTAAGTGGTAAAGTTTTCGAGTTCTGGTCCGGAAACAATTTTATTACTGACGGACAGACGGACACACTGATCGCTATATCCCCCCACATTATATGCCGGGGGGATAAAAATGTCAAAATCAATTGTTTCAGTCAAAACATATGCCAGTCGAACATTTGCTAGTTACAGCTTCTATAATGTAAGGTTTTGCTCCTTTTCTTTGTCATTTGTGATAATAATTCCGCGTTTCTGAATGCAGATTGGACAAATGAAGCAATCTAAAGATGTCAGTTCGGGCTCTCATAAAATTGTGATAACATGCTCATCACAATTTCCCATTTTAGACAAAATAAATTGACTAATTGCTTACATAATTGGCAGATGAATCAATAACGAAAATCATTAGTAGTGCCCCCCAGTCGTTGTTTGCACCATCACTCTTAAAGAATGCGATTAAAATACAGCAGGAGTAGGAGTACAAATGAGATTGAAGTCACGCTGTGGTAACAAAAAGTTACACGCATTTGCATGCAATATCTGTTCACCTTGGTGGTAAGGGTCTTGACAGGCTTGAGGTTGAAGTTGTAGTCCAGGTGAAGGTAGTTGAGGTTCTTGCGGTGGATGAGCAGGTTCAGCATGTTATAGCCCTGCCGGCACACCTGCAGCCCCACCTCCACCCAGTCCAGCTTTGTCGACTGGAAGAACTTTGTGGCCTTGAAGGAGCGGAACAGGTACCTGCAGGAGGGGAAAACCTTTACACCAGGGACCATCGCTACTCCAAACAAGGCAATCAGAGATGGCAGACTTCACCCAATTCGCACAAATATTGTCAAGAGGGGAAACACAGACAGACAAACAAACACACAGAGCCGCTAAAAACAGTACTTCACGCCCACTCTGTGGGGTGAAGTAACAATTCACAAGCCTCCACAGATACTGCACCTCACAAATGCTGTTAACCTTGTCATGCACACATAAGTCATACCAGCAGAATTGTTTCATGGAAAAAGGACTAATTAATGCAACTTTTTGAAAGTGGACCTCATCTCGACAGCAACTATGCAGTACTCCTCACCTGCGTCAACAGACACCACACCTGATATCCAGCACAAACATAACAGCCACTTTCACGGTATATAACCGCTTCAGCATCATTACAGCAACACATTTTAATATGGTGCCCTTTCCTCCCGGGAAATTAAAGCGAGATTTTCTTTCCAATACAGACCTCTTCTTCTGGGCTTTTGGGGGCCGGTGTTTCAGGGCGTTCAGCACATAGTACTTGAGAAGCTTCTGGTAGGAGACTCGCACCTTCACCGGCTGACCTGCAGGGCAGTGCTCACGGTACCTGAGGAGAAACAAACCGGTTAAAACATCCACCAAATGCACCCCTTCATCCAGCTCAGCCCCCCACTGTCTGAGAGAGATCACATGACCAGCTCTCACCAGTTCTTGATGAGTGGGATGTCAATAGCCCGCCGGGTTCGTCCCGATCGCAGGTTGAAAGGGCGGGGAGCCCAGAGCAGAGCGATACCATTGGCTGTGTTGTCGGTGTAGAGGGGCGTGTCTTTGAGGAAAGGCTCCACATATTCCGGCAGCTCAAACTCCTCATCGTCATCAGGGAGCGGCTCCTGACTCTGAAATGAATCAAGACCACAAACCGTGAACACCCAGACAACCACATTACACACCATCGCTACAGGCAGTAATGTTAGCATCACCACTATCATCAGTCACCAATGTCATCAGTACTGTCAGCAGCCAAAACATATCAATGCAATTGCCACCCATTCTTAACATCAGGGGTACTTGCAGACAGAAGCCCAAGCATGTAAAAAGTTGAGAACATTGGCAAATTTTTCCAAATTTTATGTTGGAGGGAGTTACTTGTTTGCACTGAGGTTTTTCTTAGCCATCGCCCCACTAATCTTTTCAAAAACATACACTTGATTTAAGTCAGGACTTCTAATATATTTTATTCAATTTTTCCTAAATAATTCTTTTGATTTTTTTGCAAACTTTGAGAAGTGCGTTTGTGTGCTGCCAAGACTAGCCATGGTGACAATCGTCACAAGCGATCGAAGGCAATGATGGGCCTTGAAGAAGCAATGCAGTAGCATTTGGGAAAGAGGACACAGCCGAATATCACTCAGCAACACTGTACTCTGCATGGGCCGGAGCAAAAATGAAGGGTGGCTACACAGCTGAAGAATCTCTGAACCCATGAGGACCCACTACACCTGCTCAACAGTTACACTGTTCCTTTAACACCAGCAAGGTCATTGAGGCATCTTGGATAATGGGAATGGGCTCGCCAGTCCACATCATCCATCAGGCACGTTTACCCCAAACACCGCTGGCAGGAGCAGCTGGTCCGCACCCAGTCCTGCGTTCTCACCTTAACTGAGTGTCTGTGGGAGATGGGGTTGATCAGGGGGTCAAAGTAAAAGGCAGGCAGATCTGGATCCTCAGTCTTAATAAAGACCACGTTGGGAGTGTGGTACCTGGAGGAAAGCAGAGCAGTCCAGTCAGAGCACAAAAATGTGCGGCACTTAACCTCGTGTCACAGCCTCGGTTTTTGAATTCCACAGCATTAAAAGAATCATCCCGCTGTTACACTCACCAGGTCAGATGAACATGGTGCGGCAGGTTGTTGTACAGGTAAGGGAAGGCAATTTTGTACTCCGTCCTGATTGGCTGCCTGATGATGATCTTGTTGATGTCATTGAATTCGTTCCAGTCTTCATCCCTGAGAGATTTCAGGTGAATTAGCAGTGCACATCAACACACTGTTAAACTTACACCCAATAACACACGGTGCAACACAAGCTAAACCAGAGATACTTGCTTTTACCCAGAATCAGCTGGTGTGGGTGCAGGCTTTCATTCTAACCAACCAGTCAACACACCCGATTCCCTGAAACATATACCATAGACCCTTGATTAGTAGAATTAGGTGTGAGACTGCATGGCTAGAATGAAAGCCTGCACCCACACTGGCTTATACTGGAAGATTGAGTATCCCTGAGCTAAACCGTAAGACTTTGGAGAACGCTCCGCCTGTGCTGTAATCACAATAGATATTAAAAGCTCTTAAGTTACATGCAAAGGTTGTCCTTACATTTGCCCATTTATGGTCAGGAATGTTGGCCATAATACCAATAAAAACAAGAGTTTGTCACTTAAGTGACTATATCCCCCGCCGTTAAGTCACCAAACCAGACTGGTGTCTGCGCATTCCCAGTAGGAAGGATGGTACCAAAAAGAATTGAAATAGGTTGACTCCTTCTTGAGATATCGCGCTGACAATGTTCGGGAAGGACGGACGGACGCATGTATGGACGGACAGAGCTGAATACTATATCCCCCGCCGTCGCGTGTTGACGGGGGATAATAAAAGAAATGTTGTTTTTGGACTGACAGTTACCCTACCATGAAATATAGCCAAAATAAACCGCTCGCAGAACTTGACATTCAGCAATATACACACAAGACTCAAAAGCTTTGGAAATGACATCAGCAGTGTTACAGGAGCTAAATCAGTCATTAACTCCAAGTCACTGAATTGAAAGAAACCAAGTTATTGAATTTGAGCAATCACCTTGCTACCTGCACGGCCACGGAGTATTGTGTGGCCCCAAAATACTCTAGAAATTTTGCGTGACCCAAGGCATCAGATGGTGTATGTTTTCTATTTCCCATTCAAGCAAGTGAGCACTTTTCACATGATAATGCCTCGCTGCACCACACAAGTCCACCCAAAGATCAGATCAAAAAATATTCAATATTATTCAACACTATTCAGAGCAAGCCGACTTCTGTGGTTTCTGTGCTGCAGCGGAGCGGACAGCGCATCTATTAATTAAAACTGCTGACCAAAGAGAAACCTCAGTCAGCCAACTGTCTGAATCGAAGTACAGTAGATTTGATCGATCATGGATGAGACTGCCCCCGTTTTATTTCTGATGAACTAGATGTGCAGCCATCGCAGTTCTTCTTTACCGGTTATGTCAATTCAATTGTTACTTTTGAGATTACGAATACCATGTTCACCAACTTGTATGGGACTGAAAGATGCAGTCATCGTAATTCATGCACATAACACCACAAATGAGCAGAGAACGTCCACTACATCATATTTTAAAAGGGCTGCATTATGAAATTGGGGCCCAAAGTTTCGTTAGCATTAGCGTATACATATTGAACACCGATTCGAATCCTTTGCATGCGACCTTTACCTCCTGTTTAAAAGCGAAACTACCCATGTTCATCGGCACAAGTTTTGCTTAAAGGTACAGCAAGGAATGAAACCAGACTCCTGTCCAGGAATCCAATAACGCTGTGCTTGAGAACAAAAACGCCTTGAAGTTCAACTAACAACGTGCGACGTGAAAAAGGTCTAATTACACCAATCAGTGTAATGAGGCCCAACCTCGTCCACCATTAACAGTCAAAAAAACAGATAAAGTGCTTACTGGAGGTTGATGTCTCTGACCAAAGGTTCAAACTTCGGGCCTCCAGGGATGGCCATGTTGAGGGCCTTGGAGGTGAAGAAGGCCTTGAGATCGAACAGGTAGAAGTAGTTGTAATCCACCAAGTCAGTGAGCAGCTGATTAGCCAGACGGTACAGGGTGGACATCATGGGCAGAGTGAACTGCCATCGTCGGTATGTTGTGCCATTTACATACCTGTGGGGGGCAGAGGGGATCGTTACTGATGGAGGAGGTGAGAGGGGGCATCCTCAAGGGGGCTGAGAGATAAAGCCAAAAAATTATACCATGCTGCATTTTCGATTTTTGTTGGTAATGAAAAACAGTATCAAAACTTACACCTTTTCATGAAAGTTTCTACATTACACCAACCTTTTCCCTCAGACATTCTCCTGAGAACTTTAATCTCTAATTTTTCTTGTAGTAATCAGGTAAGCAAATACAAGGACACAAAAATACACTGAACCCACTTACATATACTTTAAATAAAAATCCAAATA
The DNA here is from genome assembly GCA_029721435.1 of Gymnothorax reevesii. NCBI lineage: Eukaryota > Metazoa > Chordata > Actinopteri > Anguilliformes > Muraenidae > Gymnothorax > Gymnothorax reevesii. The sequence continues at coordinate 66,456,604 of CM056574.1, read as the reverse complement.
AAATGGAAAGAGTCTGTCTGTATGCATGCATGCATGACTGTCCATCGATTTTATCACGTTTATCCGGCTGACATCCCACTCTGCTGGCGTTTTGCTAAGGACCCAAAGAAGTGCAGTGTCAAGCGTGAAGCCTTTTGGCAGAGCAGTTCTCAGGAAAACAGTCAGCAGCGACAGTGGAGGCCAAGCAATCGGCCCATTCTAGCGCACATTTTCAATAGGCTCTACACGATTAACATCCGATACAAGCTGCATTCACAACAACTCAGGCGTTACAGCAATAACGCCAGTCCATCCATTCAGTTCAACGGGAGCAGCGTGTTCAGGCCCTGATAGTGGGGACCAATGCAGAGGAAAAAAAAATAAAAAATGCAAGCCTGTAGTTATTAAGTTGACATGGAATCAACTTCTGGAGAAACTCAAACCAATGTCATGCTGTGGTGGCCAATCACGCAAGCCGGTGATCACATCAGACTGCGCTCTGGATTAGGGTGTTTAAAATCTGTCCAATTGTGGCTTCATGTGAAATTTGTAGTAATGACACACACCTTGCCGCACACCCCGGCAGGACTCGCCGAACGAATTGTGTCTTGTGACGGGAGCTCGACAGTCCAGGGACGCTGCCTGCCCAATCTCTCAGACCTGGGTCAGTGCGGATAGCTTCATTCAATATTATCCAGCACACTTCTCAGACCAAAAGGTTTCTTTTTTTTTTTTTTGCTCTGATTAAAACAAAATCCTCTCATTACCAGGATAGGTGACAAAGCTGAATTCACATCGCGCCCCACATTTCCGCCCTGGCCCGTGTGATGCGGTGCACGCTGCAGGGGGACTCACTTCATGTTGTCGCGCAGCGGCTGGTGCTCGTACATCCAGTCCACCACAGAACCGTCCTCCTCAGGGTCCAGCTCCATCTGAATGGCCTCCAGGGGCTCCACGTCCAGGATGTTATCGGCGTAGTCCAGCGGCGGCTCTTCGTCGTCAAACGGCGGGAAGCGCATGCGCTTGAAGTGCCGCCGATCTCGCTTTTCTCGCCGCATCATGATCCACATTGCCCTGCAGCCAATCAGAGACAAGAGTCAGGGCATCACAATACACATTGCCCTGCAGCCAATCAGAGACAAGAGCCAGAGAATGATGATACACATCACCCTGCAACCAATGAGAGACCAGAGTCAGGGAATCACGATACACATAGCGCAACAGCCAATGAGAGACAAGAGCCAGGGTATCATCATACACATTTCACAGCAGCCAATCTGGAACAAGAGTTAGGGCATCATAATGCACATCACCCTGCCGGCACTCAGAGACATGAGCCAGGCTCAACTGGGGAGACGAGGGTATTACAGTTAACTGCTTAATTTCCTAACAGCTCTCATGCCTGAGACACAAACTGAGGGGTTTTGGACATGTTTCTCACCCCCACTGAGCGATGTAGACCGGCTCGATGACCCAGGGGATCTCATTGACGAAGGAGATTGCGCCAGTGATGTGATAGAGCACGGGGACGTCTCTGATCTGTTCCCATGGCATGGGCATGTTCTCCAGGAGCTTCAACACTGCATGGGGCATGTACTTCAGAGCCCTGCATAGAAAACGAGGGTTATTGTGTGTGCGCAGGCACCGTACCCTACAGCACAGCGTGGGGCATGTTTTTTAGAGCCCTGCAGAGAGAGAGCAGGTTAGTGTGTTGTGTGTGTACTATCTGCAGCGCGGAGAGGGTTATGTTTTTCAGAGTCCTGCACAGAGACGGTGGTTTATAGTGTGAGAGTGCACGTGACTGTGCACGTGTGTGTACCAGATCCAGCAGTGCTGTGTGGGGAATGTGATGCAGAGCCCTGCGCCACAGAAGACAGGGTTACAGTGGTGTGCAGGCATACGCTCGAGCATGTCTCAGTATTAGCATGCATATTGTAAGCCTGAGCATGCATGTGCGTAACCCTTTCGCCCCGTACACGGAAATTGCAGTGTTATGCTAATCGACTCTTCTGCCCGAATACTGATTTTACAGTGTTTTTCAATTGCCTTGGTGCATGAGTCCTTAATCTTACCAACTAAGTGCCAATGTGGGTGCAAGCTTTCATTATAACTACGCAGTTATGCACCAGAATCTGCTAATCAATCAGCAAAGACTCTAGAACATGTCAATACCAATAAAGGTATATAAAAGGACAATAAATATCCTAATTAGTTGTAGTTTAATTTCTCTTCAATTTGGGGCCATTTTGTAAAGATTTCAAAGACAACTGTAGGTGCACTCAATGACAAGTGGCACAAAATTCAAACTGATCATGTATCTCTGAATATGGGCTCTTGATATGCAAATCTGGTACATTTTGCTATAAATAAATGCATCCCACTAACACAGAAATGTGTAAGCAACAATTCATTCTACCAATTCTTACCATGAAATGCAATGATTAACACAGAATTTAAATAGACAGTCAGTCGACCGCTGTTTGACATGTCCCCGGAGCCCCTAATGCACTCGCGGCCAAAATTGACAGGCTGTGTGACTTTTCCACACACGCGGCCCAAGCCAAATATGAAACAAATGAGTTGAAATTTTGTGGCCCGTAGAGCAACCCACTAGCAAATCGCTGAACCATGGCATCACCAACTCGTCATCTGGGGATACAATACGAACTCTGAGCATGTCTGTATTGGAAATGAGTGGTCTTCATTTACTTGGGCAGAGTAATGTTTGGTATTGGACAAATAGGGTATGAGAGAGTTAATATTACATTATTCACAGGAGATGAAAGCATGAGGAGCACAGTAAAACTGATAATACTGCACTCCTCATGCCCCCATCTCAGCTCCTACACATCCAGGGCTGCAGTGCTGGCAGAGCCGCAGAAATGCCACAGGAACGCACCCCAGGTACACCCTTTTGTCATGACGGAACTTCCTGTTGGTCATGTCACCGTGGTCGCGAATGATTTTTCTAACATGCTCGGGCGGCATGTCCTCCTTCTGCGCGTCCACGAAGCCGAACTTGCGCTTCTCCGAGTAACGCTTCGCCTGAAGCTGCTGCCATTTGCGGGCTGCACATCACAAAACACACACACACACACACACACACACACACACACACACACACACACACACACACACACACACACACACACACACACACACACACACACACACACAGTGTTAGCATTAGCCTGCAAAGTAAAATCAACTTTGGTCTGCATAACTGAATTTTTTAGTCACCCAAATAACCCACCTTCATTCACACACGTTACACACACACACACACACAGTGAGAAACACAGTGTCGTACTCTTAACACACTCCCTCAACATATCCCTCACATTGATAAACACACGCAAAAGCACACGCACCTTTCTCCTGCAGTTTCTCCTCAGTCATGTAGTCTGGAATCTGGCCTGGAGTTGGGATGCCGGTCGGAATGCTCCCGGGCACTCCTCTGTAAGGAAACGCAGCTGCCATGGCAACCTCTAAAATGGAGAAAAAAAATAATAAAGGAGTTCAGATAAAGAAGCCTTTACTCATCAATAATCCCCATTTCAAGAGCACTAGGTCCCCAAAACTGATGTGGACAACTGCCTCAAAAAATGCACGACTATGGTTTTCAACTGAGGAGCACAGAGATTTCAGGGGTGGGGGATGGGGAGGTCAGAGCATTAGGTCCTGCAAACAATTCGGAAGTCGAGGTCGTCGCGAAAAGATATTGAGTCCTCCCCTGCACTCGATCTAAGCTTCGAATATCGAAGACCAATACATTAGGCCAGTAGGTATTGCAATAATAATTTTATATCAATGGAAAGCGTCTCGGAGCACACAGTCTTCTTCAGACTGTGTCGAAACGTCAGTCACCTACACCACAATAAATGGCCAATTGTAACCGAGTGCTCCAGGACCCTTTCCTTTCATATTTTATCATTTATCCCTTTTCTTGAAAGGCGCTGTTTTTTGGCTTTAGTTTGTCAACTGAGGCGCGAATTTCTCCTCCTGTAATAATCCGTGACGTTGAAAAGGTATTCGAGTTCATTCAAAATTTTAACAGCAAGATGTCGATTCCTATATATTAGACCTACACAGCGGGCTGCCTATGGCCAAGTTTGGTTTTCACCCACACATACGGGTACGAAGGAGAGAAACTTTAACACTTAACTCCCTCAACGTCTCACTGAAGAAAACAGCCAAGTAATAGTGCTATTGAAAGTTACTACACCATTACCAGAGTTTGCCGATTATTTTCTACACACCTAACAGCGTAATAAACCCTCTGTTGGAACTCGGATGTTCACATCAAACTGATGTTTCAGTAAACGCATGTAACACAGACTCGATCCGCAATCAGCAGCAAAAACCCATTCAACACAGCAGAGCTGTATTTAATCACTGAAACCAGAAGCTCACACCTCTAACATTAACTAAAGCACAACTTTACGTTGCGTGCAAATATAAAAAAGTAGATTAGCTAACCTAATTATAATAGCTCTTAGCTAACGTCAGCAACCAAACAGGAAAACTTCACGCATACTAGGCTAACGTTAGCTATGCATCAAACCGGGCTAACAGCAAACGCGAGGGCCAGTTTGCTAGGCTCGCAGGGGAGCGAGACTGATTCAATCTGAAGATGAACTAGCTAGCTGTGTACGTGCATTAAACAAATTGCGTTAAAACAAATTAATATCTAACAAAGTAGCTAACGTTTTATTAGCCAAAACTCGACAATCGACGGACGAATTGCATAACGTTATCCTAGCCTGCATCAAAATAGCTAACTTCGTTTGCTACCACAGAAGGCCCGGAAATCAACGCCGTGTTCATGCACGTCTTCCCTTCTTAAAACCGGGTTTAGGGTTTAGTTTAAAAGCAATACGAACATGAACTCCTTACCTCCCGCTCCGGCAACTGATCTTTATCCAATAATTCTCCGCAATCACACTTACATCCCTCAAACAAATACACGGCTTAAACTTCCCCGCTCAGCACGGGATGCTAGCTGTACTGTGCTGAAAAGCGCACGATCTCAAGCAAACGACACAACACGTTATTCGTACAGTACGCCTATTCTCCAATGAAACGTACGTCCAACCAGCGCGTTGTTGTTCCCTATTCCGCCTATTTCGTACGCAAACGTACTAGACGTGAAAAAAAGCCCCGAGCGTTCCCTCTTCTTTTTGTTCTTTTGGGATAATATTCGTCACTAAAAAGTTCAATACTGCCCTCCACAGGTGAGCTTTAACCATTTCCATTTTTGCATACAGACAGTCAAGTGAGGAAACCGCTCTCCCCACAGGTTGAAAATTTTCCTCTGTTCCAAAAATACATTTAAGAGAAAAAGCAGACAAGTCCAGATCTGGCAACTCCTTGTAAAATTGCCGCCTTTAACTTCTACAGTTACTACCTGAAGCCATGACATGTTGAACAGTCTCCAGATTATTACACGCACTGACCATACAGATCCTTTTCAACAACTTTTAACCCTCTCATGCATGAATTATGATAAACTCAATCAGGATTTTTTTCTAAGTGGTTTTATACATCCTTAGGGATGTAAAATGAGTTTTGAAGAAAAAAAAAAATATCTTTATGCTATAAATAACCACTTTTTCCCATTGCAATGACCTGCCAATGGGATTTTTTGTATGGGATGATGCAGTAGCTTCCCACTAGAGTGGACTATATGCAGCAGTGCCCAAAATTACAGGCATATATAGAGAAAAACACTTTTAAACAGCTGTACACTGTAGTGACCACCATGCATGAAAACAGCTTGCAAGGTCACAATGTCCCGGTCTCAGTTTGGTTAAAACGACAACATCCTTCATCCATCATCCAGATTTTACTCTCCACCTCTTACTTTCAACAGAGGGCTGCGGAGAGAAATAATGTCGACCCTTCCACTCTTCTGTCCACTCTTTCTATCACCAATTCTCTAGTTTTGCCTCACAAATGCTCAAGCATTCAGACTTTCCAAGTGGAGCGTTAAAATCAATGGCTTCCCTTGAAAGAGATTCTTTTGCAAGCTTGTCAGCTATCTCATTACCCGCTACCTCAGAGTGCCCAGACACCCACACAAAACATACACTACGTTTGTACAATCTCATTTTTCGATTCTGAATGAACATTACAAAATTTACAAAATCAATTCAGGGTAGGTCCTTGATGTTCCATCTTTCAAAGCCAACAGAGCAGTCGTAGAATCTGAACAGATGACGCTGTTTGGGGGTTTAATATGCTCAGTCCACCATAATGCCCATAAAATTTACAGAAGTTCTGCAGAAAACGCAGAGATTATCTGAAATGCGAATGCTCTGTTGAATCTGATTTCTGGCCATATAAACTCTTAATCCAGTTTTTCCAGACACTGGGTCATTAGAACCATTTGTAAAGATCTTTGTGCATTCATTGAATTGGACAAAGTCATATGCTCTGTTCCATATCTACTGAGAAGTTAGGATTTCAGAGCTGCCAGGCAGGTGAAAATTTCAGTTGGAAGGCCTGGACAAGTCAGACTTCCAACTGGGAAAGTTGGAGGAACCTCATCCATCCAGAGTTCCAAGTTCAAGATGGCTGCTCCCTGCATCAAAAAAGTCAAAGATGCAGTAATATACTGATTATTAACCTTCTGTCTTATTATCTCCCGCCGCGCGTTTAGCGCGAAGCGAGGGATGTAGTATTCAGCTCCGTCCGTACGTCCGTCCGTACAAAAGTAAGTCCGTCCGTCCGTCCTGAACGTTGTCAGCGCGATATCTCAAGAAGGAGTCAACCTATTTCAATTCTTTTTGGTATCAACCTTCCTACTGGGAATGCGCAGACCCCAGTCGGTTTTGGTGACCTAACGGCAGGGATATAGTCACTTTAGTGACAAACTCTTGTTTGTCTCATTACATCAATAGAACATACTGTACTGAGTAGCTTTTATCTGCGGACTTGTTGCCACATTGCTTGTACATGCAAAATACTGCATAATATGTTGTTGTCAACTAGTATTGCGAACAATAGCTGAAAAAAAGCTATCCTGGCCAGAGGAAACCCCACTGACCCCAAATCAGTTTTCCGCCATGCTTAAAGGCCCCATGACACCAAAAAAAAAAAAAAAAATTGCTTCTAAACCCTTTGACAGTACTTTTACCACATGAATTTGAATCTGACACGAACCATTCATGAGAAGTGTAAAATGCGTATTAAAACCTTGCTCAGGAACACCCCTTGAAAATTGCTAAAGGATGACACAATCCATGTGACGTCATTTGCAGAAGGACGATACTCAGAGCAGAGTTGGTGGAAGGGGTTTTGCATGCAGTACCTCACACATTAGTTTTGACCTACAAACAAACGTTCACATTTACCACTTCCGAATTTGATTCAAATGATGTGCAACACTCCCGACAACAGTAGTGAGGCTGAGAGAGAAAATGCTTTATTTTCGGTGTCCGCTGAAATATCAGATTTATCAGAAGATCGTGAAATTCAAGGTGAAATTTTGGCAGCTGGAATACGTTGGCCACATCATCATGAGCCTGAGGTGGAAGCAGGTTTTAGAAGCATATTGCAATATCATTGTATAACAATGGCTGAAATAACAATGATGCCTGGTGAACTGAAAATTGGTGAAGCAGACTATTCCTTGAAAGTAAGGATTGAAATTGACCTGTTTTGACTCGTTTAATGAAATTGGCTGCACATGAACTCCGAAAACAGTTGTGTCCATCAGGTGTAGCCAGTTCTGCTTGGTAAACAAGCCCCCATAATCTTCAATCCGTTTTCAGTCATTTTTCTTGATGAACACGTTTTCCAATTATAAGAATGAACAATTGACAGTTAAATACACAGCTTCCTTCCTAATGCAATGATGCAACTATTAAAGAGAAATGAAGCACCTATTACCAAAACCCCATAAGTCACACTTGACTTGACTTGTGGGGTTTTAGTAATCAGTGCTTCAAATGTTTAAATAACTTTACAAAAGAGAGAAAGTACAATATTAACTATCAAATCTCAGCTTGATGATTGTTTAATTACAGCAAGGAAAGTGAATATTAGCAACTAAAATCCGTAAATGAGTAACATTTATTGAAATGGAATTTCACGTTGAACAGACACGCTTTTCTTGACCCCTTAACTGTCACCTGCACATTTGGTCCAGCCCTAATTAGGGCCCAGTGACAGTTAAAATACCTGAGGAAAACTCACGGCTTTAGGTGCTTTTGCTAAGTTCAATGACAACATTTTAGTCAATTGCAGGATCTATTTCAATGGATGTATTTTAAGGCCTACCAGCAAACTCACTGCCTTTTTGCTTGGCATCATGGGGAAATCAAAAGATCTTAGAAAAAAATATGTGCCTCTGCAAATCTGGTTCATGCTTCTGGGTTTTTTCCCCAAATGCCTGGAGGTACCTCATTCCTCTGTGTAAATAATAATATGCCAGCAGAAACACTGCGAGACCAAGCGACCACCATCCCACTCAGGAAGGAGCCAGAGGTGCATTTCGTGTCCTGAGGATAAACAACCTTAGGCCTTTTTCCACCGCAGGGACTTCAGGGTAATTTTACGAGGCCGGGGCCGTTGTTGTGTGTCTCCACCGCTGGAACCACCCCCGAAGGACAGAGTACCGGAACTTTTACAGGGGCTAAAAACGTCCCTGCCTCGGAGTAGGCACTCTGAACGGCCCGGAAAAACTCCTGGGTGGGGCTTGGGGTTTACTTGCCGCTGATTGGATTTACTCAGGGCAGGATGTAACATCTACAGATGGCGACAAAATAGCCGGCATTTTTAAAACTCAGCAGATGACAAGGGGTCGCATTTAAAAAGTAGTTCTCCCACTTTGCCTCCTCGGTCGAGACACGGCAGTTGAGAGGGCCGAATGAGAGGACGTTCCTGTAGTAGTTCCTGCCTACCAAATACCACCAGGAACGTCTTCGGTAGAAATGGGCCTTTTGGTGCCAATCAATCCCAGAAGAACAACAAAAGACCTTCTGAGGATTCTGGAGGGAACAGGCACCGAATGACCTATACACAGAGCAAAGAGAGTCCAATAAACATAACCTGAAAGGCTGCTCAGCAGGGAAGAAGCCACTGCTCCAAAACTATCATTAAAAAGCCAGAATATGGAGGTCATGCATATGAACTCAACCAGGGCTCCCATGGGCAGAGTCATGGATTTTCTTCAAACTTTGAGAGAATGTTGCTTTGGGTGTCAAATGAAGACACACCGAGTTTCAGCTCAGGCGGTTCACTAGTTTTGATTTTCTGGGGGTCAAAAAAGTGGACATGGCACCCTGGTGAAATTTGCATTTTTTCCATTTTTAACAGGCTGTAACTCTGGAATTAATAAAGTTAACCCCATTATTTTTTCAGGACTTGTTCTCAATGCAATGTACTACCCATGTTTTCCAATCAAAGTACTTTTAACCTTTTTATTGCGGTTTTATGGGCTCTCAAAAATGCTACTTTTATGCACCGGTATTTAAACATACACATTTAAGGGTACCATTTTCACACCCTTCTGATGACATATGCGGATTTGTGGTGATGTCTGCTATTACTTATGGGCAAGAGCTTTCTATGGCTATGAATTAATATTCTGTTGCATTTATAGTTCCTTGGTAATACTGATCCTTATTTTAGCCCCCTGTAGGGAGTGACCCCTTTTCAACCCCTTTTTTCGGGATGTGGGTATCCTTCAATTTTAATGAAACCTATATTTTTGGAAAGCTCTTGAGGTGTACTGCCAAGAAAATAAATTTCATTTTGGAACTAGCATACCTTCAATAGCCTCAATTTCACCAACCAGGGTGCCATGGCCACTTTTTTGACTCCCCAGAAAATTAAAACTAGTGATTGAGCTAAGACTTGGTAATTTTTCATTTGGCACCCAAAGCAACATTGTTTTAAAGTTTGAATAGAATTCATGACCATGTCCATGTAACTTGTCTGAAATTGGTTGATCTCATATGGGATGACCCATGGTTAACAACAGCATGTAGGCACAAAGATCTTACCTTTTGGAGAAATGTTTACTGGTCTGATGAAACAAAAATTGAACAGTTCAGCCATAATGACCGTCTCTATTTTTGGAGGGAAAAGGGGAAGCTTGCAAGCCAAAGAACACCATTGGAAACATGAAGCGCAGGGGCAGCAGCATAAAGTTGTGGGGTTGCTTTCGTGTTGGAGGGACTGGTGCACTTCACAAAATAGATGGCATCATCAGGAGGGGAAATTATTCGGATATATTAAAGAAACATCTTGGGACATCAGTGAGGAGGTTAATGCTTGGTCAAACAAGGATCTTCCAAAGAAATAATGACCCTGAGCAAATATTGTGGCAAAAGGGATTAAGGACAACATAGTCAAGGTAACAGAGTGGCCATCACAAAGCCCTGACCTCAATCCAATAGAACATTTGTGGGCAGAACTGAAAAAGTATGTGCGAGCAAGGAGGCTTGCTAACTTTATACAGTTACACTAGTTCTGTCAGGAGGAATGGACCAAAACTCAAGAAATTTGTGAAAAGCCTGTGGAAGGCTACCTGCAACATTTGCCCCAAGTTAAACAATTTAAAGGCAATCCTACCAAATACCTAATAATTGTATGCAAACTTCTGACCCACTGGGAATGTGATGAAAGAAATAAAAACTGAAAAAAATATTTCTCTCTACAATTGCAGTAGCAACTTCAGAAAACCCCTTTAATATTTTGGTTACTACCACTGGTGGCTGAGGTGGTGGCACTCAAAAAAAAGGAAAGGTATCAAATCAACATAAACCTCAATTTGGCTCTTACAACTATTATTCTGACATTTAATATTCTTAAAATTGAGTAGTAATCCTGTCTGACTTGAGACGGAAAATTTTAACTCAGATTAAATGTCAGGATTTCTAAAAAACCTAAATGTTCAAATGTATTTGGCTGAAGTATGGAAACCACTGACTTCAACTGTATGTTTCATTGGAACAACAGCAGACAAAGTTCCATAACATCATCGCCTTAGCCAATGGAGATTCATGATTCATCTCTGAACATCAATTTCATCTATTTACCCACACTCCATAATCCCGTTTCATTCAGCTGATTTCTTCGTTTTCTCACAAACATTGACCCCTGTTTCCGTCCATTGGTTTTGCCAAGCATTTTCTACTGTATTATCAAGATATGTTTGAAGTTTTCTGTCCTGACGTTTTCCGTGGTCAACCCAAATGTTTTTCTTTTATAAGCTTCCCAATTGGTTTATACTTGTGCCAAATTTTAGACACTGCCGACTGGGAACAACCAACATCATTTGTCTCTTTCTGAGTTAAATCTCCTTCTTGGAACAGTTTTATAATCTTCCTCATTGTTCCAGTTGTGAGCTCTCTTGTTGGTGCCATGCGTCCTCGAAATTAACCAAGTCCAGCACCTTAAGGTCTGCAAGTATTCTCTTTTAACTGTAGACTAATTTGCATATTCAGATCTAATTACGAGGTGATTCCACAATTTTCCTTAAAATTGAGTGATTCCTTATTTTTTCCCCTTCTTGATTATGAAAAAATATGCCATTCATTAAAATAATTTCATCTAACTTGTTTGAGGTTTTGAGGCCAAGCCTACAACCCTCAGCCCACCCGGACTGCATTCCTCATGCCATTGTTTGCATCTGTGCATAATTTCCACTCAGTGGCAACAGTGTATATATACAGCGCCTTCCATAATTATTGGCACCCCTGGTTAGGATGTGTTCTTTAGCTTCTAATAAATTCAGTTTTTTCTGAATGATATAGGACCACATTGGAAAAAAAAGAGGAAAATCCAACCTTCAATTCAAGTGCATTTATTCAGCGGGAAAAAAATCCCACATTAAGAAATTATTCCTTTACATCAAATCATGTGTGCCACAATTATTAGTACCCCTGATGTTAATACTTTGTACAACCCCCTTTTGCCAAAAAAACAGCACCTAATCTTCTCCTATAATGTTTCACAAGATGGGAGAATACAGAAAGAGGGATCTTAGACCATCCACTTTGCACAATCTCTCTAAATCATCCAGCAACTTGGGTCCTCTCCTCTGCAGCTCACTCCACAGGTTTTCAATGGGGTTGAGGTCTGGGGACTGAGATGGCCATGGGAGGAGCTTGATTCTGTGTCTGTTAAACCATTTCTGTGTATATTTGGCCACATGTTTAGGGTCATTATCTTGCTGAAAGATTCAGTGACGACCCATCTTCAGCTTTCTGAAAGGAACGGGCTTAGACTCCAAATGCAGTTCAGCATCGGCAGGGCGTTTATTAGGATTAATACAGCTAATGGTCAAAAACAGAAACAGATCGATAGCCAGGCAAACAGGGCATTACAGAATAGTCAAAATCAGAGTCAGGGGACAAGCAAGTAGTTCAGTAACCAGAGAATCAATCCGCACAAAGACAGTAACAAAGGGGCTGAGCTCAGGGAATGGAAGGGGAAGGAAAAAGGGAGTTGGATGGGATAAGGGATAAACACGGGAGAATTTAAACAGATGGGTACAAAATGGGAATAAGGGAGAACAGAGTACTAAACAATCAGCCAGCAATCAAACAACATAATACAAACAATCAGCAACGAGACTTACGGGAGAAGTAACAAGAACCGAGCAAACAACAATCGAAACCAAGAAAGCGCAGAAACGAGACTTAACCAAAGCGAGCTATGGGAAGAAACAAGTCGACAAAGAGCTGCCGAAAAAATGCGTCTTTTTAAACACACACCAATCAGGTGAGATCCCAGCTAGAATGCAGAACAGCTGTCGAGGAAGGCGGAACTAGAAAAGCAAGGACGGTGATAGGAAAGCGAGAAGAAGCAGGTGGAGTCCTAACTCTGATCTAACTAATCACCCGTGCCTCGCTAACTATTTTTCGGTGCGGATAGCCAATGAGAACAGCTAGAGAGAAGGAAGGGGAATTACCTCACCGAATTACAGGGAAGAGAGTGTGAAGACTGACAAGATACCACAGGATGGAAATGAAAGGAAAACGTTCAAGACTCAGGACATCGCAATCGTACAGAAACATACATACTCTAAACAAATAAATATGATGAATAAATAAATAACAATAAAAATGGCAAAAACATACTTAAAACAAACATACAAATCAGCGATTTCTAACACCTTCGGGCAGAGGCCACCAGATTTTGATTTGAAATGTCCTGGTATTTCAAAGCGTGCATGATGCCATGCACCCTAACAAGGTTCCCAGGGCCTCTGGAAGGGAAACAAGCCCACAGCATCACCGATCCTCCCCCATACTTCACAGTGGGGATGAGGTGCTTTTCTGCATACCCATCTTTTGTGTTCCACCAGACCCACTTAGAGTGTTTGTTGCAAAAAAGCTCTATCTTGGTCTCATCTGACCAAAGCACATGGTCCCAGTTGAAGTCCCAGTACTGCTTAGCAAACTCCAGACATTTGCGTTAATGATTGTGAGTGAGCAAAGGTTTTTTCCGTGCATGCCTCCCAAACAGCTTGTTGGCATGTAGATAGCGCCTGATGGTTGTTTTTTAGACTTTGTGACCCCAAAATGCTACCATTTGTTGCAATTCTTTAACAGTGAACTTTGGAGAACTTTTTATTTCTCTTACCATCCTCCTCACTGAGCATGGTGGCAAAATAACCTTGTGTCCTCGTTCAGGCTTGTTTACCACGGTTCCAGTTGTTTTAAACTTCTTAATGATTCCTCTGACAGTAGACATGGGCAGGTGCAGGCGAGTGGCTATTTTCTTGTAACCACTACCTGACTTGTGAAGGTCGACACACATCTACCTTACTTGAATGGTGTGTTCCTTTGTCTTTCCCATGTTGAAGAGCGGATAAGAGAAATGGCCTCAGTGTCACATTATATTCAAACCACAGGGGAACAGGAAGTGACGAATTGCTAATTAAATTTTCCAACATACTCTGATCAACTTTGTAAACTACTGCAGAAATGACAGAAATACTTCAATTACATTTATTTCCTAGGAAATAGTAGGGGTGCCAATAATTGTTGAACAGGTGATTTTATGAAAAATAATTATTTCTTAAGAATTTTTTTCCCCCTTAAAATTCACTTGAGTTGAAGGTTACATTGTTCTACAATTTTCTGTGTGAGAGTATGCTTCTGCAATAAAAATGTAATATATTTTAAGGCTTTTAGCACATCTTAACCAGGGGTGCCAATAATTATTGAGGGCGGCGTAAGATTGAGTCTTCTGCTTAATCTGGTGTTTAGTCTCTTAACTACTTGCCTGTGTTGCGGTTCTAGTCTTGTACGGCCGTATTCCCCGCAGTTTGTGTGTATTTGAGCTCTAACTTTGTTCTGCTTTATTGTATAATCCAGCACTTTGTCGTAAGGAACCTCGATTCCTGTTTGTTTTTAATTTGTAATACATTGCTACTTCAGCAAAAGCCCAGAGAATGTATTGCCAATAGCGTTTAATCAAGGAACCTCCATTCCTGTTTGTTTTCTATTGCTCCATTCATGTCTCCTGCTGTGCAGGCATAATTAAAACTAAGTCCATCCTTGCAACGGAGTCCAGTCCTCCTGCCGCCTGAACTACGTATGAAGCACATCCCTTACAGAGGCGTATATCATGAAGCCAGAATGTTAAGCTAATACACAAATTGTTTTGTCTCACATCTGTGATTCCTTTAGTTGCTACAAAATAAAACAGTAGCACGAACATCCTAGGTGTGGTTATTCCATAATTTTTGCAACAGTTAAATATCATTTTATGAGACTACCAGCTCTATTTCGGTGAAATGTTCAGCAATTGTCATTCCTATTTGGGCAGAATTTTGCTCATTATTGTGAACAGAATCATGTTAGAAATTTTGTAATGAGTGACCAATATGCAGGAAGACGTGGAAGAAAAATTACAATCAAAAATTGGTTTTTATTTTTTACACTCTAAAATTATTACATTTCACCAGAAATTATGGAAGTATACAAATATTACAAATAGATAGCGGCCTGCACTAATGTCAAACTAAATATCAATGACACTATAGTATTTCATACTAGTGACTTAGATTAAAATTACACATCGCATGATGGTTCTTACTCCAGTCCAAAACAGTCAGTCATGTAGCAGGTAATCAATGAAAGCTGCAGAGACCTCCAGGTCAGGCAAACCAAAGTCTTCGTAGAGGAGACCACTGATGTCCAGCTCCTCTGACACCAGGGCGCCATGGCGAGTGCAGTGCAGGGGCAGGGTTTGGGAGGGTGTAGTGAGGTGAGTATGATCTTCCCCCTTCACTCTATAGACACCCCTGCCCTCTCGCTGCTCAGGTGTGTGAGTGTCTCTTTGGCACGTCTGGAAAATTGGGGCCTCCCAGTCAGTCATATGTCCACGTTGCTCCTTGTTTTCACACTGAAGGACACTCCCTTCCCCAGACCTCCAACCCCCGAAACTCTTGCACTCAGCTGGTGCCCCAGGGTGTGCTGGGGTCATGGCGGCAATAGGTGCAGTAAGCAGCATGCATTCTGGGACACTCACACTTCCCCTAGCCAGACTCGGGGCAGCCGTAAAGGGCTGAGGTGTGTACGGGAGCAAAGTCACTGAAGGTACGTCTGGAGCAGAGTAAGCACAAGACACGTTATGGGAGGGATACGTAGAGGACAAGGGGGAGGGGCAAGTAGGTGGCAGATTTGGGGAAAGGCAAGTAGAGGGCAAGTTAAGAGAGGGCAGATTTGGTGAGGGATACTGAGAGGGGAGTTTTGGTGAGGGATAACTAGAGGGCTGATTTGTGGAGGTCAGGTTAGGGGATGGATGATTTGGGGAGGGGTATTCGGTGGGCAGGTTTGGGGAGTGGTAAGTAGAGGGCAGATTTGGGGAGGTATGAGGGGCAGGCTGCTTGAGAGAGGGGTTCCTAGGAGCCTCAGGAAGAGGAGGGAAGGCCAAATCCCGCAGCCGCTTCTTATTCCTGAAGTAACGAGCACGGCGGTTCTGAAACCAGACCTAAGGAAAGAGGGGAACAGGGTTTTCATTATTATTATTAATAGTAGTAGTATTAGTTTTAGTATTGTGTGGCAGGTACTCCACTTATATCTAAGTAATAAACAATTGCACACCGAAGTGAATGTGTTACGCCATTTCACCACTTTGGTGAGAAATTTTTTTGTATAATGACTGGCATGGAGTTATTTTTTTAACTTATCCCACGGATACCACACTCAAATGCTCAGCTAAAGACAATTTTAGCTTTTTCATCCAAAAATTGCATTCATATGCAAACCGCTTTTTTTTTCAAATTATTGTTGCTTCAAAACAGATGACATTTCCACTGCTATATGTGCAAGAGTGCGGTCATTAGTTCTGTTTCGGGTTCAGTTCTACTCATACAGTCGTGGTCACTTAGTGCTGTCTCCCATTTTTCATCATCATAATACTCTCCAAAGATTTTGAGAGTTCGACTGGAAAACTAAAAAATGTCGCCAGTGTCTTTTTTTGCCATCACTTCAAATGTTTCTGAAAATTCATGATTTAAAGTGTCAGTTAAATTTGACAAGGAATTCAAATGTGGCGAATCATAACAAGGTATCAAAAGGCTTGAATGCTTGGAATTATTTCATGCCACATTTTCAAACACTCAATAAATCGATACATTTTTTTTGCATTGCACTGCTTGGGGTGGGTGCAGGAAGGGTGTATTATGGATCACGATAACGGAGTAAAGCAGATTTGCTGTGTGAACCAGGAACCCACCTAAACTGGAACATAAAAAAAAACAGTAAAAACAGCTGTACGGGGCAACCCGTGCCATTCCGATTTTTGTTCATCGGAATCTATAGCTTAATAAATGGATTGATTTTAGCTAATTAATCTGGTTCTCGTTACCATGTTGACCATGTGCTGAAGTGCTGAATTTCTCCATTTTGACCATTCAGAAATTCATGCTCAAATATTTAATCATCCATTAAATTCAGGCAGTCAAGTTTGCATAGAAGAAAAACCAGAAATGAATAATTACTCCAGGACCAGGGTTACCTACTCCTGGCCTGTGCAGTATTCCAGCCAACTAAGCAATGCTCATTAATCCTGCTTTAACAGCAAATTAAGAAATCTTTAGCTGTGATACACCCACTGCCCTTCAGAAAGAGGTAATTGGCTGTGTACCTGTATTCTGGACTCAGGGAGCCCTGTAATGGAGGAGAGCGTCTGTTTCAAGGACACGTCGGGGTACTGGGTGAGATTGAATGCCGTCTCCAGGTCTCCCAGCTGAGCTTTAGTGAAGGTGATGCGTTTCCTTTGCACTGGCACGGTCACCCGTGTTCCCCGTAGATTATGTTGCCCCCCTGTGGCCAAAAGAAGAAATAAAGGCTCAACAAAAGCAGCGCAAAATCACTGGAAACGACAGGTACACATTTTCTGAACAGAGAACAGTCTGAATGTGAGGTAGGGACTCACAAGCAAAACCATGGACACACCCAGGGTCAAAAGTCAAAGGTCAGGGGTCATCTTTTCCTGGCCTCTGGTAAGCAAGGAGCTCTGAATGCAGAATAAACACACAAACAGTGAAATTACTTGAAATCATGGCATTTGGTGAATGAATAGGAAACCTCTTACTTCCAAAATACAAGACTTACATCCACTTGCTCCTTTAGTGTGGCTGCGGATATCTTCAGGGTTGTTAAAGAAATCCTTGGTGCGGTTGGAGGTGAAGTCACAGCTGTAGTCCATGAAAATCAATTCCTTGATGCTTCTTCTTTTTTGCAGATGATGCTAAACTGTAAGTGGCTCAACTGAGTCAGAAACTGCAAGGAGCCCAGCTGATTTTTGGCTTTATAGCACACTGTCCAGGGTCAATGCCCCCCTCCCCAATGATAGCTGTTAATGGCCAAAGAGTCCCACCTCAGCTTGGCTTTGAAGTCACTCCAGTGAGCCTCTTTCACTGAACAGAAGGTGAGCGTTTGATCCTAATGGCTCATTCACTCTGGGAGGGACACTCATTATCAGCTTTAAGAGTTTGATCGCTGCTATACTGAGGCTGGATGGATGCAGCCCATTTAAAAACTCTGCATACACTGCATACATTTCAATAAATATGTACACTGCCCGGCCAAAAAAAAGTCACCGTTTGGAAATTGATGAACTAATTCTATAATTGGATCATTATCGCTGTTATTAATATGTTTCAGCTGGCAATAATCATCTTTACCCTGACTGATGAAGCACGTCGCTACTCATTTCTTAAAAAATCATTTTGGAAGACACATCCCCTGATGGTGGAAAAATGATACAGTATTTCAGAACGGGCAAGTTATTGGCCTGTATTTTGCCAAGAAAACCATGAATGACAAATAAAAGTCGAGGAATCATTTTCGCAAACAAATTAGCCACCACAAAGTCCTGACCTTAAACACATTAAAAGTTATTGGGATGTGCTCATGAAAGACCACCAGTGGTTCAACCACTATGTCGAGAAGACAAGAGCTCGGCCAAAAATTATGCCATTTCTGATCGAAAATAAATGTTCTGGCATTGCATATAGTTGTCAAAACAGTGACAAGATGAATATGGACTATAATCAAAGCTACAGGGGTTCCAACTAAATATTTGAGTGTGTGACTTTTTTTTTGGCCGGGCAGTGTATATTAGCGATGATGCAGATTTCTGTGATATGACTCTGGATTCACAAAAATTTCATTGAAGCAATTGGCATTAGTTTAAGTGCAAGCTGCCAATTCTAATATGATCTGATCGAAATAATCATTTTCACTCGTGCTAATATTGATGGACCACATTGAATATTACTGTTCAACCACTACCTTTCCAGTTTGGTTATTGAAAGTTTAACTCTGAAAGACGGAGACGGCAGGGGACAGGGGCCCACTCCTGTGCATGTCATGTGACGTGCATGTGAGCATGGTTGACAGAGACTGCTTGATTCACACTGAAGTGTCCTGAGGCGCATCCGATCAAATCCATTCAGAGAACTATGAGAGGAGTCCACTGGAAATCATCCAGCTGTGGACTTAATGCCCAAGGCCCTCCATAAATTTCAGCTGAGAAAAACAAATCACTTATGGTGCCTGGGGTACAACTACTGGTTGTATAATGTGTTGCTTGTAATCTATGACAGCTAGCCATTTATTACATTTTTTTTAAACTGTATTTTTCATGTGTATGGAGTTCCTTTTTACTTATATCCACAGTGTATGTCATTATGTGTGAGAAAAGAGGAGGATTGGCCATGAAGGGACTTTGGTGAAATTAATGCCCTGAAACCAACTCATTTGAAAATGTTTTCTAAAAGCAAATAGATGGACAAGTGCATTTTAACAGAATGGGTCCTTTTCGAAGATTTCGGGGTATTTTAATCCTCAAAATTCACAGGCATATAAAGAATAGAAATTAGCTTTAACATGTATGTTTTAAGCATTTCAAACCATGCAGACATTGACAACTTCAAGTATTCACATTCAGAAATAAACACTGCCCGGCCAAAAAAAAAGTAATCGTTTGGAAATTAGTAAACAAATTCTATAATTGGATCATTATTGCGGTTATTAGTATGTTTCAGCTGGCAATAATCATTTTTACCCTGACTGATGAAGCGTGTCGCTACTCATTTCTTTAAAAAAATCATGTCGGAAGACACATCCCCTGATGGTGGAAAAGATGTTACAGTATTTCAGAACAGGCAACTTATTGGCCTGTCTTTAGCAAAGAAAACCATGAATGACAAAAACATGTATGAGGAATCATTTTCACAGACAAATTTGCCACCACAAAGTCCTGACCTTAAACACATTAAAAGTTATTGGGATGTGCTCAAGAGTGGTTCAACCATTATGTGGAGAAGACAAGATCTCGGCCAAAAATTATGGCAAATAAAAGAAAATAAATGTCCTGGCATTGCACATAGTAGTCAAAACAATGACAAGACGAATATGCACAGTAATCAAACCCACAGAGGTTCCAACTAAATATTTGAGTGTGCGACTTTTTTTTTGGCCGGGCAGTGTATTTCCATTGTTTCTAAAAATAGTGATGATTATATTTCTTCAGTATTCTGTTCATTTATCAAATATGAAGCAAATAGTAAATTTACAGTAAATTGATACCTCTTCTTATGCTGCCACTCCTTCTCACAACACGAACAGTATTAAACATTCAGACTGAAGACACCAAGTGATTATACATGTATTTTTCAGGCTATTTTGTCCCATTCATCCTGCAAACAATTTTTAAGATGTGCAAAAGAACAAGGTCCTTGTTGTCACATTTTGCATTTGAAATGCGCTACACATTCTCCATCAGGGACAGGTTGGGACAGCAGGCAGGCCAGTCCAGCACCCACACCTTTGTAATGTGCGTAGAATGTGGCTTTGCGTTTTGTTAGAATATGTATGGGCATCTCTGTAAAAGATGCCATCTTGAAGGCAAAATATGTTGCCCCAAAATCTTAGCATTCTTTTCCGCTTTAATAATGCCTTTCCAAGGCCACTGACCCAACCTATATCACGACAGAGCATGGCATTCGGACTTGCTGCAGGTCACAGTCTGGATGGTCCTCATTATCTTGCTTTGAGACACAAACAGTCTATTTCTTCCAAAAAACACACAAACTATTGATTTGTCTGACTTTCCTGCAAGTTATTACCGTGTGATAGCCCATCACTGATGCCTCTGAGCCCAGAGACAGTACTTCATTTTTGCACAACAAAATTTTAACTTGCATTTGTAGATGCAACTATGCATTGTAGAACCAAACAAAGGTTTGCCAAAATAATTCACTGCCCATATGGTAACATCACTTATAAATGTTGGTATCTGTTGCAGTGTGAACTGAGTGATTGCAGATCACATGTATTCAGCTTAGGGTTGCCCCCTTGCCCTTTGCGCACAGAGCTTCTTCCTAATTCCTCAAATCTTTAATTATTTTATGCACCGTAGAGGGCAAAATATCCAAATCCCTTACTCTCTTTCTTTGAAGAATATAAGCCTTTAAATGATTTTCTCACGCAAATTAGCGATCCACAGCACATCTTTGCTCAAGTAGGCCTTATCTGGATGCTGCTTTTCCTCCTAATCATGTTGATAATTACCTGCTGGCATCAGCTGTTTTAAACTAGGCTTATGCCGTCGGAGGTGACAGCTTGGGGTATATCCCTGAACGCCCCCAATCCTCCAATTCCCCTCTAAACTTAATTTCAGGTCAATCGGACAAATGGTTCTGAAGATATGGCCAAAATGGTAATTTTCCATCACAAAGCGCCACCTGGTGGCAAAATATTGAACCATACCGGTATGATGTCATCATGTGACACGTTGTGAGGTCATGACCTTGCAGTTGCACAAAGTTTCATGTCAATAGGACAAATGGTTCCAAAGATATGGCAAAAATGGTGAATTTTATGTGACAAAGCTCCATCTTGTGTCAAAATTTTAAACCAAACAGGTATAATGTCATGGTAAGACACATCCTTAGGTCATGATCTTTCATTTGCACTTGATTTGAGGTCAATCGGACAAATATTTCCAGAGATATGATAAAAACAGTGATTTTTCCATTTTTGGCCCCTGGTGGCCAATCTTGTAAATTCTCTAAAATCGAATCAGTTCTTCCTCTTTATGATACATTCTTATGTGCAAAACAGGAAATGTCTAATTGAAATATTACTGAAGTTATCGCGTTAACACGTAAGGCGGCGCGGCGGCAGCGGAGGCGGTCGGACCAAAAACATAATATCCCCGAAACGCCAATTTTCGTGGTTAGGGTTTCCCTCATGCGATTCTCCCATTGTAATTATTCTGATCCAGCTCACCTGTTCCCTGTGTAGCATGTGACTTCCCTCCCGTCTATTTAAGAGTCCTCACTGCAGTTCTGACTTTGTCACAACGTTGATCAATATTTCTTTGTGCAGAGCGCCTTGTATTCCATTGAGAATTGGTTTTCTTTGAGTGGTTTGTCCAACTTTGATTCTTGCCATTGCCCTTCTTGTATTGTTTTGTCTTTTTGAATTCTGACCTATTTTTGTATGACCACGATTTTTGTGTTTGGATGCCTTGTGTATGACCCTTGGCTTTGTTCATCGACAGCGACTTTTTGCCTACTGTCTTTGTAACTTTGCTCATCTGTTTTTCTGGTTCTGACCCCTGCCTGTCTATTTGACTCTATTTTTGGATTTTGTATTGTGGCTTGGCAATTCCCCCTTTTTTTTTTTTTTTGGGCTTTGATCCGGACTTCATTAAAGGCATACGGTTTTTTTTTGGATTTCCATCTCCTGCGTGTGGTTCCTGAACGCAACGTCACACACAATACATCAAAAAATTTGAAAAAATGATCAGAGAGAAACTTTAAATAACGTGAGAAATACTGTGCGATATTAATGTTCAACTGAAACCAACCAAAATTATTTACTGACTTTAAAAAACAATTTCCTCCAATTCAAGGTTTCACAATCAATGGCATCCTTAAAGAATATTGTAAATAAGATCTACCAAGATTTAAACCAGATATTAAATTCCACTTATTTAAGTTTTATCTAAGTGTTAAGGAACTATATTGAGCCATTAACATTGTTTCCAGTTTCACTAGGGTATAAAAATGAAGTGACACATATCTCTTTTGTCAACCAACATCATGAAGAAAACAAAACAACTTACAGCTCAAAAGAGGCAGATGGTCATCGACCTTCATAAATCAGGCAATGGCTAAAAGACAATTCACAAACAATTGAATATGCCAGTGAGCACTGTCAAGGCAATTATTTGAAATATCCAAAGATATGGAACGGTTGACAACCTCAAGGGTAGAGGACGCAACTCATTTTGCCTCCCAGGATACTGAGGAGGATGGTGAGAGAAGCAGAAAAATCCCCAAGTATTACTGTGAAGAAATTGCAGGACTTGGTGGCATCTTGGGGTCTCCAGGTTTCAAGAGGCACCATTTCAACAACCACAGGTTCTTTGAAAGGGTCGCCAGAAGAAAGCCTTTTCTAGCTAGAAGAAACAGAAGGGCTTGGAGTTTACCAAATTTCATAAACATTGGTATGTTTGGCGTCGAAACAGAGATGCATACAAGGAGAAGCACCTCATACCCACTGTGAAATATAATGGTGGGTCAGTCATGTTTTAGGGCTGTTCAAATTCAAGAGGTCCAAGGGCTCAGGTTAAGAATAATGACATATTGACTTCCACCAAGAATCGGGATATTTTGGCAGACAATCCGGTGACCACCAGAAGATTGGGACTTGGCCGTTAGGTGGACATTCCAACAAGACACTCACCCAAAGCATATCTCAAGAGCCATACAGAAATGGTTCTGTGACAACAAAATCAATATTCGGTCATGGCTATTGCAATCTCCAGACCTCAATCCAATTGAAAACCTGTCGGCTGAGTGGAAGAGGGTAGTTGATAAATGCAAACCCAAGAATGTGAAGAATCTTGAAAGGATCTGCTTAGAGGAAAGGTCCAAAATCCCCCCAAATGTGTCTCTACTCCTTGTCAAAAATTACAGGAAAAAACTCCATGCAGTCAACCTTTCCAGAGGTGGTAGCACTAAGTACTAAACGAAGGGTGCCAATTTTATTCAACCTTGATTTTGTTGACATTTATTTTGTATAGAATGATTGTGATGATTTTGTTTTTTTTATCAAAACATTAATAAAGTATTTCATAGGTTGGTATATTCCATTCCTCTATAATTATTTTGTTTATATATACAGTATATACTGCTCAAAAAAATAAAGGGAACACTTGGAGTTATATTGTGTTGTTTAAGTGTTCCCTTTATATATATATATATATATATATATATATAGTTTGCACATTACCAGTGAGGAGTGCCAGTAATTATGGAGCCCACTGTATGTTTGATAAGTGCATTGCAGATGTATACAAAACACTGCAATGAAGTAAAGAAAAAAGTGAAGCAGTAGTGTCACTTCCATAATGCGGTTTCTCCTCATAAAAATGAAAATATAAATACTTTCAAAATTGACATTTTTATGTTAAGTCTCTAAAATTACGTAGGAATCAAATTCTTACAGAGCAGTTGTCTCCCCAAAATGTCTGTTTTTTGTGTTAGATCCAAAACATAAGATATTTCTATTTATTTACTCATCACCTTGTCCCAACCGAAGGATGAGGGAAGGGTTATTGTCCTCGGTTCGGTTTGTTTGTGTGTTTGTTTGTTTGTTTGTTAATACTCTAGTGGCAAAACTAATAGCCAGATTCACCCCAATTCGGTATAGGGATTGCCACTGACCCTGAATAGATCCTTTTTGAATTTCGTTCAAGTAGCTGAACATATGTGCGAGGGGCGGGGTTTGTTGTGCCTGGCACCTCTTGTTTATTAATTTATTTGTCTGTCTTTGGCTATGTTTCTTTGTTTATTTATTGACTAAACAATGTTTTTGTAATCATTTCCTATACATTCATCCAAGCGCGTGCGACGAGTATATGCAGTGATAGTTTTTATTATATCATACGATTATTTTTTCTGAGCTAGTTGTTTTATAACTTTAATACCAGAGCTACCCCTCCCTTTCCCAAGGGTTACGTAACCTCGTTTAAACTGTGCCGTCCTTCAAATCGTTCTCATTTGAATGAAACATGAGAAAACGACAATGGGCTGATAATCTCCGCGATTTGCAGTTTGTGGCCGATCACTGTTCTGCGAAAAGACTGTAATCCACTCAGTAATCTTCAGAGAGACAATACCCGTCCTTGCCCAATTACGGTCGTAATGACGCCAATCCGATCTCACAACAAAGGGACTTATTCTTAGAAATGCACTTTCCGAAAATTGCCACCAGATGGAACTATCGAAGCACCACAGTCTGTCAGTCCGTCAATATACCAGTACTAAACCCACCCGTCCTTATACTTTTAACGCTATCCGGGTCAGAAAGGTGTGAAAGGATGACTTCATTACTGTTGCGCAAATTGTTTATGGCTTGTAATTCAGTAAATAGATAAAAAAAAGTCTCTAAAAAGGTTTGAATTGACTTTTCCCACTTGATCCTGGTTTACTGATTTCATCGAAAATTAAATAGGCTACGGGCCAATTTATCGCCTTTTCAAAATACTCCTTTCCAAAGTCAAATACAAGCACGTCAAGCACTTTCAAGGCTCGTTTTCAAGCTTGTCCAGCTCCTTAAAGCTGTGGTAAATATGCCGCATCGCACAACTCGGTCAAAACTTCACTGAGGTTAAGATTTCATAAAAATTTCAAACACTTCATTCAAAATCCAAGCGCTTTTCAGAGCTCGAAAACACATTAAAATTCAAGCGTTTTCGAGGATTTCCTGCACTTAACTTTACATTGGTAGTGGCTATTTTTAATTAAGTGGGTCGAGGTTAAAAATTTGAAAATTTCTAACCTTGCAGCTTATCAAAGGAATATGAGGATTTTAGTCCCAAAATATGGACGCAGGCCTCTTTCACCGGTCGATAGATCTTGGAACGTCTCGCTCCGGGCCTCCGCTCTCGGCACTGCACCGGGCCAACATAAGACATGTTCAGACATGTTTCTGTCGCAAAAAAGCAGAAGCGGTAAGGAATGTGATTGACGACAGACGGTGGTCTCCAACCATGTCATCGTCAGACCAATTTGCCCGTGCGAGTCTGCCATCTGGAGCAAATAAAACCAGAGCTCGCAGATTTGTCATGCCTATTGGCTAGTCGGCTACGGTGCACAGGACAGCACAAATGTTCAGCCTTATTATTATATACCGCCAGGAAGTGGATTGGGGGATATTAGAATGGCGCTCGTCCGTCCGTCCGTCCTGGTTCAACGGGGACAAGTTTTCTCGGAAACTATTGGACCTACCTGCATGAAATTTTGTTTGTGGCCAGTAGTGGTGACCCCACTGAAAGAGTTCGAAAATTGATTCCGAGAAATTCATTTATCCCGTTATGGCCCTTGACTCTGCTCGTGGACTTCAGTGTATGGGTGTTGCAATGGGGACTCTAGGCAACTATTGCACTACGTAGATGAAATTCTGTGGGTGACCAGTACTAATGATACTATTGAATGAGTTCGACAGGTGATTCCGAGAATTTTTTTACGGAGTTATGGCCCTTGACTCTGAACTTGGTGTATAGATGTTTAATGGGGACAAGTTTTCCAAATTTTCCCGTGACCATTCTTACCATGGCGGGGGATATTGGTGACAATGTTGCCTTGTTGTTGTTGTTGTTGTTATTATTATTATTATTATTATTATTATTCAGCCCCGCCTTCCATGAAATGACATGTGACGGTATCAATTATAACTGAAATGGGACGTCAGAGCGCAAACGGACCTCAGCGCCTCGATACAAGTGCAAGACCTACGCAAGTTTTTCTTCGTGAAGTCGGTCTTCTTCAGCAGTCATTGAACGGGAAAATATTGCGTAAGGGTTCAAGAATACAACTGGTTTTGTGCCGTTGTGCCGCTTCATAAGTAAACCGTACACATATAAAGCTCATTCAAGATTATTTAATTGTATTTATACTTTATACGTGTACGAATTGTTAGCGTGGAAAACTATACAAAAGCCTGCAGATTCTTTCAACAATGTAGTTACAAACTAGAACTAACCTTCGGAGCGGAAGGAGCTATAAATCCCCTTTCGCAGTATATACATGGAGGCGGGTGCTCTGTGTGTACAGTAGTTGTGTTGATGCAAGTGAACAGTAGTAGTCGAAAGACAGTATTGGTTCTCGAACAGAGCTGTGTGCTCAACCAAACATGATGTCAGTTGGGGTTTTCATGGTAACCATAACGGACATGAAATGAACCCCTTGTTTTTCCCCTATTCCAGACAGAATTTAATTTCTGTCATTCAGACTCAAAAGCCGAGGACAGAAAAATAGCTCGCCTGTGGCTGGTTCGAAGAAGAGTAACACGCTAACGTTAATTGCTAACGTTAGCTATTGAAGAAATCTCTTTGTGGATTAATGGAGCACTAGCGTATTGCCAGATACGCCTTGGGAGAGACCAGGATACACGAACAGTCTGGAAGAAGATAACGTTAGAAACCGTAACGAATAAACCTACCGTCATTCGCAGAAATAAGGAGTCTGGCTGGGCGCTCGAAGCTATTGTGTCAGCTTTTTAACGGCACCCCTGGAAATCGAACGTCTCCGGGCGACATTGCGTCGCCAGTACACGGTCATTGCTTATTTCAGTGAACACGGGGCGAATGTTGTCTACACGTCTCTTTGTGAAGCATTATGAAACACAATTGAAAGCTCGATCGGAACTTCGCTTTCATTACATCCCGTTGTCTGGTTAGGCGCTTTTCTGTCGCCGATGCCATCGTTATCGGAGCGTCCTGATGGAACCTTAGAAACATTTAGCATCATGTAGCTCGGCCGCCAGTCTACTGGGCAGATTAAATGCGTCCTGCTTTGCCATTAAACGGTCCAGAACTGATTTGCAAGCTGTGTCATGAAGTGACAGCTGGCGACAAGAACCGACAATGTTTCTGAGGGAATTTTCCTGTTAGCCACATAGATTACGGACAGTGTCCTCTCCGATCACAACTGGAACTCGCCCCTACGTGTGAACCAATTGTGAAAGATAACTAAGAGTGGCCTCCGCTGTCTTGAAAGAACGAAAACTCCTGCAATTTCATTTTGACTGCAAACTTTGCGACAAGGATATGTCCTACTTGTATTTGTTTAATGTTCAGATTAGAATATTATCCTTGGACTTGCAATGACATCAACAATACAGGGCGGTAGTACCAATGCTTTGTAAGTAGGCTACAAATGGTTGGATTGATGCTTGTCATTGTTTTGATGATTTTTTGAAAGTAACGTTACTTTAAAGCTACGGACACTATAAGAAAACCCTTAGGCGCACAACGTTCTGCCGTTGGGACTGAACTGCTATAAAATGGAAACAGTTGGAGACTTCGAGTACAGCAGGAAAGACCTAGTAGGCCATGGGGCTTTCGCCGTTGTGTTCAAAGGAAGACACAGAAAGGTAAATTCTCAGCTCTGTAACTTTGCTGTTATCTACTCTTCTTGCGGTGGATGTGAACTACGTTCGAGTCAGACTAAGTCAGTGCGCTATTCTTCCATTGGGTGACTACGAGTCAAGCTTGCGTGCTGTTCACTGTAGACTCGTCTTTGCTGGAAATGTAACGAGACGATTTCTGGTCAAACTAGGAATGAAGTGCAAATATTATTGCTATTGATACTTGAATGTGTGCCGATGCTGTGAGTGGTATTGTATGATGCTGGCTGTTGCATGTGTGCGTACTTACATCAGTGCGTTCTTTCGGTGAGGCACTGAGCTGGAGGGATTCATTCATAAAGCGGAGTGACGAGCGCCATTGATAAGATCCGGCGACGAGCACCTGACTGGACGGGGGGGGGTGTTGTTTGTTTGTTTTTGTCAAATTGTTGAACTGAGGCTGTGTTAATTCCTTGACCTTTACTTATCGCGTTTAGTTCGATTGTTCATCCCGAGCGATCTTGCAAGAACGGAGCGGAGAGAACCGAGCTTGTGTTCGTCCAGTAATAAAAAGTATGGGGTTTATGGGAAACGGAGTGTATGAGTCTGACCAGACTGACGGATCTGCAAGGCATTGCGGGAAAACAAGTTTACTGGGCCAGTTGGATTGGACTGAGCATGGGGCTTGCTATAGCGCGTGCTGCTGGAAAGATCACTACTGGTGCGTGTCAGTTTTGGCACTGCTGAGGGCTGAGCTAATAAAAACTGTGGCACGGTATGTGAAAATCTACTGTCACTCGGAACAATTGAAGATGCATACTATTACGTATGCGTGTGATTCAGTGCAATTCACCTGGACCAGCTTCACGTAACGGTGTCATGTTGGTATGTTGCGTCATTGAAGCGCGGGCCCGGCAGTTTGTCCTAGCCATGCCGTCAATGGTAACGGCCAAGGACTATATAAAGTCAGCTTGATATAGTCAGTGGTCCAGGCTGCATACTTATGGTGTGTAATTTTGAACTTGTTGTTAAATACATGTACTGACAGTGGTTCGCGCATGAGGAGGTTGGAGTTCCTCAAACATCTCAATGAGAAGGTGAGAAGCGGCCGTCTCAATAGTGTTCCTGAATTTTAATTCACTCTAAAGTGATGTGCCAAAAGCTTTGGAGAGGCAAGTGCTCTAAGTCAGGAAAGGGTACACTGACGTGAAAGCGCTGTTTTGCTACCCATAGGCGTTGGATAAAACAAACTGTGCCAAGTTGAATGAATGAAAGTGAGAGCGCAAGAGTTATGATACTGCAGTTTTTAGTCCGAGGTCCTGAACTTTGAGTACTGGGATGACACGGTGTCCAGCTTGCCAAGGAGTTCCAGACTGACAGTATTCCTCATTTGCATGCAACCAACCACAGCGTTCGCTGCGCATCATGCTGTCTTTACGGTCTTTCTTTAGGAAGTGGCTACTCGCCCCGCAGCGAGGTGAATTGGGGGAAAGAGATGGGCTATCTGCCCCGGGGGCAGATCGCACCTGGGGCATGTTCAAGATCTTTGGATCGAGTGAGAGCACACAGGTTCTTGCCTCTTGAATGATTCAAACTTCGTTTGGTCTTGTAGACGAGCGAGAACAAAGGCGAGCAGTCTCACATTGCTTTTCAAGGTGACGTTCACTTCTGTTCAGCTTGTACTGGATGGAATTGGATGCAAACCCTAGTTGGAAGCAGTGGCGGCTGGTGTACTGGCGATAGGGGAAGGTCAAACCCATCCCATTAAAATGATGATCGGTCATGACCCGTTTTCAATCATTCATTTAAATTACCAATCTAGAAACTCTGAAAACTCAACATGATCAGCTGTGGTAAGTTTTCATTAATAATGCAAACCTGTCAATTCTCACGCATTCGGCATGAGTTTTAGTGGCATGTTTACGTTCCCCTTCTGTTGTTAGCAATTATTCAATGCTTCCAAACCCTGAGTAAAGAAAAGCGCGAGAAGTCTGGAGTCATAATCACCGTAACGCATATGAAACTGATAATCCTCCATGCACAAGGACTTTCATTCCCCACTAGGATTTCTTATTTATGCGTTGATTGCATAAATGCTGACTACAGCAGGGGAACGTAAAATATGCCATGAAAACTCACACAAATGTGTGAGAGTTGACTGGTATGCGTTATTAGTGAAAACTGAGGGGGCAGACAATTTTACTTGGGGAATCTTCTGATTTTGAATTTGAGCTTCAGAAACCTCACCTTTTAAATGTTTAATAACCTAAACCTCTCGCAGTTTACATCTCCCGATTAGCCACAGTTGCTCAGGCTAATTGGTAAAAACCTAAAACAGTCTAATTTGCTTTTGACAGCATTGTTATGCTTTGCACCACAAAATTATGGGTTCTCTTCTTCTGCGCTTAAATGATGATGTAAAATATCAATATTTCTTTTTAATTTCAGATTTGCTTAAATTAGTTTGCAAGGCTGAGAGAATTTGTTCTGTATTCTGAATGTTGTCACGGCTAAAGGGCGCTGTAAGGGAAGTTGCGCAGCTGTGTGACTATCCTAAGGACGGCGAAAATAAATGCTGCAAAGTCAGCAAAAGTTTTGGATTTACAATGCCAAATTATATAAATGTAGGCAATAGGAATAAACCTTTTCATTATCATTTCTATTTATAGGTCATGTATTGGTCTTGGTCGCTCAGTTTATTAATTGTTTGATTGTTAATGAGGGCAACTTAAATAAAAACAGCTTGTGGGCAGTCAAGCCGTAAAGGGTTACCTTACTGAAGGCCCTCCGAACAACTCCATGGCCTGGATGAAAGGAAAGAGAAGAAACTGATGTCACAAAAAGAGAATAACTGACAACCCATGCACCGCGGCACTGGCGTTTGATTGGATAATGTGCTCCAAATGCACACTCACCCAGTATAGAGGGCACTATGTAGTGAATGTTCTACATTGACTGTATAGTATAAAGAAAGTGAGTGAGTAGACAAGTGCGCATTTCGAACGCAGCCTTAGATTCCCAAAGTAAAAATGTCTGCCCCCTGATATTGACACCAATTTGAAGACTTGCCGGTTTTAAAATGCATCGCACTGGATCAATACCAAATAAAAATTTATAAAAGTATGTGTTTTAGACACCTCAAGAATTATACTTTCCGCTGAAATATACTTCGGAGAGGAACAGTCTCCTCCATTAAACACGCCCCTGTCCATCACGAAAACACGTGGTTCTGAGGAAGTGGAGAAACATTACTGAGCCCATCGGGCTGAGTGGTCCTATGCTGATGAGCGGGCTGAGTGGTCCTATGCTGATGAGCGGGCTGAGTGGTCCTATGCTGATGAGCGGGCTGAGTGGTCCTATGCTGATGAGCGGGCTGAGTGGTCCTATGCTGATGAGCGGGCTGAGTGGTCCTATGCTGATGAGCGGGCTGAGTGGTCCTATGCTGATGAGCGGGCTGAGTGGTCCTATGCTGATGAGCGGGCTGAGTGGTCCTGTGCTGATGAGAAATATTGTCTGTGCGGAACTCTGGTACAAAGAAAAAATTTTGCGTTAAGCATTCATTCGTTTGTCCGTCATCGTTGTCGTCATTAGCAATTAGGGAGCCGCCAAGCCAATGTTGACATGGAGAATAAAAAAAAAAATTTGAAGAATGTATTATGATTGGTCATTCTAAGTGGAAAACTCATTGTAATATATTGCTTAACTGTAAAAATGTAAATAATTACGTATATATGTATAATATATTGAAATAAGTACATTGAAACTAATTAATACTATTGCTGTCATTACGTGACAATTTGCCTCTTGTAATTCCGTGACATTGACTTTTTGAAATTTCTTGCCCATAAAGCAGGGTTAAAGTCAATATTTGTTTCTATAACTTACAGTATTAACAAAAAACACCTTAAATATGAACATATTGAAGTTTCATAACTTAACTATGACAGGAACATCATTTTCTGAATAGTTAAACACAACATTAAAATAACCATGTCAATTTTGTGTAATTCCGTGACGGAGTAGTTTTTGCTTGTTTCTTCTATGAAAATTTCTCAAAAAATATATTTTCACTAAATAATGTTAAAGAACAAGTCAATACCTTCAATATGACACATCATACTTGATTTTATCTTATTTAGTTGTAGAGTTACACCCCAAAATGTAGTAGGACTGTAATTCCCTGACAGCTTGGCAGCCCCCATTAGCAATTTTTCAAGAATCCTCTTGGAAACTGTTGGCCAGAATGACTTGATATTTCTTGTGGAGCATCTTTGAGATAAGTTCTGTCAAGTGTGTCTCAAGAACTGCAAAATATAAATATTTGAATTTTTTTTGATGAATTATTGAAATTTTGAATTCTCATATACTCAATATTCACCATATTTTAATGGATTATAACATTGAAAGGAGTGAAGATATTAATATAAAGAGAATTGACCACATATAAGAAGTCATAAGGGCTTTCATTTTGTATCAAGACCTTTGACTTAGAGTGATCTTGAACATCAAACCTGAGGTCACTTTGTGAAAATTTTCAAAAATCTTTAATGAAACCATCGGCTAGGATGACTTGATATTTTTATGCAGTAGCCCTGAGTGGTGGCGTGGCCTTAAAGTCTCTGTAATGTATCTGGTGGAAATGTTTTCGCATTGATATTATTACCCATTAGTTTTGAAAGCATCAAGACAATATAGTTGCTGCCCTGACCTTTGACTGCGAAAGTGCCAATTTGAACTTCTTCCAAATTCTGTCTTTGGCCGTTGGACTACAAGGGTCTTGGCCGTATTTTGGTTTATCACATCAATAACAGCTTGGGCACCAGCCACTTTGGTCAAAATGGGTGGGTTGTCAGTCATTCAGACTCCCTAACATACAAACCCAAAACCAGTGAAGTTGGCACGTTATGTAAATCGTACATAAAAATAGAATACAATGATTTGCAAGTCCTTTTCAACTTATATTCAATTGAATGCACTACAAAGACGAGATGTTTAATGTTCAAACTGAGAAACTTTATTTTTTTTTGCAAATAATCATTAACTTAGAATTTAAAGGCAGCAACACATTGCAAAAAAGTTGGCACAGGGGCCTTTTTACCACTGTGTTACAACGCTTTTCCTTTTAACGACACTCAGTAAACGTTTGGGAACTGAGGAGACCAATTTTTGAAGCTTTTCAGGTGGAACTCTTTCCCATTCTTGCTTGATGTACAGCTTATGTTGTTCAACAGTCCGGGGTCTCCGTTGTCGTATTTTACGCTTCATAATGCGCCACACATTTTCAATTGGAGACAGGTCTGGACTACAGGCAAGCCAGTCTAGTACCCGCACTCTTTTACTACGGAGCCATGCTGTTGTAACACGTGCAGAATGTCGCTTGGCATTGCCTTGCTGAAATAAGCAGGGGCGTCCATGAAAAAGACAACATATGTTGCTCCAAAACCTGTATGTACCTTTCAGCATTAATGGTGCCTTCACATGTGTAAGTTGCCCATGCCTTGGGCACTAATACACCCCCATACCATCACAGATGCTGGCTTTTGAACTTTGCGCCTATAACAGTCCGGATGGTTCTTTTCCTCTTTGGTCCGGTGGACACGACGTCCACAGTTTCCAAAAACAATTTGAAATGAGGACTCGTCAGACCACAGAACACTTTTCCACTTTGCATCAGTCCATCTTAGATGAGCTTGGGCCCAGCGAAGCCGGCGGCGTTTCTGGGTGCTGTTGATGAATGGCTCTCGCTTTGTATTGTAGAGTTTTAACTTACACTTGCAGATGTAGCGACAAACTGTAGTTACTCACAGTGGTTTTCTGAAGTGTTCCTGAGCCCATGCGGTGATGTCCTTTACACACTGATGTTGGTTTTTGATGCAGTACCGCCAGAGGGATCGAAGGTCACGGGCATTCAGTGTTGGTTTTCGGCCTTGTCGCTTACGTGCAGTGATTTCTCCAGATTCTCTGAACGTTTTGACGATATGACGGACCGCAGATGATGAAATCCCTAAATTTCTTGCAATAGCTCGTTGAGGAATGTTGTTTTTAAACTGTTCGACAATCAGCTCACGCATTTGTACACTAATTGGTGACCCTCGCCCCATCCTTGTTTGTGAATGACTGAGCATTTCAGGGAAGCTGCTTTTATACCCAATCATGACACCCACCTTTTCCCAATTAGCCCGTTCACTTGTGGGATGTACCAAATGAGTGTTTGATGAGCATTCCTCAACTCTTTCAGTCTTTTTTGCCACTTGTGCCAGCTTTTTTGAAACATGTTGCAGGCATCAAATTCCAAATGAGCTAATATTTGCAAAAATTACAAAGTTTACCTGTTAGAACATTAAGTAACTTGTCTTTGCAGTGTATTCAATTGAATGTAGTTTGAAAAGGATTTGTAAATCATTGTATTCTGTTTTTATTTACGATTTACACAACGTGCCAACTTCACTGGTTTTGGGTTTTGTACATGTGCCACTTTATGAGATAAAAATGACTTTGATCAGAATCTTTGTTCAATTTTATGATACCTCTCTGGAGACTAATATGGAATATTAGATTTGCCTCTCGATCATTGCAGCCAACTTTCGACAAGAACAGCAGGATGAATCTTGCAGGCTAGGTGATATATGATCACGAGCAGTTGAATACGAACTACGAATGAGCTGGTGTTTAGAGAAACCAGTTCAGTGCGTGACCATGTACTGCATTTATGAAAGTGCCCTCTGCATAACGGATATTTATAGGGCGTTTTCAGTGGAGAGAGGCGTAGATTTCCGCTGGCAAGGCTGAAGCGGGGGCTCGTCCTGTCCCGAAGGATGACCCGCCCAGGACGTATCTGTCAAACCAGCATCCCTGCACTATTATTCGACTCATGGCTTGTGATCTCAGCGCTGTAATGATAGCTAGCGAGAGCAATTTTTCCACGTGGTGTTAGCATGCCTGGAAGGACGAATTTAGATGTAAAAATGCGATTTGAGAAGATGGAGTGGTCTATGTGTAATAGACTGTAATGGTCTGGTGTTGTTGTGGTCACTGCGTAATGGGCTGTAATGATGGAGCAATTATACCCTGCTTTCAGTCTCAGAACGACACCGTGCCACCTTACACGGTCACCTCTGCATGGAGCAGTACCCTACTTTGCTGATGAGTTGAAATATATTGCTGATGCAGCCGTGATCTCAAGACTCCCCCTTTCCTCAGCAATTGCAGGCATTTCTGCTTCTCCATTAGGGTGGGATAAGTCTCCTGATGTATGGAAATTTCAGTGTGCAGAATTAAAGGAGAACTGTTTGTGTGTGTGCGTGTGTCTGTGTGTGCATGTGTGTGTGTGTGTGTGTGTGTGTGTGTGTGCGCGTGCGGGAGAGGCAGAAAAATATGGCATATGCTACATCCTATGATGTGCTGAAATTGGCGGCCCCTCAAGCCTCAAATGAAGGTTTTTTCTCTGCGGCTGCTGCGCGCAAAACCATTCAGTCCTTTTTCTAATGGGATCATATTTTCCCTCCAGCCCCGTTTACTCTGTGCTGCCTTATTCAGGCTACTACTGGGCTGCATTCTGGTCAGTTCAGGCAAAGGCTGAGCTGCAGGATAATCTATTCAGGATAATGCTGAGCTTCAGCGTGGTGAATTCAGGTCAGTGTTGAGCTGCCATCTTACCCAGTGAATTCAGGCTGATGCTGAGCTACAGAATGTTATGTTTAGGCTAACAAAGCTGCAGGCCAGTCTATTCTGGGTAATCCTTAAATGCGGGCTGGTCTTCTCAGGCTAATCCTTTAGGTGAATTCAGCTAATGCTGAGCTGCAGTCTTGAGAAATTTGGTTAATGCTAACATGCGGTCTGGTGAATTTGGGCTCGCACTTAGCAGAAGTCTGGTGAGTTCAGGCTAATGCTGAGCGACAGTCTGGTGAATTCTGGCTAAGGCTGAGCTCTTGGCTGGTCAATTCAGGATAATCCTGAGCAGGAGACTGGCCCGGTCGTTTATGCAGTGAGTAGTCAGTGAAAGGAGAGCTGTGGGTTGGTCTTGTGCAGGAAGTGTGTCTGTTTAAGGGAGAGTCTGCGTTTTCACACGTAGTCATTCTACTATAAATGTGATTGTAGCGGTACTGACCATTAGTAGCATCCTTCTTATACTTTTCTCATATGAACACACATGCATGTGCATACACACCCTGTGACTGGGGGATAATCACCCAGTTGGGTGCCAGAGTTAAGGCCCACCTGGGAGAAGACCCAGTGTAAGCTGATGTGGTTCCAGCTTAGAAATGAAACAGGGATGAATGGTGCCTGCCAGCCTGCCTGGTCCCTGCTCTGCTCACTCATCTCTGTTGGCTCCCTCTGCAGAAGACTGACTGGGAGGTGGCGATCAAGAGTATCAACAAGAAGAACCTCTCCAAGTCTCAGATTCTGCTGGGCAAGGAGATTAAAATCTTGAAGGTAAGGCGAGTCCCAGCCTAGCTCGACCAAAGACTGATTCCTCAAATAGATATTCAGACTCATTATAGAGAACATCAGAGGGTCTTTCCCTGCTAACGTCCTAAACATCTGTTCCACCTCTAGTTGCTATTTCTAGGGGCTTTACAAACCATATTATCCTTTCAGCCCAATTTTTCATCTGTCTTTTTTGGGTATTGAGGTGGTGTTCAATTTTTGTGTATGTGAGCTGTGCATTGTGAGATTTATATATATATTTTTTGTCATTCTCAGGAGCTTCAGCATGAGAACATAGTGGCCCTCTATGATGTGCAGGTAGGCACCCTCTCACTGCTGTAAACCAGTGTGTGGTGGAGTTGGCGGCCGCAGGAAGGCTAATGTTGTTTATGGCAAGAAGCACAATTGCCCCCCCCCCCCGTTGTAGTGGCCCCACGGATGTGCCCTTGTGCAGATTTAAGACATGTCACACAACACAAATTGGTGTATTATTGTGTTGTTACTGCCGGCGAAGGTTTGTTTGTCTGTTTGTGTAAACGATAACTCAAAAAGTAGTTAATGGATATCTCTGAAGTCTTGTAGGTGGATTGTTATCACATCAGGGATGACCCCTGTTTATTTTGACTGTGATATGTCAAACAATATGGCCTCCACGACAGCCATCTTGAAATCCTATGACATGCAATTTCTGAGCTACTGATAACTGAGAACTCAAATTTTGTGGGTTGATTGGTCTCACATCAGGGATGGAACTTATACTTAAAGTGCTTCTATTATAGTTTTTCATTATTTTAATGTTGTAGCATGAATCTTATCATTTTTATGCACATTTAAAAGGTCTTTGTCAGACAACTACTCAGTCACCCCTGTGCTCGCGCTAGCCTATCGCCGCATCATCTTAGGCGCAGCCATGTTCTGTATGGCAATGGCTTTCTTAGCTGATTTAGCCTCTGTGGCGAAGCTGCAATCTCCTGAAATTTTTTTTTGCAGCTTTTCTTTGAGTGATGAACAAGGAAAAGCAAATGCGCCTCCTTTTCACAAGAGCGCATCCGAGTAGACCCAACCTCAGCATTTCCAAACATGTTGTCCAATCAGAAGAGCGCGGTATTTTTGTGTCATTTTCTCCATTTCCTCCACGGCCTGTGACGAGTCAACGTGTGGATGAATGATTGAATATTTAGAAGTTATAGAAGGTTGGGATGAGATATTACACAAAATAAGGTAATTTTATGCATACAAATTCTGCAAAACTTCAACTTTGTACAATGCCATTCCTGTAAACCTGGAATGTGCGGTCAGGGTAAGCAGTGACTTCTCCTTTTTTATCGCTAGATTTTGTAAACCTGTTTCCACATACTATGCATGATTGTCGATCAATCAATTTGACCTTTTTTTCTGGTCAATTAAGCCTGTAATGATTAAGAGGTGATGGGGACAAAAAGATTAATTTACCTTTAGGCTTTGATTCGAGACTGCAAGGAAGTAAATCTTAATAATTCATTAAAAAAAGAAAATCTCAACTGTCTCGGTAATTCCGTATATTGCTTTGATCTTTTGTTTATCGGATTATGAAAGAAGACTGAAAATAAACTCCCTGTTTTTTTTTTTTCTTTTCTTTTTAAAATGGCACATAAAAGTACACATTTAAGGGGGGAAATATTATCGTAAACATATTGACCACACAGTGAACACACGTGGGGAACTTTTACATAAATGTCATGTTGTTGTTGTTGTTGTTATTATTATTATTAGTAGTAGTAGTAGTAGTCAGAGCACAGATGTGGAACCTACACATGACATTTTTTCTTTTCAAAATTTTATGTGCAGAGCACCAACATTGAGGCTATTTGTGGCTAAAACAATTTTTCTGACTTTAGCCACAGTGGCTACACATTTTTTCCCTTGTGCAAGCACAGTCACCTCCAGAAGAAGTGCTCTCTATTGCAAAACTCACTGCTCCAGAGCTGACTGAAATGCCCCAGTCGCTTCTGACCATTTTTTTCATCAATTGGTGATGTCACGATTTGAATTTTTGCACTAAGCAGATAGTTTGGCACGCTCTTGAATGACGTGGGTTTCGGCCACAAGGCTTAAATGGTGTTTGTTTCTAAAGCAAAATCCCTTTATGGTAAGGGCCCGGGGTGTGAACGGTGGACCGATCACAAGTGCCTGATCAAGTTGACGAATCATAGCACACTGGGGTATTCGGGAGGGTGGGGGCAGGACTTTCAATGGAGCGTTTCACATACAGGTACTGCAGAATTGGCAAGCATGAGAAAACTGTATTTTTTTTTTTAAATGATGCATTTAAACCTTTATTGTTGGGTTCTAGAATACAAGAATGATCAGTGAAAAGTCACATAATAGGGGCACTTCACATTTCTTATGTTCACTCAGCAAGATTTCGACTGTGCTGCTTTGGCGGAGGTTTGCACTCTTGGAGTGCCTTTTATTCACTACTTTT
Organism: Gymnothorax reevesii; assembly: GCA_029721435.1. Taxonomy (NCBI): domain Eukaryota; kingdom Metazoa; phylum Chordata; class Actinopteri; order Anguilliformes; family Muraenidae; genus Gymnothorax; species Gymnothorax reevesii. Next base: position 66,417,832 of record CM056574.1, on the reverse strand, counting down.
TCCTCTGTATGCAGTAGAACTGGTCACATGCGTATCCCCTCAGTGAATTGCACATGTGGCTGAGCTGGTTGGTGAGAGGTGGTCCTGAGTGAGAGCTGCTGATGTAATTTTCTGCTGCCTGCCTCTGCAGGTTGACAAGCTCCAATTACGGGTCTCCTCCAGTAAGTCTGCTCTTAACGGTTACATAAGCCTGAGGCCACATGACTCTCCTGGGGCCTTGTGTGTGCCTGCAGTCTTGTGACCCTGCTGGCAGTGTCAAGTCATGCAGACCAGAACTAAAACACAAGCTGTCTGTAAGGGTGCAAGCTGGTCTTAATTAAAACCCTTTAGTAAAGACTCACAGGCCTCCTACCCCTTAAGGCTATTTTAACACGGGTTAAAATACTGCCCCTCCTTTCATAATTGGCCTCCCCAACATCCCTCTCATTGTGTGGACATTTGGCTGTTTCTCTCTTGTTGATTAGGATTGGACAGTTTCATGTTGAGGTGTTGTGTAATTGGCCAGATTCATGCTCAGGTTGTGTGTACCTGGCTGGATTTGTTTATGAGGTTCTGTGAGATGGGATGGATTCATTGTGAATTATTCCCTGGCCTGTAATCAGTTCAATTACCAATCAGCCTTGTTTTCTTACTATCATAAGAAAATGGTGAGACTGGAGGGACAAGGAGAGCTTATATTTCCAAAACTGCAGTGTGCACTTTTGCATTAAAACATCACTGGCAAGGCTGTGCATGGGTATTGTAATCAGAGGACAAAGGAAAGCTATTAAAGAGAGTTCGACACTGCAAAAGCACTGCTGGAAGGCACACTGACCAACGACTGATAACTTCACTGGATTTCTCTCTGGATTTGGTTACAGCGCGAGTCAGTCACAGATGAGCTTACTCGGCACAGTTTGTGGAGTGGGAGGAGTCCGAGTGGTGTGCATAGAGTTAATGTGGAGTGGGAGGGGTCTTCATGACCTGACTCCGCCCTCTGTGCATGACCGCTGAGACCCAGCAACACGTGAGAACTGTGTACAGCTGTAGCTGTAGCGCTGACACGTGCCCTCAGACACTAGCGCGAAATCATGAGTGAGGTGCACCATTTCCAGTTGAGAGCCATGGAATAGTCTGTTCCTCAAACTGAGGTATACCTCGTCCACCCAGGAACCAATTGCCTGGTTACTCTTCCTGAGCAGGAAATTCAGATCTGCTTTGGTCCCTGCTACTTTCAGCGCCCTCCATAATTATTGGCACCCCTGGTTAAGATGTGTTAAAATCCTTAAAATAAATTCAATTTTTATTGCAGAAGCATACTCTTACACTGAAAATTGCAGAAAAGTGTTGCCTTCAACTCAAGTGAATTTTAAGGGGGAAAAAAAAATCCCTGACTAAGAAATTATTATTTTTCATAAAATCACCTGTTCCACAATTATTGGCACCCTTAACAATTCCTAGGAAATAAAAGTAATTAAGTATTTCAGCCATTCTACAGCAGTTTACAAAGTTGATCTGAGTATCTAGGAATATTTCAGTTGTAAATCATCACTTCTTGTTTCCCTGGGGTATAAATATGACATGACACGGAGGCCATTTCACTTATCCACTCTTCAACATGGGAAAGACAAAGGAACACACCATTCAAGTAAGGCAGATGTGTGTTGACCTTCACAAGTCGGGCAATGGCTACAACAAAATAGCCACTCGTCAGCACCTGCCCATATCTACTGTCTGAGGAATCATTAAGAAGTTTAAAACAACTGGAACAGTGGTAAACAAGCCTGGACGAGGACGCAAGGTTATTTTGCCACCGCGCACAGTGAGGAGGATGGTAAGAGAAATAAAAAGTTCTCCAAAGATCACTGTTAAAGAATTGCAACAGCTGTTTGGGAGGCATGCACGGAAAAAACCTTTTCTCACTCGCAATCATAAACGCAAACGTCTGGAGTTCGCTAAGCAGTACTGGGACTTCAACTGGGACCGTGTGCTTTGGTCAGATGAGACCAAGATGGAGCTTTTTGGCAACAAACACTAAGTGGGTCTGGTGGAACACAAATGATGAGTATGCAGAAAAGCACCTCATGCCCACTGTGAAGTATGGGGGAGGATTGGTGATGGTGTGGGCCTGTTTCTCTTTCAGAGGCCCTGGGAACCTTGTTAGGGTGCATGGCATCATGCACGCTTTGAAATACCAGGACATTTTAAATCAAAATCTGGTGGCCTCTGCCCGAAAGCTGAAGATGGCTCGTCACAGCAAGATAATGACCCTTAACATGTGGCCAGATCTTCAAGGAAATGGTTCACCAGACACAGAATCAAGCTCCTCCCATGGCCATCTCAGTCTCCAGACCTCGTCCCCATTGAAAACCTGTGGAGTGAGCTGAAGAGGAGAGTGCAGAGGAGAGGACCCAGGTCGCTGGATGATATAGAGAGATTGTGCAAAGAGGAATGGTCGAAGATCCCTCTTTCTGTATTCTCCCATCTAGTGAAATATTCTCGGAGAATATTAGGTGCTGTTTTGTTGGCAAAAGGGGGTTGTACAAAGTATTAACATCAGGGGTAATAATAATTGTGGCACACTTGATTTAATGTCAAGGCCTTGGGCCTTGGCCGCCGGCGGCCATGTTCGAAGTCGACAATTGCCAAAAATTGATCTTGAGCATTGCCAAATGAACATCTTTGACTGTGCAAATTTGGAAAAAAATTCTATAAACATTGAACCCCCCTCAGCCTGGAACAGAAAATCTCTGCGGGCGCGGCGGCAACGGCTGCGGCGGCGGCGGCGGCCCAGGAACTAAACCATAGCATCCCCTGGCTCTCATCAGGTGAGATGCGAATACCAGCCGTCTGATTTAAGTGCCTCAGAAATGTTGGATCACCTGGATCGTGAAGTTTGTTGACGTGTTCGTCTTCAAAGACAACGGTGCCAAATATTACTGTCCAAGCGAATATCCATTGAGAATGAAACCTCAATGCTGAGGTCGATGAGCCGCTGAGGCCGATGAGCCACCGGGGTGCCCCAGGCTGCAATTTTTGACCTATTACTTTCATATTTGGTATTGACATGTGAGGCACTTCAGTTATGACACCTATCAATTTTTGTTGCCATGGCAACAGTATTGGCCAAATAATGTGCAAATTTGTCCTGAACCATACACTCTTCCTTGTGGACCCTGTACAGGCTGTAATTTTTGACCAATTACTTTCAAAATTGGTATGTACATGTGTTATGTCTTATGACACCCGTTTATTTTGGTTGCCATGGCGACAGTATTGGCCGAAAAACACGCACATTAGTGGCAAAACATGGAAATTTCCTTGTGGATGCAGTACAGGCTGCAATTTTGGACCGATTACTTTCCTATTTGGTATGGACATGCGATATATTTCACTTATAACACCTATCGATTTCGGTTGTCATGGCGGCGGTATGTCTTGTGCAATACGCTAAGGGGAGAGGTGGGCTTTCGGGGGTTACACCCATGCGGTCGCAGCCGACTGGACTGTCTAGTCCGTATCCTAAATGCCGTAGACATTTTCAGGAATGACTTCTCATGTTAGATACTTAGAGAAATCATGAAAATGTTTAATTGCGTTGTTGATCATTTTTAGCTGACTTGGTCCAATGGACCAAAGGAAGCTGATGCGATCCCACGTCGGCATCCGGGGACAGCGTCTGCGTTAACCAGAGTTGGGTCCAAGTACTTTCAAGTACTTTTGAGAATTGTATGCAAGCATTTTTTTTAACATACCATAGTGCTTGTATTTGTATCTGAGTACTACCTGATAATGCCTAATATTAAGCAATAGGCCTAATAATATTATTCGGCCTAATGCCTAATAATACCTAATCATATGTACATATACTTGTAACCACGTACTTTTCAAAGTACTTGACCAATCTCTGTCAGCACTTAGGAGACAGACTGGTCAAGAACTTTGAAGTACTTTAGGCATTAATAGGAAGTACTCTGATACAAGTGCAAGCACTTTGGTATTAAAAAAAAAAAAAAAACCTGCATCCAATTCTTGAAAGTACTGGAACCAAACTCTGGCATTGACTTTGATACCTTCAGTGGTCTGGGAGAAGAAGATCAATGTGAAATTTGTTGGGGAGGTACATACGGTTGTGCAGATTGTAAATTGTTTTTGTATTGGTGCAAATCTGTCCATTGGTGATACTATGTATAATGTGTTTTAGGCTATATCTTCTGAACCATAAGTCGTAGAAACAAAATTCTTTTTTGTTAGACTCTGGACGAATCAACCTATATAAGCCCTACCCATTTGCGGAAATTCAAATTTTCCGCCATTTTGAATTCCTTGTAAAATATTTAATTTCTATCTCCTCCTAGATGTTGCGATGAATTTGAACAAAATTTGGTTGACAGCATCTTCTGACCAAGATCTAAAATTCCAGCAAACAGAATTTTGCCAAGTGACAGGATGGAGCCACAGTAAGCCAATAAATTTTGAAGTCATGTCTTCTACGGATATAATGAGCTGTAAATCCTGAATGCAATAGCCAATCCTCACCAAACATGAGATCAGTCATCCACAGGCCAGGTCACTTAAACTTGCCGAATTTTGTGTAAATCTTTCCATAGGAGGCGCTAAAGCAAACAAATGGTCATAACTCCTAAACCATTTGTTCGAACAACTTGAAATTTTGCTTTCTTCATGTTAGTCAGGGCTGCTATGTAAATCTGTATGAACAAATTGATGAATGAAACAACATGGTCAACATCAGCCAATCAAATTGTTGGCATCAGGGGTGGTGTCCGCGTCGGCGTCTGAGTTAACTTTGATATTCCTCTGCCGAACCACGGAAGGGCTCTAGGTGAAATTTGGTGGGGAGATATATATGGATGGACAGATTGTTTGATTGGCGTAAATGTATCCATAGGTGGCGCTATAGCAAACAAATGGTCAGAACTCCTTAACCATATGTCCAATCAACCTGAAATTTTGCATGCTTTATGTTAGTTAGGGTTGCTATGAAAATCTGTAAGAACAAATTGATGACTGAAACAACATGGCCAACATCAGCCAATCAAATTTCAGTTGCCCTTATACTCTTTTGCGGTCATCATCAAACTTTATATTTTTGTTTAAGATGCGGAAAAGAGCCATTTTTATTTTAATTACTTTGATTGGCCATATGACGGTGCTAAAAAGAGGTACAATATGTCTTGGGCCATAACTTCTAAACCATAGGTTGTAGAAAAAATAATTCTTTCTTGTTTGGGTCTGCGGGTCAAGACCAATCAATCCATGTGAGCCACACCCATTTTTGTATTTGCAGAGTTTCTGCCATTTTGAATTGCTTGCAAACCCTTTAAAGGAGAATTCCGGTGTGAAATTGAATTGGGGTGTAACTTTTGTTGAATACCCCACCTCCGTACGCACACAACATTTCCAAATTAATGGTTTTTTAGCCAAAGCTCCCAAAGAAATTGCTATTTTTTTTTTCATCATTTACAAGGCTCCAAGTAGCTCCACACTTCATCGGTAGAATTCCGAGGGCGCTGACATTTAAAACGAGGCACTGAGAACTTTGAAAATGCACCGGTAGTTTATTAAAAAAGACTATTTATGCAAACAGTACCTTGAGGTAGCTTCCAGTCGCCTCCATATTGATAATCACAATAAGTCGATTGCCCAGAAAAGCGCTATATTAAACTGATGTATTATTATTATTATTATTACCTCATCAACTATTTCAGTTACAGGCTGCAAATTTTTCTTGAAAATGTATTTCATGAAGTCCTTCAAATGACGTGCTGGAAGGTGACCGTGGCCTCTTTTTTCAAGGTCACTGGCCTAAAAATATCACCAAAAATTTTGACCATTTGCTTTATCTTATCAACAGTTTCAGTTACAGGCTCCTAATTAACTCCTGCTGCCCAAGTGGCACGGGGGCTATGGTATCGGGCTCCGTCCATGCATGCATCTGTCAACAAAAACTTTGACATTTTGTTTATCATAAAGGCGGGAGCTTCTGGGGCCCCACCAGTGCCCTATATTTTACAACAGAACATGGATGACATTTCAAAGGTTGAAAATGAGACATTTTACATTCTTATCCACAAAAGGAGTTTATTTCAAATTTTCTGGCTGCAACAGGTCTCAAAAAAGTTGGGACACAGGCAAAAAGGGGCTGAAAAAGCAATTAATATATAAGGGAATCAGCTGAAAGAACATTTAGCAAGTAATTAAGTAAACTGGTATCAGGTGTGTAACATGATTGGCTATAAAAGGGATGTCTTAGAGAGGCTGAGTCTCTCAGAAGTAAAGATGGCTGAGGCTCTCTAACCTGTGAAGGCTTGTGTAAAAAAATTGTGGAATACTTTAAGAACAATGTTCCTCAACCTCAAATTGCAATGGCTTTGAAGGTCTCATCATCGACTGTGCATAACATTATCACAAGATTCAGAGAAACTGGAAAAATCTCTGTGCTTAAGGGACAAGGCCGAAAACCTTTACTGGATACCCGTGATCTTCAAGCCCTCAGACGCCACTTCATCACTCACCGGCATGATTCTGTCATTGACATTACTAAATGGGCCCAGAAATACTTCAAGAAACCACTGTCTGTAAACACAGTCTGCCGTACCATCCACAGATGCCACCTAAAACTTTATCATGTAAAAAGGAAGCCATTGTTGAGCATGATCCAGAAGCGGCGCCGTGTTTTGTGGGCCAAGGCTCATTTATAATGGACTGTGGCAAAATGTCCTGTGGTCAGATGAGTCAAAATTTAAAATTCTTGTTGAAAATCATGGGCGTTGTGTCCTCCAGGCTAAAGAGGAGAAAGACCTCACCTTCTGTTATCAGTGTTGAGTTCAAAAGCCATGGGGATGCATTAGCGCATATGGTGTGGGACACTTGCATGTTTTAAAAAGCGCCATGAATGCTGAAAGGTGTATAAAGGTTTTAGAGCAACATATGCTCCCCTCTAGACATCTATTCCAGAAATGGCCTTGTGTATTTCAGCAGGACAATGCAAAGCCACATACTGCAGCTGTTACAACAGCATGGCTTTGTAGTAGAAGAGTCTGTGTGCTGAAGTGGCCTGCCTGCAGTCCTGATCTTTCACCGATTGGAGAACATTTGGCGCATAATTAAATGCAAAGTCCGTCAAAGGAGACCCAAAACTCTCCAGCAGCTGGAAGCCTGTATTAAACAATAGTGGGATCAAATCCTAATGGCTAAAATCAAGAAACTTGTCTCATCAATGCCCAGACGCTTCCACTCTCCACTCAACTCATAGTCCTCCATCCACAGGAGAGACTATGTAGGCTCACCCTTCTGTCTATTGAAAAAGACATTGCATCCAGGCTGGATTATAAGGATTAAGTTGCTGAGCTTGCGGCCCAAAAGGCAAGGAAAGTGACCATCACCTGGTCAATGGATGGTAAGCGGGTATCTGATGTTTTTGAATTATACTACAGCAGAGTGTTTGTGACTGACTAGTATTAGAAAATATACTGCATCATTATCAAATGTTAAACTGTAGCGAGTGTCAACGGATACTGCGCCTTTGTTAATCTGAGATTTCTTAGAAATTAGTCAAAATAAGCGATTGTCACTAATGAGTGTGAGCCATTAGGTATTAGTGTTTGTTGAATTGTAATTTGTGATGCAGTGTCATACTTCAAAGTGTCAATATAAAGTGACAGCTGAGCTGATTTGATGATAAAAGCCAATCGTTGAGCAGTTGATTTTTTTTCCTTCGAAAGATAATGATATCCAAAAACTCATAGTTGAAATTATTGTCTCAGTAATACTGTTTTAGTCTAAAAATGCATGTCATTTCACCGGGTATAACTAGAACAGCTATGTGCTTGCAGCCTGACATGATTAATGTGCTTCCATGTGAGCAGGGCCTCGTGCATCATGTCCGCACGGGGCCTCACACCCCCACTGCGACTGTGCTGACTGCAGTGGGTGATTTTTTTTAATGCGTGGTAAATAAAGGTCTACTGTTTAAATGCACACGTCATTTTCAATTCTTTAGCAACAGAAATTAGGCTGATTTTGTATTAAAATAGCCTATATATAACGAAAACACAGACATTCTATGTAAAGATTATTCTCAGCAGCCTGGGCACCCCCATGTAGTCAGAATGGTACGATCTTGGTCACAAAACATTTTCCGACGATTCGACTACGAGGTTGATCGTTAAATCAGACTCCTCCGAATTGAATCATCAAATAGTCGACTATTCCAGATCACTCCTATTATAAATGCACAAGCATAAAAGTACACACATTTAAATGCACTCTATACACCCAGAAAGGCATATTTATAAATGCAGGAGTGTATGAGGACACGCGTATGTTTTCATAAATATGCACACACAAGTGCACATGTATAAAGCATATGTATAAAAACAGAAGTATATGAGTACACATGCGTAAGTACGCATAAATATGCAAACATAAGTGCACATCCATCAATGCAGAAGCATATGAATATACACTTTTAAGTACTAGTAAATATGGACGCAAGTGTATTGCGTGCATTTATCGATACAGTTGTAATTGAATGCTGCCATTTAAGTGCACATTATAAATATGCCCACGCAAGTGTGCATACATAGTGCTCATATATAAATGCAGAAGTATGAGTGGACCCGTTTAGGTACACATAAATATGCGCACCGAAGTGTGCAGCTGGATATGTGTGCCCACTCATAAGTACATATTAGTGAGTCACTAGTATGTGCAGAAGTACACATATATAAGTGTGTAGAACTACATGAGTACACACGTTGAAAAAGCATTATAAATATTCAGACAGAATTGCACATGTAGGAGTGAGCACGTGTTGAATAGAGGAGTGTATGAGCGCACACTTTAGCACACATCATAAATATACACAAAAGTGCACACTTATAAATACAGAAGTACAGGAGTATCCCATAACTGTCCTCACATATGAGCGCACACGTGTAAATGCAGAAGTATACGAGTACACCCGCGTTTAAGTGCAGAATTAAAGGGCGCACATACACACCAGCGTGTGTCTAATGCCTCCAGCCGTCAGGGCTGCAGTGGGAGGGCTGCTGTGTGTGTTTGTTGTTGCGTGGGGAGCAGTGCTCGTGGGAGAGGCCAAGCTCCGCCATGTTGGGGCACAGTGATTACAGAGCCAGTGCTCGGCAGGGCGCGCATCCTCCGTGGCCACTGACGTCGTCGGGCTATTTATAACCCTGACTGTCGCCGTCATCAAAGGGCAGCGTCTGTGATTGGATGCTCGCCTCCTCCACGCATTCCTCTCAGCGTCGCATCCTTTCATTAGCGTGCGCCACTCACTCTGCAGTCAAGGGTGTCATTCCTGCACCTGTGATTCAGAGCTGGGCCCAACCTTTGTTTCATTGGGGAAAGGGTTCTCTCACAAGAGGATTCAGCCTGTTAAAGTGTAAAATCAGTCACGGCTCTCAAGTTTTTGAGGGTGTTTTTACACTTGCTGTCAGCTTTTATTTTAAGCCCGTTATTGTGCAGTTGAGCTGTCTATTTGCCGTTTTCAACAGCACAATCAAACTGGCCTCACCTAAAGCTTAATTCGCTGTTGTTTCTTTCATAATTTTTAATGAAAGATGATTTGGAATCAGGATGTAATTCGTGAGCCAAGGAAGTGAGTTGTTTTTCATGTTGAACATGTGTTAAATTGAGGAGGCAATGAATGATGGACAGAGTGAGAAAAGAAAACAGAAGCGAGTCATGTGGTGAGAGTAATGATTTGTGAGAGAACGAGGGAGGAGTTAATGATTTTTTATGATAGAATGAGTCATGTGTGGGTCAGACTTAAAAACAACATTTGGCTGGAGCAGTGGAACACCCTGTTTGTTTTGATCATGGAGAGAGAGAGAGAGAGAGAGAGTGTGAGAGGGAGGGAGGGAAGTACTCCAGGAATTCTGTACTGCTTTCTCAGAACGGCATTCCCTAACTCGGTGTCAAACTGACTCTGCATTCCTGCACCTCCCCCTCGCCTGATGAAACCATAGCCAGGAGTGTACTGAATGCACATGTTCCTCTCTCACCGGGGTGACGGGCATGTCTCTCATGCAAATAATCTCATGTTACCTCTCTTGGCAGTTATGTGTTTTTTTTGTTTTTTTTTCCCTGAAATGTCATTGTGGAAAAATTGTGACCGGGAGCTTATTTATTGGTCTCATTAGTACACTGAACGCTCACTGTGTACAGCCTTTATTGTGACACCACATCCTTTTTCAACACTGAACACTGCTCTACACTGATACATAACTCTGCTCTGTACTGATGAATAACTCTGCTGTTTTGAGAATGAACACTGACCTATTCTGATGCATAACCCTGTGGTTTATCAACATTGAACAGTGCTGTATGCTGATGCATAAGTGCCCTGTAACAACATGCTGCGCAGCTTTATACGCATGCAAAACTTTGTCCTATATCAACACTGAACACTGCTGTAGAATCTGGTCCTGTAGAATTTTGTCAAGGCATTTTATGTGCAGGGTAGATCCTGCTTTGTTTCTGCGCTGTAATCCTCATCATTCCCACGACGCTGTCTCTGTTTCTCAGAAAAAGCACACTGCTCTATTCAGCTGTTGTTAATGTCAGACATTCCCTACAACATGATTGAGGGGGGTTCTTGACCTTTGACCCCTGGCCCCCCTCTCTTGCATAATCCGGAGCGCACTAGGTCATGACGCAACACTCAGTGTTCTCAGAACTCTGCCGTAACACTACGTCTCTAACGCGGGAACATAATGTTTATTACGCTTGAAGGTGGAGATTTTATCACCCCTTCGTAGCTGTATGACTCTAGCGCTGGCCTGTGTAAAAACATTGACACAGCGATGACTGCGTTCTGTTGCCTTTCCTCCGTAAATATACACCCTCCTGCAAATGTCATTCAGCTAGAATTAAACTACAAGGGAACAAAGTGCCTTGGTTACAGAGGCATGCTTGCCTGTGTGTTCGCAAATATTACACTTTTCCTCTTTGGTGGTTGAATGGAAATATCCAAATATTTCTTACTGGACTCCTCAGAGCAGTGTCTGTGGTTTTTTTTTAAATGTGCAGTCTTTTTGTAGTAATTCTGAATTTCTTTTTTTAGGTGGCTTCATAATGTTTAGAACAAAGACATTTTTCCCCTGTGATAGCAGGCTGATATGGCCATAATTGAAGTGAGTGAGTGAGTCACAATCCTTTCATACCCAATATCTCAAGAATGGCAGTAACCATAACTTAAATTTGCACATTGACAGATATAGTGAAGCGGATAAAAATTTGGTTGAATCTGCAAAGCTGTATCCTACTAAATTAACATGCAAAACTGCCCATCATTGAGCGGTTGTGTACAATTCAGTAGGACTGTGCATTGTTTCTATCAATTAGTTTGCTAACCAAGGTAGCTAGCGCATTCAATTTATTATGGAATCATTCAAAGCCTGATGACTACTGCTGAAATTGAGCCTTTATGCTAGCGATGTTTGTTCTGTGTTTCCGGGTCAGCTGAAGTGTACTGCACTCAGGTTACTTGCGCATACCTTCATTTCATGTCTACAGTAGCCTGCTAGCTAGCTGCGGAGCTACATGAAATCCGTGTTGTTGAGCTGCCCGTTTTTCATGTAACTCTCTAACTAGTTAGCTGCTCACTGTAGACATCAAGTTATGTTGGCTGGGTAGGAATAATTTAGGCAAGACCTTTATTAGCTAGCTACATTCTCTGAACAGATCCCGAGGTTCAAGTGACACTTCAGCCTCATTGCTTTGCTGTATGCACAAAGACACTGCATCGCAGGGCCCTGTACAGTCCGGTAAGATTGTACATATGTTGCTTGTTTCTTGATGTCTGTACACCAGAATTCCGCTTGTGAAATCAAGCATTTACAAGGCAATCAGAGATGGCAGACTTCACCCCATTCACGCATATATTGGCAAGTGCGGAAACAGACACACACACAGACACACACACAGAGCTGCTAAAAACGGTACTTCACGTGAAGTAAAATGTGTTGAAAGATTATTTTATTCTAATCATTGTTTTAAGTTCTATATATAGATATAACGTTATATTTTATTGTAATCATTGATATTAGTTCTACCCTCCACTCCAGTTCCAGGAGCCGTGATTAAAAGCTGAATGATTGCTCTTATGAATAGTTTGATTACAACTCCAAAAGGAGTGCAGAACCAAATTTAAAAAAAAAAAAATCCCAAACATTATGGTGTTTATCAGCATTAAGGGCAGCATGGTTTGGAGGTTAATGGAGTTGATTCTTGTTTGTTTCATCACTTGTGATATCGATGGTTTGGAGCACAATGGTTATATGCCCAAATTTTGTGGTTTTGAAATGATCCCCTGTCACAGCTTTCTAGCTGCTAATCCTTGGAGCACAATAACTGTATGTCCATCTGCATTCATTTTCAATCAGAATTCACATTTTCATTTTGTGATATGTCCAACAAAATCTGCTTAAATCATTGACATTTTGACGAATAAACATGAATTTTAATACAGAATATTCTGTCTTCCATTGCAAACAAATTTGCCTTCAACCAATCACCACTGTGTTATGTCACATCATGTGCAAGAGTTGTCGGAGCACTCAGGTGACGTAAATTTTTGGCAATTTTGACCATTATGTTGCGGTTAAACTCCTATGAAATCTTGGTTGTTCAATATACTTCTGGACCATGCAGCAAAAGAGTGACTGGTAAAAAAAAATGATAAAAAATACCTGAGTTAATAGAACACTTGGAAACCTAAAAATCTATTTTTCTCAAAACTTCTAAAATGGACATATGACCATTGCGCTCCAAACCCTGGATATGCGACTGCTGGAAATTTGCCAGCTGTACATTCCCCACATTCACACACTCTTACGCTCTTGTGTGCGCTCTCTCTCTCTCTCTTTCTCTCTGTCTCTCTCTCTCTCTCTCTCACACTCAGCGCACTCTTGACCCCTCGGCAGGGGCCTCAGATAAGTTATATTCCCATGCTTACCATGTGCCCTATTATGTAATCCAGCTGTTCTGCAATTTAAAAGCAGCGTCTGTAGCCGTCATTACGACGTAAAACACCCGGGGCAGAAGATTCTGGGGGGGTGGGTGGGGTGTGGAGGAGGAGTTGCCCAGAAGGGCCAATCAGAGAGAGGATCAGGTGACTGCAAGTGGAACAACTGAGGTGCAGAGCAGGGACACCCAAAAATCCAGGCACTTTTGGAACAGGAAAGGCAGTGAATTTCATGGCATTTAAACACTGCATGAGGCAGCTGATTCGGAGACGGAAAAGCTTTATAAGTTCTGATGTGGTGTGATCCTGGCTGAGGAAACAGAGCTGAGAGTCTTCTGGTAATCCCAGGAGAATAGCCCTGCCCTCTCATCCCCAGTGTAACCGAGCAGCATCCTGCCATCGGCCAGAACTTTGGGCTCAGTCCAGCAGCTCAGATATAGCAATACTGACAGCTCCAGACTGTTCACTTTGGGGTCTATTCTCCCATTAGCGCGTAAGTCCTTTTTTACGCGAATCGAGTAATGCGCTTTTGAGTTGCGCGTATTCTCCCCTACGCGCTTCGATCACGCCCACAGCGCTTAACTTCAGAATATAGGCGGCCTTATGAAGGTGGTGTGACTGATCCAAAAGAGAGGCAGACTCTGTACAAAGCTCATTGATTATGGATATCAGGAAAACATGGAACAAGGATTTTCTGATTAACCATGAAAATGCAGTTGTGGTCCATGGAAAACGCAAACCAGACTTTAAATTTGAATATCGTGGGCCTGCTGATAAAACCTTGTATCTCCAAACTGATAAGAAACAAAAACTTGTATGTCCACCATTCTTACATGCAGAATTAAACATGTTTTATTTTACACTATATTTATTCATTTATGTCATTTTAGTATTATTATTTAATTTTGTATTTCTTTTTTATTTTCCTGTGAAGTTTGTCATTTTGAAGATACAAGGTTTTTTTCAGCAGGCCCACGATATGCGGCTGTAATAGTAGGCCTATGTATGTTTGTGCCAAAAACTCATGCAGACATCTTTTTCCATTTCTTACTCCTGCCACCATGGCATTAAGGCTATACCAACAAAGAAATTGCCGCGATAATGAAATTAAAAATAAAGAATTTGGCGCTTCTCAACCAGAGCATTGAAAATGTGCCCCTCCTACACCAGCCTGTTTGTTCCGTGGGAGACAGGGAAGAAGACGAAGGGAACATTCTAGTCACACAAAAATAACAATCAATGACAGTTTATATGATCTCATTTAGAAATTGCACACTTGAAATCTCAAACCACTCCAATGTCAGGTTTGCAACTAAAGGACATGGAAACGCTTTAACAAGGATTCTTACCCCGCAGGCGGTCATCTCCCCGCCCCAAAACCGCCTCAGCAATGACTGTATTCCATATCTATATATATATCCTATTTGATTTGAGGGACACATTCACTTGAACTTGTGCCTAATACTCTATTATAATCAATTATCCCATTCACTGATAATGATTCTTCCCATGTCGGCTATTCTTTATAGGCTAAAATTGATTAACAAATGGGTAGTGCTTTGGTATTGGCCAGGGTAGGGCTCAATCTATAGTAATAATATCTTTATTCACGCATTAAAATACACCGTATTATCAATGGTAAAAAAATGACAAAGACACAAGTTAGTTAATACAGATATCCTCAATTAGAAAATCGATCTCCTCACTCGTGAGAATATCACAACTTTTTAGATTATAACGAACATATAGGGCTGCCGAATTTTTTCATAGAACATGGAAGACAATGATGACGACGTCAAGCCAAAGCCGAAAACCAAATTTTACAGATGTTGGCACTGAAGGCTGATCCGAGGAAATAAGCTGCGAATCGTTGTGGATGTGGCTTCGGTGTAGAGATGTAAGCGCTGTATCCCCGATTTAAAGCATTAATGGAGAGCTCTGCGGGGCGCTGTAAAAGCCAGGCTCTCTGCACACCGGAGAAGTGTACACGCAACAGGTGGTGGGCAACTGTCATCCCCTGTGCATTTCTCTGCACAGGAGGAGGGGATGGCATCCACTCTATCTGCAGTGGAAGTGCATGGAGAAGAACTTGGAGCGTCAACGAACTGCGTCAGACACATTGACACAGACGCCTGTAATATATGTATGACATCACCAGCCACTCTCTGGAATGACCCAGATTCTAGGAGCAACAGCGCAGTTCTGACTTGATGACCATGGGTATGTTTTGTGGATAATTGCTGCGGCTGGATAGCTATTCATCCAGAAGTCGGCAAAGACAAATGATTGCCTCATGCATGGTCCAGACGAAAGCGTTGGATGCCGTCGATGTTTGATAGTCCCAGGATGTCCAAACGAGGCCGGTATATGCGTGTTCGTCTTCGAGCTCGGCGCGCTCCTCTTACTCTTTCCCAATCACGCAAGAGTGCAAGCAAATGCAGGACTGGCATTTTGGTTTTAGATTTTGAGGGCATGGTAGAATGATGGCCTTATGTATACTCTTATTAATTGATTGTTTTCCGTTTGTAATTGAACTGATTGGAGAGGAGGCTGATGCGTAATATCATGTGACGATTTTGTTTGATAAATTATTGTGGCTTTGAGAAATGTAGTTTAGAAATAAGGATGAACAGTTGAATATTAAATGTCTCAACCTTCACAATGTTAAATAAAATAAAATTAATGTTAAAATTCGGCCTATAACCGACATGAAACGCAATATCCCATTTCGCCTAATGTTGCCGCTTGACCTTAATACCGCCCTCAAAAGCGCTTAACAGAAAAAGTGCGTAAGCCAGGGGGAGAATACGCGTAAGTGTTATTTGCATGAGAAACGCCCGGAAACGCCCCGATTTTGGCTTTGCTCCACCCCAAGCGCGTAACTGCCTTCAAGGCGCGTAATGCACAGATTTAAGTTGAGGGGAGATTACGCTTGGGCTGAAAAGCGCGTAGCTACGCACTTTTTTCAACTTGCGCACATGGGAGAATAGACCCCCTTTGAGCACACAGACCAAACCCTTCGACAGAGCCTCACAGTCAGAATCCAATGGAGCTACATGGATTCGAATGACCCCCACTGTCCATCTTGTAAGATGCTTAATGTCATTTGATTTGTTGCCTTAATTATATGCCACCTCACACAGTGAGGGTCTGCTATCACAAAATACAACTAAACCTTAGGTCGCATCATTGTCTTAACTGGTTTGTGAGGCACAAGTATCTGACTGAATATGTTCACTGGTGAAGGTGTCGCATACAGAGAGCTTTGTGTTGCCCTGGCCCATAGAGCCAGCAGTGATTGGCTGCGTCATTCCCTTGACTGTGGTATCGAATTTTGCACCATGTCTTTGTACAGTTGTTGATACGCGAGAGGACAGAAATGCTTTGGTTGGTCACTGATGGCACAGTTTACTGATACTCAGCCGGAACAGCACAGTCAAAATCCTGCTGAACCATACGGGCCGACCGTTGCTGAATCACATGGTTTAAACTATGTTGAACCATCAGGTCCAAACCCTTCAAAACCCACCCTGTTCAAAACCCTACAAATCTGTTTGGTTAAAATGAGTTTTGGATGTACGCTGTAATTACATGTATCAAGTTGTGATATTGATATGAGAAATATCGGCACTCAGGTGAAACTTCCACTTAATCTCATACACGAAGATGTGCGCATTTGGCATGGAAGTGTGTGCAGTGCGATGGGACCATCTGCACGAGAGGAAGACTGCAGCCTCCCATGAATGAGTTGTTTTTGTCTGCTCTGGCCTGCTCGCGTCTTCATGGGGGTGATAAAGCGTGATGTATGACGCGCAGCACCGAGGAGGCTAATTCTGTTTGTCCATCTGTCTGCCTGTCTTTTCCAGGAAACGCCCAGCTCTGTGTTCCTGGTGATGGAGGTAAGGGCACACATTTCCCCGGGGGGGTTTTGGGGTGGGGAGGGGGATGTTGCTTGAGGGTAAAGGAAGAGTCTTCCTGTTTTTGGTCTCAAGGGATTTGGATTTTAGGGGGTTGGGGGTGGGTGTCTGTTTTTTTTTTTTTTTTTTTTGGTCACATGCTTGTGCTCACCCAGGCGCTTGTGTTGCTCAACACGGAAAAATCTGGAAAACAAACTGCTGTCCAAGTGGCCTTACTAAAAATACACTTTCGCTGAAATCTCCTCTTACTGAGTAATCAGTGGCGTATATTTGCGCTGCAGTTTAAGATGTTTTGTCCTCTCAGGTGGGCCCGACTCGGCCCCTGCTGCATGTTAAAACTGCCCTAGAGTGTGTGTGGCCCAGCTGATGTATAAGCACTGCTCAATACTAGAAGGAATTTTGCCTTCAGTTTCTGCTCTCCAAATCAGGCCGAGGCCCAACCTGATTTCCAGATTGTAACACAAAGTTTAGAAACATTGACATATGACCACACACGCTCACTCTCTCTTAGACGCTCATATATACACTCTCATATTCACAGACACGTGAACACACACTCTCATTTGCATCTTCAGATATATGCACAGTCAGTCATATAGACGCACTCACGCGGACTCCCATATGTACACCTGTACAAACACCAAGACTGATGCATGTCCTCACATGAATTCCAGTGTTATAGGCTATGCTGATTTCTCCAGTAGGGGCGCTGTGCCATATTTGTGCATACCAGTCCCACTCAGTTTTCTGGGTTCCTGACCCAGTGTTGTTAATTATGGCGCTGCTAATTGAAGCACTGATTACTAAAACCCCACAAGTCAAGTCAAGTGTGACTTATGGGGTTTTATTAATAGGTGCTTCAATTACTGCACACCTGTGAAAGCTGTGTGAGCCGAGCAACACGGCCACTTAACTGTTGCAGCCTAGGGCTGATTATAATTCCGGTCAGTGGCTGAGAGATTAACTGCAGTTGACTGGAGATATTCGGCTGATTCAGTCTCGCTGCATCAGATTAATAAGCTCCTCTTTAGCCTGCCTGCTCATGACTGTGTCGAAAGAGATTACAATTAAGGGTCACTGTATCATGTAAGTATTCAGATTGCCTCACTGCACTTTCTCCTTACAGTACTGCAATGGAGGAGACCTGGCGGATTACCTACAAGGTGAGCTGAAGGGTTACCAGCCTCTCTGAGTTAGCTGTGCAGCTAGGTAACGCTAGGTTCCCACTATCACAATTCGCGGCACGATTGAAATCGTGGAGTAATCGCGGTTATCCTATCAGATCTTGTCAGATCTTGAGGTCAGTAGTGGCAATCTTGTTGATCGTAGGAAAGTTTTGGATGGTTCAAAAATTTCCTACGATCAACACGACTAATTGTAAATTGTGATCATCGCATCACCTTGTATCCAAACCTGAAATTTCAGAGAAGTTCCATGATCGGCTACGAATGGCCAATCACGGCGTTTGTAACGGAGCTGAGTATTAGCCGATGAGGTATCAGTATTTCAGGGTTAGCCATACTGCGTGGTAAGCGAGAGCAATATGTATGTTAGAGTTTCATGTGCTGTGACCAAGCAACAACCGCTAAAAGGGCTAAAAAGTGAGGCCAATGTGAAAAACTGAAGTTCCTCGAATGGCCACTTGAGGCTGGCTGCAAAAGTGAGTCGATCCCCATTGACCTACATGTTAAAAAAGCACAAATTTACAGCAGAAATAAAAGTTTGCAGGCTGGTTCAAAAAACGGTTCAGTTTCTTCGGTCAATTTTTCCCTTCATGAAAACTCTGGGGGCTGAATTTATTTATAACTCACCTGTATATATTATATGTTATACACTGGGATGGAGTCAGTTTCCCTGCTAGGTAGCTAGCTAATTTCAGCATTCAGCCGACTGCAGCACGATATCAGAAAACTCTATCCCTCAGCTGCTTCCCCAAGGCTCTGGACGGCACTTACAGATTTTGTTGTACTTATCCCCTCAGTAGATCCACTTATAGAACTCATGTGCACCGTAGACTTTCGGAAAGTTTCAAAAATGACTGTATAACCCCTTCAGTAAAACATGAAGGTGGTAATATAGCGATTTGGGTTTCAGTCTGCTAAAAAGGAGCTGGTGATCTCATAACAATCAACTGAATCTGGGATCGAAAGAAGTATCACAGCATCCTTGTGAGGTACGCATTGCCGAGTGGGAAGAGACTGATTGGTCAGGGGTTTTATTTTCAACAAGATAATGACCCTAAACACACTTCTAAGTTGTGTAAGAATGATCTCAGTCGGAAGGAACCATCTGGTGACACGAAAGATAAGACCTTGCCTGCTCAAAGTCCGGACCTTAATCCGATTCAGAAAATCAGTTGTAACACCGAAAGAGTCTCTCTGGAATGAACTTTAAACCATATGGAATGATTTAACGAGTGAGGAAATAAGATGAGAAAACTGTGCCTGGAAGATTAAACGCTGTCCTCAAAACAAAGGGTGGCGACGTTAGATATTGATTTTTTTTTTTTCTCTCCAAAATGCATTATTATTTTTTGTTTTTTATATTGTTATCTGTTTACTTATTTTCATCTACGTGATCCAATATTACATCAACTTGTGTAGTACTTGTTTTCTGATTTATCTTAATTTTGTTTTGTATAATCATCACAGCACAGTGCTGTACCGTCTATGGCTGTGATGCAGGCTTATGCTATTATAGTCGTTCTGGGTTTTCCCTGCTCCAAAGTAAACTTGCACAAAATCTGTATTTTAGGATTAGCTGTGCTGCAAGGTAAGCCAGTGTTCTGAAGACTCTCTGAGAGGACTTTAGTCAAGAAGACTAGCTAATGGATACAGGAGATCTATTCACTACCTGTTGGAGTTAAACTGTCAGGCAGATATCGGTGCTCCGCTTACTGCCAGCTTGTCTTAGACACTGAGGAGGATATGGTTGCCCTGTGTACTGCCTGCTTGTTTTCTGAACATGTGGCAGATATTGATGTACTACTTACTGCCTGCTGGGCTTAGCGCGGCCTTGAGGTCCTCGTTGGCTGAATAGTCCGCTTTGTGGCCAAAGGCAGAACAGTTAGTTTATGATTGTGGTGGACAGAACAACTGAAACGGTAGTGTCCGCAAATATGTGTTTTTTATCCCTTCGTCAACACAAAGTGGGAGGGGGATATAGGTCTGACCGTCCGGCCGTCCGTCCGAGATAAAGGGGACAGCTTTACTCAGAAACTACTACAGATACAGTAACCAAATTTGGTGTGTAGCTTCAGACCATAAAGGCCTTGATCGAGTTTGAAAATAAGAAGCGCACGATTGGTGGGGGATGTTGTTGACCATGTTGACTTGTTTTCATTGATATTGTGTTAACCACATCTCATTATTGGGGTGGGGGGGGGGACACACATCCCTCCCTTAGAGGTTTAAACATCATGTGACATTCTGCAGTGGCACAGCATGTCTCTGACCGCCCACTCCAGGTCGTATTGTACAAAAGTAGCAGTCTTTAACAGCTCTAGCCTCATGCTGCCCCTGGGGGTTAGCAGGATTATAAAGACTCATTGTGTCCACTTTGGATTTGTTTACCCTTGTGACTGGTGGGAATCCTGTCCCAGCTCTGAGAAGTGCTAGCTGTTTATAAGCACATTGCCAGGAGCCACGGGGACACCAAGGCTGATTTTCTAGCTTTTTCTTTCTTCCAAAACTGACACATTGGTCTCCACACCCATTATCCCCTCTCGGCAGATCATAGATGTCAGCAGGCAAGAGCTGCTCTATTTATGTACGCAGTTACAATATTTTATCAATATGTCAAACAACCGAAACTGTTACTGACTAGTCATGATGAAGCGGTGCCTGTAAATGATTTAGAAAATGGATGTGTTAAATCCCATCACTGTTTCCCAGGAATTGTATGAATTAAACTCCTCAGCCTAGCCTAATCTGCTAACTTCGTAGTATACTTGTGCATAATATCTATCCAGCAGTTAATAAAGATGATCTCTTGCCACAGAGAGTGTAAATATTCATGGTAGTGTAGTGTGGGAAGTGTTCTCCAGAGGGCAGTGCCAACCGGATGTGTTTCTCTGCGCAGCTAAAGGCACGCTCAGAGAGGACACGCTGCGCATTTTCCTGCAGCAGATCGCCGCTGCGATGCGCATCCTGAACAGCAAGGGCATCATCCACCGCGACCTGAAACCGCAGAACATACTGCTATGCCACAGCGGCCGAAAGAAGGGCAGCCTCAACGGCATCCGCATCAAGATTGGTGAGTGCCTGTATTAGACATGTACCCATCCTGCAATCAACCTGTACCCATCATCTCATCCTCTACTGATCCTGCTTCGGTTCTGTATCACTCTGCACCCAGCTCTTACCCAACCAGTACCCGTTCCGTACTCGTCCTGTACCTGTACCATACCCGTCCTGCTCGTCCCGTTCTACCCTGCACCTGCCTGTACCCATTCATTACCTGTCCTGTACCCATGCTGTTCCCATCCTGTCTGTCCCATGGCCATCCTGTATCTCCCTGTACTCATCCTGCACCCGTCCCATACTGCACTGTACCTCCCTGTATTCATCCTGTACCCATACCGCCCTGTACCTCCCTGTACTCATCCTGTACCCGTCCCATATCGCCCTGCATCTCCCTGTACTCATCCTGTACCCGTCCCATACCGCCCTGTGCCTCCCTGTATTCATCCTGTACCCGTCCCATACCGCCCTGTACCTCCCTGTTCTCATCCTGTACCCGTCCCATACCGCTGTGTATCTCCCTGTACTCATCCTGTACCCGTCCCATACCGCCCTGTACCTCCCTGTACTCATCCTGTACCCGTCCCATACCGCCCTTTATCTCCCTGTTCTCATCCTGTATCCGTCCCATACCGCCGTGTACCTCCCTGTTCTCATCCTGTACCCGTCCCATACCACCCTGTACCTCCCTGTTCTCATCCTGTACCCGTCCCATACCGCCCTGCATCTCCCTGTACTCATCCTGTACCCGTCCCATACCGCCCTGCATCTCCCTGTACTCATCCTGTACCCGTCCCATACCGCCCTGTACCTCCCTGTATTCATCCTGTACCCGTCCCATACCGCCCTGCATCTCCCTGTACTCATCCTGTACCCGTCCCATACTGCCCTGTACCTCCCTGTTCTCATCCTGTACCCGTCCCATACCGCCCTGTACCTCCCTGTTCTCATCCTGTACCCGTCCCATACCGCCCTGCATCTCCCTGTACTCATCCTGTACCCGTCCCATACCGCCCTGTACCTCCCTGTACTCATCCTGTACCCGTCCCATACCGCCCTGTACCTCCCTGTACTCATCCTGTGCCCGTCCCATACCGCTCTGTACTTCCCTGTACTCATCCTGTACCCGTCCCATACTGCCCGGTACCTCCCTGTTCTCATCCTGTACCCGTCCCATACCGCCCTGTACCTCCCTGTTCTCATCCTGTACCCGTCCCATACCGCCCTGTACCTCCCTGTACTCATCCTGTGCCCGTCCCATACCGCCCTGTACCTCCCTGTACTCATCCTGCATCTGCTTTTCATGAACTGTGCACAACCTCTACCCTTCCTGTACCCGTCCCCGCAAAAATAGATTTGTCAGATGACATGTCCTGGATGGCATGGCCTGCGTATGCTACATCACTGTGAGTGGTGCTCTCTCTTGTGATCTGGAAAAACCTAGTATGTTATGTTGCTTTGGTAGAGTTTGACCCTCATTTACAGTAATTAAGAGTGGTGAAAAATCTTTAAACACTAGCTCTTAGTTATTTGAACTGTCAAATTCAAGTTTCTGGTTTTTTTTTTTTCATTTAAGAAAAGTCCAGAATCAAGAAGTTTATTATTCAATTGTGAGACGCTTGCTACTGAGAGACTCGCTCGGTTTTTCCAGATCGCAGGAGCTTTGCTGTCATTACAGCACTATATTGAGAGCCAACACTAAAGACACGGTGGAGGTTTACATCTCATTCATTTAGCATGTGCCATTATGTGTACTGGTGTACCATAAATCACTGTATGCAATCCATAATACACAATTTGTCTGTCTAATACGGCCGGAGTTCATTCCATTGATTTAAATATTGAGTAACACCAAACCAGGTTAATGGCATCCTGAGCATTGCCAGCATTGCGTGTGCAGAATTGCTGAAGGTCACTGACAGTTATGGAGGCTCACTGGTTATTTTAGGTCCTGGCCAGTAACCGTAATGTCAGTTCTGAGCACACAGAGTGGGAGGTGGGTTCTGTATTGACTGTGTATTGGGGTAGAGTATATGACGAGGGTATGTTAGTGACTTTACTGGGGTTCTGTGTCCTGCAGCGGATTTCGGCTTTGCTCGTTACCTCCAGAGCAACATGATGGCTGCCACTCTCTGCGGATCGCCCATGTACATGGTGAGTGCGTGTGCGCAAGGGTGTGTACGAGAGTGTACGATTGCGTGTGCGAGCTTGAGAGAGCGTGTGTAAGAGGCTCTGTGAGAAGCTGGAAAATATTTGAAATTGAAATAAATTGAAAATATTTTACTGGTTCATTCATGCCTGGAACCTGCCTTTTGACCCCCAGGCCCCGGAAGTGATCATGTCTCAGAACTACGACGCGAAGGCCGACCTGTGGAGCATCGGCACAGTGGTGTACCAGTGTCTCGTGGGTAAACCCCCTTTCCAGGTGAGAGACCCTGACAGGATGTGATGTCGCTCAGTCACATGACCCGCAACAGACATTCCGTGATGTTCTTGTTGTTGTTGCTTCGTTTCAGGCCAACAGCCCTCAGGACCTGCGCTTGTTTTATGAGAAGAACAAGACTCTGGAACCCAGGTGTGACCGACCCTTCGCCAAAGCTTCAATCACTGAATCTTAAAGGGGCGCTGTCATGGCCGAGCATTTATTATAAGCTTGAAAAAGTTTGCCAATTTTTTTCCACTTGCGTCAGTGGTGGAAATTGCTAGTTTAATGTTATATCATGGCTAATCATAACTTAATCATAGCCGTTCATTCCAAAAATGAAATATTTGCTTAAGGCAGGATTCGTTGTTTATTAGGAATGTTCAATCAACATCCATGTTGTTAGTGCAAACTTAGAGACATTTGTTTTTGTGCTGGTATGCCTGGCCATTGATGCAGACAGTTGAACAAATCTCTCTTCTTACCAATCAGCATCCACTGCACATGCTCGTCCGTGACGGTGCCCCTTAAACACTGCACCTTGCCTCTGACTCCTGCCCCAGACACTTACACCTGCATAGGACACAGGTGGAAAATCCGGAGTACAAAGCTTACAGTCTTTAGTGGTATTTTATTCCAACCACCAGGATTTGTTATTGCACTCTGCTCCTGTGCCAGGAGGTGGCACTAATGAGTTATATCTGCTGGCTGAGTGTGTGGGTGGGAGAAATGTGTGTCGCTGCACTCAAGTTCTCTGCTTTAGTCCTAAACACCTGTGCCAGGACCCTGTATGTACACATGCTGCCCACTAATGCAGTGCTGGGTCTGCTGAGTGCTGTCACCAGGTCGTGCAGCGATTAGTGTGGCGGACAGCTCACTGGCTGTCCGACCCATCCGTCGGTTATTAAACTCTGGGTTGTTTGTGTCAGTCAGCGGTCAATCTGACAATGTGTTGGTCTGTTATCTCAGCATCCCGAGCGAGACCTCACCCCACCTGTGTGACCTTCTCCTGGGGCTGCTGCAGAGGAACCAGAAGGACCGCATGGATTTCGGTATGTGTGCCTCCCCTTGCAGTCCTGATAGGGTTCATTCAGTCACGGTCAATACAGCCACGTTCAATTCACTCATGGCTCAGTTCAGACAGTCAATTCAGTCATGGCTCAGCTTCGACAAGGTCAGTTTAGACACTGTCATTGCAGTTGTGGTCAATTCAGTCACAGTCATCCAGAAGTATAATAGAAACGGCTACCTGCGCTCTATTCCTCGTATTGATTTTCAATGTAATGAAGCTTGTATTAATGTCAATTTATTTATTTTTTTTGTTTTGTTCAGACACGTTTTTCAGTCATCCTTTCCTGGATCCAGCGTCAGCTATCAAAAAATGTAAGTGGAGGTAGCGGAGCATCCATTGAACATTTAGACTGATGGTTAAATTTGTTTGCTTGGACTGTAGCTTTTGATTGTACGCTTGCTGATGTCACCACTTGTTCGGCATTGAAATTTGTTGACGGGCTCTTGTGTCTGTAGCCTGCCCTGTGCCTGTGCCCAGCTGTCCTGGGTCTGTGCTGGACAGCACATGTGGCAGCTCACCCTCCTGCCGCTATGTGTCTCCCCCGGTGAGTGCCTGCCCCGTTCTGCACAACAGGAACGCTCCGCTACCGGCAGCGTTCATTCTGGCAGCAATTTTAGATATAGACTTCGTCTTCCTCTTTAGATGAAAATGCACATTAGTTAACATTTTAGTCAAATTTGTCTCTCATAGTTTTAGGATAGTTTTAGTTGATGAAAAGTCATAACATTTTACTCGTCATTTCATTCAGTTTTTTGTTACATTTCATTGTCCATCTTATGGTCACAGATGGTATTACCTTAAGGGATGCACGATATTCTGGGCTTAATATCGGTTTCAACCGATAAAAGCGTAAAAAGTTAATTAATCGGTATTGGTGGATATGAAAATTTCGGCAATATGTGCTGCCGACAAGGTGACGCTTTAATTATTCACACACGATGACTGCATAAGCGCCCCGACAGATGTAATGGGGGATGGGGGGTGGGCATCGCCCATGCAATTGCAGCTCTGCCCATCCAGTTGGTTGGTTGTGTTCTGCGCCTTTTGAATCCAGCAGTCAGATTGATTAACTTAACCTATCTAGTGTCTGTCCCTCCTAAGGGCATCCATAATCCTGATTTTTTTTGGTTGGACAGTATCAAAAAAATCAGAGATAACGCGTGAGTCCTTTCGATTCTGTTGCGCAGTTTGTCAAGGCTGCTTGCAACTGGCCTAAGAGATTAGCCCGCAGAGAAAATCTTTGGTAGTATTGGAAATTTGATTTGAAATTGTTTGCTGAATAAAACATATACATCTATGTTTGGTCATCTTGACTTCTTTGGAATTGTTTTCGTGTTATCCTCAATAAGGAACTCTGGTGGTGGTGAAGTGATAACTAGCCAACTTTAGTTTGCAAGTTCAGCGGGGCACAGATAGCAGTCATTTAATTTAATATTGTCAATCGAATTATGATTGACCCATTTGTGATTGCTTAACGCAGCTCAGTACAACAGATGGGATTACAGCTCTGTTAGTTCTTCGATGGATCACAGATTTTGGTAACACTGGCTCCTGTG
The DNA here is from genome assembly GCA_029721435.1 of Gymnothorax reevesii. Lineage (NCBI taxonomy): Eukaryota > Metazoa > Chordata > Actinopteri > Anguilliformes > Muraenidae > Gymnothorax > Gymnothorax reevesii. Next base: position 66,391,633 of record CM056574.1, on the reverse strand, counting down.
CTTCAGGTGCTCTCCGACTAATTGCAGGTAGTGCTGCATCTGATTTGTGATTTAAATAATTGCACATCATGCCCACATGTTAAGAATTATTTACTTCGTGAATATTTAGCCGAACAGCTTGCTGGTTTCGTCCTAGTTGCTGTCAGTCACGGCCACGTTTGAAATACTGAACTACTTAAACGAATGATGGATACAGTTGGTCCCAAGCCTATATAAGCTTCATGCACTCGGTGACTGCATTGCTGATTGGGTTATCCTCAACATCGTGCAAAATTCTTTCTCCTTTGTCGCAAGTCCTAACCCCTTTTGCACCATACAACTTGAGGACACTGACTTTGGTCATTTAGCCTCATAAAAAAAAAATCAATTATCAAGACCATAGATTTGGATGAGTTTGAGTTTTTGCTCAAGAAAAAGAAGGCTCATGCTCATAGTGTTTGCTTTGAGCATACAAAACGAGGAGAATGTCTTTTATATTTTACCATATTTTATATTTTTTGAAACATGTACAACCATGGGAAAACGTTAGCCTATTTTTATAATGATTTATTTTTAATTAATGTATAGCACCCATTAATAGTTGGACATATCAATATGAAAAACAGAATGTCGATTGCTGTATAGCATACTGTGATTTGTATAAAAAGTTTCCCACCCCAAACCCCTGATTACCCCTGCCAATCAGAGCAGTCCAGAACCGGGCTTGCGCTCTTGCCATTCAGAGCAAGATTTATCTTGAATTTCCTGATTAAATCCTGTATTTTGTGCACTACAGAGCTCAAGTGCTGTTTGTCGCTCTCAAAGACATATGAAGCTTTTTTTATTCTGCGACTGTTAGAAATATATTTTGCATTTACTTTTCTTGTAATGTAAATTAAATGTTTCTGTTTTTATTTGAAACTGAATGTCTACGTTTGAAAAAGAATACATTTATCATAGATGGGAGAATCAAATGTTGTTTGTCTTGTTTTATGTCTGTTTCTAAAACAAATAGGCTGTGACAATGAGAGTAAAGGGTAAATTCTAGCACGGCACAGACTTGATGTTCTTTACGATGGAAAAAAAGCTGTATATATCTGTATCGTTATCGGCTAAAATACGTTTGTAAATATGGTCATATCGGATATTCACAAAAATCCAATATCGTGCATCCCTAATTACTTTAGGCTCCAAAACACCTAAACATAGGCTAACCATTGGCAGTTGAACATGTAATTTGATTATAAAGTTAAATTCAGATTAACAACATTGTTGTCCGATAATTGCGTAACTAAGCCCTGAGAACAGTCTTCCGGGTTTAGATACAGGGTGTTACTATGGAGGTGTTACTACAGTCTTGTCTGCAGAGGGCACTACAACCTTCTGTTAACTTCTTATGGTCCATGGAAAAAGGATGGCAAAAAGTATGTGGTTGTCATGAATTCACTGGATTGGAACATAATCCCCTGACTGGCTTTGAATCTGCACGCATCTTCCTCCCTTTTTATTGTGGGGGGAAACTAGCATCAAGGTGCGATGCTGCCACCAGTGATGTTGATCTGTATACATCCCAGTCATTCAGCTTATTCAACCAATGACCTAGCCTAATGTACTAATGACAGGGATCCATTGTTCTCATTGCTATTATTTCACCAGAGGAGCACGCCGTGGGTATAATATCATGTGTTTTCGATGTCCGGACTAAATTGTTCAACATTTTAGTCCTGTTTTATCAATGAAAACGAACACAGGTTTCATCATAGTTTTTATTATCTGCAGGCTAATTTTTGCCAGTCATTACCTCATCGTCTTAGTGTTGTCGAAAAAATTTTTCAGGATTTTTGCTGAGGAGATTAACACTGGCTACAGGAACACTAGCCGTAGGAACACTCAAATAGTGGAACACATGGATTCAGGAACGCACTGATTGAGGAGCACTTTGCTATAAAAAACAGAGATTGGAAAACAGTAGCTACAGCCGTTGGACCACAGAGAAACAGAAACACTCCTCCACATACCAGAACAGGGTTTCGGCTGCATGTAATTGATTGTGACGCACTGCCACGGCAAAATAAAAGCCGCCATGCCTATGTAAAATGACTTTACATAAACTCCAAAAATCCTAAGGACAGTCAGGTGTCACCAGTTCTCATAGTTAACTTAAAATGAGCGTTAATAATTCTTGTCCCGTTGTCAATCATTTTGCTTGATGAACCCGTTTTCTAATTAATAAAAATTAGCCATCAGCAGTAAAACGTGCTGCTTTCTTCTTAATGCAATGTGTGCAACGATTATACAAAAAATATTTTGTTCACTTTGCAAAAGGATAAACTACGATGTTAGCTTCTGTGTTTGCTGTGAGCACATTCTGCTCTACCTAATTGTATCTTCATGATTATTTAATTCCATGTCCGGAGTCATATTCTGTTTTCATATTATATGTGAAATCTACCGTGACGCATGTGAAACTGATGAACCTCCCTGCACATAGACTTCAATTATTATATCGCCTACGTGCTGATTAATGAAAACTGGCCACACCTGATAATGCTGAGTTTTGACCTGATGCTGAAGCCCTCTGCCACAGTTTGTAAAAATCTTGGAGGAAACCCTGCAGAAATAAAGGACAGGAGCACTGAGCCCTGCGTAAGAGTGGGGATGCAGGAGCAGGACGATCTGTCATGAGGACCTTATTTTACTCATGATGGAATGAGATGAATGACTGTACCTGTGATTCATGATCATAAGTGACTGCGCCCCTCTGATATCCCCCCAGTCTCTGCCGGACATGCAGACTCTGCCGGAGGACGTGCTCTCCTCCCCGCCCCTCGGCCCCCCCAACTACCTGCAGCTCTCCAGAGAGTCCGGCGGCAGCACCAGCAGCAGGAACTCCTCCTGCGACACTGACGACTTCGTCCTGGTGCCTCACCTGTCTGGAGACCAGTCCTGTAAGAGACTGGAGAGTCCTCTGTGTGTGTGTGTGTGTGTGTGTGTGTGTGTGTGTGTGAGAGAGAGACTGAGTGTGCAGTAATGTGTGTGTATATTTGTGTATGTTGGTGTACAGTACTGTGTGTGTGTGTGTGTGTGTGTGTGCGCGCGCGTGTGTGTGTATATACACAGTACTGTGTATATGTCTACAGTACTGTATGTACAGGTCTTTACCTTGGGCCTCATGTTTATCTTTAGTTTGCCAGTCTGTGGGCACTGACCGTGTGTGCAGTCTGCTTCATCTCTCTCTCTCTCTCTCTCTCTCACTCTCAGATGATCTGCCGTTAGGAGCCACTGGCCGCCAGCCCTCCAGTGAGTTCCTCATGTGTGGAGGGTGAGTGAAGTTCAGGCTCTTTGCACATTACGCACTCTCATACACGCGTTTGTATAGCTATACTTATAGGGACCTTTTATTGACTTGCATTCATTCTTTACATTCTTCCCCTAGGACTGTAAATCCTAACCCTAACCCTGATCTTAATATCAACCGAACCATAACTTTAAACCATTGGCAATAATCCTCTGTGAGGAGCCCCCAAAATGTCCCCACAACCCCAAATGTCCTCACATCCATGGTTTCTCAAGAGTCTCTTCTCACACACACACACACTCACACACACACACACACACTTACTCAAATGCACATATTCTTGCATACGTACACAAACATGCACTTGCGCTCATATACTTGAGTGCATGTGCATGCGTGTCTATTATGTGTTGTGTGAGGGATTAGTATAGTGGTATTATGATGTGTCAGTGCCATCTGCCTGGCTCAGGGGAAGAGGTGGGGCAGTGAGAGGCTCTGCAGGGCCTCTGGTCGAGCGTTCACCCTACCCCTCCCCCCGCTCCAGTCCGAGTCTGACTCCACACCCTCTCCAACTGGCTTTCTCTTCCTGTTTTTGATGTTTATGTCTTTCACAAAACATGCTACTTCTCCCTTTTCTACATTGGCAAGGCAATTATTGAAATGCTATAGGAATGATTTAAAATGTTTTTTAAGTAAGAAGCACATCTCTTTACTGATTTCAATGGCTTTTGTGTGTTCTGTGAGCGCATCAGTGTAAGAGTGTGTGTCCTGTGAGTATTTTTAAGTGTGCACAGTGCAGTACTTCTTGAACTTGGTCCAAAATGAAGCCTTTTGTTACGAGCACAATTTCCAGTATAGGATTGTAATTTGCTGTGAATATGTCTTAATTAGGTGCATTTCATAATTAAAGCAGTTATTTACCCTCTAAATCCAGATATTGACAGAAACGTTTGTGTGCTTGAACAATTAAAAAACCCTTGAACATACTTTGCTTATGTTTCAGATGGATAGCAATGTCTGGTAACAGCATTTTTAAACAGGTCAAATTAGACACTGAGAAACTTGTGAGCTCAGGATTAGGTTGCTGAACACAGGTGGTTATACTGTAGTTCCGTCAAAAAATTAGCTTGAACTTTTTAACATAAAGATGACGTAGAACAGGTTTGTCATTTGCTTGCCTCATAAATTGTTAGTTTTTGTTCACCATTTGGGAACCTAATGATTGATTTCTTCCTGGCGTATAATCCAAAAAGATGTCTGCCTGTTCATCTGTCTGAATGTTAACTTATTTTGTCTGGAGCATTACTTGAAAACTGCTTGATATTTCTTCATAAAACTTGGAACACTCATCAACCAAGTCTTAGACTTGTATTTTTTGCCGTTTTGGAATTTTTGGACGTTTACAAAAGCTCAAAATGTTATGGGTGCCGAGGGGATAGGCCATCTCCTAGTGGCTCTTGTTTACCTTGCTCACTTACTTATTCTTTTTATGCTTTTGTTTCTAATGTAAATCACTGTTGATAAGGGATCTTTGTTCATCATGGCATGTATGGCAAATTAAAACGTGTGCCTAGTTAGTCCTGTGAGCATGTTTAAGCGTGTCCTTAACATGCGCTGAGTGCTTAATGGAGTCAGAATCAAACAAAAGAGATGACTCTGATTGCTTGAGCCCTTTCTGTAGATCACATGTAGATCTTGCCTCCACCCTGTTACATAACTCCCTTCCAAAGGGGTCTTTGTCCTGTAAACCCCCTCCTCACTTAACCCCAACCCTAACCTCCTGCTCAACACACTTCTGTTAGCAGACACCATGTTCTTGTTTGCAAACTCAAGCAGAGCCTGCCTGCACAGTGCAAACCGGCCAACCAGAGCTTAGACCGGCCAGTCACAGCCCTGACCGGCCAATCACAGTGGCTGCAGGAGTAAAGCAGTTCATCTGCCCGGTATCAGGGGAGGAGTCCTAGCTCAGGGAGGAGGAGCTGCTGCCAGACACTGGCCTTCCTGGTGTTTAGCTGACTCTTCCTGCGGCCGCTGTGATTGGCCGCTGCGCTGTGTGTTTACAAGCTGGCCCCTCCCCCTCGTGTGCCTGGCTGGCTTGGCCTCGTGGCTCCGTCAGAGCACAGAGAAGTTTTCGGCACTTACAGAGTGAGCAGGGCCTCTGAGTTCCTTTCATTGTCAAAACAAACAAAGCGCTTCTGGAAGCTTCTGACACAGACTCTCTCTCTACTCTGACGGAGGGAGGAAAACTTTTTGACAAAAACAGATTTGCGGCCACTGGACAGGAAGGAAGAAAAGAAAGGGAAAAGCGAAAAAAGAAGTATAGGAGAAAGAAAGGAGAAGTCGTGTTGAACCCTGATATTCAGCTGGAGTGCGATTGAAGCGCTTCACTGCTGCAGATCTCAGCCGCTCTGTCCTCTCTCTAGGCAGCCGCCAGCTACTGCAGGTCCCACAGCGGCTGTGTCCCCCCGCGCAGAGACCACTCCAATCCCTGTGCCCACCCAGGTGCGCAACTACCAGCGCATCAAACAGAGCCTCTCCAGCAGCCCCTCCCCGACGCAGTACGGCTCTCCCAGGTAACGCACTGTGTGAGTGTGAGAGGTGTGTGCGCTTGTTTCTTTGTACTTTTGCTGTCTAAAAGAGGTTTTATGGGGACTTTAAGACCACAGGAGTAAACTATAACAAAGTATCAGCATGGAGACTTTCCTTGCGTCCCCATGAAGAAAAGGCTTAATTCTGAGCCAAGGGCTAGGTTTGGGACAAGGGTTATTATTGGGTAGAACTAGGACTAGATTTAAGTTCATGTATTAGATTTGTGCTCCTTGTTAAGGTTAAGTGTTAATATCAAATACTACGCTATTACCCTGCCCCACCCAAAGGGTGAGGGGAAGGGGTATTGTTTCTGGTTTGGTTTGTTTCTGTGTTTCTGTGTTTGTTTGTTAACACTCTAGCAGCAAAAGCGATGGCCAGATTCATCCTAAATTCGGCACAGGGATTTCCACTGACCCAGAATAGATCCCTATTGAATTTCGTAGAAGTAGGTGAAAGTATGTGGGGTTTGTTGTGCCTGGCACCACTTGTTGATTTTTGAGTTTAGGGCTGGAGAAGTAATTTTTTGGTCCCCAGGAGTCTAAAAACAAAAAACAAATGTGCGTGTGATTGTGCCATGGAATCTCATGGAATGCGGCGGTGTTTACTCGTTTTGTTGGCGACGGGAGCGCTACTTCAGCTACTGACCTAATTCTCGATTGGCCTCATGACAGGATTAGATTTTCCAGGTGGCACTGTGCCCTGTTTTGGTTTAAAGGTCTTGCTGGCTGTATCGCACAGCGCTGTTGTTGAAGTATTAAAACCTCTGGGACAAAAACCTGTTTGGTCTTACAAGCAATGCTTCAAACGCACAAGCAGTCTTCCCGTTTCGCAGTGTGGTTTAGCTGCTGTGCTGCGAGTGTATGTATTTATTCATTTGCGGATGTGCAAGTGCTTCTGTCTGCTGGTTATTGTAACTTGGCGTTGTGCCCCATCTAATATGTCATGGCGCAGTTTGCGGTATATCATTAGATATGATGTCATAGTGCGGTGCATAATGTTCTTACACCACTATTTGATGTCATAGGGCAATATGTAATGTCATAATGTAGTTTGATATTTCGTCATGATGCTGCAAAGTGTGATGTCTCTGATGAGATGTGTGATCTAATTGTGTGTAAGATGCTACAGTGTAGGATTCGAAATCTGTGGTAGTCCGCACACTCGTAAAAATTACGGCAGACTATTAAACTCTTCATCAAACTAGTCCAAGTGTCTTGTAAAATATTGTCAGCTACCAATAAATTGTAAATATGTTTGTGCTCGCATTGTGGACTAAGGTCAACGTCTGGATATATAGCTTAATTTGAAATTACTTTGTCACCGTACACTTGTGTTTTCGACGTTTGTATTTGTAATCACTGAATGTTCTAGCGAGGTGTCCTCTGACACAAAAATTAAATATAAAAATAGCGAAGACAAGGACAATATCCAGATGTGCTAATTGCACAAAAAAACTGCTAATTATTGTGTAATGGTTGAGGTCCGGACCGTCCCGCATTGAAGTCATGGATCAACAGACATTAGACTAAACGATCAAGATATTGTTTACATTTTCAGAATCTAAAAAAATTTTGATTCATTGTTAATTAAAGGATGGTCTCAACTCTTAAGTGATGTATGGATTTGATTTTTGTCAATTTGTTGTATTGTTGTATCGCTGTAGCGTACCGTTTTGCAAATATTGGGCAGTCCTCATACGCATAAGCACTGTCTATGTTGATTCTAAACCAACAATTATATTACCACAAACCCATTCACTTTACTTTCACAGAATTTTTGCTGGATTGTCTATTGTTTTCAAAAGAATCTCATTTTCTGTACGCAAAACAAGCACAGATGCAAGCATTTCATTTTTGATTGTACAGAATTACTTTTTATTATTGAAGGTTTTCAGAAGATCAAAGAACCATGGTTTAGTCACATTGTTCAAGTATAACTATGATGAAATCAAAGAATTTGCGTTCAAAACCTCATGGATATACATAATTTATTGTCCATTCGTTCCGGAAATCAAGAAATGTATGTCCTTCCGTTTTTGCATTGAATCAAATCTTGTTTGCAGACATTGCGTTTCACACGTGTTAAATTAGTGTTTTGAAAATAATTACAAATGGAGAAACCAGCATTTTAGATCATGTCAGTACTTTGTTTGGGATTTCTCTTTGTCCAAGGTACTGAACAGCTTTGAAATGTGAAGCTGTTTATCATTTGCCATCAATGATGATGAAAAGTTTACTTTCTGTTTTACTGGAGAGCTTGTGTCATCTGTCTCTTACATTTATTGGCATGACTGATTATTAAGTATTATCAGAGCATAATTGGAGTTAAATTAGCATAGGTGTGAGTTTCAGTTGTAAAAAAAACAAAAAAATTTGAGATACAGATGTCTTATAGGTGCTGTAAATTAAAGAAAAACAAGACTGCTGGTAAAAGATGGGGTGCAGTGGTAAACCTGAGTGATCACTAGTCTGGATGTCTGTTGGGAAGAAAAAAAAATCCAATTTCTCTCCTTGCACAGTGTGATATCATTGGTGGGTCATACAATGGAATGTAGTGGTCAAATAAGAAGAAATGTCATGGTGTGTTATGTGATGTCATTGTGGTGTTATAAGATCCTATAGTGCCACAGAGTGATGCCCTGGTGCGGTGTATGAGTCAGTGTTTATTCTGATGGTGCTGTATGCTGTATCTGCAGGTCCGGTACAGTGCGCCGCTCCAACACCAGCCCCATGGGTTTCCCAAAGGCAGGCTCCGGCTCCCCCAGCTCCGCCGAACTGGCCCAAACAGTGGGCCGGCGCCTCTCTACTGGCTCCTCTCGACCCTACTCCCCCTCTCCGCTCGGTACAACAGCGCCCGTGTTCATCTGCCTTTCTCTGTCCCAGCTTTCTCTTTCTCTGTGTAAACATGTCTGTTGCTCTCAGCTACATGGAGATGTAGTCTGTATCCCTTGGTTGTTTGGATTTAGTCTGTGTGGAACACTTTGTCTGTTGCTCTCGTCTGTGTGAAGCTGTTGCTTATCAGTAGCTTTAGACTCTGTGGATTTCTAGTCTGTAGCTCCAGATTGTTGGAGCTCTCATTTGTAGTTCACTGCTGTGTGGAGCTGTTGTCTGTCAGTATCTTTAGGCAGTGCAGAGCACTCATCTGTAGCTCTTGGCTTTGCAGAGCATCTGTCTGTCAATAGCTCTTGGCTGACAGTAGAGCTGGTTTGTTGCTCTTGACTGTGTGAAGCTGTCTTCTGTCAGTATCACTAGGCTGTGTGGAGCTCTTGTCTTCCAGTCATTCTAGGCCATGTGGAACTCAAGGCTGTAGCTCTTGGCTGTGTGGAGCTCTAGTCTGTAGCTCTTGGTATTGTGGAGATCTTGTCTGTGAGGAACTGTTGTCTGTACCTTTTGGCTGTGTGGGGCTCATCTGTAGTTCTAGCCTGGGTGGCGGTAGCGCTCTAGTCTGCAAGTTGCTTATTTCTATTTGGAGCTCAAGTTCATAGTTCTAGGCTCTGTGGAGCTCTTGTCTGTAGCTCTCTGTATTGTGGAGATCTAGTCTGTGAGGAACTGTTCTCTATACCTTTTGGCAGTGTGGGGCTCATCTGTAGTCCTAGCCTGGGTGGCGCTCTAGTCTGCAAGTTGCTCTTTTCTATTTGGAGCTCAAGTTCATAGTTCTAGGCTGTGTGGAGCTTTAGCCTGTAGTCTGTAGCTGTCTGTTGCTCTGGTTTGTTACTGTGCTGTCTGTAACTCAGATTTCTGTAGCTGATGTTGTGTATAACTCCAGATGTGTGTATTTGTTATAACAGTTGGAACTATCCCTGAGCAGCTGGGTCAATGCTGCTGTGGTCACACCCCTCAGGGACTGGAGGCTCGAACCCGCAGCTCTACTGGAGGTGAGACTGCGTCACACACATATGCATGCACGCACACACACTCGCTCACCCACAGACAGACACATATACACACACACACTTATGCAGCCACACATGCACTCATCTGGGGCAGTTCATCTATTTAAACTGATGATGCAGTGCTATATAAAAAAAATTATAAAGGCGAAGAACGACGCGCTTAGATTCAAACCACCTGTTCGTAAAATTAGAAAATTTGCTGGATGCTGCATCTTAAAGGGACTGTCAGCCGGGGCGCATGCACGTGACGAAGCGAAACTTTTTGAAAGCATTGGGTAAACTATTTCAAGAACCTCAGAGATTTCGTGTTGGCGTTTTGATCTGTTTATATCGCATTCATACATGAAGTTTGATGAAATTTTTACCAAAAATATCTATATTGATCTTAGAGCCTGTCCATAGCATCAGTTTGTCTTAGTTAGGGTTTTTGTAGCGTCATTGTTGCTTTTAAGTTAGCCCTATGTTGATTGTTATGTCTTCCCATGGGTCAGACTGGAAGCGGTCGCAAAAGGATCCATGACAGCCTCATGTCAGACAAAACGTTGCAACAAACAGCTTCTGCGAACATTAAAGACAGTTGCTTGATAAAAAATTTCCCTAAACTTCTCAAGGATGCACGCAATGCAAACAGATTGGAACTCCACCTCGAATTCACCGCTTTACCTTACCTCACACATTCAATGTGTTTTCGCCCAAAGAAATATGGATGGATAGTATAATTTATTCTTCGTGGGTTTCGGTAAAGATAAATGCAGTTACTCTTGCAATTTCACGTTTGCTGGCCATCTTCGGTTTTTAAACCAGCGACGAAGGTGCACTTTACACACGTACTAATAAGCTTGGGGTTTGAGTTTCTGCTCTTTGATAGCGCTCTGCATGTTTAAAAATGTTTATCGACTGGACTCTACTACGCATCTGCTTCAGCTGACATAGTCCCTTGAAACTGTCAGAGTACATTAAGCTGTACAAACAGTGACCTCCGCTGGCTCAATTTAAAATGACAAGTGAAGCACAGCTTATTGCCCAACCAGAAAAAGTCACACACTCTAATATTTTGTTTGACCACCTTTAGCTTTGATTATGGCATGCATTCGCCATAGCATAATTTTGATAAGCTTTTGCAATGTGACAGCATATATTTCTGTCCAGAGCTGCTTTTAATATTTTGCCAAGATCATGTCTTGATGATGGGAGAGTTGAACCACTGCGTAAAATCTTCCTCAGCACGTCCCAAAGATTCTCAATGGGGTTCATGTCTAGACTTTGTGGTGGCCAATCCATGTGTGAAAATGATGTCTCCCTCAACCACTCTTTCACAATTAGAGTCTGATGAATCTTGGCATTGTCATCTTGGAAAATGCCTGAGCCATTTGGTGATCTCATTTTTTGGACACGTATCATTGCTTAACCTAAATCTGACCAACTGAATAACCCCAGATCATTACACTGCCCCAGCAGGCTTATATGACAGGCAATAGACATGATGGGTGCATCACTTCATCCGCCTTTCTTCTAACCCTGATGAGCCCATCGCTGTGGAACAGGGTAAATCTGGACTCATCAGACCACATGACCTTTTTCCATCGCTCCAGAGTCCAATCTTTATGCCACCTAGAAAATTGAAGGCTTTTTTTCCCTGATTAGCCGCACTTATAAGTGGTTTTCTTAAGGCTTCACAGCTGCTTAGCCTTAATCCCTTGAGTTCTCTTTGCATTGTCCATGTGGAAATGCTCTCATGTTCACTATTAAATGTGGCCGTTAGGTCCACTGTTGGTTTTTTAATGATTTGATGTCATCAATCTCTTTTCACAACCATTCAAGATTGTTTTCAACTATATTTCATCCTTAAAGATGATATTTCGCTACTATCCTTCCAGGTTTTAATGATGCGTTGGACATTTTTAACCCAATTTTAGTGGTCTCAGCAATCTCCTTAGTTGTTTTCTCTGCTTGATGCAGGCCAATAATTTACCCTTCTGGAACAGAGTAACATCTTTCCCATGACCACAGGATATGTCTTACAACATGCTTGTTCAAGAAATGAGAAGCTGCTCACTGCATCAGTTCGGGTTAAATAATTTGTTGCCATTGTAATCACTACAGTGATTATCCAATGGAAGGCTCTTAGCTAATTGTCTGATGTGATACCTATAGACTGTTGTAAGGAATTGTGAATCATTCTGCTGGAGAGTGGGAGACTCATAATTTAGTTAGCCCCAGCAATCAACAAGCATGGAACCGCCACATGCTCTGAAATGGTAATGTTGTCAATATACCAAAGAGAAGGCCCACACCTGAAAACAGGGAAAGCCAACAACGGCCATCAACTGTCGGAGGAGACGTACTGAGAGCCATCCTAAGTCAAATCGAGACCATCCAAACACAATTAGCACCCACACGGCTAAACAGCTGAAGAAACAAGGATCTTCTGACCATTTAACTTAATCATGATACACCTCACCATTATACATTGAAGACCTGTTTCACCCAAAGAGACTGCCATCAATTATATTGTTACGACCAGGAGTGAGCAATTGGAGAGCCATTTCATCCCAAGAGACTGTAATCTGCATTGTTTAAGTAATGAATACACTTAAAATGGATGGCCAACTTCAAAGGTTTTTTCATGTGTAAGAAATGTACATTGAGGAGGCTCGGGGTTCACTTTGACTCCGCTGAACCCAGAGTACGTTACCCGTATTTCTGTTCACTGCCGTTTTTACTGGAAATAAACACCATTTTTCATAGGAAGATTGGAATTGTCCCTTCCTTCCTCCTTTTATTTCTTACACTGTTAAAGAAAGGTCTCCTGATTTTTAAGTCTCAAGTTGTCTCCCCGAAATTCACTAGATATCACCATTTAAGGGAGTTTTTTTTTTTTTTTTTCTCGGGGGTAGCACTCCCTGCTAGCTTTTTTAGGTTCAAAACTCCATGCTTCAGACTATTTTAACCACCAGCCCCCACAGACTCACCCCACACACAAACACACACACACTCACACACACACACACACGCATTCACCCATACACTGAACCAAACTCACATTACCTTGCATGCACTCTCACGTACACACACGCAGGCAAACAGCTACTCCCACACACATACACACACACACGCATACATATGTATGCAGATACTCAGTGCGCAAACAGATGCACTACACACACTCAAACACATGCATACACGCGCACCGGAGACCTCTAAGCACTCTCGGCCAGGCAAACGCAGGTGCTCTGATTGCATGTGAAGTGAGCCTTGTTCACGACACACTTCCCTGGGATTAGTTTACATGCTGAATTGTGAGTGTAATCTCATAAAAAAAAAAAAAACAGGAACTGGTGGCTCTTAATGGACCAAGGCTTTGTTCTCTCTTCCTGCTGATTCATAGTGCCATCTAGTGGCTGGTTTGCATGCCCATCCAGCATTAATGAGGAAACTCGAAGTGCAGCCATGGGAAGGCTTATCTGTATAAAATGCTCCTAGTGGCCTGTATTGCTGGCCTGGTGCTGTCAGTTTTGACGGTTATGTAATGATTTGTTCTGTTGGTCAGTAATGGGTGGCATTCAGTTAGCTATTTAGATGGTGCATGTTACTTTAAGGTGGCATTGGGTATTGATTGAGTATGTACTTAATGATAGATCTGTAATTGCCTGTTAGTGATTAAGGAGTTTCTGATCACTATTTAATTGAACATGAATTATTAGATGTGATTGATTTACACATCATGATGCACCAATCTTGGTTCAAGCTGGACCTGAGGAAGTTACTCTGTGTGTTGTCATATTATGTGGTGTAAATGATGTAACTGAGGAACTGATTGATGAACATTGGATATGGCTTTGCTTTGCTGCAGTGAATGAGTCAGATGTTCTTTGCAGTAATGATTTCCTGCCCCCCCACTCCCCCCTCGCAGGTTCTCCTGGCCCCCCCTCTCTGCTCGGCGCTCGGCTCCATAGCGCCCCCGCCCTGACGGAGGTCTACCACAGCAAGCACAAACTGCACAAGCAGCTATCTGACCCGGTCCAACCCTCAAATCCTTCCAGCTCCGCCTCCCCGCAGCTGGGCCGCCCGCTCAGCCTGGGCTCCTCCCCCACCAAGCACCTAGGCTCCTCCCCCCGCTCATCTGATTGGCTGACCAAGTCCCCGCTGCCTACGATCATCGGCTCTCCCACCAAGGTGCGTGGCCTCCGCTATGACGGCTGGCTCATGCTGATTAGTTTGCACTCTCCTTGACAACAGCTGGTTTTGCATGGCAGTTGGTTCCTGATTTCCTTGGAGATTGTTGCTTTGCATTGCATTCGGTGCACACCGGCTGTATGTCAAAACCTAGGGCTGTTCACTTTAAAGTGCACATAGAGGGCCACGCCCACCGAAGCCATATTGAAGGGTTTTCCATTCCAAAGTGTGTAAAACTCATCCTTTCAAAGAGCCCCACAAAACGGGTGTTTCCGAAGTAAGCAAGCGATGGTCACTTTGACCATCATAATGCCGTGCGACGAACCAAGCCTAGTGATGAGTGCGACCGGCGACATTTAAGAAAATAGTAACAACAGGCAGAAAGCTAGTTAGATTACTTATTAACGTCAACTGGCTTACACTCGGTATATACAGATGTTTTTTGTTTCACCCGAGGCAATTTGTTGTGTTTTGAAAGCCATGCGGTTAGTTATTAAGCTACTGCGAAACCGATAAATGGCCAATGAAAGCAGTTCCCCCGTGAACAAGCTGCCACTGTTACCTCTTGCTTTAATGGAATGTGGCAGCCCTGAAATATGTCAATGGGCTTTCCAAACCCTTTTTCAATTGGAAACTCTACTCCCTGCTGCCCTTCAGAGTTTTCACCAGGGGGTAGGAATTAACCTGACAAAATGAAATACAGCCATTGTGGAGTCAGCTGTTGTGAGTGACGCTGTCTGATCGGCTGCGCTAAGCTCTCTGTCTTTTGTGGTCCCTCAGACGACCGCGCCCTTCAAGATCCCCAAAACACAGGCATCCTGTAACCTCCTGGCCCTAGCCGCCCAGCCAGGCCTGTCCGACGCTCCGGCCCCTCTCAAAGCTGCGGGGGAGGGGCGAGAGCTCTGCGTACACTACTGCATACCCCCCTACCCGCCTGTCCGCCAGAGCGCCCCTGAGCCCAGCAGGACGCCTTTCGGCCGGTGAGCACCCTGCCCCCTTTCCTGTGACCTCAGAGCCGAGAGGGCCTCCCCGGTGTTGTGTTCCAACCACCCAGATTTTCTGGGGTGCGTTTCCCAAAAGCATTGCTGCTAACTAGGGTAGCAACTTGCCTAGTTTGTCCATTCACAGTCAATGGTCCGGCTTTGTAAGTTAGCATCTGAGATTTTGGGAAATGCACCCCTGATTAGCAGTTTTTCCACTGAGGTTCGTCAGAGTAAAAGAGCTGATCAGTGCAGTTAGCTGGCTGCATCTGTGGGAGGGAGCGAAGGACTGGGCTTTTTACATTCTGAAATTCTGCAGTATCCAACCCACCTCTGAGCTCCAGCCCTCCCTCTTTCCCCTGTGTGGGTGCAGGTCGGTGAGCACCGGTGGTCTCTCAATGGGAGGGCAGGCGTACCAGGGCAGCACTGACAGCCTCAGTGCCGAGAGACCCATGGACACAGGTACAATCCCCTCCTCTCCCATTTTTACTACAGCGCCTTCCTGCTCTTACCTCACACACTGCCTCTGCCTGTATCACACACCTCTGCGTTTTGCGCACCACACACTGCCTCTTCCTGTTTTACACACTCCCTCTTCCTGTTTCACGTGCCCTTTTTGTGTTTTGTGCAGGCCCCCTATTTCTGTTTCATACCTTTTCTTCCTGTTTTGCACGCACTGCAGGACAAAATGTTATGAACACCCTGCATTTTTCAGAATTTTGCTGGTTCTGTTATCTTAGTTAATTTTGAGTGGCCAAGGCACACAAACTCCCACACGACACTTGTATTGACTAAAAAAATGTTTCTTGCTAACAACTGTACATCTTGAAATTCAACTTGAGTTGCTGTGGGATGACTTTGACCAGGCAGTCAGAGAAGTGTGCCCATCAAGTTCAAACGAGTTCTTAAAGGAACTCTTGAAAGCCCAGAATGAGCCCTGAAACTGCTGGAAAGAATGTCTGGGATTTGTCAGGCTGCAATCAAGGCAAAGGGAGGGTACTTGGTCGAAAAGTCGAATTAGAACATGTATATAGTGAAGATATGTCTTTCTATGTTATTCAGTTTTCTGTTGTTGCTAAAAATATACTTTAAGTTGAGAGAAACCAGCCAAATTCTGAAAAATGCAGGATATTAGTAATATTTTGGCTTGTAGTGTAGCTCCTCTTCCTGCTACACATTCCTTCCTTCCTGTTTCACATGCCCTCTCTTCCTGTTTCACTCTCAGTCTACCTGTTCCTCATACCCTCTCACTCTGTATTTTGAGTTCTTTTTCCTGTTTCTCACACTCTTTTCTCCCATTTCCGTTGGGCTTATTTAGTACTTTTTGGCCAGGACTGCAGTACCCAAAATGGCCAGTTGTGGGAGCATGGTTTTGTTTTAGCCTGACGTTAATCAGATTCAACAATTTATGAAAGCATCATAGTCTTCACTCAAGATATTGATGAACAGAAACAGGTGTCCTAGGACTTGGCTCAAACAAACACCTGGACCTTCACAGACCCTTTTCAGATAAGATTGTACATTGTTTTAGGCAAAGTCATGATGCGCAGTTTACATTAACCAGCTCGACATGAGCTCTTGGGTGTGGCTGACATGACCATGATTAACCGCTGTGTGTGATTTTCGGGGTCAGTTTTCGGAGTCAGTGATTGACAGCTGTGTGTGATTGTCTGGGTCAGTGATTGACGGCTGTGTTTGCATTGCTCTGCCCCCTGCAGGCACTTGTGGGGCGAGTCCCCGCACTGTGCTTTTCACTGTAGGCTCCCCCCCAAAATGCAGCACACCCCCCACCTGCAGCCACATGGGGTCTCGCCCTCGCACCACCTCAGGTAGGGAGCGCCCGGCACCACATGCAGTCAGCCAGACTCCACCCTGCCTCACGCGCCTATGGCCATGTTCTGCAGTGCTTATCTACAGTACCCTGGCAGTGCTGCTTTAGCGCGTGAGTGTGAGAGTGCATGCATCAGACTATGTCTGTTGGTGCGTGTGTGAGTTGTTAGTGTGTGAGTTTGTGGCAGGTTTTTGTCCCAGCTGTGTGTGACTCCATTCTCTCTCTGCACAGTGGGGTCCAGCAGCTCTGCAGGGTCTCTGTGCTCCACCAGTGGGCGTGTCTACATGGGGTCTCCGCCAAGCATGGCGATAGGCTCCTCCCCTCCGGGTGCAGAGGCAGGGCCTAGCAGCCTGCGCTACGTCCCGTACGGCACGTCCCCGCCCAGCCTGGATGGATTCATCACGTTTGAGGCACCGGAGCTGCCTGAGGAGACGCTTATGGAGGTCTGTATTCAGTCGTGCGTGCGTGCGTATAACGTATCTGCAGTGGGTGGTGACTGTGGGGTTGTATGTCTTTGAGTGTGTTAGTGCAGGGATGTGCAGTTGTGTATGCAGTGGGTTGCGTATATTCGTGTATGTGTTAGGATTGGGATCTGTGTATATGTCAGCAGTAGGTTGTGTGCGTTAGGTAATGGGTCATGCGTATCTGAGAGTGGGGATTTTTGTGTGTTTATTAGCAGTGGGTTGTGTGTGTTTGGTAGCATGCGGTCCGGTTTGTGAGTGTGTTGGCCATGGATGATGTGTTTGTGTTGTGTTGGAGCTGCATTTTATGTGTGTGAATGTGCGTACCTGTGTGTGGGTATGCGTGTTCCTTACTGTGAGCTGGCAGGCTATTCAGCCTTTGCTGAAATGACCTCATCTCAATTCCTCCTTATCAAAGAACATTTGTCTTGTTTCTACATGCCATTCCTCACTTTAAATTTTTGAACAGAATATTACTAGGTAGTCTGTAGGGACAGGAGATGCAGGTTGTTATAGTGTTTCAGTCTGGCTTTAGCAGACTCAAGTTTACTGACTGCGGCTTTCCTGAACATCTCAAATGACATCGATGTGGCTGTGGATGGTAGGTAACGTTTTCTCTTGGTTCAGCTCTAGTCAGCCACATTTTGATGCATTTTTATTATCCCTCCGGCATATCATGCGGGGGGGATTTTTCATCAGTTTGTCCATCTGTGCGTTTGTCCATCCGTAATCAATTTGTTTCTGAAGCAGAACTCGAAAAATTTCTGGACAAAACTTGCTGAGCATATTAAACTGGTGCCTCTTCATATTTTGGAATTAGAGATTAGAATTTTTTTCTTTGTTTCCATGGAAACAAGCTTAACTTCTGGAAAATGAGCCTTGGGACCGTTTTGAAACCATTTATGCTTATTAGTCAGTGTCTAAGCAGGTGCCTTTTGGTATTTTGAAATTTCTGAGATTTAAATTTTCTCTGTGTTTCCACGGAAACAAGTTTATCTTACTGAAAGTGTGAGGGTGGGAATAATTTCTGGAGAAATACTCAAATACCGTTAAATATTTATGAACCTTATTGGCTGCTCATATCAATCATGTCCTTATCTGGTGCCTTTTGGTAGTTTGAAATTTTTGTGTTTTTTATCATTGCGTCATATAATATGGGGGGATATATTCATCAGTGTGTCAGTCCATCTGTAATCATTTAGTTTCTGGAGCAAAACTCAAATATTGTTCAATATGTTTTTAAGAAACCTGTTGTGCATATTAATCCGGTCCTAGACTGGTGCCTTTTGATATTTTGAAATTTCTGAGATTAGATTTTGGGGGCCATATTCTGTTAACTCTTGTAGGGACAGCTTTGGTATACCTCTCATCTGCTGTTGACTCTTGTAGGGACAGCTTTGGTGTTCCTCTCATCTGCTGATGACTCTTGTAGGGACAGCTTTGGTGTTCCTCTCATCTGCTGATGACTCTTGTTGGGACAGCTTTGGTGTTCCTCTCATCTGCTGATGACTCTTGTAGGGACAGCTTTGGTGTTCCTCTCATCTTCTAGACAGTGTTTCAGTCTATCTCTCTGCTGCCTTGAGTTGTGGAGTTTCCTAGGATCTATTTTAGGACCAGTATTGTTGTCCGTATATATTTGTGTTTGTGTGTGTGATTGTATGAGTGAGTCGCTCTTGACTGCAGGTTTGTTTGTGTTTGATGTAGCGGGAGCACACAGACACACTGATGCACCTGCGCTTGATGCTGTCCTTCACTGACTGTGTGCTGGAGATCGCTGCTGTGCGAGCAGGCGGGGCAGAACTGGGCGTGTCTGCGGCATCGCTCTACCCGCCCCAGGACAGCGTGGTGGTGGATCAGATCAGTCAGCTCAGCCGGGAGTGGGGGTAAGTGTGGGCCGGCTTGGGGCCTCTGTGACTTCACTGTCTCTTGCCAGTGTGAATGAGTGCGTGTGTCTTTTCTGCTAACCCCTACAGCTCCTCTGTAGATCGCTTCACTCTGTGCTCTGTTGCCCCCCCTACAGGCAGGTGGAGCAGCTGGTTTTGTACATGAAGGCTGCCCAGCTCCTTGCCTCCTCTCTGCATCTGGCCAAGGCACAGATCAAATCCGCAAAACTCAACCCCTCCAGCGCCGTCAAACAGGGTGTGTGCACCGCCACGTGTGTCTGTGTGCGTCTGTCTGTGCACTCGCTTCTAACATGTTGCATATAACGGGTAGCTTGTAGGATGCGGCTTGTTTCGGCTGCAGCGTATTAACAGGTGTGCTGTGTGCCGTGTGATGCGTGTTGATCGTTGCACATAGGATTCTTAGCATGTATTGTGACTGTCTTGGATGTTCCTGCAGTACTGAGCAGTTGTGTGAGATGCTCAGCGTGGCTGATTGAGCTTGTTGTATGTTGCTTGTGGCATGTTTAGCATGTAGATTGACCCTCGAGTCTCTTCAGTGATACACAGCCTGATGGAGTGTTTTTTTGCTGTGTGCAGCGTGTTCAACACGTAGTGTGACTTCATCTCTCATATCCCTGCACTGACATAGTCTCATGGAGTCAGGGGTGGAGGGGACACCAAAATCCACCAGCACTGGCCCAACCCATCCCCTCCACCTTCTTTTTTTTTTTTTTTTTTTAATCTGGATGGAAAAAACTAAGTAGTGCTAACCACTGTGCCACCGTGCCGCCCACTATGAACTATGAAGAACTCAGCTGTAATGCTATGCTAATTCGCACCTAGTGATAACGTCAGGGCATGAGCTAACTGTCTTCCTGTCAACTCACCTGCATCACTAGTTGACGCCTGGTTATTCTGGAATAAATCTGTGATTTTTGACCATTTTGATGCACCTCCTCCAGCATCCACCTCTTCTTCATTCAGGCCTTTTCCGCCCCTCCCTTCTCCTTCCTCTTCTTGCCTTCCGTCTTCGAGTGTAAAAAAATCCGCTACTTCAACCTGCCCGCTTTCTCTCTGTCTGACGGCCGCTCATTCATCGCCCTACGTTCATTGGATGGTCCATTTCCCATGAGGCTTTGCTTCGACCATTCTACATTAATTTTTTAACAAACAAACAAATTTTATAACAATAAATTTTATATTTGTGGTCATGAAAGTTATGTAACATCTGATTAAAAAGAATTGGATCAAGATAGGAGCCTAAACAAAAATCAGTAGGCTGCATTGATGAGAGTGAGTCTGACACTTGAGCCACCATGAGTGAGATGTAGAGAGAGACCAAGTGTTATAAATATTGGTCGGCGATGATTGTTGTGTAAACAATGTACATTGTGGAGGTTTTTCATGGGATAGAATATGGTTCATTGCAGCGGGGCGATGAAGAATGTCATATGGATGTATTGGGCTGTCTGGGGGCCGGTTTTCTTGAGCTTATTGGCCGGCTGGCCGTCTGGGAAATCTCCTGTTCGGCCCGATGGCCACTTCGACCCTGGATAGAGCTTAACATATATTGCTTGTATCGTGTTTAGCATGCAGTCCGATTCTCATTTATGTCCCTACTGTGATACGCACTCTGATGGAGTGTATTGTAAATTGCCTGTGATGTGTTTAGCATGTAGTCTGACTGTCGCTCATGTCCCTGCGGTAATACACTGTCTGATGGAGTGTGTTGTGTATTGCTATAGTGTGTTTAGCAGATAGTCTGACTTTCCCTCATGTCCCTGCAGTGATACGCAGCCTGAACGACCGCTATAAGAGCTGCATCTCCCAATGCCGCCGCCTGACTGACCGCCTGCAGAGCTTCTTCTCTGATAAACAGCGCTTCATCGATGAGATCAACAGTGTGACGGCCGAGAAACTTATCTACAACCACGCCGTGGAGATGGTAATGTAGCAAAACACGCATGCACAATCATGAATATGGCATTAAATGCTCTCTGGCGCCCCCTCTGGTCGCAGTGTAATCTCTGACTCTCTCTCCCCCTCTGTAGGTGCAGACCGCAGCTCTGGATGAGATGTTCCAGCAGACGGAGGACATAGCATTTCGCTACAACAAAGCCTCTATGCTGCTGGACGGCCTGAGCAAAGTGCTACAGGACCCCGCCGATATCGAAAACGTTGTGAAATGTGAGTGTTTTGGTAATCCAGTGCGCGCGTTTTCCAAACTTCGCCTGCGCTTCTAATAATGCGGTGTCTGTGAGCTCTCATATTTACGCACGCTTGTGTTAGGATGCAGTCATAATACGTGTGTAATTTTGTCTCCCGTTTGTGTCGTGCAGATAAGGCCAGTGTAGAGCGGCGGATATCCGCGCTCTGTTACTGCACCGTCACTCTGTACGAGTGAAACCACGCCCACCAGGGACCACCTCACTGCAGACACAGGGACCACGCCCCTCACCTGCCCACCTGACCCGGAGGCACGCCCCCCCTCCCCCTCTCCGTAGCAGCTCAAGCACTTTTCAGTTGTACTCTGCTGAGATGAGTGTTTCTCTCTCTGCCTCACTAACTCAGCGCAGAGCTGGAGAAGCACATCATCACTACCAAAGATCAGGGTGACCGCGGAGGAGATGACCATGAAGAAGCAAACGATAGTCTGACAAAATGACCAGACAAAAACAATCCATATCATAGACTACTTGTATGACTGTTAGGAGACTGAACTTCTGCTCGTTAACGTCAACCAAGAATAGTAAATATATTATTATTATTATTCTTATTATTATTAATTATTGTTGTTGGTATTTTTTCTGTTGTAGTTATTTATTGGTTAGGGAACACACTTTCAAATATGAGAATCCTGCCTGTTGAACGTCCAGTTATGAGAATAGCAGTGTATTTTCAGTTAACACACTTACATTAACACGTGCAGCAGAAACGCTCACACAGGAATTTTTTTGCACACTTGCATGCAGAAGCACGCACACACACACACACACTCACAGTGTAAACAGCCTGATTATGTGTAATTTTTTTTTGCAGAAGCACTTTATTGACAATGGAAGGTGAATGCAGGTTTCTAATCGGCTGTGACACTTAAACTAGAGGTCAGCAGGTTAAACAGTTGCTGGGGTAACTGTAGAAGGAGGCCTCACCAGTCTCCCATCACTTCATTGATAACCGGGAATATCTGCTGACCTCTCAGATCCTGTATTTCTGACCCCAGCTTAACCTGGTTTGGCTGGGTCCCTCTTGATGCTGTAAGACTTCCACAATGCCGAAGGCTGCTGGGACTCATGAAGTGATGACCCAGCACTTCCTTTTTGGAGCTCCAATCAGATATAGTACAGGAAATGGGGTGTCATCGGCCCTGTAGCCTGGTGACGGGGTATGCCACGACCCCCTCACCATGGCAGTTGGAGTACAACACTGCCCCCCTATCACCATGGTGACAGTTTTGACCTTTTATTCAAAGACTTCAGCCTCCAACTTGAATCAGAAAGGGGGAAAATTACTTGAGTGGTTTACTGAAGATTAATTTTCGTAGATAACATAGAAGTTTTTTTATATGTTTATTAATACAGCAGCTAATTTTCAAGGAAACTTGAAAAGTGTAAATATTTGTAAGTCGTGCATGTGATTTTTATTTGACCTATTTCCGGTATGAATGAGGGACTGGAGGCAGAAGTGATGTCATAGATTACTCTCCTCTGAAGCAGCACAAATGACCCTGTTCAGAGATTGGCCCAGTTTCACAAAGTGCTGATCTAGGATCAAGCCTACCCATATCTGCATCCAGCCCAATTTTACCATGAGGCTGAACTGATTCCTTATCAGTGCTACCAGCCTGAGGTGCTTTGTGAATCTGGGGCTGTTGACTTACGTATTTGTTACTGCCACGTGCTTTTAGCGTGCATTCTGCCTGACACGACAAGTCATTGGTGCAATAAACGCTTCACTTGTTATGTTTGAACTTTGCATGTGAAAAGTGGACCAATTAAATACCTGTCTGCGCTCTTCTCTCCCAACACAAAGCTTTAACTATTTTCCAGAGCAATTCAGGCTGTCCTAACTCACTAATCCTTATTTCCCGTTACATCACTGTGTACGCAACAGTGCTAGTGTGACCACGCCACTATGGTGTGCAACAGGCTGATGTCAGATTTCCATTACGGTGTTGAGTTGTGGCCAGCTGATGGCATTCTTGAGTCCCCTATACTACCAAGGTGCTCTACCCTGCTCTGTATCTTGAAAATTTTGACCCCAAGTCAAAACAAGGGAGAAATGAGCCTGTCCCTATCTACGACAGGACTGTGGTGACATCCCGCAAACTGATTGGCACAAACTTGTTGTCATACCTCCTTTTCTGGACCATTGTCAACATTTGCCATAAAACAAGTCCATACTACTTTGTTCTGC
Source organism: Gymnothorax reevesii (assembly GCA_029721435.1). NCBI lineage: Eukaryota > Metazoa > Chordata > Actinopteri > Anguilliformes > Muraenidae > Gymnothorax > Gymnothorax reevesii. The sequence continues at coordinate 66,368,128 of CM056574.1, read as the reverse complement.
TCACAGCCATGTAAATTCTTCCACTTATTAATCATGGAATTCAGTGAACTACTGGATGGAAAATCCAACTGTTTTTGACACAAAATTGAAATGACAAAAAATACTATAGCTGTCTTGATTAATCAGCTCAGAGGTATGCTGTATGCTTTTCACTCTGATCTACTTAAACCATATTTCAGCACCACTTTTCTTGGCACCTCACAAAGAGCATGCCAATACACACTATTGGCTTGTAGCAACAAATATTTCATCTAGTCTTAATTTCTCATTTTTATCTCACAGGTTATTTTATGTCACAGGTTATTAACTCGTACGTGCATTAGACCAGTTGTAGTATAATAAAGGGGAGTTTTAAGTGCTACCACTCCACATTACTGTGCTTTTTATCTGTGCTTTGTAGCTCAATCACTATACACTTGACATGAATGACCAACATCATTATTAAGATTTATATACGATGGTTGAATCACGCAGTGAAAAAGGTAATTTATAATGACATCCTACTTGCACACCAAAGTATGATCGTACACTTCACGTCTGAAGTCGTCATGGAAGTGTACTGGCATGCTTATGCTCACAGTGTCCGCTGCACTAACTTCGCCTTTGCTCAAGTCGGCACTGTTGCAAAACCTGAGCTGTACAGAGAGTCCCAAATTTGTATGAATGTGTACTGCTCTGTGTGGATCAGTCGGTGGTCTCGTGAACATGTGATGCAAGCAATCAGTTGATTCAGCTGAAGGATCTCCATCTCTCCCCCCATCCCAACCCATCGCTCTTCCTCAACAGTTGTGAATATCCACTGCCATTAGTGTGTACACCGGCTCCTTTCATAATTACTGTCTGGTTGATTTTTCGGGACATATGCATATCCACTTTCCTGAGCATCCCCCGACACCCTTAGGGGAAAAAAGGTGGTAATTTCTCCACTGTGATCCATGACAGAACTGTGCCTCATTCATAGATTCATTGTCGGGCAAAATGGTCGCATTTGGGAAGAATTCAGTTTTCACATAAATAATCATTTTTCCTGAAAGTATTAGTAGGGAAGCTTTATGTATGCCAAGGGGAAGTCAGATGCTCGTATTCACCCGTCCTGAGCGTATACTGCACCTAACCTTATTCCACCACTGAAGATTAATACCTCTTGCTCTCTGTATCTGTTCACATAGCTTCTCCCTGGTCTCCTTATTATACCTTTTATCTTGACTCTGCATCTCCATGCACCCACTTACATTTTTTTTTCTGTTTTTGTTTTTAAGGAAAAATGTAAATGTGTAAATGATACCAGTTTTGCTGATGACATCTCTATACTCTGTGGAACTCTGGAAATGCAGCCCTCTGGTTATTAAAAAGAAAGAAAAAATGGAGCAATGCACTATGGGAAATGTAGTTTGTCCTTCACACCTTACATGATTTGTTTTTATTTAGCTTGCATGTCCTTTATCTTGGTGGTGTAGTGGTTTGCACTACTGCTTCACAGGTTGTGGGTTTGAATCTGGTTTGGGGCCTTTCTGTGTGGAGTTTGCGTGTTCTCCCAGTGTTTGTGTGGGTTTCCTCTGGGTACTCTGGTTTCCTCCCACAGTCTGAAGTCTCCAAATTGCCCATTGGTGTGAGTGTGTGAGTGAATGGCGTGTGCACCCTGCGATGGATTTGCACGCTGTTCAGGGTGGGTCCCTGCCTTTTGCCCATAGTCAGTTGGGATAGGTTCCAGCTCTCCCACGACTTAAGAGAGGAAGAAGCGATATAGAGAATGGATAGATAGATGGATGCCCTTTATCTTCCTGGCATCAAGTGATGCAGAGAATTTGAGAAGTTGTTAAAAGTTTTAGGTTATTTAAAAAAAAAAAACACTAAGCCATTCACTTATTGAAAAATATAAAAAAAAATGACATGGGCCCGGGAATCACCAAATCTGGACCTTGAATCTGCAACCAGCCCTAGTACTCTCTTAGACCTTTTAATTTACTGAACTACAGGGTGTATCAAAAAAAAAGTCCCACTTTGAGAAATTGCCATAAGAATTAATATTCTATAATTTTTTGAAAATCCTTTTACATAGGTTGATAGACAATGGGTCAGTGTTTTTTTTTTGTGCAATTGCACATACTCAACATGTCACACATGAGTGAGCACAGGCTAATTTTGTAAATTGCTATCTCTGTTTTGCACAAAAAAGTGCTGGGATGAAAACAGGAATCTGAGACCATGGACCAATCCCAAACCAGTCCCTATCCACTCCCCCTCCGTTTGCGTGATCCTGCAAAGGGTCCACCACATTGAGTGCCATCCCAAACTAATAACTGCGGAGTGTAAGCAGCTTATTAAACCCTCCGCAGTGAGTCTACACCGATGTAAGCTAACAAACCACCCTCCTTAGTACTTATTTTGTGTCCAGGATGAAAGAAACGATGCATATCTGCAAATGGCAGTTCCACGCAGCTATTTCCGAAAGATAAGTAAAACATTACCTAACCCCAAACGGACATTTGATTGACTATTTCATGGGCACATCACGGAACGAAAGGTTACATTGTGTTCTGAAATGAACATGCAGATGAGCACCCAAGAAAACACTGAGTGAATTGTTTTATTTATCGAATCAATGATTGATCTGATTCACAATATACCATTTCATGCACAAACACCTACATACAGCGCCCTCAATTATTATTGGCACCCCTGGTTAAGATGTGTTCTTAAGCTTCCAATAAATTCAGTTTTTTTCGAAACAATATAGGACCACAATGAAAAAAAGAGGAAAATCCAACCTTTGATTCAAGTGCATTTATTCCGTGGGAAAAAAAAAATCCCACATTAAGACATAATTATTTTACAACAAATCATGTGTGCCACAATTATTAGCACCCCTGATGTTAATACTTTGTACAACTCCCTTTTGCCAACAAAACAGCAACTAATCTCCGATAATGACTCACAAGATGGGAGAATACAGAAAGAGGGATCTTCGACCATTCCTCTTTGCACAATCTCTCTAAATCATCCAGCGACCTGGGTCCTCTCCTCTGCACTCTCCTCTTCAGCTCACTCCTCAGGTTTTCAATGGGGTTGAGGTCTGGGGACTGAGATGGCCAAGGGAGGAGTTTGATTCTGCGTCTGGTGAACCATTTCTGTGTAGACTTGGCCACATGTTTAGGGTCATTATCTTCCTGAAAGACCCAGTGATGACCCATCTTCGGCTTTCGGGCAGAGGCCACCAGATTTTGATTTAAAATGTCCTGGTATTTCAAAGCATTCATGATGCCATGCACCCTAACAAGGTTCACAGGGCCTCTGGAAAAGAAACAGGCCCACAGCATCACCGATCCTCCCTCATACTTCACAGTGGGCATGTGGTGCTTTTCTGCATACCCATCTTTTGTGTTCTGCCAGACCCACTAAGAGTGTTTTTTGCCAAAAAGCTCTATTTTGGTCTCATCTGACCAAAGCACATGGTCCCAGTTGAAGTCCCAGTACCGCTCAGCGGTACTCCAGACGTTTGCGTTTATGATTGTGAGTGAGAAAGGTTTTTTTTCTGTGCATGCCTCCCAAACAGCTTGTTGGCATGTAAATAGCGCCTGATGGTTGTATTGGAGACTCTGTGACCCCAAGATGCTATCATTTGTTGCAATTCTTTAACAGTGAGCTTTGGAGAACTTTTCATTCCTCGTACCATACTCCTCACTGTGTGTGGTGGCAAAATAACCTTGCGTCCTCGTCCAGGCTTGTTTACCACTGTTCCAGTTGTTTTAAACTTCTTAATGATTCCTCTGACAGTTGATATGGGCAGGTGCAGGCGAGTGGCCATTTTCTTGTAGCCATTGCCTGACTTGTGAAGGTCAACAGACATCTGCCTTACTTGAATGGTGTGTTCCTTTGTCTTTCCCATGTTGAAGAGTGGATAAGAGAAATGGCCTCTGTGTCATGTCATATTTATACCCCAGGGAAACAGGAAGTGATAAATTACTAATTAAATGTTCCTAGATACTCTGATCTATTTTGTAAGCGACTGTAGAAATGACAGAAATACTTTAATTATATTTATTTCCTAGGAATTGTAATGGGTGCCAATAATTGTGGAACAGGTGATTTCATGAAAAATAATTTTATTTAATCAGGGATTTTTTTTCCCCATAAAATTCACTTGAGTTCAAGGAAACATTTTTCTACAATTTTCAGTGTGAGAGTATGCTTCTGCAATAAAAATTTAATTTATTTTAAGGCTTTTAACACATCTTATCGAGGGGTGCCAGTAATTATTGAGGGCGCTTTATTTTAATACAAATTTTATTTAATTACATCATCTTCTCTAAAATATTTTGGGCAAGAAGTGTATCATTAGGGAACTAGACTGTTGTATACAATGCATCGCACCTATCAGTAGGCATGGTGATGATCACCTCTGCTTCTCGTTGGATAAAGGCCAAGGGCATGACAAAGTTCATGCACGTTTTTACTCCCTCACCCTTCATGAAGCTCCCTCCAGAGTGGTGAGGGAGACTTCACACAGAGTGACACTTGGTAGTCAAGTGCTAGTTGATAGGGGCCGGTTCGGGATTGGGCCCATGAGAAGCAACAATGGCAGCATTACCCACCAGACATCGCCGATCTCGCTCTGCATTTAAGAGCGCCATCTGGAGGAACTCCCGTTGCTGCTTCTCAGTTATTCAAGCCTCCCACTCATCCTTAGCCTTGCTTGGCTGCTACTCCACAATCCCACCATCTCCTGGCAAACCCGACGTCTCATGTTCTGGTCACCCTCCTGTTAGCGGCACCGTGAGCCCCTCCCCATGGCCTCCACAACCGTCGAGAACCCTGACTAAGGAGACCAGCCAGAAATTCCCGAAGAGCACTGAGACCTGCAGATGGCATTCAGCAAGACAGAAGCAACCTAGTTACCTCCTCATCATCCGTAGGATTGTGCCATCGAGCTCCTGTTCGGCACTTCACCCCCCAAGAGCCATGCATACCCCCTAACTGTGGCTGAAACTCAAGCAATGGAGCAATATATACAAAGAAGTTCTACAGCAGGGCTTCATTCGTCCTTCCACTTCACCTGCACTCGCAAGTTTCTTCTTTGTCCAGGAGAAGGATGGAGGTCTCTGCCCCTGTATAGATTACAGATTAGAGTACTTAATGACGTCATGGTGAAGTTCTGATATCCACTCCCCCTGTCCCCAGCGCTCTGGAGCAACTTTGCGCTGCGAATATTTTCACAAAACTTATCCTCCGCAGCTTGTTCAACCTCATCCATTTCAGGGAAAGAGAGGAGTGGGAGACGGCCTTTCGCACCACCTCAGGGCACAGCAAGTACTGCGTAATGCCATACGGCCTTGTTAACACCTCCTCTGTATTCCAGTCCTTAATCAATGATGTGCTGCGAGAGATGTTGGGAAGATTAGTCATCACTTACCTCAACAACATTCTCATCTACTCAACCACGTATGAAGACCATGTGGAACACGTGAGGAGAGTACTCAAATGCCAGTTACAATATCGACTTTACATCAAAGCTGAAAAGTGCATCTTCCATCAGCCGTCTTCCTTGGCTACATGATTGGTCCAGAGGGAGTGGCTATGGAAGAAAAGAAGGTGAAGGCAGTGGCAGCATAGCCAACCCCACGGATGATAAAGGAGCTCCGGTACTTCATGAGGACATCTTTTCGGATCATTAGCTGCAGTTCACGTCCCGAGTATGGAGGGCCTTCTACAGGAAGCTGGGAACCTCAGTCCATCTCACCACAGGATACCATCCACAGAGGAATGGGCAGGCAGAGAGAGCCATCGAGGACTTTGGGAGGTTCTTCAGAGCATACTGCCACCATCACCAGCAGGATTGGTCCAAATGCCTGTCCTGGGCTTAATATACCCTGCACTCAGTCCAGTGGATGTGCTCTTGAGTAATTCCCTTCCAGTGTGTACTCGGATGGCAACCTTTCCTGTGCCCGTGGGACAAGAGCTTGACAGAAGTCCAGGCGGTGGATGCCTGGTTCAAGGAGGCCGGAGAAGTCTGGGAAACCACTAATTGCCAGACCTGGAGGGCTATCCGCCACTAGAAAAGCCAGACTGGAGATGTCAGGACTCCCCCAATTACCATCCGGGGGACTGGCTTTCCATGCGCCTCCACCTGCCCTGCTGGAAACTGGGCCCACGGTTCTTTGATACCTTCCGTGTCCTATGAACGGTCAATAAAACCTCCTACTCACTACAGTTGCTGTCACTGTACCACATTAACAACTTTTCATGTTTCATTGCTTAAGCCGGTGATAGCGGGATTCCTGGCGGAGGCTGTTGTGGTTAATCTTGCGTGATAGGAGAGAACAGAGAGTGGTATTGCTCATGCTTGTCCAGTTTTCTGTGACAATCTTTTTGACCATGCTGAACGTTCTTTCTGAGGAGGCATTGCTGTGTGGAACGCAGAGTAAAGCCTTCATAAGACTAGCAACCTGACTGAACCTCTCCTCTTTCCCTACAAGGCCCCAGAATCTGTCCACTCTCTCTTCCTGAGGCAAGTCCTTGCTGTCTGCGACCTTTTAGTCTGTGAGCTCCTCTCTCAGCTTATCTGGATTGAGTCTCAGCTGGGCAAGAATGCAACCTAGCCTTGCCACTGTATATTGTGAACACATTTTTAACACCGTATCAGTTAGTGCCTCACTAACAACATTTTTCACTTTTCATTTTTTATTTTCTTGATCATGTGGGCTTTGTTCATGCTTATGGATTCTTTTTAATGGTATATTTTCTTTTTCTTTAACAATCACTTATAATTGGTCTAAAACGCACTGTATAAACAAAATTATTTGTGAACTCAAAGTGAGGCCCCAGGGCTAAATGGGTTTTCTTCAATAACATGATCATTTGAAAAGGTAGGGGAATCACAAAACGAGGTCAACCTGTTTCAAGAAAGACATCCAGGCAGGAGCCTGGGTCCAACACGTTCAGGTCTTTTCGCAGCCCAGGTCTAAAGGGAAAACCTTCAGCATCTTCCCAATGACTTCCACGTAGAAAGCTCTCACTGTCCTGTAAGCATATGGCAAAATAACATTGCATTAACCAGGTGTCATTGAGAAAGACAAATAAAGAATCAAAGTATCATAACTGAGGCTACAACTTACTGGTATATCTTTCCCATTGACATGGAGGACAGTTCTTCACTTTCCAGAAATGCCCTGGCTGCAGCTCCAATGAAGAGGTCCTCATTCGCCACCTGGTTTTCCTGACTGTAGGACACCTCTTTGACGGGAGCATCTGCAATCAGTCCAGCTTGATGAATGTACCTGAAGTTATGTCTTTACTCGCCGTATCATTTCGCTGTGTAGCTTATGGATCATCACTCCCCCTGCCTAATGGTCAAACATAGGTAAAAATAAATAACGGAAAAAATAACATTCACACTTTTCTATATGTGTATCGCTAGGTCTCTGTTATGACCGCAGCTCAATTAGTCGCAGCCAGAAGGAAACACCAGATTGGTTTGGGCAAAAAATGACAACAGTTTATTTGTCATCCAAAAGAAACCACTTTAACATAAGAAAAAGATGGCAGTCCAATAAGATATGAAAGTCAGCGTTGTCAGACGTGTAGGATGTGGATGAGGGGAAAGTACAGTGTAGCGCGTGTTGGTTGCAAAAACAAAAAAACCACAAATAAAACGAGGTGTGTGAGGGAACAATGAAACGTCCCACGATGCCAAGGCCTGACCGGTCTTTTAACTCCTGGAATCCCCGAACGCAGCTAGACTGAGTTTGGTTAATTTCCTCCAAGCTCCACCCCAACAGGTACCTAATACAAAACAGACCACACAGGCCCTGGAAGACAACCAGGGTTGTGACAGTCTCCATCATTCCTCCTACCTACCTGGAAGGCAGTGTTGAATGCAACCAGTGGCTTGAAAGCAGCACTCTGATATAGAAAATAGAATTTCATTTCTGGGTCAAAGAGGTAGCTGGCCATGTCCCTGACTTTGCACTCCTTTCATCCACGCTACTGAAGTATGCCTGCAGAGCAGCCCATTGATTCAGTTATCCGTCGATGCATGAGTGGAGGCTCAGTCATCGTGTGCTGCAATACCTCAGAAGCTTCAGTGTTTCTGTGTCTGTGAATTCTACGAATTCTTTATACAGTTCGCTTCTCTTTGCACTACAACAGAAAATACAAACGAATATGGACAACAGTAATCATGACACTATAGTTGAGAAAATTGGTATTAAAGATAAACTGGATCATCATCATACTCAAAGTAAAATTACCGACAGTCAAACATTTCTTCTCTTATACTCACCTTTTGTCACCGTGGCTCTATACACCAGCCTGCAAATCTTCCACTGGGGCCTTGATGCCACAGCCGGTGTCAAGTTGGGCGAGGTGGCATATGCAACCCATATCCTGGACATGAGGCTGACTGGCTTTCAGTTTGGTGATGACCGAATGGTGCCTTCCTTACATCACACCGGAGTTGTCCGAGTTGAAGGCCACCGGTGTATCCCATGGTATTCCTCAAGTTCTGTGATAACCAGAGAAATTGTAAAAATATCAGCAAATGCAACTGAGCCAAAAATGCATTCCTCAGATGTAAATAAATAAACTCAGGTTAAAGAGGTTGCCAGCTTCTCAAAAAGGCTCTCTGCTTAACCCACGTTGCAGACTGGCATATCAATAAATTTGGTGACAACCTCAAGACTGCTCTCATCAGACACTCTTGCCAGAATCACAAGCTCCTTTTCCTTTTGGATTGTGTTGGACTTACCACAAAGAAGTTCAAAGGGCTGTGTCCGTTCCAGGGCAATGGCACCTACATAACAACAATAATAATATTTACAATAATATCAGTAAAAATAACAATGTGGTGACAAGTTTATGTTCCCATTAAGACACATTATAATGTCTACATTGAAACATAATGGCTTATTTTTCTTTAAAAACACATTGACTTTTTCATGCATTCCTGTTCTCTGGGCTTCATAATTGATTATGACAGATAAGTCCAGACCAAAGCACCATTATGTTTCCCGTCAAAACAGCCTACCACATTTTAAGTAGCATTAGCCTAATACTCAGAAAACTTATCTTTGATAAGCTTGTTTTTGTCCTTTCTGATGAGTATTTTCTTGCAATAGCAGAGTCTGGAAACATCCCATGCTGGCAGGGAAATCGTTGCAAAATGGTAAAGGAATGTTTTTCTTTGCAATTAGTATCACCATTTTTGGCTCTGCTTGCAACACCTGCTCTGCCTCTGTCTGTCCCTTCATTATGAAAGAGGATATCTGCTGGCTCCCGTTCTGCGCATCGGCAGCTCGACGATGCCTTGCTAATTTAGCATGATGGCTAACATCACCTTTCCCTCTGTGACCAATATTAGAATCTACCCTAAATAAGGTGCAAAAGGCGTGATTATTGTCAATTGAAGACCTGGGTGCAAGAAGTACTGAAGTCACAAAATAATACTTTTGAGATTCTGGGAGTCTTTTGTTGCAGATAATGACAATGGGCAATGGAAACGCACCAGTACACAAGACTTGAGTGCTTCTTTGCATAAATCTTTGTTATCAGATGATGCTCTTGCCATTATGGCTTTTAATACCAGTGTCAACTTTTTGCAAAATGTGACTTAAGTACTTCTTGCACAAAGGTCTTCAATTTCACTCTGTGAAAGAAAATTCTTCCGTCCAAGATGGCTCATAAATTTTGATTTCTTTGCCGCAACACCGGTATCTTCTCTCTTTTGTTGTCTCTCTCCCGATCTCAACTGCTTCTTTGAATTTGACTGACGTCCGCATCTGGAGCACGCAGAGGTCAACTGCATAATCATTGGATTGGGTTGCCAGGTTCAGGAGATAAACAGGTTGAACATTAAATTTTGTATGTGTTGTGTAAAAAACTGGCATTTGATAATTATCTGGAAACTGGGCAATGTTAGACAAACATAGTGATCCAATTATTCGGAAATAAATGTGGACCATGCAAATTACGGGAGATTCCCGGGAGAAATGACAATACGGGAGGCGGGTGGGAGATGGGTCTGAAATACGGGAAAATCCTAGGAAAAACGGGAGTGTTTGCAGTATGTCTTGTATTGCTTCTTATGTGCCTTTTTGCTGTGCCGAAGGCATAATAAATACAACCAAATCCATCTTCACACCTGAGTCCAGTCCTCAACTTCCTGTCCTCCGTGCACATCACCGGTGCTCAGAGTAAAACCGTTTCATTTGCACATCATTGAATTCTGTTTTTATTAACATTTAACACTGCATCCCAACTTTTTTGGAACTGGGGTTGTATAATAGCCCGCATTAACTGATTCTGAAATTTGTTCTACAGTAGCTCTTCTGTGGGATTGGACCTGGGGGGTCATTCTTCGCTCCCTACGTGCATCAGTGAACCTTAGGCGCCCATAAAACTGTTGCCTGTTTACCGGTTGTACTGCCTTGGGGGACTACTCTGAAATATTCACCACTGCATGCTGGGAGCACTCCACGGGACCTGCTGTTTCGGAGATGTTCTGACCCAGCTGTCTAGCCATCACAATGTAGCCCTGGTCTAAGTTACTTTGATCCTTAAACTTGTCCATTTTCCGTACTTCTAACACATCAACTCTCTTGCTGCTCAATATATCACCCCTTAGGGTGTCATCGTAACGAGATAATTGATGTTATTCACTTAAACTGTCAATGGTTTTAAAGTTGTGGCTGATTGGTGTGTACAGTATCATTCAAAAATTTGGAATTGATCGGATACTTTTAGGTCTTTGAAAGAAACTGATACTTTTACTCGCCAAAGTGACACGTTATTAATCAAAACATGAAGCCATACTTGAAGCTATATTTTTACAGACACATTTTATTTAAGCCCATACAACTGAGATATACCTGCTAATTTTATCTGTTTTATTTTTCAGACACATTTTTAAAAGCTATATTTGTGAATTGTGGCTTTTGTTGTGAAAAATCCCTCTTCTGCTCATCCTGAAAGCCAAGGGACTCATTTGCTTGATTTCCGCCACCTATTATATGTTATTAGGTGATTATCTTATCTTCTACGTATTAAAGAAACCGGGCACCGGCTGCCAATCACAATCCCATCGTCCTTTAATATATACCTGACTGCATGGGATCTGGTACCCAACAAATCCTTTCCCCAGGAAAAACTGAATGTGTTCTCCCTTCACATCAGTTATGTCCAATATCTTTCTAGCTGGACAGCTGACTGCTAAGTCTATTTTTTAGGTTCAACGCAGTGATTTTAAACAATCAAACAAAAAAAGACAATGCTCATATATTTTTGTGGCAGTATCCGTGGAGGGCGACAGGACATAAACATTTATCAAGGAATTATGCAAAAATTAGAAACGTACAGGAGAGTTCTAATGGAGCAGGTCAGTCAAACTGGCATTTCTAATAAAGGTGAAGATGCCGCATTTGATGGAGATTCTGCAATACATACCCTAGACATGGAGTGGCATGTGTCGGCCAACATGATTGTGGCGAGGTGACGAATCCATCATTGAGTGTTGGGTACAAGCTGGGGCCCGCTGTGACGATGAACAAGAACATTTTCTGCCCTTTTTGTCCATTGTCTTTATGCGTTCTGTCTGCAATGATCCGGGTGCAGATGGTGGTTCTCCAAGTTCCTTGGTCTGGGTGCAACATTACTCTGAGGATGAAGTAGAGACAATTCTGCAAGAGTATTTCACTGGCCTTGCGTCCAAGAATGATGCACATTAATGTGCAGTTTTCAGATTTCTTAGACCTTTGACAGCACTAAAACTGCGGCGCAGTCGCTGCTGTTGGCAAATGTCAGGGATGTTCATTGGAGATGTCCTTTAACTGATTTTCAAACCACATGTTGCTGTGAGATTTTTTAAATTCTGTAAGCAGCGTGTAGATGTGTAATAATGGCCATTTAATATTTCACAGCATGGTATCCAGGAAGCTCTGGGTAAAGATAGCTTAGTGTAAATTATTACTATTTTTTTTTTGTGGCATGCAGTTACTCTGGCTGGGAGTTACTATAAGTAGTTTTATAGTATGTCCAGTGTAAGTAAATTTCATTTCTGTTTTCATTTTTTAAAAAATTTCAATAATTTCTTTTGTAAAATGGGTGTCTATTAAGTCTGTCTTGCAGTTCTTGGCTGTTCAACCTCTGTTTAGTTTATTTCCATCACAGTTCTGCATTGGCAAATTTGTCCCCAGTTAGGAATGACCGTTCATGCTGTTGGCCCACCCACTCTGAGTAATATCCTGTGTAATATTGCACACACCAGTATACTGTTCCTTTCTGTACCAGTCTCAATTTTGTTGGCACAGTTTGATTCCATAGTTATAAAAGCTAAAAACTACGTCCCATCCATAATTTGTTTTTCTGTCACATCTGTTTTTCTTGCCTCATTATCCTCACTGTACTTTATAGTTACGTCACAGTGCCCTTGTCCATCTTAATTCTTTCCATGGCTTCCGCATACAATTTTTTGTTCTGCAATCGTGCATGTTCTACCGCGCTCTCAAACTTCCATCTTTTACAGTCCTCACATGTCGCATGATTTCCCTGACAATGACAGCAATGACTATATACTTGCCCATTTTCCTGCTTCTAACAGGTCAACTTCAACAATCAAGTGTACACTTTCTGCTTTGTACATCCCACCCCTGGACAGGAGCCTTTGTAACGAAATGATCAATGTTACTTGTTTCACCATAAAGGGGTTTTAATATTATGGTGACTGGTCTACACAGTACCATTTGAAGGTTTAGAAATGACCAGTTGCTAAGTTTTTGAAAGTCACTGATACTTTCGCACAACCAAAGTGAGACTTAATTGATCAAAACATGAAGATAAACTATATTTCACGGACACAATGTATTTACACCCCCCAAATTGAGATATACCTGTCCATTTTAAAAAAAAATCTATTTTATTTGTCAGACACCAATTTTTTGAACTCTGTGAATTCGAACTTTTGTTGTGAAAATATTATCTCTTGTTCCTCCCGGAAGCCACGAGGGTATCAGTTCCGCATTTCTGTACGATAGATGGCGGTAATGCACATACGTTTTCCAAAATAATACACACTCAAAAGAAGAAGTAGTAGAATTGATCGTTTGAGTCGGAATCGGTCTGAGGAACTTCATCTATTCTTGTTCTCGCCTGCATCCGTCTGGAGGTAAAATGTTTTCATCGGCGTATGTTCGTCAGTTTACCGGATATCTCAGAAAGTTGTGGATGGCTGTCAGTGAAATTTAGCGTGTTGAAAGATACTGTGCAAGGGAGTATGTGATTCAATTTTGGTGAAGATCCGACTCATATTACTAGGCTAATCCAGGATCCGAAAGAATTTATACAGGCTTAAGGAAAAATAACCCCTTTTTTGAACTCTTAACCAAAACAATAAATGTACTTCTCGTTCCATAAATATTTTTGGGCTATTTTCAGCTAAGTGTGCAATTTTGGGCAAAATATCGTTTTTAACCTATGTTATTCATAGTAAACTCTCAGGAAGCAATATAATATGTTGGGGAACACTTTTTTTCTAGTTTGAAAATATTGTTTGGTCAAGTCTGAGTGGGAAAAAAATGGTCAAAATGCCCATTTTGTTACCTGTCTGAAGTGGGGTCACTTTCACTTTTACTCAAGTAGATTTTTTTCCCCTCTTTTCCCTTGAGAAATCTTGTCACTTGCAAAACTTAATTTTCTTGGTATTTAAGGTCTCTAAAACACATTTGTCTCCCCATTATCTAGTTTTCTGAAAGAAATATTAGTTAAACAGCTATGTCGCGAACTTTGTTAAGGCACTGACTTTTTTTGCTACCAGCATCATATCTGAGGAAGATAATTAACGCTGTCTCCAATAGGCATCAATACTATAGTTTTTTTTTTTTTGGAGAGGATCAGGCTGTAAGGAATTTATTTTAGCTGCATTTTTGAATTTTAAGAAGCCGTGGGAGGAAGAAATAGCTTTGGAAGTTTTTCGAATTGAGGTGTCTTACAAATTGCACGTTTTTTGTAACTACAAAATAAGCCAGGTAGAAACCGTAAGAGTGACCTGGGCATTTTCATGGTGACTCGCGTTACATTTTTGTGCATTTCAAAATTGATATTGCGTACTTCATGATGATGAATGTTCAAACCCCAATGTGTGTGCTGGAAGGTGTTGGTAAAAGCTATAAAAAGATTTCATAACATGGCTTTAATTAACATGAATTATAGCGTGACTTGCGTTACATGAAACGGACAACACAAAAAACACATTGATTTTGGCTGCAGTTTCTAGCATACAAGTATGCAAGATAGAAAATAATTATGACTTTTAGCGTTCATATGACTAAATGTGGTTTCAAAGTGTACTGAAGGGAATTAGAATTTTGCAACTAATAAGTAGATATTATGCAATGAGTGTGACTCGCGTTACTGTGATTTGTGTTACACCTTGTCCAGTAGGGGGCTGCCAAGCTGTCACTGAATTACAGTCCCACTACATTTTGGGTTGTAACTCTACAACTAAATCAGATAAAATCAAGTATGATGTGTCATATTGAAGGTATTAACTTGTTCTTTAATATTATTTAGTGAAAATGTATTTTTTGAGAAATTTACATAGAAGAAACAAGCATAAACTACTCCGTCACGGAATTACACAAAATTGACGTGGTTTTTTTAATGTTGTGTTTAACTATTCAGAAAATGATGTTCCTGTCATAGTTCAGTTATGAAACTTCAATATGTTCATATTTAAGGTGTTTTGTGTTAATACTGTAAGTTATAGAAACAAATATTGATTTTAACCCTGCTCTATGGGCAACAAATTTCCAAAAGTCAATGTCACGGAATCACAAGAGGCAAGTTGTCACGGAATGACAGCAATAGTATTAATTAGTTTCAATGTACTTATTTCAATATATTATACATATGAAGAGTTTGGTTCCAAAATGCAATTTATCCATTTTAGTCATTTTGAGTAAATCAGCTTTTTCTGTGCTGGTGCCTATTGCATTTTATAGAAAAAAAACAAACTTTGACCATGAAAAATATACCATATGCATTTCTAATTACTGTTTTTTGCACCATGTGTAAGAAGTGCAGGACTATCGCACTATGGTATAATCTCAATTTCTGTAATTTTGGCACTTATTGCGTTATGGAACCAAACTCTTCATATATACATAATTATTTACATTTTTACAGTTAAGCAATATATTACAATGAGTTTTCCACTTATAATGACCAATCATAACACAAATTTTTTTTTTAATTCTCCATGTCAACATTGGCTTGGCGGCCCCCAGTATCATTTCAATGCATATATTGAAATACAGGGCAAAGTTAACCAACAGGAAAAAGATATTTCTGTGTCCAAACACTAATGAAGAAAAAATTCGAGCATTATAGAACAAAATTCAGCATTTTGACAGTTTGTATACCCAGACCTGGCATTACTTCAGGTTGTTCTGGTGGTCAGTCAATGAGTGAACTTATGGGTTGGTGCAGTAGTTACAGATAGATTGTCAGTTGAACAATGTAGGACTGAAATGATTATACTCTGAAAGACTAAACGAAACAAGTTTTTTTTTTTTATTAACCTCTTGCGAGCAGTCAAATATGGCCATTTATGTGTTGCTATATTTGAGGTTTTAAAATTCAAGATTTTTTCTTTCATAGAGGGGGGGCAAATTGCTTTAATGAAACAAGGCAATTGTAGCATTAGAATTTTATCATATTTCAGTTTCTCCTCATAATTTTAGTTCAGAGTAAGGACCAAAAGCACAAAAAATCTTCATGAAATTTCAGCTGTGAAATTATTTTACAAAAGAAAAAAGCAGATTAGAAAAATGGCTGGGAATTAAAACATTTCTGGAATCATAAACTCCTTGACCACAAGTGTACTTCATTTGACTGTGATTTTTTTTTATTTTTTATTATCTGGTGTTTATGAGCTAAATTAGTTCTTTAAGTGGCTCCCCAAGTTGTCAGAGCCCGTAAAATTATTCATTGTCAAATCATAAAATAATCATGTGTTAAACATGAATAAACTTTTGACTCATTAAGTTCCATATGAATTTATGATTTCCTAGCAGAAGTTGGCATGTTTTCATGAATATTGGCGCGGATGGACATCAATAGTGACCAGTGACCTATCTAAACCAAAAACATGCCTTTTCTGCATGATAAAGCTTAGAGTTTTGTCCATTTTTCTACAAAGCCACGTCAGCAAGCACACGTGCTCATTAAAGGAACTGCTTATTTTATAGTCAGAACGTTCACCCTGCGACAGAAAGTTTGCCATTTACAATTGCGATCATCTAAGCGACACGCAAGCTTGTATAAATGCTTTTCACACCCTACAAGGAGCAGGTATAACTCCCTAACACAGCAATATCTGAAATTTACCCAATTTTATCAAAACAGACAGTCTACTATCTGCTAAAAGCAAGCAATTTGCTGCACTAGATTGAACTGAATCAGTGCAACAAACATAGCAGGGGATACACAGTGCTGCCTTCTGTACACAGTTCTGTCAACTAACTAGAAATGGAAGGAAAGAAGGATCCAACTGCATATCCAACAAAACTTCCAAAAGCTGCCTCGCGTTACCATATCCTTTATATGTGACTTGTGTTACGCGTGACTTGCGTTTCCAACTTTAAATGTCATGCACAACTGCTTATGAGGATTAGATATGCATATAGTACAATTTTGATAAGTTTGGGTAACAGTAGGAAAAATACAATTTACAAATACAGCTTGCCAGGGGTTATTGTAAGGGAAGAAAAAATAGGTTTTTGTGACTTGCGTTACCCCACCATCACCACCCAACTTTAATGCACAATCCTGAAAAATCTGGAATAGATGGAGAATTTTAGTTAACTAAATACACTTGACCAAGGGGTGATTCCATGCTAGAAACTGAAAAAATGCTTAATTTGAGAAATGTTTTTCCGGTCTATTATGATTTGTAACCCTGAATATCCAAGTCATTTAGAACAAGTAAGTTTTCTCACTTGCATGAATGCAGAATGGTGATTTGGGGTGGAATTAAAGGAGACATGAAATTTCATCAAATTTTCAGTTTTTCACAATTTTCAATCAATTGCTTTAATTTCCCACTAATTGATATCACTATTTCCTAGTCTTTACGAGTCACCTATCTAGAGCATAGTCTGTCCACTTGCAAAGTGACAGTCACATGAAGCTTTGCTTGACGGAGAAAAATTTGAGAAATGACGGGCTGTTGATTGGCATGTCCCATACGACAGAATGAAGGCAAAAAGTTCTTGCCATTTATTTATTTTTTGAGCTGGAAACTTTCTATTTCAAATCCTCTAATTTTAGACTTAAGGTACTAAAATGCTACTGTCTCCCCAAAATTACATTTATTAGTTTTCGCATAATTAGCCTTAAAATTATTGTCCTGTACCACAGATTGTCCATACTACAGATCAATGGTAGAGTCCTTTACAGAACTGCTTAACTGCCAGAATTTCAAACGGTCAGGCGGATTTCTATTAGGGGTTGATATATGTGTGATAGTAAATGGCCTGAAATTTCTTTTGGTGTGAGATCTATTGGTAAATAGGAAAATTCCAGGTTTTCAGGTTCCAGAAGTCAACGGTTTGGTTTTTATTGTCTCGATGGGTCACCCCCCAGAGGGCCAAAATTTAACTTTTAAGAGAAATAGGTTTTTGAGTTGAAATATTTCAGTGCGCCCTCAAGAGCCCAGCTTCATTTTTAGTTTTTTCAGTCAAAATTAGGAGGAGTTTTGGAAAATTATGAAATTTTGTTGGGCTTTTGCAGGCGCCACCTATAGGGGGCGCTTGAAAATGCCATCTTGGACCAAAGTAGCAGTCACGTTTGAGGCATTCCTTGCTTGCGCCCTCATTAGCCGAAGCTTGTTTATGCAAGATATGATTCTATAACAATTTTTTTTGGTACATGTAGTTCACATGTAGAGCAATCAAATAACACAGATTTCATCCAAATCTGATGGGGGTGCATAGAGATCTACAGCCACAGAATACCCCTATTTTTGCATTTTCACCAAATTGAGAGCCACCTATAATTCTGCGCCCTCACCATCCCAGTATAATTTTAGTGGAATTGCACAAGGCTCTGTTATAAAATCATATCCTCTATAAACAAGCTTGGGCTACTGAGGGCGCAGGTAAGGAATGCCTCAAAGGTAAGTGCTACTTGGGCTCAAGGTGGTGTTTTCAAGCGCCCCTCAACAGCCCACCAAAATTTCTTGATTTTCCAAAACTCCTCCGAATACAGATTGAACTCAGCGAAAATGAAGCTGAGCTCTCTCAGTGCTCTCGTTCATGAATGCAATTCAACAAATTATTGATGAGTTTTCATGTGTCCCCTCTATAGGCCATTACACACAAAAGACAGAATGGAAAAATAGAACATTAATGCTGCTATTAAATAATTTGAATCAATTTAATTCTATAAGCCTAACCGCACGAAATCCAAAACTTTCCTATTTCACCATCCATGAGTAATCAGCCTTTTCAATTTCTTTCTGTAATCCACCTTTCGTGAGAAATGGCCGTAAGTGTTTATTAATTTTATTAAGTTTATTAATTTTGTGTTTCTGTGTCTGTGAATGTTCATTGTGAAAAGCAAGAGTTCAATGGATGAGTTGGTGGATCAAACGAGGAAGGCCTTCTGCAGCGGCAAGACCAGGCCTCTGAAGTTCCGGATCCAGCAGCTCAAAGCTCTTCTCCGTTTCATTAAAGAGAGACAGACGGACATCACCACTGCACTGAAAAGAGATCTGGAAAAGGTTTCTGGCCCACTGAAACCTGCAGCATGATCTCGAAACTTACTAACCCACTGAAACCTTCAGCTTATTGATTTGTAAATTTACTGACCCTCACAAACCACCAACTTGCTGATCTCTAAATGTACTGTCCCACCGAAACACTCAGCTTACTGATCAGTAAATTTACGCACCCACCAAAACCTTCTCTGAAACCCTCAGCTAACTGATCTGTAAGCTTACTGAACTGCTGAAACTCTCAGTGTATAGATTTGTAAACTGGCTGACCCTATGAAACCCTAAACTCACTAATCTCTGAACATACTGTCCCACTAAAACCCAACTTACTGAGCTCTAAGTGTGTTGTCCCACTCAAGTCCTTAGCTTACTGATCTCTTAGCACACTCACCCACTGAAACACTTATCCCACTGATACCCTCTGATTATTGAATTTTTGAAATATAATGACCCGAAAACTTAATGACTCACTCAAGCACTCAACTTACTCCTCTCTTAATGTACTGACCCACTGAAACCCTCAGCTTACCAATCCGTAAATTTACTCACCCACTGAAACCTTGACTGAAACCCTCAATTTACAGATTTTTGTATATTCTGTCCCACTGAAACCCTCACCTTTTTGATCTTTAAACTTGCTAACCCACAGAAACCCTCTGCATACTGATCTTTAGCACTTTGGGCTGATGCCAAATCAAGCTAATCCTTGATTGTGTGTATGACCCGAATTCCAGGCTTTATATCTCCAAATTTTAGGGTATGAGGCTGGAATAATGTCTTCAATGAAGTAAGTCACTTGTACCATTCAGAATTCTGGTGTAATTTGGTTTATTTTCATAACTTTGGGACAAAAGTGGTGCAAACACAAAGAAGCTTCTTGAAAATTGAACATTGAAGTTGTTCTTTTTCTTGTTTGCAATTACAAAAGTAAATGCTGACAAATAAAGGCTAGGAGGTAAAACCGCATTTCCTGGATCATGAAATTCTTGGCCACAAGCATGCCTCATCTGTGGGTGTTACTCAAAACTTCTGATTATCAGTGAAGCCAAGTATGAGCTGCCCCCCACCCCACCCCCCCATTCCTTCCCAAGGGCTGGACTTTGTTGGGTCCGTGTGCAGCACGCATGTTTTGCCCAGTAGACGGCGTCAAACGGTATTTTGCGCTCACACTCAATCGTCTGGGACCCCTCGTCTCATGATCAGTTTGGGTTGCTGTCTGGAATCTGTCACATACAGGCTGTAACCAGATGTGGCGCTCTTGAGCTACCATAGTCACTCGTGGGTGCCCTAAGCAGGGTCGGTCACTGACAGTGCCTGTGTTCCATTCTCGGATAGACAGCCGACTGAACGTTGAACAGTGACAAATGATGCACCACCTCTCGGCGGCCGAAATCTGCCCGTAACACACCAAAGGCTCTTTTTCTCTTTCCTGTGTCACAAGCTGTTCCATTTTCTTGATGCAGTAGCATTTTTCTTTTTTTTTTCTTTTTTTTTTGTTGGCTTTATGTAGGCTATTGACCACACCCATAAGAACAAGTCAAGTGTCACTGTACACAGCACAAACAGCTCAACGTTTGTTATTACTGAAGTGCTTGACGTGTGCACGTGGTGCACTTCAGGATTACAATACCACACGCTTTTCTTTATTTCCTCTCATGCCTCACTAGAAAAGCAATAAAAATCAATCGATTCTTCAGTTTGCCACAAATACAGTCCATAACTCACCGTTGCATTTTTAATGGCGCTAAGTATGTGTTTATGTTACGTACATGCTCTCTGTGTGTTTGTGTTGGGTGTATGGATGCTTATGTGTATGCGCTCTGTGTGTATGCAGAGTGAGCAGGCCTCTCTGCTGTATGAGGTGATGGGCCTGGAGGGGGAGATCTCTCTGGCTGTGGAAAGGCTGCAGGAGTGGGCAGCGCCTCGGCCGGTGGAGAAGACCTTGCTCACAGTCTCTGACCAGGTGTTCATCCAGCCACAGCCCCTGGGAGTGGTGCTGATCATCGGGGCCTGGAACTACCCCTGGGCCGTGACCATTCAGCCCCTGATTGGAGCCATCGCTGCTGGTGCGTAAAGGGCTGTGGAAATGGCCGCTGTTAGATTGTACACTGCCTAAAAACCACACCCCCATCTGACACTTGTTCTCTTTTCATTCTTTCAATTTTGCTTTCTTTCTTTATTCGTCCACAGGCAATGCAGCTGTAATTAAACCCTCTGAGATCAGCGCCCACTCTGCCAAGGTCATGCAGGAGCTGCTTCCTCTGTACCTGGACCAGGTCAACGAGTACTTTTAACCATTATTGCACATACTAATTATCAAGAGGGACCTGACTCATTGCTTCTAAGATTAAATTAAAGCACTTAGATTGGAGGGGAACATAAGTGGTTGCTAATGAGCATGTCTCCACGCAGAGTAACGTACGAGGGCCAGTTAGCCTTGTAATGCTGGATTCTGTGATGGACCACAAATTATTCAATTCAATTAAGATTGAGCTTTAATGCATGATATTATTGAAAGAAATGCAGTCAGTCTATTGTCTAAGAAAATTGAGCTTTTTGTGGAAAACAAATCAAGACATCAGAGTATAAAATATTTTAGCTACTTGTGCAACCTTGAAATGAGGACTTAGAGAACACAATAAGTTGTATACTTATGAACTCACATAGTCTAAAGTCGCATGATCAGGTCTGTGTTCTGCCATGAGTCTAATTTGTGTTTTTATTCTACACTGAATGGGAGCTGACATCACTGTGTTTGTGCAGGAGCTGTACCCTGTGGTGCTGGGTGGGGTTACAGAAACACAGGAGCTGCTGAGGCAGCGCTTTGACCACATTTTCTACACGGGCAGCAGCTCAGTGGGGAAGCTGGTGATGGAGGCTGCTGCTCGATACCTCACCCCTGTTACCCTGGAGCTGGGAGGGAAGAGCCCCTGTTACATACACAAGGACTGTGACATCAGAATTGCCTGCAGGTCAGCACTGTCAGAACAAAATCGCCTGCAAGTACGAACTGTGACACCACAGTCACCTGTGGGTTAGCTCTGCAGTAGCGCAATCACTCACAGCTGAGTCCTTGAACATCAGAATGACCTCTTCTGCGCTTTTTCACCTTAGTCTCCTGCGGGGTAAAAAAATCACCTGCAGAAAAGTCATGGTACATTGCAATTAGGGGTGCAAATCAGTGCTTGCCATATAAATCCTAACTGGTTACAAAAAACTGATATTTGTTTGTAAGCTCTACGATTTTTTTCTGCATTATATATCGCTAAGTTCCTTATGTTATGTAGGCCTACATGTGTTATTGAAAAAGCAATTATGCTTGCTGCTGCATGTGTTTTAGCTTCCTAAGTCCCAACTCCCGGTAATGTCTGCGTTCAGGGATTTTCAGTTCCATGCTTACTTTTTATGCATGATTGATCTCAACTTGGGCTGCAAATTTTGGAAATTTTCCTGAGCTGATAGTTTAAGATTATCAATCAATATACGATTAATAACTGAGGTACAAAACACGCATCTTTTCCTCAGTGTCCTCAGTTCCTCAGCAGCACATTAGTTATGTGAAACTAATTCATGAGGAACAAGCAATTCACATGTCCATAGTAGCAATTTTCTGGGATCTAAACAATCCTTTCAGCTACTGACTGAATGCAATGCAATGCCATTTCAAACAAATGTTAGCTAGCAAGCTTAAACCTGTTCCGTGTTCAATGCTTGATCATTATTTAAGAGGTTTTCCTCTTTTCACACAGAAAATTTACTGCCATTTTAAAAATTTTGTGGAATTTACAAATTTGCCATGTGCACAACTCAGCTGACAGAGACAAGGTCGAATGCGTAGCCATTCTTGTTGATGCATGAGTACAGCCAAGCTGCGATTGGCTGATGATGCGTACAATGCTACTAGAGCCTATCTGTGATTGGCTGATGTACGTAATGGTGCCAACAGAAGAATGTTGGCAAGCTTTCCACTCTGCTTGGAGCAAGCAAAAAGCCAGTCATCTTGTAAAACTATAGCACAAAAGGACAGTGTCCCAAAGTAGACAAATCGCCGTTGGTGGAAATAGCTTGTGTATATCTTTATTATGGCCATTCCCCCACTGTTCTTTCTGAAAACAAATGATTTACTGAAGGCATAGTTTATTTTAGTTCAGTTTTTAGAACATTAATTTTGCTTTTACTAACTTTGAAACATTTTTTGCATGCTGCTATGTCTGACTATGGCTGCCTTCAACCTGGAACCAATCAAAAGCAAACGTATGCTTTGAAAAAAGCAATGCTGTGGCATTTAGGAAGGAGAACAGCGAAGAATATTCCTTGACAACACTGTGTACTCTCTGTGGGTTGCTGAAAAAAGATTAAGTGTGACTACACGAGTGACTCAAACATCTACTGTCACTTGAATAATCTGAACCTATCAGCATTGTCTGTGCATGCTCAGCCATGAGCAAGATGGACATAGACCTAAATGCCCTGTTCCAGATGGCATTTCATTTCAGCTTCACTGTTTTGAAATGGTACTGAGATATGAGGAGAAAACGGGGCAGCACAGTAACTCTTGCCATCACATTTTCACTGTAGTTTATTATAAATGCTGACTGAACTGAATTCTGCAGAAAAAGGACCTTTCTGGTACCCAGGGCTTTGAGTTTTAAGTTGGATTTATGGCTTTACAACTGCCTGAGCAAGGGATAATGTAAAGGGCTGGGAGAAGCATGAAGTTAATAGAGGGTGTTGAGTTGGTGTGGGAAAATAAACTTGGTGCCGTAAAAAAAACGCACACGAGGGATGTACTGAAATGAAGAATCAAATCTGTTTTTTTTCAGTAAGATATGAGTGAAATAAAGACCAACGCGTGGTATTGTAGTCCCAACGTGCGCCGCGTGGTTGCGCTGAGTACTTTCGTTATAACGAACATTGAGTTGTTTGTGATGAGTACAGTGACGCTTGACTTGGTCGTGGTCACTAACTTGTATAAAGCCAAAAACAGAAAAATGCTACAGCTTCAAGTAAATGGCACGGCACAGGAGAGAGACAGAGGCGGAGCTAGGTCTTATTGGCAGGTCTCATTGGCTGTGGAGATGTGGCACGTCGTTTTCACTGTCACCGGTCAATAATCAGTTTTGCTGTGTGTACGAGATTGGGGAACGGGCCCTTTCGCTGACTAACCCCACCCATTACGGCCACCAGTAATATAACTCGTGCGTGTGTGCGTGCGTGCGTGCATTTTTAATGGCGCTAAGTGTAGTGAATCCACCATATTCTGCTAGTGCTTTGAATCCTTTTCTTTTCAGGAGGATCACATGGGGCAAGTTTACAAATTGTGGACAGACCTGCATCGCCCCCGACTACATCCTGTGCGAACAGAGTATTCAGAACCGGGTGGTGGAGGAGATTCGGAAGAGCATGCAGGTCAGAGGTCATTGCCACGACAGCTGGGCTGAGGAGAGGGGGGTTATTTTGGCTCACTTTGGTTTTAGGGTCCTAAGGCATTGGCTTGTGTTTGATTTGATCAGGAGTTTTACACGGATGACCCCAAGGCCTGCCCAGACTATGGGCGCATCATCAACCAGCGCCACTTGAAGAGAGTGATGGGCCTGATGGATGGCTGCACTGTAGCTGTCGGGGGGGAGAGCGACGAATCGCAGCTCTACATTGGTAAGTGACCAAGCCCTCTCACGGTATCGCATCAGAAACTGACAGTTTTTTGCATAATATTTGGACAAAGGCATATTTATGTTGTTTGCCTATGTATGCTCAGCCCTAACATTATGACCACCTGCCTACTATTGTGTAGGTCCCCCTTTGGCCACCAAAACAGCCCTGACTCGCCGAGACATGGGCTCCACTAGAACTCTGAAGGTGTGCTGTGGTATTTTGCACCAAGATGTTTACAGCAGATCCTTTAAGTCCTGTAAGTTGCGAAGTGGGGCCTTCATGGATCAGACTTGTTTGTCTGCCACATCCCACAAATTCTCGATTGCATTGAGATCTGGGTAATTCTGTGGCCAAGTTAACACCTTGAACTTCCTGTGTTCCCGAAACCATTCCTGATACATTTTTGCAGTGTGATTGGGTGCGTGATCCAGCAGAGTGAGGCCTCTACCATTAGGGAATATTGTTTCCATGAAGGGGTGTTTAGGTAGGTGGACCGTGTCAAAGTAAAATCCACATGAATGGCAGGAGCCTAAGTTTCTCAGCAGAACATTGCCCAAAGCATCACACTGTCTTTGCTGGCTTGCCTACTTCCCATAGTGCATCCTGGTCCCATGTCTTCCTCAGGTAAGCGACGCACAAGCTCCTGACCATCCACATGATGCAAAAGTAAACTTGATTCATCAGACCAGGCCTCCTCCTTTCATTGTTCCTTGGTGCAGTTTGGATGCTCACGTGTCCATTGTTGGCACTTTTGGTGGTTGACAGGGGTCAGCATGGGCACCCTGACCCGTCTGCATATACGTAGCCCCAAAAGCAACAAACTGCGATGCACTGTGTGTTCTGACACCTATTTATCAGAACCAGCATGCTCAGAAATTTCTCAAGGATTGGACCACACAGGCCGGGCTTCACTCCCCACGTGCATGAGTGAGCCTTGGTCGCCCGTGAAAGTCGCCAGTTCACTGGTCTTCCTTGGGCCATCGACGGTAGGAATTGCCCTCTGCATACTGGGAACACACAACAGGAGCTGTAGTTTTGGAGATGCTCTTGACCCAGTTGTCGAGCCATCACAATTCACAATTTGGCCCTTGTCAAAGACAGTCACATCAGTAGACTTGCCCATTTTTCCTGCTTCCAACATATTAAGTTTGAGGATAAAATATTCGCTTGCTGCCTAATATATCCCACCCACTAACAGGTGCCATTTTAATGAGATAATCGACGTTATTCACGTCGCTTGTCAGGGGTCGTAATGTTATGGCTGATTGATGAAGATTGATGAAGAAGTGAATCAAACCATTCACTTGTGCTTGGAATGTGGCTTCATAGTTTTTATTATGGAGGATATTTTATATTTTGGTTTTCCTTTGAATTCTTTGCTTCTTCTTTTGAATCTTTGTTCCATCCTTTATGCTGTAAGACCTTTTAATGGAACTCTTTTTCTCTAGTTTTAATGGAACTCTGTTTCTCTAGTTTTAATAGAACTCTTTTGCTCTAGTTTTAATGGAGCTCTGTTTCTCTAGTTTTAATGGAACTCTTTTTCTCTAGTTTTAATGGAACTCTTTTTCTCTAGTTTTAATGGAACTCTTTTTCTCTAGTTTTAATGGAACTCTTTTTCTCTAGTTGCAATGGAACTCTTTTTCTCTAGTTTTAATGGAACTCTTTTTCTCTAGTTTTAATGGAACTCTGTTTCTCTAGTTTTAATAGAACTCTTTTGCTCTAGTTTTAATGGAGCTCTGTTTCTCTGGTTTTAATGGAACTCTTTTTCTCTTGTTTTAATGGAACTCTTTCTCTAGTTTTAATGGAACTCTTTTTCTCTAGTTTTAATGGAACTCTTTTTCTCTAGTTGCAATGGAACTCTTTTTCTCTAGTTTTAATGGAACTATTTTTCTCTAGTTTTAATGGAACTCTTTTTCTCTAGTTTTAATGGAACTCTTTTTCTCTAGTTTTAATGGAACTCTTTTTCTCTAGTTTTAATGGAACTCTTTTTCTCTAGTTTCAATGGAACTCTTTTTCTCTAGATTTAATGGAACTCTGTTTCTCTAGTTTTAATGGAACTCTGTTTCTCTAGTTTCAATGGAACTCTTTTTCTCTAGTTTCAATGGAACTCTTTTTCTCTAGTTTCAATGGAACTCTTTTTCTCTAGTTTCAATGGAACTTTTTTTCTCTAGTTTTAATGGAACTCCTTTTCTCTAGTTTCAATGGAACTCTTTTTCTCTAGTTTCAATGGAACTCTTTTTCTCTAGTTTTAATAGAACTCTGTTTTTCTAGTTTTAATGGAACTCTTTTTCTCTAGTTTTAATGGAACTCTTTTTCTCTAGTTTTAATGGAACTCTTTTTTTCTAGTTTTAATGGAACTCTTTTTCTCTAGTTTTAATGGAACTCTTTTTCTCTAGTTTTACTGGAACTCTTTTTCTCTAGTTTTAATGGAGCTCTGTTTCTCTAGTTTCAATGGAACTCTGTTTCTCTAGTTTTAACGGAACTCTTTTTCTCTAGTTTTAATGGAACTCTTTTTCTCTAGTTTTAATGGAACTCTTTTTCTCTAGTTTTAATGGAACTCTTTTTCTCTAGTTTTAATGGAACTCTGTTTTTCTAGTTTTAATGGAGCTCTGTTTCTCTAGTTTCAATGGAACTCTGTTTCCCTAGTTTTAATGGAACTCTTCATAACATCATTGGGGGCAATAGTACATGTTCTTAATAGACAAAAAGCAATTTGTTCATTTTCTTAGGTTTAAATAGGTTTTGTCAGGGTCTCAACTCTTGAAGGTAGCAAAAAGACTCTTTGAGTCTAATCATGCCAAAAGTAACACTAAATTTTGTGGTAAAGAACAGAAGGTTAAAGAAGAGGTTATTCTGATCAAAATATGTTCTGTAAGGATCAAACATTTAAATTGGACAGTTCATAAATGTGCAAGGACTGGCCAGAGTTGGAGTCTGTTCACAAAATATGAGTGAGAAAGTTTCCAATCAGGATTGTATGGCTCTGCTCATTTCCCATCAGCCCCCACAGTTCTGACAGGAGTGACGGCCGACTCAAAGGTGATGCAGGAGGAGATCTTTGGTCCCCTGTTGCCCATCGTAACAGTGAACGGGGTGGATGAGGCCATTCGCTTCATCAATGAGAGAGAGAAACCCCTGAGCCTGTATGTCTTCAGCTCCAATAACAAGGTGTGTGAGTGTGTATGTGCATGCTCATGTACATGCATTTGTGCGTGTCTATTTGCTTGTGTGTGTGTGTGTATGTGTGTGTGCGCGTAGTATGTTTGTTGCTCTATGTGTGTTTTTATGGGCAGGTATTACAACCAAATGTCCCCATAAATGATGGAATTCCAGATTTCTTCATCCGTATGCGGACATTTTTTGGCCCCCACAAGGTACATCAGCTATTTTAATGTTGGGGCATATGGGAAGGGATGGGTTTAGGTTAGGATGAGGTTAAGGTTAGGGTTAGTTGGGTAGTGTTTATGGCCAAGGTCAGGGTTTGGGAATAAATGTAAGTCTATGGGATGTCCCCACAAAACATGAAAACACAACATGTGTACGCGTGTGTGTTTGTGTGTCTGTATGCGTGTGAGTGAGTGTGTGTGTATGTGTGCACGAGTTTATGTATGAAGTCCATGAGTGTTTGTGTAAAGTGTTTCTGTTACTGTGGATGTGCAATTGTGCCTGTAAGGTGTGTGACTGTGCATATGTGTGAGAGTGTCTGTAACTGTATGTCCGTTTATTTGTGCTATTCTGTGAGTCTTTGTATGAAATGTGTGATTGCATATGTGTGTTTTTGTGCGTGAATTGTATAACTGCGTGTGTTTGCATGTGCTTGCATTTTTTTTCTATACTTGCGAGGAATGAAAAGTAAAGGACTCAAAGACCCCATAAGTGTAGTAAAGTCTGAAAAACTAGAACTGTGTGAATAAAAAAAAGTGTCCCTCACTTTCCTCACTAAAGGAAAAAACTTTATTCTGGGCCAAAATATAGTCTCTTGTTGGGTAGGAAATCACTTGCAGACAAGTTACGGAACATTGCAGTTAGGGCTGCAAATGAGTATTCGGGTAATGAGTATTGTACTCTCCAAATAATTCTTAACTGGTTACAAAAAATTGATATTTGCTTGCTAGCTAGCATTTTTCCTGCATTTTTAGGTCACCTGAGCCGAAGGCGTGACCCATTGCGATCCCCTTTTGTCCGTCGTCGTCCGTCGTCTGTAAACTTTTCCTTGTGAACAAAATAACTTCAGTATTTACGAACCAATTTTGATGAGGCTCTGTATGCAGGCTTATATCCATAAGATCTTGGACGAGTTCGAAAACCAGATTGATTCGATCATATTTGATGGAGTTATTGCCCTTTGTTATATTATTATCATAAGCAACCTTGTGAACACAATAATTTTCGTAAATATTGGTCAATTTTCATGAAACTTTGCATGCTGGCTTATATCTATAAGATCTCAAAGAAGTTTGAAAACCAGACCAATTCAATCAAATTTGATGGAGTTATTGCCCTTTGTTATATTGTCGTCATAAGCCACATTGTGATCACAACAACTTAAGTAAGGGTCATTTAAGGATGTGTCATGTTTAGGTTTTGGAGGAAACTGGAGTATATCAGGAGAAAACCAACAACCTGTGGTTGGTACTTGGCAACTGCCTGTACAGTTTGAGGGGAAAATGCCCCGCGGGATGCGGTTTTACCTCAGAAGTAGAAAAGTAACTTGACCTATGTTAATGAAGGTATTATTCCTTCCTTTCACTGAAGCGTTTTTTGTTTAAACGCAAAATGAAGTTTTTATGAGCATATTCACAGACCGCACCGACCAAACCTATGTATTGTCAACTCTGTTAGTGCAAGCCTATTGTCTTGCATTTACTTTTTTATACCTAGATATGCTGGAAACCAGTTATCTTTATAGATGGAAGTGTCTTGAGGTGCTTTATAAAAATTGTGAATTTCATGACCCCCAGGCTCCATGTTTGCCCCTGGGGAGGGGGTCAATTTTACTATAGTTTATATAGGAAAATGATACTTTTGGGTATATTCTGTTAAATTTCTACTGGAAATCATTCACACTTGATTGACATTACAACAATGAGATGATATTATGATATTTTTGACAGTTTCCCTTACCCAGGGGCTAAGGGGCAGGGCCCAAGGGTCAAAAAATGGCTTGAGAAATCTTCTTTGCTTAAAGAAAATAGCCACAAGTTATATACATACAATTTAGAATACTTTATTGCTTATGATACTGGTTTCCATTAATCTGATCCCTGGGGTCAAAATTAGGGCCACGCCTAATGGCCAAGGTTTAACATTGGATATACTATACTCAGGTGACCGTTAAGGCCCATGGGCCTCTTGTATTTCCCCAAGTCCCATGTGTTTTGTTGGCACATATGTGTCATTGTAGCCCCCGGACTAAGTCGGGCGGCTACTATGGATTCACCTGTGCCGCCATCCCGTCCGCAGACACTTCCTTGTGAAAGCCCTACAGGCTGTCATTTTTGACCATTTTCTTTCATATTTGTTATGGACGTGGGTTGTACTTCACTTATGACACCCATTGATTTTGGTTGCCATGGCAACAGTATTGGCCAAGTAAAAAGCAAATTTGTGATAAAACATAGAGATTTCCTTGTGGAAGCTGTGCAGGCTGTAATTTTTGACCAGTTACTTTCATATTTGGTATGGAAGAGTGTTACACTTCACTTATGACATCTATTGATTTCGGCGGCCTTGGCAACAGCATTGGCCGAATAATAGGCAAATTAGTGGCAAAACATAGAGATTTCCTTGTGGACGCAGTATAGGCTGCAATTTTTGACCGATTTCTTTCAGATTTGGTATGAACATGTTCCAAGTCACTTATGACACGATTGATTTTGGTTGCCATGGCGACAGTACTGGCCGAATAATATGCAAATTCGTGACAAAACATGTAGCTTCCTTGTGGACGCAACACAGGCTGCAATTTCAGACATAACATTCTACGCTTATGTATTAGTCTTGGTAATTAAGTAAATAGATTGATTGTTAATCTGGCAATGTCCAATGGGGATGGGTTGAGATCCATCATTAAGGTGAAAGGCTTAGATCTGATAGCACTCAGCTGAAAAGCCAGCAGTACCAGGATTTGAGGTTGAAAGAAATAAAGCAACAAGCAGGATAGTTTTTTAAATCTGGGCCTACGGTATACAGGAACTATCTTTGGTAAAATGTAAAAAAATATCAGACGACAAAACAATTATTAATCATTAATTTTTGTGACTGGTTACGCTTTAATCAGCCAGTTCTTGTTTAATTGAGTACTTGTTTGCACCCCAACAATACAGTGATTTCCGCTACAGAATCCTGTCCGTTTTTAAACCAGTGCCGCCTGATGGCCTGAAGATCACAGCCATTGAATATTGGTTTTCAGCCTTGTCCCTTGTGTTTATATTTCTTCGGATTCTCTGAATCTTTTTATGACATTATGTACTGTTGATAATGAGATCACCAAATTCCTTGCAATTGTAACCTGAGAAACATTATTGTTGATCTATTTGCTGATGCAATCTTTACTTCTGAAAAGTTATAGTCGTCACCTGCGTGTCTGTCTGTCGGTCGTCTGTCGTCTGTCGTCTGTCCATGACTTTGTCCGGGTCAGTACTCAGCAACTAATGATTGCAGCTTCACCAAATTTGTGATGGTAACTAACTATGACCCATAGATGTGCAATGTCAGGTTTTCTGCTGGATTTGACCTTTGACTTTAGCGCTGAGACCTTCATCGTGGAAATCTTGTCCGGCCCAGTAATCGGTAACTATTGATGGCAGCTTTGTCAATTTTGGTATGGTAACACTCTGTGACCCGTGGATGTACAAAGGCTGAGGGGCATTCAGCAACATGTTATGTTTTTTTTTTGCGATAATGATGATTACTTGCTGTAAAACCAATCGCCCTTCAGGGACAATAAAGATGTTTGAATCAAAAGACCAGTTAACCTGTACTGCTGTGAGATGTTCCATTCAGTGTTTTTTCCCCCCCAGTATCATACAATTTTTTTATGTTCCAACTTTTTTGAAACATGTTAACATAACATGAATGGCAAGAACAGGCCATTCAGCCCAATTAAGCTCGCCAGATGATGTTGCTGGCATCAAATTCCAAATAATCTGATACTTTTCAAAAAACAGTAAAATTTCTCATTTTCAATATTTGATGTGTTGTCTTGTTACAACCCCAATTCTGAAATGGTTGGAACGAAGTGTAAATTGTGAATAAAATCAATGACTTTCAGATCTCATGAGCCAAAATGTTATTTACAATAGAGCATAGATAACATTTCAAATGTTGAAACTGAGACATGTTACATTTTTATCCACAAAATGAGCTTAATTCAAATTTTCTGGTTGCAACAGGTCTCAAAAAAGTTGGGACACAGGCAAAAAAGGGCTGAAAAAGCAATTAATATATTAGAGAATCAGCTGAAAGAACATTTAGCAAGTAATTAAGTTAACTGGCATCGGGTGTATAACATGATTGGCTATGAAAGGGATGTCTTAGAGAGGCCGAGTCTCTTAGAAGTAAAGATGGCCAGAGGCTCTCCAACCTGTGAAGGCTTGCATAAAAAAAAATTGTGGAATACTTTAAAAACCATGTTCCTCAGCGTCAGATTGCAAAGGCTTTGAAGGTCTCATCATCGACAGTGCATAACATCAAAAGGTTCAGAGAAACTGGAAAAATCTCTGTGCGTAAGGGACAAGGCCGAAGACCATTACTGGATGCCCAGGATCTTCAGGCCCTCAGACACCACTGCTTCACTCACCGGCATGATTCTGTCATTGACATTACTAAATGGGCCAGGAATACTTCAAGAAACCACTGTCTGTAAACAGTCCACCGTGCCATCCACAGATGCCACCTAAAACTCTCTCATGCAAAAAGAAAGCCAATGTTGAGCATGATCCAGAAGCGTCGCCGTGTTCTGTGGGCCAAGACTCATTTAAAATGGACTGAAGCAAAGTGGCGAAGTGTCCTGTGCTCAGACGAGTCCAAATTTGACATTCTTGTTGGAAATCATGGGCGTCATGTCCTCCGGGCTGAAGAGGAGAAAGACCACACCTCCTGTTATCAGCGTTCAATTCAAAAGCCAGCATCTCTGATGGTATGAGGATGCATTAGTGCATATGGTGTGGGACATTTGCATGTTTTAAAAAGTACCATGAATGCTGAAAGGTATATAAAGGTTTTAGAGCAACATATGCTCCCCTCCAGATGACCTCTATTCCAGGGAAGGCCTTGTGCATTTCAGCAGGACAATGCAAAACCACATACTGCAGCTATTACAACAGCACGGCTTCTAAGTAGAAGAGTCCGTGTGCTGAACTGGCCTGCCTGCAGTCCTGATCTTTCACCGATTGAGAACATTTGGCACGTAATTAAAAGAAAAGTCTGTCAAAGGAGACCCAAAACTCTCCAGCAGCTGGAAGCCTGTATTAAACAAGAGTGGGATCAAATTCCAATGGCTAAACTCAAGAAACTTGTCTCCTCAAGGCTCAGACGCTTTCACTCTGTGTTAAAAAGAAGAGGGGATGCTACACCATGGTAAACAGGCCCCTGTCCCAACATTTTTGAGACCTGTAGCAGCCATCAAATTTGAAATGAGCTCATTTTGTGGATAAATTGTAAAATTTCTCAGTTTCAACGTTTGCCATGTTATCTCTGTTCTATTGTGAAAAAAATACAGGCTGGTGTGATTTGAAAGTCACTGCGTTTTGATTTTATTCACAATTAACACTTCGGGCTCTAAATTCGTAGACCAGGCACAGGCGCGGCGAATGGGGGGTGCGCCGCGCCAACGGGGTGTGTCCAGGCGTATGTTGCAATTTCGTGCCCGGCATAGCCTGGTGCAAGTACTCCTCTGTCCCTCCTTCCAGCGCAAGTTGGCAAAGAAGGCGTGTTTGGGTATAACACAGCCGCGTCAAATATTGCTCATTGGCAAGAGAAACGATGGATAGCGTGTTCCTTATAACAGCCTGTTGCTGCTTAAAATGTTGAGATTAACATGCATGGACAGCAATGCAAGATACGTTACGCATTTATTTCCAATATGTGACCTTAATTCAGTACGACATCATAGCAATCGGGCTGTATTTCTTTCCCCCACTAAAAACGACCTAAGTGACAATAATAGTCGAGTTTTGAGCTGCTTGCACACTGGACGCGAAACGAATTTTTCGCACGACAGATTGCGTTGAACGCAGTGTCTCGTGTCCGAAAGTCTGACAGGGTTTTAATATATCTCCGTGTCCGACAGTCGATTATTGTTTTTAATTTCTTCAAATCTACTGACTCATGTCGATATTAAACGTGAATGTTTTGATAAGAGGGCTCAGTTCTTCAAGATGAGAACCGAGAATTTCAATCAATGTTTCTGTTTAAGCTCTGCTCAATAAAGCGAGTCGACACTGGCGCGAGACAATGTACAATGCCTCCGTGTCTGACAGCAAAAAAAAGAAGAGGACGATTAGAACAGATTGATACCGAAATAAAGAATGAAAAGAAACATTTTAACAACAGAATATTCAATGAACACTGCGATTTATTTAATTGCGGGTCATCTTTTTTGGCTGTTCCGTTTGTTGGTGATATATTTTATTCCTTATTTCGTTATAAATGTGTTCTCATATCAATACTTTTACTTACATGGAGTATTTTGCATTTCGCGTCGGACAGTCTTGATCGTGCAGGCGATAATTTATTCACACTGTCAATGGTCATGGAATTGATTTGCTCACTGACTGCAAGTACTATTTTATCTCTGCTGTGGAAATAAGCGTGAATCTGTTCGATCCATCCAATTTTCAAAGGAAAGACAGTCTATCTTCAACGGAAGAAAACACGAATAGGCTAAAAAGACCAAGAAAAGTCGATAGCTATCAATTTGCATTTTGTGAAGGTGAACACAAACACGGCCAAGTTTGCACGTCTAATAATTCCTGGAATACTCGGAAAAATGAGGACTTTTATGAGCTATATTAAAACCCTGTCCGACTATCGCGTCTTTGCATTGACTTTGTCTGTAATCAGTCGTGCGAAAAATTTGTTTCGTGTCCAGTGTGCAAGCGGCTTTAATGAGCATAGAACGCAAGCATTCGAGATATATATATATATATATATATATATATATAGAGTTTGTGGTTGGCTGAGAAAGATGTGAAGTCATTAGTTTGCATCACAGATTCAGCTGCGTTGATTAAGCCAGGTCAAGTTTTCATTACGCGTGCCTATGCCTTTAATCTGACATCAGGACAATCGATGTAGATATGATAATTTATGTCCTTATTAATATTTTTATATTAAATGGCGCTTCCTGTAATTATTTATTGCATCGAAATGTGCCTGACATTCTGGAAACCTGCCTGAGAGATTTCGGTGACGTGACTGCACAGAAATTAAACCAGGTTGGAGCTGGCGAGTTTTCTGTGCAACTCCAGCGGATACTGTTTCTACGAAATTGTCATTGCGTCTTGATGAATATGTGACAACTCCCCCTACTACGCCGGCACACCCATCTCGGCGCACGTTCGTCTACCAAAGGCTGCGCACAGTGTTGCACCTCATGATATTTCCACTGCGCGGGCTGCGCCGGACGAAATTATCACTGCGTGGGCTGCGCCACGCCACACCAAGAAATTAGAGCCCCGCGTCCCAACTAGGTCGGAATTGGGTTTGTACTATATTCAACTAAATACAGGGTTTAAATGATTTGCAAATTATTGCTTATTTACATCATTTTATGTAGCGTACCAGCCTTTTGGGATATTGGTTATATTATTATTATAAATAAATGATCAATTATTATAATTCTAATTTATTATTTTTATTTTTTCTGCAGCTGATAAAGCGGTTTGTTGCCGAGACCTCCAGTGGGGGGCTGGTGGCCAACGACTGCCTAGTTCAGTATACCATCAGCGCTCTGCCCTTCGGCGGAGTTGGTAAGTGACTAAGTGCACCCGCCTCTGCCCTACAGCAGTACAAGCCCTCTACCCTACTGCAGTGTAAGTGTGCACTCCTCTTCCCTACAGCAGTGTAAGTGTTCACTCTTCTTCCCTACAGCAGTGTAAGTGTTCACTCCTCTTCCCTACAGCAGTGTAAGTGTTTACTCCTCTTCCCTACAGCAGTGTAAGTGTTCACTCCTCTTCCCTACAGCAGTGTAAGTGTTCACTCCTCTTCCCTACAGCAGTGTAAGTGTTCACTCCTCTTCCCTACAGCAGTGTAAGTGTTCACTCCTCTTCCCTACAGCAGTGTAAGAGTGCACTCCTCTTCCCTACAGCAGTGTAAGAGTGCACTCCTCTTCCCTACAGCAGTGTAAGTGTTCACTCCTCTTCCCTACAACAGTGTAAGTGTTCACTCCTCTTCCCTACAACAGTGTAAGTGTGCACTCCTCTTCCCTACAGCAGTGTAAGTGTTCACTCGTCTTCCCTACAGCAGTGTAAGTGTTCACTCCTCTTCCCTACAGCAGTGTAAGTGTTCACTCCTCTTCCCTACAACAGTGTAAGTGTTCACTCCTCTTCCCTACAACAGTGTAAGTGTTCACTCCTCTTCCCTACAGCAGTGTAAGTGTTCACTCCTCTTCCCTACAACAGTGTAAGTGTTCACTCCTCTTCCCTACAACAGTGTAAGTGTTCACTCCTCTTCCCTACAGCAGTGTAAGTGTTCACTCCTCTTCCCTACAACAGTGTAAGTGTTCACTCCTCTTCCCTACAACAGTGTAAGTGTTCACTCCTCTTCCCTACAGCAGTGTAAGTGTTCACTCCTCTTCCCTACAACAGTGTAAGTGTTCACTCCTCTTCCCTACAACAGTGTAAGTGTTCACTCCTCTTCCCTACAGCAGTGTAAGTGTTCACTCCTCTTCCCTACAACAGTGTAAGTGTTCACTCCTCTTCCCTACAACAGTGTAAGTGTGCACTCCTCTTCCCTACAGCAGTGTAAGTGTTCACTCCTCTTCCCTACAGCAGTGTAAGTGTTCACTCCTCTTCCCTACAACAGTGTAAGTGTTCACTCCTCTTCCCTACAACAGTGTAAGTGTTCACTCCTCTTCCCTACAGCAGTGTAAGTGTTCACTCCTCTTCCCTACAACAGTGTAAGTGTTCACTCCTCTTCCCTACAACAGTGTAAGTGTTCACTCCTCTTCCCTACAGCAGTGTAAGTGTTCACTCCTCTTCCCTACAACAGTGTAAGTGTTCACTCCTCTTTCCTACAACAGTGTAAGTGTTCACTCCTCTTCCCTACAGCAGTGTAAGTGTTCACTCCTCTTCCCTACAGCAGTGTAAGTGTTCACTCCTCTTCCCTACAACAGTGTAAGTGTTCACTCCTCTTCCCTACAGCAGTGTAAGTGTTCACTCCTCTTCCCTACAGCAGTGTAAGTGTTCACTCCTCTTCCCTACAACAGTGTAAGTGTTCACTCCTCTTCCCTACAGCAGTGTAAGTGTTCACTCCTCTTCCCTACAGCAGTGTAAGTGTTCACTCCTCTTCCCTACAGCAGTGTAAGTGTTCACTCCTCTTCCCTACAGCAGTGTAAGTGTTCACTCCTCTTCCCTACAGCAGTGTAAGTGTTCACTCCTCTTCCCTACAGCAGTGTAAGTGTTCACTCCTCTTCCCTACAGCAGTGTAAGAGTGCACTCCTCTTCCCTACAGCAGTGTAAGTGTTCACTCCTCTTCCCTACAACAGTGTAAGTGTTCACTCCTCTTACCTACAACAGTGTAAGTGTGCACTCCTCTTCCCTACAGCAGTGTAAGTGTTCACTCCTCTTCCCTACAACAGTGTAAGTGTTCACTCCTCTTCCCTACAACAGTGTAAGTGTTCACTCCTCTTCCCTACAGCAGTGTAAGTGTTCACTCCTCTTCCCTACAACAGTGTTAGTGTGCACTCCTCTTCCCTACAACAGTGTAAGTGTGCACTCCTCTTCCCTTCAACAGTGTAAGTGTGCACTCCTCTTCCCTTCAACAGTGTAAGTGTTCACTCCTCTTCCCTACAACAGTGGAAGAGTGCACTTCTCTTCCCTACAGCAGTGTAAGTGTTCACTCCTCTTCCCTACAACAGTGTAAGAGTGCACTCCTCTTCCCTACAACAGTGTAAGTGTTCACTCCTCTTCCCTACAACAGTGTAAGAGTGCACTCCTCTTCCCTACAACAGTGTAAGTGTTCACTCCTCTTCCCTACAGCAGTGTAAGTGTTCACTCCTCTTCCCTACAACAGTGTAAGAGTGCACTCCTCTTCCCTACAGCAGTGTAAGTGTTCACTCCTCTTCCCTACAACAGTGTAAGTGTTCACTCCTCTTCCCTACAACAGTGTAAGTGTGCACTCCTCTTCCCTACAGCAGTGTAAGTGTTCACTCCTCTTCCCTACAGCAGTGTAAGTGTTCACTCCTCTTCCCTACAGCAGTGTAAGTGTTCACTCCTCTTCCCTACAACAGTGTAAGTGTTCACTCCTCTTCCCTACAACAGTGTAAGTGTTCACTCCTCTTCCCTACAGCAGTGTAAGTGTTCACTCCTCTTCCCTACAACAGTGTAAGTGTTCACTCCTCTTCCCTACAACAGTGTAAGTGTTCACTCCTCTTCCCTACAGCAGTGTAAGTGTTCACTCCTCTTCCCTACAGCAGTGTAAGTGTTCACTCCTCTTCCCTACAACAGTGTAAGTGTTCACTCCTCTTCCCTACAGCAGTGTAAGTGTTCACTCCTCTTCCCTACAACAGTGTAAGTGTTCACTCCTCTTCCCTACAACAGTGTAAGTGTTCACTCCTCTTCCCTACAGCAGTGTAAGTGTTCACTCCTCTTCCCTACAACAGTGTAAGTGTTCACTCCTCTTCCCTACAACAGTGTAAGTGTGCACTCCTCTTCCCTACAGCAGTG
This sequence comes from Gymnothorax reevesii, assembly GCA_029721435.1. Classification (NCBI taxonomy): domain Eukaryota; kingdom Metazoa; phylum Chordata; class Actinopteri; order Anguilliformes; family Muraenidae; genus Gymnothorax; species Gymnothorax reevesii. The sequence continues at coordinate 66,329,821 of CM056574.1, read as the reverse complement.
TAAGTGTTCACTCCTCTTCCCTACAGCAGTGTAAGTGTTCACTCCTCTTCCCTACAACAGTGTAAGTGTTCACTCCTCTTCCCTACAACAGTGTAAGTGTTCACTCCTCTTCCCTACAGCAGTGTAAGTGTTCACTCCTCTTCCCTACAACAGTGTAAGTGTTCACTCCTCTTCCCTACAACAGTGTAAGTGTTCACTCCTCTTCCCTACAGCAGTGTAAGTGTTCACTCCTCTTCCCTACAACAGTGTAAGTGTTCACTCCTCTTTCCTACAGCAGTGTAAGTGTGCACTCCTCTTCCCTACAGCAGTGTAAGTGTTTACTCCTCTTCCCTACAGCAGTGTAAGTGTTCACTCCTCTTCCCTACAGCAGTGTAAGTGTTCACTCCTCTTCCCTACAGCAGTGTAAGTGTTCACTCCTCTTCCCTACAGCAGTGTAAGTGTTCACTCCTCTTCCCTACAGCAGTGTAAGTGTTCACTCCTCTTCCCTACAGCAGTGTAAGTGTTCACTCCTCTTCCCTACAGCAGTGTAAGTGTTCACTCCTCTTCCCTACAACAGTGTAAGTGTTCACTCCTCTTCCCTACAGCAGTGTAAGTGTTCACTCCTCTTTCCTACAGCAGTGTAAGTGTGCACTCCTCTTCCCTACAGCAGTGTAAGTGTTTACTCCTCTTCCCTACAGCAGTGTAAGTGTTCACTCCTCTTCCCTACAGCAGTGTAAGTGTTCACTCCTCTTCCCTACAGCAGTGTAAGTGTTCACTCCTCTTCCCTACAGCAGTGTAAGTGTTCACTCCTCTTCCCTACAGCAGTGTAAGTGTTCACTCCTCTTCCCTACAACAGTGTAAGTGTTCACTCCTCTTCCCTACAGCAGTGTAAGTGTTCACTCCTCTTCCCTACAGCAGTGTAAGTGTTCACTCCTCTTCCCTACAGCAGTGTAAGTGTTCACTCCTCTTCCCTACAGCAGTGTAAGTGTTCACTCCTCTTCCCTACAGCAGTGTAAGTGTTCACTCCTCTTCCCTACAGCAGTGTAAGTGTTCACTCCTCTTCCCTACAGCAGTGTAAGTGTTCACTCCTCTTCCCTACAGCAGTGTAAGTGTTCACTCCTCTTCCCTACTGCAGTGTAAGTGTTCACTCCTCTTCCCTACAGCAGTGTAAGTGTTCACTCCTCTTCCCTACAGCAGTGTAAGTGTTCACTCCTCTTCCCTACAGCAGTGTAAGTGTTCACTCCTCTTCCCTACAGCAGTGTAAGTGTTCACTCCTCTTCCCTACAGCAGTGTAAGTGTTCACTCCTCTTCCCTACAACAGTGTAAGTGTTCACTCCTCTTCCCTACAGCAGTGTAAGTGTTCACTCCTCTTCCCTACAACAGTGTAAGTGTTCACTCCTCTTTCCTACAGCAGTGTAAGTGTGCACTCCTCTTCCCTACAGCAGTGTAAGTGTTCACTCCTCTTCCCTACAGCAGTGTAAGTGTTCACTCCTCTTCCCTACAGCAGTGTAAGTGTTCACTCCTCTTCCCTACAGCAGTGTAAGTGTTCACTCCTCTTCCCTACAGCAGTGTAAGTGTTCACTCCTCTTCCCTACAGCAGTGTAAGTGTTCACTCCTCTTCCCTACAGCAGTGTAAGTGTTCACTCCTCTTCCCTACAACAGTGTAAGTGTTCACTCCTCTTCCCTACAGCAGTGTAAGTGTTCACTCCTCTTCCCTACAACAGTGTTAGTGTGCACTCCTCTTCCCTTCAACAGTGTAAGTGTTCACTCCTCTTCCCTACAACAGTGGAAGAGTGCACTCCTCTTCCCTACAGCAGTGTAAGTGTTCACTCCTCTTCCCTACAACAGTGTAAGAGTGCACTCCTCTTCCCTACAACAGTGTAAGTGTTCACTCCTCTTCCCTACAACAGTGTAAGAGTGCACTCCTCTTCCCTACAACAGTGTAAGTGTTCACTCCTCTTCCCTACAACAGTGTAAGTGTTCACTCCTCTTCCCTACAGCAGTGTAAGTGTTCACTCCTCTTCCCTACAACAGTGTAAGTGTTCACTCCTCTTCCCTACAGCAGTGTAAGTGTTCACTCCTCTTCCCTACAGCAGTGTAAGTGTTCACTCCTCTTCCCTACAACAGTGTTAGTGTGCACTCCTCTTCCCTTCAACAGTGTAAGTGTTCACTCCTCTTCCCTACAACAGTGGAAGAGTGCACTCCTCTTCCCTACAGCAGTGTAAGTGTTCACTCCTCTTCCCTACAACAGTGTAAGAGTGCACTCCTCTTCCCTACAACAGTGTAAGTGTTCACTCCTCTTCCCTACAACAGTGTAAGAGTGCACTCCTCTTCCCTACAACAGTGTAAGTGTTCACTCCTCTTCCCTACAACAGTGTAAGTGTTCACTCCTCTTCCCTACAGCAGTGTAAGTGTTCACTCCTCTTCCCTACAACAGTGTAAGTGTTCACTCCTCTTCCCTACAGCAGTGTAAGTGTTCACTCCTCTTCCCTACAGCAGTGTAAGTGTTCACTCCTCTTCCCTACAGCAGTGTAAGTGTTCACTCCTCTTCCCTACAGCAGTGTAAGTGTTCACTCCTCTTCCCTACAGCAGTGTAAGTGTTCACTCCTCTTCCCTACAGCAGTGTAAGTGTTCACTCCTCTTCCCTACAGCAGTGTAAGAGTGCACTCCTCTTCCCTACAGCAGTGTAAGTGTTCACTCCTCTTCCCTACAACAGTGTAAGTGTTCACTCCTCTTACCTACAACAGTGTAAGTGTGCACTCCTCTTCCCTACAGCAGTGTAAGTGTTCACTCCTCTTCCCTACAACAGTGTAAGTGTTCACTCCTCTTCCCTACAACAGTGTAAGTGTTCACTCCTCTTCCCTACAGCAGTGTAAGTGTTCACTCCTCTTCCCTACAACAGTGTTAGTGTGCACTCCTCTTCCCTTCAACAGTGTAAGTGTGCACTCCTCTTCCCTTCAACAGTGTAAGTGTGCACTCCTCTTCCCTTCAACAGTGTAAGTGTTCACTCCTCTTCCCTACAACAGTGTAAGTGTGCACTCCTCTTCCCTTCAACAGTGTAAGTGTGCACTCCTCTTCCCTACAACAGTGTAAGTGTTCACTCCTCTTCCCTACAACAGTGGAAGAGTGCACTCCTCTTCCCTACAGCAGTGTAAGTGTTCACTCCTCTTCCCTACAACAGTGGAAGAGTGCACTCCTCTTCCCTACAACAGTGTAAGTGTTCACTCCTCTTCCCTACAACAGTGGAAGAGTGCACTCCTCTTCCCTACAGCAGTGTAAGTGTTCACTCCTCTTCCCTACAGCAGTGTAAGTGTTCACTCCTCTTCCCTACAGCAGTGTAAGTGTTCACTCCTCTTCCCTACAACAGTGGAAGAGTGCACTCCTCTTCCCTACAGCAGTGTAAGAGTGCACTCCTCTTCCCTACAACAGTGTAAGAGTGCACTCCTCTTCCCTACAGGAGTGTAAGTGTCCACTCCTCTTCCCCACAGCAGTGTCAGAGTGCACGCCCTTATCCTGTAGCAGTGTAAGTGTGCACTCCCCTACCATTCAGCAGTCTAAGTAAGCACTGTTTTACCTTACATTGGTGTAAGTGCACTCCTCTTAACTATGGCAGTGTAAGTACAAACTCCTTTATCTTAAAGCAGTGTGAATGTGCACTTCTCTACCCTACAGCACTGAAAGTGTTCACTCCTCTACCCCTCAGCAGCTTAAGTGCAAACTTCTCTATCGGCATATAGTGTTTGTCTCCACTCATCTTCCCTGAGCTTTTGTGCTTTGTGGGTAGGCAGGAGAAATGGGAGAACTTAATAATTTTCTCTAGCTAATGAAAGTGATTTGGAGAGCACAATGACTCTTTGTCGGAGTGTGTCCCTAAGGGGGGCTGGGTGTCATTAAAGAGGAGTGTCCCATTAAACTCAGTCTGTGTCCTGATTAAGAGGTGCACTGATTTTGTCAGATTAAAATATTTCTGGCAGGAATGACCTAATCTGATAATGACTGCTCCTTTCCAGAAAACCTGTGGCTGTCAAGAAAATTGCATTATCTGCAGGCTTTTTAGTCTTGTTGTCGTCCTGTATTTACAATCAAAGATCTTTAGTCCTCACCCCAACCCAGGGTTGGGTTCAATTACTTTTTTCAATCACAATTGATTGTAATTGTAATTAAAATTACAATTACTTTCTGGACAGAATGTTCAATTACAATTACTTTTTGGGAAAAAAGCAATTAAAATTAAATTACAATTATGAAAGTAATTGATTTCAATTACTGTAATTGTAATTGAAAAAAGGAATTGAACCCAACCCTGCCCCCAACCCCTAATCTTTTCAATCTTTTTTTTTTTTTCATTTCAAATGGTTTTGCCTTAATTTTCTTTTCACCTTCATTTTTCATCCTTGTTGCTTGAGAGATAAAGCAGTTTCACTGCTGACTTGGGCTTTGGAAGGATACTACTTTTGTACTATACTATACCTCATACCTGCGTATATCAGACGACATCCTCTATACAGTAATAAAGTGACGTGTGGAGCAACACAGGCAAGAATAACAGCACCCTCTCCGCCCCCCAGGTCACAGTGGGATGGGATGTTACCACGGGAAATACACATTTGATCAGCTGAGCCATCTGCGTTCGTGCCTGCTGAAGCCGCAGTCCATGGAGGCCGCAAACAGGATGCGCTACCCGCCGCACACTAACAAAAAGCTGCGCTGGGCTTACTTCCTGTTCCTGTCGCGAGCCCGTCCCACTCGGATATGCCACTTTGCCCTGCTGTCCGCGGCCGCCATTCTTGCCACGATCTTTGCAAAGGTGAGGTCATCGTGCTCTTCCCGAAGGCAAGATTGAGAGCTTGCATTAGACAGCTGTTAAGTGGCTTCTGTTATTGCTCATCTGAGCCCTCGGCGACAATTCTCCCATTATCGGAGAGGTGGGTGCACTTGTAAGAAATGAGGGCATCAACGGTCACCGCTAGCAGCTCCCTCTTCATTCTACAGATGCCATCATGCTGTAGATGGGTGTCCAGAAAAAGGAGGTGCACTGTCAGTCGAGCACTTGGATACTGGCACAGTTTGTCCTCTGTTGTCTCGTGTGGTGAATCTGAGAACAACAAGTATGAGGCTGAAGTAGAGACGCCAAACTTATTTAGCAGGCACTAGCATCTGGAATATAAGGCCTTTTTATGGGGTCATAGTCTGAACACCTATCAGCCTATATGCTTATCTTGTACACTTGCACTGACTTTTCACGAACTGCTCATTTCTGAAACTTCTAATCATGTTGTCAAATGAATATTCAAAAAGAGTTTGAATGCAATAAACTAATTGCACATTTTCACCCAGGAGGCATTCACACTCGGGTCTCATGAGTATAAGTATTATGGCATTAGATTGTGGATTGTGGTTTGTATGCTTTGCTGTTGCAGGTAATGTGTCACTATATTAAGTTGCTGCCTCCCTAATATTACCCAGCATGCCCTGTTGAACTCTGAGCTCCACGTAATCTTGGTTGCAATAGCCCATGACTGATTCTCGTTTTGGGTGTGTGTGTGTGTGTGTGTGTGTGTGTGTGTGTGCTTGCGTGCGTGTTTGTTTATGTGTGTGCGTGTTTGTGCTTGTGTCTGGTGTTTACAGTGCTGTGAAAAAGTATTTTCCCCCTTTCTGAATTCTTCTATTTTTGGATATGTGTCACACTTAAATGTGTCAGATCATCATACTTATCTTTATATTGGACAAAAATAACCAGAGTAAACAGAAAATTCAGTTTTTCAATGTGCGTGTCTAATGTTTACAGTATTTGCCCCTTTCCGATTTCTTTTATTTTTGCCTAACTCTCACTTATATGTTTCAGCTTATCAAATTAATTTTTGATATAAAACAGATAACCAGTTTATCAATGACTATTTCATTTTTTGATGGTAAAAAGCTATCCAACCCTGCCTGCCCCTATATGAAAAAGTAATTAGCTCTTGTAGTTACTAAACCAAAGATTAAACAAAAATAAATTATACAAACCCCAGTTCCAATGTCTGGACGTTGGGTAAAATGTGAATAAAAATGAATACAAATCCTTTTCGACCTATATCAAGTTGAGTACACTATAAAAACAAGACATCAATGTTCAAACTGAAGGTTTATTGCAAAAAGGGGTCACTGCGCATCTTACTGCAAAAGGCGGCTGAATCAGGTGCTAAACAGCTCAAGGACAGCAGATATCAGAAGGGACAAAGGAGACTGGAGCCAGGGGCGTAGGTATTGCCGGTGCAGCCGGTGCGCTGAACCGGGGCCCCAATGACCTCTGTGGGCCCACGGTGACTAACTATGCCATGCTTCCTCTTATCTTAACCCATAAAGCAATCAAAACGGAAAGTTCTATTATTTCAAGTCCCCTGTTCAACACAGTATTATCTTGATAGGAGTAGACTTGATGAGTATATATATTGCTCCACTGTTTCATACAACACAGTCATGGTAACAAACCCCCCCCCCCCACACACACACACATTGGCCATTTTTCCTCTTTTCTTTGATATGTCTTTTGTATTTCAGTAATGATACTTTTTCAGTTATAATCACAATTACTAATCATATATTTGATTGTTTTATTCACAACATTTTCAAATGAACATGGCCTGCTGGGAAATGTGTTTGTCCAATTAGTTGACATTCACTTATTCCTTTCTGATCGTAGCTTCGTAGGCTACGCGCTTGCTCGTGAAGTGTTCTTTTTTGAGAGATCAGCTAACCCATTAGCCTAGTATTGGAGGTGAAAAGTCTTGAGCACCATGTTGAGCAGCACAAAAGCGGTGCTCAAAAAAGAAAAGAAAAAAAGAGCTCGATGTACGGAACTCCAAATTGGCGAAATTGAATGCATTTTTTAAATAGTCATCTTGTCCAGATGCTGTTCCTGCTAGCGTTGTGAATGATAGCGGCGACACGCAGCAGTCAGACTTGGAGGCTAATGCTACCACCTCATTGCCCTTTGCTCAACGACTTTGCAGAGCAGAAGGCACCCAGAGTTAACTTCTGAATGGGTGAGTGCAGTTTTTTATTAGGCTACTGCAAGTGATCAGCTTGCCGGTTGTGGTTAAATGGCTGCTGTGCCAGGATGTGTGTCCATCTATCTGTTTTCTTATTGATTTGGCCACTGTTGTGCTGTTAGGGAAATACGGTTGACTGTTCAGCCGTATGGATCTTTTTCGCATTTTCATTGGCAATGTATTGTCACTGTTGTTCATGGTTCAAACAGCCTAACGTGTTGTGTGATGTTGAGATGCTGTGCAAATATTCATTGTCCATGGTTCTAATAGCCCTAATAATTATGGGTGTCTGCGTTTTTCAGAAAACTGATTTTTCTTAATTACTGATTTGGATACCTACTGGCTCACTGTAGCTGAAGTGGTTGGCTACAGAGGACGATTGTTTCTGTGAATATCCAATAACTGTGTCTATCTAGTGATAGAATATTGTAACTACGTGCATAAATTTGCAGCTCCCTGTCCCCGCACTAACATACCCTGCTGCCGAGCACCGTTGTTCTTCTCGAAGACGCTAAATCCAGATAAATCTTAAACGATGAATTGCGTTCATATTTTAATTTGTAACGAAGTGGCTAGTGTCAAAGTAACGAAGTAAAATGATAATTATTAAGTTTTAAATGTTGTAGAGTAAAAGTCCAGGTTTAAGAAAGAACTCAGGTAAAGTACAAATCCTCAAAAAACTAAAGCTCTGTTACAATTACACCTCTGCTTCGCGGATGGGCCTGGGGGGGGCTAGCGCCATTCTCGCACCGGGGCCCAGCGCCTCCACGCTACGCCACTGACTGGAGCACACTGATAAATTAACAGCCTTTATGGTGCAAACAGACTAACGTTTCCACACTACTGTGTCCTCATCAGAGTCAAACAGGACAAAGACATAGGCAAACAACATATAGAGAACCTTGAACAAATGCACAAGTCTCATTGGTCCGTCTACATTTCAAATCTATTGGATAATGGTTCCAGGAATGGGAGTTGCCAAAGTCCATGTCCAAGGGCCACGCCCCCAACTTCCTGTCAAGAAGGGAAAGCAAAGATCATTCCCGAAGTTACAATGACTCGTAAAAACAGTGAATATACACGGATGAGAGGAAACATTATCGAAAAACAACAATCAAGGGCAAAAAACATGTCTGAACAAGGAGGTTTACATAAGAACAGGAGCAAAGGAACAAAATAACACTGACCTCACAAGATCACATGAAAATATTTGAAGGAAGCAGGATAAATTTAATTCTTCATTTATACCAGAGGGCCCCACTGTATTCAGTGTGTAGATCCAATGTGCTTCTCTGCGGAGCAGAGTGTTAATGATGCCACCACCTCTAGGAGATGGTGAAATTTTTTCTATTCCCCAGAACTTGAGTGACGCTGCAGAGCGATGTTTAGCCTGTGCATAATGTCGGCGATGGCATAATCCATATTTTTAGTACGAATAGCAGTCATGTATTCGGATATGCAAATCTTTAGAGCTCTTATAGTTTGTCCAACATATACCAGACCACAAGGACATTTAAGAATATACACAACATGTGAAGTGCTGCAATTGATGAAAGAATTAATATAATACTTTTTGCCAGTATGTGGATGAGTGAAGTACTTTGTGTCTGACGAGTTTGAACATTGAGCACAGTGACCACACCGAAAGAAACCTGCAGGTCTATTAGACGGCCAAGAAACTGAGCTGGGAGGTTTTCTAGTGTCAGAATGTTCTAGTCTGTCTTTAAGATTACGGCAACGTTTAAAAGTGATAAGCGGAGGCACAGAACTAATACTATTTAGGGTAGGGTCACTTTTGGGAACATTCCAGTGTTTAAGGATTACACTTTTAACCCTTCCTGCCAGAGGAGAGAACTCCGTAGAAAACGTGATCCGTGAGGAAGTGGTAGCATCTCAAGATTTCATGAATAATAGGGATTCCCACTCTGTATAAAGGGCCCTTAGATAGGCGGAAGAAATATATGATCTAGAGTAACCTCTGTGCTGAAAACGCTCTTTCATTTTTGCAGCTTTACATTGAAAATCTGTGGTTTTACTACAGTTTCTACGTAATCTCAAAAGTTGCCCAATAGGAACACTTCGAATGAGCTGCCTGGGATGATTGCTGTCTGCTTTTAAAAGTGTGTTTCTGCTCAAGGGTTTCCGATAAATTGTGGTTTCAATGGTATTGTTTCCCTTGTAGAGTGTCTTTGTCCTGTTTGACTCTGATGAAGACACAGTAGTGTCGAAACGTTATTCTGTTTGCACCATAAAGGCTGTTAATTGATCAGTGTGCTCCAGTCTCCTTTGTCCCTTTTTGAAGCTTTATTGCTTTTTTTTTGGGTATATTCCCTCATTTTGAATTTGATGCTGCAACACGTTACCTGCAACATGCCGCAGTCGTGACCTTGAAAATCTAAAAATATTGTCTGCTCTGAAACCACATCTAAGTTTTCTGATACTATATCAAATATCCCTCCCACCGCCTTCACCTTACAAATCCTAATTTTGCCTGTATTACTGGATGCGCTCAACCCAAATTTGATATATATGTATTAGGTACCAATATTCAACACACATAAAACTAATCTGCTGTACATTACGTATTAACCTGCATTTTTAGTTCACTTCCATTTTCCAGCTGTGCAGTGACGGTCAGTCAGTGCTGGTGAGCTGCAATGCTGAACGGTGCCTTTATCATGAAATGATAAGCTATTTGCTTCAACGGTTATTGCCAGCTGAAACACATTAATTGCTGCAATAATCATCCTTTCATAATATTTGTTTGTTTATATCCGACTTTTTTTTTTTGGACCGGCAACGTACGCACATTAGCAAAGTCCTCCTCCAATATCGGATCACATGACTGTCCAGATGGTAAGATGCTTAAACGTGTAATGCATGGATGTGTTTATGTTTTGCAGAGGTTCCTGAGAAAATGCTGAGTTGGGTGAGACTTGATGATGACTGCAGCAGAACTGGCAGAGCAGCCTTGTGGGTGAACTCGTGAATGGACTGAGATTGGCGTGTTCATGCTCTGAAGTTGTTATTGTCCGCACATACAGTGCTTCAACTGCCGTTTCTGTGTCCGTTTCATTTTGGGAATCTGTGAAACTGGGCATAACTCCAAACATTTTTGGTGTCATTTTAGCTCTGAAGCTTTGAACTAAAAACTTTATAAGCACCCTGAACTGTTTTCTTTTTTTCTTGCTTTTTGTCAAATCAAGATTTAAGTCCTCGATTTTAAAAAGGGATTTGTTTAAATTGTGATTCTTACGGATTGTAAATGAAATTAATTAAGAAATGTTTTATTAGATGCTATTGCTTTATCACTCCTCATATTTTGTTGGCTAGTGCTGTCGGGTTTTTTTTTTTTTGATTGCACGAAACAGAATGTGTCACTGTACATAGGTTGGGTGGTCACGTAAGCAGCCTTAATGTTTGATTGCAGGAGTTTTGATCCTTTTACACTTGCATCTTCTATCTTCTCTCTCTGTAAATGTAAAATAAAAGAACATTCATTTTGAGTCACTTGTGTGCCTTCTCAGATTTTAGTGTGTAGAGCAGGCAGCAACAATTCTGGCCCTCAAATCAAAATTCAGTCCTGGTTTTCTGTCCACTCATGACTAACTAAGCATTTAATGCTGCTGGTCAGCCAAACGGTCTTCACATCAAACTGGCATGTAAAAGGAGCGTGGAAATCAGCTGGTTTGGCCTTATAGGATTATGATTTGAGGAATGGGTATATGGTTCAGCTAAGTCTCTCTTGGTTTAGGAACCCAGGAAGTCTTTAATTGTGTCATGCGATTTATGTGCAATTTTCACTGTGTGTATTATGCCAAATTTGTATGGGAAGTACTTTTATTAATTTATTTTAGAAGTCAGGACAATGCATATTAATGAACATGTACCGCAGTACATGTAAATATGCCAGATTGTAGCCGAAGGGCTAATTTCCATCTGCAGTCCTCAATTTAAACCTGCATTACAGTTGTGTTAAAGAAATAGCACTGCAACATCAATTACCTGATGAATCAGTGTTAGTAGTAGTAGTAGTAGTCATATTTCCGCATGGCAAATAATTTTCTTCTGGATGTAGTAATGTAATAGAAAAGCAACAGACCCAACTGTCATTACATGCATGCTGTCTGTCCTGAGAAACTGACTCATTCATTGAAAGGGACCTGTTCAAAATAATAGCGGGGCTGAGTCTGATTAGAGAATTCATTCATTCTGTGAAGAAACAGGTGTCATAAATTGTGCTTTATTAAGGAAGGGAGGCAGATGTTTCACACATCATAAAATGCATTTCCTTCTGAAATGCAAAGTAAAAGGGGCTGTTACAAACTTTATTGGAGGAACAATGTAATTAGATGATAAAGTTGATCGGAGAGAGGAAAACTAAGAAGCGCAGCGAATATTAGGATTCTCAGCTGAAATGATCTCAAATGATTAAAAATGGCAAAAAAAAAAACATGAGGAAGAAAACAAGCAAATACCGTTAAAACGAATCGAAGAATAGTCAGAATGGTGAAGATTCAGCTCATCATCATCTGCAGAAAAACGAAAGATGATATAAAATTACCTGTAAGTGCTATTTCAGTCGGTAGACGTTTGATCAAAGCTAAACTATCAGCCCCTGGAAAGCACCATTGCTGAAAAAATGGTGCAATCGGTTAAAACGCATCAATGGGCCCAAAGAGTAATGGAGTAACAGTCTACGGACTCATGAGATTTAAATTTCTCTTTGGGGTCTAGTGGTCATCGACAGGATGTCAGATGACCCCCAGGTGCTGAATTCAAGCCACAGTATACTGTGAAGACGGTGAAGCATAGTGGTGCAAAAATCATGGTCAGGGGATGTTTTTCATACTATGATGTTGGGCCTATTTATCATATACCAGGGATAATGGATCAGTTTGAATACATCAGAATACCTGAAGATATAATTTAGTCATATGCCAAAGAGGAAATGCCCCTGAAATGGTTGTTTAAACAAGACAACGACTCCAAACACACGAGTAAGCGAGAAACATCTTAGTTCCAGACAAACAGGATTGAGGTAATGGAGCGGCCAGCTCAATACCCTGACCGCAACCCCGTTGAAAACTTGCGGGGTGACATTAAAAATGCAGCTTCTGAAGCAAAACTCAAAAATTCACAGGACCTGTGGATTGTAGTTTGTTCATCCTGGGTGCCAGAGGTTGGTTTACTCCATGCAACACAGTTGCACAGCATAAATCGAAAACTATGCTTATGCAACTAAATATTTGTTCCGTAATTTAAAGTGAAGTTCAATCTTGAGTTAAATTCAGTATTTGAGTTTGAAGATAAAATTGTTGACACTGATATTTTCTAAACAGATTAATACTCCTTTTCTGTGCTTCCTGTAAAAGAATAACACAGACTTGATCAAATTTGTTAGCCCTTTGTTTTGGAATTTAATGCATTACATTTCCATGACATCTGAAATATGGAACTGCAGGCTGTTAAAAAAATATACTCTTTATTCACATTTTTTAGCGCACTGCAGTAGTTTTGAACGCAATTTTATGTAAAATGCAACAACGCATGAAAAATGTACTGAGAAGTTTAAGTTTACAGTTCTACGTAATACCCATCTTTATCTGATCAGAATCAAAAGGCCTATTATGCCCATATAAATCCTGGTGTGTCTGCTACCAAGTGATCAAGCCTTGGGAACAAAGATTAATCTGTTAAGGTGATGAAAGCAGTTGGGTCATTCTCAACGCACCGCTGACAGCAAAAGTATTACAGGACCTTCCTGATAGTGTTGAAGTTTCTTTGAGTATTTGAACTAGCTCCAGTCAGCACCAGTCAGTACCAAGGTAAGTGTATTTTTCTTGCAAGACTACACACTTATTTGTAGTTTGTACTATTGTAATTACTTTTTTAAATTCTTGGCCAATTTTCCAAAATGTGGACATTCTCAGGTACACCAGTTTACCAATACTATGTCCTTGTTGATTTTGATTTGCTATGCTAAGTATACGAGCAGTTCACCCAGGTAAGCAGGTTACACTACAATAGTACACAATATAGGCATATTTAGTTTTTGGATCAAAATATATTGAGGAATGGAAGCAACCCTTGCACTAAGAAGGAATTATTGGACATTGGTTCGGTACAGCATACAGAAGTAAGATAAGCAAGCCTTGCTTTCCCGTGTAGAAGTGTGTGTTGCAAGCATTCACCTGTGTGTAGATGTGTGTGATATTGACTTTGCTCCCCAGAGCTGGGGCGTGTGACATTGATTTTTTTCACCTCTGAGTGTATGTGATTCTTACCTTTGTGCAGTTGCGTATGATGCTTGTGTGTGTGCGTGTGTGTGCGTGTGCGTGTGTGTGTGTGTGTGTGTGTGTGTGTGTGTGTGTGTGTGTGTGTGTGTGTGTGTGTGCGCGCGATGTTCACATGTGTATAGGTCTGTTTGAGTGTTTGGGATGCTTACCATTGTACTTGTGTATGAGCATTTGTCTCGTTGATGTGTGTGTGTGTGTGTGAGAGAGAGATTCTTTCATGTCTCCACGCATGTGTTTGAGATGTTTACCTGTGTCTATATGAGCATGTGTCATTGACTGGTGTATAGGTGTGTGAGATGCTAACTAGTGTTTTTGGATGTGCCAGTGTGTACCTCTGAGTCCGTATTTATGATGTTTGCCTGTTTACAAGTGTGTGTGACGCTGACTGGTATGCCTTATACTCACCTTTCTGTTGCTGTGTGAGTGTGGCATGCTTACCTTACCTGTGTGTGCAAGGATGTGAGTATGATGCTGTTTTGTGTGTACATCTCAATTCCGGTACAACTGGGACAATGTGTAAAATGTAAATCGTTAGCCTCATAGCATCGATGCCCAAGTCATTGTTAGGCTGACTGTTGCACATCAAAAAAAAAAAAAAAAACACAATGCGCTTGCTAAAAATTGTATTTTTTCCACAAAATGAGCTCATTTCAAATTTGATGGTGGCTACAGGTCTCAAAAAAGTTGGGACAGGGGCCTGTTTACCATGGTGTAGTATCCCCTCTTCTTTTTAACACAGAGTGGAGGTGTCTGGCCATTGAGGAGACAAGTTTCTTGAGTTTAGCCATTGGAATTTGATCCCACTCTTGTTTAATACAGACTTCCAGCTGCTGGAGAGTTTTGGGTCTCCGTTAACGGACTTTTCATTTAATTATGCTCCAAATGTTCTCAATCAGTGAAAGATCAGGACTGCAGGCAGGCCAGTTCAGCACATGGACTCTTCTACTACGAAGCCATGCTGTTGTAATATGTGGTTTTGCACTGTCCTGCTGAAATACACAAAGCCTTCCCTGGAATAGATTGTTGTCTGGAGGAGGGCATATGTTGCTCTAAAACCTTTATATACCTTTCAGCATTCATGGTGCTTTTTAAAACGTGCAAGTGTCCCACACAAAATGCAATAATGCATCCCCATACCATCAGAGATGCTGGCTTTTGAACTGAACGCTGATAACAGGAGGGGTGGTCTTTCTCCTCTTTAGCCCGGAGGACACAACACCCATGATTTCCAGCAAGAATGTGAAATTTAGATTCGTCTGACCACAGGAGACTTTGCCACTTTGCTACAGACCATTTCAAATGAGCTTTGGCCCACAGAACACGGTGGCGCTTCTGCATCATGTTCAACAATGGCTTCCTTTTTGCATGATAGAGTTTTTGATGGCATCTGTGCATGGCATGATGGACTGCGTTTACAGACAGTGGTTTCTCGAAGTATTCCTGGGCCCATTTAGTAATATCAATGACAGAATCATGCCGGTGAGTGATTCAGTGGTGTCTGAGGGCCCGAAGATCATGGGCATCTAGTAAAGGTCTGCGGCCCTGTCCCTTACGCACAGAGATTTTTCCAGTTTCTCTGAATCTTTTGATGATGTTATGCACTGTCGATGATGAGACCTTCAAAGCCTTTGAAATTTGACATTGAGAAACATTGTTTTTAAAGTATTCCACCATTTTCTTACGCAATCCTTCACAGATTGGAGAGCCTCTGGCCATCTTTACTTCTGAGAGACTCAGCATCTCTAAGGCATCCCTTTTATAGCCAATCATGTTACACACCTGATGCCAGTTCACTTATTACTTGCTAAACGTTCTTTTAGTTGATTCTCATATATATTAATAGCCTTTTCAGGCCTTTTTTTTTTTTTTTTTTTTTTGGTCTGTGTCCCAACTTTTTTGAGACCTATTGCAGCCAGAAAATTTGAAATAAGCTCATTTTGAGGATAAAAATGTAAAATGTCTCAGTTTTAACATTTGAAATGTTATCTTTATTCTATTGTAAATAACATATTGGTTCATGTGATCTGAAAGTCATTTTAGGGATGTGATCAAATCGGTCATCAAGTTAATGCCTGAGCAAAAACTTTTTTAATTGAATTGTTCATTTAGACTTGGCAGCCATTTTTATGTCAAAAATAGCCATTTTTGGCACTTGGGTGCAATTTTCTAAAAAACTGTCTGATAAATTTTTTTAAAATCACAGAAATGGAATCAGTATCATGACCTGCTTCAACGGTGTAAACGGCGTTTTGATTGAATCCCTCCTTCATAGCGCCACCTAGGCAACGTGTCTGGACTTCATAATTTTTCAGGGTGTTTTGTACTATAACTCTCTTAATATAGCATTTGAAGCTCAGGTATGTATGAGGCTCCTATAGGGAATCAGATATGCCAAATATTGAGAGTCAGTCACATTTGACCTTGGGCCTCCATGTCAAGGTCAAATGGAAAAAATGTGCTATAAGTGTCTTAATATAGCATTTAGAGCTCAGGTATATAAGAGGCATCTCTAGGGAATCAGGAATGCTGAACATTGTGAGTCAGTCACATTTGACCTTGAGCCTCAAGGTTAAATGGAAAAAATGTGCTATAACTTTTTTAACATTCTTAAGGCAGGTGAGCCAGATATAGCTGCATATACAAGTGCATGCGAGGATCTTCTATCCGTGATAACATTACCACATGATGTAATGTATTGTACTGATCTTCATTGTTGTAATACTGATCACTTCTGCGCAATTGAAAAGTTTTATAATGTTATAAACTGCTTGGATCAAGCAGCCTATTATAATCTCAAAGTAAAGTACCCAATAAACATAATCTCAGTGTAACTGGGTGGAATGAGGCGGTGCGGGAATATCATGCTGAGGCTCAGTTGATGTTTAAATTGTGGTCTGCTGCTGGAAAACCTCAGTATGGCGAGATATATAATAACATGGTATCTCGGGCTAGGTTTAAACGTGCTTTACATGCATGTAGAGAATATGAGTGCAAATAAGTGCTGATAATCTTGCGAAGCATGTCTCACAAAAAGATTATGTCTCTTTTTGGAAGTATGTGGACAGAAAATCTTGTAAATCTCTTCCTTTGTCTGATACTGTTGGGGGTGCAGTTGGTCCTGTGGAGACTGCTAACATGTGGAGAGTGTATTACCGAAACCTATTTACTTCTGTTAAATCTGCCAGATTTAAAAGTAGTGTAATAGACTCTGTGAACAATGCAACTCTAGACTGGGAATTAATAACTGTTGAAGAGGTATCTGAAGGTATTAGGATCCTGAAAATTGGTAAATCTTGTGGTATTGAATATCCGCTCTGAAAATTTGAAATATGGTTGTAACCGGTTGATAATTATGCTATCTTTTTGTTTTAATTTCTTTCTGATACATGGCTTTTTACCTAGCTCCTTGAAAAATACAATACTTGTACCTGTGCTTAAAAACAAATCTGGTGATCTAACGGATAACAATAATTACAGGCCTATAGTTCTGGCCTCCACTGTTTCCAAGGTGTTGGAGATTCTGTTACTTAATAGATGTGCTAAATTTCAGGAAAGCTCTGACTCCCAATTCGGATTTAAAAGTGTTCACTGTACTGATTTGTGTATATATTCACTAAAAGAAACTGTGAACTACTATAGGTCTGATTGTAGTCATGTCTTTTTATGTTTTATGGATGCAAAGAAAGCTTTTGATGGGGTTAATCATTGGACATTATTCCATAAACTGATACAAAAAGGTGTGCCTTTAATTATTGTTGGGTTATTAGTAGCATGGTATGGCACTCAGAAAGGTCAGATACGCTGGGGTTCAGAATTGTCTGACCCTTTTTCTATTGAGAATGGTGTACGACAGGGTGGTATTCTTTCTCCCAAACTGTTTAATTGTTATATCGATGACCTAAGCCTTACTAAGCAAGTTACGCGTAGGATGTAAAATTGGAAGTCAAGGTATAAACCATCTTGCTTATGCCGATGATCTTGTGCTGATTGCTCCTTCTATTAAAGGGTTGCAACGTCTTGTAACAGTTTCCCAGGATTTTGGTGATGAAAATGATATTGAATATAATTGTAAAAACACTGTGTGTATGTCTGTTTTATCAGGTCAGATGAAATTGAGCTGCCTGATTGCTCACTCGGTTAAGGCACTGCGTTGCAGTGCAGAAGTGACTATCACGTCGCGGGTTCAAGCCGCGGTCATGCCAGCCGGCTGTGGTCGGCAGCTTTTTCAGCGTAGCGCACAATTGGCCATCGCGCTAAAGGGACCCAAATTGGGAAGGAATTGCCGGGTAAGGGGATATAAATAAACAGCTTTGTTCGTTGCTCAAGCGCCTCCTGTTGGCAAGACGGGCGCTCGTCAGGAAGATTTAAAGTTTGTTCATGTCCGGGTATCCTCCGCCCTCGTTCTGAACTTGCGAAGATTCAATCAATGAGTGTATAAGAAGCAGTGGCTGACAGGCACGTGCTTCGGAGGAGAGCCGTGAACTGTCTTCACTATCCTGAGTTGGCAGCAAGGGGTCGCATACGAGCAAGCTTTGTACATAGTTGGCCAATTGGGCATTCCAGATTCGGGTGGGATTGGAGATGCCAAATTTAAAAAAAAAAAGTCAGATGAAATTACTTCAAGTGCCTTGTGTTACTCTGTATGGTGAGCAGCTATTTTTTGTTGATAGCTATAAATATTTGGGAGTCTACATGAATGAATCATGGACAGATGATTTGGATATGACTAGACAGTTGCGCTCATTCTATATGAGAAGTAACCAACTCAGAAATGTTAGTCTTTGTAATGGAAAGGTTAAAATCCAATTATTCCGTTCCTTTTGCAGCAGTATTTATGGTGCGCCGCTATGGTGCAATTATGAACAGGCCACTTTGCGTAAATTGACTGTAGCCTACAATAATATTTTTCATCGCATTCTTCCCTACCTAGTCATTGCAGTGCTAGTAATATGTTTATTTCTCATTCTGTAAACTCTTTTGGGGACTTGAGGAGAAAATTCACCTATGTTTTTAAAATGAGAGTTTTTACCTGCAACAATTCCCTTGTGCAATTTATTTTTAATTGCGTTTTCTTAAACTCGAGACTACGGCAGCAGTGGCAAAGCATTTTATATGTGTAATTTACACTTTATTTATTTATTTATCTTGCACTGTGGTCTTTTTATATGTATATTTGTATGTGTTATTTGCTTTTTTCATATGTATAATGTATATGGACTGAAGGGTCTGATATCTATCTATCTATCTATCTATCTATGTATCAAATATAGCATGAGCTTAGGTATGTATGAGGCTCCTATAGGGAATCAGGTATGCCGAACATTGTGAGTCAGTCTCATTTGACCTTGGGCTTCCAGGTCAAGGTCAAATGGAAAAAATGTGCTGTAACTCTCTTAATATAGCATTTAGAGCTTAGGTATGTATGAGGCACCTACAGGGAATTAGGTATGCTGAACATTGTGAGTCAGTCACATTTGACCTTGGGCCTCAAGGTCAAGGCCAAATGGCAAAAATGTGCTATAACTCGCTGAAAATGACATTTAGAGCTTAGGTATGCATGAGGCACCTAAAGGGAATCATGTAAGCCAAACATTCTCGGCAAGTTGAATATGACATTGGGCGTCAAGATCAAATGGCAAAAATTGCTTTAACTTGCTGAATATGGCAATTAGAGCTCAGATAGGTTTGGGGCATCTATAGGAAACTATGTATGCTGAACATTCATAGGCAGTCAGTCAAATTTGATGTTGGGCCTCAAGGTGAAGGTTATATGACCATAATAGCCCATATTTGTTAAATATTGTTTGTAGAGCTTAGGTATGTATTGGGCACTAATAGCAAATTATGTAAGCTGGTTGTTTTCGACATATTGGATTTGACCTAGGGCAACAAGGTCCAGGTAATGACAAAACAGCCTTAAAGTCCTTTAATGTTGGCTTTAGATCTTCGGTATGTATTGGATACTAATGACAAATCATGTATGCTGCTCAAACACACCATATTGGATTTGACTTTGGTCTTCAAGATCAAGGTCATGTGGCAACATCAATCTATTTATTCCCTCATTTAATGTCTTTAGGCATTAGTATGTATTAGGCACTAACCTATATATAATTAAAATTTTTGCGGGCATTGTAACCACATGGTGGACGTTTTTTCGCGATTAATTGTGGCAATAAAAACTGCTCAAAACCCATTTTTGGATGTTTGTCCCTATTAGCATCATGGAATAGAAAGAATAATACTAATTAGACCTACTCATTGGCAGTGCTGTGTTTAAAAAAATAAATAAAAATCATTGTCTGAAAGTAGAGCAAGAACTAGAAGTGAATTGAGAAGATGGTGCCCTTCACATATTGACAGCAGACGACAGTCAAAGTTCAGATTAGAAAAAAATCTAATCGGATTTCATGATGTAGACCTCTTAAAGATTATATTTTTGCTAAATGGCAGAAATGTTGCTGTCTGTCACTCATGAAAAAGTGTGACTGCTCAGTCGAGTTGCCCGATAATGGTAACCAAAACCCGTTTCTCACTGAGCTGCGTTGACCCGCAAAAGTGTGCGGATGAAATATTTTTCTTCTTTAACAGAGAAGAATTGATTCGAAGAACCATGAATTGATTTGCAGTGGTACAGGACCATTCGCCATCACCGCCAAAAATTAAACGGGTTTAATTTTTTCGCGGATGGCCCAGCTGGAGCTTTTTAACGCCAATATCGTGGAGACAATGTGTTGCTTTCGCAAAAATTTGTGTTGGCTTGCTGTTGAATCCGCGGACTGATGCTAGTTACTTTTCTCCTGTTGGAGCTGTAACTGCTGGCAACCTTCAGGGCCCTTGGCACTTTAGTTTTCATCAAGATGATGAACAGTCTGGGGTCTCTCTCGTATTTTGCGCTTCAAAATCCGCCAGAGACTAGCCGTAACTTTGAGTTATACCCATACTCTGTGGCCCGTATGCATGAACGAGGTATAACTTGTTCTGGTTGTTCGCTCATGCTGAGAATAGTTCTTGTAGCCCCTGTGGTAGAAGAAAATTGGTATGCACGAAACGTAGTTGAACTATTCGTGGAAGAACGAATAAGCTGTTCCGTAGGCGTATGGAATTATATTTGTGCCACAATCCTGAGCGAGCAATTGGACATTTTGAGCGCAGAAAAATATATTTCGCAAGCACAAAAATCTTGTTTAGAGAAAAAAGAAATTTTGTGAGCAAACAAAACCTTCTGATTGGGCGAACAAAACTATTCTGTGCTCAACAAATATTTCTGCAGGTTTGCTATGATCAATATAAACGTGCAATATTAATCCCCTTCCCTCAGTTTCACTCTATACCCTCTCGCAAACTCATGTTCTGCGCGCTGGCAGACCGCAGCATGCTCGCTCAAAGCATGTCGCTCCCTCTCTCTCAGTCTGACCTCTCTGTGGGCGCTCAGCTTCACCTGCGCGCTCGCTCGAGCTGTGCTGAGTGTTACAAATGTGCCACAATTCTGATTGGCTGCCTCGGTCTCCAATTAAATGCATTATGCCCAACCACCAAAGAATAGGGGAAAAGGTAATGACGAAATTCGTCTGCGACTGGATAATAGTGCTGCCCTTGATTGGGACGGGTTAAGGTTAATGTTATATTTCTATGTATCTTGAGACATCGACTGTTGTGTGACTCGTGTCCCTCTTTAGCAACACTGGCTGCTGCTAACTATAGCATTGCACAAAGTCTTCTGAACATCAAAACCAAAATGCCACACCGCAGCCACGAGCACCACGTTTTATGGACCTTTATGAAATTTTGTTGGTTAGTCTGTACACCTTCGGCTTGCGAACCAAGTTAGCTTTCTAGATAGGTTGCTAGCGTCAGGTCAGCCAACTAATGTCCGGTGAAAAGCAGAAGATTACTGACGTTTATGTTATTTCCATGATAGCTGGCAAACTCGACAGTCTTAAAAAATAGCTTTGGCACCATTCTCCGGCTGATTCATTTCAACATATAACGCCTGAAGAAGGCACTTTACAGATAAGTCTATCGACATAAAAGTTTGCCTTGACGTTCATTCACAAATGAACCAACCGAAATAATGACCTCTACCGTGGAGAGTGCTTCGAACTACGGGACCGTTGGTGCCAGCGTCAGCTCAGCTCACCAGTATCACCTGGCGCTAATATTCGTGAAAGCGTGCGTTCGGTGGCGCAACGCGGGACTTTGATGCGCGTGTCCCCGCTGGCAGCTATGAAGGCCGGCATTGCACCACCGGGCGCCGGCTCCCTGGCTCCGGACTGATGGGCCTCTTCAGCCACGCATCGTGTGTTATTACCGTGATCTGTTTCTGCATATTTCACGAACATTAGTGCCAGATGATACTGGTGAGCTGAGCCGACGCTGGCACCGGCGTTCCCGTGGTTCGAAGCACTCGCCGCGTTAGAGGTTATTTTTCCGGTTGGTTCATTTGAGAATAAACTTCCAGGTTTTTCCAAATGTATTCCACATAGGTTTAGATTATGCTTTCAGGTTATTTGTCTAAAGCAGTACCCCAAATATCACTAAAGAATCACAACTGCTGCAATTTGACACCACATTATCTTTCGTTCTGTATATACATCCATGCTGCAGTATTAAGCCAGCACAGCAACACCAACACCGGGAACGGCAGCAGCACCCTGGTTTTGTTAGCTACACCAAAATGCAATATTACCCCTAATTAATATCGTTTATCACACCTGCACTTGCTCTGCTATTTCAAGTAAAACTGATTGCTAATAGTGTTTAAGCATTAGAATGAGATGTCAATCACTGCATAAAACACGTGGCTTTGCTTTCACAAAATTAATCAAGGATGATCGTGTACTTCACTTGTGGATGTGTAACATTAGATGATCAGACTTGATATGCAGGTTATAAGTGTAGCCTATTTCAGTTTATGGCGACAGACATATCGGCAAAGTTCCTTCTTCAGGGGTGTTGAAATAAATCAGCTGGGATAAAGGTGCCAAAACTATTCTTTTTTTAAGATTGTCAAGTTCGCCAGCTATCATGGAAGTAAGCTTCTGCTTTTCTCCGGACATTAGTTGGCTGACCTGACGCTAGCAACCTAACTAGATAGCTAACTTGGTTCACAAGCCGAAGGTGTACAGACTAACCAACAAAATTTCATAAAGGTCCATAAAACGTGGTGCTCGTGGCTGCGGTGTGGCATTTTGGTTTTGATGTTCAGAAGACTTTGTGCAATGCTATAGTTAGCAGCAGCCAGTGTTGCTAAAGAGGGACACGAGTCACACAACAGTCGATGTCTCAAGATACATAGAAATATAACATTAACCTTAACCCGTCCCAATCAAGGGCAGCACTATCATCCAGTCGCAGACGAATTTCGTCATTACCTTTTCCCCTATTCTTTGGTGGTTGGGCATAATGCATTTAATTGGAGACCGAGGCAGCCAATCAGAATTGTGGCACATTTGTAACACTCAGCACAGCTCGAGCGAGCGCGCAGGTGAAGCTGAGCGCACACAGGGAGGTCAGACTGAGAGAGAGGGAGCGACATGCTTTGAGCGAGCATGCTGCGGTCTGCCAGCGCGCAGAACATGAGTCTGCGAGAGGGTATAGAGTGAAACTGAGGGAAGGGGATTAATATTGCACGTTTATATTGATCATAGCAAACCTGCAGAAATATTTGTTGAGCACAGAATAGTTTTGTTCGCCCAATCAGAAGGTTTTCTTTGCTCACAAAATTTCTTTTTTCTCTAAACAAGATTTTTGTGCTTGCGAAATATATTTTTCCGCGCTCAAAATGTCAAATTTCTCGCTCAGGATTGTGGCACAAATATAATTCCATATAGGCGTAGGGTTATTCAATTATTTATTGCTGTCGTTTACCACAAATCTATTAATTGGCCTGCCCTCGTGCTTCATTACTCTGAATCTGGAGTAATTCACGAGCTAGTACGTGAATGCCTATCTATTGTTCGACCGCTGTTTTGTGGTCAACGCACAAAAGATGAACGTTCGTGTACACGTTTCGGGCGAGTTTGCGGAAACTCCCAAATCGCAATAGGCTTCCGCGTAGAACTGGCAACATGTCACTAAGGACGATGAGGTGGAGCCAAATGAGCATGTCGAGGACAATATGCAAGGGGTTCGAGTCAGGGCCAGGCTGAATGCCGATCATTTCGCCAGTTAAATGAATATGGATTGCAATCTTGAATGTTTGTTCAGGCATTCAGTTATACTTTTTATGGTAAAGAAAAGTATGAAATGAGTTGAAACAGGAGCAAGATGTTCTTTCTCTCTCTTCGTTTATGTGTTTACAGAAGTAGAAGAACAAGGGAAAAGCTTCAATGTGAACGAGATAAGCCGGAGAGGAGGGACCTGTCTTCTCTACGAGATGCATACGCATAACTCGGGGGCGGCTTGACGTGGGCTGCATGCGACTGCAAGAGTCTTCCAGATTACATCATGATGCGTAAATCAGCGCGGGGGGAGAAGACGGAATATAAAATCAAAATTCCAACAACATTTGGGGCTCATCCAGAATTCCAATATCTCACCTGCACTCACCTTTGACTGAGACTGGGCAATTTGTTGAAAGTTGATATAATGGTTCAGGGAATCATTCTGGATCTGAGACTGAGGAGTGTGTAGAACACTGACATAATGGTTCTGGGAATCATTGTGGGTAAAGGAATTTGGGTTAGTTAAAATAGAGCTTTGCCTGTGTATGTCATCGAAGCAACAATGGTGTCAGATCATAAGAAAATTAGAGCCTTGGATCTTTTCCAATGTGACTGAATGTGAGAGAGGAAAGTGCACTGAGGTGTGTGTGTGTTTATGTGTGTATGTGCTCTGAGCTCAGTTTGCATGTCTGTGTGGAAATCAATGTGAATGAACCTAACTCTGTGAGTGTTGAGTGTCTGTAAACAACTGCATTGCTGGCATATTTGTTCGTTCTGTCTTTGTTAGATTGAATACAGTTGTCATTCGATTCCATGAAGTACTCATATAGATGTCTACATTGAAATTTGCATTTATTCAAGAAAGATTTAAGGTGCCTATTGATTTGACAATATTTACAGTATTTTATGGAATCCTTAGTGTAAATACAGGATTGGTAAAAAGTGAAAATTAAAGAAAAAAGTGTATATTAGCAGTGCAAATTAGTAGGAGTTAAACCATTTTTAATGACTGGGTATTTGTAAAAGGACAAAGTTGCAGAGGTAAACAGAATAATTTTTCCTTATGATACCGAGCAAAAGTCCCCATTTCTTGATAGAATAAATGCTAACCCCTCTTAAACGATCGGTACTTATAAACAGAGGGAAGTTTAGATGAGGTAACAATTGAATGTAAATTATACAAACGTGGACAAGTGTTTCTCATGTTGTGCCTAACTGAGTTTCTTTAAGATGTAGGACAAAGTGAATATTTAAATGCTCTAATATTTGGCAGTAGTAATACATTGCAGAAAAAACTACCAGTGATATCCTCTATGAGCATGAAGTAATTACATTATTTGAATTTGGCAAATATTTTAAAGAGCTAGAAAATCTAAGCACTTTTCTGTAAATAATTAGGCTGTGTGAGATTGATGTGCTAGAAGCATATCTCTGAAAAGAAAATGAAGGAAAAGTAGAAACAAGAATAACACAGTGTGTTCAAAATTAGCCAGAGTACTGTGTAACACTGTATACAATAAGAGACTGTGTGCCAAATTCAATTGATGCAGAGGTTATTCTCTCAAGCATTGAAAAATTTCAATTGCTATCTGAAGGAAAAAAATTAAGGTAAAATGATCAGAAAGTGCCAGTAAATATAACAATATCATATGAAATTTAATGGAACAAATAAAATTAATATAAAAAAAAAATCGTATGACGTGTTGTGGGATTAGAGAATCAATGCATCTTTAGATGGGGAAGTGCAATGCAGCGAATGGAGCCCTTTTGAACGAAGTGGCACAGAGAGGTGAAAGGTCGTCATACAGAAGTCAGAGAACAGAAGCACTAAGTGGAGGAATAAATGTGACTGAAAGTTTCCCTGACCAAAGAAATACAACAAAAATATCTTTTCTCCATTTTGTACAGGAACTGTCAAGGGTTGTCTTCATGACGAAGGAAGTGAGTGGCTGATAACCTTAATCTGTTTATTTAACTTTTACACGGAATGATCCGAACGAATTGAATTAAAACAAAATCGTTCATTATTGTTTGTCTCTAACTCCTCTTGGAACTTTTCCACAGAGAGCACTGCTGAATATAAGTGATAAGCTGGCCAGCTGGGGACTCAACTTTGGGTTTTCAGCTTAAAAGTTTACCTTCTAAAATAGATTTGGGGAAATACAATTTAAAGTATTTACGCAAGACTAAATTCAAAAGGGGGACCACCATATCATTGAAAAAGTCCACTAGTAACGTGATCACTTATTACTTTGCTTGCGATTTCTCTATTTATTTTTAAGTGGACTGTCAAATAAAGCGACTGTTAAGTGCTAGGAGCCAAAAGTGAAAAGTAATATTAAATATGTAGCCATTTTTGTGAATAAAAATATAAAAAAATTTTGCTAATTTTAACATTGTCTAAAATTACTCCACCCGGTTCTGCTGATGATGCGGGAAAATGTAAGAATGGTTGAGGCTAATAAGCCCTGATTGTGCATTTCCTCCATGCTTTTAGCAGAACCCTAGACTGTGGTGGATTGCTTAATCACAATTCATTGAGAGGAAAAAATAAAAATGCATTCTCTATTGTGTAAAAGAAGTCCTATCTAATAATACTGCATGTCCTGGACTCAAGGACACCCCTCTATCAAATCCTGATATTGAATACTTTGTTGATGGTCCGGCGTCAAGCGTCGATAAAGGCAACCCATGTGTTGGATATGCTGTCTGTACTCATGAATCTGTGTTGATTGTGGCCCTCTGCACACCAAACTTGTTTCAATTTTCCAATCAGTTCTGTTAAAATGAAATAGAGCCCAGAGAAGCTGTGCCTCGGAATGCGTACTGCTCCATGTGGTCAAGCTGAAAGTAGACCCGTCTCAGATGGCTGGCTTCTCACTGTTGACACCGTTAACACATTAAGGCCCATGACTGACCGGCTGCCGGGCAGGGCATGTCAGCTCGACCGTCCCTACATTTTTTTAAAAATCTGTCATCTTATAAAAGTGAGCATGCATTTTTTAAAGTCCGTTTTTCAAAAATGAATTTCAACATTCAGCCTAACAACATTATCTTCTTTGATATTATTCTGACGTTTGCATTGTTCTCACATTTATATACAATATATTAAGGCGTAATGGATCATAAGGGGTAGCGGATCACTTGGTATTTATCGGACGATATTTTCACAATCATGTCAATAGAGTTGCAGTTTAAGGACTTAAATGAAAGGTCTGTTGACTGTGAACAAGCTAATTCCAAACAATTTAACTATTGTTTATTGGCATTTCATTGTGTGGGTGAAATGAAATTGTGATCTGACTGGTGCGATTGAATTTTTTTTTTTTCGTTCTCAATATTTTGCCGTCAGAGAGTTCAAAAATATAAGCGCTATTCGATCAGTGATTGCACATGCGGGGTCAGGGTTGGGGTTGACATTGGGATTATGTTGTGGCACTGAAACTACTTGGTTACGTTTAGGGGTGGGATTTGGATGACTTTTTGAGGAGGAGACCGCACCTCTGCAAAGTATATTTCAGCAGAATGTAGAAAGTGTCTAAAATGCCTAGTTTTATAAATTTTAATTTAGTAATGATCCAGTGCAACGCATATTAAAATGTATAACGTTCACTATAAGGGGCCCTATATTGTGGGTGAGTGTACACTTGGAACACATTATCCAATCAAACACCAGTGCCGCTGTGCATGTGGCGTCCGTTATTCTCTTTTGTGACGTCAGTTGTTTTCTTTCCTTTCATTCGGGCCATGGAGTTGTTCAGAGGGCCTTCAGTCAGCTCACCCTTTACGGCCCGACTGCCTGCAAGCAGTTTTTATTTAAGCTGGCCTGATTAACAATCAAAGAATTTATCGACTGAGCGACCAAGACCAATACATGACCTATAATTAGAAATTATAATGAAAATGTGAATTCCTATTGCCTACGTTTATATAATTGATATGGCATTGTAAATCCAAAACTTTCAATGACTTTGCAGCATTTATTTTTGCTGTCCTTAAAATTGTCACACAGCTGTGCAACTTGCCTTACAGCGCCCTTTAGCCGTGACAACATTCAGAATATAGAACGGATTCTCACAGCCTTGAAAACTAATTTACGCATATCTGTGCTGCTTAACGAGCAAAACAAACACTGAAATTATAAAGACATTTTGATATTTTACATTGTCATTTTTGTGCAGAAGACGCCTCATAATTTTGCAGTGCAAAGCATAACAATGCTCTCAATGATAAATTAGACTGTTGTCAGTTTTTACCAATTAGTCGAAACAAATCGTAAAATCGTGAGATGTAAACTGCGAGAGGTTTTGATTATTAAGCATTTAAAGGTAAGGTTTCCGAAGACCAAATTCAAAATCAGAAGATTCCCTTAGTAAAAATGTCTCCCCCTGATATTGAAGCCAACTTAAAGACTTGCTGGTTTAAAAATGTGTTGCACTGGATTATTATCAAATTAAAATGTGTTTTACATACTTCAAGAAATCTATTTTCAGTTGAAATATACTTCGCTGAATTGCGGTCTGCTCCTTAAAAGGACCAGTGTGTAAGATTTAGAGCCAGCCAGTGGTCAGATAATAGATTGCAACCAACTGACCATTCCTTTTCTCAGAAAACCTACGGTGGCTGCAAAACTTTCAAAAACGTGAAAGGTACTCTCTTGTGTCAGTGCTTTATTCATTTATTTTTTGCCATTCTGGGCTACAGTAGAAAAAATGGCGGCGCAGCATGGCGTTCTCTACGGAGGTGCACCCGCTCCCATAGAGGTTTAAAGGGCTTATTCTAAGCGAAATGAAACTCAAAGATTATTGTTTTCACATGATTATACACCACTTAAATAGTAGTTATGAATGTTATATTCCATTTCTGCCAAAGTATAAATCTAAATTCTACACTCTGCTCCTTTAAGGTCAGGTTTTGGCATCAAAACTACTCTGCTAAGTTTAGGATTTGGACTTGGGTTGAAGTTCAAGGTACAAATACTACTTGGCTCAAAAGCAAAGTTGATTGTGTAGTAGGGCACTGGTTAGAGCTGCTGACTATAAAAAAAAGATGTAGCAACCGTGACGTCAACCATTGGTTTCAGCACCATTTAGGAAGCCTCTATTTTGCCAATTTGAATTGCGCCATTCAGTCATTTTGAAACCAGGATGTGATTCCTATTAAATGAGAGAGTGAATTGAATATCCAGGGAGGAGCGAGGAGTGGATCTACCTGTGGATCTGGTCGTATCAGACGAAGACCAGAGGATAGCCATGCCCCTGAAGCGTATTCTGGCTTTATCCTTTATTCTAGTCTATTTGAGACCATAATTTACTGAAATGAACTTCATGATGTATCGAAGGAGACACAAAACTTGCGATAGATCCCATAAAGTAATGTGGAAAATCATTATTGAAATAATGAATCAGGTGGGAAAGTAGGGTCATTTTTCTCATAGACGTCTATAGGATTGAACTTCTTTCTGCAACCACCGACATCGCCATCTGCTGGCCATTGAATAGAATGCAAATTTTAGAGATTTCCGCATCGGCCTGTTTTCAGACCCAGGTGCTGCGTCCATCTTTTCATACAGTCTGTACTAAAAAGTGGAAAGATCCAGGTTCGAATTTCTCCTGTAATATTCTTCTCTCATGTTCACCAATGTGACCACATATTGTTAGTTTTGTATTGAAGTCTACACAGATGCCGTCAGCAATAAAACTGTCGCAAAAGGTCTTTTTTCTCATTTCATTACTGACGCCAAGGGCATGTGCCCAAATATCGTTTTATGGCTCCTAAGGCATGAGAGGAAAATACCTCCCATGTCTCTTGGACGCTAGCTATTGATATGGCTCCACACCTTCAGCCCCGAGTAACGACAAAAAATCTTCCCCATATCGCCAGCAAGTTGAGGGCGAAACTTAATTCCTCTACAAACCGCATGAAGCTACAACGGCAAATGTCCGAAATCCCCCCCCCCCCTTTTTTTTGGTTCACCACCATGGGACCTTATTTCGAATAAAAATTAGTATGAGTTAATGGAGAGAAAGAAACCAAGATAGTTCGCCATAAAACTATATAAATGTATGACTGTGAGAAGGTCAGAAAAGTTCACACCCGCAAGTCGTGTAAATGATGTCATGGAGTTCTCCGTGCACATGCTATACAGAGGCACTATAACGAAGCAACATGCCCGAGTGCTTCGAAGCTGAATGGACCCCTTGACTTTATAAAACATGGACGTAGCCTCCGTGACGTCACCCTTAGGTTTCTCAATCTCAACTGTGAAGTTCATTTTGTCGCCATCTTGGAACTTACAGTACTTGACTCCGCCTTCCTCCCGGTTTAATCCAAAAATGGCAAAAAAGGTGGACCGTTGCTGGAGCTGAGGCGGGCCCAAAGGAGGCTGGTTTCTGATACATGCCCGCCTAGCTAGAAGCTCCCAAGCTAGCTTTGGCTTACAAACTAGGCTAAGAAGCTAACTCAGCTCAGTGCTACATTGTTCATCATGGCTGTGATGGTGGGTTATATCTGTCCTAGCAAAGGAATGGAACCAGCCAAGTCGCTTGCGGTCAAACACTTTATATCCAGGAAGCGGTTCCAAGATGAACGTTGTTCATATCCATGAAGCAGTTGGGAGACCTATGCTGTACACTGCTGGGAAGTTGCGGCGGTTGGCTCAGAGTATCAATATCCCCCCGGGGGTGCAAGCTTTTTGATGCACCTTAGCCAGGTCATATCATTGGTAGCATAGCCAGTCAAACAATTACGTTGCATTACGTAAGCTTACTAGCAAACCTGGTGGACCTTTATTTTCCGACCTCATACAAGCACATTTTGATCAAAGTATTACCACCCTACATTTTGATTCTGGTAAATACTGAATTAAATGGCTAAGCAAATAATTGTCAAAGACGAGGACTGCAGCAAACCTATTTTAGCGTGAAACAACTGTACTAGGAAAAGACCTGATCAAGCAAACCCTTAAACAAGTTTCTTGCCGCAGTAGCACTGGTCTGTTGGCTGAGTACATTGCCCAGCATTTACCGCAAACAGGAGGAGCCATTTAGGCCACATAAAATGTTCAGGGATGAGAGTACAAGTAGGGCGGGAACTTGGGTAGGACCTCGATACTGCAGCTCAACCTACCGATCACTACTGCGCAGACTCTGACTCCAAATGTGCAAGATGGCAGTGTCCCTA
This sequence comes from Gymnothorax reevesii, assembly GCA_029721435.1. Taxonomy (NCBI): domain Eukaryota; kingdom Metazoa; phylum Chordata; class Actinopteri; order Anguilliformes; family Muraenidae; genus Gymnothorax; species Gymnothorax reevesii. The sequence continues at coordinate 66,299,161 of CM056574.1, read as the reverse complement.
TGAAGGATATTTTTGCACAGCATTAGGAAGTGGAAAAGTGTCATCCATCTTTACAAAATATACTGTCCATGATATACAAGGATACCGCATCGGTAATCGCACTGAAAATGGAACGAACACATTTTTGCAAAGCAACAGCAATTTTCTCATTATGAGCTCTTGCTAGGCGTATCTATTGATTGTATAATGACAACAATCTCCCCACGAGCCCATCAATTGCATCAGGGAGCTGAGGTACCCCGTCATCTTGCGGCATGCTCTGGTGGTTTGAATGCTATAGCCAACTGGCCAGCGGCAACCGGTTAGGGAAGCCGTAACAGTTTTCCCACCTCTGACTGACACCTTCTGTTCAAAAGTATTTTTACCCTAAATTCTGACACATCTCTATTTTACTGTTACTTCTGTGCATGGCAATATGATAGCCGTAGCAAGCATACACTCTGGTTGGCACAGCTGGGAAATCTTGGGCGAAAGCTTACTGCGGGCTTACTGTATTCATTCTCTGGCTAACTGGCTAGTTAATCAGCTAATACTGACTCTTGGTTCTTCATGCTAACATATGACATTAACCTTATTTATAATAATATTAGAATTTCATTCACCTAAGAAAATAGAGCACAGATGCCAAACCACAAGGCATTATTCTCCCGATATTTTGATGAAAAATTCTCCAGTCAAAAATGCAGCCAAAGAGTTGAGTTCTATGACCCGATTAAGGCTAGCTTGGGTAATGCCCCACAGACAGCGGGGTTAGGCCAGGGGTTAGTGGCTAGGCTAGCCAAGGCTAGACTAGGGGTTCTTCATGAACACTGTGCATGGCATTCCTATTCTAGCCCACAGCCAGCCTAGCCACATGACATGACCGGATGTGACGAGTCCATAATAATAATACAGTAATACAATAATCCATAGACTGTATTATTGAAGGTTCTGGCATTCAGCGTCACCCACGCTTAATTATGCAGAACTTTAAGCCCCTATATAATGTAAATAGGTGAGTGACATAAAAATCACCCCCCCAATAAACATGTTTATTTCTGTTGCGAAACTGGGATTTTTATCATGGGGTCAACTCAGTTCTGCAGCTGGCCTCAAGTGGCCAGTCAAGGAACAGCAATTTTTGGCACTTCCTTGTTAGTCTCACTTTTTTGTTAGTCACAAAAGAACATAGATAACATTTCAAATGTTGAAAAAGGTCTTGGTCATTCACATTCAAAATGAGCCGATATTTTTCATGAAATGGTAAAATGTCTCACTTTCAACATCTGATATTTTGTCTGTGTTCTATTGTGAATAACATGTTGGTTTATGAAATTAGCAAATCATAGCATTGTGGCTTTTTTTTTTTTTTTTGAATTTTACACAGCTTCTGAGCTTTTTTGGAATTGGGGTTGTACATGCAAAGAAATTGATGGCTCCATGGTGCACTACACATGACGCTCAAAAAACTCTGCTTCCCCCGTTAAACACCACACTTCTTTGATGATTAATTCTTCCCATAATAGTACCTTCCCCAATCTACAGCAACCACTTAGTGAGCAAAAGAAGGAACTACAGTGAATACACACTTCATATACATACAACGAAAATAATACAAAAACAGCTCAGTTAGTTTATGAAGTTGGACTAACTTAATGGCTAGTTTATTGATTATGTCTTGGTGGCTAGACTGTGTTGTACTGCTATGCATGCATTCGCCTATTGCACTACTCTTCAGAATATGTGGCAATCTAGCTAGCTAGTAAACGCTAAATAAGAAAAATCTTTGTAAAGAATTACAAAGTTTCAGCTGTGCTACACTGCTATGTATGTAATTGTGTATGATTGCATTCTTCTCCCTACATAGCCATCCTAAGTGGCCAACGTTAAGGAAAATCTTTGTAAATAATCGTCATATTTAAGCGAAATGATTTGGATTTTGCCCTGAGTCACTTTACTAACTAAGCTGGCCATAATAGGCTTATCAGACATATCTGATACAAACTTTTCTGATGTTTTACGGCACTTTTTTGCATCCTAAACCTTTAAGATTTTTGGGATCCTAGCTCTGTTACAGCTGACTGGTGAAATTAGAGTAAAAGCCAAATCATGTCGCGTAAATATGACGATTATTTACAAAGATTTTCCTTAACGTTGGCCACTTAGGATGGCTATGTAGGGAGAAGAATGCAATCATACACAATTACATACATAGCAGTGTAGCACAGCTAAAACCAGCTGTGAAATAACATGAGTCTGGCCAAACTGGCCACTTGCTCGTCAAGGAAGGAGGTTGTGTGGGTGCGAGTGCGTTGAAAACGACCAGAGTTATCAAGACGTCTCCCTCAGCTATATGGTTTGGGAACACCTCCCAGGAAGACTACAAAACAATACACCAAATATTCCGCTCTAGGTTTTACTCTGGATACAATACTGACAGCGGTCGGGCAAAAGCAAAGTCTGAACAAAGGCATGTGGTCGGAAGCAGGCCTAAGTATAAAAAATATGTTGGCTTCGCAGCTCTCCTCTGATGCCATGATCCAACCTATTATTCAACAGCCCATCAGCAGCTTCCAAATGTTCCCCATTGTTATATTGTTTGGGGGGGAAAAAACTGCGTGCCGGACACCCTTCAGTACCTCAGATGAAGCGGAACACCAGTGCAAATTCAGTGAAGGCGGAGGGGAACAGAAGGAGAGTTGTGATTGGTCTCAGTGAGACAGGAGCATGGTAACAGCTGGAGAACTACTGAAGATCATAAGCGGTTATTTTGTCTTTTCAGCAGAGCGGTACTGTCGTTATGTCCATTACAGATGCATCTCTGTCATTAATGCAGTGCCATCTAAGGGCTCTGAAGTCATGCGCATCTTATTTTGGTATTCAGTCTTGCCTTTCACACTCTGACATTGCTCCATTTTCTCCAGATTTTTGGAGTTGATCCTATACATTATGAATTGTTGATGGTTAGTGCCCTGAATTTTATCCATTTGCCCATTGAGATGCAGTACGTTGTCCTTAAATGGCAAGATTATTTACTCACACTGGTTTTGGCAAAGAGGTAAAACTCAAACCTTCTGGCTTGCAAATGACCGTGCCTTTTGTGACCGCTCATTTAATACCCGATCTTAGCTGATTCACCAGTTCACCTGTTTACCAATGAAACGTTTAAAACTGTTGCTTCTCTGAAGATTCCACAACTTTTCTTGTCTTTACATTCAATTTACTCAATTCTTCTGGAACATTTTGCTGGCACCAGTTGATAAGGTGAAATTTTAGCATTTTTTCTGTGTGGTTTTCAGTTGTCAGTAAAAGGTAACTTACTCGTCACTTCATTCTGTTTTTATTTGCATTTTATGTACTGTTCCAATTGTTGTGAAATTTAGATCATAGGTAATGCCCGCCTATATGCTTGCCGGTCGGTAGGTTTGTGTGATGCTATCCTGTGTGTAGTTACGTGTGTGTTTGTTTGTGTGTGTGTGTTTGCAGCTAGTCATGGAAAAGCAAGTGGTGGAGAACAGCAGGGCAGCTTTTCAGTCCGGAAGGTCACGACCACTAAAGTTCAGAGTTCAGCAGCTTAAGGCCCTGCAGAGAATGATCACGGAGCGTCAGTCTGAAATTTCCACGGCCCTCAAAAAAGACCTACACAAGGTCTGACCCCTGCAGTACACCAACAGCAGCTTACAGCAGGAATGCCCATTGACGGCTGATCGCTTTCAGGATTTTGTGCCAATTCGTCTCACTCTATTATATCCAACGTGCCGAGGGTTTCATTTTGTATGAACACATGCGAGCTGCAAGTGTATCCTAAAGAATTCACTGGGCTGTACAAGAGTGTGCAAGTGTAGATCACTGGATGTAAGCCAACAGAGCTGCCCTGGAGTTGGGGGCTCAGTGAGGAATTCTGGGCTCCCACTTTTTAGACCTTTTATGAGGTATGGTGACTGAACAATTTCCTTTTTTCCACAATTAATTTGCGTAAATAAAATTTCTGCAAATCTGTTTATTAGTGTGTCCAATAAAGGGTTAATCCTACTGAAATTGTGTGGGTCCTTACAAGGATAGGGTCTGGGATCATTGTCACCATTTACCTTAGCATGATGGCCCTGCCTATTTGGCAGAGTAAATTACTGTGTGAATGCATATGTTGATACAGATCCCCTGGTCATTGATTTCACTGCTTGGGAGCTGCCCAAGAGGTCCTGATCTGGATTGCATGCAGTAATTAGTGGTGCCCCCCACTCATGATGTTGAAGTTAGTGTTTTGGGGGAGCCCACTTGTGGTGAAAATGTTGATTGCATTGTTTAGGTGAATTGATGATACTGGCAACTGCGTTGTTAAGGAGCCCACTGGGGCTGATGATGTTGATTACATTAATTTTGTGAAGTCCCCTATTACTGATAATGATACCTACACTGTAAAGGTAGGCCTCCTCGATGGTGATGATGTTGACAGCTCTGTTTCTGTGTTGCCTGCAGAGCGAGTATGACACACAGTTGTTTGAGCTCATCATCCTGGAGGGGGAGATCTCTTTGGCTGTGGAAAGGCTGGAGGAGTGGGCAGCGCCTCGGCCGGTGGAGAAGACCTTGCTCACAGTCTCTGACCAGGTGTTCATCCAGCCACAGCCCCTGGGAGTGGTGCTGATCATCGGGGCCTGGAACTACCCCTGGGCCGTGACCATTCAGCCCCTGATTGGAGCCATCGCTGCTGGTGCCTGCCCAGTCCCATCTCTCCAATCAAATACATTCAGCCTCATCAATTCAGTTATGAACACCATACAATCTATTCCACATCTAGTTCATATTGAAAGTGTAAGGCAGTAAATATCTCTTTGTAGGCAATGCTGCTGTCGTGAAGCCCTCAGAGATCAGTGAGCATTCATCCAGACTCTTGCAGCAGCTCCTCCCCCTGTACCTGGATCAGGTGATTTACACAGGCGTCCCAAGCGTGTGATGTATGGGGTGTGTTTAATGTCCCTGTGAGTGGTTTGTGAGTGTGTGAACTTTGAGGGTGAAACATGCAGTGACTTTCATATGTCAGATAGTGGTGTATGCGGTGTGGATGGAGCACAGGCGTTGGAGGATGGGACTGCGTCCATCGCAGGGGGTCCTGTGCCCTGGGGCTCGAAGTTCCTTGTGTGGGGTTGAGGTGGCAGTGGCTCTGCAACAGGAAGGATGTGGCCGCGGTTCCTCCTGAATGATGTAGGAACGTGGCTCTTTACTGACCTCCTTGACAATTCCAAGCTGGTCTTAAACTATGGGGGTCTGCATTCTGACAACTTGTCCCCCAGCGAGGGGCTGGTGAAGGTGACTAGAAGTGTCGTAGTGTCTCTTTAAAGTGAGTCTTTCGCTTGCGAGCTGGGCTCTGACTTGCTGGGTGTTTTTTGGGGTAGGCTCTAACAGTTTAATGTGTACAGGGATGGCTGCGTGTGTCTGCCTTGACATTAGGCGTTCAGCTGGGGAGCCAAGGGTTGCGTCACGAGATGTTTCTGACATTTAGGAGATTGAGGAACACGTCGGTGCCGTCCCTGTGAGATCGTTCCATCAGTTGTTTATCACTGCAGACAAGCTCTCTTTGCTAGTCCATTTGACTGAGGAAACTCTGGGCTGCTTGTGACGTGCTTGAAATCCCATTGTTCTGCAAAACCTTTAAACTGCTGACTGGTGTACTGGCTAACGTTGACAGAGATCAGGACGTGCGGTGTTCCATGTTCTGAAAAATGTCTCTAACTTTGTGATCACAGCTGATGATGTCAAGTGGAGCAGTGGATCGATTTCAAACCAACCTGAGTAAGAGTCCACTAACACTTGGTAGTGTTTTCAATGCCAATCAAAAATGTCAGTTGCCACTGTGGACCTTGGTAGGTTTGGAACTGGGTGAAGCTGGAGAGGTTCCTTTTGCTGGTGAGATCTGGTGCTGTTGCACAAAAAAGTTTCTCCTCGGTGATGTCTTTGGACATGGCAGGCCAAAATATGATGCCTCTGGCTCTGCGTTTGGTTGCTTCAACACCAGGGTAGCCTCTATGTACGATGTTGATGTACTCCTTCTGTAGAGATTGGGGGATGACAGTTTTGTGTCCTTTCAGGATGAGTCCATCCTCCACTGTAAGTTCTTCTCTGTAGGGGTAGAAGGCACGTATGGCAGGCTGAAGCTGGCTCTCTCGGGGGGCCAACCTCGCCAGATGACTGTAGTGAGAGACTTTAGTACTTCATCTTCTGCCGTGTGTTGTCTGAGTTCCTCCAGGCGGGCTGTGGAGATGTAATTCAGACATAACTTCGAAAGAGTTTTCATTAACAGGGCTCTGGGTGACCTTTGTGGTTGGGGATCGTGAAAGAGTGTCGGCTAAGTACATGTGTTTACCTCTTTTGTAAATGAGGTTGATGTCATTAGCTCTGTAGGCAGAGCATCATCCTTTGTAGACAGGCAGGGGTGCTGTGAATGGGCTTTTTCAAGATGGTGACCAAAGGTTGGCGGTCAGTTTCGACTTTTATAGGCTTTCCATATTCATAGCCCTTATACTTTGTGCAGGCAAACACAACAGCTTGCAGGTCCTTTTCGATTTGAGCATAGCGTGTTTCTGTGTCTGTCAGGGTGCGTGATGCAAAAGCTTCTGGTTTGCCATTTTGTAAGCAAGCAGCACCCAGTCCATAGCAAGATGCGTTGAATGTTAGGGTGACTGACTGCTTCACATCATAGTATGATAGTACTGGTATGCTTGACAGACAGGACTTCAGGCAGTCAAATGCATCCCGATGCGGCTGGAACCAACACCATGCAGTGTCCTTGTGAGTCAGTTTTCTTAGTAGTGCCGAATTCCAGGATGAAATTTCCAAGGTTATTGACTATGCCAAGGAAACGCTGTAGTGACGTGACATCTGCTGTGACTGGCATATTAGTGATTGCTGCTGTTTTACCTGGGTCAGCTTATAGGCCTCCACTTATGAAGACATGGCTTATATAATTAACCTGATTCAAATGGAACTTGCACTTGTTTGGATTCAGTCTTCCTCGTTCCAGCACTTTCTTTAGGTTGGTATCATGCTCAGCTACATCATGGCCTTCGATGATGATGTCATCGATGATTACTGAACTTGGATAACCAGCAAACAGTTGTTCCATGGAGCGACAAAACACCTCACTTGCTGAGTTCACACTGAAAGGCATTCTGAGAAATCAGTAGCGTTGAAGGGGGTACTAAATGTGGTTTGCAGTGAAGACTTTCTGTCCATTCGTATTTACCAGAAGGAGTTCTTTGCGTTTAGAACTGAGAATACAGTTGCGCCAGACATTTGTGTTGCTACCTCCTCAACACTGCGCATGGGGTAATGGGGCCTTTCAGTGCTGTGTTGAGGTCTTTTGGATTGATGCACAGTCTTATCTCGTTTGTCTTTCTTTGTGTGCGGCTACCATGGATGAGACTCAGTCAGTAGGCTCAGAAACTGGTGTTATAACACCTAGATTTTGCATGCAATCGCGCTCAGCTTTGACTCTTTCCTGCATCGCAACTGGAATGCAGTATGCTGGTCGGACCACAGGCTGGATGCTGGGGTCCACTGTCATGGAATATGTGATTGGAAGTTCTCCAACCTCATCGCTAAACAGGTCATTGTACTGTGTGAGGATCTGTTTGATATAGTCAGTGTCGCTCTATGTAGAGACTTGATAGACATCGGGGCTCAATGTGATGATTCCTATGCTCACACATGCTTTAAATCCTAGTAGCGGCTGTACCTCTCAGTCCACAATATAAAAGGGTGGCTGGTGACACTTCTCCTTTAAACCACATGTCAGTGTAACTATGCCTTTAGTTTCAATCCTGCTGCCTCCGTAAGCTATGAGGTTTGTGCTTTTATCCTGCTTTACCAACTGCTTGCCTCTTATCACTGATTTAAAAGTCTTGTGCATTTTGCTCCTGTGTCAACTTTCATTTCTATGGGCTTGCTGTTAATGTACATTGTGAAAAATCCCTCATCTTTGTCCTCTCCTGGATCGATGCTGTCAACACACTTTTCAACATTAATACCATCAACATAAAAGGTGTCCTCAGTGCATGCTGCAGGCTCATCTATTTCAACTTCATGTACTGAATGTTTGAAAGTGATTTAACTTTTTGCAGTTATGACATTGTTGACTGAAAGCTGGACATTTCTCCCTCTTAGCTGCGTGACTCTTTCCACAGTTGCTGCAGTTGGTGATAAATTGAGGCTGAGGGCGCGATTGTGGGTTTGGCTGGTGCTTTCTGTGTGTAACTGGCCTACCAACATCAACACTGATAGCTTGAGTGGCTAGTGTTTTGCTACTTTCCTCTGTTATTTCATGATGCGACACACAGATATGGCTTTAGCCAGGGTTAGTTCACGGTCTCTTAGCAGTGTTTTCCTGGTAACTGGTAATGCCACAGGCAATCCGATCACAGACTAGCTCGTCAGTCAGTTCTCCAAAGTGACAGCTTTTAGCTCAGATCACTGATAAAAGGCTCAATACTCTCACCTTGTTTCTGACTGCACGAGTGAAATCTGTGTCTCCCTATCGTTATGTTGTTTTGACGGTTGCAAATTTCTCAAAACTTATTTTTCAGGCACTCCGGGTCCTTTCTGGACTCTGTTGGGATGATTATCACTCCGTCCTCGCCGGGCGCTCTCACTTCTGCTGCATAGACAAATGAACGCTCCTGTTCAATGGCCTCCGGTCCTTCAAGATTGAGGAGGATAAAAGCCTTTGTCCTTGCAGGCTTGTTAATGTGTGCTGCATCCATAAAAATGTTGTAGTCCCTCTAAAAAACTTGCCAGCTTTCCGCAACGTTGCTGTCAAAAACAACAGGATCTGGTCCGCGAAATCCCTCCGCCTTTATGGCTTTTTGCGGCTTCTGCTCACATTAGCTCTTTAGCTCGAACAGTCCAGCACCGAAAAATACAGTTCCTCCATAAAATACTTACAGGCAGTGAGTCCGTACGTTTCTGACACCATGTAAAATGTAGCGGTTGTATCCAAACATTCCGGACGAATGATGAAACTTGATGTCGATTATCACTCGAACATTTTATTAATGCAGACCGGGTAAACATACAGAATGTGAACTTATCGTCATGAGAACCAATTAAGAACCAGCTTCTGCTGATAGCAAGAGTGAACACATACTGAATGTATGGTGGCTCAAAGTGGACAAAACAGAGGGATCATTTACCAAATGATCTACAAATACTGAATTGCTAAGTAAATAAATCGGATGTAAATTCTCAATAAATAATATATCTTTGTTAGGCTTGGGTAATATTTTCAACTGGTGTCTGTCCTTGCTTAGCTACGAACAAAGACGTCTGACCGTTGTTGCCATTTAGGGCATGCGCAGCAACAACTCCACCTTTCTGGTCGCTGTGTGAATGGTTTACAATGGCAAAAGGCGCAGCTGTTATGCCTATTTTTTGCTGTCTGAAAGGGGTTTCCGGAGCGATTCAAGACTGCTCTTAATCATCTCAGATACACTTTTTTCCATATACCGTAAATATAATCCGCCATCCCCTCCTCTTCACTACTCCCCACAGCTGACTTGCAATACATTCAAACCGCAGGGAAAAACATCACCATGCTCAATGATTGGTTATCACCGATCTCACCACAGGAGGAGAGGGAGTTAAGGGGAGAAACAGACTTCTTATCAGAATTTACTGTCCAATTTCCTGTTTAGACAGCGAAACATCTGAAACACATGCAAGCTCAGCATTTCAAGAGGCACAGAGGGCGCTAGAGGGAAATCTCAGGGCGTTCTCACGGCGATTGTGGCGTTCGTACGGAGTTCCTGTGACATGCTGATGCATTCCCACAGCGTTCTCGTTTGAGATTGATGGTGTTGTCACTTCTCGTTACGTGTCCACTGCGAGCTAGGTGTTTTCACTGCACGCCAACTGTCTGCACTGCGTCCGCAAAGCATCCATACTGCGTTTTCCCAGATGGTATAAAGGCCGTGACATCTCAATGGACTCCATGAGGTCTCCGAGTGAACGTCATCACTATTAGCTGCGTTCGTGTGGCGTTCATATGCAACCTTGGGGCGTGCCCATGGCGCTCCCACATGGCACTGTAGGAGACCTCACTGAGCTGCTACAACGATCCTACGGAGTTCCAACAGCATTCAAATCAGAACGCAGTGTCACAGCATTTGTTTGGTGCATGCAGAAAACAAACGCCATGGCTCGGCGTTCTTCGAGACCCCACAGCGTTTAGTAGAGATGCCAGAGAGATGCCGCTGCACTCTAGGTGATCCCACTGCGCTCACCCCAGCGTTCTACAATTTTTGTCAATGCCACACGCACTCTGTGAGAATGCAGCTCTTGGGTGACAAGCAATTAAGCTGACCTTAGTTTGCTTAGTTTCCTGAGACATGTATGGGAAAGGCTAGAATGCCTTAGTACTGTACATCGTAAATGTATGCTGTTCGTTCGATTTAGATTTTGATCCATGCCCTTCTTTGTCTGGACCGACTGTTTATTTCTGTTTATGTTCACCTTAAGTTCTCATACCGTTAGCATCTTTGCTTATCTTTGAGGCTCTTCAGCCAATCTTGTGTGGTATGAGAGCCTGTTTAGAAAAAAACACTGTGTCACTTTTGTTTGTGCGCCTGCGTGTGTGTGTGTGTGTGCATGTACTTATGCCAGACAGTAACTTTCCGTACACAGTCAGCCACTTCATCGGCTAACACTAACTTGTTCCATACGGTACACATGGTTGAAGTTACCATTTGACTATACTGTAGACTCATTTCTTAGCTCCGCAAATAAGAACAACTAAAACGCATTCATGTAGAAGCACATGCTGGACTCAATTTGTTAGACACCTTTTAAAATGATCTTTACAGTGCAGGAATGTCACATTTTCCGTTTTGTGGTTAAAAAGTTGTCGTTGCCGGAGTATCACGCTTGATACATGCTAAGTGACAGTTCATTTGTATGGCTTCCTTTTGTTAGTCAAACCAGGTGTTTCTTCCCAACATTTGTGACCTCTGCTTCGATGTTCACTGAGAGGATTGAGGCAGAGCACACCTGTAATATAACAAAACTAGCTTAGTAAAACTTCTGTAACCAAGTCGTCTAATTCCTTGTACAACCCCAATTCTAAATAAGTTGGGATCAGTGGCGGTTTTACACGGGGGCCTACGGGGGCCTGTGCCCCCCCGCCGATGTCCTGTGCCCCCGTGCTGGCCCCTGCGCTGACTGAACAAAACAATTATACTGTATACTTGTAACGATGATAGGCGCTAGCGCCAACACCGGGCCTAGTGTCACTCAACATTTGACACGGACTGATTAGACGACGCACCTAAGTGTGTTTGCTACCTGCGTTCGCTTTCACTGATCTCAATACGTTGGCTGGGATTTGAATGTGAGCGCGGCAGCCAGCAAGAACAACCTGCTGCGAGAGACGAAGGTTAGCTGAATGACTGCACCTTATGAAGTAATTTGTTGTAGACGCGGCCGTGTTACTGTCGTTCCCCATTCCGGCAACGAAAGCTTGTTGTCAAGTTTGTAAATGTCTCTTAGAATTACGTTACGAATCACACTCGGCAAAGTACTTATGAAAAGTTCCACACGATGGTGTGATGTTAACCACTAACCTCATCTGACAAGGCTGTTCCATTATTTAAAATAATAGGCTACGAAGGAAAGAAATCAACAGTAGCCTATCTGCTCGTGCTGAGTAGGGATGGTTATTTGTGAGATGAGATGTATGCATCGCTGTACAGTTTTTTCTTCTAAGACTGTCATGAAACGAGGAAGGGATATCGCCATTTATTTAAAAAAAAATGAATAACAGGAAACCAAATAAATCGCTTCTATGGCAATATTTGCCTAGTATTAGTGCAATTCACAACCCTATGATTATATTTCAGTTGACGGCAGTATTTTTCCAATTCATATTTTCAATCAATCACTCCACAGTAATATTGGCTTCTATAAATGGAAATGGCACATTGTGTCTGAGAGAGTGGAGGGTATATATATATGTATGTTTTATTATTATTTTGATGACTTATTTCATTGAGATTACAGTAACTAGAACCAGTTTTTTGTTAGTACTATTTTGTTACATTTGTATGAAAAAACACCTTTTCAAAACTAGCTCCAATCCACAGATAGCCTACTGTATATTCGTAATTTTGATTTATGTTGGAAGAACCATCACTCCTCAATTACCATATCCTTCCAAGTAGCTCTGTCTGTCACTAATTAAGGTCAGCATGACATGCACACCTTTATGAGCTGCTGTGTATTCAGGCACTGGCAGCATATTTTGTAAATAAGTGTGAAGACTGGACTCTCAAGTCAGTGGCCATGAATACAGACAAGTTTGTTCAAATGTTACTTGTGTGCTGTGGTTCTGATAGGCCCAATAACTGATGAGGAGTTTTGTTTTCTAAGAACGAGTCGCCCATTCTTAAGGGCATAAGCCGTTTGATTTGTCTGATACAAGATAATGTGAAAATCTTCAGCATGATTTTATAGGCAAAAGCAAAATAGAAGTTTTTAATGTTTGAATATCATTGTTGCTGCTTTTTAAAAGTATTTTTGGGCTTTTTGCCTTTACTCACACAGGAAAGTTTAGAGAGCCATGGAGTGAGTGGTGTTGCGGCACGTCTCAGCTGCAGGCCCATGTCTAGGGGCATCATTGTTGTTTTTAATGTGCCCCTCTGATTAAACACTGGTCCCACCTGGGCCCCCCCACTAAAATTTCTCTAGAACCGCCACTGGTTGGGATGCTGTGTAATTTTTAAATGAACACAGAATGCAATGATTTGCAAATTTCATAAACCCACATCTTATTCACCATAGAATATAGACATCATATCAGATGTTTGCAAGTGAGACATTTTATGATTTCGTGAAAAATATTTGCTCTCAAATTGGATTAGAGCAACACCTCTCAAAAAAGTTAGAAGTGGGGCAAAAAAAGGCTGGAAAAGTAAGTGGTACTTATATAAAAAACAGCTGGAGGAGCATTTTGCAATTTATTAGGTTAATTGGCAACAGGTCAGTAACATGACTGGGTATAAACAGAGCATTTTAGACAGGCGGAGTCACCCAGAAGTAAAGATTGACTGAGATTCACCAATCTGCAAAACACTGCAACGAAATATTGTGGAACAATTTCAGAAAAATGTTCCTCAATGTAAAATTGTGAAGAGTTTGCATCTACAGTACATAACAGGGTCCAAAATGTCTGTTATCGCATCGCAATTTGCGATACTAAAACAGCGATTGTGCGATGCAAATCTGCATTTGCGTAAATTGTTCCCTCAGTGGGATTGTTGCTGTCACCCTATTTCGTCATTGGCAATGATGCAAATGCCAGCTGCCCCATGTGTCCAGCTTTCCTGCCGATCAGCTTTGATGCACTACTCGTGTGTCGATATTCAGCTGCAGCTAGTGGTGGACCGGACCATTATTTCTATCAGCCGTCATTGCAATTGCTTTTGCATGCGGGATACGGCCTTGCCATCTTCAGTTCAACGAAACCTTATTGCTTTTTAAACAACATTTGATGGTTGCACTTCACTATTGCGGGTGTTCTCCATTTCTAATCAGTTTCTTCGTTTCTAAATTTTTATTTGCCTTACGCTAAAGAAATGTCCGAAAAACTTCTCTTGCTCATAAAAAACGATACAGGCTAAAAGATTGACCTTGGAAATCCATTATTTAATTTGGTTATCTTGATTATGTCCCATGAGTTTACAAACACAGGTTTGATTAGAAATTTGTTTCGAAGTGTCTGGAGACACTGCAGTTTTTATTGGTACAGCAGTCGATTCAAGGGATTAGGATAAGGATTCGGGATTATGGTTAGGGGAAGGGTTAGGGTTAGGTTAGGGCAGGGCTTGAAATGGGGACTGCCGTACCTCTCCACATTGAAATGCATTGAAAAACTGCCGTACCCGTAGCAACTGCCAATTTGTTTTATCAATGGCCTTGAGTATTGGGGCCAGGCATAAGGAAGATTTTTTTTTATTTCACATTTTGAGAATAAAGTGGAAATGCCGAGAATACATTTGAAATGCCTCAAAAAAAGTCAGTTATAATTCATCCATTCAACGATTCAATCCAGTGGTTTGCGGTGCTGCATCCATAGAGGAAACTTTGGTCTCCTACAAAACTAGCTGTACGATTCCTGCGCTAAAAGACAAGCATGTGTTCAACGTGCCCATTTTCCGTGCCTCGGTGAACGCGCAGTCTCTCTGGGCGTCCCCCAAGTGCTCAATAGATGTGATGAAGCAGTCTGCTATTACTTTTGAATCATGTTTGTTCAGTAAGTTTCCATCCACAAAACATATCGGCCAAAAACCATCGATACAAGCATTGATGGCAATGTCGTACGGCATCAGCTTGTCATAAGAATCCACAGACCGTAGCGCGTTGGGACCTTAGTTGCGGTAATGCCTGCGTCTCAGATGCTGCGCCCGCCTGAGCTCCACACCTTCAGGATCTATCAGCTCAATCAATTGTCTTATGGAGTCCTGGGATACAACATATCCTCTCTGTATTACATGCAAGTGTAATCATCGATGCCCTTGCATCTGTCCATTAGCAGCTATTTCATTTGGCATGAATGCGGCCACCTGCTCTCAGTTCGCGTGGTTTCGCCTTCTGTACAAATGCAGTTTTCGGCACAATCTCTTCAAAGTCCTAATACTTATTACCACACAGTGTTTATGCGCAAAAAGAGAAATAATATCTGTGGTACAAAAACCAATTCTGAAGTACAGTTTCACTAATTCGTCTACATTAGGCATTTTGTAGATGCAGTGATATACGCAAATGCTCACAGTTTGATTTGAAGTTCTACTTAAATCTTAAAATGTCAGCATTATTCTCAATGTTCATCTCGACTTTAAAGGATACACAAAGGTAGCACATACGTAACGGTACAATGATTGATATATGTTAGCAGAGTCTGAAAAATAAATCCAATATTTTTCAACCAAGTACAAAACAGATTAAAAAAAACTATGCAAACGAGCCCTACGCGGCCGCCATATTAGCGGTTTGATCCTCCAGCAGTGACGTAACATACACTGAGCCGCTCTTCTGTCTCGGAGGTAGAAAACGACAGTCATTTTTTTTCCAAAAGCCACAATCCGCATGGCTTTCCGTGGCGAAGGACAAAATGCTACATTGTTCCCTCAGTGGGATTGTTGCTGTCACCCTATTTCGTCATTGGCAATGATGTAAATGCCAGCTGCCCCATGTGTCCAGCTTTCCCGCTGATCAGCTTTGATGCACGACTTGTGTGTCGATATTCAGCTGCTGCTAGTGGTGGACCGGTATAGTGGAACCGCGTAGTTAAGCAGTTTGCCTGTTCTCATAAACCCTTTTATTTTTTGTACTGATTCCATTATTTCTATCAGCCGTCATTGCTATTGCTTTTGCATGCTGGATACGGCCTTGCCATCTTCAGTTCAACGAAACCTTATTGCTTTTTAAACCACATTTGATGTTTGCACTTCACTATTGCTATTGCTTTCTCGGAGGTAGAAAACGACAGTCACTTTTTTCCAAAAGCCACAATCCGCATGGCGTTTCTCGGCGAAGGACAAAATGCTACATCTCTCGTGCTATGACAGTCAGCCCTTGTCATGTCAGATTATATATGCCAGCAAAGCAGAAATAACAGTACAGTATACACTGTTACATGTACTATCATTCTAACTTATTATTTAATCAAATCAAAATGATCAGCAATACAAGCACTATCATACATAATTGATACATTACCCAATGCCCATATTTCGACACTTCCTGGAAAATTTCATGCTCATTCATTCCCCAGCCAGTCCCACGATGAGTTTTAACTTCATGTACATTGTGCAGAATCCAGTCAAAACTCATGCAAAGCATTACCTCGGTCAGTAGCTGGCTGCTTTCACGTTTCTGTAGTCTTGAAAGTGCTGCTGATCTAGCCTTTGGGGTACGGCGATGAACGAACTCCGTGGGGCGGCATCCTCCTTCAGGTGCCTATTCCTGGCCTTCGTTCGTCTCGGAGTCAAACCAGGGCATCACTAGACCTAATACTGAACTGGGGCACAGCTGGGGCACAAACAACGCGAGTGCGCAAGCAAAAATTTTTTAGCATTAATTTATCATTAAAAAGCATAGTGCTTCAAATTATACATTCATGTCAGATTATCTTCTTTTCTGGATCTATGATTAACCACCTGAAATGGACTGATGCATTTGACCTACTTGTACACTTTACTCTAGACATCTAAAGCTGGTACAAGCAAAAAAGCACTGTACAACATTAAATAGCTCTTCCATTACTCTAAATTTAAACTGTATGTTTACGTTCCTGGCCGGCCAAAACACTAAATTATCCATGCCATACAAACATACACAGAGGAAAACAGACAAAACATTACCATATCAACAGTTTTGAATCAAGGCACAAAGTGTGCAAAGCTGCAACAAGCAACTGACTCCCATTCAAATCACGTTTAATTTTCACTGCAGTATTAATTGTAGGCTAAACATTCATTGTGTTATTCAAATAAACCATTTCATAAAGGTATCAATAACTGCAATCATTAAACTGTATCTCATATGGTTCTACTCTAATCAGTGCATCTTAACTAAACATAAAACTGTATTCACTAGTGTTGGCTATAATAGTAGGCTATCTTTAAGTCCTAACCAAAACAGTGTACTCTCCTTTGTTATCCTCAGTGTCTCATAACCAAAGTACTCGATGAGACCGATCCTCTGTTTATACAGAACCCATGTTTTAACGTGAAATAGCTCATATATGCTCATCAAACGTCGATGGCAATCTCTAGAAACCGAGTTGACAGTGCTAGGCTAACCATTATGAATCAACATAATGCCTATGATGAGCCAGTTAGCTATAAGGCAGCAGCTAACGTCTGGCTACTTCAATTTACAGCCAGAGGTAGCTGGCAAGATGGCTGCTGAAAGTTTAAGCAAAGTTGTGACATTTAAATTCCCATGGAAATGGCGACAGAGAGGAGAAAACAAACAATAAGGACAGGCAGTTGCCCAGCACTAACCTGAAGACAGGTGGAAAGAATGACGGCGAAAGCAGTCAGCACTGACAGACACCGTTGTGTGTGTGTGACCTTGTGTTCCGAAGTTCTGAAGTGAGCACTAGCCGAATCACAGCCAAAGCCACGTGAATATTAAGTAGCCACATGCCATTGAGCACTATACGGAGTGAAGTGAATAAAGTAGCAATGAGTTACAGTTATCATATTAAGTAGTTGTGTGCCTATGCACTTTCTGTTACTGTAGATTCTCTTACTGTAGATTATGTGGACATGTAGACTTAATACGTGATTTTATTTTTAATCCCCTGGGGAAAATTATACTGGGGCACTGCAGACCAATACTGGGGCACGTGCCCCAATAAAATATGTCTGGTTCCGCTGATGAGTCAAACCCATGTATTTCCAGAGATGCCAAGTCTCACGCGTTCAGCGTAGGTCTTATGCATTTTTTAGGCTTATTCACTGTAGTATATAATTATTCATTGAATGCTTAATGAGATTCTCAAGTGGAATTAAAATCCTTGTGCACTGAAGTTTCCGTTTCACTTGCATAAAGGTGCAACTCATCACAAGTAACATGGAAAGCGATTATGACTCCGGACTTCCCGTGCTTCTCTTTACTCAGGGATTGGAAACAATGCATGTGTTTCATGATCGTTTAAATTGTATTAATGAAATAAGATCATTTGAAACGTTTTTATGCAGTTCCATCGCTTTCAATCCTACAGTAAAGACAAGCCTGAGAATTCCCGAGTCATGATGGATTTCCATGTCATTAGTGGGGAAATCCACCGTAATGCACGTGAAACTGATTAACTTGATTCACAATGACTTAAATTCGGCGAGTGAATTTCTTCAGTGCGCTTTGATTGATTAATTGTTGACTACAGCACAGAAACGTGAATGCCATTAAGAGGAGAAACTCACGCCGAAGACGCAAACCTTGGCATCTCTGGTATTTCGCATAGTACTTATCATCTTCAAAACATTCGTGCAGTAAATGGACCGAGTAAAGTATTGACTATTTTCCTGGCATGGGTCCTTCTCTCCCGATAATATGTAACCATCTTTTCAGCAGAACAGTGCTCTGACAAATTTTGCTGCCTATCAAAATATGCTACCTCACGGGTCTGCGCTTGCGCAAACCTAAAAACTCGGGCTGTTTCCTCGCTCATATCTTAACTATCTTCAAAAAATCATAAAAATAGATTCACTTTCAGTGCGCATTTCGACCTGTAAACGCACAGATATTTGCATGTACATGTTGGGTTTTCCTGAAAATGCAGAAATTAGATGATAATGGCGTATATGGACATATGTCTTCGAACAAACTTATCCAACTCGGTATAAAATCTGCTTATGGTATCATAAGTTAACAAAAAAATAACCTCTGTAAACTGATGCATAATGCAATATCAAGGCGAAAACAAAGACTTTACTATCGCTTTGCATTACAGTAGCATTTTTTGACAAGGGAGCAAAATTTTACAGAACACCGGCTTTGACCACGGAAATTGATGGAAAGAGTCTTGTTCCCTCTGCCAGGGAGAGCCAGAGACGGCCTTGTTATTCTTCCCTATATTTCGACAGCCAAAGCCCCAACAAGTAGGCATCTTGTTTTCACACGAAACACTCAACTGCTCACAATACTATTTTGCTTGTGAATCAACATAGTGCGATGGTTGACCACACTGTTCGGCATTCTTCTTGTTCTTTCTCAGCTGAAGCTAAAGTGATCAGACGTCACTTCCTTAAAATCACATGCCTGTTGTAATGCGTTTCATTGGCTAAAGCCAGTCCGCACTTTCTGTCATGGCAGCCATTCGGCCTAAAATCAATGTTATATGCAGTTTCAAAAAATATTTCTGTCCTCATAAAAAAAAAAACTCAAAAAATATTTGACTCTACTTGTGGATATTTTAAACACCAATCTATCATTATGGCTACATTTCACTGTCGCCTTCGTGTATCCTCTAATCTCGACATTTCAATGTAAATCTCGGTATTTCCACTTTAATCTTGACATTACAACTTTATTCTCGGCATTTCCACTTTAATCTCTGCATTTGCAGTTTAGTCTTGACATTTCCACTAACAGTGTAGAAAAGCGCGAAAAACATTACGGAAGTTCAGAAAGATAATGTCGAAAAGCAAAGGAGGGGGAAACCTATGGTGCAAAATCAGGGTCAACAGTTTTGATCATTTGAAAAAAAAAAAATCAATGTAAAAAACTAAAACTTCAAACTGAAAAATACAATTATGAATTCAAATTAAAAATAGGCTAAGTGAAGGAAAAGTTTCTTCAGAGTAAATATAAATTTGATTCAGTTCTGAAATATTTTGGATGAATCATTTATTTTCATTTTCACTTGCTTAATTATTTTGATCTTCGAGGTTTATTTGTTTATTTCAGCAGATCCCCATTAGCTGACGCACAAGCGGCAACTAGTCTTCCAATGGTCCAACAGAATGAAATATATTTTATACAAAACTAATACACAGAATTTACCTCAATATATTATACACGCATTCCACAGAAGTGCATATTAAAAACATCAAATTACATGAACATGAAATTACATGAAAACGAACTACAGCATAAAACACACATCTCACATAAAAAGACAAGACACAAGATATGACTAACCAAAAAATAAAAACGATTTTCACAGAATAAATATAATTCTCAGGTATTCGTATACTCAAGATGTGCCATGGACTTAAATTTTAAAGGAAATATCTCTGCAACTACAAACTAATGGCACTTTTCAAATGAGACTTCCCTTTGATGTTCCGCACATCACGAGGAAGGTTTTTCCACATTGTTATTGCTCTGTAAAATACTATTCTTCTCATAACATTGCATTTTGGTCTTGGTAACACCATCATTGCCCCTGAAGTTGCTCCACCTGTGGCATACATGTGAGTTACTGACCTATAAACAATGGCAATATAAATAAATACAGGTTTCTGAGGCTTAATCACTTCGTGAAAAAATGTGAGTAGGTTAAATGACAATCTTGCATCAACGCGGAGCCATGAAAGGACTGCATGCATATCATCCACACTAGACCTATATGAGCAGCCTAGAACTGGTCTGGCTGCTTTATTTTGTGCAACTTGCAATTTGTTTAAAAGACCCATTGCTGCCGATAGCCAAACCACAGCACAGTAGTCTCAATGACATAAAACCATAGAGCAAACTACTTGATTAAACAATGAAGATGTGAGATATGGAGCGCAGTTCCGCGTAACGGCTAACGCTCTTCCCATTCTAGCTATTACCTTGTTGATATGAGTAGACCACGACAAAGTGGGGCCAAGCTCAATTCCCAAAAGTATTGCGGTTTTCACTTGTTTAATGATTTGACGATCAATCTGTAAATCCAATTTAGGATTGTGAGATAATCTGTGACTTGAGCCAAAAATTATGCACACTGTTTTAGAAATGTTAAGTACGAGTTTATTTATTTTTATCCAATTATATATATTTCTGAGCTCACTAGACAGAACCTTATTAAGCTCTGTGCATGTGGCGGCAGCATAATATATAGTTGAATCATCTGCATACATCGTCACATTGGCTCTAGTGATTGCGAGCGGTAAGTCGTTTGTAAAAATTGAGAATAACAGAGGCCCCAAGCAACTATCTTGCGGGACTCCGTAATGCATAATGAGGTTTTATTTTTTCTGTTACAGATAATATTTCTTCAGGTTCCGCTCTTTTTTTAAGGTTACGAATATTTCGGTTCCAGAATGTCTTTCGTTTTCAGGAGTGCAAAATGTGGCACATCTGGTTTGGGCAGGTGCACTCCCTCTTGCTGGCCGTGGGTTGACAGGTTGGGTCAGAGCTGCACTATATCCAGGGTCTTGGGCTCCACTATTTTGTGGATGCAGAGCAGAGGAAGCTATGTGACTCATTCATAACAATATAGTAATTGTATGTAATGCGCAGGCTTGTAGGATGCAGTTGTGCTGCATGTGATGTGTGTGACATCACTGTGTTTGTGCAGGAGCTGTACCCTGTGGTGCTGGGTGGGGTTACAGAAACACAGGAGCTGCTGAGGCAGCGCTTTGACCACATTTTCTACACGGGCAGCAGCTCAGTGGGGAAGCTGGTGATGGAGGCTGCTGCTCGATACCTCACCCCTGTTACCCTGGAGCTGGGGGGGAAGAGCCCCTGTTACATACACAAGGACTGTGACATCAGAATTGCCTGCAGGTGAGCACTGTGTGATTAGAGTCAATGGCAAGGAAACACTAGAGGCAGGGCCACAGGGGCTTTGACCCCAGCTGAATTCTGATTTGCCCCTGATGTGCCCCTGTCCTGAAACTAGTCACTTGAGACTCTTTAGAGCGCTTCATTAACTTAATCTTGAAAGAGCGTGAATGGTAAAGTTCATTTGACATGCAAACTACAGAATCAGTTAGAAACATGCAATATTCTATTTCTTACGATGGTGAGGGCATGCTCTGCCCCGATTGCCTTCGCCCGATATTCTAACCCTAATCCTAGCTAAACTCATGCCACATCCCCAATCCTAACCTACACAAACTTTTAATGTAAGGAGTACTAGCAATTCTGAGTCCATGAAAGCAAGTCATATTTTAGCTATTACATTTTTGTGTCATGAAGATGCTTTTCATATTTGCTGTGATAGCACAGCTGGCCAAAATTTTTGTTTACAGAAAACCACGAAGGCGATGCATTTGCTTGCAACACACAAATGTGTCACTCTGGCATGGTGTTGGGGCGTGCATGAGACCTGATTATTGGGCTGTAGACAAGAGTCTTTTTCTCTTCAGCCCATTTTTTAATGCCAAAATATTTAGTATGAATATGAACCTTGAGCTCATACAACCACTTAATCTTTAGCCTATATAGTTTAATTCTTCTACATGCAACTGCAATCCTTAAAGGTCTGTTTACTTTCACTTCTGTTGACATTCAAATCCAAATAAAACAGAGGTTGCCCGCCCCTCCCTCCCAAAGTTCCCTCCTTCCCATGCTTCCATAACTGTCAACTCTTGTTGGGGATTGGCCGGGATGTTTGTTATGTTATGGGGCTGTGCCCCTTGTGCTTATTTGCATTTTATGATGCCTGCGCGGTCACCAGAGCCGGGGTTTTTTTTTTTTTTACAGTGAATTTAGGGGCAGGCAGCTAGCGGATCGTGGAGAGATGTCAGCAAATTGAGACAAAAATATAATCGCGCAGAAAGTAAACAAACTTGCATAGACTATGTCAGCCGGGCCCATGCTCGTGATGAAGCAAAATACTTGAAAACGTTTGGCTAACTATTTCAAGTTCATAGGAGATGTAAGGTGTAAGTGTTTCAATCTATTTGATCTGTTATATATTCATCCTTGAGAAGTTTATTGAAATTTTTACCAAAAAACTATCTTTATTGATCATAGAGCCTATTCGTAGCATCACTTTGTCATAATTTGGGTTTTTGTAGCGTTATTATTGCTTTTAAAGCAGCCTGTGTTGATTGTTATGTCATCCTATGGCGGCCGTCGAACTGGAAGCGGTTGCAAAAGGATGTATGACAAAATGTTGCGACAAACAGGTTCAGTGAACATTAAAGACAGTTGCTAGGTAAAAAATTCCCCAAACTTCTCAAGGATGCACACGATGCAAACAGATTAAAACTTCACCACGAATTCACTGGATTACCTTACCTCACACTTTCGGTGTGTTTTCGCCCAAAGAAATATGGATGGATGGTATAATTTATTCTCTGTGGGTTGCGGCAAAGATAAATGCGGTTATTCGAGCAACTCCGCGTTTGCAGGCCATCTTGTTTATTTAAAACAGTGACGAAGGTGTGCTTTACACACGTACTAATAAGCTTGGGGGTTTGTATTTCTGCTCCCTTGATATTGCACTGCATGTATGAACATGTTTATCGACTGGACTCATGTGGACGCATGTGCGCCAGCTGACATAGTCCCTTTAACTTCAGTACTTTTACAATAAAATCTGCGTCACAGCACGTACGATGACACTCAAACAACGAGCTTTACAAACCTGCTGCTCAATCTGCCTCTTGCGGTCAGTCTGACAGTGCTGCCATCTGGTTAACATCACTGTGACTGTATCTCGCTAGGTTGCTCATTTTAACTGTTATACAATAAAATGAAACATTTACACCATATACTGCCTGTCCAAAAACTAGTTGCAAACTATAGTATTTTGTTTGGCCAACATAGCTTTGATCACAGAGCACATTCATGTGGTATTGTTTCAACGGCATATATACCGTTTTATATATATATATATATATATATATATATATATATATATATATATACTGTATGGTATAAGGTCAGTATTCACCCTGACCTTATACCATGGTCAGTAAAGTCCAAGCAATATTGGGACTCATCAGTAAAGAGAACTGGAGCCCAATCGTTGTGTGTCCATGTGATATGATCGTGAGCCCAATCCAAACGGTCATGCCTGTGACGCACGGTCAGTGGGATTCAAACACACGGCCTTTTTTAGTTGAGGTCGGCAGTATGAAGACGATTCCGTATCGTCTGAGTGGATACCCTGACCCCCAAGGCGTTATGAAGGTCATTTCATAGGGTGGTGGCTGTCCAGAAAGGATGACGTTGTGCCTGAAGTGTGAGAAAGTGGTCTTGCCGTTGTGTAGTCGATGTCTGACGACCACCCCCACGACGGTGTGCTGCTGCACCAAACGTTTGATGCCGGTTCCACGCTCTGTTCACAACGCTTTGGCTGACGTTAAGTGCATTAGCAACGTGATGTTGTGAGAAGCCAGAGTCAAGCATTCCGATGCATCTTCCCAATTGCTCTGAAGTCAATCGACATCTAAGACGTTGAGGAGACATTGTTATTGCTAAATGTAATGCAAAAAATTTGGGAACTTCCAAATTTTCACCAACAAGCAGCACACATGTCTGAGTTGAAATGGTGAAGTGTTAGTCAAAGCCAAAATGTGAGGCTGCACGCTCATTTAATGTCATAAAATGCGCGTGCAAATCTGTTTTGTGTCTGACTGCATGTCATTTATCCATTATATTGCTTATCAGAGGCAGTTACCAAATTTGCTTTTTTTTTCTCAAAGTTTAGCCTTTTAAACCGCCAACCAGTTGGCTATCTATCTAGCTAGCTATTGCATTACAGAGTTCAATATCATTTTAGCTTGCTAGCTACATTGCTAACTAGCTCGCTGTTTCAATATTAGCGATAAATTGATGATTTTTTTTTTTTGGTGTTTATTTTATGGGCTGTGTGTAGGGTAACCACATCCATCATCTTCCCTGTTGTAATGATATGGCCGATCGGCGTGAAGGGTGGCACGGTGGCACAGTGGTTAGCATTGCTGCCTCACAGCAAGAAGGTCGTGGGTTCGAATCTGGGGCCTTTCTGTGTGGAGTTTGCATGTTCTCCCCGTGTTCGCGTGGGTTTACTCCGGGTACTCCGGTTTCCTCCCACAGTCCAAAGACATGCATATCAGGCTAATTGGAGACACTAAATTGGCCATAGGTATGAGTGTGCGATGGATTGGCAAGCTGTTCAGGGTGGGTCCCTGCCTTTGCCCGTAGTCAGCTGGGATAGGCTCCAGCTCGCCCCGCGACCCTAGTGAGGAATAAGCGGGTATAGAAAATGGATGGATGGCGCGAATTGAGAACATGGAAACTCGAAAACCGAAACGAACGTAAAATTATTTAAAGGGGCCTTCGGGAGACAGAAGGCGACATTACAAATAGCCTTTTTTCATAGTATATCTACATTAACGAGCCGAAATAGCCTGATGTGACATAATCTTAGCATTTGTGTTGCTTGCCAACCATTCTGTCCACTCTATCTTGCTTGGTGGTAGAACGAATAGTTCTCAATTTTATTGTTGCATTATTATGAATAAATTTATTATTTTTCTTGTGTGTTCATTTAATGGGCTATATGTAAGGTAACCGTTTTATAAAAGCAATAAGCCCCCTGACTCCTCCATTATAAAATCAGTGTAACCCACTGCTTCTCGGGACTTATTCCTTTAAAATTTCACTGAAACATGGAATAAAACATGGGTAAAGTGTTCAAATAGTTTTGACAGTTGGATTATATAAAGCTTCCTAAAAAAAAGCCTGAATATGGGACACATGGCCTCTCTGTGCGAGGCGTGGCCTTTGATTCAGAAAAAATTCCTAGAATCACCTCTGGCTCTGCTACATCACAATCACTTGCAGCTAAGATCTGGGACTTCAGAATTACCTGCCGGTAAGCATTATGATATCAGCTTGGTTTTAAGGTGAACTACAAGCGGCATGAAGGTAACATAAGAGTAACGTGCCGGTGGATTTGATGGTTTTTCAGTACCTTAGCATTTTAATCCATGCGAATCTATGCACATTTGTCAGTGTGTTATGACGTGTCTGCAGTAGGCTCCTCCGCCCTTACTCTTTATTACTAGTTAATAAAGAGTAACTCTTTGTTACTCTTTATTAAGGCGGATCACCTGGGGTAAATTTACAAACTGTGGGCAGACCTGTATCGCCCCCGACTACATCCTGTGTGAACCAAGCATCCAGAATCGGGTCGTGGAGGAGATCCGCCACACTCTGGAGGTCTGCGGAAATTACATACACAAATGAACTGTATTAAGCACTCACACTAATGACACATGCTCATTACACACACTAATCACAGACTAATTCCACACACTAATCGCGAATACTTAATTACACACAGTAATGACATATGCTAATAACCCTTAATTATCACATATGATAAATGCACACATTCATGACATACACATTCAGAATTACACAATTTTATCATGTGTGCTGATTGCATTTGCTAACTGCATGCAATAATGACACATGCTAATTACACACTCTGATCACCCATGCATTAATCACATACCTATTCCACACACTAATCACATGTACTTAATTACCCACGGTAATGACATGCTAATTACCCACAATAATCACATATGATAAATGCACCCATTAATGATGCACACATTCATAATTACACATTCTGATCACATATGCTAATAGCATTTGCTAACTGTTGACAATAAAGACACGTGATAATTACATGACATACACATTCACAGTAATAAGCATGTATTATTAGCATGTGTAATAAGCATCGGTGATCAGTGTGTGTAATTAGCATGTGTAGAACCTGAAAGTTTGATTTGGCTGGATTTTACTCAAAATATGTGTCAATTCATATTGTTGGAACACAGGCACATTCCATGTGTAAAATTTGGTTGATTTGACAGCAAGCTTATACGACCTGGATGCTCTGTTGCCTGCCTCGAATCTCCTTTGTTCTGCCCAGCAGGGGGTTTGGAGCCATTTGCTCTGGCCCTCTGAAACTCACAGACTTCTTCTCAATTAAAGTCAGGATCAGTTACTTTTAAGCTGCTTAAAACGATCTTAACCTCTATCAAATTCATAATATATTTCTGTTCAATATCCTAGGAAGGAACCTGTTATATATTGATAACGCAATTGGGCTATAATATTCCATCTTAAGGCTTTTCCATGACAACTGCATCATTTTAATACATATTCATATCATGTTTGGTCTCTTTATTCTCGGGGGAGTCCAAGGAGTTGAATGGAATATGTTTCATTTCCCTTGGAAGTATGGTTCGTTTGTAAGATTCATTCAAGCAACTACCCTAGTCTCCCTGTGCAAATTATCTTATCACCTAGGCCAGTAAAACTCTGATTCGGCCAACCTTCCCTCTACCTTGTTCGGAGGTGTGGTTTGGAGCCTTTAAAGGTACGAGATCCTGAGGGGGGCGGCTCTTCTTTTCTTGGTTCTCTTCTTGCTCCTGCTTTTCTTCTTCCTGTCCTGTCCTTTCTTGGTCAACTTCTGACGTGCGAATTGGTAAGTGGGGAGAGGTCACGTGCTGCCTTGTTCCGGAGCGGGGGAACATGTGAGTTCTCCCCGACCACGTGGAGCGATTTTAGCTCCGTGTGGTCATTCATCTTTTCCAGGTATGAAAATACTCCAAATCCTTCTAAATTATATGTAACGGTAATTGGCTTTTCATTGATTTGTTTGATTCAAGTTGTGCCTACGTGGTGAATTAAATTATTGTTATTCCTTTTCCAGCCTGCGTGTTCTCATTGTAAATTCTTTCTGGCCTTGTTGCGATTGGGACTTAAGGGGAGACTCCTACCAAGACATGTGTAGGTAGCGATACTTCTAAGTTAGATTGAGATTGGGTTCTACCTATTAAGGGGTTATGAAATTATCGGCTCTTAAGATTTAGCTATTGGTTAATCTTTCTAAGGGGCCCTTTGATATACATAAACCTAGGTTCGTGGTACGTTCATACTCAGAGCTATTTGCCTGATGTTGCTACCGTGCCAGTCTCCTCTTTCCAATGGATTTATCGTCGAATTAGACCAGGCAGAGACGCCTATTTTAACCCTAGGGGGTGTTCTGCTTAGTGACAATGGTTTTCGCAGACAGAGTTTGGTTCACGCATGCTGTTTCAAAATTATCAATTCTAATTCTAATTTGGAGCCAGATTTTTAACGAGATTATAGCTAAATTTTGTATTCTAACTGTTACATGGAGTCAGATAAATCGTAACCATTGCGCTTTCATGCCCCGTCCTCGGACGGTGAAAAATATCCATTATATTGTGATTCACACCAGCCAGAAGAATGCTCTAATTGAAGTTAGTCTAAGAGAACACGTGAGGCCTTCAACCCGGGCAATATCCGCCTTTTGGTCATTGCTTTTTTGGGGTTTTACACATGTGATCACCGATGCTTATAACACATGCTAATAATACATGCTAATTACATCCACATATCATATATGGTCATTCCATAATAGAATATGCTAATAGAATATGCTGATCATACATGCTAATCACACACGAAACACACTAATAGGAATATATACTAACCACTTGCTAATTACTGACTAATAATGAATATTAATTACATGTACTAATTATGCACTTTTATGACACATATCATCACAATCATAATTGCTAATTACACAAACTGATCACCCATGGTAATTGCATGCTTGGAAGATAAAGTGATTTCTTCCGATAATCAAATATGCTACTGACATATAGTAATCGTGCATTTTTAACCATTGACTAATTGCGCTGTATTTTCAGCAATTAGTTGTTAATCCTGTTTTGTAGGAGTTCTATGGTGAAGACCCCAGGTCCTCCCCAGATTATGGACGCATGATCAGTCAGCGCCACTTCAGTCGAGTGATGGCCCTGATGGAGGGCTGCATGGTTGCACTGGGTGGTGACAGCGACCAATCACAGTGCTACATTGGTGAGTGTGTTCATGTGTGTCTGTGTTTTAGGCGTACACATTTGTCAAACTTGCTATGTGTAACTTTCAGGGATTACTAGTCAGTGCTGTCACTGGTGGCCATTAACTGAACTGGAGTCAGAACTCTGTTGTTTGAGCTTGACTCAAGGCTGAACAAGATAAATGAGGTAGCTAAATTACACTATTTATATATACATTTTTTAAATGGGGTTTATAAAATGCAATATTAGTAGCTAGCTCAATATCGGCAGGTGCTGTTGAAGTAGTATTCCATTCTCGGGAGTCATTACCGTAGTATTAATCATTGACTGCGGTTCCATGCACACTGATTGCGTACCGCGGCCAAACTCACGAGACCCAAAACTCAGACAAACTATTCATTTTCAGTGGAAGTCTATGGGAAATCAACATTGTGAGAAAGAGTTGAGATTTTCTTCTGCAATCATGATATTAGGTTGTCTTAGGTTGCCTAGGTCAGTGGTCGTCAACCCTGGTCCTGGAGAGCCTCAGTGTCTGCTGGTTTTTTACATTACTCAGCACTTAATTGATGAATGAAAGCAGATGATTACACCCTTAACTCATCTCATCTGGTGTCTTAGGTTTAAATAGGGTGGAGAAAACCAAACTCGGCACACCCTGTGCTGTTGGCAATACTCCTGCACTGAGGGAATATTAAGTTACTCAATCAATTACCAGGAACAACCGAAAAGACTCCTAGAGCCAATTAAACAGACATGCAGGTTGTGGCTGCAGTCTACGTTGAAAAGAAGATTTGTGAGTGTGGTTGGACATTTATCATAGTTGTAATGCGGACAAAGTAGTAGTACAAAGAAAAGATAAAAGTTTATAGGGCAGGGATAGCAAGCCCTGTTCCTGGAGAGCCACAGGGTGTGTGAGTTTGGTTTTCTTCACCCTATTTAAACCTGAGACATCAGGTGAGATGAGTTAAGTGTGTAATCAACTGCTTTAATTCATCAATTAAGTGCTGATTTACGTCAAAAACCAGCAGATACTGCGGATCTCCAGGACCAGGGTTGACTACCACAGCCTTAGGTTGTCTCCGTTAGGAGGTCTTGCCCATGTCTGGAGTGAGTCACAACACGCACTCAGGTATACAGCATTGATCTTGGTACGGTGGAGGGGATAGGTTTCCTCACCCCTCATAATGGGATGGTTATGAGATGATTCATGTTGAACTGGGGCTATTGCAGTGGCTTTGTGGGAATACTAGATGAGACGATTGAAGTTATAACTCACTGATAACAATTTGAAAGAGGATAAGCAAGACATTGGTTGCAATTATGGTTCTGACGCCGCTTAGATCCTTCCTAAACCAGCAGAATAAGTCCCAATTCAAAAAATTTGTCAAGTGTGTTTTGTCCCCTCGGTCTGAATATGCTTACAAAATCACAAATTTCATCTTAAATACAATGCCTTGTCGATCACAGTGCATGTGCCACCTTGATTAATTAATATTATTGAAAAAGTCCAAATTTCCAAATTGCTCATCCTCACTACTGAGCTCCTGACGATATTACATTGATATTTTTCACCATTATATTCATGATTTTCTGTTCCTCGGTATTCTATGAGAGTTTTTTAAATTGAATTATAATTGAGGGACCCACCTCAGTCTCGGGTTGTGCTAAAAGCATGGAGAAGATGCACAGTCAGGGCTTATTAGCTCCAGCCTTAGTGACAATTCTCCATGTCATCAGCAGAACCAGGTAGAGTTGCTTTAGACTGTGTTACAATATTCAAATTCATAAAAATTGGTTAATATTAATTCTTCAACTGTCATATAGTTTTTTCTATTGGGATCCCAGCTCATAAAGGTAATCATTCATGCCAAATTTGCTCAGTTCAGTCAGTTCCTGTTATTTAAAATCTCAAGTTGCTGTCGCTGTCATTGTCATGGTCACAGTGTTTCTCACTACTGGTGTCAGGATGAAAGATTTTGTTGACCTAATAAACAAAAATAAATAACATTTTAGAATTGGAAGAAAACTAATTTGTTATCAGGTTATTCTTCAACATATTCAATTATATGGTGTTACCACCTTTTTAATTTAGCCTTGTCTTAATATTTTCAGTTGAATTTCTCCACATGAATCCTTAGCTAGCCAGCTTATTATTTTCCAAAAAAAAAAAAAAAAAAATATTATACTACCGGTTTTGTTGCCTATACAATTTCCCATTCAAAGATAATACATACAATGAAAATGAAGTTTGACTCCACTGGAGGAGATTTATTAAACAACAAAACAAATAAATAAAATTATAAATACAAAGGTAATGTGAAAAAATGTTAAAGAAAAGTAAGAATAACAAAAAACCACAGCGATTACTTTTAGAAGGAAACTGCGATTATTTCCCTAAAAAATATACCTTGACCAGGAATTGAACCCTCAGACTCTCCCTTGCAGTGCGGCATTTTAACCATTAAGCTACGCAAACTGTGGTGGAATTATCTGTTTCACAAATGAGTGGAAAAAATGCGTACTCTACTGTTGTAGTCTCAGTGTTTGTGCGGAAGAGTGCAAAGATTCTGTCAGAAAACGACTTTGAAAATGAATGTTGAATATTTAGCGAATAATTATTCGGACAATACCTCAAACAAACTAGTTATGCGTTTATATTGTCGCGCTATTCAAGAGGATACAAGTTGCCCATGGACTCAGTTTGACGCACTGGGAGCGCAAGGCTGTAGCTCAGGCTAGGTTTCTGCGATTAAGGTGGTTTAGAGTTTGTTGGAAACAGGACTCATAGAATCAAATGCCTACCGGCATAGTCTTACTGACAGCATCACAAGCCGATCGCAGAGAGGAAAATACATTGCAAGCAAGCTGAATGTTAAGGAGCTGAGATCTTTGAAGCAACGCCTTGGGATAGAACATGCTAGGATACTGGCAGATCTAATTTCGTTATAACACAAACACACTGGGCTAACAATAGCAAGCGCAGATTTACCCTCGAGCAGTTTTTTATTACAAAATATCAAAGGGTAAGAATTTTTTTTTGCTCATCTCTGTGGACTGTAAAGTGTATGTCTGCTGTTCTTTGAGTGTGGTGTCGGTTTAAAATGACAGGGCTCATATTGTTGGATTCTGTGGACTTTCCTCTTTCATTTAAGGCATCGTTTTTATGCATAGCACTAATTCAGGAGAAATTCTGGCGATTCAGCGCTGATAGGATTTTATCCTATGCTTTGCTGTATGCTTATTTACTTGCTTGGTGCTTGAATTGTGTTTGGCTGAGGTAAAAATGGTCTACATGAGCTTTTGGCCGAGTTTCTTCGCAAAATGTGTATATGCCGCATGACAATGTTACGATTTGGAAACATGCTTGTATTTATAATCTGTAACAACCAGCCCCCGGTACCGGGGCAGAGGTCGTAAGAGGTGAAGAGAAGTTCTGAATGGGTCATAGATAGGCCTATTTCACAAGATGGCCACACCTACCGGACGGCAGGTAAAAACACGTCCTGTGGATAAAATAACAGTAGCATATACGCTTGTACTGTCAATTTGTCTTCTCGCAATCTCATCTTTCTTTGTCTTAAGAGATGATTACAGCTGTGGTCCATATTTTGGAATTACAGGGGAGCGTGTGGAGGTATAAATTTGTCCAAGGTTATTAGGTTAGCCTTTTCTTTTAATTCATTTCGCAGTAGATGGCTATCTAGCTAGCTAGTAAATTAAGATATTGCAAATGCATGCTGGCTAATGACCACCTTTACCTGACGTTTCTTTTTGATTACTGCAGCTGCTGCGACTTGCGTTTAGTCACCGTGGCATTCCATCTGGGGTAGCCAGTGAAAGACCAGTAACCATCGCCAGCTCAGCGCTTTCTTCTCCAGAGTGAATCTTATTTTGCTCGTGATGGTTTTTTTTTTTTTTTAATAGTCAGTTATCATATCATGGGGGACATACTGAAATAAGTGCCCCATCAAGGAAATTGAACACCCATGGGTTTTTCACATCCAGACATCTAACAGCAGTAAATGAATGACATCATAACTATATTATTATTATTGCTGGTAAAATCCGTGAGTAAGCCAAGCAAGCCCAATGGATGGCATGTGTAAACTGCCTGGTGTCCCAGTCTGAGACTAAAGTCTGGCCACCTTATTTATTAAATTTACCCCGGGTTCCCTCAATGAATCTCCAGGACTTGAGAAATTAAGATGTCAAACAAAGTTTACATCATAGCCCATTACAACACCCTTGGTCCCTGCCGCTGCTAACATGAGCATACAACAGATTTGGCACAGGGTCCATGCTTATATAAGAGGGGAGTAACTCAAATCATTACCAGACAAAGAAGAATGAAAATGAAAAACTTAAATAAAACCAATTTTATTTGAAAAAAAAAAGTACTTTGTTAGGTCACAGCTTCAGAGCCAGCTGATGCACTTGTAGTACTCAATTCTAAAGCCTCAGGTACAAATTCTGTGCAGTCAACACTACCGTGCATACAGAAGTAACTATCCCAAATCTGCATATTTGCAAAAATATAAACTTCACACACAAATGTTTCTGGACCACTGCAGGACAACTTGACTGCAACAGTATCAATAATCGGCCTTCGACCACAGCTGCTTACAGCAAAGGTTAGTGAAGGCTTGTCAGCACTGAACTGACTTTCCGAAAAGGGGTCCTGAGTGGATAAGATGCGACATCATGGGTACATCTCAATTCTCTGAAATAGCATCCATGTTTCCCTCACTAGCCCTTTCCTAGCGTTTCAGTCCTTCCCACCATGGAGAGATGCAAGGAAACTATGCAATGAGGGAAGACACAAGGAATCCTTTCCTCTGAAGAATCACATGAATCCACATCCACTTCTGATGATGGCACACAGCTGGATCTGCTGCCAGTGTCTGTCATTACGGACTGATGGCATAGTTTTCAGCTGAAGTCTTCCAGGAAGGCTGCCCTTGTGAATACTCACTCATGGCTCCTCAGAGCTCTCTACTCACAGCAGAAATGAGAGCTTTGATATGGCCTGCAAGATAGCTGATACTGTGAGGTATCGTTCAGGAACCACTCGCGAGAGACAGCAATCCAAAAAACCTATGCCTTTATTGGAGTCCGAGTCAAAGCCAGAAAACACAGGAATTGCCAAGCCACAATACGATATCCAAAAACAGTATCGACTAGACAGGCAGGGGTCAGAACCAGTAAGACAGATGGGCAGAGGTACAAAAACGATGGGCAAAAAGTCGTAGTCGATGGGCAAAGCCAATGGTCATACACAGGGCATCCAAACACAGATTTCGTGGTCATACAAAAATAGGTCAAAATCCAGAAAGGCAAAAACAGTACAAAAAGGGCTATGGCAAGAATCAGGGTCGGACTATCCAGTAGAAGAGAAACAATAATCAAAGGCGTACAAGGAGCTGGGCACAATGAAATATTGATCAACGTTCTGACAAGAGCTGTGAGTGAAAAGACTCCTAATATACACACAGGAATGGTCACATGCTATACTGAGATCAGCTGTGGGGAATGAGGCTAATTACATTGGGAGAATCACATGAGGGAAACCCTAACCACGAAAATTGGCGAGAGACGAAATACGAACGGGAATCACACAGACAGCCTATGACATTTAAACAGCTCCGGTCCAGGATTTCTACGTGCATAGATAACAAGAGCAGGAAAGTAATTAAGCACGTGCGAGAGATTCTCGCTGAATATAGGGAGAGGACGGTGGAAAGCAAAGGGGCGGAGAATACAACAGGGCGATTGCGAAGAGGGAATTAGTCTATTAGTAGCGGTGCAGCTTTACAACTTAAACTAGAGTGCTCATTAGTAATTTAGTAATCGAATATATACATGGTTAGTTGTGTTAGTAGACTATCATACAAAATACAAATGTTAGTCTTGTTAATCATTAGAACAGAAGGTTGAAGGAAGAAAACGAGATACGAAGGAATATTTTTAAACACCGGACTTCATTTAAATCACCCGAAGTCAGTGAGCACGCAGACAGGGAAGACGGACTAAACCAACTAGATCACAAGACAGGGGAGACGAGTGCAATGGAACTGAAACGTGGAATGAACCAAAAACGTGAATATTACAAAAACCAAAAAGAATAAATAAAAGACAATAATCATGAACACAAAACATGATCAAAAACCCAGAATCATAACAGTACCCCCCTCCCTACGAAATGCCCCCTGGCGTTTCAACTAGGTCTAGGGTGGTGAGCATGAAAATCCTTTATCAAATCTTTGTCCAAGATGTGGCGAGAAGGCACCCAACTGCGATGTTCCGGCCTGTAGCCCTCCCAGTCGACGAGGTACTGCAGTCCTCTACCTCGCCGACGACAGTTTAGGAGGGCTCGGACCGTGAATGCCTCGCCTCCGTCGATGATCCGGGCGGGTGGTGGGGGATCAGGTCCAGAGGACAGGGGGTGGGTAACTGTGGGCTTAACTTGGGACACATGGAATGTAGGGTGAATACGGCGCATGGAAAGTGGTAGACGGAGGCGGGCAGCAGTGGGGCTCAGTACTTTCTCAACGGTGAAGGGACCCAGGAATTTAGGGAATAGTTTACCCCCGTTACCTCGAAGGGGAATGTCTCTGGAGGATAGCCAGACGCGCTGCCCAGGCCGGTATGAAGGGGCGGCGGTGCGCTTCTTGTCTGCTTGAGCTTTCATCTTAGCGACCGACCTGAGCAATGCCTCACGGGTGGTCCTCCATGTGCGCCTGCAGCGGCGCACAAACTCTCGGGCTGATGGAACGGCCACCTCCTCCTCCTGACACGGGAACAAAGGGGGCTGGTAACCTAGGCAGGCCTTGAAGGGAGAGATACCAGAAGCAGCAGAGGTGTGACTGTTTAAAGCATATTCTGCCCACGGCAGCTGATGACTCCAGGAGGAGGGGTTCTTTAAGCATAAACATCTTAAAACTGTCTCGATACATTGGTTAGCCCGCTCGGTCTGGCCATTAGTCTGAGGATGAAACCCTGAAGATAAACTGACAGAGGTGCCAAGTGATCTACAAAATGATTTCCAAAACAAGGCAGTGAATTGAGGGCCGCGATCAGTGGTGATATCAGTGGGAATGCCGTGTAGTCTGATGACGTGTTGGACCATGAGGTTGGCAGTTTCTTGGGCAGAGGGGAGCTTAGTGAGGGGGACAAAGTGAACAGCTTTAGAAAATCTATCAATAATGGTAAGAATGGTAGTGTGGTGATTGGAAGGGGGAAGGCCAGTGATGAAATCTAAGGCAATGTGAGACCAGGGGCGGTGTGGTGTGGGTAGGGGCTGTAGCAAACCATGAGGGGGTTAATGGGATGCTTTAGCTTGGGCACAGACCGAGCAAGCTGCCACAAAATCTTGAATGTCCTGTGATATTTCCGGCCACCAGAATCTTTGCATAATGAAGTCCTTGGTACGGCGGATTCCTGGATGACAGGAAAGGTTGGAGGAGTGACCCCACTCCAGGACTCGGGATCGCAGGTTGTCTGGAACGGAGAGGCAGTTAGTTGGGCATGCACTGGGGGTAGCTGAGTCAACCTGAGCCTCCCTGACTTCCCTCTCGATTTCCAAACTAATAGCGTTAACAAAGGCTTCCTTGGGTAAGATGGTGTCTTGGCAAGGTTTTTCTTCTCTGATTTCAAAACATCAAGACAAGGCATCGGGTTTGACATTCTTACTTCCAGGTCTATATGCAAGATGAAAGTTAAAACGTGAGAAAAATAAGGCCCACCTGGCTTGTCGTGGGTTCAGTCTCTTAGCTGTCTGCAAGTATTCCAATTTCTTGTGATCGGTCCAAACAATGAAAGGAACCTCAACCCCCTCCAGCCACTGTCTCCATTCCTCCAATGCCAGCTTGACTGCCAACAGCTCCCGATTGCCGATGTCATAATTTCTCTCTGCGGGGCTGAGGCGACGAGAGAAGAAGGCGCATGGGTGGACCTTACCATCCTCAGTGGACCTCTGAGAAAGGTTGGCGCCGACTCCCACATTGGAAGCGTCAACCTCTACAATGAACTGGAGTTCAGGGTCAGGGGTGGTGAGGATGGGTGCAGCAGAAAAACGTGACTTGAGCTCATGAAAAGCTTTCTCAGCATCCTCAGTCCAACAAAACTTAGCTTTAGTGGAAGTGAGAGCCGTGAGGGGCGAGGCAACAGAACTATAATTCCGAATAAATCGTCGGTAAAAGTTTGCAAAACCCAGAAAGCGTTGTAAGGACTTACGGTTTTCGGGTCGGGGCCAGTTGGTGACGGCCTCTACCTTAACCCGTTACCACTCCGACGGCCCGCAATCGGGCCGTCAGGGAATTTGAAAACATACTACGTCATTTACACAGCTTGTATGCAACTGAGATACTCATGCCACATATCGTCAGAAAGCTAAGATTCTTGAGATTCGAATGATGCCAACCATTTCAAAGTATAATCATCCCAACAGCTTTAATCAACGCCCATGTCAGACCACAAACAAACAAACGAACAGTTACAAAACTGATGTGACTCACCGATGAAGCCCCCTAGTACTCTTCCAGTCCGACATATCCCCTCAAAAATGGTCTTGTTACATCCACGAAGTTCCAGTAAATCCAACCAAGTAAAGTTTTTAGTCCAAAACACACTAATATACCGGTAAATATCCATGAACAGCTGCTGCATCGTTTGAAATGAATCGGTGGTTATCCACAAAGTTCGCTGCATTAGTGGTTGTTGCTTCGGAACAGATTTAGACAGTACACAGCCATTTGCGCAAAAATGGAGTCTGCACTCTAACCTTTCGATTGACACATCACTCGACCAGTTAGGAGCTTCCCTGCCCTGTCTACAGCCTGCTATAGCCAACGAGTGCCTGTGTTGAAACGAAGCTCATGCCTCCTTTTTTTGCGTGTAGCCCGAGCAACCAGCAACCAATCAAGACGACGATTGTTGCATTATGACACCAACGAGATACTGGAAACGCCGATATATAGGTTGTTGGGGTGGCGAAAAGGCTGGCGCTGCCTATCGCTCGCGTAAGAGAATGGACAGAATATGGCTCAGCTGTGCGTAATGCGTGCTTTGCGTTCCGCAAAACAGAGCGAGGCAGAGAGAGATTTCCAGCGAATGTTTGATGGTTGTTTACGGAGTTTGAAAGAAAAAATAGCCAATAGGTTGCGAAAAAAATCATTTTCAGTTCAGAAGCTGCAGAGCTGTGCACTCGGCGTGCAAGTGATAGCTCAGAGGAAGAAATATCCGACCAAAACCCTGATGGCTCCGTAGCAGAGGAAATGTTTCTCGGGGGAGATGACATTACTCTTGACAAGTACGCATTATATTATAACTTATATTTCATTATATAATAACATTACATTTATAATTATTATTATTATTATAAAATTACATTACGTATTATTTGCATCTGTCACGGAAGGTGGAAGGACGTCATGTTTTCACTGGAGTTCACCGTCATGTTTTCACCGAAGTAATTCTGTGTAAATAATTACGGGAAAAGGATATTATAATATGATGCTGATATTATGATGATTATATTATTACCATATTACGCATTATTACCTCCGTTACCGAAGGTGGAAGGAAGTTATTTTTTCGCCGGCGTTGGTTGTTGTGGGAATTTAAATTTTCATCCCTGTAAGAAATCAGAGTGAGACAAAGTAAGTAAATAGGATCCATTTTACTATGTGCCACATAGGGTCTTCGTTACAGGCAAGAACGAAGACAAAGGAATCTCTCCTTTGCTTTGGATATATGTAAAAGCACAAAGTCAGAATCTCCTCCCCTTGGGGTTTATATGCACAAATTTGAGTTTATGCCTCAGTAACCTTTTAATTTTTTTATTTATCATATATTGTAAATAGTTTGCTATGGAGAGGTTATTTGTTTGTTTACCTTTCATGTAAAAAACATTTTTTTACATGACAGCACTTGTTTTGACTTTTATATGCACAAATTTGAGTTTATGCTTCAGTAACTTTTACTTTTTTTTATTGATCATATATTGTAAATATTTTACTGTGAGTTTGCTGCGTAAAGGTCATTTGTTTGTTTACCTTTCATATAAAAAAGCATTTTTTTTAACATAAAGGCACTCGTTTTGACTCTTATGTGCACAAATTTGAGCTTATGCATCAGTAACTTTTTTTCAGCAATATTGATAGTGAATCTGGATATGGGATTGGATTCCTCTAAGTGTCACCTTTCATTAGAGCCCAACATTATGACTGTAGGTTGAAGCGATCAAGAGTTATGCCCTTTTATCCTAGGTATGTGACCATGGTTATCCAAGGGTCCTTTTGGGGTCTCCAAATGGCCATTTTTGGAAACGCCTAGACATGGCCTTAGAAAAACGTGTAAAATGCTCATTTTCTGTAGGATTGTTATCAAATTTGAACTGGAACTAAGTAAGACTTCATGCTGTGGTCCCATTGTGTTTTTCAGCTAATAAGTCCCAGCTGCTCTCATCTACAGGCATCTGTTTGCAAAAAAAAATTTTGGCGAGAGTAAAAACCTTCTACTTCAGTGTGTTCCAGCTTGGATTACTCAATGACAGTAGCACTTAGAGTATTTCTTTTAGCTGGGGGAAAAACTTCAGAGTGTTTCCTTTCAAATGAGACCATAACCATTCATATAGTCCAAACGGTTCAAGAACAGCGTTCAATTTACTTTGGGTACGCTTTTCATAGGCATTTTAGGCAAATTTTCCCGGAGTTTTAAGGGGTTTTAACTGGGTCCATCCGTATGGAGTCTGGGGCAATAATGTAGCCTAAAAAGGTCATGGATTGGACAAAAAACTCACACTTCTCCGCCTTCACAAAAAGTCGGTTCTCCAGGAGCCGGCGAAGTACCTGTCGGACGTGTTTGACATGCTCCTCCTGTGATCTTGAAAAAATCAGAATGTCGTCAAGGTAGACAAAAACAAACTTATTGATCATGTCTCTTAACACGTCATTAACCAGATTCTGGAAAACGGCTGGTGCGTTAGTAAGGCCAAAAGGAAGAACCAAATACTCTCAGTGCCCAGTGGGAGTATTAAACGCTGTTTTCCACTCGTCCCCCTCACGTATACGCACTAGATGGTAAGCGTTGCGTAGGTCTAATTTAGTAAACACCTTGGCCCCTTGTAAAAGGTCAAATGCAGTGTTCATGAGGGGAAGAGGGTACCTGTTCT
Source organism: Gymnothorax reevesii (assembly GCA_029721435.1). Lineage (NCBI taxonomy): Eukaryota > Metazoa > Chordata > Actinopteri > Anguilliformes > Muraenidae > Gymnothorax > Gymnothorax reevesii. The sequence continues at coordinate 66,259,678 of CM056574.1, read as the reverse complement.
TGACTGTGATTTCATTTAGCCCACGATAGTCAATGCAGGGCCTCAACGACCCGTCCTTCTTGGCCACAAAGAAAAACCCTGCGCCAGAAGGGGAGGATGAAGGGCGAATAATCCCAGCCGCTAAAGACTCAGAGAGGTACTTCTCTATGGCTTGGGTCTCAGGGCGTGACAAGGAGTACAAGCGACCCTTGGGGGGCATGGTACCTGGCTTAAGGTCAATAGCACAGTCGTAGGGGCGATGTGGAGGTAGACTGGTGGCTCGTGACTTAGAAAAAACCTCCTTGAGGTCATGGAATTCAGGAGGGACTTTATCCAAACTTGGGATCTCCTCTGGAGAAGGGGTAGATTGCGGATCATGAGCGTTATGTAGACACGAGTGTGAACAGCTAGGGCTCCAACCCTTGATCTCATGTCTTCTCCAGTCGATATCTGGGAGATGTTTAGCCATCCACGGGTGGCCCAGAACGATTGGGGCATGGGGAGATCGGATGAGGTAGAGCTTAATCAGTTCATGGTGATTGCCTGAAATCTTGAGTTTGATGGGGCATGTGACATGGGTGATCTGGCCGATCTTCTGACCACTTAGAGAGTTAGCCACCTGATCAGGAACGGCCTTCTCCACAGGGATCCCCCACTTCTGGACCAGTTCCGTGTCAATAAAGCTCTCCTCAGCTCCAGAATCAATGAGAGCCATAGTAGATCTCCCCTCTCCAGCCCACGGTCACAGAAAAACAGGTGCGACTTCTTGAAGACTCTTCAATAGGTGTCACGCCCACCACAGCTCCTTCCTTGGGACGAGGGCGTGGCCTCTTGCTGGGGCACCGCAAGATGTAATGTCCCCCTTTGCCACAATAGTAACAGGCCCTCTCTCTGCGTCGCCGGCTCCTTTCCTCGTCAGCAATGCGGGTGCGCCCAAGCTGCATGGGTCCAGTCTCAAGGGAGGGTCTGTCTGCGGCAGGGGCCGGCAGAGGTGGTTTCGTCTGAGAGGGGTTAGCAGGTCGACTGCGGGGAATGGACCGTCTACGTTCTTCCAGACGCGTGTCAACCCGGATGGCGAGGTCTATCAGTCGGTCCAGGTCTTCGGGCAGGTCACGGGTTAGCAGCTCATCCTTGATGCACTCAGAGAGGCTATTCAGGAAGGTATCATAGAGCGCTCTTCTCTGCCATCCGCTATTGGTAGCCAAGGTCTGGAATTCAATGGCAAAATCCGAAACAGATCTGTTACCTTGGCGGATGCGCAGAATCTCCCGTCCTGCCTCATGACCGTGCCTGGTTCTGTCGAACACTCGTCTCATCTCCTCCTCCAGTGATGTGAAAGACTGAACTCATGGAAGCCCCGCCTCCCAGGCTGCTGTCGCCCACTGTTTGGCCTTACCAGTGAGTTGCGTGATGATAAATGCCACCTTGGAGCACTCATTGGGGAAGGTGTTCGGCTGGAGGCTGAAGATCAGTCTGCACTGGATAAGAAATGCATGACATGTCCCGGGCTCCCCATCATACTTCTCAGGAGGTGGAAGGCATGGCTCATGGATAGGAGTAGGGGCAGGGGCCATTCCAGAGCTGGTGGCGAGAGCAGGCTGGTTAGCTTTCACCATAAACGCCAGGTCCGTCATCTGGTACATCAAGGTCTGGAGGTGCTGCATGACGGTTAATAGCAGTTGCTGCTGTGACTCCAGTATGACGGCCTGATTTGCCACCGTATCTTGCAGACTGGCATCTCTCGCTGGTTCCATGGTGGTCAGAACGTACTGTGAGGTATCGTTCAGGAACCACTCGCGAGAGACAGCAATCCAAAAAACCTATGCCTTTATTACCTATGCCTAGTATATGATTACAGATGAATAATGCTGAATAATGCTGATCACTGAACAGTTATTGAATCAACTAAACAGACATTAATCAAAGCTACAGAAATCAACTGCTTATGCTTGTGTGTGCGCGTGTGTTTGCATGTGTTACTGCTACTTGCATAAAATGATTACTGATTATGATTATTGATTTACTGGTGATTATAAAGAGTTATACTGAAATATGATCTTCAACACTTTCAAGGGAGTAAGTTTAATCTGAGAGTTGGTAGGGACATACGCAATGCGAGTGCACACAGTGCACGAGCTGTAAAAATTTTGGCATTATTTGAATACAAATTTTGCCTTCTCTGTCAACAGAGATTACTGTGTGTTGCTTTGTTTCTGTGGTGCTTAGCAAGATGCCCTATTTTCATTGATAGATGCCATATTAATAACTTCTCTATTTTGTGTCCGATTACTTTTGATTAGGTTTCTGGCAGTGACGTCTCTAGAACTGATCATTTGTGGGGCCCGGGCCATACCTTTACGTCAATGATTATACCTGGCTTGTGCTCGCTTATTTTCAGTTATTAACATGTTTTCCAATTATGACAATAATCCTCTGGCAATCCAAGTTACGGTTTCTCTGTCCATGTGATCTATTGACGACTAAATAATGGGCTAAATTCAGATCAGAAAAATTATTTAGGCTACTCAAAAATTGGCCAATGCTTTGTTGAAAGACAAATGTCTGCCCTACTTTTTCCACACAAGTGATTGAACTTGCACTTTACGATCGTTTTGTTTCAACAAATTTGAACTAATTTTCAGACCATTTGAAATGTCTGTGTGCAATTCTGAATTACGCTGATTTCAATGGACAAAACTACGCATCCAGATTAATGATTGTTGCCGTACCGAAATGAACAGGAGTGTTCTCAGAGTGAATCTTTTGCTCAGTTCCTCAAGGAAGTTGCATGTCGTGACTGCAACTATTTATGCAAATTCAACTAATCCATGTAAATCTTTCGCAGACAAAAAAATAAATCAGCAAGACATTGCGACTTTCATTGCCACTTTTTGAAAACCTGCCTCAAAAATCTGACAAAAAAATAAATAAAACAATTTTTTTAAAAGCTGTTAAAATCTTAGAAGGATTGTTTGTCAATTATGAGAATGACTGAGTGCAGTTCAGGGTTAATAATTGTTTCAAGGGAAGCTCTGGGCCCCACCAATCTTCAGTCCTAGTTTCAAACATTTCTTATAAAGACTGACAAAACTTTACACTTTATAAGCAACCTAACTACATGATATCATGTTGTATTCTTAGTGACTGTTACAGTCATTATACAGTGTGATGCTAGTCAAACAATTAACAGCTGTATAAAGCAGACTTGGAAATGCCTCTCTCAGTTTCTACGAAGCCCAAATCCTGCCAAGTTGGCCAAGGCTGGCGAATGATAACCATACCGAGCTTTTCTGTTGATGATATCGTTAATAACTGAGTAATGTCATTCTTGTCAGGCGATTATTTACTCAGCTGACTGCATCTTACATTAACCTAACGTTAGCTGCTGGATAGCCAGCCTGAACAGCTAACATAGCAAGCTAGTCATATACTCTCACCTTTCTTTGAAAAGAATTTGTTAATGTTCTGGGCCCCTGCTTTGCTCTTCCTGTCCTCTCTCCATTTTTTTCTGCCGTTCAGATTTGTGTGTGTTTGTTTGTTTGCTTTTGGACATCATATTCGCAAGGGCGGTGATCCCAGTTTGCTGCCTTAGTTCGCGACCTCGCCAGCAAAAACGCACAGACAATTTTCCAATACGAGCACGAAGCATGGATTGAACCATTTTTTACAAAGGGGGTTACTGAAATGTATTTCATCAATATTGCATGCCTTAATGGCTTTGTTTAAACTCTGATGCATTAGTATTAATATTAGGTATATCTATGCAAGATAATTTTGTCATGGCGCCTACTGTGGGTTTTGTGGGCACCAATGGACTGTGAGCCCTTAGGACGGCGCTGAATTAGAGAAGTAGTGGAGCTCCACGCCTCCGTGCGTTTGCAGCCAGACCCTTTTGGCTGAATTGAGTACGTGAAGCATCATCTTCGGCTGACGCCTGCAGCAACTATGGCAGCTAATAGCTGCTAAGCTTCCCCCCTCTGGAAGCAACCGGTTAACTCTGACTGAACAGGACAGTAATCGTGGGAGAAAACGAAACTATCAACGAAAACAAAGCTAATTTTATCCACAATTCAGTTTAGTTTTAGTTAGTTTTGTATTGTCCATTGTAGTTTTCGTTTTTAAAAAATTGACATTTTTATTTTTATATGTTAACTAAATTATTTTTTCACAGCTAGTTTTAGTTTTAGTCTTAGTTTTCGTTAACTATAATAACCCTGACTCACAAAAGTTTTACAATTACTGCAAGTGGTGCATAAACCAAAATACCCACTCACGAATACAGCTTGCCTCAAAAAAATAAATAAAAAATAACAGGTCACTGTTTTTCTACCACTCTCAGGACGTTCAAAGCTGGGTCAAGACAGATAATTCAGGCAAATCCAAACCTGGATCACAAAAGTTAATTCACTACACTGCACACCGGGAAGTGAGACGAAATGCTACCATGGTCTACTCCAGGACCCCAGCACAGGTGACTAGACAAGCCCCGCCCAGATTAAAGTAACATAATATCCAGTATTTACCCATCTTTAAAAACTCCAGTGGGGACCCTGGACGTGATGTTAGCAACTCTCTCTCTCCAGGTCTATCATCTCTAGTATCAGGAATCTGCAATAAAAACTTCTGTCATACACGAGGCACCAAAAATACGTGAAGTTCAAATACAAACCCCAGTTCCAATGAAGTTGGGACATTGTGTAAAACGTGAATAAAAACGGAATACAATGATTTGCAAATCCTTTTCGACCTATATTCAGTTGAGTACACAATAAAGACAAGATATTTAATGTTCAAACTGAGAAACTTTTTTGTTTTCTTGGAAATATTAACTCATTTTGAATTTGATGGCTGCAATACGTTCCGAAAAAGCTGGGACAGGGGCATGTTTTCCACTATGTTACATCACCTTTCCTTTCAACAACACTCAATAAGCATTTGGGAACTGAGGATACTAATAATAGAAGCTTTGTAGGTGGAATTCTTTCCCATTCTTGCTTGATGCGCAACTTCAGTTGCTCAGCAGTCTGGGGTCTCTGTTGTCATATTTTGCACTCCATAATGCGCCACACACTTTAAATTAGGGACAGGTCTGGACTGCAGGCAGGCTAGTGGATTACCCACACTCTTTTACTACGAAGCCTCACTGTTGCAACACATGCAGAACGTGGCTTGGAATTGTCTTGCTGAAATAAGCAGGGACGTCCCTGAAAAAGATGTTGCTTAGATGGCAGCATATGTTGCTCCAAAACCTGTATGTACCTTTCAGCATCAGCCCATCTTTGGGTGAGATGTGGTGATCTAGCCCCTTATCATCCAAACATTTCACCACTTAAGATACCCTTGACTCCCAGTGACCTTGGATTTTATGTCGGCCTTGTGGATGGCTCTTATGATGTACTCTAGTGCCTACTGGAAGACAAGGCATGGCCAACACCCGTCATTCTTGGGAGGCAGCTGCTGCCTCAAGATGGTTCTTGGCACTGGCATACACCCCAGCCAGGTATCTAGATGAATTGTTAACCAGTCTTCCTGAGATGTACAGTGCTCTGAAAAAATATTTTCCCCCATCCTGATTTCATATTTTTTTTGCATATTTGTAACACTGAAATATTTCAGATCATTAAACTAATTTTAATATTAGACAAAGATAACCCGAGTAAATATAAGTTGCAGTTTTTAAATGCTGATTTCATTTATTGAGGGAAAAAGCTATCCAAACCTACCTGGCCCTATGTGAAAAAGTAATAAGCCTAATAACTGGTTGTGGCACCCTCAATGACGACAGCTGCATTCGAGCACTTGCTATAACTGTTAATGAGTCTTTCACATTGATATGGAGGAATTTTGGCCCACTCTTCTTTGCAGAATAGTTTTAATTCGGCCACATTAGTGGGTTTTTGAGTATGAACGGCCCGTTTACGTTCATGCCACAGCATCTCAATTGGATTTAAGCCCAGACTTTGACTTGCCACTCCAAAACCTTCATTTTGCTTTTTAAGCCATTCAGAGGTGGACTTGCTTGTGTGTTTTGGATTATTGTCCTGCTGCATAACCCCAGTGAGCTTGAGCCTGAGGTCACAAACTCATGGCTGGACATTCTCCCTCAGGATTTTCTGGTAGAGAGTAGAATTCATGGTTCCATCAATTGCATCAAGTTGTCCAGATCCTGAAGCACCAAAGGAGCCCCTGACCATCACACTACCACCACCATTTTTCACTGTTGGCATGATGTTCTTTTTATGACATGCTGTGTTCATTTACACCAGATGTATCGGGACACACACCTTCCAAAAAGTTAAACTTTTGCCTCATTAGTCCACAGAATATTTTCCCAAATGTCTTGGGAATCATCGATATGCTTTTTTGGAAAATGTGAGACAAGCCTTTGTGCTCTTTTTAGTCAGCAGCGGTTTCTGCCTTTGAACTCTCCCATGGATGCCATTTTTGCCTAGTCTCTTTCTTATTGTTGAATCCTGAACATTGAATTTAACTGAGCCAAGTGAGGCCTGCAGTTCTTTAGATGTTGTTCTAGGTTCTTCTGTGACCACCTGGATGAGTCGTAGATGCGTTCTTGGAGTAATTTTGGTAGGCTGGCGACTCCTGGGAAGGTTCACCACTGTTTTCTCCATTTGTGGATAATGGCTCTCACCGTGATTCGCCGGAGTCCTAAAGCCTTAAGTGGCTTTGCAACCCTTTCCAGACTGATAGACATCAATGACTTTGTTTCACATCTATTTGTTGTGTTCTGCCAGGACAGTATTGTTTATGGTTTTAACAGTTTCATGTTCCATAGTCCATAGTCATAGTTCATGTCACAGTTTTAACAGTTTCTTGTATCAGGTTCACTCATTTCATTATTCATGTTTATTGTCCATGTTTTTACTTTTCCATGTTTTTGTTTTTGCCAGGTCTGCCAAGCCACTCCACCGCTTGTCTGCGTTCCGCCCCGTGCCTTCGTTGTTGCACATTTCAGAGCTCTGGTTGGCTTTGGTGTTTCCCCCTTCCTTCTGTGCTGTGCTGATTCGGGGCTCTCTAAGCTTAATTGACAATTAACTGTTTTTAAGTTACTAACATTCACTAAACACTCACTGGGTTGGTGTAATTCTTAGACAGGCACATTACTAATACTACTAATTTAGACAGGGAGTTTATTGTCATGATTCCTGCTCTACTATTTCAAGTCTTGCAGTGCTTTTCTGTTCTTAACATTCATGCTTGATTTCAAACTGCATACTTAATTGGTACTTAAGCTGAGCACGGTCATTCTCTTAATGAGCAAGTCTTGTCAACCAATCTTTGTCCATGTCATGATCTTGCCATGCCTCTTGTTTCTCCTTCTCCAGGTGTTGCCCCTCATGTCTTGATTTCTTAGCCCTTATCTGGATGCGGTGGAAGTTGGCTGGCAGACAGTGTCTCAAGTCCTTGTTCATGTTTGCAAGTTTTGTTCCAAGTTCATGTTCCCAAGTCTCATTCTAGTCTGTCTTTTCATAGTCATTTTGTATTTAGCCTTCTGCATTCTTAGTCTCGTTATTCATTTCTGTTCTTGGTTATCCTGCCTAGAGTTTCCAGTGCCTTTTTGTTTTTTGTCGTTTTCTGATCCTTAGTTCTTAGCTCTGTGTAGCTCACCTTAGTTTGTCTTTTGCAACCCTTTGGGCTAAGTTTTTTTTTGTTGGCCCTCGTGCCTGTTTTATTTTGTTTAAATAAAATCCTCATTCCCCTTCACCTCGCTCCTGGTGTCTTCCTGGTCACGTATCACTGTTCTTGAATTTCTTTAGATTGCAGCATGGTGTGTTGTTTTTTTGAGATCTTTTAGTCTCCTTCACTTTGTCAGAAACGTTCTATTTAAGTGATTTCTTGAATCAACAGGTCTGGCAGCAATCAGGCCTAGGATTGGGTAGTGAAATTGAACTCAAAAATTGTGGTTAATCAGTTAATTCATGATTTAACAAGGGGGGGGGGGCAGGCAATTACTTTTTCACATAGGGTCAGGTGGGTTTGGATAGCGCTTTCGCTATAACCCCCACATTCTTTACATCACTGCTCAATGTCATGGCACATACTTAGCCAATAACACTTCTGCTGCACCAATTCTGTAGTTCTGTAGTTAGTGACTGTGATTGTCATGCAGACCTGTTAAAACCTCTTTAAGCAACACTGTTGGGAGAAGCAGTTGGAGCTTCATTTCCCGTGCTGGTGGTATTTGAACTTCTCGATATAAGACACCATCTTTTTTTCGAACCCGACAGCATTGTTGAACCAGCTTCAACACCATCCCAGCCTCACAAGTTCGCTAATGCATAGTTGGTGGTTGTGCCCATCTCCAATACATTAAGAGGGCTCCTATGACTGGATCTTTTGCTTATAGTACTAGTAGCTCTGCCGGATGGCGGCTGCACTGTTGAGGCCACAGCTTCAGGTCTATACTGTTCTGCTCGCCCCACAGTCGACTGACTCATTTCCGGTGAAAAAGCCATGCTAGAAGTCACTGCAATGATGGACTGCGGGGGGATTATGATGTCTTCATTGTGATCTGTAAAATTGTGTCAAGTAATTCATGACAGCTTACAATGAATAAGAAATTGAGATTTGTGGAGGCATAGGAAAATAAATGAATTATTATTCAAATTTATTCATTATTCATATTTTTCATAAAAGTAGAAATACATTTTTTCTGATGACGGTGCAGATAATCTGAATGCACAAGTTTAAAATATTAATTCATTTAGGCTATATTTAACAATTGGGTTGTGCGCAACGCAGCATAATTTTTGAAATCAACAACCGGACAACATCAGTATTTTATGAAAACGTTATTACAATTTTAAAAACTGCCACAATTGCGCCCAGGTGGCACATAGGTCTATGGGCGCGCACCATAATGGCTGTGGCCTTCCCGCGGCAACCCGGTTCAATTCTGGCTTGGGTCATTTGCCGCATGTCTTCCCCATTCTTCTCCCCTAACTTTCCTGTCTCTCTCTACTGTGTGACTGTCTAATAAAGGAGAAAATCCCCCCCAAAAAAACTGCCACAGTTAAAATTTAGGTTACTCTATGGCATTTTCGGTGTTCTGTTGCATGTGGCAGTTGAATTGTATTTCACACTTTAATAATTAAATTTTCCAATTAATTCATGATTTACATGCATGCTACTGATCACATTCCAACAGATCCAGCTGAGGGTCGTCATCAAAATTGAATGTCACTTCATGTTACACAACTGAGGATTGAACATCTCATGGCCCTTGCAATATATGTCCTTGTTTCGTCTTTCCTCTCTCCTGTTTCGTCCTTGCATCCTCGATGGGAGGGACCAGGACGCAAGGCGAGGACAAACGTGAGGGGAATGCGGATGCAATTTAACCTCTTAAGCCTCTGGCTTGAAAATGGCATGCCCAAAATGAAATGAGTACATCTCTGGAATTACTTGATCCATTTGAATTGTCTTGGTATCATCATAAAGATAACCCCATTTGGGATTTCTGTCCTGTTAACAGTATATATGACACTGAGTCACTGTAAATGAAGATGGAACACAGCATAACTGAAAGATCTCATTTTTCTTCTAACAAAGTTTTACTTCTATGCCTTGTGAACTTATTTATTTTCTGTCTCAAACCTCTAAGAAATTACAGCACAGAATCTCATCCTTATCTGTGCCGAAGTTTATTCGAATCAAGTAAATCGGAGCAAAATTAGAGAGAAATGTCTAGTTGGCTTCTCCAACTTCAGTTTCAGGTACTTTGTGTGCCATTTCTGATTTCTTTGGTACCAGACTGTAAAACTCATTTAATTTCACGTATATGTTAGTACAGGCCTACAATTCATCCAAATACAACAACTTATTAAATTTTTTTACATTTTTAAATATTTTTATAATTATTATTTCTGTCAGTCCTATATACATTTTCCCATTCAAAGAAAATGCATACAGAGAAAATGAACTTTGACTCCACTGGAGCAAATTTGTTTAAAAAAAAAAGCAAGAAAATAAGCAAAATTATAAATAAACAGAAAAAATACCCCAGCAATTATTTATACAACAATAATGCGTTTACTATCAAAACAGGTGCATGTTATTGCAAGATTTCAAGGCCAGAGCACTTTGCTTTAATCACTAAGCTACATCAACTGAGTAGTTCCTTGCTGTCAAATTGCCAATATAAAGAGTGAGTCAAGAAAACACTTCATGCATCCCGATTTAGTGTTTATACTGCTGCCTGTCTTTGTGCTTGTGCTTAATGGAACAAGGATTCTCTGTCAAAAAGTTTGAAAATGACTGATGAATATTTAGTGGATAATCAAACCGAAAATACTACATACAAACCAGTTAAGCATTTATATTGTCGCGCTCTTTAAGTACATGTAAGTACATGCAAGTACTCAGCTTGACGCACTGGGAACGCGAGGCTGTATCTCAGGCTAGGTTTGTGCATTTAAGGTGTTTAGGGCTCGTTGGAAATGTCAGATCTCATAGAATCAAATGGCTACCTGCAGTCTGACTGACAGCATCGCAAGCCGATCACAGAGAGGAAAATACATTGTAAGCAAGCGGAATGCTCAGGAGCTGAAATCCTCTGAGGCAGTGCCCTGAAAAAAAAAAAAACAGACTGGCAGACCTAGTTTCGATATAACACGGACACAGGGGCTGACAATAACAGGTGCAGATTTACCCTCAAACAGTTTTTATAACAAAATATCAAAGGTAAGAAATATTTTTGTCCTCATCTGTATGTCTGCTGTTCTTTGAGTCTGGTGTTGATTTAAAATGAAAATGCTTATATTGTTGGATTCTGTGGACTTTCCTCTTTCATTTGATGTATCGTTTAAATGCCTTGTACAAATTCAGTAGAAATGCTAGCAATTGAGCACTGATATTATTTTATCCTATGTTTTGCTACATGCTTATGTACAAGCCCAATTCTGAAATAGATGGGACAAAGTGTAAATTGTGAATAAAATCAAAACGCAGTGACTTACAAATCACACCAGCCAGTATTTTATTCACAATAGAACGGCAATAGCATAGCAAATGTTGAATCTGAGAAATTTTGCAATTTTATCCACAAAATGAGCTCATTTCTAACTTGATGGCTTCTAAAGGTCTCACAAAAGTTGGGACAGGGGCCTGTTTCCCATGGTGTGGCATCCCCCTCTTCTTTTCAACACAGAGTGGAGGCGTCTGGGCATTGAGGAGACGAGTTTCTTGAGTTTAGCCATTGGAATTTGATCCCTCCGTTGTTTAATACAGGCTTCCAGCTGCTGGAGAGTTTTGGGTCTCCTTTGAGAGACTTTTTGTTTAATTATGCACAAAATGTTCTCTCGGTGAAAGATCAGGACTGCAGGCAGGCCAGTACAGCGCACGGACTCTTCTACTACGAAGCCATACTGCGGCTATTACAACAGCATGTGGTTTTGCGTTGTCCTGCTGAAATACACAAGGCCTTCCCTGGAATAGGTGTCGTCTGGAGGGGATCATATGTTGCTCTAAAATCTTAATAAACCTTTCAGCATTCATGGTGCTTTTTAAAACATGCAAGTGTCCCCCACCATATGCACTAATGCATCCCCATACCATCAGTGATGCTGGCTTTTGAACTGAACGCTGATGACAGGAGGGGTGGTCTTTCCCCTTTTGCCCAGAGGACACGACACCTATGATTTCCAACTAGAATGTCAAATTTGGACGTGTCTGACTACAGGACACTTTGCCACTTTGCTACAGTCCATTTTAAATGAGCCTTAGCCCACAGAACACGGCGGTATTTCTAGATCATACTCAACAATGGCTTCCTTTTTGCATGATAAAGTTTTAGGTGGCATCTGTGAATGGCACGGCAGACTGTGTTTACAGAGAGTGGTTTCTCCAAGTATTCCTGGGCCCATTTAGTAATGTCAATGACGGAATCATTGAAGGGCGAGGCGATTTTCTCAGTTTCAACATTTGCTATGTTATCTCTGTTCTATTGTGAATAAAATACCGGCTGGTGTGATTTGAATGTCATTGCGTTTTGATTCACAATTTATTCACAATTTACACTTTGTCCCAACTATTTCAGAATTGAGGTTGTACTTTAACTTTGTCTATTTGTTCATTTGGCCCAAATATTGGATATCTCTGATTTTTTTTGCAAATTGCCATCTGGTGACCTCTGAAGAAATGGCCTGTAGGGGGCGCTTTTTAAAACATTCTGTCGAAAAACTTTTATATATCTGGCCCTATTACTGATACAGGTCTGGGGTTTGGATGGGTTTGTAATATGAGGCTTCCTCTAGCGCCAACATCATTTTCAATGGCTGTACCTGTTCTGGTTTGCATGGAAACTGTTTGAATTTGGGCAAATTTGAGATTTTTCACATTTTGTGTCTGTTTTTTTGTGGTGAAAAAAGCCTATCTACTGGACCAATGGTGTTTTCGAGTATAATTCAGGTCATCTGACATCTGGCAAATTCATAATGATGCGACTTTTCTCCGGGGATAGACAAACCCTTTGAACTTGACTTTTTCTGTTGTGAACAACTTTGAGAGGATTAATTTGATCAACTTTCATGTTCTGCTTTAATTTTTTTTTAAATAAAAGTATCAATGATCTATCTGATGTAAAAAGTTTATTTTGTTGCTTTTTCAGCATTACCAGTAATTGGTGAGTAATAGGAGTCCAAAAAATGGAAAAAATCTCAAATATGTCCAACTTCAAACACAGTTTCCATGGAAACAAGAACAGATACAAACATTGAAAATGATGGTGCTAGAGGAAGTCTCATATCCAAACCCCAGACCTGTATTGGTAATAGGGCCGGAGATATAAGGGTTTTTCCACAGCATGTTTTGAAAAGCGTCCCCTTCAGGCTTTTTCTTAAGAGGTCCATAAAACCAATACCAGAGGGCAGTTTGCAAAAAAAACTGAAATGTCCATTATGTGGGCCAAAATGAACAAATAGAGAAATGTAAAGTGAAATCCAAGACCATGATGCCCAGGTGTGTTCCCACTTGGCATGGAATGACCCATTTTACTGTTGCTGTCACATTGTTAGCTATTGCGCAGAGTGAATAGAGGTGGGTTGGGCACAAGATGGCATGCCTAAATGTCACCTCCTTTGGATTTTTGTGGCAAATCAGACTCAATACCTCCACAGAAAAATCAGTCCACAGGCCACTATTGGAGATCAAGAAAGTCAGGATATGTCGCATTTTTTAAATTTCAATTTGTCCTCGCATTTGCAATAGAAAGTGATTGCTGCATTTAAAGTTGGACAAAGTCACTTGAAGCGTGTTAAAACCTGTGTGTTTGAATTTCCCATCAGCACCCACAGTTCTGGCAGGAGTGACGGCCGACTCAAAGGTGATGCAGGAGGAGATCTTTGGCCCCCTGTTGCCCATTGTAACAGTGAACGGGGTGGATGAGGCGATTAACTTCATCAATGAGAGAGAGAAACCCCTGAGCCTGTATGTCTTCAGTTCCAATAACAAGGTGTGTGAGTGTGTGGGTGCGCAAATGTGCATGCTTTTGTTTGAAGTTTGTGTGTGAGTGTTTGAGAGAAGTAAGTGTGTTACTGTGTGTGTTTGCATGTGTGTATGCAAGCATGGAAGTTTGTGTGCAAATTGTGCATGTGAGTGTGTGAGAAGTGTGCGTGTGTGTGCCGGTGTGTCTGAAGTGTGTGTGAGTGAATGTATGTGAAGTTCGTGTGCACGCGCAAGTGTGTGTATGTGTGCGCGTGTGTGTATGAGTGTATTTGTGCACAAGTGCATGAGTGAGTGTGTGTGTGTGTGTGTGTTAGGTACAGAAGACAGACATAAACTCCTGGTCCTGCGCATCTCCTCCAACTATAATGTTAGACACCTGCCTGACTCCGCCCCTGACTCCGCTTCTCCTGCAGGTAATACAGCGTGTGCTGAAGGAGACGAGCAGTGGGGGCGTGACTGTGAACGACGTGATGATGCACTACACCCTCAGTTCCCTGCCCTTCGGAGGAGTTGGTGAGACCCCCTTTGTAGGATATGGGAGGTGCTGGGTGAATACACAGGAAGTAGTCACACCCACCGTGGGATGTGGGATGGGCCAGTCACACGCAAAGAAAGTAAACGTGCACACCACACCTGCCTGATTGCAATTGACCGGTGATTGGTTCCACAGCAGAAATTGCCGTCAAATAATGCTATGATGGTTGAAGCATGGGCTATACCTGTTTTTGGTGCTATCCTGGTTCCATGATCTTTTGCTCAGTACACACAAACTTGGATGAAACATGATCACAAAATTATGCATTGCGAGTATTGGTTTAGTGTTTTTGGTGGAATGTGATCAAGTGCGATCGCCAGAAGCAGTGAGCTTGTAGCTAAAAGGTGACTCTGATAGCCTGCTTTTCCCTGCCTAATAATGATGACTTCCTTGTGAGAATTGTTGCAGATACAACACAGAATCATTCGCTATCTTGGTACTTCACAACTGCTTGCTGGCTTGCTTGTTGAGATGCGCATTTCAGTTTTTTTTTCCAATCCTTGAAATGAAAAATCTGGTAGCTAGAAGCTAATAAAGAGCTCAACCAAGAGCTTGCTTTTGGGGTTGAAATACAAAACCCAAAACCTGTGAAGTTGGCACGTTATGTAAATCGTAGATAAAAACAGAATACAATGATTTGCAAAACCTTTTCAATTCATATTCAACTGAATACACTGCAAAGACAAGATGTTTAATGTTCAAACTGAGAAACTTTTTTTTTTTACAAATAATCATTAACTTAGAATTTAAAGGCAGCAACACATTGCAAAAAAGTTGGCTCAAGGGCCTTTTTACCACTGTGTTACATCGCCTTTCCTTTTAACGACACTCAGTAAATGTTTGGAAACTGAGGAGACCAATTTTTGAAGCTTTTCAGGTGGAACTCTTTCCCATTCTTGCTTGATGTACAGCTTAAGTTGTTCAACAGTCCAGGGTCTTCGTTGACGTATTTTACGCTTCATAATGCGCCACACATTTTCAATAGGACACAGGTCTGGACTACAGGCAAGCCAGTCTAGTACCCGCACTCTTTTACTACGGAGCCATGCTGTTGTAACACGTGCAGAATGTCGCTTGGCATTGCCTTGCTGAAATAAGCAGGGGCGTCCATGAAAAAGACAACATATGTTGCTCCAAAACCTGTATGTACCTTTCAGCATTAATGGTGCCTTCACATGTGTAAGTTGCCCATGCCTTGGGCACTAATACACCCCCATACCATCACAGATGCTGGCTTTTGAACTTTGCGCCTATAACAGTCCGGATGGTTCTTTTCCTCTTTGGTCCGGAGGACACGACGTCCACAGTTTCCAAAAACAATTTGAAATGTGGACTCGTCAGACCACAGAACACTTTTCCACTTTACATCAGTCCTTCTTAGATGAGCTTGGGCCCAGTGAAGCCGGCGGCGTTTCTGGGTGCTGTTGATAAATGGCTTTCGTTTTGCATTGTAGAGTTTTAACTTGCACTTACAGATGTAGGGACGAACTGTAGTTACTGACAGTTTTCTGAAGTGTTCCTGAGCCCATGTGGTGATGTCCTTTACACACTGATGTTGGTTTTTGACGCAGTACCGCCTGAGGGATCGAAGGTCACGGGCATTCAATGTTGGTTTTCGGCCTTGTCGCTTACGTGCAGTGATTTCTCCAGATTCTCTGAACCATTTGACGATATTACGGACCGCAGATGAAATCCCTAAATTTCTTGCCATACCTCATTGAGGTATGTTGTTTTTAAACTGTTCGACAATCAGCTCACGCATTTGTTCACTAAGTGGTGACCCTCGCCCCATCCTTGTTTGTGAATGACTGAGCATTTCAGGGAAGCTGCTTTATACCCAATCATGACACCCACCTGTTCCCAATTAGCTCGTTCACCTGTGGGATGTTCCAAATAAGTGTTTGATGAGCATTCCTCAACTCTCTCAGTCTTTTTTGCCACTTGTGCCAGCTTTTTTGAAACATGTTGCAGGCATCAAATTCCAAATGAGCTAATATTTGCAAAAAATTACGAAGTTTACCTGTTCGAACATTAAGTAACTTGTCTTTGCAGTGTATTCAATTGAATATAGGTTGAAAAGGATTTGCAAATCATTGTATTCTATTTTCATTTAGGATTTACATAACGCGCCAACTTCACTGGTTTTGGGTTTTCTAGAAAAACTCCATCTGGGTAATACCTTACATTAGCTATCGCTAAACTTCCAGCAATTTAGGATTAGCTATTTGCCTTCATAGTGATATCTCACTTGTGGGGAATACACAACTGGGGATGTTGCCAATTATGAAAAGCAATTTAGACATGTTGCAGTTTAAGTGCGTAGTTGGGTCATTCCATGTGAAATCACAAAAATTTTAGGATTTTTTCCAGTTGGCATCATGGATTATACTAAATGTTTGTGTGGAGTCGCAATAATGTCTTGAGAGTTTAATTCATACAATTTTAATTGCATTATGAAATTGGGGGCGGGGAGGGGGGGGGCTGAAGGGGGGGCATGGTACCCCTCTTGCTAAAAGGGGGGTTATGTTATTGAAAATAGACTGCATTTTTGGAGCATTTTTAAAGGCAAAGAAATCAAAGTTCCAGTGGGCTTTGGCTAATAAATGTGCTGTATGAGCAGGCAACAATATTCTGTTTTTGAAACATTGGTCATTTTGAAGTTTCCTGTTAAATTTTTTGTGCACTGTGGCTCAAATGTTAGCAAAATCACACAAGTCACAATTCTTTTTCAATTTTTAATGACTTTTAATTTCTAAATAAAGGGAGATAGACCCCTGCAATTTGCTGTGCAAATGGCCTGCAAACTTTCATGTTCCCATACCAAATATCATACCACTGAGAATGAATATGTTGACTTTACAGATACAGATTACAGAAAATTCATTTTTGACCTAAATGTGGGATTCATATCTCTCAAGGAAGTCTATGCATCATAATAAAAAACTTGGCATGCATTGGTGGTGAACATTTATTAAAAAAAGTTAATTTCTTGCTTTTTAATTTACACTCATGTCCCCTGATTTAACTATTTTGAGGTTGCGCTCTGGGCTTACCGTTCATGGAACACTGGAAAATATGCATGATTGCATACCATAAAAATGCTAAAAAAAAATAAATAAATGAAAGCAAAAGTTCGGCTGGGAGCTATTTAAATTAAGTAACAAAAGAAAAACGTGGAACACATTCGTGCACACACACATTTGTGAAACATTGACAAACGTATTTCCTTGGCAAACTACATGCACTCACACAACAGGCTCATATTTGAGGTAAAAAACATCTCTGCAGTCAAGGTGGTATTGGTGGCCATTGTTGGTTACTGTTGGCATCAAGATGTACAATATGCTCTCCAGAGGGACCCCCACACTACTGGATTTTAGGGCCACTTGAGGATTTGGCTGGCCCATGAGGAACATAACTTGAATGTCATTTTCTTCTTCACTGATGTTATGGATATGTCTCACCTACTGCCATCATACATGCCACAAATGTACTGTATTGCTTTGGCTGACACTCATGAAGAGAGGGTGCACATTGACAAGTAGTTGATTTTGTTGACTGTGTGGGGGACAGGTCTGTGATGACATTGGAAACAGTCAGGCCCAGGCCCGTCTTCAAGCAGGTGAACATTCTTGCTGCCACGGAGTAACACAATGATCTGTGACTAAGCAAGGTTGGAAAAGTGGGAATGATTCAAGACACTATGTTAATACTTTAATTCTCAATGAAAGCATTTCTTGAATTGTCAATCATTCTTTTCCTAATTTTTCACAGCACTATGGGCTGTTAAGACATTTCAGCACCATCAAAATAAGGAAATCAGGGGATGTGATTGACAGAGTGTACACCTAAGAGCAAGAAAATAACATACTCCTTTAATCCATATGTTCACCTCCAACGCTCTCTCACTAATCATGCCAAGTTTTACTCTGATGCATTGAGTGCCTTGTGAGATATGACCCCCCCCCACATTTGGGTCAAAAAAAGGAAATTTTAAAATCTGAATTCAAATTTGTTCATCAATAAAGTCAGCATTTATGCACTCAGAGGTATGATGTTTGGTGTATGAACAGCAATGTTTGCTGGCAATTAGTACAGCAAATTGCTGAGGTCTATCTCTCTTTATTCAGGAATTAACAGCTATTAAAAATTGGGAAAAAAATTACAATTTGTGTGATTTCGCTAAATTTTGAACCAAATGTACAAACATTATTACGGGCATCTAATGTTTGTGCCTGCTTACGCAGTAAATTCCATTAGCCTAGGCCCATTGGAACTCTGTTTTCTGTAGTTTCAAAAATGCCTCCAAAATCTGATGGATTTTCAATAAAATGACCCCCTCTCATCCACGGGGTATCACAATTAAATAATGCAACTTAAATTGCCACTTCTCAAGACATTTTTCCCATTCTGTGCAAACTTTTAGCAAAATCCATGAGGCCAACTGGGAGGCTCTTGGTGGCTCGGTATTGATTAACCCAGTTAATATTGAGTAAATGTCCAATATAATGTTGAAGGTTCCTGATGGCTTTCAAGTTGCATTTATGAATAATTTGACATACAGCAGTGCTTTGGTTCAAGGCCAAGACCGACAGTGAAAAGCAGCAAAGTGCAAGTGTAGTAATGTACAATCATATGACCGCGTTGCGGCCAATAAGGTGTCAGCACAACACAAGGATGCTTCACAATGGGACTGTCATATCAGTGAATGCCAACACAGACGTTGGAGCACCCACACTGGGCATTGCTCAGAGAACTCAACTAGCTCACCTGTGGTTCACCGCAGGTAACAGTGGGATGGGATGTTACCATGGCCAGCACACCTTCAACACATTAAGCCACCTCCGCAGCTGCCTGGTCCGATCGCTGGCATTCGAGGGGTTAAACCGCGCCCGCTACCCCCCCCAGAGCCCGACCCGTCTCCGCACGGCACGCCTCTTCCTGCTGCAGCACCTGGGGAGCTGTACTCGACTTGCCTGCATATGGGCCGTCATGGCCTCCATTTTGGCTCTGGCGCTGCTTATCGCCCTGCTGGTAGTGCTGCTGAATGTGAGTACATCACATGCAAACATATACACACGCTATTTTGGCTCTGTGTGGCACATACTGTATCTCACAAAAGTGAGCACACCCCTCATATTTTAACAATTAATTTATTATATCTTTTCAAGGGACAACATTACAGAAATGAAACTTGAAAATATTCTGGAGTATTCATTGTGTAGCAGTGTAGATTAACTGCACTGTCCAAATAACTGAGGAAACTATTTCTAAAATGGGTGGCAACAAAAGTGGGTACACCTCACTGTCAGCATGCCAAATTGTGTTCATAGTGTCAATGTTTAGTGTGACCACCATTGTTGTCCAGCACTGCCTTGATTCTCCAAGGCATGGAATTCACCAGAGCTGCACAGGTTGTAGCTAGGATCCTCCTCCACTCCTCCACGACAACATCAAAGACATGTTTCTGGATCGTGTTCACATATGGCTTCTTCTTTGCATGATACAGATTTGTAGATTGCACAGTGAACTGAGTTCACTGACAGTAATTTCTGGAAGTGTTCCTGAGCTCATGCAGTGTATTCCAGGGCAGAATCATGCCTGTTTTTAATACAGTACCACCTGAGGGCCTGAAGATCACAAGCATCCAATATTGACCATTGGACTTGTCCCTTGTGCTTAGAGATTTCCCCACATTCTCTGAATCTTTTAATTATTTTATGTACAGTGGATGCAAAGTCTTCACAATTTCACATTGAGGAACATTTTTCTGAAGTTATACCACAATTTTTAGACACAGTTGTTTTGCAGATTGGTGAACCTCTGTCTATCTTTAATTCTGAGAGACTCTGCCTCTCTAAAATGCTCTTTTTATACCCAGCCATCATACTGACCTGTTGCCAATTAGTCTAATTAGTTGCAAAATGCTCCCATAGCTGCTTTTTTTATTAGTACCACTTACTTTTCCAGCCTTTTGTTGCCTCTCTTTCAACTTTTTAGGGATGTGTTGCTGCCATCAAATTTTACATTTTTCATAAAATGGTTAAATGTTTGACTTTGAACATCTGAGACATTGTCTATATTCTAGTGTGAATAAAATGTGGGTTTATGAGATTTGCAAATCATTGCATTCAGTTTTAATTTACAATTTACACAATATCCCAACTTTTTTGGAATTGGGGCTGTAGAAAATGGCAGTAAATGTATGTTTTCAAAGCCTGGTTTTTTAAATATTTCTTCTTGTGTATGTCTAGTGGGTTTATTGTGCATAAAAAACAAAACACTAAGGGCCTGATTTACTAAGACCTTTAGCACATACAAAATCTTTTTGTTCGTGCAAAACCAATAACATTGCCCATGATTGGCTAGGGTACTTGCCTTACACTAATTGGTGGCAAGTTTTCTGGTTTTGCACAGGCAAAAAGATTTTGCATGTGCTAAAGGTCTTAGTAAATCAGGCCCTTAGAGAATAATTCAACTGAGCACTACTGATGTAGGTGTCTTTTTTGTGTTTCTGTCTAGAATCCACAAAAATGAAACTGCAAGGGTTGTCTTGGAGGAAGCATCATTCTGTCCTTGGTCATGCTGTTTTTTGGTAACACTCTGGACAAATTAACACTAAATAATACGGTTATCTGAGTTTTTACAGCAATGTAATCACTCGGAATTATAATAAATATGTTTCATTTAAGTGTATAATATACGATATCTGAATGGGAGTCAGCAAAAATTAATGTACAAGTCTATATGTATGTTTTTGTGAATTTTACTATGTCCTCAAAGTATACAGTGACTCCAGAATTATTTGTACTCCTGCCTAAAAATGCGCAGAAGATAACATTAAAAATGAATGACAAAATTCAAGATATACTCAAAATGGAAAAATGTGAGAAGTATGGTTTTTGTAAATGTTTGAAAGGAACCAACCAAAATTATTTACTCATTCAAATAAAAATTTATTTTCTCTCCATCAAGAAGTCACAATTAATGGCACCCCTGAAGATTATTGTTCATAAAATCTTACTAATTTAAGTGAATGAACTTCTTTAACTGAAATTATGAAATTAGAAATTATGACTAGTAAAACAACTAAACAGAAGTGTTGAAATTCTGAATACAAATTGGTCTCTCTGCAATAAATGGGAAAGTTGCATGTGGCATTTAAGTGAATGAACTTCTTTAACTGCATTCAAGTTTTAAGGAACTATATTGTGGCATTATAGAACTTCCTGTTTCTATACTTTGTAAAAGTGAGGGTACACAAATGCAAAACAGTGTTGCCATGGGTGTATTATAAGAACTGGATATGGTTTACAAAAATGGTTCCCCGTTCATTTCAGTGAAATGTGAAAATGATTCAATAGCCGTCAAATAAATGACGTGTGCTTATATTTGTTACAGCTGTTATTTTGAAAGGCTTATTGGAGTAGTGACATCACATAGCAAGCAATGCCCCTGATTGGTTGACTACATTTTTATATCATATTTGCACTCGCCGCAATAAACTGCGTCAAAATTACTTGCAAATGTAAAGCAATCCAAAAATACACTATGATTCAGATTCTATGCTTGAATACTGAGTGCACTGAATCGGTCCACACCTTGGAGAAGAGCTACAAGTTAGACTGTGTTTGCTTGCAAATTGTGTAGACTGTATTTATAGAAATTATGACTAGTAAAACAACTAAACAGAAGTGTTGAAATTCTGGAAACAAATTGGTCACTCTGCAATAAATGGGACAGTTGCATGTGGCACAATTAAATCCTCAAAAACTAAGCAAAACAATAGAATATTTTCTTCCCACTTGCTACCCTTTCATATTCAATGCAAGGCCTTCCATGAAATTAGCCTTCATAGGAAGCCCAAAATTGTTACACATGAAATGATGCATCATTGACCAGTCTTTGTGCAGAAATGTTTTATAAAAAAATTACTTGCATGTGAGCCTATGGGGAAATTGTTAAGTTTCATAATCTGGTTGCCTTCAATATTTTCCCCAGAAAAATTTTCACAGCATGCACAAGAACTTAGCATTGTGGGCGTAACTGTTAGAGTCCCCTCAGGTTACAGGCTTTTTGTGTCGTAGATTTTTTTTCTGAGGGCCGTTTAAATTTTCCAATTTTGTTGGTGTCTTAACTTGTAGGTTACATTCACATCATCCGAGGTCACTAGGGGAAAATCCAAATTTTATTTGATGACATATTTATGACATTGTTTGATTAAAAAAAAATGACATTTCGCGCATACTTAGACGACTTCAGCAGTCGAAGGCTTCATAGGCTTTTCATGTATTGAACGATCATACGCTTTGTGTCCAAGTTACATCCAAAACCTTACTTCTTTCATGGGGTGACCATCAGGCGTCAAGTTCTCGATTTATATCCTCTTTCTCATGGATGTGTGACTTCATGATAATTCATGGCTAGCAGGCCAAAATGGGGAAATCCATACTTTCAATTTTGAGTCCCCGCGTAACGCAGTTATCCCACTTAGTGTGGAGTGACCCAAATGCGAAACAATCCACAAACAGAATATGAGCCACACGCACATACTATTGATTTTGCATTCAGTCAAGTTCTATTTTTCTCATACAAGTCACTGTTTTCTACAAAAGTATTTGGGAATCGTGTTTGTGGATTGTGAATCAATTCTTGATCCTGATTTCATATTTGAGGATTATGAAGAGTTTGTGGATTTGTATATTGAGTTTTGTGTTTTCAAATTATAATGTATATATTTGTCACTCATTGTCTGTGCATCCAAAGTAACTATGACATCCATTTACCCCCAAATGACTACCTCAGCTTCCTGTTGGATAAAGGGCAATGGCATACAAAAATGTATATGCATATTTCAGCCCACCCCTTGATGAAGGTCCCTCCATAGCTGCGAGTGAGACTTCGCAGGAAGTAATATTTGGTCGTGGCGTGCTTATGTTGTGTAAGCGATTTGGCAAAGGCCCGAATTCTGCAGCCATTCAATGCACCAGTGGTTCTCAAACTCTTTCCTGGGAGACCAAGTGTTTTCTGTGGAAACCTAATTACAGTCCCCGAATTATAACAGGCTATTAAATTGTCCTTATTGGTTGCATTTCATGTTGTGAGGAGATATTTACCTGCTTTCTCCACATCATGAGAGAAGTAGCTGAGCCTGTTATGGAGAATGGAAGCCCCGTTTTCATATTGAGTTTTTGTTTCTGTATTGAGGGGAACTGTGCAAGGTTTAACAAAATAATACTAAGATGATCGGTTGCCGCACACATGTGCAAAGTTCTCTATATTTTTCCCATTGAAGCTATCACAATATTAACTTTCACGTCTGACCCAGCAAAATTTCACGAGTATAACTTGTGTTTTACATGTGTAAGGTTGCGTGTAAGGCATGTCATAAAAGTGTTTTTTACGTACAAAATGGAAATTCAAAAACTCCAGTAACCATACACATGCAAATTACACTTACTTTGCACCAGATTTACACAGATTTTTCTTAATGCATCTAAAAGTGCGAATTTTTTATTGATTTTCTTTATTTCACCAGGGATTGTCCATTAGCTATTTCTTTTTAGGACAATGTTCTGGGAGATATTCTTCAGAGACTAGAAAGACTGCATTAGAATCCGTACCCCCAGCGGCGTTTCTAATCAGTGACACTTCGATTCAAGGCTCCTACCGTTAGGCTCGCCTGCCAGTCTGGTAAAGGTGCAGCACCCTAAAACTATACATCTCCCCTCTCCCTATGGGGATAGACATAAAAAAAAACTAGAATGTGTTTTTACTTGTAAAAACATATGCCTTCCCCCCCCCCCCCCCCTTTGGTGGGTTGCTTGGTGATGTCCTGGGTGAGGAAAATGCTCTAACACAGGCAAAAATCCACTAAAAGCTTCACAGGTCTTGAACAGAATGACAGGTCTGGTCGCATGTATCCTTCTCCTTGCAATTTCTCCTACTACTTAACGGTCTCAATTTTACTCCTTATATACTCTTTAGCAGACCCCTCCCACCTTTTAGGCTTTTTTTAAATTTTTCTCTGGGACTTGTCCCAGACATGCCTAAAACATGCCCAAACCTATCTCCAGTCTGGGCTTAACAAAAAAATGGTAAATACTGTCATCTAGTGGCCCCTATTCACATTACAGTATGCAAAGTGTCATTAAGATCATGCAAACGGTTTTGGAGTTACGCTCCGGAAACGAAGTGGGAACGCCGATGCGAACGTGAATGGGAACCGAGCCTAAAACAATATGTCTCTCCTCTTTCTCCAGGGGGGAGACATAATTATCAAGAAGAGCTAAATTCCTGAGGCTGCACAGCATTGCCCATTTCTGGAAGTCACCCTCCTCCTTTGTGATTGAGGAGTGAAATAACAAAGTCAGAGATCAGTGGTTTTGGTTAACATTTCCACTGAGTGGAGCAATTTCGATGATCCTTGACATGCCAGTATATAACATCAGCACGAAGGTGGCAATTTTCACTGTCCTGGATGAAGCTTTTAGGTTTTTATTTTCCATAATTGAAAATAATATTTTCATGACATAACACTCTTCATTTACAAGTTCTAAATGAAAAATACTTTTAAAATTAGATATTTTAAAGATTTTATGGACCTTTACTGAAGGTAATACAGGTTGGAATCAAAAGCGGTTGACATTTGTGGGAGGCCTGCTGTTCACCACAGTGAACACGCATTAAAGTTGAACTGCTAAGTGAGTTAATGTGTTTTGCTATGGTTTGGAAAATGCTTCATTTTACCTTTTATGTACGTAATTAGGTGCATTTCATGATGTGTAAAAACTACCAGTTTCTGACGTTAATTACATGTGGAAGAAAGGTGCAGCATTCCCTACTACGTGTAATCAATGTGTTTTACACATCTTGTTTGGAACGTACTTCATTTCATTTTTTTTTTTGCACGTTAGTAACACGGACTTTATGCCAAATGTGAAAATCCAACAGTTTTACACATGACTTACTCGTGGAAGAAACCTGTAGTGTTTGCTGGGAAATTCCCTCCTGATTGTGTCCTATCAAACTCTTAATTACTTTAAAATGATTAATTTTCGCAATGTGCTTCCCATAATTTTACCGATCAAGAGCTTATTGATTCTTCAAAATTGACCATTCACATTTTTGTTTCCTTTTCTTTGTTTTAATGGGATTGATTCCAGTGGGGCTCAATGTGAATATAGAACTTTTACTGCTCATAGCATGTATAGTCAATATTGCTCAAAAGGGTAATTGTCAGGAGCTTAATCTGTCTAATCTTGTTTCATGTGCAATTCTATTTATATTTATTATTTATTATTTCTCATGTTCCCTGGTTTATTTTAGCAGTTATCTGTATTAGTCTTGCTGTATCCAGTCATCATTTGCCACGCGTTTTCTGTCTTCCCCCCTGCACATCCAGCGCCCCTTGTCCATTGTTGATTGTTCCCTCATTTAAGGCATACCTCCCAGCACATTCCTCAGCTCCCAGTGCAATAAGGCCCTTTGCTTCCCTTTATATTCCCCTATTTCTGTGCAGTCCAGTGTGAGTTTGCCAAGACTGACTTCAGTGTCTTACCTACAAGAGTTTTCTGATTCCCAAAATTTCCTGGCAGCAATTAGTTTTTCAAAATTTTTTTTTACAATTCTGTCCTGCTCCTTGTGTCTGTTCGATTACCCGTGTTTGATTTCCTGATTGCCTTTTTGATTTACCTTCGGCGTATCTCTTTCCTGGTTTTGACTGTTGGACTGTACTCTGATTATGATTCTGGATTACGGAGTTCTCAGTGCCTCTTATTGGCTGGATTGCTTGACCACTGTCATGCCCTGGCATCCACAGATGTTAATAGGGTGCCAGGGCAATAATTGGAGAGGAAAACCCAGGTGCAGGGATGTGGATTTTATTAAAGAAAGTATAAATCCACCAAAACCACAGGACAACTGAAAGGGAGTGAACAGAACCAAGAAGGGGAACAGAATATGGCTACCTGCCCGTGAGGAGGAAACAAGGCTCTAAATAACAAAGGGAATCCTAATTAAAACAGAACAAGTGAAACCCATTAACTAAGGAGAACAGAGGATAATTGAATAATTGGCTGCAGGCCGGCTGCCACGCATTAGAATGCCACAGGGGAGGGGTGTTACAACGAGAATTTACAATAAAAGCTGTGACTTGGATTGTCTTCTGTGCCTGAGTTTTGATCCTGCCTTGTGTCAGTAATTAATAAAAATAACAATTACAATTCTGAGATTGCTCTCATAGTTGTAACAAAAACCAACACACACTGCAGTCACCTGTGACTGAGTCTGAGAACTGCTCCAATACATGGTTGGTACTTTGGATCAGCAACTGACCTGCCATAGCAGAGAAATTAATTTAAATCTATTTGATGTAATAGATTTGATTGCTTGCCTTCTGCTTTGAGCTTATTTCGAAGAACCTCTGGCCTTGTAACCTCTGGCCATTAACAGCAATAAAATAAAAGTGGAAAAGCTAATTGTTCATTTATTTATTCATATACTTAATCACTACAATAAATCACTGTTATTGATTGAGTTATGTCGGAGTAATACGTGGTTTTCTTAGTGAGACGTCAGTCTTTCGACAGCTTGGCATTAGATAACCAGTGTTGGGCTAGTTGCTCTAAAAAAGTAATGCATTACACATTACTAGTTACTTTTTTAAAAAAGTAAACCCTTACTTTACTTAATTACTCACGACTGAAAGTAAATAGTTACACCACTATTTACATTACTTTTGGATTACTCAGCACTATCATCTGAAATTCACCATAACTTAATTAATTAACCATATAATGTTAAAACCTGGCATATGCCCAGATCAGCACAAATCTTTATTCTACTAAGGAGGACACACATAAGGGCTGCGTCAAAAATCACTCACTACTCGCTCTACAGTGCACTATATAGTGGGTTCTTCATTGTGTAGGGCTGTCCGAATTGTTTGTTAGAATTTTTATCCCCGATATAGTGAACTCATTACATCCCATATTCCACTGCGAAATGTAGAGAACATCCGATGGTAACATCCAGCTATATATCCCATCATGCACTGCACTCGAACCGAAAAGCTCCGAAAGAGCTGCGTTTAGTCAACGGAGTTTGAAAACAAGCATGAGACATTTATTAGCCTCAGGCGCGAAATTTTTTTTTTTTTTTTTTTTTATTGGAAACCAAGCAGCGCAGGAGACTCGTTTTTTTACACAGGGTATAAACGGACATTTAGGTACTATTAAAACAAAAAATGATGAGTTAGAGGACAAAAAATAGATGATGATATTAAATTGTATGGCAAATTTTATCATTTAAACGATAATGGTAAACACAGTGGGAAATATACTCCATTCGATTATTACGGAAATACGTCCAAATCCTTCAACTGAAGTTGAACAGGTATGATTTAATTTTTCGACAGCAATGACGCTATTAACAGCTGCAACAAAACGAGCCAGGTAGCGTCCGAAAGCGTTTTTTCCTTCTACCAATGAGCTCACTATATAGTCACCTACATAGTGAGTCACTTTATAGTGAGTAAGGAATAGTGAATGAATGAGTGATTTCGGACACAGCCCTGATCTCACTTTCATGCTCTTTAATACAGCAAAGCCGACCCAGAAGTTGTAAAAATCAGCCCAAACAGCATTTCACAGAAAAATCCCACATGGAAAGAATCTATATGAACATATGCGCATATATGCAACCTATATGCCGCATATATGCGCATATAGGCCAAATGCAGGCACATATATGTGCATATATAGGGCATATAGGTCTCCTAATTGCTTCTTTATTTCCACTGTAATGTGGAAAAAAGCCACTAGATGGCAGTATTGACTTTTTTTTGTTAAGCCCAGTCTCGAGCTAGGTTTGGGCATGTCCTGGGCATGTCTGAGAGGGGAAAGTCCCAGAGAAAGAAAAAGTCTAAAAGGTGGGAGGGGGCTGCAAAAGAGTATATAAGGAGAAGAATTGACAATTGAGTAAAGTAGTCGGAGAAATTGCAAGGAGAAGGATACATTTGACCAGACCTGTTACTCTTTTCAAGACCTGTGAAGTTTTTTGTGGATTTTTGCCTGTGTCGGCGCATTTTCCTGTCCCAGGACATCACCAAGCAACCCCATCTCAAGGGACTGTAAATAATTTTTTTTTCTTGTTTATGTCAATCTTGGTCAGTAGTATAAATTGTAGGTTAGCTGTCAGTCTTTGTTTAATTAAATCTGTTTAAGTTTTAAAATTTAGTCTGTCAACCATTGCTGTCTTATATGTCATAACAAATTGGGGCCATAACAATTTGGGGGCTCGTCCGGGATAGACCACTGTGTGAGTCATTTATTGAAAATCTAACATTTCAAATTTTTAAAAAAAATTTTCCTAGATGTATATTGACAGATCAACAGCAATGGATGATTTCTTGGCATCACCAACCGTAGAGGTTTTGAAGTCTTTTAAAAAGACAGAACTGACAGAAAAGACAGAAAAAGACACACACACACAAGTGTGTACTTAACCATTTTTGTCTTGAAAAGAAAAATTTTGCCTTTATGAGTCAAAATTTTTCCCTTTTGGAATGGAGGTGTAATGTGCAAAACAGTCACTAGATGGCAGTATTTACTTTTTTTTTTGTTAAGCCCAGTCTGGAGCTAGGTTAGGGCATGTCCTGGGCATGTCTGAGAGGGTAAAGTCCCAGAGGAAAAAAGGTGGGAGGGGGCTGCAAAGGAGTATATAAGAGGAAAAATTTAGAGAGTAAAGTAGTAGGAGAAATTGCAAGGAGAAGGATACATTTGATCAGACCTGTCACTCTTTTCAAGACCTGTGAAGTTTTTTGTGGATTTTCCTGTCCCAGGACATCACCAAGCAACCCCATCTCAAGGGACTGTAAATATATTTTTTCTTGTTAATGTCAATCTTGGTCAGTAGTATAAATTGTAGGTTAGTTGTCAGTCTTTGTTTAATTAAATTTGTTTAAGTTTTTAAATTTTGTCTGTCATCCATTCCTGTCTTATATGTCATAACAAATTGGGGCCATAACACCACATATAGGCCCTATATGTACATACAAGGTATATGTCTCCTATATAGCTCATATACCCAGTGGCAGGTTCTGTTTGACATATTGTATTGCTCATATCTCACTTTTGCAACTGTCATACATGATGCCTAGCTCATATTTTTATTCTCCAGGTAATATCTGCATACTAGTCCAAAGTCGCTTACAGAAATAACTAGAATTACATGCAATAACTTATTAATCACATGTGAACACGTGAAATAGGCATCACATTTAATCTTAAATACATGCTGACATGTGACAACGGCTCGTTATGTGTAAACCAGTCATAAAAACTATGGCAAGTGAGAGAAGACGAAAAGCTTGTTATGATCCTGTTCTGCCTGACCATGTTTTCGTTGTGATTCTGCCTTGTTTTCCAAGTCTGTTTATTATTCTGCTTTGCCTGACCATGATTTGTATTGTGATTCGGATTCCATGCCAAGTTTTTGCCTTGTCGTTGTCTGTTTGCCATATTCCACCATTGCAGTTATATTCCGGTCCATGTTTTGACTCATACCATGCATTGCACTTTGTCTCCCCCTGTCTGGTCTTCTGTCATGTGATCGCTTACTGCCCCAGTATTGTGTGCCACACTTTCGGGTGATTTCATGGTTTCTGGGATTTCAACCATTCCTTCCAATCTCGTTGACTTCCTTCACCTTGCTTTTCTATATTACTAACAATACTAACAGTTTATTACCAACCAAACTAACCAAAACTAACATTGCTTATAATACTAACTTACTAAAGAGCACTAGGGATTGTATAGCTGCACTTTACTAATTAACTAACGACCTCTCAGCATTTGCCTTATTCTAGTCTCCGCCACTTATCTTTACTCAATCATCTTTGCTGCAGTTTCAGTGGAACCTCCGCGCTTGTTAACTGTGTTCTCTCTCCTTTTCCGTGCATGGTAGAACTCCCTAACTGGAGCCGTATGTCTGTCTGTAGGCTGACTTTGTGATCCCTGTCCACGTTTTGGCTGTTGTCAATTTCTTGTAATTCGGAACTTCCTCATGTTCATTGCTTTGTAATTCGTCTGATCCAACTCACCTGGTCCCTATCATAGCATGTGACTTCCCCTACGTGTATTTAAGCAGTCATTTCACTCACATCTCTTGTAAGAACATTTTCCCTGTGCTGCCATTTTTGATGCCTTGTGCTCTTAGTGTTAGACTTCTGACTGGAACGTCCCCAATTCTGATTTTGGCTTTTTCTTTGATGCTAATCTGCCTGTGTACCATACCTGTTTTGCCCGACTCTGAGTTTAGTGTTTGCTGCCCTGTGTAGTACAAACAGTAGTTTGGATTACGTCCCTGGGATTCTGATTTTGGATTGTGGAAATTGTACTGCTGCCTCCTGCCCTGTGGGGGTTTATCCCCCAACTTCAATTAAACCTTCTTTCGCTGAAACTTCCTGGTCTCGCATTTGGTTTGAGAACGGTACCTCACAAAGCTATGATATCAACACAAATAACTAATACTATTTGGTACATTTTCTTTCCTGAAACATTAATAATAACAAGGTCATCAATTCTTTCTTGACCATACTTATTTCCATTCCATGAAGATTAAGTTGTGTATTGCGGAAGAGAAGGAAATGGTTTGATTATGTTTATTTCATCAATTAAGCATTGAAACAAATGAAAACAAATTTCATGAAAACACCTCAAAAACTCATGTCCAACCTGTCTTTATACCAACAATTCGCAATATTTGTATTGACACACATGAAAAAAAGCAACAGGCTTGTTTTTCTGTCTCAGTCGCTAAGACACTGTGAAGGAAGAGGATGTTTTTCTGGCCTTCTGCCCTGCCGATCGTGGAAGAATTTAAAGTAATGCAAGTAACTAGATAATTTATTTGTTAGTAATTGGAATGCAATTACTTAAATTATCAAAGTAATGTGTCACTGATAAATTAATCTGATTACAGTAATTACTTACTTTGTAATGCGTTACCCCGAAGTCTGTACATAACCAAGGGTGAAGTAGGAAGTTGGACTACATGATCAGCATTTTCTAATCTTTGAAGATGTCAGGAATCCCAAATGCATTTTATGGCACTCATTTTTTAATTTCTGAAATAAAAAATGCATGGGGGAATGATATCACCTCAGCTATCTGAAAATGCAGATCATTCAGAGCTACTTCACCTTGTGTTACCTAATGCTGACTCTTTTGAGTAATCGGCTCAATTGGAACGTTTATGAAACCTTCAACATTGATTTGGACCTCAATGGTAAGACACCATAAGAATATTCTCCTACCAATGAAATTGTGCGTTATAGACGTACAGGATAGCTAAACAATCCAAACCACGAACAAAATAGTTCCAGCTTCTCCACAGTTTTACTTAAAAAACTTCCAAATAAATTATGCATGTTTGGACAGATATTGGCAAAACATATACAGTGGAGCAAAAAAGTATTTAGTCAGGCACTGATTTTGCAAGTTCTCTAACTTAGAAAGATTAGAGAGGTCTGTAATTTTCATCAGAGTACACTTCAACTATGAGAGATAAAATGAGAAAAAAAAAATCCAGGAAATCACAATGTAGGATTTTTAAAGAATTTATTTGTAAATGATGGTGGAAAATAAGTATTTGGTCACCCACAAACAAGCAAGATTTCTGGCTCTCACAGACCTGAAACTACTTCTTTAAGAAGCTCTTCTGTCCTCCACTCGTTACCTGTATTAATGACACCTGTTTGAACTCGTTATCTGTATAAAAGACACCTGTCCACAGCCTCAAACAATCAGACTCCAAACTCAACCATGGCCAAGACCAAATAGCTGTCGAAAGACACCAGGAAGAAAATTGTAGACCTGCACCAGGCTGGGAAGAGTGAATCTACAATAGGCAAGCAGCTTGATGTGAATAAATCAACTGTGGGAGCCATTGTAAGGAAAATGAAGACATACAAGACCACTGATAATCTCCCTCGATCTGGGGCCCCTCGCAAGATCTCAACCCGTGGGGTCAAAATGATCATGAGAACAGTGAGCAAAAATCCAAGAACTACGCGGAGGGACCTGATGAATGACCTGCAGCGAGCTGGGACCAAAGTAACAAAGGCTACCATCAGTAACACACTACGCCGAGAGGGACTCAAATCCTGCAGCGCTAGGCGTGTCCCCCTGCTTAAGCCAGAGCATGTCCAGGCCCGTCAGAAGTTTGCCAGAGAGCATATGGATGATCCAGGGGAGGATTAGGAGAATATCATGTGGTCAGATGAAACCAAAATTGAACTTTTTGGCAAAAACTAAACTCGTCGTGTTTGGAGGAAGAAGAATGCGGAGTTGCATCCCAAGAACACCATACCTACTGTGAAGCATGGGGGTGGAAACATTATGCTTTGGGGCTGTTTTTCTGCAAAGGGGACAGGACGACTGATCCGTGTCAAGGGAAGAATGAATGGGGTCATGTATCGTGAGATTTTAAGCCAAAACCTCCTTCCATCAGTGAAAGCATTGAAGATGAAACGTGGCTGGGTCTTCCAGCATGACAATGATCCCAAACACACCGCTCGGGCAACGAAGGAGTGGCTCCGTAAAAAGCATTTCAAGGTCCTGGAGTGGCCTAGCCAGTCTCCAGACCTCAACCCCATAGAAAATTTGTGGAGGGAGTTGAAAGTCCGTGTTGCCCAGCGACAGCCCCAAAACATCACTGCTCTAGAGGAGATCTGCATGGAGGAATGGGCCAAAATACCAGCTACAGTATGTGCAAACCTGGCAAAGACTTACAGGAAACGTTTGACCTCTGTCATTGCCAACAAGGGTTATGCTACAAAGTATTGAGTTGAACTTATGTTATTGACTAAATACTTATTTTCCACCATTATTGACAAATAAATTCTTTAAAAATCCTACAATGTGATTTCATGGATTTTTTTTTTTCCATTTTGTCTCTCATAGTTGACGTGCATCTCTGATGAAAATTACAGACCTCTCTCATCTTTCTAAGTAGGAGAACTTGCAAAATCAGTGCCTGACTAAATACTTTTTTGCCCCACTGTAAATACTAAATTTACTCACACCTATGGGCAATTTGGAATTTTGAACTGTGGGAGGAACGTGGAGAACCCAGAGAAAACCCACAAGGACATGGGGAGAATGTGCAAACTCCACACAGAAAGGCCACAGGCCAGATTTGAACTCACAACCTTCTTGCTGTGTGACAGCGGTGCCCATGTGCAGTTGTCAAGGGGAGAATTTTCCAAAATGTCTGAGTTGAACATTATCTTGCATGTTGGCTGAAAAGGTCCATAGAACCCATATGTAAACAACTAATCTGCTTTAATTGTTCACAAGACGGTAGAACAATTCTAACTCTAAAATGGGATTATGTATTTTTTGCAAATCGCAGAATGTAGGAGGTGTCACTCTCCAAAGGACTCCCCACAAAAATTACAAACATGGACTGTGAACTATCTTGTTACTCATGGATAGTCCAGCGAGCAAGAAAAATCTAGTGACAAAAAACAGATTCTGAGAAAAAGACAGAAAATTGTATCCCTCTGCGATTTAGCCCATGTTCGACAGTGAAACTGACTTGGCAGTTATTTGTTCATTGCATTATAAGACCTATTTAGAAAGGACTTTTTTTTCTTTTTCGTTGTTATCCATGGCAATCATAGACTGAATAAAAAGATTGATGAAGCCACCGTGATGTCACCAATTGGTTTCAGCATACCGCCTCGATTTTGACTATTTGGACATCGCCATTTTGTTATTTTGAAACCGGATGTGATTTCTATTGGACGAGAGCGTGAATTGAAGATCCAGGGAGGAGCGAAGGGTGGATCTATGTGTAGATCTGACCGTATCTGACGAGGACCAGAGGATAGCAATGTCCCATGTCCCATTTACAAAATTGATCATCACAATATCTTGATGGAGTCTTGCGGTAGATACCATAAAATAATGTGGAAAATCATTACTGAACTAGAAAAAGAGTTTATAAAGAAACTCTGAGTTTGCATGTGATAGCACAGATCACTGTGTTTATTTTTGCATTGTCCTGCAATCTGCTGTATGAAAAGGTGCGAAGTGTCTTCTTTACTGATAGTTTCTTTTTTGGAAGACTATATACAGCATTATATAAGTTATTTGGATGATGAAAATCGTTATTGTTGTCAGTAATGGTTCAGGTATGTACAACCCCAATTCTGAAATAGTTGGGACAAAGTATAAATTGTGAATAAAATCAAAACGCAATGACTTTCAAATCACACCAGCCAGTATTTTATTCACAATAGTACAGAGATAACATAGCAAATGTTGAAACTGAGAATTCTAACAATTTTATCCACAAAATTAGCTCAATTCAAATTTGATGGCTGCTACAGGTCTCAAAAAAGTTGGGACAGGGGCCATATTTACCGTATTTACTATTTACCATAGTGTAGCATCCCCTCTTCTTTTTAACACAGAGTGGAGGCGTCTGGGCATTGAGGAGACAAGTTTCTTGAGTTTAGCAATTGGAATTTGATCCCACTCTTGTTTAATACAGGCTTCCTGCTGCTGGAGACTTTTGGATCTCTTTTGACAGACTTGTCTTTTTATTATGCGCCAAATGTTCTCAATTGGTGAAAGACCAGGACTGCAGGCAGGCCAGTTCAGCACACGGACTCTTCTACTACGAAGCCATGCTGTTGTAATCGCTGCAGTATGTGTTTTTTACATTGTCTTGCTGAAAAACACAAGGCCTTCTCTGGAATAGATGTCATCTGAAGGGGAGCAAATGTT
Organism: Gymnothorax reevesii; assembly: GCA_029721435.1. Taxonomy (NCBI): domain Eukaryota; kingdom Metazoa; phylum Chordata; class Actinopteri; order Anguilliformes; family Muraenidae; genus Gymnothorax; species Gymnothorax reevesii. Next base: position 66,224,905 of record CM056574.1, on the reverse strand, counting down.
GCTCTAAAACCTTTATATACCTTTCAGCATTCATGGTGCTTTTTAAAACATGCAAGGGTCCCACACCATATGCACTAATGCATCCCCATACAATCAGAGATGCTGGCTTTTGAACTGAGTGCTGATAAGAGGAGGGGTGTTCTTTCTCCTCTTTAGCCTGGAGGACACGACGCCCATGATTTCCAACAAGAATGTCAAATTTGTACCACAAGACACTTTGCTACAGTCCATTTTAAATGAGCCTTGGCCCACAGAACAGGGTACTTCTGGATCATGCTCAACAATGGCTTCCTTTTTGCATGATAGACTTTTAGATGGTATCTGTAGATGGCATGGAGGACTGTGTTTACAGACAGTGGTTTCTTAAAGTATTCCTGGGCCCATTTAATAATGTCAATGACAGAATCATGCTGGTGAGTGATGCAGTGGGGTCTTAGGGCCCGAAGATCATGGGCATCCAGTAAAGGTCTTCGGCTTTGTCCCTTATGCACAGAGATTTTTCCTGTTTCTCTGAATCTTTTGATGTTTTGCGCTGTAGATGATGAGACCTTCAAAGCCTTTGCAATTTGACATTGAGGAACATTGTTTTTAAAGTATTCCATTATTTTTTTACGCAAGCCTTCGCAGGTTGGAGAGTCTCTGGCCATCTTTACTTCTGAGAGACTCAGTCTCTCTAAGACATCCCTTTTATAGCCAATCATGTTACACACCTGATGCCAGTTAACTTAATTACTTGCTAAATGTTGTTTTAGCTGATTCCCTTATATATTAATAGCTTTTTCAGCACTTTTTTGCCTGTGTCCCAACTTTTTTAAGACCTGCTGCAGCCAGAAAATTTGAAATGAGCTCATCTATGTTCCATTATGTATAACATTGGCTCATGTGATTTGAAAGTCATTGCATTTTGATTTTATTCACAATTAACACGTTGTCCCAACTATTTCGGAATTGGGGTTGTATTTGTTAATTATCTATACACTGGTTTTTCATGGCTATTGATGCACTATCATCTTTATCGACATATTATTCACAGCCTAAGATTGTAATACAACTATTATTTATCTCAGTCTAACGATACATGGCAGACATTTATAATCATTCTGTTACTTTTATCAATATTGTAGAACAGACATTGCTAAAAGATGTAGTATTATTATTATTATTATTATTACTTCATAACTGGTTTCCTGACTGGCAGCATCACCACCTTGTAAAGCAGCTGCAGTAATTGAGAGGCACAGGGTTCATCGGGTGGTGCAGTCAGCCCAGCGAGCTATTGGTGCTGTATTGCCCAACCTGATGGACGTAAACCATTTGTAGTGAGGACCCCTGTGAGTGTGAGGTCGACCACCATGCTGCCCTACTGACTAAGATGAATGATGGGCAACCAAATCTCACTGCTTTGAACAACATGTGGATCTGATGAATCACAAAACTTGAACAATTTGATTATTATGTATGTATTATTATACATGTATGATTTTTGTTTGTATTATTGTTGGTGTTTACAATAATACTATTACTATTTTTGATTATCATCATATTATGGAAATATTAATATTAATTATGATATTCATATAATACAGAACCCTCCCCAAGAATACAAAGTGTCTTTTAAAGTTTCTATGATGATAATGATATGATGAATATTATTGATATTCTAATCACCAAATAAAAATAATCAAGTATGGTTGACTGTTCAATTTTTGTGTCGACACAGATTTCGTTCCAAAGTAAATAATGTGTTACTCTCGCCGATGCTGTTTAGCCAATTGGAAAAGTAAGGGAGTGTGGTTGTGCAAGAACGCCTCGCTCCCATTGAAAATGAATGGGCTCCATTCATTGTCTATGGGAATTTTTTCATTTTTAATTGCTAATAATTAATAAACTATAATTAATATCGATATGATTTTGAGTAGCAACGACCTGCACATATAGTAGAAGAATGTGGTATGCAGGTTTTATGGGTAGTATGAAAACTGTAGGAGGAGTTACAAAAGTTTACAAAATGGGAAGAAAGAGAATAAAAATAAGTTGAAAGATCCTGAGAAATAACACTAGTTTGCATGCTTCACATGTAAACTAATAAAAATAAGTTGAAAGATCCTGAGAAATAACAAGAGTTTGCATGCTTCACATGCAAACTAAATAATAAATCAGGTGGGAAAGTGTGTCATTTTCTCATAGACTTCTATGGCATTGAACTTCTTTCTGCAAATGCCAACGTCGCCATCTGATGGCGATTAAATGGACTTCTCAGACCCAATGTATGTGCTCATGTTTTTATATAGATTATGATGGCCATAGGCGTCAGTTTAGGGGAGGGACGTGTCTCCCCCCCCACACACTTTTTGTCGGAGGTCATTAATTCATTGCATTTTATGAAAAAGTTACATGCTTAATCTACACATTTTAAAAAATATTACTTAAATTAACAATTTTCTTATTTTCTTTGATTTTATTTTTCTTTCACACTGATTTGCAAATAGCTATATCAAGGTGATTGCTGGGTAACGTGTTATCCAATGTCAAGTCTGTATTTCATTTGATCATATGACCAGGGTGACAGCTGAAATGTGAAGATCAGACTTACAAGCAAATTTTCTAACTTTCATTCAAACATAAAGCAGTAGTCAATGAAGAAAAGAAAATAAAGAACAGGATGAGACGGTCGCAAAGCTGCAAAAACTAAGTTCATTCGGCTTTCTTACAAGTAGTTGCCGCACCGCGGACGACTCCCCTTTAAGCAATGCAACCAGCTAGTAACAGATCAAGCTAAGATAGCGGTTGACCTAAATGATGATAGTGTAACAAAACCCAGTGAGTGCGTCAGAGAACAGAGTATAGGCAGACGACCATTTGAAGAGGGTTAACAACAAAGATTTTATTTATTTAAATTCATAGAACAAATTACGCCCTAGACCCTAGCGGCATTTCCCCAGGAGGAACCAGCCCACCAGCATAGCGAGGATATGCACACCACTGCACAGTACTTCGAAGTTCACCCCAGCACACTAAACTACCCTACGGCATACAAATATTGGCACACCATCGTAAAGCACACAAATGTTTCCCCCAAGGGCACTGCAAATTAAGGCACACGTGAAATCACCAACTACGGCTATGCACGCCCACTAACCCCTCCCGAGTCAGCCCGCTCAGTCACTAGGGCGCTTTATTAAAACCAACACTCATTCACGCACACATTCACAAATACGATTTAAAAACTTAGCTGTCCCATGCAGCGAGACCCTCCCCCGGGGTCTAGGCAATGGCGCTGGGTGGCGAGGGGAGCAGAACACCTGACCAGCGCTCAGACGGCTTCTGTGTAGCTAATCCAGAAAGCCTTTGGCAGGGAAGTCGCCGCCGAGGATGCACTCCTAATAGCCCGGGCCCTAACTCACCTTTCACCCGGTAACTGTCTTCACCGCCGGCAGTCCTAAATGACTACGAACGGCACCCACCCCCCAACCGTGAGTGTAGCGGTGCGTTTAAGCATACGCAGCTAACACTCCTAGCCAACCCGGCCCTTTCTCACGCTACCCGCTGTCTGTCTTCGCCGCCGGACGGCGTTTTGGCGAACTACGACAAGAGCAAGGACCTGGCACGAGAGAAGTGGGGGGTGGACCACTGGAAAGAACTGGTTATATAGTCCACCCCCCCCCCACACACCATCTGAGAGGGAGAGACGCCTGCAGAGGAGAGGCCCGAGCATCGCCTTTTGCGAGGCATGGACATTCATTCCCTCCTTATTATTATCCTTATTGAATCCGTTATTATGTTTATACCTTGATATTATGTTCACATTTGATATTTGATTTTTTCTCTGTTGTATGGTTTCCTTCTTGCCTGGAATAAAAAATTATTTCGCCAGGCATTAGATATAATTTACCCTGCTTTATTGTGTTTTGATTTTTGATATAATTAAATGTTTCTTTTGTATTCCAGTTATCATATGATTGATATGTTTAATTAACTGATTATAGTACTGTTGTTGCTTTTAGATCCACTGTCTTTATGATTGATTTAAATTTCTTTGTGGAGATTGTTGCTGTTTTTGGATTTTGTTGTTAAAATTCTCAAGCATCTTTTGAATTTTGTTGCTTAGAGATGTTATTTGCTTCTTCTTGAGTTTTATGTATTGATGTTGCCCCTTTGGAATTATGTTTATTTGGAATGAATGTCCATGCCTGACTGACCTGTATTTGTAGTGGTTTTTATTGGTCTTTGTGTGTTTTTTAAGAATATTTTGAAAATTTGTAATTGAAAAATTGTAAACTGAATTGTAAAACCAATAAAGCCAATCTAACAGCTACGAACGGCTCCCACCCACCAACCGTGAGTGCACCTCGGCACCAAGCGTCCGGCTCCTTCCCAGAACCCCGAACATTTCCTGCTCTCCTCCCTTTCTGCCCTCTCGCCACCACACGCCTTAATCACCTGTAACAAGTCACAGCACATTCCGAATTAGCGCACAGGTGGACCCCATGAAGCCTCCCGCTACCCTTTTTGATCCCTCCCCACAAACAAACAAACCTCCCACATTATCAATCATTACAATAGCTTTCATGGCTATAGCACAAATTTCAAGACAAGTCGAGGAATTTGCTCTACGCAAAGCTTGCCAAATGCCGTTTAAATAGGTAAGTCGGCCTTTAAGTGACTTTTGTTATAGTCCAGAGTCGTTTTTATATAGGCTATAGGATATATGGCAGAAGTAAGGCTGTCTGTGCAGTTAATTTTATGGGGTTTTATGCCAACGGTGTTCAGCTGGGCCATTTGGGGGACATTGTGGCATTGTTTCAAATATATTTATATATTGTCAAATATTGCAACTTTCGTCCATCTCGTCGTGTGCTTTTTCAAGTCAGTATCATATCCTGCCTTTATGTGAAATAAGCCTCTAGCTAGTGAGGTAGCTGCACAAAAATGCAAGTTTTCGGATGGTTTAAGTGACCCAAGCATCACGGTAGAGGAGAAAGTTGCGCATGCCCAAGCAACCTTATATGTCATCTTTAACATGGCTGTTGCTATTAAATGCTATTACCGCGTACAGCAGCACTAGAAAGTAAACACTAAATTTTCTTGACTGGATGTAGTCAACACACCCGAATGCTTCTCTGGGTACCCAAACATCAAGGTGAGCCGAAAAAGTTCTGATTTCATTTGATATTGGTTGAATATGGAATTCCTTTCCAGCGAATGACCAATTTCGTTTTTGTTTTTTTTTCCCAGAAATTTTACGTTCGCTTGTGCCTCTGTGAAATATTACCTGTGGTATTAACTGCTAACAATTGTATTCGTACAATATTTTTCGCAGTATGACCGGGCTGCTGCACACTTGTATTTATGCATGTGCATGTGACCTGGTTTAATAGTGGTGCCCACCGGAAAATGGGGCTCCCCCGAAAGCAAATATGTAATTCGAACCCTGATAGTTACTGATACCCCTTTCCTACTATAAACTGCGTAACACAGGGCTATGCCGCCCCGCGTTAAGCTTTTCCTACCCCGGGGCTGGTTAACTCCGATGTGTGATCCCATTATTACTCATTATTCCGGTGTTTCGGTGTTCGGTTGTCACCTTGCGATTTACCATTTCTGCTAAGTTCGTTGATAAACGCAAATTTCTGCAAATTATTTCATCAGTTTTGCTGTTAATCATTCACCATCGCTGGCCTTGGCTTTATCGACGGTTTATTTAAACAATGAAATGAAATGTTATTTCCAGGTGTCAATCCTGCGACCGAATTCCTCGCAGTTGAAAAAAACTAGGTTTATCTTCAAATTCAGTAGGCTACATGAAGGTAGTTAGGTTTCTATTGCACTATTTTAATGAGCATTTTTTTGGATCAAATTGCGACCTCCTCTTTTACTGTTGTAGGCTACTGTAGGGCCTATATATGGTACACAGGATACAAGTGATATATTGCCATCTTGTGGAAAACCTGGCTTAATACATTGGCGTTTATTTGCTCCAAGCCGGTCGATGGAAACGCAGGTCATTCGCATTTCCTTTGAAGTGAATTGTCTAACATTCGCCAAAACATCGCTTGATATGAAATGGACACTCGACTATTGACTTAAAACATAAAATGCGCTCATGCATGTGATGGTAGCATTTCACCAAAAGTGAAAACATTAATTCCCACCTCTTCTCAAAACTCACTCGTTCTGATAGTTCTTGACCCCCCCCCCCCCCAGTTTGTTTCAAAACCAACTAACCCATGATGATGGCAATATGACTTACCGGGTTTTTCCACCAAATATGTAAAATATCAGCGATCAAAATGATGGACAGAAATCAAGCAATTATGTCACCATCTGCTTTCTTCTTGAAGCCATTTCTCTGTCGTTATTAGCACGAGCATTAAGTGAAATATGAATTCTGACCATAAATGTCCTGCCCATTTATTATATTACATTACATTTATTTAGCAGACGCTTTTATTCGAAGCGATTTACAGCAAGTGCATTCAGTTAGGTCACCGACACTGTGGCCCTACAGACTGGGCAAGATGAAATTCATACCGAGCATTAGCAACCTGGAGTAATTGACATGCATAGACTATACAGAAGGCAATAGCAGGCAGAGAAAAGCAAAGCAAAGCAAATGGACATATCAGAGCAAGTTATTTAATGTTATTATTACTATTATTAATAAATAGAGCGGCGGGGGCGGGGGGCGGGGATTGGTTACGGCGGAAGAGTGGCAGGGATGGAGCAATTCGTAGTGATGTGGGGGGGAAACAAGAAAATTTTATGTGAAAAAGCCGAAAGATCAACTTGCTAGGTTTTTGCTCCTCAAACGATTAAATACCACTGATTTGCTAGATTTTGCAATGGCAAAACACAGGGAATCGGGATAGTGTAATAAGTATTTTATTCTATGCTCCAAATTTCAGTTTCGACCAAAAATTAGACAATGTTGGTTTTTCCATATCATTCAAGGGTACCTTGAAAGTAGTGCCTGGCGTGTGCGTTCGCAGCCAGTCAAAACACGTTTTTCCCCCAAATGGCAGCTTTCCATTGAGGTACGAGTCGCCACGGAGTTCGTCGGAGTGGAGGCTTGAAGCTACGACTGAGATCCGCTTTGCGTCTCTCCGTAGTAGGGGGCGGGGATATTTCGGTTACTACAGACAGTAGAAAGTTACACAAGGCTGGGGAAACACATGTAATTGTCAGTCTCTCCCTTCCATGACATCAGTCTCACTCGTGAGATGCGTATGATCCAAGGAAGAGCTTCCATTTCTTTCTGAATTTTGCTGTCACTTCAACTGAGCTGAATAATATCACCATATCACCAGGCTAATCAGCGGTTACCTCCACTTTACGCGAACCCTGGCATTTGTCATTGCTGTTGAAGAACATGACATGATGTGCGCGATCTGAGATCAGGAAAAAACCAAGAAAACAAGGCCAGCACATGAGGGGAGAACGGATAACCTGAGTGGTTAATTGTGATATTAACTAAACGAAGGAATATTAGCGCATCAGGTTGGTTCGACACGCGCTATTTCCACTTTATTTCCGCGATTGTACTGAGGACGTTGGGACAATTGCGGTAGATGATGGATCTGAAATCGGTTTTTTTGACGACGAGTGGCTCCGTGGGCTTTTTTAAGCTCGTGAACCGTGGAGTCAACAAATTGCCTGCCCCGGAGACTGCCCACAGGAACGCGTGGAAATGGAGGAACATCTCCACATCTCTGGTGCACAGTGTAATCACTGGATTGTGGGCTGTGCTCTGGTGAGTGCCTCTTAACGGCCGTTCTGGGTTTCGACTGGCGCTGTGCTTTACCAGTTAAATCAACCTTAAAATGCTTTTGAGAACATTTAGTCGCCCATATAAGCTCTGTTTTAGCGCAAGTCGCACAACGGACCTAAAGCCGTATTTTCATCTCTAAGATGAGGATAACTGCGAATATTATAAAACTTCATAAATATAATGATAAAGCAAGACTGTCAATGTAGGCGTAGAGGATATTGGGATTAACAATTGAGACCTTATTTTAAAACCAATGCTTAAAACAACCATGAATAAGCCTATCATGTGAACAAATGAATACAATCCTAATATGCGACTCTGCTTGACGTGCATTTAATCACTGATGTCTGACTGCCTTTCTTTGGTCTGATATTTTGCAATATTTTCGGAAAATGTTCAACAGTAAAGTCCCTACACGATAGAAAGCTCTTCGTGACATTATTTCCCCTCTCGAGCAGCTTCTGTCTGCACCCGCAAATGGCAGAAGACCTCATCGCGACCCATTCCGTTTTCTCCTACGCACTGGTTTGCGTATCAATAGGTAAGTTCGAGCCACTTGGAATTGCATAGAAGTAATAATGAGTGCGGTCTTAGCTTCAAGATTGATCATCCGCATATTAAAATGTTTTCCCCAGCTTTCCCTCGTACTTTCCTTTGCCTCAAGGAGTCGAGGCCACAGAAGAAAAAATCACCTGTGGTTACATAAAGGCCTTATAGACTTTCTGTACTTGACATCATTTTTGAGTATGCACAGTGGACCATTGGCAGTGCCTACTCAACTCATACTATGTGTGGTGGCTCGGATAAAATCCGTTATAGTACTTTTGTATGGTAATGCAATGTTTTGCTTTTTTGTTTGCAAAAGAAAAGTGGGACTCGCCACATGAGAACATAATTGTTTTGCTTTATGACAAAAACCATTGTACATCATACAGTTCACCCAGCATAAGATCTCACCATGTAATGTTGTGTTTTCACGATAAACTACATACATTATTTAATTGCCTCCTTTTACTTACAATTTGTTCCTTTTCTTTTGTTCTTTTAATTTAAAGTCTGATTAAGAAAGTGTGTCTCTTGCACGGAACCGGATAGGATTTACTAAACTTACTTAATATAATCAAAATTCTAGAATGTCCATATTTAATGCGATTTAAGAGCTAGCAGATATGGATTAATAAGCCATCAGTAATGCATTCATTTTCAGTGTGGAACAGAGGTTCCCTGACTCAAACCTGTGGGATCCCTGTGTATTCTGGTTTTTGTTCCTTGCGCAATTGTAATCAAAGAATTTTTACGAGCTGCTAATTTAGGGAGATTACTTATTAATCTCTTCAAGACCCCTCTCTTCAAGAACAGAGGTGGGCAACAACAGCCGTGTTTGTCATTGGTTTTAACACCAACTTCTAGCCTGTAATTAGTTACTTATCTTAACTAGCCAAACAATAAATGAAGTCTGACTTTTGTTGCATTTATTTAAATTATCATGAATGAACACCAAAGACTGTTCTTGTCTCCCAACATGAATTTAAATCTAATCTGTACTCAAATCTGTGATTTTGTATCCAACCAACTGGCTCAATTGACCTTTCTGACCTGTCTATCAAGTGTAGAATAACTATCAATCACTCATCTTTGTAAGGTCCTACCTGCCCCGACAGCTCAGCCATATTGTCCCTCCTGAGATACAGTCATTAGCTGTGTGCAGTGACGTGCCATCGGAGGTCAGTTAGGGCAGGCAGAATCCTCACCATTAAACAAACAATAACTCTATTACTTTGCTTGAATAGCAGTCTGAGGATTGACTAACTAATTTACAAGACTAAATGGCAGAATGGCGTGCCAGTTCTATCTACGGCATTATTGCTCAGTGCATCGAACTTAAAATGCTCACGAGACAGCAAGTTTGTTCATATTTGCTTATAGGAGGTTAATGCAATGCCATTAGCAAATATTAAAACCTTTCTTATGCAGCGTTCAATGTGTGGCCAGTATGTTTACGATGATAATTCTCCCCTTAAACACGTACTTTTTAATTTAATTTTTAAAAAATAGGGAGTTTATTTTCAGTCTTCTTTTATAATCCGATAAACAAAAGATCAAAACAATACAAGGAATTACCAAGAGAGTTGAGGTTTTTTCCTAATTAATTACTAATATTTACTTCCTTGCAGTCTTGAATCAAAGCATAAAGGTAAATTAATCTTTTTGTCACCATCACCCTTAATCTTACAGGCTTAACTGACCAGGAAAAAAAGGTCAAATTGATTTTTTGACAATCAGGCATAGTGCAAGGAAACAGGTTGACTAAATCTAGCAATAAAAAAGGAGAAGCCACTGCCTACCCTAACTGCATATCCCTGGCTGTGTGCAAAGGGCAAAGGGGTCTGACTTTTTCAAAAATAGTTCTTAGACCCGCTCGGGGAAAGTGTAATACTGACAAAAGATACCCGGCCTGGCTACAGAGAGCTCAATTAATCCTTTTCCAAAGCCAAAATGCAGTTGGAAAAGTGTTTGCGATGGTCGATGGATTAAGGCATGTGGGAAGCCTCACACGCAAGTCAATGAGAAAACACAAAGCTGTTTGCTCACAGGTAAGCAAGTGAAATTTTTTGACATTTCACCTTCAATCTTTACCAACAATCTATGCAGAAATTTTTGCTGAGAAAACAGAATTACACTAACAGCATATTTGATGTAGACAATAACACAGTATTGTTTTGCCCCAGTTGATTTCTGCACGCAGTACCAGATGTAGCTACAAACCGGTAGCTATTCTGCTGAGCACATGATTCCTTCATGCCACCCAGCAGAAGCATTCATAACATGAGATAATATAAAATGTGGCCAGATGGTGAAGGATTTTGTAATAGCATGATGTAATCTGCTTGGAAACTTCAAAGTCAGAAAATCTGGCTTGGTAGCTTGCCAGCTAACTAGCTACAATCGGATTCAGAATGTCAGTTGCTTAGCCGAAATAAGTAAAGTGAGATTGTCATCGAAATTGGTTCGGAGGGAAACGGCGACACAACAAACGTTAGATTAATAACTCAATTATGTCCAAAGTAGTTAGTTTTAGGGTTAGGTGCATTGCTTAATATGATTTATTACAAAGTCTAGCTAGCGCATTGTCTGACTCATGGACAACTGACATTAGGCAGCATACTGGACCCAGTGTTATTTTTAGCTCAGTGCTTTACACATTCAGTACGATTCCTCTATTTTGTCCGGTTTTACCTCAATTTACAGTTTATTGGGTGCTCGGCTTTTCGGCATTGATCACCAGCACTTCGAGGTTACTCTTGCACCTCCACATGTTTTGTTAAAAAGTTTGATGTCATCGGTATATCCTTGTGTGAAATAGTTATGGTCTCTTTGGAAAACTTTACCGGACAAGTTGGACGCATTGGGTATGAAATAAACTGCAGTATTTTCTGGAATATGCGCCAGAGAGTAGTAGTCAAACTTATGCTGATCTGTTGTCAATATGGAACTGAGCTGCATAGTTGTGGGTCTTGGCAATAATAACTAAGGGGGGCGAAGCTGGTCAGAGTTAGTCGGAAAGGTCCATTATTCAGGGTAATTGGTAGAAATAAAAACCTCCATGCGCACTAGCCGTCCAGGATTGGCATTGCCAACCCATGACTTAGAATATCAGCTTATTTCATTTTATTTTCAGAATTTTAGTTCAGAATAAGTGCTGTTAACAAAAAAAAATCCTCAAAGAAAATTCAGCATTGAATTTGGTAAAAGATGCTGAGAATCGAAACGTGGATTGGTGGTGAAACAATATATTTCTGGGATCATAATCTCCTTGACCATAAGTGTATGACACATGAGTGGGATTTTCAAAATTCCCTACTGTTCAGGAGCCAAAGAGGAGCATTCTCTGAGTAGCTCTGTGTAAGGGTTGATCACTGAGCACTGTTGTTGTGCACAGAGGTCAGGCAGTGTGGACTGGACTCGGGTGCAAAGATGGATTTGGTTATTTATTATGCCTTTGCAGCACAGCAAGAAGGCATGGAAAACACAATACAAAAGAGCAAGGAAGTGAGGGTCCAAATTAGTTATAAAAGTAATACATACAACTGGGACTTAACAGTGCTAAGTAAAACTAAGATAAAGAAATAAAGAAACAAGGTTCCTGGATTACAAAAGGAAGTACTGACCAAATAACAGAACAAACAGCACTAAGAGATACAAACACGCATATTGCAGAATTAAAGTCTGAACAAGACTATGGTATAACAGGTTTGTGAGGCTTACGAAACTTCGCACCAAGTGATTGTAAGAGTCTCTCTTAAATAGAGAACACTATTGAATGCACACAAGAGGGAACAGCTTTAGACAATCAGGTGGATTGTGTGATGCGTTCCAGGTCTTTCGAAGTAGTCATGTGTCTCAGAAAGGCGGCCATCACATCTGCCACCAACGTGTGGGTCCAGACTTGGAGCTTCCATTTCTCACCTGAACCTGCTCCTGTTATCCTTGTCCCATCGCCGTTGGGCTTTTGAAGAGAGAGAGAAGAGTTTGCAGAAGCATCTGCGAGAAATGCAGTTAGCGTGGATTTGATTAAGGTGGATCTCAACTTGCTGGGGAGTGACCCGCACACTTGATTTCGTGCCGTCCTCTGCGGCCCATGCTGTATGGGACATGCAGGCTCAGGTCATGAAACTGCAATGAACTGCTTCTTTTCATCGCAGCTTCCTAGCCAGTCCATCTGGCGTAGCCCTACTCCGCTGGTTCAGCCGTTGGAGTCAGAAATTCTGCATTGTTCGCAATGTCATTAGACCACTCAAGCCCTCCACTGCGACAAGGAGCAACCATTAGAGGGCATTTATTTATCTAATCCATAATCTACCACTAAAACACAAAAAAATTAAACTTCAAACCCCTCTTTTGCTGTTCTGTGAATAGGAACAGCTTGAAATCAATTATGCTGTAAGGGTCAGAAGCTCACGGTATGCCACTGAAAATCTTAAAATGTCAGTGTTACCGCCAGGGGCACGTTGGGCTTTAGGGAGTTAATCGACTCCTAACTTGAATATAATTATTCATGTTTCTGTCTTAAACAAAAGTATGTTTTCCTTGTTTTAATTTGCTTTATCTTTGAATATTTTGATGAATGGTTCTTGGTGGCCAGGTGTCATGGCTTTCACCATTTAACAGTCCATTGATTCATCCAGGCCGGCAGCCAGGATGAATTGACTGAGGAGGCAATTAGAAATAGCGAGGGGGCTAATCTTTTTATATTGTAAAATATCGGGTTATCATCTTTTTATGCCTAATTCTACTTTTTTTCTTCCTGCGGGTGGCGATATAATGGCGTTTTGACTTTGCGAATGATTCCCCACCTTTTCCATGTGTTAACGCCTCATAGCAATAACATGAAATAGAAGTATTTTGCGCATATTCTCTGGTCACCACACCGCCTAAAATTGTTCTGGTCATAGGTTTGCCTTGATTCATTGATTCAACCATGGAAAACCATCTGAAAGACTTTTGAACGACAACTACTGTTTCAAAATAAAAAATACATTTCAATTACAACAACGATGAAGCCAGTGTCAAACCTGAATCTCCTTGCACAGTTTAGGGAATCGGAGCACTTGGAACGTAGGCCTACAAGATGCAAAATGGTAAATTCATGAATGATTCTTACCACCCAGAGATGACTGCTAAAAACAACAAAATAACTACCTACAAAGTCATAGGTGCACCTGGATTAGCTACACTGTCCCAAGATCGGAGTTGGGGCGGGCGGAGGACCCATTCGGGCTGTGCTTGTATTTGCCGGCCCTCCTGGGTAACATTATCCACGGCTGGTGGAGCTCGCTGATTCTGTTCGGACTCTGCAATATCTTTGCTGCAGCTGGGGCTACTGGCATCGGCTGAGGTGTTTTGTTTTTTCTTTAAAAGTCACGTTCTGATAACTATCTTCTAATCTGCTTTTTTGGTTAAAGACTAGGAGCCTACTCTATGCGGCGGTGAAGTTAGAAACTTTTTAGCAGGCCAGCTAACTTTGTTGTAACCGGTTTTAGCTGTTTGTTTGATTATTTCTTATTCATATCATGTACAGCGTGCAGCAATGTACAAATCAATTTGACAACACACAATAAGCAGCGCAATGTTTCAGAGCCATGGGAAGCCTTGTTCTGTGCCTTGTCTGGGCCAATATTTTGTTGTTTTCCTGTAGGGTAAATAAAACTTAAACAAGGGCGGCAGAAAATACAACTGACTGGGCAAAGCCCCCTTTAGCACCCCTGTGTCCCTAAGCCTGGATTTATCTCATTCGTTAATTTGGTCATTGAGATAAAATTTGCCATCATTTTATGGGTATGTTTGCAATATAGCCCAATAAGCATTATACCTCTACGGAAAAGTTACTGCGCATATCATAAACAGCTATTCTTTACAAAATGTGGTTAACAGTTCAAGTAATCCCTCATGAAAAGCACATTGTTTTGAAACATTCTTTTTAAAATAATTTGGTGGTTTTTCAAGTTATGTGGTAGAGATTAGGAAACAAAGTTGGCGGAGGTATTGGAAGTTAAAGGTGCTGTGCAGTGGAGAGAGGGACGCAGAGCCGTAATGGTGGATGGGCTGTTGATGGATGGTGTTATGTAGGGGACTTTTCTGTCTTGATGTCAGTGCTGCGCAGCTGAGAGACTGCCCCACTGTCCCCACTGAAACCCTAATTCACTGCCTCTGAGCCAAGCGCAGCCCACTCTAGGATTCCAAGAGCTCCTCTCATTCCAAGAGGATTCCCACCCCCACTGTCCTTGCATTCCGGGAGTTATCCCATCCGTGCTGTCTGAGACGTCGTCCCTGCGGGCCGGCCCTGCATGAATGGAGGCATTATGGTCCGTCCCCGGCACCAGATCTACTCAGCTGCATCACATGTCCCTTTCTTGCGAGACCCGCATGCACCCACTGATTTCTACATTCATCAGTGAGGCTGAATGATCATCCCTGATTGGCTGGGGGACTCACAATGTGGATAAAATGAGTGTGCGTGGGGTCTGTGGTACAATGTTGAGGCATGGCCATCTATCCACTTCCCTACGACTGTACCTAATGCAGCCTGGTTCTGATATGATTTGCTTGTTTTCCCCATGGCTGTCCTTTGGGTTCTACAGTTTTCCCCGCTCCAGAAAACGTGCACTTTTTAGGAACATTCCTACCATTGCCTCTGACCAAGGCTGTGTCTTAAGAAGTGGGATTGATCCTTGGGCAGGGCACTGTGGCTGCCCACTGCTACTGCGTACTGGGTCGAATGCATTGGACAAATTACCCAAAGGGTTCAACGAAGTTTATCTTAACAAATTATGGAGGTGCCCTGACCTCTTAATGCCTTGAGCTCTTAGGTACCTGTGCCCATAGCAACCTGAGCTCAAAGCTACCGGAGATCACTGCTTCCTCGAGCCATAATTCACAAAGTGTCTGAAGGCTTAAAGTGGCTCCGAGCTGGCTGATTTAAAAGAATCAAAGAAACTTTTAATAATCATTGGCACGTTGGGCCTATATTTAAGACAAATAATTGTTAGGTGCAGTCGTAACTCACATCCAACTTGCGTGGACATATGTCTCTAATTAGTCGTCTTCTCAGTGCATCTGCACTGAGATTTGATCCGGTGATCATTGGTGGGCACCTCTCCATTTGTTCTCTGCCTATAACTTATTTTGATTCAGTCACTGAAAGGCAGATAGATGGTGAACTGGACAGAGTAAAATATTCTCTGTGTTAGTGCATTTGTGTACAGTACCAGTCAAAAGTTTGGACACACTTTGCTCATGTTGCAGTACTCTGTTTTTAGAGAAATTTAAATGGCTTAACTTCTTTAAATAATCTCAAATGGAATCTGGTTAGAGGTTAACAGTCGGAAGTTAAAAGAGAATAATTTACTTGTTTGAATAGTGTCCAAAATTTTAGAATTCTTAAAGAAACCATATTTTGCAAAGTAAGCAGACAAACAAGCTATGTCCAAGCAGCCAAATTACAGCCAAATTAAAGACAAGCTGTTTTGGGACTTATTGGGCAAAAAAGTTGATGAAAAGCAAACCACAAGTGTGCGTGAGTGCGGCTGTAGCAATTATGCGGTCATCTCCCTGCAGCAGTGATCTGGGAGCTCTGAAGGCTATCCGTGAAGTTTGCAAGAATGTGTATATATGGGTACATGTATACTTGTGAGAACAAACTCTTGAAAAACCTTATATTTGTGAGGAAATTTGGTGAATGTGAAGACATTTGGGGTGATCCTCTCAGTTGACTGGAAGGGATTATGTCTAGCTGGTTGAAATTAGGGTTAGGGTTAGACTTAGGGTTAATAATAATTTGGTTACAAGTTAGGTTCAGGAAAGGCTGTACAGAATGAAAGTAAGTCAATACAATTTCCCCTGGAGTATAGCTATGCAAGCGTGTGTGTGTGTGTGTGTGTCAGAGTACCTCCCTGCAGCAGTGGTTTATCTACACTGGAGACCCTCCTCTGCTTCCCTTCAGTGTCTCCATGGCAACCCTTAAACAGTAGATTGATATAAATAGCCCTCTGCAAGTGACTTCTTAGTAACCGCAGCAAATGTTGCCATGGTAGCTAGGCCTGAGTACCAGGCCAATATAGTAGAGATGTCAGCATAGAAAAAGAGTAACTTTTCTTATTTTTCTGCAGGATACTTCATCCATGATTTCTTGGACATGGTCCACAACCAGACGCTCAGCCAATCATGGGAGCTCCTCTTCCATCATGTGGTGGTAAGCACACGCATATGCATGGATCACACCCATACTAACCACACCCACATCCTACTTAACCACAGCAAAGCTGTGTATACCTTCACTAGACATACCTGCATCCTCATTAACCATACCCACACTGTTTATATCCCCACCAATCACACCTACATTCTTATTACTCTCACCCACACTGTTCTTACCATTGCTAGCCCTACCAATGTCCTCATTCACTCACCCTCACTGTTCATACATCGCTTACCAATCCCACACTGTTCATACATGACCAACCAATTCCTCATCCTTATTAAACACACCTGCACCGTTCATACTATCACTAACCTCACATGCATCCTCATTAAACACACCCACAATGTTTTTAGTCACAAACCACGCCCGCATCCTCCTTCAACATGCCCACACTGTTCATATTCACACTAACCACACCCACATCCACATTAAACAAACCCACACTGTTGATAATGCCACTAGCCATATCCGCATCCTCATTAAACTCACTTGCACTGTTCTTACCTGTGTTAACCATTCACACATCCTCACCTACACTTGTTCATACTATGGCTTACCACACCCAGTTCGTCATTAAATACTTCCATGCTATTCATACCAACATTAAACCCGCATCCTCATTAGCCTCACACCACACTGTTCATACCCACATTCACCACACCCACATTCTCATTAAACACACCCACAGTGTTCATACCATCATCAACCACGCCCACATCCTCATTAAACACACTTATACACTGTTCATACTCACACTAACCACTTTTTTGTCCTCATAAAACTCACCCACATTGTTCATACTCGCAGTGACTACGTGCATACTGTTCACGGACTCACTAACCACACCCACGATGGCCATATTCCCTCTAATCACACCCATGCCCTCATAAGTCTTTTGCACTTTAACAAAATTCAAACGCTCATCTTGCTGGCCATCTCAAAGCACTTATTTCTGCTGTGAGGAGCAAGGAGTGAGGAGGTAGCTCTGTGTGGCTGTGAGCAGGGGTACTCTGCCGAAGGTCAGTGCTCCGGTGCTGCAGGAAGCTGCTTGAGCACCACAAGACAGTGCTGCAATGCTGCAGTTCACTGCTCAAGTTCTGCGAGACGGTACTGAACTACAACCCCAATTCCGAAATAGTTGGGACGAAGTGTAAATTGTGAATAAAATCAAAATGCTATGACTTTGAGCTCACGCGCCAATATGTTATTTACAATAGAACATAGATAACATTTCAAATGTTGAAACTGAGACATTTTACATTTGTATCCACAAAATGAGCTAATTTCAAAATTTCTCCCAGCGACAGGTCTGAAAAAAGTTGGGACACAAGCAAAAGAAAAAGGGCTGAAAAAGCAATTAATATATAAGAGAATCAGCTGAAAGAACATTTAGCAAATAATTAAGTTAACTGGCATCAGGGGTGTAACATGATTGGCTATGAAAGGGTGGTGTTAGAGAGGCTGAGTCACTCCGAAGCAAAGATGGCCAGAGGCTCTCCAACCTGTGAGGGCTGGTGTAAATTGTGGAATACTTTAAAAACAATGCTCCTCAACATCAAATTGCAAAAGTTTTGAAGGTCTCATTATCGACAGTGCATAACATAATCAAAAAATTCAGAGAAACTTGAAAAATCTCTGTACGTAAGGGACAAGGCCAAAGACCTTTACTGGATGCTCTTGATCTTCGGGCCCTCAGACGCTACTGCATCACTCACTGGCATGATTCTGTCATTGACATTACTAAATGGGCCCAGGAATACTTCAAGAAACCACTGTTGGTAAACACAGTCTGCCGTGCCATCCACAGATGCCACCTAAAACTCTATCATGCAAAAAGGAAGCCATTGTTGAGCATGATCCAGAAGCGCCGCCGTGTTCTGTGGACCAAAGCTAATTTAAAATGGACTGTAGCAATGTGGCAAAGTGTCCTGTGGTCAGACAAGTCCAAATTTACATTCTTGTTGGAAATCATGGGCATCATGTCCTCCAGGCTAAAGAGGAGAAAGACCAACCCTCCTGTTATCAGCGTTCAGTTCAAAAGCCAGCATCTCTGATGGTATGGGGATGCATTAGTGCATATGGTGTGGGACACTTGCATGTTTTGAAAAAGCACCATGAATGCTGGAAGGTGTATAAAGGTTTTAGAGCAACATATGCTCCCCTTCAGACGACATCTGTTCAAGGGAAGGCCTTATGTATTTCAGCAGGAGAATGCCAAACCACATACTGCAGCTATTACAACAGTATGGCTTCCTTGTAGAAGAGTCCGTGAGCTGAACTGGCCTGCCTGCAGTCCTGATCTTTCACTGATTGAGAACATTTGGTGCATAATTAAATGGAAAGCCTGTCAAAGGAGACTCAAAACTCTCCAGCAGCTTGAAGCCTGTATTAAACAAGAGAGGGATAAAATTTAAATGGCTAAATTCAAGAAACTTGTCTCCTCAATGCCCAAATGCCTTCAATCTGTGTTAAAAAGCAGAGGGGATGCTACGCCAAGGTAAAAAGGCCCCTGTCCCAACTTTTTTGAGACCTGTAGCAGCCATCAAATTTGAAATCTCATTTTGTGGATAAAATTGTAAAATTTCTCAGTTTCAACATTTGCTATATTATCTCCGTTTTATTGTAAATAAAATACTGGCTGGTGTGATTTGAAAGTCATTGCGTTTTGATTTTGTTCAAAATTTACACTTTGTCCCAGCTATTTCGGAATTGGGGTTGTACCTCAGGACACTGCTCGAGTGCTATGAGACAGTGCAAAAGAGCCGCAAGACAGTACTGAAGTACAAGAAACTTTAATGTTAAATAGTATGTCTTGTGGGATTGGGCTATCGTTCTCTCTCAGTTGCTAGCAGACAGTAGCGTACCCAAGTGCGTTGCTTTGTTTATTTCTCAATGTCTTGAGAATGGTTGCGCTGTGTCGCAGCAGTTTAAATTAATTTTTTTGGTGGCTTGTCAACTGTCGTGTTCTATATGATAATAGTCTATCCAACTTAATGTAGCTCATGTAGCTGTAGTCAATTAATATTAAATAGCTTGGAGATGAGGTTTATTAACCGAGGAAGTTCTGTGATAATTACTGTGCTTAGACATGCTCAGGCTGTTGAGATTAGTCAGTTTGTTGGGCATTTCATAAATAGGTGGGCCAATTAAACAACTTCACATGTACACACAAATCCGAGGCCCTGCCGCAAACCATTTGTTCAAGCAGTCCTTGGGCTCTGCCATTATAACACGTATTGGTCCATAAATAATTGGACATCAACATTGTGTTGTTTTAGTTGTTAGACTGTGAAATATAGGAATTAAAATTAAGCTAGGAATACAAGTTCTAATTGCAGACATTGTGCTTAAGTTTTGGCATACCCCTCGAAATTGGGTGAACAAGTGTAGGAATTACTGCACTTTTTAAGGGCTCCCTATGTTACGGTCCAGAACAGGAATCAAGTGCAAAGGCAGAGTACAATCCAGTTGGTAGTTTATTGACATCTTATATGGTAATTTGCAGATGGATCCTCAGAGGAGGAGGTGGGGACAGGGCCCGGAATAGGACAGTACCGATGTTGAGGGTGAAGCTGAGCTGTCAATTGCTGGCCAGTGGCTTCCAAGATGGCATCTAGGTGGAGTGCACACTTCACCAGCACCAAACTGTCCCATAGGAGGATGGGGTGCCTTGAGGGGAAGTTTGTTCCAATCCTGATGTCCATAGAAGGTAGTTCCTAACAAAGTGGATGGAGGAACAGACTTGGAAGTGTTAACAGGAACACGGTCCCAATCCTGGACCCTCATTTGGCTCGGGAGCTTGTTCCTAATAAACTGGACAGACAAACTGACTTGAGCTGGCAGGACTCAGAGTTGTATTTGAAATCTGCTGTGCACAGTGTGAACAGGAATGGAGGCAGGACAGTCCCTTGTGGAGCCCCCGTGCTGCTCATTAATGTCCCAGAAACACAGTTGTAAGTTCATTTTTTGTAGAATTGGAAGACTCTCATACGGGAAGGGCCCTATTTTCACAATCTAAGCACTTGGTCTAAAGCACTTGGGGCAAGTGCATGTCGGATGCATCCAAATCCATTTTAGCTAGTTAAATGGCTCATGCTCAGAGCTTACATCCCAAGGAAGTGCTTCTGCATGATTGTGAGTCATAATCTGATTCCATCCTTGCCAGTCCGTCTTCGTTTTTGCATTGTATCTATATATTTTAGTCAGTCAGGCATGATGGTTTCTATATTAAGGAGTATTCTATGGAATTCCAGGAGCGCCAATTTAGCCATTTTACTGAAGGCTATGAGGAATGTTGGCTTGCTTGACAACCTCCAATAAACATCATAGAGGAAGAATATCTCTTCATCATTAGTATCTGCACAGTTAGCAATGTAGCGTTACCCCAATAGCTATGTAGCGAACGTAAGTTGTCTGATTATTTTCTTCAAATGAATGATGAAAACATTTAGCTAGCTGGCTAGCTAACTTTGCTAACGATGCAGCAGGTCAAATAAAAGGTTTTTAAGGGTATCTTTATAACAAGCTTAGTAGTATAGCTGCGATAGCCACGTAGGGAATGCGAGCTAGTAATTCTGAGCTAACTGTCTGATGATGCTATCTAAATGAAGTGAGTGAAGTAGCAAGCTACTTAGCTAGCAAAATTTGTTGAAATGGAAGGTTCTTGTGGAGATCTGCATTAGTCCGCTACTTAATTTGATAGCAGCTCCCGAATCACTCACCACCTAAGCTACATGCTTCAAATTCATTTTGGTGTGAAAACGCCCATAAGCAGCCTGAGGCTGTTAGCGTCTTTTCAAAGTTTGCGCAGTAATCATGACACGGCTCCTTTAATTTCTTAATTTATCATTGGCGTGTTTTGGGGAACATGAAGTAAACCAATGCCCTTTAAAAGTCAGATGTCCTGCTTACACCTTAGTGAATTGCTATTTTCAAAATAATAGGAAGAACAATTCTCTGCAGAGACGGGTTAACTCGTGCGTGAAGTGAAGCCGCACAAACCACTGCAGAAACCTGATCGCTGTAATGTCCAAAAATATTAGCTAATAAGAAATGTATTTTCAAATATTGTTCAAAACTTTTTAAATTATTCTGATGAAAAAAGTCTTCATACATAGTGAATCCCGAGGTCGCATTTGAATATGTCTTTAAATCTAGGAAACAAAATTTTTAAAAGCTTTTAATTCAAGGGCGCGGGTAAAAACATAATAATGTGCGAAGGAGACAAGTGAAATTAAAATGAGCAGGGAAAATAGTATCTTCGGAGGAAGAAACAAAACACTTTTATTTTCGTTATGCTACTGTAACCCCTTGAATAGCCTAATGTACAGCAGGAGTGAAATTAACTTTCTTCTGCATCATCAACTGTGAATCTGGGAAAGAAATGGATCAACCTCCTCAGAGCCTGTACTCGGGTGGGGTCTAGGCCTAGGCCAATCACGAAACTGCACACGCGCATGAGCAGGACAGTTGCCACCCCGAAAAAAAAAGAAGAACGGAGCCGAAACCTAGACTCGTGGCCTACTGGCCCGAGTAAAAATTATTGTTGATTAATATCAGATTGTTGACATCTCATCCTTGAGGGCCTAGTCAGAGGTTTGGAAGATATTTGGATTAATTGTCGACTCTGACCACAATTTCATCAATTGCTTTAATGCTCATAAAGTTCAACATTTTACTGTTTCTTCTTCTGTTAGCAAAACCGAAAATTATAATAAGCAAAATTTCATAAGTTGTGTATTTGATAACAAAAGCGAGACAGACGGGTGCAGGTATTGTTTTCATGGGTCAGTTTGGTTCAGAATTGATTTTGAGATAATTGCAGGTAACGGGTCAATCCGTGCTGGACTTCCCTGAACGTCTGAAGCACTCCAAACGTTCTTCCAATAAAGAACAACAAAGGTAAAAAAAATTAATACAGGACTAACCAGAAACTAAGAATGTGTTTAATTATTTTAAAATTCTCATTTATTTTTAGCACATTCTCATTTACACTCATTTCCTCAAGCATTTCTTTGTTTTGCTGTCACTTCTTGATGATGCCAGTACGTTCAATGACTTGCGTTTCCTATTTTCGATTGAGCGGAAATTCACATGGTTTTAGGCATGATTTGCAATGGTCTCCTAACAGCCAACCCTCCAAGGGAGATGACCTTGAAAACTACATGAATGGCGGAGTTATGAAGTATTAAGTATTAACCCCTTTGTGTGGATGTGTCTGCCTGAGGACATGGAGCTGCAAATTTATGCACACAGTTACAATATTATTTCACTAGATGGCACACCCGGATCAGTTATTGAATATTCACAAGTAAGCCCAGCTCGAACACGGTTCATAATATGGACGAGTTTAGTCCCATCCCTGTTTTTCAGGAGTAACAAGAATTAAACTCCTCAGCTAAGCCTGTTGTGCAAATTGTTCAATATACTAGCCCATAGCATCTATCCAGAAGTTCAAAAAAATGTTCTCTTACGACAGGAAAATTCTTTGTCCTCAAGCGCTTCAGCTGCAGTGAGCCCCTGGTATCCCAATTAGTATTTAGTAGTTAAGAAAAATAAGTTTTCCGAACCAAGTGGCTCCAGCTCTGGCTTGCAGAATTCACAGGACAGTGCTCATTAGCGCTGCGAGTCGAGCGGGACTGTTACTACAAGAGTGGCCTGCAACACTTGTTGTCTGTCCTGCAGCAGTGTAGAGAGTGGCCTGCGGTACTCGCTAACTGTCATGCGGTAGAGATGTGAGTGTCAATAGCTACAGTACTGGACAGTTTCGGCTCTGACTGTCTCTCCCAGGAAAATGCGCATACATTGATGGTTTGTAAATATCGCACAAATTTAACAGGACGCCCAACAAAAATAATACTGGGCAGTCATAGACCACAGAACATCCCAGTATCATTGGAACATATTTCTACACACTTCAAAGTGATCTGTTACCAACAAAGTAATCCATGAAATTGAGCTTCAGGATGTTTTCTTATATTTTTATTTATTTTTATCTGTTAAATATAAATTAGCTATAAGCTTTACTGAATTTACTGGCATTTCTTTCTTGTTTTTGTTTTGTGTCTGTGGAATTTGTGTTTTAGTATTTCCCCCGAAATACCGGCCTAATTACTGCATATGACCTCATTCTAAGTATGTAACCTATACTCACTCACACACACACACACACACACACACTCACATGCACGCACGCACACGCAGAATTTAATTAATATTTTAGGTACTATTAGGAGCGTGATATTGCCCAATTAATTGGCTATTGGCTTTTTCCAGCCCCAAACTATTGTTGATATGTATTGGCCCTTAAAAATCCACTCTCAGTCAACCTCTAATTTGTAGAATGATAGAGTTGTGAGTTGGGTGATAAGGATTTTGTCCAATGTTTGTGAGTTTTGTATAAATTAGAGGTTGTGAAGGCTGGTTGTGAGTTGTGTCGGGGGTATCGGGTTTGCAATATTTACGGGTTTTGGTGGTGTTCTTGACTGAGTGAGGGTTATATGCAAAGCTGACCTTTCCACAGGCAGCATTCCCTGCGGGTCTGGCAGTAAGGCCAACAAGTGTGCTCAAAGCATGCATGTTCTGCTCATGTTATAGAACATGCTTGAGAAACAGGAGAGGGAGAGAGTGCATTCTTTCTATTTTTACACATGAAACTGTGTGAAGTAGCCCATGCGCCATTGACTTTTCTCATTACACATTGTTTTTAGGATGGCTGTTAACCAGAGGCGTTACCAGGATGCCAAGCTTGGGTGGGCATTTGTCCTCTTTGGGGGGGGGGGGCAAAAAAATAACCTCTAAATCGCCGTAAAATAAATAAATAGGGCATATATATATATATGTGGCGGCTGGTGAAATGGCAGTAGGGGAGGGACATTAACAGGTGTGGTCAGTTTTCATTAATTATGCACACTAGGGTTGAGCCAATCATGAACCGCGATTTTTTAAGGCGTAGCACCACCACCTGCTGCCATGAGGCGAACATCCGAGCTTTCCCTTTTCCTTCTTTAAACCCAATGCAGGTTGAACGAAAGTGTAAAATATCAGAGGGCATGTGAAATTCTTCCGGAAAGAAAACTTGGCTGTCATCAGTATTTTTCGGCTACATGCTTCACAGAGCCAAATAAAGCAGTGGTTCTCAAACTCGTTCCTGGGGGACCCATGTGTAGGTTGGTTTTTGTTCCAACCACACTGGCAATCTCAGTATTTTAACAAGATGTTAATTATCCAAACTAAGCACTTATACTGTTGGATTAATTAGATTCTTAAATCACATCATGCCAGAATTGTCAATGTATGCAATGAAATATTTATCTTCTATGGGCATATAGTACTCACTGGATTAAATTTCAAAGAGTTGATTTCAATATACATGAAGAAAGGTAACTATAACCAATGCAATTTAAGTCTGAGGTCAATCAGCAGGACCTGGCCTTCATTCCTAACCATCAAGAGGATAATGATGAATGCAATAACAACGCCAATGATAATGAGGCCCACCAGTTTTGTGGTGAAGTATCAGGTGAAAATAGCCCATTATTGCGTATGCAATTAACCAAGTTACATGTTAAGTCATAATTAAGTTGGCAAGTTAATCTCATTGGTCTGTTACCTCTTTAATTTTTTGCCTATAGTGCAATGAGTACACTGTAATATTAGTCATCTTTGGGGCATTTCAAAGCCATGTTTGGCATTCTGTAGATTAAGATGATAAATTACCCCTCTGAAGATCAACAGAACCAAATTAAGAAAAACTAATAGCTTGTTAAAATCCTGGAATTGCTATTGTGGTTGCAATAAAAACCAGCATACACAGGGGTCCCCCAGGTAAAAGACCACAGAATCACCTCCTATTAACCAATTAGGCAACTCTCAGAAAAAAACAAACCTATACCCATTTACTTTGCTTGATTGGCAATCAAATGGTGGATTCGTCTACTCTCTAAGTTTAATGAGTAGAGCTGTTTAGACAGCATGGGTGATTGATGAATTTCGAAATTTAAATGGCCCTAGAACAGCAGATTACATGAGCGCGATTGTCATTGCCACGCGATTTCGTGCGACTGATCATTTATATCTAACGTTCACATTTCATGCTTTTCGGGAAGTGGAAAAATTTTTTCTAATTATTCAAACTGGCATTCTTTCTATCTAACACCGTAGTTCAGTTATGTTTTTCTGCCTTTCACCATCACATCTTAATCGCTATAGGCTTCTGAAATTGTTTGATTGTTATTGAGACCAAGTAGCAGATTTAGGGAAGGGCGGAGCACCTGCAATTTGCGAAATCTAAACTCGGGCTTCTTACCGGCAGCATTTTAAATCGTTTTAAGCCGCTTCAGGTGTGTCTGTTTAAACGCGTCTTCTTTTAGAGTTGCCTTCTGAAGTCCTTTACTTTGGCTCCGTTTAGCATGTCACCGAAAAATACACTGCCCGAACAAAAAAGTCACCATTTGGAAATTAACGAACAAATTCTATAATTGGATCATTATTGTGGTTATTAATATGTTTCAGCTGGCAATAATCATTTTACCCTGACTAATGAAGTGCGTCGCTACTCATTTCTTAAAAAATCATGTTGGAAGACACATCCCCTGATAGTGGAAAAGATGTTACAATATTTCAGAACGGGCAAATTATTGGCCTGTATTGAGCAAAGAAAACCATGAATGACAAAAACAAGTATGAGGAATCATTTTCACTAACAAATTTGCCACCACAAAATCCTGACCTTAAACACATTAAAAGTTATTGGGATGTGCTCAAGAAAGACCACAGTGATTCAACCATTATGTCCAGAAGACAAGATCTCGGCCAAAAATTATGGCCTTTCTGATCTAAAATAAATGTTCTGGCATTGCATATAGATGTTAAAACAATGACAAGAAGAATATGCACTGTAATCAAAGCTACAGGGGTTCCAACTAAATATTTCAGTGTACGACTTTTTTTTTGGCCGGGCAGTGTACTTACGCCAGTCAAGTTTTCTTCCCGAAGTGCTTATGATACAGAATTATTGTAGCAACAACCCCAGTGAGTGACTAGCAATTCCAGACTAGCTGCTGGCGAGCTGCCTGGGCTCACTCGGTAGCCAACTCAGGTTATAACCACACGAGTCAATACAGATGACAAACTAGTAAATGTTACACAAATTACCTTAATGTCAAACAACAAGAGTAACAAAATAAGCGGTGGCAGAAGTAGCAACAAAAGAGATTTGGGCGAAGTTTTAATTCCCTGAGAGAAGCAGAGAGCCGTAGACGTGACCTCAGACTGATGAGTGAAAACGGCACTAAGAGTATGGGAGAGTCCCTAGTTATCCGATAGTTTCACAGCAGAATAGACTGGCAAAGGAATCCACCAATCACACGCAGTGATGGATAGATGAAGCATACTTAAAGCTCACTCTAAATGGCTGTCTACCTCCGGCTGTGAATCAGTTGGATATCGCGTGTTGGCTGACAAATAATAGTAAATCAGTTTTTTATCTTGAGTTTTCATTGGGGGGGGCAGAGCTTTTCTCAGGGTGGGCACTGCCCACCCCCTGCCTCCCCTTGGTAACGCCCCTGCTGTTAACTGGATGGTTTTTGTGGATTAGACCATTTATTGCATGCTGTTCAGAGACTAGACTATGGAGTGCCAAAATCTCAAAGATGTCAGTGAATTCTGAGATCTGTAGACAACAATTATACCATCAAAGGTACTTAGGTTGTACAGCTTGTCCATTGTAATGACGCCTGCTTAACCCTTTTGTGACCATTGTCCTAAGGGCGGGCCGCTTGGCATAATTGCATTTTTATTAGCTTACCGGCCCTATGGGCTGATAAGCTATTGTCGCGGTGTGGCGTCCGTCGTACGGAACATTTTTCATCTTTTTTTTGGCCTGATGAATTTTCGTGTAAATTTGCCATAACATATTACTCCACCAAAACTCTGTACTTATTTTCAGATTTTTGATTGAATTATCTTTTGCCCATTTTATGGGCCCTTTTATTTTGGCCCCAATATTAAAGATAGGGCTGAGAAATTTCAAATTATTTCTCAAAAACTGCTTGATAAATCTTTTTCTAAATCAGACAATCAACTTTCTTTGTTACCGTCAATGTACAGTGTGAGCGCCATTTTGATAGAGTCGACAGAAGTGCGTCTAGTGGGGGCGCTGTTCTCTATAAATATGCAAGATGGCCTGTGGAGGCCAAATGGTTGCAGATAGAGATGAAGTTTGTCATCGACATTTAGGAAGTAATTTATCAGCTATATATCGGCTGTGTCAAAGTTGACCTCAGAAGACCCTGAAAGGTCAAACTTGAGGTTAAGCAAAATGTTACAATTTTCAAAGGCTTCTAGGCTTGAAAATATATAAAATTGGGAAAATGTATGTTTTGAATACCTGTAGGAAGTCATATGAACTTTCATTTGGTCGCCTTGAACTTGACCTTCAGTGACCTTCAAAAGCCAAACTTTACAATGAAATTTCAATGAACTATATCAGTAAAATTGTAACAGATAAAGTGTAGGTTTGTGTTGGAGACTTATCGGAAGTCATATACGAGCTTTCATTTGGTGACCTTCAGATTGACCTTCCAAGGTGAAATCTGATCAAGTGAAAATTCAGTTACATCTATCACTACAAAGGTCACAGATAGAGCCTAAGTTTGTATCACAGACTTAAAGGAAGTCACACATGAACTTTCTTTTGGTGACATTCAACTTGACTGTTGGTGACCTTTGAAAGTCACACTTAGTAATACATAATATTGATGCAATGACATAATACTTTTATTGCCAAAATGGTCACAAATGGAGCCTAGGTTTGTATTGGAGACTTATGAGTCATGTATGAAGTCCATTTTCTGAACTCAGCTTGAGCTTCTGTGACCTTTTGAAAGATCACAATTGTCATATTGGATTTTCAATTACATTATCTCCAAAACTGCTTCTGAGCTTAGGATTGTACAGAGTACAACCCCAATTCCAAAATAGTCGGAACAAGGTGTAAATTGTGAATAACACTAAAACGCAATGACTTTCAAATCACACCAGCCAGTATTTTATTCACAGTAAAACAGAGATAGCATGACAAATGTTGAAACTGAGAAATTTTACAATTTTATCCACAAAATGAGCTCATTTCAAATTTTATGGCTGCTACAGGTCTCAAAAAAGTTCAGACAGTCACAGGGGCATGTTTACCATGGTGTAGCATCCCTTCCTCTTTTTAACACAGAGTGGAGGCGTCTGGGCATTGAGAAGACAAGTTTCTTGAGTTTAGCCATTGGAATTTGATCCCACTCTTGTTCAATACAGGCTTCCAGTTGCTGGAGAGTTTTGGGTCTCCTTTGACGGACTTTTAGTTTAATTATGCGCCAAATGTTCTTAATCGGTGAAAGATCAGGACTGCAGACAGGTCAGTTCAGCACATGGACTCTTCTACTTAGAAACCATGCTGTTGTAATAGCTACAGTATGTGGTTTTACATTGTCCTGCTGAAATGCACAAGGCCTTTCCTGGAATAGATGTCATCTGGAGGGGAGCATATGTTGCTCCAAAACCTCTATATACCTTTCAGCATTCATGGTGCTTTTTAAAACATGCAAGTGTCCCACACCATATGCACTAATGCATCCCCATACCATCAGAGATGCTGGCTTTTGAACTAAATGCTGATATCAGGAGGGGTGGTCTTTCTCCTCTTTAGCCTGGAGGACTTGACACCCATGATTTCCATCAAGAATACCAAATTTGGACTTGCCTGACCACAGGACACTTTGCCACTTTGCTACAGTCCATTTTAAATGAGTCTTGGCCCTCAGAACACAGCGGCGCTTCTGGATGATGCTCAACAATGGCTTCCTTTTTGCATGAGAGAGTTTTAGGTGGCATCTTTGGATGGCACGGTGGACTGTGTTTACAGACAATGGTTTCTTGAAGTATTCCTGGGCCCATTTAGTAATGTCAATGACAGAATCATGCCAGTGAGTGATGCAGTGGGGTCTGAGGGCCTGAAGATCACGGGCATCCAGTAAATGTCTTCAGCCTTATCCCTTATGCACAGAGATTTTTCCAGTTTCTCTGAACCTTTTGATATTATGCACTGTTGATGATGAGACCCTCAAAGCCTTTGCAATCTGACGCTGAGGAACATGGTTTTTAAAGTATTCCACAATTTTTTTTTATGCAAGCCTTCATAGGTTGGAGAGCCTCTGGCCATCTTTACTTCTGAGAGACTCAGTCTCTCTAAGACATCCTTTTTATAGCCTATCATGTTACACATCTGACGCCAGTTAATGTAATTACTTGCTAAATGTTCTTTCAGCTGATTCTTTTATATATTAATTGCCTTTCAGCCCTTTTTTTTTTTGCCTGTGTCCCAACTTTTTTGAGACCTGTTGCTGGCAGAAAATTTGAAATAAGCTCATTTTGTGGATAAAAATGTAAAATGTCTGGGTTTCAGCATTTGAAATGTTATCTATGTTCTATTGTAAATAACATAATGGCTCATTTGATCTGAAAATCATTGCATTTTGATTTCATTTACAGTTTACACTTTGTCCAACTATTTCGGAATTGGGGTTGTAGATTAGTTTTAAATCAGGTTATGTTGGGGATTTAGGTTGGGGTTATGATTACGTTGAGGCTTAGGGAAGGAATTAAAATGAGGGTTGATTTTACGATTTGAGACTAGAAAATAGGATTTTGGTTCCAAAAGAATTTTCCAGTCCTCAAAAACACAACAAAACCAATGCTCTGCATGTGTGCTGCTTCGTTTGGTATGGTGCTGGCTGAGGTACGGAGATTGTCTTTGGGAGATTTGATTTGAACCTGTCACAACGGGTCTGGATGCTTGATACATGATGAGAGGGCCACAGCTGGACATGGGGATACACTTTCCTCCAGTGGACTGCAAGCAAAAATGCAGCCTAAATTTTGTTTGAGAGATGGTATTTCATGCATTTTGTTCAATGAAAACTTACCTAAAATGCCATACCTGATTCGTAACATTAAATTAGCGCTAAATTACAAAGTCCTTTATAATAAATGTTTATTCTGTGGGGGTTGGGTTCAGGGGGCAGTGGAAGTCCGACTGTTTGCTATGTTTGGTGCAGTCTCTATGTGCAGGTTGTGATTAGTCTGTTTTGTCTCTACACGGGGTGTGATTGGTCTGCTCTCTCTCTGTGTGCAGGGTTTGATTGATGTGCTGTTACTGTGCTGGTTGTGATTGGTGTTTTCAGACTGCGCTGGTTGTGACTGGTTTGTTTTCTGTTCCATCTCTGTTCAGACCGCGATTGGCACGTCTTCACTGTGCTGGCGATTATTGGCCTGTCCTACCACTGCACAGGTTGTGATTGGTGTATTCTCACTGCACAGGCTGTGATTGGTGTATTCTTACTGTGCTGGTTGTGATTTGTGTGTCTTCTCCCGCAGGTGATCGCGTGCTTGGGAGTCTCGGTGTTGACAGGGCAGTACGTGGGCTTCGCAGTGGTGGCCCTGTTGGTGGAGATAAACTCGATCTTCCTGCACCTGCGTCAGGTACTGCGCTTGGCGGGGCTGGGTGCGAGCACGCCCGGCCGGGTGAACAGCCTGCTCAACCTAGGCACCTTCGTGGTATTCCGCATCAGCACGCTGGCCTGGATGACGCGCTGGCTGGTGCTAAACAGGGAGCGCGTTCCGCTGCTCAGCTACAGCACGGGCAGCGTGGGCCTCGCCGTCGTCACCACCATGAACATCGTGCTGTTCTACCGTCTGCTGCGGGCCGACTTTCTGCACAGCGGCCGTGACAATAGGAAGGAAAAAGAGGCTTAATTCCCACCACCCTTCATAACATAGGCTCTGCCTCTTTTGCACCTGGAGAAAGAGGCTTCTTGGGGAATGCACAGGACTCTTCATACTGCATCATGTCACATTACTGCTGAATTGCATCACTGTTACATCACATTACAGGTACATTACTGCTGCATCGAATTATTGTTATTTCACCTTACTATTACATTACAGGTACTTTGCATTACTGCTGCATCAAATGTCTTTTGCATTACATCACCGTGGTATCACATTACAGCTGCATCACATTACTTCTGCATCCAGTCTCCGCAAAACTTAGAGGCCTGCGGACCTTAGCGGGCAATGGAGGGGTCAGACTGGCAATTCAGGAACATATTTGGACATTTACAGGCATGACTGGGCCTGCAATACCAAGCCTTCTGCTCGACAGAAACAATTGGCATCCTCTCGCAGTTAACTTGTTTGTCACTGTGTTACTTTGAATGTATACGGCACCACACACCAAAGTGCACTCTCATGGAGAATGAATCTGCGTTTGTGCTAACCATTCGCCACATCACCATTGGCGAAATAAATCCATCTGTGGCGAAAGCTTTCTTATGGCTCTTTGCCACTGTGACAAAAGCTTTCCAGCGATGCTTTCATCGTCAATAATTATATTTCATCCTAAGCATCATGCTGTTGCCAGATTCCCCTCTCTTAGCAGGGCGCGAACTTGACGACGATGCTCACTTTCAACACGCTCACACCCCCACGACCTCTGTTCAGCCTTGATTAACAGCTTCTGTAAAGTGAAGAGTAATCAGACAGTTCAGGCTGAGGCATCACTTCATGGGTAATTTCACCTGCTTATGCGATCGTGTATTGGATTACTCTTCAGATTAAATGGCCATCTTGCCAGCTAGCTAACGCTATTTAAGGAAAGTCATTGTAAAAGTATTGAAGCAATGTCATTTGGTTTTTGCCCCCAACTTCACATGTTAGCTGTAACAGCGATTGCTTGGAGATGGCTAGGTAGTAAGGCAGCTAACGTCCCAAAAATCTGAAAGTACAGTTTGGACACTCAAAAGCGCCGCAATTTAACATATCAGAGGAGTTCATGCCTATTACAGCTAGCTAAGTGAGGGAATTTAGGGCAAAACTTAATCATATCACTTAAATATGATGATTATTTACAAAGAATTTCCTCAATTAATGTTAACTAGCCAGCTAGATGGTTATATAATCTAAAGAGTATAAACGTAACTTCATAATCGATTGCGCACAGAGCAGTATAGCGCAGGACAGCCACGATGACATTGTTGCACGTGCAACACAGTGTTTCGATTGTGTGGCTTAAAAGACTTCTTCGTGGCCAAAACATTATCAGGTTGTTTAGCCACAGAGGCTAAAGGCAAAAAAAAAAAAAGTCCTAGAGCACACCCAGTGAATGTTAAGATTTTAGCAGGTCCTTGGGCCTGCCATGACCTCAGAGTTTTTGCAGAGACTGTGCATCACATCAGTGTGATTTACCAGTGTATCCAAAGTGACTCACAATTGATCAGTAAGCAGGGGGTCCCCCTGGAGCAATGGGGGGTGAGTGGTCAAAGAGCTGTCTTCGTTAACAGCTGCCACACTGTGGACTGGTATTGTTTTCACCTTGGGAGTCTGTGAGTGTGTGTGTGGGTGTGTATGTGTGTGTGTGTGTGTGTGTGTGTGTGTGTGTGATCATAGCAAACCGTGGTCCTGGAGACTCCATTTATTTTGGGAACTACCACTTAAGAGGTTTTGAGTACATTGCCTGGTGTTTATATGATTGACTGTCCATCTGTGGCCTGATTTCCTCAGTGCAATAGCGACAACTGTGGAAGATGCAGTCAGTCACCTTTACTGGTGTGCAGTAGAGATCACAGTGACAGCCGAGATGGGAGGTGGGTGTGGTCTGGGCAAGAGCACAGGTAGTAGGAGAGAAGGAAGAGCAGCTGGTGAAATTCCTGCCCAAGATGGTTTCTCGTTAGTGTGTGACTGAGCCACATGCCAGGGTGCTGATCCTGCATCAGACCGCTCTGCCTCTGATACATGGCTGCTGAAACACTGATCCTTCACCAGACTGATCAGCCTATAATAGCTGAGTAGTTTACAAAATGCTGATCCTACACCAGCTTGATCTGCCTGTAACAGCTAAACAGCAGTGAGAACACTGATCCTATACCAGCCTGATCTGCCTGCAACTACTCAGCAGCTGCCTGAATGCTGATCCTTCATATGCCTGATCTGCCTGTAACAGCTGGGCAGCTGCCAGAACAGGGTTTTTCCTGGCCAAAAATTAGGCGGGGGTGTTATAGAGCGGTCAGGCTGTCAGACCAGGGGTTGGGGGAGGCCTTTACATCAGAATGATATAAATGAACGGGGGGGGAGGGGGTTTGTTAATAAAATGACAAAAACAA
This sequence comes from Gymnothorax reevesii, assembly GCA_029721435.1. Lineage (NCBI taxonomy): Eukaryota > Metazoa > Chordata > Actinopteri > Anguilliformes > Muraenidae > Gymnothorax > Gymnothorax reevesii. The sequence continues at coordinate 66,191,172 of CM056574.1, read as the reverse complement.
CAATTATCTCAAGAATTAAATTTTATTTAACAAAAACGAACAAAGTATTGAACATTTACATAAATATAAATCAGGGCACTGCGGAACACAATCCTTCTGCAAGATCAATTGAAGAAAATCCGACACATTTCCCCCCCTCCTCTTTCAGATGGCTTTGCATGATGCACAGGTTACGATACAGCGCCACTACATCCCCGTGGCGTAGAAGCGCAATTGCAGTTATAAACGTCAAATCCACCGAGTTCAGGGAAATAATGTTTTCCACGAAAACAAAAGCTCGATTTTTTTTCGGAAGGCGGAGGCGGCACGAAATTTGACGGAGGCGGCCGCATCGTAATTCTCTATGCAGGAAAACCCTGCAAAATGCTGATCTTTCACTTGTCTGATCTGCCAACAATGACTTAGTGACTGCCAGAGTGTAGATTCAGCACCAGCGTGGTCTGCCCTCTAACAATTTAGCAGCTGCCTGACCTTGGATCCGACACCAGGCTGATCTCCCTGTTACTGCTTCAGACAGAAAACTCTGTGCTGAGATTCGCAATGCCCCAGCATCATAAAAAGCCGAACTGGTATATCACTGAGAAGTAGAGTGCAATATTTATTTTCATTCCTCAGGAGTATGAGCAGGGAGTGGTTCTGTGCTACCTGAAAATGAAGAGTTGTCAACTGTTACTTTAACAACAATTCATTCAGTGTAAGTCTAGCTCTGCCCCCCCAACCCCCCCCCCCAACACACACACACACACACACACACACACAAAGGCATCATGAAAACCAGGAGCAAAAATCACTAAGCAGCCAGTTAGTTAGTTAAATGTGCTGACTTATGCTGGATTTTTGTGTTAGCTAGAGTACTGCGCAGGGCAAAGCAGGATTTCTGAGTTAACTGGATTACTGTGCAGTGCAAAACAGCATTTTTGATCTAGGTACATTACTGCCCCAAATGAAACCTGTTATCCTGGCATGACTGAACAGCTATTTTGGGTTATTCTCTGCTTGATTACTGAGTTAACTAGCTAGATAACTTAAAAATCCTGCCATGGGAAATATGCCCTTGGGCAAAATCATAACCTGTCATACCTTGCATCTAATTAACACTCCCCTTCATCAGGGAGATGGAACCCCTCTCATGACATCATTGGATGTGGGCGGGGCCAGGCAGTCACCACCCTCCTCTGCCTCCATGGTAATCTGCTCTCTCTGTCATTTTTAATATAAATGCTGATAAACCAAGTCTTTACTTGATCCTCTGATTTGCACACAAACACTTACCTTATTTCACACGAGCAGCCATTTCACAAAGAATAATAACATACCTAAAATGCTTGACTTTTGCAGGGTGTTTTAAATGCATTTTTTCATTTTTATTTGGAGGGAAGTGCAGGGACTTAGCTAAATAGAAGTGTCTGCACTAAAGTGGCATTTTCTGAAGTAATTTTATGCCCTAATTTTCTGATATTGTTCTCCATATACCGATGATCAAAGTTTTGGTTTTAATGTGTATTGCCTGGGAAAATTGTGGTTTATTGTGAGTTCAGCTGGGTCGTTACTGTTGGAGTATTGTTTGGTTAAAGCTGTTGCAGTATGTGAAAAGAGTGTGAGGTTGCTTTTTTGCTCGTAATTAGATCGTAGTTGAAACAGTCCGTTGTGTTAAGAGTAAATCATACCGCTTTCTTCCTGTGTGAGATGTCTTTGCTCGTGCCAGGGTTCAAAGTGCAGGCCTTGGGCTGTTGTACCTCAGTAATCAGTAAATGCACCTTTGCGAGCCTGTGAAGTTGGTGTTCGTATCTGTGTTAGACCTGCGTGGCATTTAACTGTGTGAGCTGAGCCTCAGCCGTCTGTCAGCTGGAGCTAGAAGTGCCCATCTGACATAACCACTGCAGTGTATATCTGCCATAGCCTTTACCACCATATGTGGACCAATGTTACAGTATTGATGCCAAACAGCAATCAGGCAACCTGACCAGCACTGCCTTTGAAAATTAGAGTTTTATTTATTTTTATTTATTTATTTATTTTTATTAGCAAACATTTAACATGACGTACAAAAGAGTAAAGTGCCATATCAACAATACAAACAAGAAATGAGGAATTTAAAAAAAAAAAAACAACGAAAGACAATAACAAGAGACAAAAATAAAACAAAAACAACAAAAAACAATAATAATCGTAAAACTAAAAAAAAGGTAAACAGAACAAGTAATTAAAGACAAATGAGACAGGAGTTGAGAATATCAGTCACAAGTGTTCAGAATGTATGATAAAAAATCCTGTTGCTTGAGTGTGTGGATGAGTAAAATGTATGAGGTTTATGGGCAAAACCTTATATAGAATAAAAAATAAAGAAAAACTAATAATCAAAAAAGAAAATGAGATAAAATAATAATAATAATTAAAAAATTATGATAATAATAAGAACATTTATGCTTTTAAGACATCTCTAGTCAGGTTGGAGGCACAGGCTCGCAGGCAGCAAGTGTAGGGCTCTGAGAAGAAGAGGGGTCCAGGTTACTTCAAAATAATGAGTTTGGTCTTGGAGAGTGGCTGAGAGCTTTTCCATACATATGTATTCTGTAAGAATATTTAACCAGTGTGATCTGCTGAGTTTGTGTCCTGAGTATTGTCTTTTTGGCAGTGGTTATGGTTATAAGTATTGATCTGGTATTATTGGGTGCTGGGTTAATTACTGTGAGGTTTCCAAGTAAACAAAGTGAGGGGATAATGGAAGGCTGCATCCCAAGAGATCTGAGATTTTTTGACCCTCTCCCAGAAAGTTTGTACGGGGGGGCAGAGCCACATGGCATGATAGTAATTGTCTACAGTGTTTAGTGTGCATGATGAGCAAACGTCTGTGTCTTTGAATCCCATTTGATGTATTTTATGTGTGGTGAGGTGAGTTCTGTGAATGACTTTATACTGTCTTAGATGTATATTTGTATTTTTTGAGATTGTGAAGGTGTTCCGGCAGATTTTGTCGGCATCGGCATTGGGACTGACCAGTAGGTCATTTTCCTAGTTTTGTGTTGGAAGTGATATGGTTGTGTCTTGGTTTAGTAATTGTCTGTATAATTTTGATAGTAGTTTCTTTGTCTTTTTAATTTCTAATAATTCTTCTGTCAGTACTGGAGGTTGTTGGTTATTATTTTTATATTGATTTTGGCTTTGAGAACTGATTTTAGTTGAAAATACTGAAGATACTGGTCATTCCCAATGCCATAGGTGTGGATGAGATTTTCAAATAAGTTAAGTTTATCATTATGGAAGATGTGGTGTAGGTGTGTGATTCCTTTTTTTTCCAGATGACAAAATCTAGGGGTGAATTTTTCTGTGTGAAGTTCAGGTTATTCCAAATAGAAGTATATTTGCAGGGGGTTAATGTAGATTTGAAAAGCTTGTTGATTTTCCACCAAGCTGTCAGAGTCAAAACAGAGATTACTGTTTTGTTGAACGTGCTGTTAAGTTAGAAACTTGTGTTGAGAAATGAGAGGTGGGATGTTAAGATGGGTTTCCATTGAGCTTGTTCTAGATCTGTCCATGAATGAGGCTGTGTTGTGTGATTAATCCATTCATAAATATACTGTAACTGGTTGGCGAGAAAATAAAGATGAAAATTGGGTGCCTCTAGACCGCCTGCTGTTTTACTTTTTTGTAATGTTGCGAGTTTGATCCTTGGGTTTTTATTTTTCCTTTAGAATTTGTGTGTTATAGGGTCCACTGATTGAAACCAGTTGGTAGAAGGTTGGATTGGGATCATAGTAAAAAGATTTTGGGTAATATTGACATTTTGACTACGGCTATTCTATCAATGAGAGAAAGTGGCAGGTTCATCCAACGGTTGAGATCGTCTTCAATGGTTTTAAGTAGAGGGGTGAAATTTAATTTGAACAACTCTGACAGCTTGGGAGAAATGTTTATACCCAAGTGTTTCACGTTGCCAACAGGTAAGGGAGGGGGTGCATGTGGGGATGCAGCCATCCAGCCCCCCCCCCCCCGGGAGGGGGTGCATGTGGGGATGCAGCCATCCAGTCTCCACCCCCCTCCCACTCAATGGCAGGATGGTGGATTTGGTCCAATTTATTGAGTAATCTGATATTTTTGAGAACTGATTAATGAGTTTTATGACTTCTTGCAGTGAATTGGATGTGGATTGGAAGGTACAATAAAATGTCATCTGCAGATAAGCTAATCTTGTGATGACAGTTGGAAACATGGATGCCTTGGATATTATGATTCTGGCATATTGCAACTGCTAAAGGTTCAATGAATATGGCAAATAATGATGGAGAGAGTGGGCATCCCTGTCTTGTTCCTCTATGTAAAGCGAATGGTTTTGATATTATTCCATTGGTGATAACAGTGGCCATGGGTGAGGAGTATGGTGTTTTGATCCAGTGTTCAAACAATTCTCCAAAACTAAATTTTTATAGTGTTGAAAAAAGAAATGTATGATTAACTCTATCGAAAGCTTTTTCAGAATCAAGGGAGGTGATAATGGTTTTGAGGTTGTTAGACCCAGAAATGGTCATCAGGTTGAAAAGTCTGCGCATGTTAACTGAGGAATGTCGTCCTTTAATGAAACCAGTTTGATCAGGATGTATTATATGAGGGATTACTTTTCTCGATGTGGATGGTCAGGGCTTTGCTTATTATTTTACTGTCTGTGTTAATTAGTGATAAAGGCTGGTTATTGAAGCATTGAGTCGGATCTTTGCCTAGCTTTTGTTTTATTACTTTTAACTTAAAACAATCGACACTTCCTTATCCTAATGTTAACAGTTACGTACAGTATATAGTAAATAATAGTAAATAATTTTTAAACTTGTGAAACTTTGGGAGAGTGGTAAAGTTTGGAGAGGTTATGTACAAAGAGGAGCAATAGTGCCCTGTGGTCCTTACCAGGGGTGTGTGTGTGTGCATGTTTCTGTGTGAGAGGTGGAGTTACTTGGCTTCACCTGAGATGTGATGTAGTGTTACTGTGCTTCGCAAGGTAATGTTGCTCAGGTAGCAGAGATTAAGATTATTCGAGGCAGTCGAATACAAGGGACATTTATTTGACAATTTTGTTAACCAGCCTGGTGAAAATCAGTTGGATGAAAATGCCTGCTTACTCATATGGCAGCAGTTCTTCGCTGAACTGCATGGAAATGTTCAAGGACCTGTCCTCATTTTTGTGGTCCATAATTAACTCAACTAACAGGTCTCATTACTCTTCTGAATTGTTGACAACTTGAAACGTAAAAGATTTTTACTACATTGTTTTTTTTTTTTTATTGAAGTATGCTTACTATTTGTAGGTACCAAATATGGACCAAGAAATGTCCGATTTTGAAGTCATCACATAATGACAAAAATACATACAGTCCACTCTGTATTATTCTGCACTATCAATGAATAACCTTGATCAGTATTTTTTATGTCTTGTCAAATTTGTATGTAATCTACTTTGTAGCCTACTGATAAGCTGTGATTTCTCTTAATGATAAATTTGTATTGTTGTCTGTATAAACTGTTCTAACAAATACTTGTTTTAAGGGAAATAAAAGAATAACATTTTCAGGTGAATATTGTTTGAAAATGTAAGGGTTGTGCTCCGCACACTGGTGATGTGCTCGGAGGAGAGGAAGTTGAGGACTGGACTCCGGTGCAAGGATGGACTTGGTTGTATTTATTATGCCATCTGCACAGCAGAGAGGCACATAAAAAGCAATACAGAACAAATAGGAAACAAAGTTCCTTAATGTTATTAGGTATACAAACACTGGGCTTTAACTACAGTAACAATGTATTACTATACTAGGAAAAGCAAGTAGGAAAATTGGTTCCTTAATAAAGTTAAAGTGCTGTTATAAACAATAAACAAAAAGTTTAGAGAGAGAGTTGAAATATATACATGCAATACATGCGAGAATCAGTCTAGACAAGAGCAGAAATACAACAGGCATGTGGCTTACTAGACTTCACAAAGACTTAAGTGCGAAGCTTTGTCTTAAATAGCCCAACACTACCACACAGTGGAAATGAACAGCAGCTGTATACAGTGATTGTGGGGCTGAGAATGCTGTCCAGGGCCCGTATTCATAAAGATTCTCAGAACGTTCTTACCCCTTAAGAATTCTCAAATCAGGTAGTTTTTCTAAGATTTCCCATTAAAAATTCTTAAATGGCCAAGAAATAGTTCAGTACTATTCATAAAAATTTTCATCAGTGAAGAATTTTCTTAACTCTAGGAGGACCCGCGAGGACTCCTATATTGATGAAAATTTCTTAAGAATTTAATTTTTTTTGTACCATAAACAAACACAGCGGCTACTCATTGAAACAGACGCCAGTTTATGGTATGGAGAAATTATTTGGAAGGATGCAGTGATAGGGAGTTTTGAGATCGATTTACAGCACCCTCCATAATTATTGGCTCCCCTGGTTAAGATGTGTTAAAAGCCTTAAAATAAATTCAATTTTTATTGCAGAAGCATACTCTCACATTGAAAATTGTAGAAAATTGTAACCTTCATCCATCCATTTTCTATACCCGCTTATTCCTCACTTGGGTCACGGGGCGAGCTGGAGCCTATCCCAGCTGGCCACAGGCAAAGTCAAGGACCCACCCTGGACAGGTTATTGTAACCTTCAACTCAAGTGAATTTTAAGGGGAAAAAAATCTTTGACTAAGAAATGATTATTTTTCATAAAATCACCTATTACACAATTATTGGCACCCCTAATAGTTCCTAGGAATTAAATGAAATTGAAGTATTTCTGTAATTTCTACAATAGTTTACGAAGTTGATCAGAGCATCTAGGAACATTTAATTTGTAAATCATCACTTCCTGTTTCCCTGGGGTATAAATATGACGTGACACAGAGGCCATTTCTCTTATCCACTCTTCAACATGGGAAAGACAACACAACATTCAAGTAAGGCATTAACATTAGTAACATTAGTAAAATCGGTAGGGCCAAGTGCTGCCAACTTAGCAAAGTGCCACTCTCATAATTAACCTTACTTAAATAGCTCACCAGCATGCATGCAGTGCGTTTCCGTAACCATCACGTCATATTAGTTTGTTAGCTAGCTAGCTTACGTTAGTTAGCTACTCAATTGACTGAATTGAGAAACCCTTGCTGGCTAGTTCAAACGTGCATATCTGCAACTCGCTGATTGACTGAGTTGCAGAGTGATGTAGCTGGCTCTTATGATAAGACATAGAGAATGGGAGTAACAGTAAAGGCACAAAAATAATTGAGAACTAGCCAAGACAATCCTAATTGTCATGAAGGGACGTGTCTGTGCCACCCCAATTCCCGGTTCTAGCTACGCCCCTGGTCCTGTTGTCAAGGGTCAGGCATTAAAAAATGTTTTACAATCAAAGAAAATTTTTAGATAAGAATTCCATAAAGAATTTTTATGAATACATATTTAAGAATTTTCTTTTCTAAAAATTAATTCTGTTCTTAAAGGGGAATGGAAACATTCTTGCAAGTTATTTTATTTGAGTTGGTAATACCTTCCTGGCTTTAAAAATCTGCCTTGTCCCTTACAGCAATATATAGATGCAGCATAAATACATTTTCAAAATCCTGCTTTAAAGCCATGGACTGCGCCATTGGCCATTTTATCAGGTCCACGACTGCCTGTTACATCAGTGGATGTAATGGGGCTGAGGGATAGCCCCCTTAAAAGCTCAGTACCGGCTTGATGAACATGGACAACACTAGAAGTTATGCCCGCACTGCACATACTACTAGAAGATAAAACATGCCCAGGGTAAATGCTATTGTATTTCTTGGGTTTTTATTATCAAATCATCATGCCATGCTATTCCTCCCGCGCAACAAGACACATTTTTGAGTCCAGCCCCAAATATTGCAGAATGCACCAGGGCTAATGCCAATGTTCTGTGGCTCAAGAGATAAGCAGCCCAACCCAGATAGCAATAGGAATTGGCCCGATTCCGTTTCAGTGTCGGCACTGTCAGCATCGTGTCAGATCCGGGGATTAACAACTCAGCAGTAATCTTGCTGATTCCGTCTCGCCGAACAGCTGCCGATCCTGACTGCGCCAGAATCGGGCAGTCATTCAATCTGATTCCGGGCAGATTACGGCCATACGGAATTGAGCCGATTAAAATGGAGTCAGAACCCGGAATCTGCCCGCATCTGGGCCGACAACTTTTTGCTATCTGGGAAGGAATGGAAATAATTGCTTCATGAAAAAGGAATATCATCATCGAAGATTCAAGAAATTAGAAAATGAAATTTTGGTACCGTACTGCTGTACGTGGTAATCCATATTACTAATGACACCCGCTTGCTTGGGCACACGCAGTCGCAGCATACGCATTTGCGATATTAATATTCAATATTAATATTCTAAACCCCCTTCTCAATAATAAAACCCCTCGAAATACATTGATGCCTCCTTTTTAAAATTGTTCCTCATTTAAGACCACCGAGGTGCATCCTGCAACGTGCTACGATGTTAGAATATTCCCACCAAGCAAGAATACGTCCAAACTACGTATTTTAGAGGTCTTCTACAAACGTATAAATGACATCCCTTGAGGAGCCAGAATGAAAGTTTATATAATGTCTTTCTACGACATCCTCTGGACGTTCCATATTAATGTCCACCAGACCTCTGCAAAAGGTTAAAAATGAGTTCAAAAGAGGTCATTCTGGGCGTCTTTTCAACGTCAGCTGCTCACTGATTTTACAGATCCTGAACGAAAAACGAAAAAAAAAGAGTCATTTAGACCGAGCTGTCATTTCCCTCTCGACGCTTCCCTAGGCTATTTCTCCAACTGTTTAACTAGATCTTGAAGAAACCGCTGACATGCACACTCATCATTTATTACATGCTATGCTTTATACTGTGGTACTGAGGGGATTCGAACCTACAAACTGACAATCATTGAGCTATATTCCATACCAACTGACCGACGAAATTTGGTTTCATGCAACGAGGAGTTAAGATGTGTTTCCCAATGACTACGTTCCACAGGCCATTACACGGAGTCATAACAACTTGTATTCATAATATGAAAATGATGTACTGGACTCATAGTATAATGTTGGAAAAATAAAAACAATTAAGAAATATATTAACATGCAATTTTGTGTTATCATGGTCGCCTGTTTTTTGTTTGTTAGTTGAAAGTGGTGATTCGCCCCACAGCGGGGTTAATTTGGCGAAAGAAATCAGCTATCTGCAGTGCGGACAAGAGAAGCAGTTCTGCTATCGGCAACGCGGCGGGAGGATAAGAGAAGCACTTCGCCTATTTTCCCCACAACTGGGCAAATAAGCGATTTCATAATCCGCCTCAGTCTTTGAACTTTCGAGCCAAAGCGCTGCGGGACGAATAGCCTCTTCCTTGTTTGTTTGTTAGTAATAAACCTTAAAAACCCAGCGAAACTCAATTGCTGAAATACTTTGTGACGCGTGTAATTACTATTATGCGCTTTTCACGTGAGTATCCTCTGTGCCATCCTTTTCAAGTGCAATGGTCCTCAGTCCCACCCCCAGGGTATAGCCTATACCAGGGGTCCTCAAATCTGGGCCTTGAATCCAAATCCAGCCCAGGTTTTCCGTTATCCCAGGCAAGGAAATGAATAGTTAGTGTCTCTGATTGGCCAGACTGTGTTAACTTCTGACTCCCAGGTAAAGGGAGGGTGGAAAACCAGCAGTCCTCGGACCTCGTAGGGCATGATTTGAGGACCAGGGCCTATACCATTGTGGATCAATCTTGACCCAGACAGTAAACCTCTGCCCGACGTGCAGATCATTTCGGCAATTCATAGGAGTCACATTCAACGGTCTTTATTGCTGTTTAACTTCATGAACACCTCTATAGTCCCGTCCCTACATAATAAATAACCCAGCACTTCCCCTAGCTCAACATATGTACTCTTGAAAACAAAAAACACTTTACAGTGTTCACTCAGATTACACCAAAGTTATGTGGTTTACATTTGGACTCAAAATAAGGTATTTTTGAACGTCTATTGACATGCAAGACAGGTGCAGGAAATAGATCCTTTTCACAGTTGCCATTTTACATGTCAAAGCTGGGCAAGCACCAATGTAATTAGGCTAATAAAAGTGAGTATGGTTCCATTGATTATAGGTGTGTTACATTCCAGTAAGACAGCAACCACAACATAAGGGCCATATGACCCCGAAACACCTGGGTGGAATAAGACCATAATTATTACACCTGTGCTTGATGCATGACATGTCAAATTGACCTCTGTGAAACCGGTCTGACACGAGCGAACAATTAATAGGCAAGAATTGGAGAGCGCATGGAGTGACTCTTATCAATTTCTGACATGGTCTGCACGTTGGGCGGACATCTCATGTTTACTGGGTTACTCGTCTGAAAGCTGAGGGAAGAGGGTATAATCGTACTGTGGCACGGTAACGATTGTGTCTTCAGTGACTGGTTCATGAATACGGCCCATTTTAACAATTTATGCACTTTATTACTTAAAATTATACAAGAGTTCATAGTTGGTCAACTGGTCGAGTCAGCGTCTCCGCTCTTACATCCTCATCTTAAGTAATTCTACGTCCAGCACCTCAGTGTCCAACCAAACACATTGGAAGCTGGGATTGTTCGTAATACAGTCAGGTTCGCCCTCTGGCACTCAAGGGAACAGTTAATTTGCTGAACAGTTCTGAAATCCCGCTCTCACTGGAAAAAAGCGTGTCTTCAATGAAGATAATTTCGGTGACAAGTAGGCTGTTACTGGCTGTACACTGTTACGAACTGGCACCTTTTTTGCAACTTATTTCAACTGTAATTTCACAATCAGTTTGTAACATCCCAGCAAACATGAGACGTCCGCCCGAAGTGCAGATCATGTCTATGTCGCGTTGGTCGGTCCAAGACCATATCTATAAGTCAATACGAGGCACTAATAAGGTTCAAGATTGAAGCTTACTCTGAACCTCAGAAGATCGTCTGCCTGACGTGGAGATCATGTCAGCAATTTTTTAAATCACATTCAACAGTTTGTTGTCATGGTTATGGTTTTTGGTCAAGTTAATGTTCAAGTTCAGTATTCATGATCTTGTCTTTTATTTATCCTTTTTGGTTATTGTAATACTCAGGTTTTTATTATTATACGCCCGTTCTAAGACGAGACGTATTATGTCATCACCCCCGTCCGTCCGTCCGTCCGTCTGTCTGTTGTCTGTTAGCAATTTCTTGTCCGGGGCATAACTCCTGAGCCGCTTCAGCTACATTCGTGATACTTCACATACACGTGCACCATCACTAGGCGCTGTGTCTTACTACTAACTTACTAACAAACACTCTAGTTAAATCTGTAAAGTTGCACCGCCACTAATTAATACTAATTCCCTCTCTGCAATCACCCTGTTCTAGTCTCCGCCTCTTGATCAGCTGTACCTGTCTCCCCCTGCGTTTCTGTGAGATCTCTCACACGTGCTTAATTGCTTTCCCTACTTTCGTTATCTGTGCACTTAGAACTCCTTGACCACAGCTGTTTAAATGTAATAGGCTGTCTGTGTGATTCCCTTCCGTGTCTTGGCTTTCGCCAATTTTCGTGGTTAGGGTTTCCCTCATGTGATTCTCCCATTGTAATTCCTCTGATCCAGCTCATCTGCACCCTGCATAGCATGTGACTTTCCTCTCGTCTATTTAAGCAGTCTTTTCACATCCAGCTTTCTGTCAGAACGTTAATCAATACAACCCCAATTCCGAAATAGTTGGAACTAAGTGTTAATTGTGAATAAAATAAAAATGTAATGACTTTCAGATCACATGAGCTATTATGTTATTTACTATATAACATAGCATTTCAAATGTTGAAACTGAGACATTTTACATTTTTAGCGCATATATAAATGAAAAGTCTGTCAAAGGAGACCCAAAACGCTCCAGCAGCTGGAAGCCTGTATTAAGAGTGGGATTAAATTCCAATGGCTAAACTCAAGAAACTTGTCTCCTCAAAGCCCAGACACCTCCACTCTGTGTTAAGAAGAAGAGGGGATGCTTCACTATCGAAATCGGACCCCCATCGAAACTTTTTTGAGACCTGTAGCAGCCATGAAATTTGAAATGAGCTCATTTTGTGAAAAAATTTCTCAGTTTCAACATTAGCTATGTTACCTCTGTTCTATTGTGAATAAAATACTGGCTGGTGTGATTTGAAAGTCATTGCGTTTTGATTTTATTCACAATTTCCACTTTGTCCCAACTATTTTGGAATTGGGGTTGTATTTCATTGTGCAGAGCACCATGTATGCCATTGAGTATTGTTTTTCTTCTACTGTTTTGTACAACTTCGATTCTTGCCTTGCCCTTTTTGTACTGTTTTGTCTTTTTGGATTTTGACCCTTTTTGTATGACTATGATTTCTGTGTTTGGATGCCCTATATATGACCCTTGGATTTGTTAATCGACTACGACTTTTTGCCTATCGTTTTTGCACCTTTGCTCATCTGTCTTTCTGGTTCTGACCCCTGCCTGTCTAGTCGACACCGTTTTTGGATTTGGTATTGTGGCTTGGCAATTCCTGTGTTTTTTGGCTTTGTCTCAGACTCCATTAAATGTGATGGTGCGATCAGGAACCAGACGAGAGAACCAAGCTACAGTAGATTAGGTTTTATTAATAAAGGGGGAAAACCCCCGCAGGGCAGAAGGCAAAGGTACAAAGTCCACGCTCCAAAAATCACAATCCACTTGGGCAAAAATAGAATCAAAAACCAGGGCAGCAATCACAGTAATCGTAGTCGGACAGAAATGGGTGTGGTTCACAGGTACAGGTATATCAGAGAAGCAAAGCCAAAATCCAATGGGCATAATCCAAGCCGTAACCAGGGCAGCAATCACAGATCTCGGGGTCAGAAAAAGGGTAAAAAAAAAACAGATGCAACGGTAAATCCAAAATTACAAAGCCAAAAATCGAAAAGTCGGGCGGTCCAGTCAGAAAAGTATCACTAAGAAATCAAGGCGAGAGAAGCGTGGCACAAGAAGACTGAGAAAACGATCTGACAAGGAAGTGCTGTGAAAAGACTCCTAGTATACACTCCGGGGGAATCACATGCTAAACAGAACACAGGTGCTGGAAATGAGACTAATTACAGAGGGTGGAACAAGAGGGAGAACCTAATCACATGAAATAGGCAAAAGCCAAAACACGGACAGGGTAAAGAGACATTCCTATAGACAAACATACGGCTCCGGTCAAGGAGTTCTAACATGCATAGATAATGAGAGACAAGACAGCGTGAGCAGGTGTGGAGAATCCACAGAAATGCAGCAGAGGAGATTAGGGAGAGACAAGAGGCGGGGACTAGAACAAGGCGAGTGCTGAGAGCTTGTTAATCAATTAGTAAGTGAAACTAGACAATCCCTTAGTGCTCGTTAGTAAGTTAGTATTATATACAATGTTAGTTAGTGTTAGTAACTTTTAGCTAAAACAACAAACTGTTGGTATGGTTAGTAAAATAGAAAAGTAAGGTGAATTAAGCAAACGAGATTGGAAGGAAGGCTGGAATCCAGAAACCATTTAGTCACCCGAAGAGTGGCATGCAATTCCGGGGCTGTGAGCTGTGACAAGACAAGAGACCAGACAGGGGAGACAAAGTGCGATGCATGGTGGAAAGAAAAACATGGACCGGAATAAAAACTATGGTAACAAGAAGAGCACCGCCAACGGTGCATAATACGCCCGTCATGAACATGGATCAGGAAGTGGACAGACAACATGATACCAATATCCAGCAGACAACAGCCCCATGTGACCTTTGACCTTTGTCCGTGACCTTGACCTTGGAGGGAGGGCCGTAAACATGGTACGCGACACTCCGCTCAGTGATGGTACACGTTTGTGTGAAATATCATGGATGTATCTGAAGCGGTTGAGAAGTTATGTTCCGGACAAGCCCCATCTGGGCCCCATGTGACCTTTGACCTTTGCCAGTGACCTTGACCTTGACTGGGTGAACGAAATCATGGTGCGCGACACAGCGCCTAGTGATGGTGCACGTGTATGTGAAGTATCACGAATGTAGCTCAAGCGGCTCAGGAGTTATGCCCCGGACAAGAAATTGCTAACAGAGAACAGACGGACGGACAGACGGACGGACGAGGGTGATGACATAATACGTCCCGTCTTAAGACGGCCGTATAATAAAAAGTAAAACCTGGAAAAACAAAACTAAATCAATACATGAATTTCAAAATACCAAATCACAAAACCCATACCAAAGAATAGTCAGACATAGCAATGAATCAAATACCAATAAAGCAGGACATAGCAAACAGATCATAACATGCCAGGCAAATCAGAACATGACAGACAGCAGAATCACAACATTAAAGGCATAAGTTTTTTGAATTACTGTCTCTTGCGTGTGGTTCCTGAACTGTACCTCACATTTGTATTGTTGTTTAAGAGCATGAACATCCCCATAGTCCTGTCTCCACAATACAGAACCCACCACTTCCTGTAGTAACAATAATCGGCAACGACTGGAGCGAGGGCACAGAGGTAGTTGTTCATGATGATGATTATTATTATTAATCCAGCAAACATGAGACATCCGCCCGACGTGGAGATCATGTCGGCAATTTATAAGAGTCACTCCGTGCGCTCTCTCCAATTCTTGCATATTAATTGTTCGCTCGTGTCAGACCTTTTTCACAGAGGCCATTTTGACATGTCATGCATCAAGCACAGGTGTAATAATTGTATCCCCCGAACGAAGTTCGAGGATACTATGGATTTGGCCTTGTCACGCGTCTGCCGCGTCCGCGTCCACAGAGATTTTCTTGTGAACGCTCTACAGCCCACATAAGTGCACCGATTCTTTTCAAATTTTGCAGGGACATGTATTAAGGTAAGTTCATGACACCTATTGATTTTGGGGACTCTTGGACCATCTGGGCCCAACTGGGGGGCCTTCGGGGGATACATGTGCTCGGTTGCCGAGTGCTCTAGTTATGGTCTCATTCCACCTAGGTGTTTCGGGGTCATATGGCCCTTATGTTGTGGTTGCTGTCTTACAGGAAAGATTGTAACACACAAGGCTATATGCAATGGAACTATAATCACATTTACAAAAGTATTAGCCTAATTGCATCAGTGCTTGCCCTGCTTTGACATGTAAAATGGCAACTGTGAAAAGGATCAATTTCCTGCACCTCTCTTGCACGTCAGTAGACGTCCAAAAAATAACTTATTTCGACATCCAAATGTAGAACCACATATCTGTGGTGTAATCTTAGTTAACAATGTGGAGTGATTTTTTAGCTGTGACCAAGCAGCTCTATGAACGCTTCTTTCTGTCTGTCTGTCTGTCCGTCTGTGACACCTTTTTGACCATGTTCCTGTCGTCGTATCATCATGAAATTTTCAGGAGTTATTGACCTTCACCAAAGTGATGTCCATGCACGAGGTCAAAGGTCAAGTTCACAGAGGTCACGACCTTGTTTGCGGGTTTTCGCGCTGTAACTCCAGTTAGAATTCATGGATCGCTATGAAATTTTGGAAATAGCTTCTAGGCATAGAGGAGGTGTTCTCTATTGTTTTTCAAGGTCATCCGTCAAATCCCAAGGTCACAAAGGCAAAAGTGTCAATTTTGCCTGATTTGACGGTTTTCGCACCGTAACTCAAGTTTAATTCAATGAATGGCTATGAAATCTTACAACAAGCTTCTTGGTATATAGGAGGGGTTCCCTATTGATTTCCAAGGTCATCTGTCGAATCCCAAGGTCACATTGGTCAAAAAAAGTGTCGATTTTGCCCCGATTTCACAGTTCTCGCACCGTAACTCCACTTCAACTTGATGGATGGCTATTACATCTTGGCACAAGCTTCTTGGTACAGAGGTACCCTATTGATTTTCAAGGTCATTTGCCAATTTCGAGATCACACTTGTACAAGGAACCACCAGTCATGGACACTAGGCCACGTGACGGATGCTAGACGAGGTCGCAACTATTAGATCCTTCTGATCTACTTGTTTTATCTTCAAGAGTAGCCTACATATGTTGCGCTACACGAAGTGGTGGGTTTTTTGTTATGAACGGACGGGATGATGGGATGTTCATGAAGTTAAACAGCGATAAGGACTGAATGTGAATTATACAAATTGCCAGCATGATCTGCATGTTGGGCAGACATGGGGTGGTACCAAGGACCATATTGCATGTGAAAAGCCTGGCACAGAGGATACTCACATGAAAAGCGCATAACAGTAATTACGCGCGGCACAAAGTATTACAGCAATCGAGTTTCGCAGGGTTTTTAAGGCTTATTACTAACAAACAAACAAGGAAGAGGCTATTCGTCCCGCAACGCTTCGGCTGAGTCGGCTGAGTCCGATTACAGAATGAAATCGCTTATTGGCCCAGTTGTGGGTAAAATAGCAGAACTGCTTCTCTTATTCGCACCGCAGATAGCCAATCTCTTTCCCCTAATTAACCTCCCGATTGAGCGAGTCGCCACTTTCAACCAACAAACAAACATACAAAGAAAAAAAAAAACAGACGACAATGATAACATAAAAACACAAAATTGCATGTTAACATAATTCTTCATTGTTTTTATTGTCCCAACACAATAAGACTATAAGTCCAGAGCATTATTTTTCATATTATGGATACAAGTTGTTATGACTTCGTTTAATGACCCGTGGAAAGTTGTCATTGAGAAACACATCTTAACTACCCAGTGTACCCAACCCAACTTTGAGGTGCAGTCGGTAGCGAGTATGGCAAAGTGATCGACAGGTCGAAGGCACGAGTCTTCTCATCACCATACAAAAGGAACATTGCTTGTAATAATAAGGTGAGTATTTACTTCAGCTCCCCAAGAACGACATGGAACAGCCTGAGAAATAGGGAAGTGTTGCGAGGGAGGAGACAGGAGAGCAATTTTTTTTTATTTCGTCAAGAATCTCTAAAACAAGTGCTCAGTTGACGTTGAAAAGACGCCCTGAATAACCACATTTGAACTAATTTTTTACCTTTTTTCTGGTGGACGTCGATGTGGGACCTCCAGAGACCGTCGTTAAAAACACGTCATATAAACTTTCATTCTGGCTCCTCAGGGGACGTCATTTAGATGTTTGTGGAAGACCTCGAAAAGACCTCATTTGGACATATTCTTGTTTTGTGGGATAGGTTCAGTGTATGTTAACTGTAAACCCCAGTTAAATGTGGGCAGGACTCTACTTACAGTTGAAATAACAAGGGCGCAATGTGTAATTTAATTGTGAAATTCAGTCAACTTTATAACAGTGTAAGTAACACCTGTTTTTGCAGCACGGTCACTACGACTTGCTATTTAAAAAATAGACAGCTGTGCAATTGGAAAACGTAAACGGACGACACCGTGTACTTGTCACCGAAATTACCTTCATTCGCTGAAGAGCTCTGAAATGCTAGCCTGACTCCCCCAGCCGTCATTCTTCCGCTTGAACCAAAGCGAAGTAGCCAAGTCTGGTTTTACCAGGCTACTGAAATGCTGCTCTTGCTGAAAAAAAAAGCCGTGTTTTCAATTTTGACAATTTTTATTGTCAATAAAGGGATGGATTTGCCCATGAATTTTCAGTTCTGGATCCGGTGTTCTGACTAATTTTGCTACCTATCAAAATATGCGACCTCATCGTTCTGCGCTTGCGGAAAACTGAAATCTCGGACTGTTTCCTCGCTGCTATGTTAAGTATCTTCAAAAATCATGAAAATAGATTTATTTTTTGTGCGCATTTCGACCTGTGAGTGTACATACATTTGCATGGAGACGCTGGGTTTTCCTGAAAATGCAGAAATTAGATAATAATGGCATATATGGGCATATATCTTCAAACAAACTTATCCAACTCATTATAACATCCGCTTTTGTTATAATAAGCTAATAAATAACAAAGTTACTATTGAAACCTGATTCGTATTGCAATATCAAGGCGAAAAAAAGTCTTTACGATCGCTTTGCATTACGGTAGCATTTTTTGACAAGGGAGCAAAATTTGACATAATACCGGCCCTGTGCATGACCCATTTTTCGTACTGCGTGCCTTTACATCCAATGACGTCATGCAGACCAGCGATTAAAATGGCCCCAGCCAGGAAAGGCCTATTGGCTGTAGCAGTATTTTCAAACAGCTCTAATGCCATGATATATTATACCAAGAGCTCTTACTTGACAAAATAATGTTTCTACTAGATTAATCTACAAAACCCAAAACCAGTGAAGTTGGCACGTTGTGTAAATCGTAAATAAAAACAGAATACAATGATTTGCAAATCCTTTTCAACCTATATTCAATTGAATACACTGCAAAGACAAGTTACTTAATGTTCGAACAGGTAAACTTTGTAATTTTTTGCAAATATTAGCTCATTTGGAATTTGATGCCTGCAACATGTTTCAAAAAAGCTGGCACAAGTGGCAAAAAAGACTGAGGGAGTTGAGGAATGCTCATCAAACACTTATTTGGAACATCCCACAGGTGAACGGGCTAATTGGGAACAGGTGGGTGCCATGATTGGGTAAAAAAGCAGCTTCCCTGTAATGCTCAGTCATTCACAAACAAGGATGGGGCGAGGGTCACCACTTAGTGAACAAATGCATGAGCTGATTGACCAACAGTTTGAAAACAACATTCCTCAACAAGCTATTGCAAGAAATTTAGGGATTTCATCATCTACGGTCCGTAATATCGTCAAAAGGTTCAGAGAACCATGGAGAAATCACTGCACGTAAGCGACAAGGCCGAAAACCAACATTGAATGCCCGTGACCTTCGATCCCTCAGGCGGTACTGGATCAAAAACCGACATCAGTGTGTGAAGGACATCACCACATGGGCTCAGGAACACTTCAGAAAACCACTGTCAGTAACTACAGTTTGTCGCTACATCTGCAAGTGCAAGTTAAAACTCTGCAATGCAAAGCGAAAGCCATTTATCAACAGCACCCAGAAACGCCACCGGCTTCGCTGGGCCCAAGCTCATCTAAGATGGACTGATGCAAAGTGGAGAAGTGTTCTGTGATCTGACGAATCCACATTTCAAATTGTTTTTTGAAACTGTGGACGTCATGTCCTCCGGACCAAAGAGGAAAAGAACCATCCGGACTGTTATAGGCGCAAAGGTCAAAAGCCAGCATCTGTGATGGTATGGGGGTGTATTCGTCCCCAAGGTATGGGCAACTTACACATATGTGAAGGCACCAGAAATGCTGAAAGGTACATACAGGTTTTGGAGCAACATATGTTGCCATCCAAGCAACGTCTTTTTCATGGACGCCCCTGCTTATTTCAGCAAGACAATGCCAAGCCACATTCTGCACGTGTTACAACAGCATGGCTCCGAAGTAAAAGAGTGCGGGTACTACACTGGCCTGCCTGTAGTCCTGACCTGTCTCCCTTTGAAAATGTGTGGCGCATTATGAAGCGTAAAATACGACAATGGAGACCCCGGACTGTTGAACAACTTAAGCTGTACATCAAGCAAGAATGGGAAAGAGTTCCATCTGAAAAGCTTCAAAAATGGGTCTCCTCAGTTCCCAAATGTTTACTGAGCGTCGTTAAAAGGAAAGGCGATGTAACACAGCAGTTAAAAGGCCCCTGTGCCAACTTTTTTGCAATTTGTTGCTGCCATTAAATTCTAAGTTAATGATTATTTGCAAAATAAAAAAAAAAGTTTCTTAGTTTGAACATTAAACATCTTGTCTTTGCAGTGTATTCAGTTGAATATAAATTGAAAAGGATTTGCAAATCATTGTATTCTGTTTTTATCTACGATTTACATAATGTGCCAACTTCACTGGTTTTGGGTTTTGTATTAGGCTTGCAGTTTCCTGAAGTTTCCATTCCCCTTTAAGTATAAATTCTGAACAGAATTCTTGGAATCTTTCTGAACGCAGGCCCAGGTCTTTATAGATCGGTGAGTTTGACGGTTGGAGGCGTGGCTGTACAGAAAGATAGGCCTAATGGCTTTTGTAAGGAAGAGTATTGCCCTTCACTGGACTTTGGCCTTTACACACTAATATGGACATTTAAATCGGCAAAATGGTTTCGCTGCTACTGTAGAATCATCATCGCCACCACCTCCACTGTAGATCCTTCATGTTTACTGGATTACCCAAAAACTATTCAACAGATCCTTTTCAAATATAATATGGTGTCAGATTTGTGTCAAAAGTCATAAGCGTGAAAAAACATGCCTTGAGGCAAATTACACTATTTCACATGGGCAGAATGGCATCTGCGTACGGAAGGTCGACGGGACCAAAAACTTCTGGTTCTAAGCAGCATTTTTGTGCTGTAAGTATGTCATAATTATGTGGTTTTTATGCCATAATGATGCTGGTGATGTAAAAACATCAGTTGGCATTCAAAAATGCCTGGTATAAGCCCAGCCCATCCCTTCTTTTAGTTCCCATCTGTTGCCTCAGGTCCTGCCAGCACAATGGAGCTGCGATCTTACCTTACAGAATTAAGTTGAATGTAAATGGATACTGAAATTAAATCAATATGATTGAGAGGAACAATTTGTATTTTCTGGATATGTTGTCTTATAACATTCTGATTACTCGTTAAAATACATTTTTTGCTGGATGTAAATTGGAAACAATTTCAGGAGAAATGAAGCCAATCCAACTGACCTTTTTAATGGATTAACTGCTGTATTCCTGTGGTTAGCACCTTGCTGCTTGAACTGACAGATTGTAACTGATTGATGGAAAACTGTGCTGGCAATTTCCATATACATGTATTTTATGATGAGCGTGAAAAAAAATTTTATCTCCGAAATATTTTTCTGGAAAAATATCTCAGCCAGCCAGTTGTTAAATGAACTCAAAAAACATTACCTCAAATCTAATGTCAAGTCATAAATTCAGATACATCTTCACTAGGGTATTAGCTGATATAATACTGTAGACCTAGGGAAATATATAAATTGGGTGGATCATATGTGTTGCCAGTGATCATGGATATAATATCATTTCTGGCCCAGGGAATTCTTATGGCGGACAGATGGGCTATTATAATATACAACCTCATAATACAGCCCATGGCTGTTATGTTTGTGATCAGGCTGCGGACAGGTTTTTTGACACAGACCCTATTTCTGATAATAAACTGATTGCAGCTTCTCGCCCTGAACAAACCCCCTGAGAAAATCATGTTCTTCAAAATGACGATTCATGCTATTACATGCAGTATGTTTGAAGTATATGTTTCAAAGTTTCACGAGGGGATTAATACAGTATCTATCCATCAATCAATTTACCATATCTGTCATCAGTAATGTTCTGTCATGAAAAAAAAGAGGTTTAGTTTATTCTGTGGCCACTAGGTGGTGTTTATTCTGTTTTGTGTATTATGGCCCACATTGCTTAATATCTGTATCCTGTAGGAGGTCATTTTCTTTTTCCCTGACACCTTGATAGAGAGCACATTGTGAATTCAGATAGCACATTGTGAATTCTCTGTTATGAGAGCCTTTTCCCCAGTAGACTTAGCCAAAGGGCTGAAATACTTAGACCTCAAGACAGACCTCCCTCCATGCAGAGAAGTCTAGGAGTGAGTTTGGACTTCTTGGAAGACGTGCTCACCTTCCAAGTGTCAGTGGCAGAGAAGCCCTATCCTAGGCACAGGGTCCTGTCCACTATTAACAGCCTGTTTGACCCACTAGGATTTGCGGCAAAGGAAGGTTTTTTCTCAGGGAGCTCACCACAGAGGCAGGTGATTTCTGGGAGAGGGGCATCCCAGAGAAGTAAAAGAAAGAGAAAGTGTGGAGAGATGCGCTGAAAGAGCTTGAACAAGTCAAGATACCATGCCAATACACCTCCATCTTATTCAGCCAGGCACAACGTAAAGAGCTGTGTGTTTTCTGTGATGCATCCAAAATCTCCATTGCTACTGTTGCCTACGTATGGACAATCAAAGTGAGCAATAATACAGATGTAGGCTTTGTATTTGGCAAGGCCAAGCTTGCTCCATGCCATGAGACAACTGTACCACGGCTTGAACTGTGCTCTGCCATTTTGGCTGTGGAAATAGCAGAAGCAATTGAGGATGAGATGGACACTGCATTTGACACTGACATTCTGTATGATAGTTGAGTGGTCCTAGGTTACATTCACAATGAATCTAGATGATTTTATGTGTATGTAAACAACAGAGTGCAATGCATAAGGAGGTCAACCAGCTCAGGATATTGGAAATACATTCCTACTCATGAGAACCCTGCTGACCTTAGCTAAAGATCAGTCCCAGCAGGCAGCCTGACCCACACAATATGGTTGTCATTTCTGTTGAAGTCAGTTGAACGTGAGACTGCCCCCACTTCCTTCGACTTGGTTGACCCAAGTTTTCATGTTGACATCCACCCGCAGGTTATTTGTCATGCCGCCAGTGTCACCGCATTGACAGATTAGATCCTAAACGCTTTCAAGGGTTCTCAAGCTGGCGATCACTCGCTCACGCAGTTGCAAGGCTTGTGCATGTTGCCCGCACCCAGTTTGTTCCGGAGGAGGGCGTCTGTTTCTCCAGGCACGCCAGGAGGCGTACCTTGTGGGGAGGGTCCTCCTGCAGGCGCCATCGAGTGGTCCGGAGGAGGGGGCCAGGCGTGGCGCCAGTGTGCTGTGCTACTGGTGGTGTCACCGGTTGAGCTGTGCTGAGGAGGGCGCCAGGCCTGGCGCCTGTGAGCCGGTGCTCCTGGTGGCCCACCAGTGAGCTGCGCAGAGTAGGGCGCCAGGCTTGGCCCCATGAGTGTATTCCGTAGCGGGGCGCCAGAGAGGGCGCCTAGAGTGTGTTCCGGAGGAGGGGGCTCTTTGCTCGCTTGGTGGCATGCCTTGGGGGGAGGGTCCTGTTATGACATGTGCCTGCAGGCCCTTCCCCCTGCTGCATTCTTCGCCTCCACCTTAACGAGCCACACCTATTGCTCTTTAAGGTGGAGGTGAAGCATTAGTATTTAAGGGTTGGCTGCACCTATCGTGGTGCAGCAGTATTCTGTTTGAGTTCCTGAGCCCTGCTGTGTGTTGTTGTGCTGCTGCTCTCCTCTGGGACTGTTTTATCTTTATTATTTATATTAAAGATTTTTCTATTTTTACTCAGCCTGTGCGTTTGGGTCCCTCATCGCTTTTTGGGGAACATGGTCCCAGCGCCCGCCGGCTTTGTCTCTTGCCGGAGGGCCACAATCCATGGCAACTAGAGGAGGGTTAGCGAGCAGTGCTTTTTACATGTATGAGCACCAGGGCTGTTCATATCAAAGTCATTAATTTGCTGGACTCCTCAAGCTTCATAAATGCTCTGCAGTGTCTCTTCTCCCTCAGAGGTTCAGCCCAAACAGATAAGGTCTGATTGTGGCACAAATTTTGCCGGGGCCTGTAGAGAGCTGCAGATAAAATCTCTGATGAGCGATTAGGAAGTGGGTCTTCAACCCACTGCATTCATCACATATGGGAGGCAGCTGGGACCGTCTAATAGGACTGACAAGACGCATCCTAAATTCCATATTGATGAAGGTTGGACTATCAAAGCTTACGCATGAAGTCTTGACCACATTCATGGCAGAAGTCTCTGCGATATTGAATGCTCACCAACTGGTTCCTGTATCCACAGGATATCCAAACTATCCAAACTCTGTGCACTTCATCCACCACAAGGTGAATTTGAGGATCTCTATGGCAAGCAGTGGAGGCAAGTAAAGAGTCTCACCAACACTTTTTGGCATCGCCTGAGGACAGAGTACCTTCCTACGCTGCAGAGATGCAGGAAATGGCAAAAGGAAGAACATAATCTTCATGAGGGCGACATTGTCATACTGAAAGACAGCTTTCTATATTGAGTAATAACAAAACATGTCAAAATGAGGTCAAATCAAAAACCTGTCTGATATGCGATGAAGGGTCATCCTATGCACCTCCCATAAAAATTTGAGCATCCTAGCTCAAAGCGTAAGGTAGATATGGCCATTTATCTTTTTTCACAAAATGCCTCATAGTGGCCAACATATGAATCGCAGGACAGCAATTAAGGCATGCAGGTTGCAATCACCAAGATACATATCCATACCGATTTGCAGCCTTCTACGTGGAGTAATAACAAAACGTGCCATTCGTTTCAACAATTGGCACACCTGACGCCAATTGACCAAGAAAAAAGTCAAAATAATGTCAAATCAAAAACCTGTTTGATATGTGATGACGGGCATGCACCTCCCAGGAAAATTTGAGCGTCCTAGCTCAATGCATGAGGAACTTATGGCCATTTTTCAATTCTCACAAAAAGGCCCCTGGTGGTCAGAAGAGGAAATAAATGAAAATTGTAAATGCATTGTGCACCCCTCTTGGTCACTCTTACACACACCAAAGTTTCAGGTTGATTGGTCTCACAGTCTAGGAGGAGTTACTGTTTTGGACGGACAGATGGACAGACACCAAACTATATTACAAGATTTCCTCACTTTTTCAGAAGCGCAGAGATAATTAAATAAATTTGGAAGGATAAAGGAACAGGCTATTACGACACATTATTTTAGGTAATGGACCACTAGTGCCATTTACTGGCTGTCACTGATACTCAGTTTGTATGTTCTATCAAGCAGAAATACCAGAGTTATACAATTTATCGCTTGCATTTCCTGGTTTTACAACTCCCCTTGTCATCTTTCAGTCATTGCATCACTGTTCGAAATACTCACGAGTTTCCTACCCTATTTATGGGTGGTAATTTAAATGGCATATTTTCAAGCTATTTGGCTAAATATTTTGCTATACTCGTACTAAAGAAATGTCTTATGCTTTGAAGCCATAATTGTATAAATAAAGCGTGGCTAATAAGCCTTTACAGACTGTTTCCAGCAGTGCCAATTCAAACCATTGTTCTTAATCACATTTATTTTATTGAAAAAGGCAGAGTTTGCATAACATTTTATGCTCCATGTATTCATGTAAGTTAAAGTGATGGTTGAATATGCACTATTGATGAATAATAGATTGATGGATGGATAGATACATTATTAATCCCTGAGGGGAACTTTGAAACAAGTAGCTCAAATACACTGCATGTAATAGCAAAAATGTCGTTTTGATCACGTGACTTTTCCCGGGCTCGATCTGCTAGTAAGAAGTTGCATGCAGTTTCTGGATGGCAAGCATACATAGGGCTAACGTTGATTTTTCGTCCACAGCCGTCACCATTTCTGTCGGGCCAACGGGAAAAACCAACGCCTGCGCAACAGCGGTTTGTCCATTGGGCCAACGTCGGTCAACCCATCTGCTACCTTATTCTGCTACCTTATGTCTCAGATTAACACAACTTCAAAAACTCACAAAAAAGCCCAGCAGTTGCAACATTTATGTCATTTCATGAAATGATGCTATGTCGCACTGAGATACCCTAACAAAATACTGATAGTAAAATTAACAGGAAACGCCCGCGTTTGAACACCCTCGGCCTGACTTATGAAGTGTCCCAGAACAATTACACAATAACCAAAGTAGAATTCCA
This sequence comes from Gymnothorax reevesii, assembly GCA_029721435.1. Lineage (NCBI taxonomy): Eukaryota > Metazoa > Chordata > Actinopteri > Anguilliformes > Muraenidae > Gymnothorax > Gymnothorax reevesii. The sequence goes on along the minus strand of CM056574.1, from coordinate 66,165,671 downwards.
CAGAACATACATTTACAAATACAAAAATGCCCAAAGTCCCACAAAAATTTTGGAAAATTCAAATTTCACTAATCTAGAGCCCCGCATATATATGATCGTTCCCCCAGGTATAAACCCCCTAGCTCAAATGCCTCATCAAAATCAGTCCACGACAAATTTTTTTTTCAAAAACGGCAAAAATGCCCCGATCTGAATAATTCTTTCCTGGCCTGGATTCCCTACATTACCGCGAATGGTTTGGCATGGGTTACTAGTTTATTGATGCTGACTTTAGAGGTGCACACACAGACAGACGACGAACTGAAGACAATACCCTTCGGCCTGAAGTCGGGCCGAAGGTAAAAACCGCCCACTAAATTCAAATTGCCTCTTGCGGTAAAGTCGGCGTGTAAGTTCTTCCTTTGTGGATGTCTACCATGGTCTTCTAGATCAAACGTAGGCAAGAAGTAGGCTACTCATACTTATCTTATGAAAGGCAATTTGCGAGCTAATTTTTCGAGGGCTATAAAGAAAACTGCTGCCACAAGGATAACACTGGACTCATGAAATATTATTTTGAGTAGTCCAAGAATTCGTTGCAGGCCTATTAATCATAATAGTCAATACAAAGTTGTATTACATCAAATCAATACACATAGCCAGCGTGTGATTTTCTTTTTATAATCAGTTTTGCGGCATTATCAGTTTAATGGTCATGGGATTGGCTGGTTTTCTGTCTTATGCTCCAAAACAAAAAGAAATTTGACCTGCACGAAACCTGTCACTCACTGTTGGAAATAAAGTTTATCGGAGCACTTTGAATATAACTTTATGAATATGAATTTATAACAATTCTTAAACAAGACATTGTCAGTAACCAGTGTTGATTCAAAGGCCCGTATTCAGAAACGCCACTCAAACTCACCCTCCACTCACCATATAGTGAGTACGATTGAAATGTAACTGGAGTGTGAGAGAGAGATCGACCTACCACTGAGAGAGCGGTCCCACTCCTCGCCAGGTGATATTTACAAACGCCACTCGAGCATAACTGACAGTAGTCGGCACTGGATACCACAGGCGGTGCATCGGCTGCTGTAAAGTGACGCTCACTCCTCACCCTTCAGTGCTGAATGACCTAAACCTGTCGCAGTTTACTTTTCCCGATTAGAAAGTTTCTCAGACTAATTGGTAAAAGGACAATCAATTTTATTTTTGATAGCTTTGTTATACATTGCTTCACAAAATTGAGGTGTTTGTTTCGCACATAAATGACAACGCAAATATCTGCTTGTCTTCATAAATTCTGTGGTAGAGTGTCTCGCGAAAGGCGCAGGACAGCCCGCGAGACTCACTAAGCAACAAGTTGTGACACGTGCCGGACATTTCCTTCTACATTGAGCGGTTAAGAATGTAGAGCAGAATGGAGTCTCGTGACTTACAGCTACACGAGCCTCGCAGACCAATCCACTGGCGCCCCACGAGCTGTTGAGCACAGCATTTTTCGTCCCATCAGTAAAGAAAAGCGCGAGAATCCGAAAGCCTGAGAGTTGACAGATATGCGTCATTAATGAAAACTGGCCGTAGCTGATAATGTTGAGTTTTTGGAGTTTCTGCAATGGTAATTTAAATGAACTTAAAAAAGGGAAATAATTATCGGTGCTCATTCTAACTTAACAAGTAGAACTGGCGACACATGATAATCCTTAGGATTTTTGGAGTTCAAGTAAATAAAATTTTATTAAATGATTGAAAACAGGTCATGTCCAATCATTATTTTTATGGATGTTTTTTAGCTTCCCCTATTTCCAGTTCACCAGTTGCCACTGGCGGGTATACAAATGCTAACCTCCAGTTCACCGCAGTGCAGCTCGTAAACGCTGAAAGTAGGTGGTCAGTCAGCAAGTTACCAGCATCATTCTAGTTAAAATTTGCGTGGTTGCGATTGGTCGAGCACGTGGCTGTAAATGATCCAGAGTTTCTAATGTTTGTAACCACCTGAAAGCCCTGACAACAAAATGCCTGCACTGTCATGGGTTTCGGCCCGCCGGCAAGAGACGCTGGGCGCTGGGACCATGTTCCCGAACAGGTAAAGGGACCCAGACACACAGGCTGAGCAAAAACAAAGGATCTTTAATATAAAAGTGAAAGCAGTCTCAGAGGGGAGCAACAGTACAGACAATGTGAGGGCTCAGAAGACAAACAGTATACTGCCGCACCAAGACCAGTGCAGCCACCTCTTAAATAACAGAACCTCACCTTCACCTTAACGAGCCACAGCTGTTGCCCGTTAAGGTGGAGGCAAGGAATGTAACAGGGGGAAGGACCTGCAGGCAGAACCATGACATGCACAAGTTAGTGCGGCTCAAGGGAGGTGTTCCCTGCGCTCAACCTTCAGTCAGAAAGAGACACTATATTCAGTGTGACTGAGGTCTCTGAAAGCAAATTAGTGTTAGGGCAACCTCTGACTCATTTAGTGTAACCTGACACTAACTAAGTTTTAGTACTCACTCACACTCAATTAGCGTGAGTGTCATTTCTGAATACGGGCCTAAGACTGCATTCAGAGACGTCTCTTTACGAGACAAGGCGGGCTATCCTGGGCAGAGTCGAACTGTAAGTCACCTAGACGTGCAATTTCCACATTGCGTGCTGCCTTGGTAGTCATATAACAAGTCACACAGGGTTCACCATTCTATGATTGTTCGACAGAATTTTAGGGTGCTTTCACACTAAGGAATCAGGCACGTATCCAAGTAGGCCCAAAGTCTAATTCATTTGCTAAGATTGAGCAAAATGTACTGTGCTTGGGCACGGTACGCAAGTCTGCTTGGAAGAGGTGGTCTCGAGCATGGTTCATACGTACTCATACCAAATATGAAAGCAACTGTACTTGAGCACGGAAGTGAACTGTTATATGACATCTTTTTGACTCTATTGTTTGAACAGAAATAGCAGTGAAAGGATCTTTCTGATCAATGGAAAAAATTAAATGCTCGCTCAAAATTTGGGCAGATGAAAACATACAATCACCACTGGATACTACACACAGAAACGAAGAGATTTATTGAATACTTCAGGAATATTCACATTCACATGGATACTGCAGAACAACACAACAGTGCCATGACAAACTAAAGATATTGTGTCAGCAATATCTCAAAGTGCGTAAAGTCTGGCAGCTCAAGTGATGAATGAAAAGGATACATTTCTACAGCTTCTTCTTCTTTGTATATATTTTTCTATTAAAAAATCACTTCGGTGTTTACTATCACTTACTGGATGGAATTTAGACACACAAGCATACTTGGGTACAGAAAGACATTAGTAGTGTGAAAACTGACCAGCGTGGGGAGAGGGGAGGGGGAACAATCGTGTGAAAGCACCCCCAGTCAAGGCGCATGTGCATCATAAATCTGCGTCGCTGCTTATTTTCTAGCATGTGACAGGTGCAGGACAGTGTATATTCTGTGGCTTGCTATTTTCTTACGTACTAATAACGCAAGGGTGCATCACTTAAAGAACTATTATTTTATTACAAGTATTAATTTGTAAGTATTAATACTATCATATTACAGCAACTATATACATAGCTTTAATTATATCCCCTCACAGTAATCATAACGTTGTCACAATTTAAATGACATCATTTCTGAATGAAGTGTGGAATGTTCCACTTTATCACAAATACAGAGAGAATGAATTTCAAGTGTTAAATACTTTATATTGTCATCTCTGGAAAATTTTGTCTTTGAAAATTTTTGGGAACCAACAATGTATAAAAAATAATCACCTGTAAAAAAAGAAAAAAATGCATTCACTGAAGATTCTTGCAATAGGTTTTGTAAGTATTAATGCCTTGAACTGTCCTTTTAAACCGCTTACACATTCTTCTACTGACTGGAATTTTGGAATTTGGAATTTAGCAATCTTTTCATTTTCCATGTTGATCCTGCCAAGATACCTGGATACACAAAGGCAAGCAATTGTGTGAAGAGACCAAGCTAGGGACACTTTAAAATCAAGTAATTTTAATAATGCTGTATTCCCAGCTGAACAAGACAAACAGAGGTATAAGCAGATCTTTATCCTCCTGCCTGGTGTGAACAGGATGCACTCCAGGAAAGCTAACATAAAGCTCAAAGCTGTTCAGTACTTCAAGGACAGCTGCAAAAACCTTATTATCACAGAAAATTGTTTCAGTGAAAAGGTCCTCCTTTTTTGATAAGTACGCATTACCAACCTCTACAAATGCTAATTTTACCCAGTTCTAGAACTGCAGTGGGCTCAAAAATTACTGGCACCCCTGACTGGCAATGCACAAACTATACTTTTAAAAAATTCGAAAAAATATATTAATAGAAAAACTCTAAATAACAAACGTGAGAATACTGTACAATATTAATGTTCCAATGGACCAACCAAAATCATTTACTGATGTAATTAAAAATCTACATGTATTTCCTCCAAATCAAGGTTTCATAATTAATTACACCCCTAATAATTTTTGTAAATAACATCTACCAAAATCATACCAGGTATTAAATTCCACTTATTTAAATTTTATCTAAGTGTTAAGAAGCTATACATCACTTCCCGTTTCACTAGGGTATAAAAATGTAGTAAAAAGCATGCAATATCCCTCTGTCATCCAACACCATGAAGAAAACAAAACAACTGTCAGATCAAAAGAGACAGATGGTCATCGACCTTCATAGATCTGGTACTGGCTACAAGAAGATTCACAAACAATTAAATATGCTACTGAGCTTTGTCAGGGCCTCCTGCCATCCAGCTAATCCCAGATAGCTCATTGCTCATTATTCACTTATCACTTGCACAACTGCAGTTTCCTTTGAGTTGTATAAATACCAGTTCACTTGTTAATGTCTTTTAAATTCCATGTATTTTGCATATCAAAAATTCTGTATTTTGCATATCATAATAATACATCAGTTTTACATAGTGCTTTTCTGGGCACTCAAAGACGCTTCACAAATTCACTCACCCGTTCACACCTTGATGGTGGTAAACTATGTTTATTTGTCGCCTAGGGCAGGTTGACAGAAGCGTGGCTGCCAGTATGAGCCTAGGGCCCCTCCGACCTCCACCAAACACTTGCACACAGCTGTGTTCCTATATTGCATGTTTTTGTGGGTGGGGGAAACGGTAGGAAACCCACGCAACACAGGGAGAACATGCAAACTCCACTCAGAAAGGCCCCAGGCCAGATTCGAACCCACGACCTTCTTGCTGTAAGGCATTACTGCTAACCACTGTGCCACTGTGACACTTGACCATCTCAGATTTGGCTGAAAAAAAATCCAGCCAGTGCTTTCACCTCCTAATAGGAGAAATCCAAAATTTTAGCTCTGAACTCCTTTCGTCATAAAAAAATAGTTTTGTAACTAAGTTTGGGCCGTTTTTGAACAGCGATTTTTGAGAAGCCACTTTCACATGGCTATATCTAGAAAAGTATTTCAGCTAGGTCCTTCAAATATTCAGGGGTGTTACTCTAACTTGAGAAATATGAATGTGTCCCTGTAGCTTCTCATATATTTCTGGGTGCTTAAATTTCCTCAAAACTTTTACTCTACGCTCTGTGGTAACATATTTGAAGGACTGTAAAAAGCCTAATGTAAAAGACAGGGATTTGGTATTGCGTATACAGCTCCCCATATATATTGTGTATTTTGTTTTCTAATTCTGCCCCTCTCTTATGAATAATCTAGAAAATATTAAGGCTTGAAAATGAAAAGAATACAATTTGTGCTAATTTTAACATTTTATACCAAAGAAATGACACCATCCACCGGCATAAAATTGACTGTTTTAGAAAGTTTAGATGCCTGTTATTATCATATCCAAAACTCATGATGGGGTTCTGCTTTATTTTCTCAAAATAAATTTTTGAAAATAAGGTTTTTTTTTGTGGACACGGCATTTAATGGCCTCAGAGGCATATTCAAACATTATTTTATAAAATGCACATAATTAATGATAGAAAGCTTAAACTCAACAAAGTGCTTTATTCCACAAATGATAACTTACACTTGAATTATAACCCATATACAGTTTTCAGATATATCTTGAAATACTGTAGTCCCAACATCAGTGGAAGATCAAAATTGTTACAAATCATTACTTAAAATTATTGTATGAATGAACATTTACATCCAAGTAGAAAAAATTTACCTGTATTCTTCAATTATTAATAACCAGTGTTAAAAAGTGTTTTTGACGGTCCTGCAGAATTGCAAATAATATAACATTTTAAATGTCCAGTTGATAGCACTTAGCACAGATACTACACAAATTATTTGAACTCTTTCATGAAGTACCCCCTTCCCGAGTACCCGATACCCCCTTCCGTTAATGAATTCCGCATTTGAACGTCTGCAGGAGGCATCATTTTTTACAAAGCTAGATCTTCATAAAGCTTATACTTTGATTTGCCTTTGGGAGGGGGACAAATGGACAAATGGGCTTTTAAGACTCACGACTGGTACTATGAATATTTGGTCTTACCGGTCGGGCTGGTTAACGCCCCCTTGGTGTTTCAGACATTCGTCAATGACGTGCTCCGAGAGATGTTGGAGAAATTCATCTTCGTTTATCTTGACGAGATTTAGATTTTTTCTTCAACTCTCTCAAACCACAACACGTCAGACGTGTGCTTGAGGCCCTCCTCAATGCAAAACTTTTTGTTAAAGCCGAAAAAAGTGTTTTTCACGCCCAAACTGTCTCGTTCTTGGGCTTTTTTGTTTCTAAGGGGTCGGTGCGTATGGACCCGGATGAGGTCGCTGCGGTCAGGAATTGGCCAGCACCTCAGAGTTTTAAGGAGGTTCAACGCTTTCTGGGCTTTGCAAATTTCTATAAGAGGTTTATTCGTAATTTTAGCGCAGTTGCTGCCCCCATTATTACGCTCACTAAGAAGAATACCTCCTCAGTGTTTTTTTGGTCTCTAGCAGCTGATGCTGCCTTTCAGGAATTAAAGAAACGTTTTAGCTTAGAGCCTATTTTGGTTTTGCCCGATCTTCCCTCCCATTTGTTGTGGAGGGAGATGCTTCGGAGGTGGGCATGGGTGCTATTTTGTCTTTATTCTTTAACCGTTTTGATTTTACCCTGACCTATCACCCAGGCACTAAAAACATTAAGCCTGACGCCCTGTTATGGATGTACGATCGTTCAGACAGCGATCCTACCCCGGAGCCAATTATCCCAGTTTCTCAGGTGGTGGCACCTATTCAGTGGGAGATTGAGGCAGCAGTTCAGGAGGCTTTAAAGACTGACCCAGGTCCTGGGAGGAAGCCTCCTGGCTGTTTGTTTGTTCCATCTGCTGTTAGGCCACAGGTGGCTCCAGTGGGGACATTCTTCCCACTTGGCTGGGCACCTGGGGGCCCATCGGACCAAGCAGTTCCTGGCCGAACGTTTTTGGTGGCCGGGTATGATCAGAGACATTCAGGATTTTGTTGCAGCTTGTGGCACATGTTCCAGGAATAAGACTTCCCACTTCCCTCCCTCTGGTCTGCTGCGACCTTTGCCCGTTCCCAGGTACCCTTGGATGCATATCGCGTTAGATTTTGTTATGGGGCTGCCTGTATCTAACAGCAACACGGTCATTTTGGTCGTGGTTGACCATTTTTCTAAAGTGGCTCATTTTGTCGCTCTACCCAAGCTGCCTTCGGCGCGGGAGACAGCGCATCTTGTGGTTAACAATGTGTTCCGGTTGCATGGGCTTCCGCAGGATGTCGCCTCTGACTGAGGCCCTCAGTTTACGGCCAGATTCTGGCAGGCATTTTGTAAGCAGTTGGGGGCCACTGTGAGTCTCTCCTCTGTGTTTCACCCGGAGACCAACAGGCAGACGGTACGTACTAATCAGTCTCTAGAAAACACTCTTCAATGTTTGGCGGCGGATAATCCCTCGTCGTGTAGTCGATTTTTAGCTTGGGCCGAATATTCCCATAACTCGCTGAGTAATTCCTCCACGGATCTTTCCCCGTTTGAGGCCCAGGTAGGTTTCCAACCCCCACTATTTCCTGAGACTGAGAATGATTCCGAGATTCCCTCAGTCAACCCTTTCATTCGTCGCTGTCGGTCGGTTTGGACTAAGGTCCGTTCTTCTCTGTTGCGCCCGGGGTGCAAACAAAAATCCTTCACTGATAGAAGGCGTTGTTTGGCCCAATCTTATCAGATGCCTTTGTGATTTCTATACATCAGAAGTTTGTTACAAGATGATAACAGAAAAGTGGTTTTCATGCGACATTTGTACGGAGTTTCAACATAATTTCATAATAATAACGGATGAATAGCGAAGTTCTGCCTTTTATATGGAAACACTGAGGAAGCACCATGGGACGCCTGCCTGTTGCAGCCGGACTTCAGACATATTAATGGAAACATAGCTTTATGGTGCATCAAATGCATAGCCGTGTCCTGACCACAAATATCTTGATCAAATACTGGCACCATCTCCCTAACAATAGCCTCCACATATTTTACGACCGGTGAATTATATCTGATTAGTGGGCTGACCCCAGTGAGTGTTGTGCCAGCCAGCAGGGATAATAAGCCAGAGGCCCCGGAACTAAAACCATAGTATCTCCCGACTATTGTCGTAGGGGAGATACAATTTAAATATAAAATTGAAGTGTCCATATATTTTATTTACAAATGTTCATAATAATAACAGTGTCCTCTGTGGGCCCCTGTGAATGCTGGGCCCCTTGTATCATCTGTTGGTTTCCCCCCTGCCCTTACGGCACCATTGGCTGATGCATTTTAGGTTATCCTGTGCACAGTTTCTGGCTCCCCAGATAGGAAGCACCTCCGCTCCGGATCTGCCCCGGCTCTGAGCCGGATCAGCTGGAGTCGGCACAGAGCTGGGGCAGATCCGGAGCGGAGGTGCTTGCTGGCTGGGTCTCAGGCAGTTAAACAAAGTACAAGTTTTATTACTGCATTCTTAGCATACTGCTGGATGCTGAATAGAAATGAGAAATAAAACCTTGGCGAGCGGGGCAAAAATGACGTCTCGTGTGGAGTTGGTGCAATAGTGACAGTATTTCATAACTAACATGGCAATGTTACAGTAAAGAATCATGAAATGCATGTTTTGATTTATGCAATCCTAACAGTTTAGCCGAATATTAATCACCTTGGCCGGCTGTTAACAGCACTGACGATGTCACCCCCCTTTACGGGTTCATGTGACTTGGGCTGTGTCCGAAATCACTCACCACTCGTTCTATCGTGCACAGTAGGTTCGCCATTTTGTAGTGCTGTCTGAATTGTGAATAAAAATTATTATCCCCAATATCGTGAACTCATTGCATCCCACAATCCACCGCAAAATGTACTGACCAACCATGGTCACGACTAACCCAGCAATATGTCCCATCATGCATTTCACACAAAGTGGAGGAGCAAGATTACTTCAATTTACAGCACCGACACACAAGCCAGGTTGTGTCTAAAAGCATTTCTTTCTTCTGCCCATGAGCTCACTCCATAGTCACCTACATATGACTCCCTTACAGTTAGTATGGAATAGTGAATGAATGAGTGATTTTGGATGCAGCTTTGATAAGAATGGCGGCGCTCATCAAAAATGCAGATTGATGGTAAAAACATTGATTTAAAATGGTAAAGGTCCTTTGAAATCGATGAAAATTTCAGGATTGGTAGAGATTATGATAATCTATCCAATAATTAGCCTTTTCCCCTACAATAAGTGAGTGAAGTATTCCTGTAAATTTCAGCTATGTCTTCGCCGCCTCATGATTTGGCATGCTCTTGTTGGCGCTTTAATTGTGCTTTATCATCTCCGTGGGGACATCCGTGTATTTTTTTTTATTTTTTATTTTTTTTGAAAACGAAGGAGTAAAAACCCCGTTTAAAAAAATAAACGTGTTAGTGTAGACAAGGGGTTATTCTTTGTTCGAAGAGACGGGGGTAGGCCTATGTGACGTCAACTGCATACAGTCCAGCCTGTGAGCACGAACAGCACTCCCACCATACTGTCAGCAATATCTTTCTTGAGCGACTATGCGACACTTTAAACGGAAATATCTGGATTTCATTTATTCCAAAACGAGTGGAGACGTAAAAGTCATTTACAGAAATAATCGGTGTTCAATAGAGCATTTTTATACCGGAAACAGCAGGCTGTAGATGCTGTGCTATTTTTACCACTGACCGACACCCCTGAGGGCGGGGTTTGTCTACGGCGGTGTCAGTCGCAGCTGCGAATAGCGAGGGGGCTTCATGTTCTGATTTACGCTGATAAATTAAAAAGATGCGCCGTACGAGGTCATTGGCGTGGCTCTCTCGGTGGATTTAATCATCTGCATTTCAGAGAGTTGCTCAATTGAATTTGCCCGCTATTTATTATAGTGGACGTTACTCTCTGATGGGCTACACTCTCTTATTTTAAGGTATAGCTGTGTCCAGTAGTATTTTGCTCTCATTATGCTATGGATCGTTTGCACAGTGGCACATCTGTGAGGCAAATAATTGCATAAATTAAAGCTGCATAAAGGTTTTGATCATATCTGTACAGGTGGTTGCGCAGGGTCCGGCGTGGCTGCACCTTGACGTTATGAGACAATTACCGAGCTCCACTGTATATCGTCTTGGATGTTGGACACATACGCTTCGTATTGAAATGAGAACTCGTATGATGTAAAAGACAATACAGCAGCATATGCGTCTTCTAAATAACTGCTTTTCTAATACTGTATCGTGACCATATTAGGACAAACCCCGCGCTTTCACACTAGCCTTACTGCAGTTCCCCTCCATTGACAACAACCCACCCCGGGCATTTACAAACGTTCCCGTATGTTGGCGAACACTTTCTGCAGATAGAGAAAATAAATACAGGGCGCTTATTCTTCCTTATAGGCTTAATAATAATGCTCGAAGCGTCTTATCTTTGCCTGTGGAAATATGATTTAGTCATTTGAAGATTAAAGTGAATTTTCATCACAGGATCTCATCGAGCCGACCGGGAGTGTGTGGGGAGGTTTCACATCGTCTGCCAATCAGTTTTACGCTTCTGGACTCCGCATCGTGACTATTCCGGTGTGGTACGTTACATCAGGATACATTTTCCCCTTAAGCTGCGGAGTCTGAGGGTGTTTTTTACTCGGGGACCTGATGTGTGCATAACTATCGTTGTGCAGCCATCTGCATTTTTATGTTTGGGTGATGCTTAGAAAAAGAATGAACATTTACGCATAGTGGTAATGCGTCCTTTGTGGGATAATCTTCAAACTGGATATACCTGAGTAAGAATTGAGGATGGAATCCCTGTAACGGCGTTAATGAGCACGTGCTTCGTAGCTTCGCCCCTTATTCTAGTCCTTGGTGCTTTGAATCGTTTTTTATTAACTGATGTTTTAATTTCATGTTTGCCCTGAGCATAGGCTGTGCACGCGTTATAAAGTCCTGTAAGGGACCAACTGGTACATTGCCTCCTGGGGCCGATGTTGCAGTAGATTGAGAAAAATGGTAAAACGCTGACCACTCAACCTCTCAGGTTTCCTGATTTCATTGTGGATCTTATAATTGCAAAACGGTAAGAGCTACCGAGCCTGTTTGCCAAGTGAAGCGTGCGCTTTGCGCCTTTGTTATGCATTGTACTCGGTATAATATACTGGCTAACATATTTTCTTCGGGAGCTCGACGTTGCGAAAAGCTTTTAAGACACCATCGGTTGATAACAGCTTTGAAGGGATCTTTTTTTTTTATTTGATCAAGTTTTTTAGCCTGTTATTTTCTTTCAGACTTGTCATGGAGAGAATCAAAGTGGCACTATCGCTAACTCCTTGATAAGCTGTTTCAGAATCTTACCACCCGGGGTCGTGCAAACGTCGAATTGATTGATTGATTAGTGAGTGATGCTCGAGTCTCAACACTCCTTCCAAAGCTTTGCTTATCAAGAAAATTGAGAAAGGTACTTGATGAAGGTGATGTGGGTTATTACTTTTTAAAAAAATATCATTTCAAAATGCGATTGGAAGAACTCCGGGCAAATTGAATTGTGTTTCCGGAAATAGAATATGGTCGGCTACGGGCACGTCGCTATTCTGGTAGGATTAAATTGATGGTGCTGGGCGAAATATAATTCGCGAAACTGCGGGTGTAAAGAATAACACGAGCGCCACATTCTGCCTGCGGTTTTTCAGTCACATTTTGCCTCTGTGATCAGAAGCTAGGCCATTTATAGACTTAATTCGGCGATGAATGCAGCCAGAATTGACTGAGCCCTCGCACAAACCAGTTTCGGGCGAAGAAATTAATTAATTCCCGTCATCAAATTGTTGCTGTCAGAAAGGCATGATGACAGATTGTGTGCAAGCAAGCGGTATGACACAGCTAATGCTATGGATATAGCAAACACAGCAATATTGTATTTTCACAGCAGGGGATGCTGTTATTGGATAAAAAACAGGCTTAGGGCTGTAGGGTGGAATATCTTGGTTAAGTACAATGACCGGAACAGCCTGCCCTGGCAAGTTTGGTCTGCCCTGTCCCTGGAATCTGCTACATTTTCTCTGAAGACCCACGTTTTCTCCTTAGCTTTTATTTCAGGTTCACATTTTGTGTTGTAGATAGTGAGTGGTGCAGTGTAATTTTGTTGTCGTTTATGGTGGTGTGATTTTCTGTAGTGTTCTGTATTTGTTTGTAATTGTAGCCACGTGCAACTGTACAGCACTTTGGTCAACATCGGTTGTTTTGAAACGTGCTTTATAAATAAAGTTTGAGTTGAGTTGAGTTGACCTGATCCTTGGACTGAAATGGAATTCTGGGTGCCACAAAAGCGCTGAATAGTCGCAGTTGTTATCAACCCTGTTTTATCAAGGAACATTTACCTCTTTCAAATGGAGTAACACTGAACAGAAAGGGAATTAACCTTAAAAAAATTTTCACCTGGCATCTTATCTTCAATCCTGACTGAAACATGCATGTTAAATTAGATTGTTGCAGTGGTTCTTCTGATTTCATGTTTTGATTTTTAAGCTCTGTGTGTCAGACAAGTCTGTGGAGTACTGTGGAAATAGGGATCCAGTGCACTGCGGGCCTTATCCACACTGACCAATGTCCTCTTTCAGGGGCCAGGCCTGAGTTGCCATGGATACGAGCTGGCTTGCACTGCAGGTCGAGAGGGTGGAGAGGAGTGTGGCATTCCTGCGGCAAGATCAGTTGGCGCTGCTAGATGGCCTTCATCGTGAAATACTGTCTTTGCAGAAACGCTGCACTGGTCTGTATGAAATTTATCGACTTCCTATCACATGACCCTTCACCAGAGAATCACTTCCTGCCATATGACCCTTCACCACCAAATTAGTGTTTGCTAAATGGTACATTCGGCACATTGGGGGGGCAAGATCGCATAGTGATTAGCACTGTCGCCTCACAGCAAGAATGTTCAATTTCCGCCTGGGGCCTATCTGTGTGGAGTTTGCATGTTCTCCCTGTGTTCATGTGGGTTTCCTCTGGGTACTCCGGTTTCCCCCGCCCACAAAAACATGCCTCATTGGAACACTCCAACCAGTACCCCTGACCAAGGAACTGGCTTTAGAACTGGAGTTGGTCCCCGGGTGCTGCTCTGTGGCTGCCCACTGCTCCTAACTATAGGATGGGTTAAATGCAGAGGACAAATTACCCCACAGGGTTCAATAAAGTGTATCTTTTCTTACATTCACTACACCGACTGGCTGAAGAGATGTCAGTGCGAGACTTAACGCAGGCATCTAGGGCGGGGTCCAATCATCAGTCATTAAAACAGATAATTTTCATATTGCGTGCTGCTTCAGCAGTCATTACATTTTCTTTGGCAAGTTATGCAGCTATCGCCACATTTGTTGCTGTGCACACAGTACAACCAGCTAAATGGACCAGCTCTGTAATAGGTGCAAGAAACAAATTAGATTATGTCAGAGTGAAGTCACGCAAAACGGAACACTTCTTTAAAAAATTAGGGTGTGTATTTTATTATTGCCAGTGAAGGAACTGTTTACATATTCTGATCTTGGACTTGTTCAAATGTATGGAAATCATGATGAAAAGTAAATATTTTGACCCATCTTGGAAATTGCTGTGGTTGAAGTTGATACTATGAAACTTTTATGTCACGTCCGACACACTCCATTAAAACCACACCGACAGTGTAAAATGAACCAAAAGTTGTTTTCTGAGGATTTAGTGGCATAGGGAGGCAGATGCGATCAGATAAACCGGGAGAGGATTTTTTTAAAACCATGAACAAAAAATACGATACCATGATATTTAAAATTTGTCCCCAATCACCAAAAAAATTTGACTTCTGTTTTTGCAGTTTAATTCTGCATGATTTGAATATAAAATAAACTCTCTTAATTTGTTGTTATAATGTTGTTATAACTAAGTGTTAACCATCCATAACATTTTTATGCATTTTTATTATTTTATTATTTTTTGTTTACTCCATGGGATCAAATTACCTGTGTGACGGACATGACATTAGTGACATGTTACAGAGTCAATGCTTTTCAATAGAATTAAATGGTACTACTTTGAAATGTAGAAGTTGTATACAAGCCTTTGTGTTGGCCATTAGTAACAAGAAAATGTACAGATCCTGTTTAATGCTCATTGAGGACTTGCCCCTAACATAATAATATGATGTGGGGAGCTCCGCAAATACTGTGGCCTCTTGGCTTGGTTTTCAGTCATTCTTAATGTTTTACTTGGTTGGAGAGGGAACTGACATGAGGAGTGACTAATGGAAGTGAATATGTTTTGTCCTGGAGCATTTCTTTGGTTATCTTTGAATTCATTGTCAAGACATAACTCACATGGCTTTCATTGAAAGTTAACATTTGCACTGGATGTCAAGAAGTTTTCTGTGATGCATTATTCCACTGGATCCCAAGCTCCAGAACTTATGTTGAATACGTAAACTAGGTTAATATAGCTTGTCAGATTGCCCCCTGTAAACAAATATGGTATAAAGTTAAGTTGTCCTACTTCATCCAACTTTGAAACTTTAAATACTAGTTTTAAGTCAACATCAAGAACATTTTGCAGCTATCTAACCAGTTTTTTGAAATTCATCAAAACTGAACAACATTTGAAAGTTAGTGTCCTGAATAGCCGCCCTGCCGTCAACAGACAACTGTCCAAGTTCCAGTTCAGATTTATTTAATGTATTAATCCCATTAGTCAACAGGTCAACGAAGGTGGCTCTGACTTTGTCCAACTCTGGCACCCACGATCTTCCCCAGTCAAGCCTATTGGTCCAAAAAATACCCCCCAAATCAGGAGGGGACACTCAATCTGATAGAGTTCCATTGAAATATACAGAAAGGGACCCCTTTTTTCACTCAAATGATAATTTGACCCCCAATCATGATAATCTCTTCAGAGTCCTGTTAATATGATTCATTTTCCGTGTATTACATTGGTTTTGTGGTGATTTTTAACCGATGTCTTCAAATTTCTTGGATAAATACTAGTGCTATGGACATGTGGTCCAAAACTGAGGACAGCTTCCTGCTAATTGATTATTTAGGTGTCCAGTTGTCTTGCATGTTCGATCACGTGCAATAAAATTGCATGATGAAGTACTGCCACTGTTCAAGATAAATGAACGTCCTTGGCGGACGTAAAAATACCCGGGACATCACAAATTATATATTCTATTTCTGGAAGAATGAAATTGTTCCATTTTTAGTGACTTCGCTCATAAGTGAACACATGAACAACATCTAACATAGAAGATTGCGAGGCAAGTTTTCTTAATTAGGTTTTCAGGATTCAATCTCCTAACCAATGAGGGTGAGCGCACATGTTCAGCCAGATTGCCACAGTTGCTTCTGTGGAGCTGCGCTCGACTTAGTGTCCGCCTTGATCACTAGAGAGTGATGAGGCGCATGTGATCATCACATGAACATCGCGGCCAGACGTCTGAGCTAGTCAGACGATTCAGCTTTCATGCACTATAATTTACCTGCAACCCATCAAGAAAAAAAAGCTGTCTGCAGTCGACTGCATGAGCCGATTGTGCCTATAATCACCGAATCACTTCTTTTCACCTGATATGTCTCTAGCAAATCGAACACAGACTTTGTGCTCTCCGCTTTGTCTTTGTTCATCACCGTATTACTTGTAATGGAAAATTACTATCAGTGATTCTCAATATTATTTGACTTCTTTCATCTGTGACTTTTTCTTGGTGTTGTTTGTATTCAGTAGAAGCATTTACATTTTCATGTTAATAAACAGGAAGTACCATCATAACATTCATGATAAGGACCTTCCCCTTGTGGTGGTAGTGACGATGACACAAGTGTTTTTCCTGTGTTCCCCAGACCTGACCTGTGAGCTGGAACTACAGCCCCCACGACGCACTTTAGCAGGTACAGTATCCTCTGTGAGAGAGAGAGAAAGGTGAAAGGAAAAGAGAGTCGTGCTCACGGCCAATACAAAAGGTCCATGCATTCATCCACCCTTAACCACTTAATGGTCCCATAACACCCAACTGAGGAAAAACTAGTAGAATCTGTTGAAGTTGTTTTTGGAGTTTACGTAATGTTAAAATAAATTAAAGCAATTCTTACCTTTCTGGCATGTAGTGGAGCGGGTAACTTGAGAATAGCGAGGAAAAAGTGCAAATAGTGATACAAGCATGAAATTCGGCATAACTATTCTTTGTCTCCTGTCTCATAATCAACCTCCGGCCACACAGAATTTGACAGTTTTTCAAAATGGCTTCCTTCCGATATACGAATATGGACATTTAATTCCTTAATCACTTATACATTTCTTTATCATTGTCAGTTTATGCTAAAATATTGAGAGCAAGCCTACAAGTACTAAGATTATGTAAAATAGTTTCAAGAAACATCCAAGATGGCTGTCATCATATCCAAAATGGCCGCCAAAGAGCAAAATATTTGCGTATAAGTTCATATGTGCGCTAAAAGGTCAGGTAATAGATTGATCTGGGGTAAATCTAGCTGGATCAGTTTATTTTTGCAAGTAAGAAAATAATTAAGCTCTTTTTAATTAATTTTCATTCTAATTTGAAAACATGAACATAAAGGTAAATATAACATTGTAATAGTGTAGTGTCATTGCACTACCAGGGCACACTGGTTGACACTATAGCTGTGAAACTCAGCATAGGGTTCAATGCTAGCTAATGGTAGAAATTTGTCATTAGTTTCCCAAATGCTGTTTCTCTAGCCCCATTTTAAAGTTAAACAGCCGCACCTGAATTGACAGGATGTGCCAGCGCGGGAGAGCCGAGCCAAAGAAGACGGGGCTATAGTCTTCTGGAAGGTGTACAGATCACACCTGAATTAAATAGCATTGGATGAATGATGGGGCTAGGGGTAGAATTGTAACATATCTGAGCCTAGTTGTATCCCATATCTGAAAGTGCTTACATGTTGTATAGGTGGTAAAAGGACAAGGATTGGAAGGGTTGGTTTAGTTTATCTCTTTATGACTGTAAGAATGGCAAGATATATGAATTCACAATGATTGTGTAGAAAATATGCAATTTTTGTAGCTTATAGGCTGAAAATATTCAAAATATAGAGCAAATTTGCCACCATTTTAAAAACGTGTCAGCCATCTTGGATATAACTATAAAGTGAAATGGCCGGAGGTTGATTTTGATTTATGGGGATATTAAGAGTTCTCATGCAAAGTCTGTTGTTTGTATCACCATTTGCTCTTTTTTTCAGCTACCCCGCTCCACCAATGTGGCACCGCACTTAGTAAAAATTTGAACATGAACAACTCCGCCTCCCTCCAAAGTCCCACCCTCTTCCCCCTGCCTGACCTCTGAGGCTCCCTTCCTCCCCTTACGCGTGCGGTGAGAAAGTGAGCAGCGCGATTGAAGCTGCTTTCACACTGGGCGCGAAAAGAATTTTATGCACAACAGATTATCTGGTCTGCTGACAGTAAGGTTTCTTTTGCTGGTCACTGTGATTTTAAACACAAGTTCACCATGGGCTGATGTCACAAAAACATTTTAGTGTGTGTATAACTAACATGCGTTAAAATTTTAAATGCATATTAAAATGCCGCTGTACGCGGACTGCTAAACAAACGTTTAAACACCATTTCCCAAGATGGAATCATCGCACGTTTAACTGCACCCAGATAACCTTGCGTTTAGCCCGCAGACTAAACAGGTGCGGTCAAATTATGACAACCTGCCATTGCGTAATGGGCATTTCCAATTGTCGTTACTGGTTAACAACCCCGTATGTAAGGGTAATTGCGTTGTGGACACGCCTTTCGCACAGAGATATGGGCAAAGAAAACGTGGCAAGAATTTAACTTTGCTTCAAAGAATGTCAAACTTTCTTTGCGTGTCCCGTGGACGTGAGCAAAACGTTGACGGCAGACGCATCCTTCGCCAAAAGGGTTTCATCCTCGGCATTCGTGATGATTTCACACACTCATCTGCACTTTCATTATCGGTGAAGCGTAGAAATGCAGTTCGGAATTCACTCATGGTAGCCGTTTTAGAGAATGTAAACGTAGTTGTAAATGTAAAATAGGACCTTGCAAAACCCCAGATTTTAATGCGTCAGGGATGCAGGACGCGTACCTAGGAACATCACTGGAACAATAATTATTTTCAAGGGATGTTCAGTGCTGCACCATTTTTATTTGACCATCCGTCACTAGGGTACAGTAATCATAAGACTAAGACTATGTCTGTTGCGAAGCTAGCTGCAGCTTGTTTGATTTACAAGGTTACATTATTGACATTTTATTTTGTTTATTCCTGCTGACCGTCATGTGGTGGTGCATATTTTTACTTCTAAGTTGCATCAACTTTAGCTATTACATGTTGACTGCTATGCTCGCCAGCTGCCTCTCAGCAATGAGAAGGTAGTTTTCGGCCATAATCTATTCAGCAAGTGAGCATGAAATGGCCTCCTTTAATGTTCTATGTATTTTATCGAAACACTGACTGAGCACCAGTAAACTTCCCGTCATGAGATGACAGGTACAGTCACTAAACTAACATTCGTGGTGAGTGATCTTTTTAGGGGGTGGGGCTTAAGAAGTTAAAACGTACACACTAACTGGATAGAAATTTCCATTTATTTCTCAAAGTAGTGATTTCACAGACAAAAAATATCAATCACAATACATATTTACATGTAAAAATGAGCAAAATATATTGATTACATCAGACCTTTAATCCAGGGCTGGGTCATGGTGGCAACTGGGCAAGCAGAGTAGCCCAAATACCCCTCTCTCCAGCAACCTCCTTGAGCTCTTCTGAGGGGATCCCAAGTTCATTCCATGCCAGATGGGAAACATTGGGCCTCATGAAAGAAATGATATGAGAACAAATTTTTTTGTTGTTTTTGTTCGTATCTCTGATTTTTTCTTATTGTGTTCTTACCCATTGATTTCTGGAATGTACCAATGTTTTCTTATTTTTGCTCTTCTCTTAGGCAAGAGAAGATTTTACGAGTGGTCGAGAGCATTCTTACCGAGATAAGAGAGAACAGAAAACTATTATTTATGTCCTCAAATAGCTTGTCGAATGCACGGAAACACAAGTTTTAAAACCTAAGGATTAATGCATCATATAATCAAATTTTGATTGTTTTATGTTTTTGAGAAATTATAATGATTTTGTTGTTTAATTCTTGGGCTAAAGAGTTCAGCCAGTTGATGCTAATTAGGACTAAGCTATAAAAACCCTTAGATACTTGCGTAGGTTCTGCTTCTGAATGGCTTACCTATTGCTGTTGGAACCTTTAGCCATCCAGACCTTGCGCAGAGAGCGCGTTTTTTTTAAAGATCACGCAGATCTGTTTGCTGAGACAGATGAATGGCTCCTGAGCTGATTTAGGGCGCTTTTACGCAAGGTACGATTGCTCCTTACTGTGTCACAGTACGACTGTCCCCCCTTCCCTCTCCTTTCTCCTCTCTCCCCTCTCACACTAGTAATATCATACCGTACCCGAGTACACTTGCATACATGTCAAAATTCCAATACAGTGCGTTGCAGTATGCACCTGGGTGGTTTTAAATGGGGAACAATTTTAAAAGGAGGCGCCAATATATTTAGGGGGATTTTATTATGGAAGGGGGTTTAGAATATTAATATCAAATATTGTTATCGTGAATGCATATGCTGCGCGAGCCCTAGCAACCTATTGTGTCATCTGTAACATGGATTCCCTTATAGCAGCATGAAAAATTAAACCCGAAAGTTTCTTGACTGAATGCTTGATGCTTTTACACATCCGAGTCTTTCTCTGGGTACCCAAACATCAAGATAAGCCGAAAATATAGTGATTTACATTTGATATTGATAGATGTTGCATAAGGAATTCTTTCGCTCTTGAGTTTTTGGCCGATTATGCTGTCCACTGCCTCATACCACGAAAATTTATCTTTCTCATAACTTGAGCTGCCGGACTTTCGCACTGCCTCACGCACTTTGAAATATCGCAGCCGCATTTTCTTCAGTTTTACATGGCACTGATCTATTATTCTGTGATAACCACACAAATGTAACTACTCACGAATTATTCCATAAATCTTCAAGTTTTTGCTTGAAGTATCTAGTTGTGATTGTATGTTTTTGTCCACCTACGTCTCAAGCTAGTTCTGAATTTCTTCGTTTGAATGGAGATATCTTTTCGCTGCTGCATTTGTTTGAAGAAGAAAGCCATGATACATATAGTAATCTTCCGTGCTGAAGTAGGGTTGCTTTCAGATTTAGTATGAGTAGGGATGAACTGTGCCCGAGTATGGATGAATTGTACACGAGCAGTTGGCCCTTTGCACAGGGCACGACACCTGCCCTTACAAAGTGTTTAGTGGGTGTCATATGCTAATTTAAAACAACCTGCCATGTGCCTCCAATTTACGATCAAGTGAAATTCAACATTCAGCAAACCTGGGTTAGAGCAGATTTGGAGGCTAAGAGCGTTTGGTGCATCCGGAGTTTATTTCTCTTACTTTTTTCTTAGCAAAAAAATAAGAGAAATTTAAGATAATGTTGCTGCATGAGGCCCATTGTCCCTCCAGCTATTCCTGGGTCAGCCATTGTGTTTTCTCCGTGGGGGACACATGGACGAACACCCCAGTTGGAAGGTGCTTTGGTGGCATCCTTATCAAATGCCCAAACCATCTGAACTGAGTCCTCTTTGTGCTCTATAAAGAGCTCCTCCATTACAAGGGCTGAACCGCCCATACAGCACTCAATCTTTAACTCTTTTTTCTCACTTCTGAGTATGATCTTAGAGATACAGGGATTCCTCCACTGTGTACAGTTGTGCCCCCTCTCTTTTCCCTGGAGAGAACCAAAACTGTAGGTTCAGTGCTGTGGGGCCAAAAAGTAACATCATCCTCAAACAGCAGAGATGCCACTCTTTAGCAAAAACCAGAGACTATTCATAATTTAGCCTTGAGATCCTGCCCATGAAAACCAGGAACAGGATAGATGACTAGGCACACCCTGGAAGGAGTCCCATACCCACCTTGAATGAGTTTCCATTGCAAACCCCAATTCCAATGAAGTTGGGAAGGAGATGGTGGTTTGGGGGATTACACACTTCTCTGCTTTGATGTAGAGCTGGTGTTGTAGTAGACGCTCGAGTACAGTCCTCACGTGTTTCACATGCTCGTCATAGGTGCGGGAGTGTCTCAGGATGTCGTCAAGATAGTCGATGAAGTATCTCCCCAGCAACTCTTGTAGCAAATCATTGATGAATGACTGGAACACAGAGGGGGCCTTAACCAATCCATATGGCATGACAGTGGTCAGAGGTGGTGCTAAAAGTTGTCTTCTACTCATCTCCTTCACTGATGGGGATTAAATTGTAAGTGCTGCGGAGGTTGAGTTTTGTGGAGATCTTAGCCCCTCAAAGTTGCTCCATAGCACTGGAGACCAGGGGGATTGGATAACGATACCCCACCATCAAGTCATTGAGACCCCTGTAGTCAGTGCAGGGGCGGAGACCTCCGTCTTTCTTCTGGACGAAGAAGAAGCTGGTGGATGCTGGTGGTGCGAATGAAGTCCGGGCTTCTTGTACATACTGCTCCAGTGCTTGAGTTTCAGCGACAGATAAGGAGTAGATTCGGCTCCTCGGGGGTGCCAGAAGTGCCAGACAGTAGCACTATGGAACAGTCCCACGGACAAGACAGGAGAAGTTGAGTTGCTTGAGCTTTGCTGAACGCCAACTGCAGGTCCCATTATTCTTTGGGAATCTCATGCCGGTCTACTTGAATAGGGCCCTCGACAGTAGTGAAGGCTATAAAGAGGGGGCCACGATACTGTCGACATGAGGGTGACCGGAACCGAAGCCGTCTGGAGTGCCAGAGGATAGTGGGGTTATGCAGTAGTAACTTTGGGAGACTGAGGATTATAGGGTGGCTGGAGTACTTGAGTAGCAGCAGCGGAATTTTGTCGGGATGGCGCTGTTGGACACACAAGGAGATCGGAGCTGTCTGGTGGGTCACGCTGCTGTTACATTTTCCATTGATGGCTGCCACAGAAAGGGGGATGTTGAGCCGGTGAAGTGGGGTACCAAGTTGTCACACCAACTGGCTGGAGACAAAGTTGCCCGCTGCACCGGAGTCAATCAGGGCCTCTGCGCAAATGGTCACACCGTACAGGATACCTTGACTGGAACCTTGAATTTCTGCCCAGTAATGGCAGTGGGTGACACCTGTACCTTAGGGGTGCTGTTTCTCCCCCCTGACTGTGGGTGTAGGGGCTGGCTCTCTTCAAGGGATGACGGTCATTGGATCTGGTTTATCCCATCTGGAACCCCTGGGCTGGGCCCGCTGCCTCTGTTGCAGATGCTGGTCTAGGCTGATGGCTGTGCTGATGTAATTGGACAGAGACATTTCTAGGTCTCTGCATGCCTTTTCCACTTGAAGATCTGGACACAGCCCCTTCCTGAAGATGGACAGTTAAGCTGGCTCACTCCAACTGCTGGTTGCCGCCAAGGTGCGGAACTGGAGGGTATAATCGGCAACGGTCTTGTTCCCTTGGCTCAGGTCCTGCAGTCAATCTCCAGCCTTCTTATCGGGGTGATCAAAGACTGAGCAGAACAGCAGGAGGAAATCGGCATTGGTGGTAAAAGCCGATTCTCCCCAAACAGCCATCGCCCAATCTAGAGCCCTCCCAGAGAGGCGACTCACCACTGCAGCAATGATCTTAGCATCACTCAGGGCTGGGTGGTGGGTGAAATACAGGGCACACTGAAGGATGAAGCCTCTGCATGCAGTGGGATTGCCATCATAGTGCTCTGGGAGGTGCGTTGGGAAGTCGGCAAGGAGAGAGGATGAAGAAACCTGCAGTCCCGCAGAAGAGATGGCGGGGGCGCTGGTGGTGGGGCATGAGAGATGGAGAGCTCACGGACCCCACAAGCTAGCTCGTCCAGTTTGGCTATCAGACGGGCGATCTGCCTTTGTTGCTCTGCCACAAGCTGGTAGAGGTCAGGCTGGGCAGCAAACTCTCGCACCTTAGGGGGCAAAATGATCCCTGCTGGGTCCATCTTGGGCAAAGCCTTAGGTAACATCTTGAGTCACGTAACCACTTGACGGGCAAAGAGGACAGGTAATAGTGGACTGGACTCAGGTGCAAGGCTGGACTTGGTTGTAGATTTTATTAAGCCTCCTGTGCAAGTAGGCTGCATGCATGAAAAGATATTAAAAAATAGGAAACGAGGTTCCTTAATGAAGAGACTATATGGAATACAAACACTGGGCTATACTATAGCAACAACGTATTACAAAGAGGAAGAGAGGTTCCTTAATTTAAAGAGTATGTAAGTGCTGCAAAACTTCGCAGCACTACTATCAAAGGTTTTAGATTTAGTTATGCGCGTTACGCAAAAGTGTACTCCTAAGGCAAAAGGCAGAGAAACAGCAGAGGCGCGTGGTTATGAGGCTTCGCAATGGCAATGTGCAAAGCTCGGACATAAATAGCCGTTGCTGCCACTCAGAGGAAATGAGCAACGGATGAAACTTGATTGGTGGAGCGTAAGAGTGTGGTCCAGGTCTTAATTGGCCGGTGTACTGGACCGCAGGATGCAAGGCCTGACAGGTACTCCACTTTATTGACATAGAAGTTTAAGAAATAGTTCCATTAAACGTTATATCTACAGTTGTGTTCAAAAAAATAGCAGTAAGTTAAAAAATATGAATAAGTGCAATTTTATTTATAGCCTTCAGTTCCATATTTCAAATGTAGTGGAAACATTACACATTCAATTCTGAATCAAAGCATTAACAAATTTGATCAAGTCTGTGTTATTCTTGCACTGGAAGTAAAGAAAAGGAAATCTGTTTAATTTTTTACAATTTTCTCTTCAAACTCAATGACTATTTAACTCAGGATTTAACTTCACTTTAAATTACTTAACTTAATATTTAGTTGCATAACCATTGTTTTTGATAATTGCTGCACATCTGCGTTGCATTGAGTAAACTTCTTCCACCCAGGATGAACAAACTACAATCCACAGTTCCTGTGAATTTTTAGGTTTTGCTTCAGAAACTGCACTTTTTATGTCACCCGACAAGTTTTCAATTGGATTGAGGTCAGGAGATTTAGCTGGCCGCTCCATTACCTCAATCCTGTTTATCTGGAACAAAAATGTTGTTTGCTTACGTGTGTGTTTGGGGTCGTTGTCTCGTTTAAACATCCATTTCAAGGGCATTTTCTCTTTGGCATATGGCAACATAATCTCTTCAAGTATTTTGATGTATTCAAACTGATCCATAATCCCAAAATCATAATTTTTACAACCAGGAACATGGACATGAATGAATTCTAACAGTTTAGCTCTGCTTTTTTGTCATTGTCCTTATTATAATACCTTGTTTTTGTTCAATTTGATTTGTAAACTTAAACAGCAAACGGCATCCCTCACTCACAGTGAGAGTTGTGTCTCACTATCGTTTCATTTCATAGCGTCATTTAAGTGAATTTTAATTGAGGAGGAAAAGCAGCTGATAAAGTAAAACTAAATTGAGAAACACTTTATATATCCACAAAGCTAAAACAAAAGAAGAAATGTAAACTGCGTTTTGCGTGTTCAAATAAAAACATGAATATGCTTTCCTTTTTACAAGCAGACACGCAGATGACATTGTGCATGCAAACATAGGCGGCCGACAGAATGTCCCCCAAAAATGTAAAAAACACAGTGAACAGTATTTGAGATAAAAATAATAAGCTATTAACCAATCGTGTTTTAAAGCAACATAAAGAGGAATTGAGCGTGGAGACGGTGGCTGCGTCCGAATAGTCTTTTTTCTTAGGAAAGTTTTTAAATCCTAGAAAATTATCCGGAAGTATTTACATGGCAGTCATGATAAGAGTGTTCGGATTCTTTAAATGTAAAGGAAATGTGCTACCATGCTTCCTAATTTAAAACCTTTAGCATAGGGTGCACTGAAGCATCCTTTTCGAAAAGAAAGGCGGAAATGCTATCCCGCAATTCCACGATGACCGGCCAATCACGAGAACAAACAAACATGATGGGCAGGAGGTGGGTGATCACTGTGCCTAGTGTAAGTGCATTTGGATTATCTTATTAGAGCGGTTCTCTTCCTAAGCTGTAAAACAGTCCCCTTTACACCTTTTCTTTACCTCGACGTTTTACGCTTGTTATGGCCCCAATTTGTTATTACATTTATAACACAGCAGCAACAGCAAGGGATGACAGACACAGTTTTAAAAACTTATACACATTTAATTAAACAGACAAAGACTAATAACAACTAACTAACTAATCTACTGACCAAATTGATTTACAACAAAAAAAAATGAAATAATTACAGTCCCTTTTTGTGGGGCGGCTTGGTGATGTCCTGGGTGAGAAAAATCCACAAACACAGGCAAAAATCCACAAAAGAAACATCACAGGTCTTGAACAGAAATGACAAGTCTGGTCACATGCATCCCTCTTCCTGCAATTTCTCCTACTACTTTACTGTCTCAATTCTTTTCCTTATATACTCTTTTGCAGACCCCACCCACATTTAGACCTCTTTTTTTTACTTTTCGGGGACTTGCCCCAGACATGTCCAGGACATGTCTGAACCTAGCTCCAGTCTGAGCTTCACAAAAAAAAAGGTAAATACTGCCATCTAGTGGCCTCTATTCACATTACACGCTGGTTAAAGAAAAGTGGTTTGGAAATAGACATTAGAACATTTTTTTTTTTTTCTTTTCTGACGCAGCCGATGAGTGCGTGTTCACGGTTACTGTTTTTTAGGAACGTTTATGATTGACTAAAGCTGGATTTATGGCTCTGAGCCTGCCGTGCACCTCGAAAATTTTCTAACTGCACGTCAAAGCGACGCAGACCGCAAGGGCACTGATTCGTCCACTCTTCTCGAGTCTCAACGTGATTTCACTACAGGTCCCTCGGAAACCTGACGCCACCTTGCGGTTTGTCGGTGAATTGCTTCGCGGCATAGCAGGACAGAAACGACCCCAACGCAGAACTTCGATTCGTCCCCAACAGCGTTGAGGCGACGGCGTGCCCTTTGCGTGAAGTTGACGCAGAACCATAAATCCAGCTTAACTGTGTACACGTGTACACATTTACAAGTCCCACCCATACCTCACAGTGTACTATGGCTTGAATTCAGGGCCCAGGGGTGGTCTGACATACTGTCGACGACCACGAGACCTGAAAAGAAAATTTCACTCTCATCAGTCCACAGATTGTTACGCAATTTCTCTTTGGGCCAATCAATATCAATCAACTGGGGCATCTTGCTGATAGCTTAGCTTTGATTAAACGTCTTCTGACTAACAGCACTTACAGACCTGGACCTTCGATCCATTTTAACAGTAGTTGCTCGTTTCTTTTCAAGTATTTCAGGTTTTTGTTGACAATTTAAAGCATTTGAGATCATTTTAGCTGTGCATCCAGCAATTTGCTGCACTTTTTTATGTTTTCACCTCTCAAAACAACTTTTAATCAAATTACGTTGTTCCTCTGAACAGTGTATGGAACGGCCCATTTTACTCCGCAAAGCGGAAGGAAATATATTTTATAACATTATATCAAACATTTGCTTCCCCTCTTCCTAAATAAAGGACAGTTAATGAGACCTCTTTCTCTACAAAATTAATTAATTCTCTGATTAAACTCCACACTGCAATTATTTTGAGCACACCCCTTTCCTTGAATCTACATTTTGATGCCAGGCTCATCTTCTCAACATCATTCCTTCTGTGTCTAAAAATTTTCACACTCCTCAATGTACAGTTGCTCTACATTGATGAATTCGAAAAATTATGTAATATTTATCAAAATGTAGATCAATGAGAACTTTCATGTGCCTTTACTTGATTTGATCATCATTCTATCCCACATGGTGATATTACCCATCCATCCATCCATCCATCCATTGTCTTCCGCTTATCCGGGGCCGGGTCGCGGGGGTAACAGACTAAGCAAAGAAGCCCAGGCGCCCCCTTCCCAGCCACTTCCTCCACTGACTCCTCTCGACGTGGAGGAGCAGCGGTTCCACTCTGAGCCTCTCCCGGATTTCTGAGTTGCTCATCTTATCTCTAAGGATCAGCCCAGCCACCCTGAGGAGAATGCTCATTTCGGCTGCTTGTATTCGCAATCTTATTCTTTAGGTCACTGCCCAAAGCCCGTGACCGAAGGTGAGCATTGGAATGTAGATTGACGAGTAAATCAAGAGCTTCGCCTTGATGCTCAGCTCCTTCTTTACCACAACAGACTGGTACAATGCCCACTTCACAGCAAATGCTGCAGGGATCCGTCAGTCAATCTCACGCTCCATCCTACCCTCACTCGTGAACAAGACCCTGAGATACTTGAACTCCTCCACTTGGGGTAATAACTGACCCCCCACTTGAAGGGGACAATCCACCTGTTTCCGGGAGAGAACCATGGCCTCAGATTTGGAGGTGTTGATCCTCATTCCGACTGCTTCACACTCAGCTGCGAACAGCTCCAGTGTGCATTGAAGTCACAGTGAGATGATGCCAACAGGACCACATCATTTGCAAACAGTACAGATGAAATCCTGAGGCCAACACCTACTGGAAACAAGTTTGACTTAATGCCAAGACTGCGGACCCAACTCCGGCTTTGGTTGTACAGGGATGGAATGGCTCGAACTAACGGCCATGGAGCCCTGCACCCCCGCAGCACCCCCCACAGGATTCTTTGTGGACATGGTCATAATCCTTCTCCAAGTCCACAAAGCACATGTAGACTGAATGGGCAAACTCTCATGACCCCTCCAGTATCTGAGTTTGGGTAAAAAGTTGGTCCACTCTTCCACTGCTGGAACAGAGCCCGCATTGCTCCTCCTGAATCAGAGGTTCGACAATCGGACGAGCCTCCTTTCCAGCACCCTGGCATAGACATTTCCTGGGAGGGTGAGCAGTGTGATCCCCTTGGAGCACACCCTCCAGTCCCGTTTTTTAAAAATGGGAACCACCACCCCAGTCTGCCAGTCCATGGGTACTATACCCAACATCTACGCGATGCTGAACAGCTGTGTCAACCATGACGGCCCACCGACATCCAGGGCCTTCAGCATCTCAGGGCAAATCTCGTACACCCCTGATGACTTGCCACTGCGGAGCTTTTCAAACACCTCAGTGACTTCCACCAGGGAAATGGATAACGACTCGCCCGAGTCCTCCATCCCTGCATCCACAATGGAGGGCATGTCTGCCGGATTCAGGAGTCTCTCAAAGTGCTCCTTCCAGCGCCAGACGATATTCTCAGTCGAGGTCAGCAGTTCACCACCCCTGCTGAAAACAGCCTGGGCGAAGCCCTGCCTCCCTTTCCTGAGTCGTCTGATGGTTTGCCAGAACCTCATTGAGGCCACCTGAAAGTCCTTCTCTATAGCCTCCCTGAACTCCTCCCAAACCTGAGTTTTTGCTTCAGAAACAACCGCGGCTGCACTCCCTCTAACCTGCCGGTACCAGTCTGTTGAGTTGGGGCACCTCTGGGCCAGTCAAACCTGAAAGGCCACCTTCTTCAGCTTGACGGCCTCCCTTACCGCTGGTGTCCACCAATGGGTTCTTTGGGTGCCGCCACGACTGGCACCAACAGCCTTCAGGCCACTGCTCACGGCAGCCGCTTCCACAATAGAGACTTTGAACAGGGTCCACTCGCACTCCATGTCCCCAGTCTCCCCTGGGATATGGGAAAAGCTCTTCTGGAGGTGAGAGTTGAAAATTGTCAGGACAGGGTCCTCTACCAAACGTTCCCAGTCCACCCTCACAACACATGAGGTGATATGACCCCTTGAGGTTTTTCTGATGTGCAATTTTTCAAGTGTTCTCTGGTGAATTACAAGAAAACACATGACACATCCTTGGTTCCAATACATTTTATACTACGCTATATCATAGTTATTAAATTGGTGCAGTGTTTCTGTCGAAACTTCCATAGTTCCCATGATATTCAAGCCTGAAGTTGGTAACAGAACAAATCTTGTCAAAGAAAATCCAAATTTTGGGTTGAGATTGTGACACCTAGAATGGGCATACAATAGATTTAACTGTAGTTTTTAACATTGCTCCAATATGCCTTTCAGCTCTGAAAATTACATTTTTCTATCTCTAATACACTCAAAGTTATTAGGACTCCAAAATGCTCGAAAAAATGTCCCAAGAAATTTTGACCTACCCCTGTGTACTTTTAGAGCCTGGAACTCAAAAAATATTTACAAGGTCAAAGTAAAATTTGGCAAGGATTCCTTAAGTATATTGAAGATATTGTACGATACAAATCAGCTAATTCCAAGGGGATCAGGGTGGGAACGTTTATCAGATTTGGTTGATTTTATATGCAATGACCCAAAAGACTTGTTTGGTAAGCTAAATGGAAACTCAGAATTTCTGATTGGTACAAGTTTTAATGTGTTTTTGTGTGTGGGGGCCATGCAGAGGATAAGAGAACTTTCCAATGTGTGACCTGGCCACTTGCGCACTGACTGCTGAGAGAGGCTCCAGCCCTCCCTCCCCAAATCTGAACATATGAAGGAATAGGGAGCCAGGAACAATCTTTGTGGGTGCAATGTGGGTGTGGATTCTAAAAGTACTAATTGCTGCATCCCAAAGTTGGATCATCATGGGAAAAGCATTGTAATGTGAGGAGGGGATTCAGGTCCCAGCCTTGTAGTCTTTGGGCGAGTATTATTCAAATGACTGACTTTATTTCATCACCAGTATATTTGGTTGTGTGTGTACATGCGTTTGTGTGCATGTGTGCGTGTACATTTGCAATTCAGTGTATTTATGCGTATTTTACAGAGGTTGAGGCAGAAGAGGAGTGCCTCATTGGGAGATGTGAGCAAGTGGAGCTGCGGTTGGAGGAGGAGCAGTGGACTGTGGGGGAGCTGCAGGAGGAGCTGAGCCAGAAGGGGGAACTGGTGAGAGCGCTGCGCTGCAGCCTGCGTGAGGAGGAGCGCCGCTTCCTGCAGGAGCTGAAAGAACGCAGTCACATGAGTGCCGAGTTGCACAGGGAGCTGCGCATG
This sequence comes from Gymnothorax reevesii, assembly GCA_029721435.1. Classification (NCBI taxonomy): domain Eukaryota; kingdom Metazoa; phylum Chordata; class Actinopteri; order Anguilliformes; family Muraenidae; genus Gymnothorax; species Gymnothorax reevesii. Next base: position 66,135,152 of record CM056574.1, on the reverse strand, counting down.
CAGACTGAGGCTGTAGCCCGCCTCACCTTTCAACTGCACAACGCACGACACCACCTGCACCACCAGCACCTGCAGTGGCCACCACCACTGTCCCGAAACTCACCCCTGTCTGAAACCCCCCCGCTCTCTCCCAAAAGTCCGCAGCAGCGCCAGGCCGTCAGAGCGGAGAGAGCTCGGGAGTGCGTGCCCAGGGAAAGAGTCACTGCTCCTGAGGACCCCACCACCATGCCAGATCCTGCCCTCTTCCTGCCCTCCTGCAGGAGCAGGTCCCGCCCCCTGGAAGAGCTGGCAGTGCTATGTGGGGAGGGGTCAGGGGAGGATACTGCGATGGGAGGAGGGCGTGGCAGCTTTCAGATGAACTCACCCGATCTCACAAGGGTCCGCCAGTCTGGATCATGGATGTACGCTGAGCAGTCATCACTTAGCAACCTTGAGTTTACCCCTGAAAGCTGCACTAAGGGATCATCAACCATTGACTCTGACCAAGACCATGAGAGATACACTAATGAGTCCTCGGCAGGGGACCTAGACCTCACTCCTAGGAACTGTGTTACTGTGTCAACACTCAGCCACCTGGACCACGTCCATGAGAACTCTGCTACAGTGTCACCACCCTGTGACCTTGACCTCACCCCTCAGAACTATGCTTGCAGGTCTTCAATCTGTGACCTAGGCAGTGCCCCCGGGAACTATGCCAACTTGTCATCACCAGGCAACCTTGACCTCACCCCTGAGAACTGTGTTAATGTGTCATTGCCCAGCGACTTTGACAGTGCCCACGAGAACTAAGCTAATGTGTCATCGTCCAGCGCCCATGACCACCCACCTAAGCTGTGAACCTAATGCTGGCTGGGCTTCACTTTGTTTTGACAGCATTTGCGATAAAAATAAGGAAGCCGTCCAAGCTTAGTTCCAGTCTGTAATACATAACAACTTTTAAACGTATATTGACCTTTCTGGGGCTGTTTTATGTAGATTCAGCTTTGGTGTATGTCTACGATTAGTTCAGACTGTTTTTTTGTGCAATGAACAACATTTTAGATACTTCCAGATATATCTGATAGTCAGTTGGCTTTACAATGACTGTTATTGAGGATTGAGGGTTTCAGGATTTGTGGTCTATTGCTGGAAAATGCACAAGTGACTACGAAGCTGCTTGTCCAGTAACTTTATGCAGTGGGAATGCTGTTTTTTTCTGGTTGCTTATTGTCTGAAGAGACCGTTTTTGTGTTTTTGATTTATCTTAAGGCAGACATCTGAAACTGCCATCCTTAACAGCTGCAGTGTATCCAGGTTTTTGGGATTATTTCCATTCAATCAGTAGCTATGTCAGGCCTTATTGACAAGTTTTGCAGATTCCTTTGCCAATCATTGAGTTTAATTAAGCGCTGAAGTGCAGGAACAGACCAAAAACCAGCAGACAAAAAGGCCCTCCAAGATTTCTGTTTGAGATCCTTGTCTTAAGTGCGCTGTTGCTTATTGCGGGTTCAGCTGTGTCATTTAGGCCAATTCTGGACAGGAGGTCTCTTTGCATTTGCATGAGATGTCGGGAATTTATTGGAAGGAGATTTACTTGTTGGAGGTGTGTATCTTTGGCTTGCATCATCTTTCAGCAAGGAGATTGTGACACTTTCCTTGGACTGATTCAGTTTGAGTCCCTAAAGATGACAATAGCCTCCCAGCTGCTAAGTCAAATGCTGGCAGTCTCTTGGTTCCTCACTCATACTTAAGCACAGTTTTTGCCGTCCAGTAGCTGGCAGAGAGCTGCCTCTCCAGAGAGCATCTCCTCAAGGATGTGGCAGTTTTCAGTGAAGAAAATATGACCCTCACTACACAATCCTCATTGACTACCCAGAGTTGGGATACACGGGAAGCTTGTCTTCTCATGTACCCTTATGTTGGTCACTATGTGAGATTCCAGTACTTTGTCTGAGGTAGTATTGGTGGAAGCTGTATGGATGCTTTTCTTGTCTAAGTGTTGTAAGACCAGGGCCATATTTTAAACACCTTATTTGCTCACTTTTTTTAATATAAATTTGGTGCACTGGACTAGAAAGATGTTAAGGTCTGCCTTCTAAAAATACCTCAGCTGTAAATGCATGCTTGTTGTTTGGACATATGTACAGTGTCCTTGGTTCGTACAAACGACTAAACAAACTGCAGGCTCTACAATTTTCAAGAGAGTAGTTGATCTGGTGTGTCAGAAGGTGTCTGCCCGTGTAGTAAAAGCCCCCTCCTTAGTCTTATATGACCTAGTCTACTGTGATCAGACCCCTCTCTGTGAGACCTCCTAAAGAGTATGTTAGTTTTTTTTCTGAATGCATTGGTCAGACCATGGAAATACAGTAATATTGATTTTAAGTTAAATGCATTCAATGACAACTTTGCAAACTTGAAACTTTCATTCACAATACTCAGCTTGCTGTGGTGAGAAATGGTCTGCATTCTAATAGGCAGTAGGTAATTGGTGGAATGTAAAGTGGACTGTGTATATTTTAAGGAATAAGTTGTTACATTAGGAGACATAAAGTAAATGAAGGAAAAGTAATTGTTTATTATACAGGTGATGTAGTAATAAAGCCTTGGTGGATGAAGTCTTTTGAGCTTAGACTCTACAGGGAGAATACAGTCGAGGGGCATCAGGCCTTGAGCAGCAACATCATGTTCTCCCCTCGTAGCGTCCAGATTCTGGTGGTGGTGACTGATGACTTCAGATGACACCGGTGAAGGTGATGAGGCCAATGATGTGGAGACACCGATGAGTCTGCAGAGACGAGGCGGTGATGTGGAGATGGAGGGTTGCACATGACGACTGCATGAAGCCCGAGAGCATGAAAAGAGACCTTAGACAGGAGAGTAGTAAGATGATAGGCTCACTAGGGAAGTGTGCCTCTGTTCTGTTGTAAAGACATAAACAGGTGATCGAGCTCAACCAGACAATGCCAGCAAGGGAAATTATGAGTGAGCATGCGCTAGAGATGGGAATGGTGGGGTACAAATGGGAAATATACTATAAGCCTGAGCATAAAAAGGATAGTCTTCCTGAAGCAACTTTCACTTTGCTTCATCCAAAAAGCCATTTCTGATATGGCCCAGGTTTGGGAGAGTGGAGGGGAAACATGCCTGACAGACCTGGATTTTAATGGTGGGCCAGAGTTTTCTGTTTGCCTAAGATTCTTTGGAGAACTCAGCCATTACTGTGACTGCAACTGCCTTAGTGAATTGTGCACCATTCTCAGCGCCCAGTGTGGTGTTGTGGGTAATAACTGATCCTGGGTAGGCTGAGCTATTGACAACTGCAGGGGCTGCATGTTAATATCAAGTGAAGGAGCAGTTTTGGTATATTACCCAGGATATTAGTCTTATTAACGCTGTCTAGAAGTGTTTGAAGACCGGCTTGTTTGTGTGGTGCAGTGACTGCAACTGCTGAGTGAACCAATTCATGGCTGAGGTTTCTGCTGACTTCAGTCTTTTGTCCTGATCCGGAGGCATTACGGATCTTGCCATTTGTTCAGGAGGTCAGGTAACCACCACCAGTCAATCCAACACAAGGAGAACAGGAGAGAACAGAGGTCAGGAGAGCTGCACAGGGAACTTCAGAGAATAGGTGCCAAAACACACCTGTGCTTCACACTGCAAAAGATGAGAGGAGTACACTCAAAAAAATGTAATGTTACAAATGTTAGATTTACTTAATAATGTTATGTCAACTGGTTCTACAAAACTGAGTTAAGTACACTCCACTCAAAGCAATTAATGAAACTGGTCAAAAATGTGAAAAAAGTCAAATAAAGGTTACGCGTGGAACCAGTTGACATAACATTATTTAGTAAATCTAATAAAATCTAACATGTCATTTTTTTTTTTAGTGTATGCATTTGCAAAAATTAGGCAGTTGATCAGGATTTGGGAAGCCCTTTATTTTCTCAAGAACTATGAATTACCCTCTGCTGACCAGAGCAAAAGATGTGGTGAAGCTGAGGAGTGATTTCTTCAGCTTTATTCTTGAATATACTGCTGAGAAGTAATTTCGCTGATTGACCTGGCTGAATAGCTGTCACATTGAGAGTCAGGCCAGACTCAGCGAGATAGCCTCTGGAGTCTGGATTGGATGCCTTGGGTAAGAAACCTTTTTAGTGATGTTTAGCAAAGCAATACTTGACATGCTATCACCTCTGTTCCGTTTGTTCTTCGGGAGTCGCAATCATGGCATCCTGCATGTCCTGTGGTATTTCCTTTCTAACACTTGCAGAAAAGCTTGTTTTGGGTGTATGTAGACTAGATTTTCTTTTTTTGGGAATTTAATCAAAGGGTTCTTTTCTTCTGTACCGAATTGTTGTCCCTAACTTTCATCAGTGCCTTTCCCTGTCCTTGAAGACTGTAATGCTGTCTCCTGAAGGATTAACTTTTCACAAACTTTATTAAATATGGGACACTAAGGTGAAAAATTCCAACCCGAAACTTGAGGAACAATCTTGGGAAGAATTTTTTTTTAATGTGAGAACCTGGGTTAATCTGAACCCACATCTCTTTGTTTCATTCCAGCAGAATCCAAATCAGGATATTTGGCTTTTGTTTGCCTATGCAGAGGCCCATAGGCAGACAAAAGCCAAATGTCCTGGTCTGGCAGTGGTGTAGCCATTAACTCAGCTGCCTGAAGCAGTTCACATCATCACAATACCCGCTATGTTCTATTCATGTGGACCGATTAACTGCATGGCATTTATGCACAATAATGCATTACAAATGTATTACTTTCTTGTTGTATATAAACTTATTTTCTTGTTCTAGTCAGTCTCAGGTTGTAAACAAAATGGAAAATCCTTCCAGTCAATGTAAAGATTGGCCTACATTTTTTGAAGGATAGTTTAGTGATATATGCTGAACATATAATTTGTGCATGCACAATGTGACTGCTCAGGCTGCTTTGGAGTTATCTGAAGTTTTTTGAACTGCTGAGTGTAGGAGTGTGTGGCTAACAGGGCATCACAAACTACCCTGAGTATGTTGTTGTTGTTGTTGTTGTTCTTCTTCTTCTTCTTCTTTGTAGTTTTATGGCGGCTGACAACGTATGAATGTATTTCCGCCAAGTGCTGGTAGACCAATGATCTACTATTTAAAAAGTTATTACTCTTAAAAAAAAAGAAAAACCTCATCCTAACCACCGTTTCTTAATAATATTCTGAACATATCGAGCTATCTGGCCTCTGGCTCCTGGCAAACCCCTTTCCTAGAATTCCCTGTATTTCATCCCCCCTTTACGTCAGTGATCTCAGAAATCTGCCGAACTGTATACACTACCATTCTTATCCTTCCGCTCTTTGTTTCAATCTCACCTGCACAGTTTATAACCATGGCTATAAATGCTAAAAACCTTTTTTCTATACTCATGAGTTCTTTGACAGTTGCACTTTATTCATTCCTCACCATCTCCACGATGCCCTGTTCTTTCCTCGCAGCTCCTTTTTGAACGCTCACTTTCTTAATAGCCTCCTCATATGCAATTTTATTCTGTGCCTGTGTCCTTCCCACCTCAATGTCTAATTTCCTACGTTCACACTGCTTTGCCCTTGCCTCATGATTTCTCGCACACCTGCAACAGTCTTTTTTATGTTGGTGGTTCACAGTCCTCTTCACGGCACTTTTCCCTTCCACATCTGAAACACTCTTTTCTGCATACTGCTGCTACGTGCCCAAATTCTTGACTCTAATAACAACGGAATAAGGCTTTTTCAAAAGCGCACACCCAATAACTCACAAAATCTGAAAAAACATTCTGTCTGGCAACTCATTTTCAAATATGTAAACTACAATTTAAATTGCACAAAATCTGTCTCATCCAACCAAAAACATTCTTGGACTAAAATGCAATATGAGCTATTATTTAATTACTCCACCGTGCCCTTCCTCTGACATTACATCAGTCATGACCGCTGCAGTTAGGTGTATGCTGCCTTTTTGATCTGGTTAATATTGCAATGTAAAATGGGCCCATGGCACCCATTTGTTTCATTGTTTTCAATATTCTGAAAACTGAGTTAGAGCTAGTAAGGTCAGTAGTTATTGGATTTGAATATATCCCCTTGAGGATTTCTCAGTATGTTCATTTAGATGGACGGAGCTGAAATAAACACCTTAGAATGGGTTTATCAAAACTAAGTTTGCGACAGAACATTGGGCACCATTATAGCTGAGTAATAGAACCGCTCCCTATGACAGTGCTACAGGCTGTGTTTTGTGGATGAAAAGGTTATGCTCTAAAACATATACCCCCATCCTAAATGGACCATATATACAAATAACAGTACTGTGAATATATGTACTTAATATTGTAGCAAAGAGCTTTTTACTGTGTGGTTATTTAATGACTGGTATAGAAATGTAAGTAATTTAGAGAATGCATAGATGACTAATTTATTGTCATCACTTTAATACTTAATATGAAATTGCAAACCAGAGAATAGTATACTCTGAAGGAAAATATCTTGAACTGTCTTTCGTGAACAAAATCCCGAAGAGACTTACATTATGATGAACATCTCTGACTTTCTTTCGCATTAAATATCCCTTGGTTTTCTGACATTGGATATGACATCCTTTGTAACTTCACCATTGGGTCATTGCTCCAGCCTTGTGACAGAAACATAGTTTCATGCAAGACTTCATGTGTCCTCAATCCTTCTCCAGCAGGCTGGATTTGTGGAAAATAAAATGCTCAAAGTTTTCACTGAAAAATGTTTTCCATGATGGATATCGTCTAAAAGCCTGACTGTCTCTAAGGCTGCTCTACTGTTGCTGTTCTTCCATGTTGTAAGCTCAGGAGACCTTCAGCCATTGGCCAAGGCCCTTCAGGATTCAAAATACCCACCATTCCCCTGACTAACAGTCTGTGGGCAACCAGGGGAATGGATAGACCTTATTTAGAATGCCATTGCTGTGTGTAATAATCCCTGGATTGTCTCTTTAAATTCCCCGTGAATTAAGATGATTGTGTGTGAGATTTACATACTTCTCTGCACTATATAATTGTGTTGTATTTTAAATATTATCAAGCAGATAGGGTATTTCCCATTTGCTAATTTTAATACAGTGAAAAGCTTGATTACTCAATCAAAAGTAAGACTGTGAGGAGTACTATGTTTATATTTTGTCTGGGAGTTTATCTGTCACATTTCCCATGTGTATTTTTTTTCCACTTGGTAGGAAAGACCTTGATTTTGTAAAATTATCCTCAGGCATTTGTTAGGCTGGTTTTAACTGCTGCAGTGTCCAATTTCTACATCACTGGAAATGTTTTTGACAAAAATAGAAGTAACTAGCTGCTACACATAAAAATTCAGCAATTTGTTTAGTTTAATTTCAACTTCTCGGCTAAACTAGGTGGGAGACTTCTCACAAAACACAAAGCCAGTAACTTTATATTACCTAGCAATAATTCCTTCTCACACTGCAGAAAATTCAAACTTAGACCAGTTGGGATTCTAAGTATGCTGTTGTAAGACATGATTTTTTTTAATTAGCCAAGGCTGGTCTGTGGCTGCTTTGCCAGGTTAGCCAGCTTTTCCTAGCCAAGAGAACTGATGAATTACCTGGCTAAAAATGCTAGTCAGTTGGTGCACAACTGGTTGACTAGCTGAGTGTCAAAAACACTGCGTAAACCAGCTTTTCCAGTTCATACTGATTTAAACAGAAATTTTTATCGGGGTAGACAATGAGTATGCAGTGGTTTCCCAGGGATCTTGTGTTCAGTGGTACATGTCTCTTTCACACCTGGTTCATCTGGCATGTTCTCTTGAACTGAGCCTGGACTTGTAAATGCATCATATACAGTGGTTTCTCAGCAATGAGCTGGCAATTGTAAACTTATTTGAATGTGAAAATTAATTAAAATGTTTTGACTCATAATTCTGCAGTTTTATTGATGTTGATTCATTCATTATTTAGTTAATTTTGTGAGAAATAATCAAATTAATTTGAACAAATATGACCCGTATATTTACTTGAGTAATGTTAGAAGAATATGACTTATTCTGCATGAATGAATACATCAAAGAGAATGTTGTCCATCAGAATAACTAATCGAAGTGAGCGATGATAAAAAATATTTTATATTAACAGCTGACCACTTCAAATTCCTAAATGGGCTGTATGACTGACGGCAAACATAAATCTTCAATTTAGATTCGAGATTTCTTGCAGCTTGCTGTAGTCACGAAAACCTTCTGGCATGGCCCAACTCTCTTGCCGTAGTCAGTCGTTTGGGGGTGGGACAAACACAAAGGCAAAAGGGTCAAGAGGCGGAGAAACCATGTGGGCCTTAGCATGGTTTGGGGTTCCTTGTCTGTCAGCGTGAGTTGTGTCCTTACTTAGCCAGCAATCTTTACATGTTGCTAACTTGCTTGAAAGGGCTTGCACCACAGATCAACGACATCGAACAGGGAGACTGATTTATTTTTCGAGACGTGAAAGCCGCCCGCACGAATCATGGTGAGCAAGACAGACGATATTCCGGCCACTGTACCGGCCGTTAAATCAGCCGATAGCAACGAAGGTGAGACGCTGAACAGTAAAGACTCCGTGAAGGAACCACCGAAAGATCACTGCGCCTGTGGTATGTAGCTTCCACGCATATGCACTGAGATATGTAATCGTACCAGCACTGGTTAATTCTGCGCACTTTGTCCGTTCATTCTATGAAATGCTTTTGGCGAAGTGTTTATAGTCATTGTCTCATTTTATTTAACGTGTAATTGCTAGTAGCATTGGCTACTGTCAGTGGATTTCTGCATGAACTGGGATGTCTAGTGGCATCTCTTGTATCTAACATTAGCTCTCTTCGCTATCTGTTTAGTTTTAACTAAGCTGTGCATCTTAAATTGAGCAGTTGCTCCGGTGTGATGAGAACACTGACGGATACTGATAAACGTATCGAACTTTATCCGGCGTTACCTCTGTTCTGACAGACTCCGATGAATGAAATGGCTAAATAAGAGACTTAAAATTTTCCAAACGAAATCACTCATGTTTCCCGAGGAGAAATCGCATCTCCTTTTCAAGCGCATCGATAGCCGCTAACATTGGCTTTATAAAACCACATCCACTAATCAATCGGTAGGATTACATTTGGCTTGTTGGCTAATTAGATTTTGATCACGGAGGGAACACGATTATTCGTCCTTTGGTAGCGGAACAGAACCCTCCGGCTGTCGCATTTCTTCATATTTTTTGTATGTTTACGACTGGTTGTCGCTTACAAGCAGGCTAGCAACCTAGCTAGTAGTGTCCTTCAATCGCGATCGAAAAATGTAAAAGTACGTAAATGGTTTTGAACAGCTGGGCCTGCGCACTGGACTCGCCGTTAATGTTAAGATAACATTGAAACCGAGGACGAATGTGACATAACGTTAAGAAATGGTTCTGTAATAGTTACCCCCAAGTACGACTCGGCATGCAGGTCCTAATTGACACATGTGTTGTAACAGCATGCGTGTAGGAATGAACTGAAGGTCACCTTCACTGGAAGAGAACAATTGGAGGAGTAATGGGGATGACTCATTTTGTATTTTGTTTGTAAATAACATTCACTACACCTAAAAGGCAGCTTCAGTGCAAGCTAATGTCCTTTTTAGTGACTGGATGGTGCCTGAAGGTTTTCTAAGGCACGGAGGCTGTGATGTTGCCGTCAATGCATTGATAACTGTCCCCAGCTCCCCCCCTGAATTTGATCCAGGGTGGTTGAACGTTCGTTGACCAGGAAGCGGAAGTTTGCTCGCTATTAAAGCCATGGTGCATGTATGTTGTGGGAAGGTTAATCTAGAGTAACAACTCGGGTAAGTATTGATGGCCAAAGATGGTTAATTTCAAGAACGATAGAGCGTATATCAAACGAAACTTGTTCCATCTCGGCATACAGTCTTTCGTGCTTGGTTTAGCTCGTCAAACATGCACGTACAGCTTTTTTGGGCCAACTGCAAAGTTATACAACTCTTGTACACGCAGCATTCTGTTCCATTTCTGCCGATTGAGGACCTTGACTTGATCCGTGTTGTCAGTGGTGTTTCTGGTCTTGTGCCACGGTCATGAAGAAGGAAAAACACCGGCGACTGGTTAAGAAACTGATCCTCAAAACTTTTGGATTTGTTGCGGCGTTAAGTGTCCGATTTCTTGGACAGCTCGCCATTTTTGAGAACTTTTGGGTTCGGCTGATTGCTATCATTTCTTGAAAGACAAGATCCCCCCCCCTTATTCTTTGGCTTTGCCTTTGCCTGTACAATCCGTTGCCATCTGCAGTCAGTGCGATTTTTTTAACAGTTGTAAGGAATTGCCTGCGTTCATTTGCGCGTAATTCGATTGTTGGTTTGTTTGACGTACTGAGCAGAAACGTTCTGCACAATATTTCACCGAGGACGGCGAAAGATAGTGGGGTCGTCGAACTTTTGGATCGGTCTGATGACAAAACATCAGACGTACCGTTGCCCGGCACGTCTGATCAGGTTGGGGTCAAAGCATGCATGAGTTTGTGCGTCTGCAAGAAATGCAGTTTGTTGAAATTAGTCAGGTGTCTCTTACATTGTGATGACCAGGTAAAATGGCAGTGTCTCACCCAAGATATTCTTTTGTGATATTCAGTTTGAGAAACGTGTATGACTTGGTGTTTTAAGGTGGCTCTTTTGCATCACATCGCAAAGTTTCTCTTATTCATTGATGACGTTTTTGATTATTTTATAAATATTCTTGTATGGGGCCCATTGTCAGAGTAGGTTTTTTGTAAAATGTTGATCACCGAAATGGTGACATTAATGAAAGTGTTGGCAGAATCCAAAGCCTTCGGAATATGTCGAACTGGTCTGCTTTAGGCTTGATTAAAAGCAGAAAGCACATGCAGCCCAACTTTGTAATCATGCACGCCAAGAGGTTGGTGACCCTGTTTGCTTTGTGTTCTCTATGCACGGAGCTTTTCCTCTGTTACTGTCCAGTTGGAACCTGATAACATTGCATATCACCCTTGTGACCTCCCGAACACACTCGCCCTGGGGACCCCAGTGTTCCTGTCTCTCCCTATCGGCCTGATGCACGTCACAGCAGCCATCTTGAATTTTTTTTCCCCATTTTCTGTAGATTCCATGGACAATGGATGATCTGATCAAATTTGAATTTGCTGTGTGTTGGGGTGGGAAGAGGTAGATGTGCTTTGAAAGTTGATGTGCTGCAATTTTTCGCCAAGCAAGTGCCCTTCAGTCGAGTACAGAAGAATGTTGTCAATCCCTCCTGCAGTGCCCATTCAGGAACTTGCGCTCTCTCCCTTAACAGATTTTTAAGCTGCAACATGGGGAGCATATAAACTGTCTCAAGGTGCTCATTTTAAGATTTCCTTTGACCCCAAAATTGGAATTTCCTTCGACTAGCTGACCTGTCTCTGTCAAATGTATCCTCAGCCTGTCCTATGTTTTCTTGGAGGCTGTGGTGGATTCCTATTCCTGTCATCTCTGGATGATTATGAAGTGATTGATGTTCATGTTAGTGTTCATAAAACATTAGTCTGTTGGAAGAGGGGTTGGTGCATTGGTTAGAATTGCTGTGCTTCATACAGCCCTGAATGTAGCTTTTCTCTGTAAATTGTGTAGCCTTTATGCATCTTGCTTTAGTCCTCTGTGGCCTGTTTCAGTATTCTGTGTTGTCCATTTCAATGAACTATGTAGCCTTCGTGCAGGTAGTCCCGGGGCTATGTGTTACCTGTATGTAGATTGCTACAGCGCAAAGTGTGGCCTGTACTTGCCCTGTTAAATAGAGGTCTATGTAGTCTGTTTAGCCTGGTTTATGCTTGATTCAGTGTCCCTGACACGAGGGTGCGTGCGCCAAAAATGACGTCATTGCATTTTTTGCTTTGTGCTCAAAGGCAAAGGAAGATGTTGCGGCACTTGGTGGCACACCTCTGAGTTTTTTGCTATTGGATGAATGCAGTGCATGCTGAGCTTCTCATTTCTGTGAAATGTTTGGCTCTATGTCTGTGTTCAGTAGTGTGGCCAATGGAGGTAACATTGGCATGTCCCGCGAATATAGTTGGACCGCCGTTCTTAGAACCTGCTTAAAAACCCTGCCAAAACTGCTGAGTCAAACCTTCCTTCATCAATGTAATAGATATTGTAAAGCTATTATCTTACCTCATTTTTTAACAATTGTTTCGTGAGAATTTGTGTAATGTTTTTAGCTGCTGCAACCTATGGCTCTGTCCTCTGACAATCAGACCAGCTGAGCCAGGGGTCCCCAACCCTTTTCCTGGAGGGCTACCATCCTGTAGGTTTGTACTCCAACCCTAATTCAACACACCGGATTCAGCTCATTAGCAGCTCGTCAAGATCTCTAACTGGGAAAGCAGGTGTGGTTTGCTTTGTTTGGAGTGATAACCTTCAGGGTGGTAGCTCTCCGGGAACAGGGCTGGAGACCCCTGAGCTAAACTCACTAAAGCAGACTGGGTCACGGGTCATGAGGTGGGGGGAATTTGCGTCACAGGGTCAAAAATGACCATTTTTCAATTTTTGAATATGTTATTGTACAGGTTAAACTTCAAAGAAAAATGGCATGGGTGGTTTATTTTTTTTCAATATTAACCCTAGTACAGTCATAAGATTAACTTTTAATATAAAATGCATTACGGCCAGAACACTTTTTTGCCGTTTTTGCCAAAGTGACCATTTTTTTTCCAGTATCTCAAAATCCTTAATATTGGTCAAAACAAGACCTGGTTTGAATCAAAATGATCCTCGGATAAAATGCTATTCAATAAACTAAAAAGAAATAGTTTGATTTATACTTTTTTTGAAAATTTGATGAAAAAAAGGATTTTTATTACGATGAAGTTGGTGATTTTTGACGAAGCGAGACATCGTTCTCGTAAAATTTGGATGATGGGAGCATCAAAACTACACACAAATGCTTATTGACTCGTAAGAACTGCTCACATGATAGATTACTGGCTCTAGAATACTAATAATTAGGTTTTCATACAAACAGTGCACAGTATGTCCTCATGATCAGAATTCGAGAGACGGTGTATCTGGTAGCTTCTCATGGCTTTTCAGTTCAACTCCTACATACAAAATGCAGTCTTCTTCTCTCTCTTGTACAAGTGGCTGTCCTTGGTAGCCTTTTGGAATTTGTAAAAGTTGCCCAAAATTACTTCAGACCCCTTAGGATATGATACGCCATAGCCAGACTTCATACTTTCGTCAAGAATTATTACTCCAGCTGCTGGATAGCTTACTCGGTTCAAGCCCTAGTCGTACCAGCCGGCAGTGGTCAGCAGCTTTTTCAGCGTAAAGCACAATTGGCTATTGCGCTGCAGGGTTTCAAATTGGGAAGGGACTGCCGGGTAAGGGAAAATAAACAAACAGCTTTTTTCGTTGCTCAAGCGCCTCCTGTTGGACGGACGGGCGCTCGTCTGGAAGATTCTAAGTCTAGTCATGTCCGGGTATCCCCCGCCCTCGTTCTGAACTTGCGAAGATTCAACCAATGAGTGTATAAGAAGCAGTGGCTAGGAGAGCCGTGAACCGTCTTCACTATCCTGAATTGGCAGCAAGGGGTCGCATAGGAGCAAGACTTGTGTATAGTTCACCAATTGGGCATTCCAGATTCAGGTGGGATTGGAGATGCCAAATCAAAAAAAAAAAAAAGAAAGAAAAAGAATTATTGCTCCATCTGAAGTGGTGACGAGCAAGTAGTTGTCACCCTAAGACTGGGCGGATGGCATAATGGTCACAACTGTATCCTAACAAATCAATGACGAGATCTTCACCACCCTCTGAAACATTCATGCCATCTGCTTCATCTTCTTCAATGCACCCCTCGAACCATCTGAGAAGGCAACCTTCTTAAAAGCATTGACATTTTCAATTTTCTCAGGCACTGTAATCCTCAGTAATACAGGGAGTGCAGTAACATGACTATTCCCTTGATTTTACCACCCCATCTACACCTACTGACAATAAGGAATGAAGTTTCCTAGTATTTGGAACTGTGTTGTACATGCTGTCATTGTGTTTGCGATTCACTGAATAGAAATAAGAATGTTTAAATGCCTTCCACGAGTGAAAGGTACTGAGAAATTGTGGTGAAATCTTTGCACTCCACGAAACAAAAGATGGCTTCTCCAGAGCACATGGAACTAATTTGACACTAATTGACAGCCGACTGACTCTGACTGCCAATTAAGGGAATCAGTAGAGACGCCTGCCATGATTTTTACAAACTACAAAGAGCGATGGGAAAGGTTTTATGCATTAGCTTTCTGTTCAGTGTATATGATCTCCACCTCCGCCACAAAAAATCCACCCCTGATTTTTAGCTGCGACCAAGCAGCTCTATGAACGCTTCTGTCTGTCTGTCCATCTGTCCGTCCGTCTGTGACACCTTTTTCACCATATTCCTGTCGTCATATCATCATGAGATTTTCAGGAGTTATTGACCTTCACCAAAGTTATGTCCATGCACAAGGTCGAGGTCAAAGGTCAAGTTCACAGAGGTCACGACCTTGTCTGTGGGTTTTCGCGCTGTAACTCCAGTTAGAATTCATGGATCGCTATGAAATTTTGGAAATGGCTTCTAGGCATGGAGGAGGTGTTCCCTGTTGTTTTTCAAGGTCATCTCTCAAATCCCAAGGTCACACAGGTAAAAAGAGTCAGTTTTGCTCGATTTTGACGGTTTTCGCACCGTAACTCAAGTTTAATTCAATGAATGGCTATGAAATCTTATAACAAGCTTCTTGGTATAGCAGAAGGGTTCCCTATTGATTTTCTAGGTCATCTGTCGAATCCCAGGGTCACACCGGTCAAAAAAGTGTCGATTTTGCCCCGATTTCAGTTTTTGCACCGTAACTCTAGTTTAACTTCATGGATGGCTATTAAATCTTACAACAAGCTTCTTGGTACAGAGGAAGGGTTCCCTATTAATTTTCAAGGTCATTTGCCAATTTCGAGCCCACACTTGTACAAGAAACCACCAGTCATGGACACTAGGCCTCGTGACGGATGCTAGGCCAGGTCGTAGCTATTAGATCCCTCTGATCTACTTGTTTTGCTTCATCAGCCTATAACTGTAACATAACAACCTGAAGGCAAATGTGTCCATCTGAAAGTGTACCATCTGAAAGCAGAGATTCAAAGCTACAAAATTACACCTTATTTACTATTATAGCCCTGGTTTTTCGTTATGAATTTTTTATTTTTTGGCCGAAAAAAAATTAGGTGTGACACACCCACCTTTTTTGGGTACCCACCTCATGATGCATGACCAAAATGAATGTGAGGATTCGCTGGGACGAAAAAGGGGCGCGGCACTTAAATTTTGAGGGGCCATAAAATCCAAACCATCTTTACCGTAATCGAGACCTTTTCTGTAGAAACACCCATGTGTATATTTACGTTACACTGTCTGAAAAACTTATCTTGCAAGTAGAAAAAGTGATATATTAGGGTCAGGCAATCCACCATTTATTTGATTTGTATATTTTCATCCCAATTGTTTATGAAGGCAGGCTTGCAGGGATATTTGACCAATGGCCTTGCTTGTCCGTTGAGTTAACAATTTAGAAACTTGCATAACTGATTAAGGAGATCAGACGAAAATGTTGAAAAGCAAGGGAGGAGGGGGAAAGCCTAGAGAATTAAAGAAGCAATCACTGGAGGTGCTGGCTTCCAAATGCTATGACTTGACCAGCTGTTTGGCCATATTGATCCTCATGTGGCAAGCATTTCTCAATTGGAGGGGGGACATGGAAACGGTAAGATTGACGTTAAATTAAACTATCGCAAGCATTTGTTCGATTAAAATTTGCTTCAGCTCACAAAACGATCCCACTGACGGATACAATGTTATTGGCCTACTATTGCATATTATTGCATTTTTACTAGTTCTACAGAGAGGCGCGCAACTCGCAAGCGGTGACAGCAGTAGGCAACTGGAGGGGACGCAGCAACGGGCATATCTGTTGCTCTGTTTTTGTTCACCACCAAATTTAAATATTTGACTTGAATGTTGCTGTCTGCACAACCAGGCTGAAAGGCAAGATTATGAAGTGGAACAAAGAAAGTGTTCAAAAATGCTGTTTAATTCCATGCCTAGTCACCTAGGCCTGTCATCCACCATCTACAATCAAAATGACTTATGAAGTTAATCATTTTTACAAAAAAAATGCTGAACTAATAATTTAATCAGTGTACACCATCTGATAGTTTCAGCTTCATCTGATATGGTTGATTTCAAAACATTGTTTTTTTCCGGTAGATCTGATGCATGAAGTTCCTGTTGTTGTGATTTTGTGTCAGGTGTGTGATTTTTAAATTAGGAATGCCCTGGTTGCAGTCATGTTCAATGTGGTTTTGAGTCCATTCCCTCTACTGGTGTGACCTTGCGTAACCCCGCTGTCTTTGACCTGAGCTAAACTCTGACCCAGATTGGACTGCGCTGCTTTACAGTCCTAGTGCAGGCACAGGGAAGCATCAGGCATTCATTGCACTGCAGACAGAGCCATTTGTGTGTGTTAAAGTGCATTTTCACCATGACTGTGCGAGAGGGCAGGCCTCTTTGTGCTTGTTTTACATTAACCCGGGAGGATGTACTCTAACCTTTGGCGCTCTCTGTTAACCCTAAAAATATACTTTCCCAAATGGTCCAGCTGGGCAATGGAGTCGTTCAGGTTTTTTTGGTCTGGAAATTGAAGGGTTAAGCAGAAAGCTGACTGATCAAGATTACTCATTTAATCCTTTTGTCAGCCAGTCAGGAGTGGTTTGTTCTGCGTAAAATGTGAATTTGGCCCTACTCAAAGGAATAGTGAAGGGTTTCTACTGTCGTCTTGCAAATTACCTGTTGAATACTTCATCCACCCTCAAGCTGATGGGGTTGCTTTTTACCTGAGATTTGTACTTGATACAACCCCAATTCTGAAATAATTGGGACGAAGTGTAAATTGTGAATAAAATCAAAATGTAATGACTGTCAGATCACATGAGGCAATTTGTTATTTACAACAGAACATGGTTTCAACATTTGAAATTTTATCTGAGACATTTAACTTTTTATTTATTTATTTTTTTTCTCCACAAAATGAGCTTATTTCAAAAGAGGGGATGCTACACTATGGTAAATGGGCCCCTGTCCCAACTTTTTTTTTTTTAAGACCTGTAGCAGCCATCAAATTTGAAATGAGCTCATTTTGTGGATAAAATTGTAAAATTTCTCAGTTTCAACATTTGCCATGTTACCTCTGTTCTATTGTGAATAAAATACTGGCTGGTGTGATTTGAAAGTCATTGCATTTTGATTTTATTCAGTTTACCCTGTCTCAACTATTTCGGAATAGGCGTTGTGTGTGTTTTAATTCACACACACATACCAATTAAGACATGTGAATTAAACATTTTTATTGAATTTCTTATTCAATTGCCTTGCCATTTCATGAAAAGGGAAACTGTAATTAACTGCAAATGGATTTTTAAGCCTAATCTTTGACCCCCATAATTTGAAGGGTCATATCTCTATGAAAAAATGTGTAATATTTTGCAAAATGTCCTTTCGCATGATAAACAGCCAGGAATTTTTCAGATTTTTTTTTTTGGAAGGGTTCAAATTTTGACCGTTGACAGGGAGTTGCCCAATGCCAGTGTCTGTGAAAACTGAAGGCATTGCAGATTGCAATCCCAAGGTATTGCAGGTCCGAACTTTGAAAAACGAAAAACTTGCAAAGCCAAATAAGGTTCAAAGTTTGAATACTTTTTGCCCTTCCCACTAGTCTACTCTATTTTTCAACCCTGGGTGGAACCCCAATGTGATGGAAGTCATAGGCATGATTCACTGGGTGTGCTCTAGGATTTATTTTTTTAATTTTTGCCTTTAGCCACTGGGGCTAAACAACCTGACAAAGCTGACAATCAACTTACCTCGATACCATCAATGTACAGTGCGAGCGCCGTTGTTGAATCAACGGAAGTGGGTCTATTGGGGGCGCTATACTTTATGTATATGCAAGATGGCCTGTAGCGGCCAAATGGTTGCAGATAGATTGTTTGTATATCATCATATAGGACCTATATTTTGGAAATGTAAAATGTAACCACAGATGACTTTGAAAGGTCAAACTCCCTTTTTTTTAAATTAATCTGGCAATCAACTCTCCTTGATACTCTATGTACAGTGTGAGCGCCGTTTGTATTGAATTGAGAGAAGTGGGTCTAGTAGGGGCGCTGTACTTTGGGTCTTTTGGAGAATGGGCCAAATTACCTGTGGAAGCTAAATGGTTGCAGATGGAGATCAAGTTTGTAGTACTGACACAGGAAGTAATATGACCTATATTTTGGCTGTGTTAAAGTTGACCTCAGATGACCTGGAAAGGGCAAACTTGAGGTCAAGCATTATGTTACAATTTTCAAAGGTTTCTAGGCTTGAAAATATTGAAGACTGGGAACATATGTGCATGGAACACTTACAGGAAGTCATGTATGAACTTTCATTTGGTGGCCTTGAACTTTACCTTTGGTGACCTTCGAAGGTCAAACTTCAGTGAAATTTCAATGACTTCTATCACCAAAACTATTATCGTTAGAGCTTAGGTTTGTATTGTGGCCTTATAGGAAGTCGCATGTGACCTGTCATTTGGTGACATTCAGCTTGACTGTTGACATTTGCAGGCCTCAATGTTGCGACTGTTTTGGTCGCATATGCGACTCATATTTCAGTTTTGCGATCAATAATTTTTTGCCGGTCTCACCCATGCGCCTTGAAAATTTTGACCATGTGCGACCAAATAGTGATCTAGCATTCATTATTATAATCAAAAACTTCATTAATAATTTTTGGTAAACTTGATAACGTGTGAAAACTGAAATAATTCGGCATTAATTTACTCTACCGGAAGCAAACATGCGATAACAGAAACTCTGTACAGCACAAAGGGAGGTATCGCTCTGACTTGAATTGATATACAAGGCTGCGTTGCGAGTTGTTTCGAAGCTCCGATTTCAGAAGTAGGATTCGCGCTATCGTAATAAGCTTATTGCTGGGCCATGCGATGTTGAGAGCTTAAAGCCTCATTCACACATATCGCTACTCGCCCATCGCCCCTCGCTACTCGCTGAAATTGTACTTGCCGGCGGAAAAATTCTCTGCCGTCAGCGTCGGTTGCCATGGCTTCCCGATGGTTTACTTCCCACTGCAAACGTGCTCGAGGGAAACAAGTAATGGCTGTATGACATACCAGTATAACATACTGTATAACATACACGTCGTTTTCTGCCTTGGTTAAGATCGCTGACAATTCAAAATTCATAAAATTGACCCATAAATAGTACCACTTATAGATCGCCTTTTCTGTTTTCTATTGTCAGCTAAAGCATGCTTTGATGTCCACTGCTGGCTGACAATTCGCTTCTGAAAGCATATTCGGCTAAAGAGAGAAAAGTAATTTGAAACATGCTCTCACCTGAAACGCAGATTGCATACACTCTATTCCGTGCGTCATGCTTTCGGTTTTTATTTTCATTATTTTTTAAGGGTGGCATCATAGAGCATGTACAAGGAATGGCCTGAGATGCCAGATTGCCCTCCGGTTGAATGGGATGATGATTGCTCCCCCATGGCCAGTTGCTCATGGGCAACAGATCGAGTGGCACACCCCCTCCCCCTTGTTCTTGAAACTGAAGCGGTTACCCTAATTAAAACATAAAGACTATCTTGACTTTTGTTGTTTTTTTTATATTTAAGTTCTTTTTAGTACTTTGTTAATTTTGTGCTCCCAAAACTTATTTCATGCTCCTAAAAATTTAATTGTGCTCCTGAAAATTTTTTTTAGGAGCATGAATGCTCCTTGAGAAAAAAGTTAACATTGAGGCCTGATTTGAAGGTCAAACCTGACATAATACAATTACAATGACTTGTATTGCCAAAACGGTCACAGATGGAGCCTAAGTTTGTATTACTGACATCTAGGGAGTCGCAGATGAACCTTCATTCGGTGTCATTCAACTTGACTGTCGGTGACCTTTGAGGGGCAAACTCCACAGTGAAATTCCAGTGACTTTTATCACCAGAATGATCACAGATTGAGCCAAGAGTTGTATAGAGACATTTGGAAAGTCCTATATGAAGTCCATTTGATGACCACAACTTGACATTCTGTGACACAATTCTGTGTTCTCAATTGACATTGAATACGTAACGACATATTATAACGACTTGTATCACCATAGCTGCTTCAGAGCTTAGGATTGAATTAAAGGGTCTTATAAATGCATGAACTTTTATTTGGTGACCTTGACATTAATTTTCATTGATTCAAATGTCAAACTTCACTTGGAATTTTCATAACTTGTATCATCGCTGTAAGACTGTTTGCGGGTAAGCTACAGGACCCTTGGTCCCATTTTGTTTTACGGTGTGTATGAAAAAATATATATAATTTTAGGGTCACTTGAGCAGTTTTTATGCATTAATAAAATTTGTCAACCGGTACAATACTGACCCGAGCGAATGTCACTTATTTCATGCTGATATTCTGATTTTTTTTTTTTTTTTTCCCCCCAGCTAATATTGGTTTTCTTTTGCAGGAATGTAAAAAATTGAACCATGGCAAGTAAAAAAAATGTTATATATAACCCAAAATAGTCATGCTTTGTCTCCCGTTGTTTGCAATTAGTTATTTGTGTCAAGAAGTTACTATTGATTCCTATTCAGTGGATATTATCTTGCTTATTACCTCCTGTCATTCAAGCTGAGTTATTGAAAGGATTGTTTAAATACGTATCTGAGAAAAACAAACTTTTTTGTTTTCCTTGTATAAATGGTCATTTTCATACAGTGGTTTGACTGGTATGAGGTGTCAAAATCAGTCAAAATTGTTACTTTGTTTCTCAAATTCATAAAAATGAAACTGCTTATACTACTTTTTACCCTCGGCCCGACTTCAGGCCGAAGGGTATTGTCATCAGTTCGTCGCCTGTCTGTCTGTCCGTGTGTGCACCTCCTAAAGTCAGCATCAATAAACTATACTCAGCAACAAAAGTTTCTGTGACACCAATATTGTTAATTATTTTTCATAACGCAATTATGAAATTGTCATACATGGTGATATCAGACTGAAACAGTACACGTAAACACAACATTGAAATGGAAATCATGAAAATGCGAGAAAATGACTTTGCACGTGAAAATGTGCATAAATCATGCTTGTGGATGGCAATAAAAGAGGAGAATTTTTGGAATGTTCACATTGTGCCTGATGAAGGACGGAAGCATCACTTATCGAAAACACAGCCATTTCGGATCAGGAACTCTACCCTCTAAATGCCAAGACTGTCTGAAAATGATCAGTGGAGGGCCATTGGGATGATTGAATCCGGAACCTCGCAGAGGGAAGTTGCTCATCGCCTGAATGTCCACCGAAACACCATTTGGAACTTATGGCAGCGTCATCAGCAGACAAGACATGTCAGAGACCGTCCTCGCAGCGGCCGTCCACGAGTAACCACTCCCAGACAGGACAACTGGATTCGAACAACCCATCTCCGAAATCGATTCCAACCTGCAAAAATAACTGCAAGAACGATACCTGGTTTGAGGCGACTGTCTGCACAGACAATCCGTCGCCGTCTCCGTCATTTTGGCATTGTCCCACGTCGGCCAGCAAGACGTCCAATACTCACAGTACAACACCGACGACTGCATCGACGGTGGATCCAACGTCAGTGGGATCTTGTACTCTTCACTGATGAATCAAGATTCATGCTTAACCGATGTGATGGTCGTTTACGTGTATACCGTCGACGTGGGGAACGTTATGCCAACAACTGTGTTCAGGAATTTGATCGTTTTGGAGGTGGTAGTGTCATGATTTGGGGAGGGATCACGGCTAGAAACAGAACAGATTTGCTTGTTATTGATGGAAATCTGACAGGTCAAAGATATCGCGATGAAGTGCTACGGCCATTGGTGGTACCGTTTTTGATGCAACATGGTCTCGGAATAACGCTGCAACATGATAACGCCAGACCACACGTTGCAAGGATTGTACAGCAGTATCTGATGCGACAACATGTCAATGTCCTGCCATGGCCAGCCAGATCCCCAAACATGTCCCCAATCGAGCATCTTTGGGACGAGATGGATCGACGTTTGCGGCGGTTGGATAACCCGCCAGCTACACTCCAGGAATTGCGACAACGTCTACGTCAGATTTGGAATGACATCCCACAGCAATTTCTGGCACATCTGATTCGGTCCATGCGCCGGAGATGCGTTGCTTGCATCATGGCACGAGGAAGTCACACCCGGTATTGAAGTGTGAAGGTCACAATTGGTTAGACGTCAGACAAGTGCTTCATGACGCATGAAAATGACATTTTTCGTTTTGAGTGACGTTGGCACTGAAAAGTCAGTGTTTCTCCTGTTAAATAAACATATTGATTGCATTGAGATCTTTGCGTGTCATTTATAACATACACATAAATGGTGTCACAGAAACTTTTGTTGCTGAGTATAGTTACCCATGCCAAAACATTCGCAGTAATGTAGGGAATCCAGGCCAGGAAAGACTTTTTCAGATTGGACCATTTTTTAGGGGAAAAATGGCATTTTTGGCGTTTCTGAATTTGAGCTAGGGGGGCTTCTACCAGGGGGAACGATCATATACACTGCCCGGCCAAAAAAAAAAGTCGCAGACTCAAATATTTAGTAGGAACCCCTGCAGCTTTGATTACAGTGCATATTCGTCTTGCCATTGTTTTGACAACTATATGCAATGCCAGAGCATTTATTTTCGATCAGAAATGCCATAATTTTTGGCTGAGATCTTGTCTTCTCGACATAGACTACCGAGTGGTTCAACCACTTTCTTGTGCACATCCCAGTAACTTTTAATGCGTTTAAGGTCAGGAATTTGTGGTGGCAAATTTGTTTTTGAAAATGATTCCTCATACTTATTTTTGTCTTTCATGGTTTTCTTTGCTAAATACAGGCCAATAACTTGCCCGTTCTGAAATACTGTATCATCTTTTCCACCATCAAAGGATGTGTCTTCCGACATGATTCTTTAAGCAATAACTAGCAATGTGCTTCATCATTCAGGGTTAAAATAATTATTGCCTGCTGAAACATATTAATAGCCGCAATAATTATCCAATTATAGAATTTTTTCAATAATTTCCAAACGGTGACTTTTTTTTTGGCCGGGCAGTGTATATGCGGGGCTCTAGATTAGTGAAAAAAAATTAGAATTTTCCAAAATTTTTGTGGGACTTTGGGCATTTTTGGATTTGTAAATGTACGTTCTGTGGAATTATACTTTAGTTATTGTGTAATTGTTCTGGGACACTTCATAAGTCAGGCCGGGGGTGTTCAAACGCGGGTGTTTCTTGTTCTATTTGGTATGTAATTTCATTATTAGTGTAGCAAGCATGAAATGGTGTCAAGATTGTAATTTCAATGTTTGAGTTACTGAAAATTTGTTTTTCTTAGTTTCACACTTTTCTACATACACAGAGAAATATACAAATTCCATATAGTTTTAATCCCATTTATTGCAAGCGTACATAGAAGTAGAGTTTATCCTTTCAAATGAGCCATTGATCATTAGAATAGGAGCAGTATTAGATTTTTTTTTGTGAATTTTTAAAAATTCAGGTCAATTCTGACCCACATTTTCCAGCAATGTAAATTTTTAGGTTTTTCTAATGAAAGTTAATATTGTTGGAAAACGTGTTAACCAAGAACAAGGATTAAAATTGGGTTAATCTCATCCGTTTCGAGGGATGTTTTCTGCCCCCGGTTTTCTGTCCACCGACCGCCACTGTTATTAAACACTGATGGATTAATGACAAAACACTGATTCTTGGTAAAGAATGTAACCGTCCTCGACAGATTTTAATTTTATTGTCGTTTATATAACAAAACTTTTCTCTCGACATGCTGTGTAAAGCGCTACAGAAATCAATCAGCCTGCCCGATTATAATTGCCTGTCTTTCATTAGTTTGAGACAACCGCACGGATCATTTCCCCACAGCCTCAGATTCAATTCACCATGAATATTCAGCACACGTGGGCTCGGATGGCACTTGGTGTTTCCATCACTGTTGGGCAGGTTTTTCAGTATCAATTAAGACCAGCTCGGATAGGGCGTGGGTCAAATCTGAAAGTTCGCTATTCTGACAATAACAAGAAGGGGTGGGGGAGCATATTTAGGGTCATTTGTTTCTCTCGATTTTATTGGACACTGAATGCAATCATTTTAATTGATCTTTGAAAAAATAGGGCCATTCGGGAAGAGCACTAGCTATCTGAACTGGGTGCTGGTCGGCGCCAACCACCGCCCGACTGTGTGACTATGTCATGGTGGCTGTACTGCGCTATACTGCTATTAAGGGACATTTATACTCTTTAGATTGTATATCCATCTAGCTGGCTGAGGAAAGTGTTTGTATAAATGGTCATATTTAAGTGTTGCCACTATTTACTCACTTATCTAGCTGTAATGGGCATAAACTTCTCCATGTTAAATCTGTCTTCAACAACTAATGATTGCAGTTTCACCGAATTTGGTATGGTAACTCACAATGACCCATAGATGTGCAAAATCAGGATTTTTGCTGGATTTGACCTTTGACCTTAGCAATATGACCTCGAGGCAGAAAATCTTGTATGGGTCAGTACACAGCAACTGCTGATTGCAGCTTCACCAAATTTGGTATGGTAACTCACTGCGACAGATGTGCAATGTCTCGTTTTTTTTCTTGATTTCACCTTTGACCTTCGCGCTGTGACCTTGAGGCAGGAAATCTTGTTCGGGTCAGTACACAGCAACTGCTGATTGCAGCTTCACCAAATTTGGTATGGTAACTCACTGTGACAGATGTGCAATGTCATGTTACTTGCTGGATTTCACATTTCACCTTAGTGCTGTGACCTTGAGGCAGGAAATCTTTTACGGGCCGAGGGGTTTTCAGCAACGCATTATGTTTATTCATATTGCCGAGCTAACGCAATGATTCGAAGCACAACACTCCTGAGTACTTTTGACCTTGGAATCCACTATTGGTTAGCCAGTTGCTTGGTTTACTGCTACAGTTCATGTGGCCTACTTCAGTGTTTCTTAAGCTTGTCTTACTTAAAATGTCCATTTTAAATTCAATCGACTTTGAATTGTTTTTCGGTCTCCCTGTTCTCTGGTTTCACACCAAAGGCAAACATAGGTTTAGCTCAGACTTTGTAGTTTAAGAGATTAGGTTACAGTAGACAGGCTTACTGTAGGATATGTTGAAACTGATGCGGGAATATTTCTTAATCTCCCATGAATAATGATTAGAGGAGAAGCAAAGTAAAAGAAAGTAACTAACCATGTGTTAATCAGCCAACTGAAAATGATCGTTGACAGCCTTCTTAATACAAGAAATTAATTAAAATGGGTTGACTGCGAGCTTAAGTCATGTTTATCACTTATTACGCTTGATACAGGCCGTGTGTTAAATGTCATTGGCCTCATGGCATAATTGCCCATCTAATATTTTAAGGTTTTGTCATTTAAATTATTTAAGAGAATGGATTTTATTTATTTTTCAAGCTTTAGAGAAAAAAGGTAAAACTAATTTTTTCACCAACACGAAAAAAAGACTTAGGCAATTATAATAGGAGGCTTGCAATATGAATATGGCAGATTCTACTCTAAACGGTGCAGAATGTTCCAACATGGTATCATTGTGTAAAGTCTGTCAAACCTTCCCAATAGCTGTTAAAATTCCATTAGAATGCTATTCACCATCTTCAACAACCATTTTAGAAGTAGTCCAACCCCAGGGTGGGTAAAAAAAAAAAAAAAGGTTGAAATATTTTTGGGTGTTTTGCTAATGTTTTAAGGATGGATATTCCAACTATTTAGAGGGAAGAATCTAACAATACTATCCCTTTTGAACTTTTTTGTGATGGATTTGTTTATGTATTAGGTCTTGCTTTATTTCATAGTTTTTGAAGTTCATCTGTTGAGCATGTTCAAATTTGTCACAGTGCTGTCCGTCCACACATGACATTAGAGACAGTCTTTCCGTCCTAGTCTGACGTTCGCAATACACTTCTCTTAGTGGCATTCACGTTCCTATGCCGTTGTCAACAATCATTCAATCAAAGCGCACTGAAGAAATTCACTTGTGGAATTGAAGTCATTGTGCATCAAGTTAATCAGTTTCATGTGCATTACGGTGGATTTCCCCACTAGTGACACGGAAGTCAATTATGACTCCGGAATTCTCAGGCTTGTCTGTACTGAGGGATTGAAAGCAATGGAATTGCATAAAGACGTTTCAAATGGTCTTATTTCATTTAAACTATCATAAAACACATGCATTGTTTCCAATCCCTGTGTAAAGAGAAGCATGAGAAATCCTGAGTCATAATCACTTTCCATGTTGCTTGTGGTGAGGTCCACCTTTACACAACTGAAATTGAAACTTCTATGGACAAGGATTTTAATTCCATGTGAGAATCTCATTATGCGTTCAATGAATATTTGCGGACTACGGTGAAAGCCTAGAAAATGTGAGACCTACGCTGAATGCGTAAGACTTGGTATCTCTGGCAATAAACAAATGTGCATGTCTCCAAAATGTATAACCAAGCACTTGGCGACAGGCAACCATCATCAAATCCTGTTGTTTTCAGAGCTTATGAACATCAAACTAAACATGAAAACCTATCAATTTTGCCACACAGTATCTTCATATTGCCAATTTTATTGATTGCGATTGAAATATTCAAGGATGGACAAAATAAGTGAATATTTTACTGGAAAACGACCACCTTGAAGATCCCAAACATCCATGACAACAGCGGTGATTACACTGAGCATGCGCTAGCAGCATTCGTTCCTCATCTTTCCGCAGCACGTCACTGCAAGCGCATCAGAAACATTTGCGAACGTTGAGTGGTTCTGGACGGACTCGCGTTAGCAAAATTTATCATGATTTTATTTATATAAAGGTGTAACACGTTGGAAAAGTTGACAAGATTTAATGATCCAAGCATAAATTTGCATATGAAGTAGGAGTGTTCTTTGGACAGTCAAAGAGGGAACATTTATGGTTAGAGTTGCGAACGTTGGAAACCATGACGGACAAAAATATAACAGTCGCATCATTATTTTGTATAAGGGAAAAAAGTGGAGAAAAATGTCTGTCCTCGTGTTCAACTACCTGAAATTTTAAGGGTTCAAAATTAGAATCGTTGATACTTTATGCTTTTATATTTTGCATTTACCAGGTGTGAAACTCCATAATTGGATTATTTCTCGCTGGGGATACTTGGAAATCTATACAGGTTATTTACCATTTTGCCTGGACGGACATGGACAGTCTGATGCCTTCTTTAGAATGCAATCTGCCATATCGCTATTGACTAGCTAGGCAACACTGCTTATGTGATGTTTATTGAGTAGAAAATTTTCCTTTCATACCTGAAAAAAAGTTTTTCAGGTTTTGGGGCTCAGTCTCTATTTTAAATGACATAAGCACAATGTTGTATGCATGTTTATGGATAACATGGCCACAAAATGTTTTTGTGGCCATGTATACCAGTTTTCACTAGCTGGTTATACAAAACTAGACTGTTGAATGGTTAATGAATGAAGTATACCCCTCCCTTAGGACACGGTGCAGACACTGCAGTGATGAACGGTGACGGAGAGCATGATCAAGCCGAGGAGGCGGAGTCTAAGGCAGAGGGGGGTGGGGACACTGAGCAGGGAGAGGACGCCAGCGAGCAAGAAGTGATTGTGATCCAGGACACTGGCTATACTGTGAAGATCCAGGCCCCTGGGGTAGAGCCTTTTGATCTGCAGGTATAGCACATCGCTGGGGCGTTTGGAGGCAATTGGTCGTTCAATATGTACGGATATATTGTGCAGATATAGCACATTGCTGGGGTGTTTGGAGGGAGGGTGCTTTTAGGCCTGCAAGTATAAAACGTTTTTGGTGCACTAGGAGGGAGGTAATCTTTTTAGACCTGCAGGTGTAGCACATTGCTGGGGCGTTTGAGGGGAGTGAGTCTTAAGACTTGCTCCTGCAGTGCATTGCTGCTGTGTTTGGAGGGAGGGTGTCTTAAATCCTTTGGGTATAACACATTGCCTGGGTGTCAGGAGGGAGGCAGTTTTTACACATCATGTAGCACATCGTTGGTGTGTTAGGAGGGAGACTGTCTGTACAACTGCAGGTATAGCACATTGCTGGGGCATTTAGAGGGTAGGAGTCTTTGGACCTGCTGGTAGAGCACATTGCTGCGGTGTTCTGGGGGTGATGTTCTATACCTTCAGGTCTAATGACTATCAGTGAAGTGTTGGGAGGCAGGTAATTTCTAGACTTGCAGATTTGGAACATTGCTGGGGGGGTTCAAGGGAGATTGTCCATTTATTTTCCTTTTTTGAGGTTGCTTTGAGTGCTGGTTTGGGTGCGCTTTTAATCCTCTGGTCTCCCCACTCCAGGTTTCCCCTCAGGAGATGGTACAGGAGATCCACCAGGTCCTGATGGACAGGGAGGACACCTGCCACCGCACCTGCTTCTCTCTACAACTGGATGGGAATGTGCTGGATAACTTCGCAGAGCTCAAGTCCATCTCTGGCTTGCAGGAAGGCTCTTTGCTTAAGGTGGTTGAAGGTATAAAACTTGCACACCAAGTCTTGCATCTTCATGCATCCATGTAAAATACGTCTGCCATGCTTTTGAGCTGTATGTGGTTTGCTGTCTGTCTGTGGGTCTCTGTGTGGGTACATGTGAGTAATACATGTTTTATATCTTTTATTAGAGCCGTACACGGTGCGTGAGGCTCGGATTCACGTGCGGCATATCCGAGACCTGCTGAAGAGTTTGGATCCATCAGATGCCTATAATGGGGTCGACTGCAATTCCCTCTCCTTCCTCAGCGTGTTTACCGATGGGGACTTGGGTGGTGAGTGACATCACCTGATCTTGATGTTGGAGTAGTGACCCAACTCTGGTGAATTGTGTGCAAGGTGAAGGGGAGGGTGTTACAGGGTGCAATGGGCATCGCATTTGCTGAGTGACGGGCTGTGTCCCCCTCCCTCCCACAGACAGCGGGAAGCGGAAGAGGGGCAGTGAGCTGGAGCAGATTGACTGCACCCCCCCTGAGCATATCTTGCCTAGCAGCAAGGATCGCCCCCTCGCACCCCTGCAGCCACTCAATCGTGACTGGAAGGTGAGCCGGTCTCATTCCCTCGAGCCCTGCGGTCGGCGTGCAGTGTCGACCTGGTTTTCTTCTGCTCTGCTGTCCCATTTACTGCCTTGCACTGCATTAGCTGTGACTAGGGATGGATGCTTGTCACATGCATGTGCTATCATCTGAGCCTCATTTACACATGTGCCACTCACAAAACTGCCAGTTGGACATCCTAATCTGCATCTGGTAGCTTGCTGATTGGATGGTGGTTGTCAAGGTGACGCGTGTTTGTGTTCTGGCGGGTTATGGGGCAGCCATTGCAGTGCCTGAAAGTCCTGACGATGAGCGGTTGGAACCCTCCGCCTGGAAACAGGAAGATGCATGGGGATCTGATGTACCTTTACCTGGTTACCATGGAGGAGCGACATATCAGCGTTACGGCCTCCACCCGCGGCTTCTACCTCAATCAGTGAGTCACCTGGGACCTTTCACCTTTCACGCCTGACCTAGGTCTAATGGCACTGAACACGACTCTGCAAAGGCATTAGATTTTCCTCTCCATATTATGGTTTAAAGAAGTGATTACCAACTGTCTTCCTGGGGCACTCTTGCCAGGTCCTGGTATGTTGTGTTCCTCCGAAAGCACCCCCATTGCAATTAATCACTGGCCTTTTTAGTTGCATCAAGTGTACTTAACCTCTTAAATGGAAGCACCCCCTAGAGGTGGCGTGGTCACAATGGGCTCTGCATAAGTCAATAAATTTCATCATTTACTGATGTATAGGTAACGAAACAGCTCAAAATTGCCATGTAGAATTATTGCTGGCCCCGGACGAAGTCGGGTGGCTACAATGGATTCTCGTATGTCGTCTCCGCCGCCGCCCCCTTGTCTGTGGACACTTTCTTGTGGATGCTCAATAGACTTTTTGACCGATTTCTTTCATATTTGGTATGGACATGTTATACTTCACTTATGACAACAGTCAGGGCCGTTGACAGCTTTGGCTGGACCCGGGACAACATCACCTGAGTGGGCCCCCCCCCCAACTTTCCCGCACACATACACACCGCCACACAGTAACCACCCAAAACCCCTTTTATCCGTCTCTACTCACTCCAATGCTTAAATAACAGGTATTCCAAACCCATTTAACCAGTGAACCATTTTATTTCAACATATTTACATATTTAAACCGTTTTATTTCAACATGGTAGGCTATGTTAACGTAACATATTACGGTAAGAGTTATTCAAATAACTGTCGCATATAGAACATGCTACAACCAAACAATCAGTGTCACTCCTAATCACTAAATCCAAAGAAGTCTTCGAAATCAAAATCGTCATTTCTGAACAACTCCGCCAACTCCAAAGGTGGACAATGCGCCGCTTCCTCTTCTACCGGTACGTCGCTTACGTCAGAGTCATCGTCAGTTGACACGAAAGCGAAAGAATAAAAATGACGATCTAAAATTTAAGAGGTCAGTTGTGAAATACGCGGAGGTATTTTTCTGTGGACCTCATAAGGGTGAGGGAGTGGAAGAAGCAGAAAACAGCTTCAACACCTGTCAGAACAAGAGGGCGGCTATTGTCTGATACTGAAAAAAGTGATGACTGATTTAAAACTTTTGATTTGTCTTGTGGATTATTTTACAATTGTTTCGTTTAATTTGTAATTTCAGCCCATTTTTCAACACGTTTTTATTCATGACTTTTGCCTCAAATAGAAAGAAATATTTTTTTTTTTGTCCCGAAGCTGAACCCTTAATTCGGGCAACTATCGGGTAGGTCTGCCTATGGTGTGTAAAGACGAAAATCCCTTGCATGTGCTTTCGCATGATGTTTTAACAACGCAAAGCCATACTTGAATAAAATAAATAAATAAATAAATAAAACAAAAAAAAATATTTCCCTCCCCCATCTTTTTCCATTTTCAAACTTTTTTGAAAAAGCTCCAGGGAGCCATTAGGGCAGCGCTAAAGAGCCGCATGCGGCTCTAGAGCCGCGGGTTGCCGACCCCTGGTTTAGAGCTTCTTGGGCTAGTTTCATTGACTGCGCTTTTCAGTCTGCGCCTGGTTATCATTTTTCTGGAATCATGGACTTATTTGAAGGGTATCCAGTCTACACTAAAGTTTAATCGTTAACAGAACACCAAATTTAAAGCCCGTTTTTTTACATTAAACTTTAGGCCTACCTAGGAGCAATTTCAAATGCCGCCATGTCTACACGGGCTGATTTTCAACGAAATAAGATTTGATTAACAAGAGGCAGCATTCCACTAGCTAATCGGAGTGCAGATAACGTGCCTGAAACATTAGGATATGATTGCGGGCATAGGCCTAATGTGCATATTCTTGACTTCAATAAGACATATGCAACACAGTGTTTTTAAATTGATATGTTTATGAAATAATCCAATGGCCTGTGCATGTGTGCAGATCATTCTTCACTCTGTGTATCTTTCTATCTCCAACTATGAATGGCGCATCGCACGTACGGGTTAGGCTACATTACGAGGCTCGAAAAAAAAAAAAAAAAGTTTCCTTTACCTGGCTCAGCTGTCCCACCTGCTGCATTATCTGAATCTTTTTTAAAATATGTATGGAGTGAGCCCCTGAGGCTCTTTGCTTCTTCCTCTCTTTTTCTCTTGTGTTTTCTTTTCTGTGCTCCTGATTTGAGCATGTTGTTGGCAAGCGAGCACGCAGGCTTATTGCCGAAGCCGTGTGATCAAATAGTGCCGCGCTTTTTTATGCTTTAATCAAAGACCAAACCATTTCTACATTATGGGTGATATAGGAGTGTTCTTGACTCTATTTTCGAGGACAATACAGGCAAAAGAACCAGAAATCATTTATTGAATGCAAATATATCACATTTCACCCCCAAATCAACACATTTTGAAATTAAACAGAATGATTAATCGTATCTTCATGAAGGACCAGTTCTGGGCCCCCCTAGATGTCTGGGCTCGGGACAACATACCCGTTTGTCCCCCCCTGTCGACGGCCCTGACAACAGTACTGGTGGAATAATATGCAAATTAGTGGCAAAACATAGACATTTCTTGTGGACGCAGTACAGGCGGCAATTTTTGACAGATTACTTTCATATTTGATTAGGACATGTGTTAGACTTCACTTATGACACCTATTGATTTTGGTTGCCATGGCGGTTGTATTGGCTGAATAATAGGCACACGAGTGGCAAAACATACAAATTTCCTTGTGGATGCAGTACAGGCTGCAGTTTTGGACCAATTACTTTCATATTTGGTATGGTCGTGTTATATACTTCACGTAAAACAGCTATCGATTTTGGTTGCCAATGAAAGATAATTGGCCGAATAATGCGCAAAAAAGGGGAGAAGTGGGCTTTCGGGGGCTTTGTTTTGAAAAATCATTATGCAATTGGGCTTCAAGAAAAAAAGCTAATTATTTTTTTTTGTCCGTTTTTTTGTAATGATTTTCTGAAGGTAGCCGGCAGACGCAAGCCAAATTGCCCCACAGTGTTCGCTTGAAGCTTCCTTATTATGTGAACTCCCTTCACTTTTTTTCAGAACTTGATTGGTTTACATTTAGTGGCTCTGAAGATCGCTGAACATAACCGCTTATTTGCTGCGCTAGCTTGATTGATTGGGGCTCTGGCCAATACCATTATTGCCACTGTGCTGGAAGTTTCTTGTCATTTGCATTGTTGCATGGCAACATACAGTTGCAATAAAAATTATTCAACCCCCATTGCAAATTAGGTTTACTGGCAAAATTTACCAACTCTCAGCTGTTCGCAATGAACAAATCAAACAAGAACAATTTAAATGGCTCAGCAAAACAAATATTACAAGTGGCTTCTCCAAATTCAACACAGAATGCCACTTTGAATGACTACTGCAGGCTCAAGGTGAAGGTCAAGTGGCAAAAATGTGTTAACGGCTAAATGTGGTATTTAGAGCTTAGGCATGTGTGAGGCACCTGTCGGGAATCATGTAAGCCAAACATTCTCGGCAAGTTGAATATGACATTGGGCGTCAAGATCAAATGGCAAAAATGTGCTATAACTTGCTGAATGTGCCAATTAGAGCTCAGGTGCGTTTTGGGCATCTATAGGAAACTATGTATGCTGAACATTCTTAGGCAGTCAGTCAAATTTGATTTTGGGCCTCAGGGTCAAGGTTATATGACCAAAATGGCCCATATTTGTTAAATATTCTTTTTAGAGCTTAGCTTATGTATTGAGCACTAATAGCAGATCATATATGCTGCTTGTTTTTGACATATTGGATTTGACCTTGGGCAACAAGATCCAGGTAATGACAAAAATGGCCTAAATGTCCTTTCATGTTGGCTTCAGATCTTCGTTATGTATTGGACACTAATGACAAATCATGTATGCTAATCAAACACATATTGGATTTGACTTTGGTCTTCAAGGTCAGGGTCATGTGAAAAAATCTATTTCCTTGTTTAATGTCTTTTAGGCATTAGTATGTATTAGGCACTAACCCATATATAATAAAACTTTTAACAGTCATTGTAACCACATGGTTGACCTTTGTGTGATCAATTGCAGCAATAAAAACTGGTTAAAATCCATTTTTGAATCTTTGTTTCCATGATGCTCATGGGAACGTAGAAAGAATAATCTTAATTAGACCCACTCGGTGGCAGTGTTGTGTTATAAATAAATAAATAAATAAATAAAAACTAAAATCATTGAAAGCAGAGCAAGAACCGGAAGAGATGGCGCCCTTCACAAATTGACAGCAGACGATAGTGAAAGTTCAGGTTAGAAAAAGATCTAATCGGATTTCATGATGTACACTTCTTAGATTATATTTTTGCTAAATGACAGAAAAGTGACATCAAAATGTTGCTGTCACTCATGAAAAATTTTGACCACCCAGTCGAGTTACCCAATAATGGTAGCTAAAACCCCTTTCTCACTGAGCTGCGTTGGCCTGCGGAAGTGTGCGGGTGAAACTGTTCTCCTTCGCAGAGAAGAATTGATTCAGAGTGGTACGGGACCATTCGCCATCACCGCCGAAAGTAGCGAATTAAATTTTTTTTTTGCGGATGTCCGAGCTGGAGCTTTTTAACGTCAGTATCGTGTTGACAACGTGTAGCTTTTGCAAGAATTCATGTTGGCTTTCTGTTGAATCTGCGGACTGATGCTAGTTACTTTTTTCCTGTTGGGGCTGTAACTGTCAGCAACCTTCAGGGCCCTTGGTACTCTAGTTGTGTTAGTTAAGGGACAATTTTTGATAAAAATGCTGTTGTAGGGCAAATTTTTAAGTCCACATCGTACTGCATGAAGGTTTCTACTGATTCAGGGCTTCATTTTTGTGCAAGGTGTGAAGCCGTAGCAGGTACAGTTGATTTTTATAGACTTTACACGATTGCTGTAGTGCCACCCTGGAAGATCTGCGTCCATATGTCAGCCAGTGTCACTTTGGACTTCAACAAATTTGGCACAGCTATTCAGTTATTTACATGCATGGGAAGGCAGTTTTGAGGCGCGGTCTCACGTGTGAAATTAACACTGGTAACTTTACACCTCCCATTCACTGGCATTCTGTGCAAGCGATTGGGTGAATCAAACATTCACTTACGGTGGCAAAGCAAATTTGTATCTTTGTTTTGCGAGGAGTTCTACTGCGTTTAACTTTGACTGGCAAAATCGCAGCCTCAGCTAATGGCAAAGAAGTGTGTGACCTCACTTGGCTATCATTGCCTGTAGTCACATCTTGTACTGCCCACATTCAGCATTTTGAATTTTGCCTTTGCTGGTGATTATTTGCCTACATTCATCTGTGTGACCATGCCATTATTATTATTATTATTTTTTTTTTTTATTTTTTTTTTTTAATTATTATTATTATTATTATTATTATTATTATTGATGATGATGCTGCTGATGCTGCTGCAGCAGAGGAGGGGACTCCTGGGGGGCACCGGCAATAGGGCTGTCCGACCCCTAATTAATGAAGAGAATAGTTTGCTAAAATCCTTGAACTGCAGTTGAGATTGGAAGCCAGCAATCACAGGAGTCCCCTTGGGCTGATCTTGTGAACCACTGTTTAAGAACTGATGTAGACAGCTGGGCTTGCTAGTTCAACAGAAGAATCCCATGGCTCGGCTCTGTTGATGAGAGGTCATGTTCTTCTTTCTTTCAGGTCCACCACATACACCTTCAACCCCAAGCCTGCCAGTCCCAGCTTCCTCAGCCACTCATTGGTGGAGCTGCTGAGCCAGATTAGCCCCGCCTTCAAGAAGAACTTCACTGCCCTGCAGAGGAAGAGGCAAGTGCTGTACCTGCTTGTGCATCTTGGACTCCAGGGCAAACACTTGCTGACTGCTGAGATGTAACTTTTTTTCTGGGGTGCTGCTGGTTTTGGGTTTGTGTCTCCACCTTTCAGCTGAAGGGTTCTGTCCTCTGCAGGGTTCAGAGACACCCCTTTGAGAGGATAGCCACACCCTTTCAGGTATATAGCTGGACTGCACCTCAGGTAGACCATGCCATGGACTGTGTCCGGGCTGAGGACGCCTATACCTCCCGCTTGGGCTATGAGGAACACATACCTGGACAGGTGAGGGCAGTCTATGTTTGGCACTGATTGATATACTTGTGTGTCACTGAGAACTGTACATTATTTGTGCTGGTGGTACAGTGGGTTGTTAGTAGGGGCCCCAAAGAATGTCTTAATAGTATACTGCCTGGGCAAAAAAGCAGCATGCCATCTTTTGGACCATATTTACTTTGATCATGACGCACATTCGTCATGACAATATTGCAACATTTATTTCTGGCGAGAGTTGGTGTATGTTTTGGCTAAGAGATTGCATTGGTGACTGAGTCAAACCACACTGTAAAGCCTTCACCATGCACATCACACAGCCTTTCAATCGGTTGAGGTCAGCACTCTGTAGTTACCAGTTCATGTGTGAAAATGATTTCTTATGCTGGCTGAACCACTCTTTCACAATTTGAGCTCAATAAATCTTAGCACTATTGAGCTATAATCATAATATACACTGATGTAATAACCTGGTCATTTTGTACATTCAGGTAGACTGCTGACTTGATTTCATTGCTGCATAATGTCACAGAGCCCAGACCTGGATGCATGATGTAACCTTTGTCGCAGAAGCAAAATCTGTCAATCTATTCATAACTGTAAAAAGCTTTTGTTATTTCAAGATTTGAGCTGTAAAGAGAGTAAAATGCCTTAACCCGTTTGCGCAGAATACAAATATCGCCAATTTTTCCTGTTGTACGTGAGCCTATTTAAGGCCTTCAGTCAACATTTGTGTCACAGAAACTGGAAAAAAAAATTTCCAGTGAAGTAAGACCTTTGGAAATTCAATAACAGAATTATTTAGCAATTAAAATTTGGAATTTATGGACACCGGCGTCTAAATCTTCAGAGGTTAAATAAAATGAGATTCAGCATTTAGAATATCATCATATTTCAGTGTATTTTCATTAACGATACCTTTGCGGGACATGCAGCTGTCCTGCTAGTGTTCACCGAATACATAAGCGTACAGTAATCTTGTGTAAACTCTTCATGCTCTATAAGGAGCAAGAGGAACACGCTGAGGGTAATATCTGAAACATACCTTATATATACAAAAAAAATTCCTCCATTAGGAAAAAGCAGGCCACAGGCTACTCTGCTTTGAAAGCTAATTGGTGCTAATACTCCAATCTGCCGCAAAATTCAAACCGCCAGGCTAATATAGTGAAGTTTCCCATGATACTGCCAAACCGGCTCAATCTAACTGATTTCACTCGACTTCCTAAAGTCAGTTTCCCATCAAGACATTTTTCTGAGTCTCTCGCATTCTTCACCAGGTTTTTATCTTCCCACGGTGTATCCTGATTCCATCTCTTCCCAGATAAATGGTGCACATGTATGCTGCCGCAGAACATGATGCAAAAGAGAATTTTGCCTCCTTTGGATAAATCTGTATGAACTCACTTATGCTCACGGGGAGCACCCCTGAAATCTTGCCACTTCAGAGATGCTCTGACTGTCAGAGCACTCCTTGGTGTCCACTAATTTTTTTTTCAAAAATATGAAGAAAAAGACTTTAATTTTTCTATATTATAATTTCACCTTTGATAAACCGCAAGAGGAAAAATGACCTATGCTGTCCAACTCTACTATACCCATTACTCTGTCAAAATTGGCACCAAAAGCAAAGACCCAGCAAGCCCACATCACTGACTTAAATTCCATGACTACTTGACTTGAAAAAGGAATCAGTCTTCTACCTATTCCTTTTGTGCATTTCCTTGTATCTTGCATAACAATGAGTGCAATGAGGACTTTTGAAGCAGCTGATCAGGGTGGTTGTCCTTATTCTTAAGAAGGGGGATTTGAGTGTGTTCCAATCAGGGAATCTCACTTTGTCTCTCTGGGATTCTCAGTGCCTAGTTGTTGGGAAGGAGACTGCATGGATTTAGGAGGAACAGTGCTGCGTCCATCCGTACCACGGAACAGTGGATCAACTCTTTGCTCAGATCATCCGTTTGTTTACCTAGAGAGATTAATCCTTTCATCCTCTCGGTTTGTCTGTCTAGACAAGGGATTGGAATGAGGAGCTGCAGACGACCCGAGAGCTGCCCCGAAAGAACCTCCCAGAACGTCTG
Source organism: Gymnothorax reevesii (assembly GCA_029721435.1). Taxonomy (NCBI): domain Eukaryota; kingdom Metazoa; phylum Chordata; class Actinopteri; order Anguilliformes; family Muraenidae; genus Gymnothorax; species Gymnothorax reevesii. The sequence continues at coordinate 66,097,309 of CM056574.1, read as the reverse complement.
CTGAGAGAGAGGGCCATCTTCAAGGTGAAACCCTTTCGTGTTACTCAGTTTCTTTATTTAACTTCTCCTTATTGTCAATTTGTGTGCTTGTTTTTTCTGTTACTGTTGTACTGCCAGAGTCTAGCTCAAAGTATTGTGCTCGGCATATCCAGGTTCAGCCCTTACTTCCGTTTTCTGGATAAAAGCAGATGAACGTATGCAAAGTGTTCATGTCCTGATTGGCTTTTCACCGGATGCTTGCCCTTTTCCCTAATAAAAATGCCAGGCTTAGTCGTGTGTGAACATTCTCTGAAACCACTGGACGGATGGAGCTTGAAACTTGGTGTACACGATCCCACCCAAGAGTAGATCAAAATTTGTTCAAATCGTTGCAATCCGAAATTCATTACGGCCATCACGGCCTTGACTTTGAAAATATTAAAAATGTTGTCTTCTGCGAAACCACGTGACTGATTGAACTGAACCTTGGAATAACTATTCGTACACGAGTAGATTAGTTTGTTCTAATAGTTCCTAAGTGAAATCCAATATGGCCACCACAGTCTTGACCTTGATGATCTAAAAATGTGGACTTCTCTGAATCACTCAACAGATTAAGCTGAAACTTGGCAGGAGTGTTCCTGCACGCATGTAGATTGTAGTTTCAATCCAAAATCGAGTATCGCTGCCGCAGCCCTGACCTTCACAATCTTAACCCATTCTCTGAAACCAAAATTTTCTGACTTGATTTTGAATATCATTGACACTGAAAATACTACCATTGAGATTTTACTAATGCTGGAATATTCCCCAAAGGGACTATGTATCCAGAGAATTTCAGGTTTCCAACATTCTGGGTAAACAAAATAATGCCACCCAAGTGTAGGTCCAATCTGCTCTGAAATGGTCCGTTTTGAGTTTTCCTCCAACTATGGCTCCGCCTAGCTGGAAAGTGTAGAGGCTGCCAAAGAAATGCTTGGTATACCTGAAAACAGAGTTCCAAAACCACAACAAACAGCATTTACCATCACAGTTCAGATCTGGGTTGCTGAGAAAATATACCAAACGTACCAAAAAACAATTGGGACAATCTTTTCGACCATCCATCGCACTCATCCTGCCGGATACTTGGGTAATACTCACTGAAAATGATGGTCTTGTCTCTTGTGAATAAACGCATAATAAAGGGTCATTCCACAACAAACTGAACTGGGCTCCCGGCCTTACCCCCTCCGATTTTCGTGAAAGCTATCGTAAGAATAGCCCTTAGGACCAACACTGACTTGCCTGAATTTCAGCGCCAACAGTGTAATAGGGTTGCAAAATGCAATAATAGCATATTTTTCATAGTGGTAAATGGTAATGTCGACAGTTAAAATTTGTTGAAAAAGTTTCATACAAGTAATCTCTTATCCTTTATGTCCATGTATACCAAGTTCCATCAACTAGCAGAAACTTCTTCAGGAAAAAATTGATAGGATAGCTATCCTTGACCTTAACACAGCCGACAACAATTCTCATGTCGAATGCCAAAAGCCAACAAAGCATTGTCATAGATAGAAGATTTAGCGAATTGCACTGATGCGCATGGAAATACTGCCCTCTAAACATTGGCCTGGGATGACGCAAAATGGCACTACCAGCGTGGTTGGCAAATTTCAAAGGCGTGTATTGCACCGCTGGTGCTGAAATTTGGGCAACTCATTATTGGTCCTAAGGACTATTCTTAAAATGGGTTTCACGGAAATCGGAAGGGGTAAGGTCAGGAGCCATGTTCAGTTTGGCGCGGAATCACCCTAAAGCATTCTAGATTGGCATGTCTGGGATATTACTTTATTCCCATTTTTATGCCTCGGTGCGCATGCGTGCAGGCGGGGCATACGGTTGTTCGTTTGTGAGTCAGTCATTCATTCATTCTGTCTGTTACCAGGATAGCCGCTCTGCCGGTCAAAATCAAGTCCCAGAATATGGCTCTACGGGTTAAATGCCATGATATGTTGGATTTAAATTTGCCAGATTTTTCAGAGAGCTTTGTTTTCGACTTATAGCACTATTTGACACTTCCATAGACTCCAATAGGAATCGAGGAATGCGAAAGTAATGTGTGTCATGGGGAAAGCAATTGTTCCAAACAATTAATTCATTTTCATTGGAACACGCTTGCCGGTAAATTTATCAAATGACTGCATTTTTGGGAAGTTTGTCGCATCTGCTGACCCCTAATGAATTTTCTTGTTGGCGTCATTTTCTGTAACCAGCTTTAGTTTATGTTGATCGTCAGATAACAACCCGTTAAATACGTATTTAAGTTGAAGTAGATGTAGTGAGCAGCTCTTAATGATCTAGCATAACCACGTCATTTGTTCTTTTGGCTACCTTATCGGTGTTCGTTTGAGTACAAGCGTTTATTTTCGCTTATTAGTTTCACTGATGGTTTCAACCGCATTTTATTGCAAACTAGTTAATTTTGTTGCCTACCCCACTACTTCTGTTCACTCGAAGGTTCTGCGATTCAGTGCGAAAATGAATGGAAACCGCTTAAAATGTCAAATCTATTTGATACACCAATTTGATCGCATAGCAGCAAGTAACGTCATTAGGCTAAGTTTTTATTCGCTTCAATGCTGTTGGGTGGGAATGCATTTTCACCGCCTTTATTCGCATGAATATTTTTGGTGAACTTGAGGTAATTCGATTGACAAGTGGATGGAAACATAGCTTATCTCAAGCATAGATGCACAGCTAGGGCACTCTGACATGTCCACACAGAATTTTATAGCTTCATCAAGGGACATACTTGTCACTGCTGTAAGTACCGAGGCATCAGCACCTTTGGTGCCTTCGTCAATTTTTGTCATTTCTCAAATAATTCCAGTTCAGTAATGTAGTTACCCAGCTTGGTGCTGATATCTACCTGGACTTGAAGTGTCACAAGTCATGATGAAGGCAGAACCCATTTGGTACTTTGTACCCATAAGTCATAATAGTTGATGCAACATGTGGTGTCAACAGCAAAACTGAGCCACTTCAGTGGCTTCCAGGTGGTGCCACCGGTAGGCAAAGTGAGATACAGACCTAAAAATTCAGCGTTTTCTGTGAAACACCCGTATCTACCAATATGCCGTTCCATTCCATTCTAGGGGGACCAGCTGCACCCCAAATGTGATTCTCTCATACATTGGGGTCTTAATAGAAGTGGAATTTCCAGACTTTTTTGAGACTTTCACTGAAGTTTCCAAATTTTTCTATTTTTGGAAAAGGGTAATTCATAATTTTATACTTTTCCAGAGCTGCGCAAGCGGTCAGCCTTCATCCTGTTTTCTTTTCACTCATTTTCTTCCTTAATGTTCCCTGCTTCTCAATTTTTTTATTTTTTTTTTCCCCTCCTCCAGGTTCACAGTGACTTTGCTGCAGCAGCCACTCGGGGGGCGATGGCGGTGATTGATGGTAATGTTATGGCTATAAACCCTGGGGAGGACACACGCATGCAGATGTTCATCTGGAACAACATCTTCTTTAGCCTGGGGTTTGATGTGCGAGACCACTACCGTGAGCTTGGTGGGGATGCGGCAGCGCACGCCGCCCCCACTAACGACCTGAATGGAGTGCGAGCATACGGGGCTGTGGACGTAGAGGGTCTGTACACGCTGGGCACAGTTGTGGTAGATTACCGCGGTTACCGTGTGACGGCACAATCGATCATCCCCGGAATACTGGAGCGCGAACAGGAGCAGAGCGTAGTGTATGGATCCATTGACTTCGGAAAAACTGTGGTGTCTCATCCCCGCTACCTGGAGTTGCTGGAGAAGACGAGCCGACCGCTTAAAGTGCAGCGGCACGCCGTTCTCAACGAGAAGGACCAGCCTGTGGAGCTCTGCTCCTCAGTTGAGTGCAAGGGCATTGTAGGTAATGACAGTCGCCACTATATCCTAGACCTGCTGCGGACCTTCCCTCCTGACCTCAACTTCCTGCCCATAGAAGGGGAGGAACTGTCGCTCGAGAGCCAGCGGCAGGGCTTCCCTCGACCGCACCGGCATCGTCTCGCCTGCCTGCGGCAGGAGCTCATCGAGGCCTTCGTGGAGCACAGGTACTGACCGGCTGACCTTACTCGCTCGCTGGCTCACTCAAGTGCACTGCATGTTTGCTTGTTACTGTTCAAAAATGCTTGCGCACTCTGAAGCGCCCTCTCTGGGTGAATGCCCCTCTTTTAACATTTCTCTGTGCGGCAGGTACCTGCTGTTCATGAAAATGGCGGCCTTACAGTTAATGCAGCACAAAGCCAGTAAGGAGGGAAAGGCTGGCGCGGAGTTGTCCTTGCCAGAGAGCGGCACAGCCTCGACTGCACCAGAGAGTGAGGCTGCATCTACCAAACCGGAGAGCAGTTCCAGCTTGGCTCAGCCTGCAGCCTCCTCACCTCACGTCCCTGAGGCTGTAGCCCAAGAGGACGATGGCACTACGGTGGCAACTGCTAACGGCTGTGTTTCTAATGCTGACACCACTGCGCTGCCAAACGGAGAGTGCGACAGCCCGCTAGAGGGTAAGGAGCTCCAGGAGTGTGCCCTGAGCCTAACCCAGGCCAATGAACTGGAGAGTGTTCCAGGCCTAGCCCAGGTCACAGAGGTAAAGAGTGATCTGGGTCTGGGTCTGGCCCAGGCTATTGAGCTGGAGAGTGTACCAGGCCTCGCCCAAGCCAGAGAGCTGGAGAGTGTCCCGGGCCTAACCCTGGCCACAGAGCTGGAGAGTGTCCCTGGTTTAGCCCTGGCCAAAGAGCTGGAGAATGTCCCTGGTTTAGCCTTGGCCAAAGAGCTGGAGAATGTCCCAGGCCTAGCTCAGGCCAAAGAGCTGGAGAATGTCCCAGGCCTAGCTCAGGCCAAAGAGCTGGAGAGTGTCCCAGGCCTTGCCCAGGCCAAAGAGCTGGCCCAGTCCTTAGCAGCAGGAGATGGCTGTGGTATCGGTATGTTCTGCGAATTACAGGGTGTGAAACCTGGACAAGGGGTCACACTGATGCTGGAGAGGAAGTTTTTGCATGGGAACGTCACTAAAATAATAAGAGGAAATCTATTCTAGGGTGCACTTTCAGTGTGTAAGGAGTAGAGTTGGGGTTAGGGTGTAGAGATGTGTAGAGAGTAGGGTGACAGGTGGGGTGTTGAGTTGGTTGGCAGTTAGTGTATAGAAATGGGAGGTAAGACGGGGTTGGGGTGGTAAGATGGCAGTAGTTGGTGAGTAGGGTATAGGCAGAAAGATGGGGTGTTGGGTTCTGAGTTGAGATGGATGGTGGGACTTGGGTTGGGTTTAGGTTTAGAGGTGGGAGTAGGGTGGGTTTGGTGTGAGAGGAGTGTCAGTGGGTTCAAGGGGTCTTCAGGGTAAAGCGTAGAAATAACCATAATGTAAAAACTAAGAAATAAACATACCCAACATGATTTTAACCTCATAAAATGTAATATTTTGATAAAAGTTTACATGGTTGCCATGGAAGCGTAACTTTAATGACGGAATCTGAAAATATTTTGTGGCACTGATATTTCAATAACCCATTGTCAGATTTTATTCAAATTAGTCTCATATGAAAGGTTTAAGATGGTTCTTTGAAATGACTCAAAATTTCAAAATTAACCCCCTAGGGATGCACTTGTGTAGAAAATCCTACGTCATTTCATAGATCTCCAACAGATACAACTTTTAATCCAAATTTCAAATCAATCAGATGAATATTAATGATTTTATGAATGCCACAATCAGTCAAAATGTCTCATTTGCATTTAAAGTCACAAGTGTAACAACCGAGACAGAGGAAAAACAGATTCTTGGTGTTCACTGGCATCTTGCTGCATTCCTTTATTTTATGTCAAAATCAAAAATATTACATTTTTTGATGCTACATCAGTGTGTTTAGCCCTTTAATACCGGATGTGACTTTTGGATATCATTTTCAAGAAGGGTGTCTGATGAAATAAGTGATTTGCTGAAATTCTCGTTGGGAAGGCAAAATCCTAATTGGGCGATTTATGAGGGAAGACCTACAAAAAGCCATTTATATTGTAGCTGTACCTTCCTTAGTTTTGGGGCCATGTTACAAAATACACCAATTTTGTAACTCTGTTACCGCATGATTCCATAAGGTTGGGATTTGTTTCATGTCAAGAACCTGCACAAGCATGTTTAGGACGGTGCAACTTCCTTCAACACCAAAGGAGATTTGTAACTTTTTGTGTTCTTAGACTTTTGCTCAAATACACCACAAATTGGATATGGGGTCTTGAGTTAAGTATTGAAGATCCAGTAGGGCCACAAATCATAATCTTTTGCTGTTGCAGATCAAAATTCAGGTGCTTAGAATTCCAGAAGTGTAAATGGAAGAGACATTCTGATGTCTGATTCTGAAAAACCAAGTGCAAGAATTGGCTTGTCCACCAAGTTTCTGCTTTCCACCATTATTTCCAAAGATGCAGACCTCCAAAAATGCTCCAACATGAATGCAGAATTCGCAAGTGTTGGTGTGACTTTTTTTAAATGACCGTATCTGAAACTATAAGGAACAGAAGGCTAAAACTGAAAGGTTCTTTTCAAAACATGAGGGATTTTTTGGAAATCCCTGGAAAATAAATCTGAGATTGCTCAAGGGGGCAGATTCCCTGTTCCGTGTGAATTAAATGGAATGACTTAATTGTCCGTTGTTTCGAGAGTAGGGTGGGCTTAGAGTGTAGGGAGGAATAAGGTTTGGTTTTTTGGGAGTCGGGTGGTTATGGTGTGTAGGGAGTAGGCTTGATTTTTTGGGAATAGCTGGTTTTGTTTTTCAAGAGTAGGGTGGGTTTAGTGTGTAGGGGAGTAGGTTTGGTTCATGGTCAGTTGTTTGTTTTTTTGTTTTTTTTTTTTTGTTGCTTTTTTTGGTAAGTCTGGTGGGATTAGTTTTTTGGGTAAAATACGTTTAGTGTGCAGGCAGTAGCACTGGTTTATGGTTTAGTGTTTCAGGGAGTAGAGTGGGTGTGGTGTGTAGATAGTAGGTTGGGTTTAGTTAGTGTGTGGGCAGTAGGATCAGTACTATAACATAACATGAAGGGCGAGAACAGGCCATTTAGCCCAACTACGCTCGCCAGTATTATGGTCTGTCCATCTCCCCAGCAGTGTGTCCCTGACTCCGCCACTCCCACCAGCATGGTCTGCCCTTCCTTTTCCTCCCTGCCTCCTTTAATACCTCCTTTTTGGGCATGACAATCTTACCACCCCCACCCCCCCTCACACACTGATCCAGGGTGCTGCCTTGGAGGAACCAAATGAGTGTCCATGGGTCATGTCATAATAAGAGGAACAGGGGTTATGATTGAAGCATGATTTTGGACTTGGTGGACAACTGTGATTGGGTGCTTGGTGGTTGTGTTCAGCTCTTGGGTGATGTGTGGGGTGTTATGATGATTACTGTGTGACTACAGTGGATGAGTTCTAGTTAGGATGTGGTGCATTGTGGGTGTGGTCTGTAGGAGGCACCTCTCGTAGTGAAACGACCCCTCCCCCTGCAGATCCGCGCAGCAGAGAAGTGGTGCTGAACGCTTGCAGAGCTGTAGGATCCATCAGCCTCACCTCTTTCGACATCCGCTTCAACCCCGACATCTACTCCCCAGGTACTGCGCCTGTGTCCACCGAACACCCTCAATCAGCGAGTGTGTCTGTGTCTGTCTGTATAGAGCTTGCCCACCAGCTGAATCCTGTATCTGTGTGGGTGCAGGTGTGCGTTTTCCTGACGACACTGCTGAGAACTTGGCGAAACAGAAGCAGCTCTTGAAAGATGCTGCAGCGTTCCTGCTCTCCTGCCAGATCCCTTCGCTGGTGATACTCCGCCCCCCTCTGGCTCACTCCGCCCCCCCGTAGCCCTTGCTTACTCACTACTACTTAATGATCTGAACCCTTAACTGCCCCCCCCCCCCCCCCAATCTCAAAGTGTGCTTGTGTAATCTGTGTGTGCACAGGTGAAAGACTGCCTGGATCACACTGCTCTGCCCATGGATGGAGCCACTTTAACAGAGGCTCTCCACCAACGGGGAATCAATGTGCGCTACCTCGGGGATGTGCTGCAATTTGTTGATAAGACCCCTGCCAGGGACCAGCTGGATCATCTCTATGTGAGTGGAAAACTGATCACACTGTTGATGATGTTGTTGTTATCAATGCATGCACATTTTTAGGTCACCTGAGATGAAGTCTCAAAGTGACCTATTCTAATCACCTTTTGTCCGTTGCGCATCCGTGAACAATTTACATTTTCGACGACTTCTCAGAAATCGCAGATCCTATTTCAATTTCAATTTTGCAGGAACCTTCCTTGGTCGCATATGCAGCAAAATTGTGAGTTATATGGTTCCCACCCCCAGGTGCTCTGAGGGGTGGGGCTAAAAGTGGTCAAATTGGCTGAAATTTTACAAATCTCCTCCAGACCCACATATGCTGGAAAACAATGCTCTGCATTGATGGAAGGCTCTTGAGGTGCTTTATCAAAATTGTGAACTTCATGACCCTCGAGCTCCATGTTTGCCCCTGGGGAGTGGGTGAAATTTTCTATAGTTTTTATAGGAAAATGATACTTTTGGGTACATTTTGTTCATTTTCTACTGGAAATCATTCAAAGTTGATTGGCATTACAACCATGACATGACAGTTTGATACTATGACATTTTTGACCCTGTCTCTTCCCCAGGGGCTGAGCAGTGGGGCCAAAATGGGGTCATATTGCCAAAAATTTCAACAATCTTTTTCTCCAGACCGAGAGAGGCTGTTCATAGATGAAAGGGTCTTGAGGTGCTTTATCACAATGGTTAATTTCATGGCCCCCAGCCTCCATGTTTTCCCCTGAGGAGGGGGTGAAGTTTACAATACTTTTACGTAGGAAAATGATACTTTTTGGTTCATTGACATCAGTAACATCAGTTTTTATACAACTCATGTGACCGTTAAGGCCCATGGGCCTCTTGTTACAATTTTAATAAAACTGTCTGATTCATTGTACCAAAATTTGCAATCCAGTAGAAGACTGCTCCAAATGGAGGGATGCCAAAAAGATGCAGATTTCTGTTGGTGGCTTTTTGCCTTGATTTAAATGAAGTAAATACTTTTTCTTTTTTTTTTTATCCCCTTAAGACCTGATTTATTTCATGTGATAGAGGAACATCCTCAGACCTAACTAGAACTTTCTGAAAAACCTTCCCATATATTTGTTTTTGAAAAACCAAAAAATGCAGAAAAACCTTCAGTATGCAGATAAATTTGTATGTGGGCGTTGTTTAAAAAATTTTGTAAAAATCATAACAGAATGGATTGTCATTTCATGAAAGAAGTTGGAAATGCTACTTGTATTACCCTGCAATATTTCCATCTAAAAAACTAATATGGATACATTCTCTGATAATGCGTTTCATGTAGACATTTCAAATTTGGCAAGTTTAAGGGATGTCAAATGAATTAGAGGTTGGGCATTTGTGGCCAAGAGTGCTTGGCCCCATGTATTACATGTAGTTATTTGTACTGTTGTAAATGTACTGCTAAAAAAATTTAGGGAATACTTGATCATCATAGTATAACCCAAAGTCAGTTGAACTTCAGGAATATTAATCTGTATATTTCGGAAGCACAAGAGATTGTGAATTCATTTCTTCTGCTTTGGCCCAAATGAAATTGACAACAGGTGCAGTGTAGGGACAGAAGCAAGACAACCCCCAAAAGGGAATTGATTAGCATGTGGTGGCAGACACTTGCTCTTTCCTTAACCTTCCTGACAGATTATTCCCTAGTTTCATGTTCTGCTAGAGTCCAAGTCTCAACAAGCCGGTAAGTGCAGTTCAATCAGGTTGCACAGGTAGTCCAGCTCCTCCAGGATGGCTCATCCATACGTGCAGTTGCAATAAGGTCTGCTGTGAGCCGACCATTACATGAGGGAAGCTGCGCAGGGCTGTAGAAGGGCATGAATTCAGCAGCAGGACCAATACTTGCTCCTTTGTACAAAAATGAATAGGACAGGGGTAGGAAACCTTCTCCAGAAAGAGCCACTGTGGTTGCAGGCTTTCATACCAACCAAGGTGCTACACACCTGATTCTACCAGTCAAGGCCCTTATCACACATTCCAGAGGTTGATTAGTAGAATCAGGTGTGTAGCAGCTTGGTTGGTGTGAAAGCCTGCAACCACAGTGGCTCTTTCTGGAGAAGGACTCCTACCCCCATGTTATGAGAAGCACTGCCGGAGCCCTACAAGATGACCTCCAGCTCTACTGGTGTGCGTGTTTCTGACCAAACTGTAAGAATCCGACTCCATGAGGGTGGAATGAGGCCTGATGACCTCTATTGGACCTGTGCTCACAGCCCAGCTCCATGCCGCTCGATTAGCATTCGCCAAAGAGCACCAGAATAGGCAGGTCCAGCATTGGCTCCCCGCTCTTCACAGGTGAGAGCAGGTTCACACTGAGCACATGTGACAGGGATGAAAGAGTCTGGAGCCACCTTGCTGAACGTTGTGCTGCCTGTAACTGTCATCCAGCATGACCGATTTGGCGGTGGGTCAGTGATGGTCTGGAGAGGCATATCCGTGGAGGATCGCACAGATTTCCACATCATAGCCAACGGTACCCTGACTGCTTTTAGGTACTGGGATGAAATCCTTAGTGATTGTCAGACCTTGTGCTGGTGCTGCGGATCCTGGCTTCCTCCTGGTGCAGGAAAATACCGGGCCTCGCGGCCAGAGTATCGGCAGTTCCTGGGTGACGGAGGGATTGGTGCCTTTGACTGACTGTCCTTCTCAATCCCCTGACCTCAATCTAATTGAGCATCTATTGGACATTATTTATTTGTTCATCTGACACCGCCAAGTATCACCACAAACTGTACAGGAGCTCACTGATGCCCTGATCTAGGTCTGGGAGAAGATCTCCTGGCATGGAAACGCCTTTGGGCCTCCTATATACATACTACTTTATTTATGTGTGTATGTATTCATTTTTTAAGCCAACGTTGTAAAAAGGCGCTGGTCACGCCTTTTCTGTGTTGCTAAGTAACACTCCTGTCGCACATCTTTGTGAACATTCTGAAATTAACTGTTTCAATGAACTAGTCTAAGCAAACATATTTCAGTTTTATTTTTTTTGAGTTATTTGGGGTTTTTTTTTTTTTTTGCTGCAGTCAATAACTGCTCTCCCTCTTGCTTCAGGCAGTACTATTCCTACTGGGAATGCGCAGACTCCAGTCGGTTTTGGTGACCTAAGGGGGGGGATATAGTCACTTTAGTGACAAACTTTTTTTTTTTTTTTTTTTAAGTGATGACCTGTAGCTCAAAAAAGGTACAAATGAAGTGAAGGACTTCAGTGCAGGAGACCAAGATTCGAATCCCTGGTCAGGCGTTTTTACGAAGGCATGAGTACCATTTTGCTTGTAAATATAATTGCTGGGGTTTTTATTCTTTTCACTTGAGTTTTACAGTTTAATATCTGAGGGATTTGATTTGGCAGACAAGGTACCTGAATTGCCAATTTGGAGAAGCCACGTAGACATTCCTCTCTTATTTTGTTCTGATTCACTTGATTAGAATAAACTTTGGCACAGATAATGGTGAGATTCTGTGCTGTAAATTTTCAGAGGTTTCAGACTGCAGGTAATTAAGTTTACAAGGGATAGACGTAAAACTTTGTTTGGTGCAAAAAGAGGTCTTTGATTTATACTGTGTTCTATCTTCATTTCATCTGACTCTGTGACACACCATGGCAGAAATTATGATACCATACTTTATGATATTTGGTCATTCAAATTGACCAAATAGTTGCAGCGAGACTCATTTCATTGTGGGCTTGCCATTTTTGAAACAGAGGCTCAGGGCTTAAGGGGTTAAAAACGGCATTTTGTATTTTCTCAGGTCAGCTCTGTCTAATTTTTCTGTCTAAAAATTTGTTTGATCAGAAACATTTAAGTGTGAAAAATATGCAAAAAATTCAATCAGGAAGGGGGCGAATACTTTTTCACGGCACTGTATTCTCTACCACAGAGAGAGGTGCAGTGCAAAGTGTCGGCCATCATTCTGTCCGAAGACATTTATCTGATCGATATCTCGAATATTATTCAATCAATTCTTTTAAAATTTTGCGGTACACATTCTCTACCAGAGGGAGAGGTGCTGTGCAAAGTTTCGACCATCTGGGATGATTTTTCACAAAAATATCACCGTTTTCCTGTTTTTGAACCCACTTGAAAATGTAAGTCCAATGTCAATTTGTCCGATCAATATCGCAAATATTATACATTGGATTGTTCTCAAATTTGGCACACATTCTCTACCACAGGGAGAGGTCCGATGCAAAGTGTCGGCCATCTGGGATGATTTCTTCCAAAAATATTGCCTTTTTCCTGTCTTTGGACCTTGAACCCACTTGAAGATTTCTATGTATATTTGTCCGATCGAAATCGCAAATATTATACATTGGATTCTTTTCAAATCTGCCACACACAGTTTCTAACGCATGGAGAGGTGCAGTGCTACGTGTCATAGATGTGTTATTTTTGTCAAAATTGATTTTCGGAACGCGATTATTTCTATAATCGCCAACAGAAAAAGCATGATTGGGGATGCCAGGGCATTAGTAAGCTCTGCTTACTTTTTCACTTGTTGCTTCTGTTGTTGCAGCTGCAGCCACTACAGACATTACTGTAATTATTATTGTACTATTATTAGTGGCAGTATTCTTAATCTGCATTTGAAACTGTCATCTACTGTAAGTGAATCCAAGTTAATGGTCTTTTGAAAAGTAAGTAGTATTAGGTATTTGTAGTTTGATTGAAAACATGGTTCATTGATGACTTAAATGTTTATTCATTTCAATTTTCTCACTCATTTTATTTTCATTGCTTTTTTAGAGAATTGGAATCACAGAGTTGATCACCAGGTGTGCCAAACACATCTTTAAAACATACCTTCAGGTGAGTCTCTCATTGGACCAGTGCAGTTCTGTGAGCACAATGCTATTGGCTGCATTTGCTAAATAGTGGTGTAGCAGTGGATTGTGGGATTCTGAGGCAGTGTGCTGTTCCAGGGGGTGGAGCTGTCTGCGTTGTCGGCAGCTGTGAGCCACTTCCTGAATTGCTTCCTGAGTTCGTTTGCGGATGCAGTGGCGCACTTGCCAGCTGATGAGCTGTTATCCCGAAAAAAGAACCGTCGGAGGAGAAACCGCGTCCCAGGGGGTGGAGACAACACTGCCTGGGCTAGCCTCACGCCCAGCGAGCTGTGGAAGAACATCGCTAGTGAAGCCCAGAGCTACTACCACTATAGCCTTGACTGGTATGTATACACAGAGCTATTACTACTATAGCCTCAACTGATACATGCACGCAAAGCTAATACCAGTTATGAGACGTGTTTACTTCTTGAGAAAATGCATTCTTAGAAATGTTTCTTTCATGATAAGTTTTGAGTTCTTGTTTCATTTTTGTTAGTGGAACACTTCATGAAAACTAGAGGCGCTCGTAGAGTGCAAACCTCTGCCAAGGCAGCACAATCCAAATCTTGCTGAGTGGGAGCAAAGTTCAATGTTATACGATTTCAAGATGGCTGCCGTGGCAGCCATATTGTTTCACTGATCGCAGTGCTGAAAATCAAGAGTCCATCCTTGATGTAATAGCAATGCACCCACAAAACGTCAGACAAATCCGTGCATTACTTTTTGAGTTGCGTTGTTCACAAACAGACAGACAAACAGGGGCGAAAACATAACCTCCACTCCAACTTCGTTGGTGGAGGTAATTAAAACACAAATGGGAAATGGGTTTTAATTTTTATTTATTAAAAGTGCTTGCACGGACTTGAAAGTGTAGGATTTCATTTTCATTTTAATACAAATGTGTTGACTTTTTGAAAATAAAAAAGCATTTCTGTGACTGCATTTTCATTTTAATATTGTTAGCTGTTTGCTTCCATAGAAAGTCGGCATTCGCTAAACTCTAGAAGTTCAGCTTTCCAAAATTGGCTCAATGACCCCATCTACTGTGAAATGTATTTTACTGTGCAACCATTTCAGGAGCTTCACACGTGCATTTACGTTGTACAATAATGAGCAGTGATTAGACACCTCCACTTTCATCTAAAAGGGGTCCTAATATATTACTTCACTATAATTGTTTGTTGAAAATGTATTGAAAAATAATATCATAGGCAATGAGAACAAAAAAATCATGCAAGTCATGCAAACAAAAACAGTGAAAACATCAAATTTTTTTCTCACTATTGAAAGGTGTTGCAAATTTCATTTGATTCTTGCATAGCCTGAATGAATATTTGAAGGCTCATTCCATGAAAATTAGTTAAGATGGTCAGTTGTTCTGGTGTTTAAGGTGACAAGAACTTTGCGCAGTCTCAGTGTTAAACACACTGGCTCGACGGCAGGAGCTCTGAGATTGTTCATAGCCCCATTGTGGCCGCACATGATGTTGAAGTTCGATGCTGCCATGGCACTAAGAAACACCATCAAGCATTTCAAAAAGAATGGGTCGCTGAAAACTAGTGGCAATATAGGTGTAAAACAGATGTTAAGGGCCTTTGATGTTCACAGGCACAACAAACCCCGCCCCTCGCACATACTTTGACCTACTTTTCCAAAATTCAATAGGCATCTATTCTGGGTCAGTGGCAACCCCTAAACCCAATTTGGGGGTGAATCTGGCCATTAGTTTTGCCGCTAAAGTGTTAGCAGACCAAAAAACACAGAGACAAACAAATGCACAAACAAGCGCAGAAACAAACCAAACCAAAAACAATACCCCTTGCCCTCGGTTGATGGCATGACAACTATGTTATGATATTAATAGCACCAGAAATGAAGAGATGACTGTATCAAGTAAAACATGGGGGGTGGGAATATTATGGTTGGGGATTCAGTCTGCTCGAAAGGAGCTGGTGATGGTTGGAAAGTTGGAATCGTGGATGAAAAGAAGTATCACTGCTTCCTTGTGAGGCACGCATTGCCATCTGGAAAGGATACTTATTGGTTGGGGAATTTATTTTCAACAAGATAATGACCCTAAGCACACCAAACTGTACAAGAATTATCTCAGTCGGAAAGAGACATCTGGTGACAAAAGTTAAGACTTGACCTGCTCAAAATCCAGACCTCAATTTGATTGAGCATATCTGATGCAAGGAATTGAAGGAATCTCTTGGAATGAACTTCAAACCTTATGGAATGATTTAGTGAGTGAGGAAATTTAAAAAATATACATATGAAAACTATACTTGAAGGAAAATGCCATCAAAGCAAAGGGTGCCCACAAGGGTGCTGACTTCTTGCAAAGAGACATGCATTTTTGTTTTTACTTTCTATTGTCACCGATTTTCTTATTTTCATCTATATGATCCAGTATTACATTAAATAAATACTTGAATAGTACTTGGTTTCTGATTTATCTTCATTTTGTTAAGTGCATAATCATCCCTGCACACTGCTGTACCCATACATGCTGACAAACGCGCCTGACGCGCACAAAAAAACCTTGCTCATCCTCAACATGCTGCATCCTGACGTCACTTAAAATTGTGTTTCGTGTGTGTGTAGTGAGAGTGTGGACCAGGTAGTGGAGAGATACACCCTGCAGAAGATTACACTGCTCAGAGAAATCTCAATCAAGGCTGGCATCCAGGTAACTAGGCCCCTCTTCTTTGCTCTCTGAGCCCCTCCCCCAGCTGTTTGACCAATTGTGACTGACGGGTCTGTGTCTTGCCCCTTAGATCCTCATTAAAGAGTATAACATGGACAGCAGGCACAAGCCAGCCTTCACTGAGGAGGACATCCTTAACATCTTCCCTGTTGTCAAACACGTCAACCCCAAAGCATCTGATGCCTTCCATTTCTTCCAGAGCGGTCAGGCCAAAGTGCAGCAAGGTACCGGCCTGCCCCTTAAATGTGCTGCCGAAATGTGAACACTGCCTGCCCCTTAAAGGTGCTTCCAAAATATGAGCGCACTGCCTGCCCCCAAAAATGAAAGGATGCCCAGAAAACGAAATTCTCACCTCAGCGCATGGGCCGTTCTTGGATTCTTTTTTTCCCTGATTGTTTGTTAGTAACACTGAGATACAGAATTCTAGTTGAGCCGTGTGTCCTGTGTGGGTTTGTTGGAAAAGCCATTTAAAATGCACTAATAGACATTTTCTGGTGCCGGGGATGAATTCTGCTCGCACCCCATTTACAAAATTTTTAAAATTAATTTGGGACCATGATGTTTTTGAAATGGCTCCGCCAGCCACACGAAGTGACCACATGGCTCAAAATCACATTATTAGCCCAACAAGCCCTGCGGAGGTGTGGCACTGACCTCTGGTCTGTTGGTTTTGTGTGTTTGCAGGCTTCCTGAAGGAGGGCTGTGAGCTGATCAGCGAAGCGCTGAATCTCTTTAACAACGTTTACGGAGCCATGCATGTGGAGATCTGCGCCTGCTTGCGTCTGCTAGCGCGACTCAACTACATCATGGGAGACCATCAGGAGGTACTTGCCCACTCTCACATGCATCTCGTTTCATAGTCCAACTTCTCCGTTAAGTTGAGACTATCCGGGTATTCTCGCATCCATAAATGTATTTCCACACGCACTGAATCATGTTGTCAGTGTTCCTCAGTCACACTTTGTATGGGGTGATGGTGTTCCCAACGTCTTAATGTTGTCAGATTGTTACTTCGGTTTTCATTACAGTAATGTAAGTCTTCAAGTGTGGTGCTTTTTGTTTGTAACTTGTTTGTGTTTCTCAGGCCCTGAGTAACCAGCAGAAGGCTGTTCTAATGAGCGAGAGGGTTTTGGGTATCGAACATCCCAACACAATTCAGGAATACGTGAGTCTGTGCTGCCTCCCTTTCTGTGGACTATGTCACTTCCTCTTTCTCCATCATTGGGCCCAGCTGGGAATGATGACCCCGACCCTGTCTTCTCTGCCTGTCTGTAGATGAACCTGGCACTGTACTGCTTCGCTAACGGACAGCTGTCCACGGCTCTGAGGCTGCTGTATCGGGCGCGGTTCCTCATGCTGCTGGTGTGTGGGGAAGACCACCCAGAGATGGCACTGCTGGATGTACGTGAGTCCTGAGAGCACGTCCAAACCGGTCCTGAAAATACATCTGCTTTGGAGCATGTTGTCTCTATTTACAGCTTTTCACAAGTGAAGAGCGCATGGTGCGGCAAACTGAAATTGTCACTTTGTTATTTTTAAGATCTATCTGGTGTTAATGGCCCTCATTCATCAAACTTGCGTAGGATCTGGTGTAGATTCTGGTGTAAATATCCGCATTCTCCAGGTGTCACGTATGATTTACTAAAAGTGTGTGCGTCGCAGATTTCGGTGTAGAATAAATCTGGCGGCTGAAACCATCGTAATTTACATGACGCCCCTATAAATTCATGCTCCAGGAAGCATAGTCCTGCCCACTTTACGACAGGGACTCTCGAAAGATGGGAAAGAAGAAAGAACTTAACTGAGGAGGGAATATAAATGTTTAAGTCCGAGGTGGAGAAAAACAAAATTATTTTATTTGGAAGCTTTAAAAGTGGCATAAAGGGAGCCCAGAAGGCTGCAGTTTGGAAAACTATTGATGCCATCGTATCCATGATATTTCATGTAATAACGCTTACATAATTGACAATCCAAATGCTTTACATGTAGGTTAAAAAAAGTGGTCCGATTTTAAGATCACCACCAAAAAACGGGTTGCGGCGCTAGGGCTCAGCAGCGCACGGACCGGTTGAGGCCAACCAGACTCCAACCTCCAGCTGTTGTCCCCATCGCCTCGATCTGAGCTGCATGAGGATAATTGTTAAAATACAGTCTGCAGAGATCACTCTTCATTGTACTTTCAATAGTTACTCCATGACATTTTATTAGGTACCGCACAAACCGAGCAGCCACTCGTCACTTTCCCGGAGGAGATCTTCTCTGTGCCAGGAGTTCCTCTCACGTCGAACAGAAGCTTATTCCTCTAGCAATAGAGGATCTGCCATTGTCAAAATGTGATCACGATCAAAGTGTTTGTTAGCCGTTATATATCTGATTGGATGAGCATCTGACCCATCACACTGCATATCTGTGAAGCCGCGCATTGCGCTAAATCAAATTGATTGTAATTGCCAGCGTTCTGGCCTGACAAGCAGGTTGTTTCCAAATAAGTTTAATTTCTCAACACAGGTGCAATTTATTTATTAATTAAATTAATTAATTAATGACATCTGTATAGAGAAATTAATTACACTTGTATTTGGAAACTACTTACTCTTAGTCATTTAGTTATTCTTTCATTTATTTAGCCTATTTATTTATTTTACTAATAAGAACAACAACAACAACAGCATGACATCGCTGCATATGGTTTATTACTCATTTTGACAGCAACACTCGTTCCTGCAGGTTGTTTGCTGTTTTCAGATTTGCTGGTCAGAGCTGGCGTGAGATTTTTGCGGACGGTTCGCTAACGTTCAGATTGATAAATGCGGATTATTGCTGGAGATTTGGCGTACACCCTTTTTTTTTTTTGAGTTCGTAAGATATGATTTTATTTGCTGTCCCAAGTGTGCGGACTGATTTGAGGAGGAAAGCTGTGCTTGGCTACCCTTGCTTAGAATAACCTTTCAAAAGATTTGAAATTGAGGAACTTGGTCTCCCTGCCTGATTGTGAAGTTCTTATTGGCACAATGGTGGTAAAATGATTCTTGCTAGTCTCTTTCCATGGTTATTTGAATGCAAGTCCACATTTTGGCCAATATCTTCCATGTGCATAGTTATTTTAAGCAAGTCGACATCTTAGTTTTTTCCTTCTGTTCCTTGTGTCCTTGTAGTGTATTGTGTTGTCTAACATTATATGCCATTTTGGCCAGGTCTTTCTTGAAGAAGAGATCATTGATCTCAGTGAGACTAACCTTGATAGATATGGGTTAAGTAAATAAATAAATGGCCCTTTTAAACAACATTTTATCAGAAATAGATGTATATGTCCTTAAGAATTCCATAATCATATTGTAACATGTTTTTATAATGCTCCCGACCTCGAAAGAGTCGGTCGGAGACCTGATGTTTTCATCCCTTCCGTCCATCTGGGCGTCCTGTCGTAAACTTTTCCTTTGTCACGCTTTGGGAGTGGAATACAACCTTAAATGTCCTTAAGGATCTGAACGTATTGATGTTTGAATGGTTCCTGTAGTTTAAAGTATGGAGAAATGGTAGTTTACCAAAAAATATACGGAACACTAATGGGTTAGACACAAGCATAGGAGAAGAATGTGAGTCATGAATTAGCATTCAGTTACGGATGGAATGAAAACCAGCATACACAGGAGATCCCTTGGACAGAGGTTGTGAACATTTTGTCTCATGAATTGACAAAGGGGCACGTGACATTGTCACTTTTGTTTCCCAACTGAGGGGGCACCACTGTAGTACTTTGTAATGGGAAATACTGGTTTTATCTGGAATATCTCTTGCGACCTTGCGTTATTTATGGGATGAACTGTTGTTGAGGTATATTGGTCCACTGCAGGGACTCTGCACTTGTCTAGTGGTGTAACAGCTGTGTTCGTCTTCTTCTGATGCAGAGTAACATCGGCCTGGTGCTGCATGGAGTAATGGAGTATGACCTGTCTCTGCGGTTCCTGGAGAACGCCCTCACCATCAACTCCAAATACCATGGTCCCCGCTCACTCAAAGTGGCGCTCAGGTGAGGGGGTGGGTTTGAGCTCAGTTCGGGCTTCGCTCCTGAGCTCTTAATTACTTACATCTGGGGTGTCCAATCTCCTCCATAAAGGGCTGGTGTGGGTGCAGGTTTTTGTTTTAGCCCAGTGCTCCTACACCTAATTCCACTAAATAACAGATCAGGGGGTTCTATCAAGACCTTGGTTTGTAAAATCAGGTGCGTTGGTATAGGGCTGTAACAAATACCAGCACCCACACTGGCCCTTGGTGGATTAGATTGGACACCCCTGACTTAGACAGTGGTTTTCATCCAAAGAGACTTATGGTTGATATGAAAAAGCAGTTAGTTTAAGGGACTGCATTGATCTTACTTTGGCTGCTTAGAGTCTTGAACCAATAAGCCCGGATCCCAGTGAAGCACCTTAGTAACCGAGGCCTGGGAGAGTGGGGGTGCAGAGAGTCTGGTGACCTGCATGAAATGCCTTCAGCTTTGTGACTGTTGGTTTCCCTTCGGAAGGGTATTAATGCACGTAGCACAGCTGGCCACTTCCCTGGGGAAGGTTTCTTTTTAATGCATGGCAGCACTGACTATGTTTGCTTTGTTTGCAGTCATCACCTGGTTGCGAGAGTCTATGAGAGCAAAGCGGAGTTTCGCTCTGCTCTGCAGCACGAGAAGGAGGGCTACACCATTTACAAGAACCAGGTAATGCTAGCATTCTTAGTATCTTCCAGCATAGCTGCCTTTTGCTCACATTCTCCATTTTCTCTGGCCTGCTCACATTCTGATCACTGTCTCACTCTCTTTCATCTGCTGGTCTGTCTGTCTCTCACCTCCTGTCCCCATTTAATACTTGGAGTTGATATTGCATTGGTGTGATAAAATGTTGGTGGCTAAGCCCTTAGCAGCTGCACTGTATCTGAAATTGATGGTCCATTCTGGTAGATTACTGCCAAGTAAATCATCTTTACAAACCGAGCCTGTAGTGCTGTGGTGGATGGCTCCTGGATGATTTGCCATACAGGCCACAACTCTAGAGTTGTAGAGGATGGCTCCTCGGTTGGCAAGCCAACAGGACCTGGTGTTGGTGTTGCTGGACCTGGACCTGGTGTTGGTGTTGTAGTGTGTCTGAAATTCATCTGCAAAGTAGCCGCCGCTGGCTACTGCTGCAGTAAACCCTGCTGACCTCTGACCCCGGTGCAGGTGGGAGAGGGGCACGAGAAGACTAAGGAGAGCTCCGAGTATCTGAAGCATCTGACACAACAGGCCGTGGCTCTGCAGAGGACCATGAATGAGATCTACAAGAACGGCTCCAATGCCAGCATTATGCCCCTCAAAGTATAGTATAAGCTTGCTTGTGTGTGTATGTATGCTTGTGTACTTCTGTGAGTGTGTGTTAAGGTGTACTGGTGGGACTAATTGTGTTTTTCTTACCCCCCCCCCCCTCTCCATAGTTCACAGCTCCCAGCATGCCAAGTGTTTTGGAGCAGCTCAACATCATCAACGGCATCATCTTCATTCCTCTTAGGTAAGGATAATTTCCTCAATCAAATCAAGTAGTTGGTGCCTCTGATCTCCTCTCTGGGCCTGGGTGCACGTTGGTTCTGAGGAGTAAAGCACTGTCATCAGCATAAAAATGAGCCTTGCAATTTGCTATATTACTTGCAATATAATTTATTTAAATTGTGAATGAAATTGGTCCAAGTATGGATCCTTGGGATACTCCTTTCATCAACTTTAAAAATTGAGACTTCACAGCCCCGTTTGTAATGGCTTGTGTTCTATCAGAGAGGTGGTGCTGGAACCATGAGCAGGCTATGCAGTCAAGTCCAGTGGAGAACAACTTTTTAAATAAGATTACATGGTCTACTGTATCAGAAGCTTTTGCTCGATCAATAAATAGGGCTGCATATTTTTGTTTATTATCCACAGCTGTTACTAAATCATTTATAACCACTGAAGCTGCTGTAATGGTGTTATGTCCAGGCGTGAAGCCAGATTTCTGTGAACTTAAAATGTTGACAGTTAAAAAGCTTCAAAGTTGTTACTTAACAAGATTCTAAAATCTTAGCCAGGCAAGGCAACTTTGCGATGGGCTGATAGCTGTTTACTGAACTGGGGTCATCACCCTTGCACAATGGAAAAACATGAGCAGCTTTCCATACATTGGAAACAGTCTCAGTCGATAATGACAAGTTAAAAAAATTTGTTATTGAATGTGCAGTAATTGGGGCTGTGAGATGCAATAGACTTGGTACTCGGTGATCCTCACCAGTGGAATTATTTACATCTATGAGTTTTAATTCGAGGAGGACGTCATTCACTTTAAATTCCCAAAAAGAAAAAAAGTGAGTGACCTAGAGCTGAGTTCAGACATATCTCCTGTAGAGGACTGATTATTAAAATTTTCAAAAAGGTTTCCAGCCACTATAAAATGCTGATTTAAGAAAATATCAGATTTTGGGTCCATCGGTAATAGGTTCAGAATCGATGTGGATATTGTGGTTATGAAGAAGGATCATGTTTCAGGGACTTGACAATTTTTCAAAATTTTGCAAGATTTCCCTGACTTTTTGCCAACGACGAAATGAAATATTCAGATTTTGCCTTCTTTATCAGTAATCATTTATTTCTCTGAGTTTTAAAAACCTGCCAGTCAGAGTGCCTGAGTTTCCCTAGCTTTAACCCATCCCTGACACGTAGTTCAGGGGATAAAGGATTAGAAAAACAAGGATCACTTCTCTTTTTTTACCCTGAATCTTTTAACTGGAGCCTGCTTATGCACAACATGTTTACACGCATTATGCGAGATCAGTGTCTGTAATAAAAGCTGCAGCTCTTAAGTCACTCCTGAATATATTGTGCAGGAACTGCTGTTCACAGAAATGTTTAAAATTTGTTTTTGTAATTCAACATGGTGGAGTTTTTGAAGCTTTAATGTGTCTAATACACGTTACTGGGCTGTGATCACTAAAATCGCAAAGGAAAGATGCCGCTCAGAGCGCACTCATGAGGTCTTAGTTAAATCTCATCCCCTCTCTGCAGTAGTGTGCGCTTCTGATCCCCTCTGCAGTTGTGTGCGCTTCTGATCCCCTCTCTGCAGTAGTGTGCGCTTCTGATCCCCTCTCTGCAGTAGTGTGCGCTTCTGATCCCCTCTCTGCAGTAGTGTGCGCTTCTGATCCCCTCTCTGCAGTAGTGTGCGCTTCTGATCCCTTCTCTGCAGTAGTGTGCGCTTCTGATCCCCTCTCTGCAGTAGTGTGCGCTTCTGATCCCCTCTCTGCAGTAGTGTGCGCTTCTAATCTCCTCTCCTAATCCCCTCTCTGCAGTAGTGTGCGCTTCTAATCCCCTCTGCAGTCGTGTACACTTCTAATCCCCTCTCTGCAGTAGTGTGCACTTCTAATCCCCTCTCTGCAGTAGTGTGCACTTCTAATCCCCCCTCTGCAGTAGTGTGCGCTTCTGATCCCCTCTCTGCAGTAGTGTGCGCTTCTGATCCCCCCCTCTGCAGTAGTGTGCGCTTCTGATCCCCTCTCTGCAGTAGTGTGCGCTTCTGATCCCCTCTGCAGTTGTGTGCGCTTCTGATCCCCTCTGCAGTTGTGTGCGCTTCTGATCCCCTCTCTGCAGTAGTGTGCGCTTCTGATCCCCTCTCTGCAGTAGTGTGCGCTTCTGATCCCCTCTCTGCAGTAGTGTGCGCTTCTGATCCCCTCTCTGCAGTAGTGTGCGCTTCTGATCCCTTCTCTGCAGTAGTGTGCGCTTCTGATCCCCTCTCTGCAGTAGTGTGCGCTTCTGATCCCCTCTCTGCAGTAGTGTGCGCTTCTAATCTCCTCTCCTAATCCCCTCTCTGCAGTAGTGTGCGCTTCTAATCCCCTCTGCAGTCGTGTACACTTCTAATCCCCTCTCTGCAGTAGTGTGCACTTCTAATCCCCTCTCTGCAGTAGTGTGCACTTCTAATCCCCTCTCTGCAGTAGTGTGCACTTCTAATCCCCTCTCTGCAGTAGTGTGCACTTCTAATCCCCTCTCTGCAGTAGTGTGCACTTCTGATCCCCTCTCTGCAGTAGTGTGCACTTCTGATCCCCTCTCTGCAGTAGTGTGCACTTCTGATCCCCTCTCTGCAGTAGTCTGCAATTCTGATCCCCTCTCTGCAGTAGTGTGCAATTCTGATCCCCTCTCTGCAGTAGTGTGCAATTCTGATCCCCTCTCTGCAGTAGTGTGCAATTCTGATCCCCTCTCTGCAGTAGTGTGCAATTCTGATCCCCTCTCTGCAGTAGTGTGCGCTTCTGATCCCCTCTCTGCAGTAGTGTGCGCTTCTGATCCCCTCTCTGCAGTAGTGTACACTTCTAATCCCCTCTCTGCAGTAGTCTGCTTCTAATCCCCTCTGCAGTAGTGTGCGCTTCTAATCTCCTCTCCTAATCCCCTCTCTGCAGTAGTGTGTGCTTCTAATCCCCTCTCTGCAGTAGTGTGCGCTTCTAATCCCCTCTCTGCAGTAGTCTGCTTCTAATCCCCTCTCTGCAGTAGTCTGCTTCTAATCCCCTCTCTGCAGTAGTGTGCACTTCTAATCCCCTCTCTGCAGTAGTGTGCGCTTCTGATCCCCTCTCTGCAGTAGTGTGCACTTCTAATCCCCTCTCTGCAGTAGTGTACACTTCTAATCCCCTCTCTGCAGTAGTCTGCTTCTAATCCCCTCTGCAGTAGTGTGCGCTTCTAATCCCCTCTCTGCAGTAGTGTGCGCTTCTAATCTCCTCTCCTAATCCCCTCTCTGCAGTAGTGTGCGCTTCTAATCCCCTCTGCAGTAGTGTGCGCTTCTAATCCCCTCTCTGCAGTAGTGTGCGCTTCTAATCCCCTCTCTGCAGTAGTGTGCACTTCTAATCCCCTCTCTGCAGTAGTGTGCACTTCTAATCCCCTCTCCGCAGTAGTGTGCAATTCTGATCCCCTCTCTGCAGTAGTGTGCAATTCTGATCCCCTCTCTGCAGTAGTGTGCAATTCTGATTCCCTCTCTGCAGTAGTGTGCGCTTCTGATTCCCCCTCTGCAGTAGTGTGCGCTTCTGATTCCCCCTCTGCAGTAGTGTGCGCTTCTGATCCCCTCTGCAGTAGTGTGCGCTTCTGATCCCCCCTCTGCAGTAGTGTGCGCTACTGATCCCCCCCCCCTCTGCAGTAGTGTGCGCTTCTGATCCCCTCTCTGCAGTAGTGTGCGCTTTTGATCCCCTCTCTGCAGTAGTGTGCGCTTCTGATCCCCTCTCTGCAGTAGTGTGCGCTTCTGATCCCCTCTCTGCAGTAGTGTGCGCTTCTGATCCCCTCTCTGCAGTAGTGTGCGCTTCTGATCCCCTCTCTGCAGTAGTGTGCGCTTCTGATCCCCTCTCTGCAGTAGTGTGCGCTTCTGATCCCCTCTCTGCAGTAGTGTGCACTTCTGATCCCCTCTCTGCAGTAGTGTGCGCTTCTGATCCCTTCTCTGCAGTAGTGTGCGCTTCTGATCCCCTCTCTGCAGTAGTGTGCGCTTCTGATCCCCCCTCTGCAGTAGTGTGCGCTTCTGATCCCCTCTCTGCAGTAGTGTGCGCTTCTGATCCCCTCTCTGCAGTAGTGTGCGCTTCTGATCCCTTCTCTGCAGTAGTGTGCGCTTCTGATCCCCTCTCTGCAGTAGTGTGCGCTTCTGATCCCCCCCTCTGCAGTAGTGTGCGCTTCTGATCCCCCCCCCCTCTGCAGTAGTGTACGCTTCTGATCCCCCCCCCCCTCTGCAGTAGTGTGCGCTTCTGATCCCCCCCCTCTGCAGTAGTGTGCGCTTCTGATCCCCCCCTCTGCAGTAGTGTGCGCTTCTGATCCCCCCCTCTGCAGTAGTGTGCGCTTCTGATCCCCCCCCCCCTCTGCAGTAGTGTACGCTTCTGATCCCCCCCCCCCCTCTGCAGTAGTGTGCGCTTCTGATCCCCCCCCCTCTGCAGTAGTGTGCGCTTCTGATCCCCCCCCCTCTGCAGTAGTGTGCGCTTCTGATCCCCCCCCCTCTGCAGTAGTGTGCGCTTCTGATCCCCCCCCCTCTGCAGTAGTGTGCGCTTCTGATCCCCCCCCCCCTCTGCAGTAGTGTGCGCTTCTGATCCCCCCCCCTCTGCAGTAGTGTGCGCTTCTGATCCCCCCCCCCTCTGCAGTAGTGTGCGCTTCTGATCCCCCCCCTCTGCAGTAGTGTGCGCTTCTGATCCCCCCCCCTCTGCAGTAGTGTGCGCTTCTGATCCCCCCCCTCTGCAGTAGTGAGCGCTTCTGATCCCCCCTCTGTAGTAGTTTGCGCTTCTGATCCCCTCTCTGCAGTAGTGTGCGCTTCTGATCCCCTCTCTGCGGTAGTGTGCGCTTCTGATCCCCTCTCTGCGGTAGTGTGCGCTTCTGATCCCCTCTCTGCGGTAGTGTGCGCTTCTGATCCCCTCTCTGCGGTAGTGTGCGCTTCTGATCCCCTCTCTGCGGTAGTGTGCGCTTCTGATCCCCTCTCTGCGGTAGTGTGCGCTTCTGATCCCCCCCTCTGCAGTAGTGTGCGCTTCTGATCCCCCCTCTGCAGTAGTGTGCGCTTCTGATCCCCCCCCTCTGCAGTAGTGTGCGCTTCTGATCCCCCCTCTGCAGTAGTGTGCGCTTCTGATCCCCTCTCTGCAGTAGTGTGCGCTTCTGATCCCCTCTCTGCAGTAGTGTGCGCTTCTGATCCCCTCTCTGCAGTAGTCTGCTTCTAATCCCCTCTCTGCAGTAGTGTGCGCTTCTAATCTCCTCTCCTAATCCCCTCTCTGCAGTAGTGTGCGCTTCTGATCCCCTCTCTGCAGTAGTGTACACTTCTAATCCCCTCTCTGCAGTAGTCTGCTTCTAATCCCCTCTGCAGTAGTGTGCGCTTCTAATCCCCTCTCTGCAGTAGTGTGCGCTTCTAATCTCCTCTCCTAATCCCCTCTCTGCAGTAGTGTGCGCTTCTGATCCCCTCTCTGCAGTAGTGTACACTTCTAATCCCCCCTCTGCAGTAGTGTGCGCTTCTGATCCCCTCTCTGCAGTAGTGTGCGCTTCTGATCCCCTCTCTGCAGTAGTGTGCGCTTCTGATCCCCCCTCTGCAGTAGTGTGCGCTTCTGATCCCCTCTCTGCAGTAGTGTGCGCTTCTGATCCCCCCCTCTGCAGTTGTGTGCGCTTCTGATCCCCCCTCTGCAGTTGTGTGCGCTTCTGATCCCCTCTCTGCAGTAGTGTGCGCTTCTGATCCCCTCTCTGCAGTAGTGTGCGCTTCTGATCCCCTCTCTGCAGTAGTGTGCGCTTCCCCCTCTCTGCAGTAGTGTGCGCTTCTGATCCCCTCTGCAGTTGTGTGCGCTTCTGATCCCCTCTCTGCAGTTGTGTGCGCTTCTGATCCCCTCTCTGCAGTAGTGTGCGCTTCTGATCCCCTCTGCAGTTGTGTGCGCTTCTGATCCCCTCTCTGCAGTTTTGTGCGCTTCTGATCCCCCCTCTGCAGTAGTGTGCGCTTCTGATCCCCTCTCTGCAGTAGTGTGCGCTTCTGATCCCCTCTCTGCAGTAGTATGCGCTTCTAGGGTTTCTGTCTGCCATAGTGTGTGCCTGTTGTCCCTCTGTCTGCAGTATTGTGATGTGTACTGCATGTCTCCACAGTCAAAAAGACCTGGAGACGTTAAAAGCTGAGGTTCAGCGGCGACAGCAGCTGCAGGACTGTGGGAAAAGTGAAGAGAAGTCTGACAACACTCAGCTGGAGCTGGATGACAAACTGCCTGTGGATGATTAACACAGCGCCCCCTGTGGCGAGTGGGAGCCCCAGAGCAGCTTCCCCATCATTAAGACTGGCATTGTTTTAAGAGTTTTTGGATTTTGGGTGGGGGGGGGGGTTTGGGTTTGGTCAGAGCAAAGACTGGCTTGAAATTTAAAAAGGAAATAATGATGATGATGATAATGATCATAAATGTGTACATTTTGAAATTATGGCCGGAGAGTTTGGAGAGGTAGTTTATTTTCGCCTGATTCGAGGAAGAGTAGGCAGGTGGGGAAGTTGGAGTTGGGGGAAGGGGGTAGGAGGGTGACGCTAGCAGCCTTATTCCTCATTCCTGCCCTGGCCCCACCCTAGCCAGCGCCACCTCACCCCTTGAGAGAGCTGCAGTGCCCCCTAGTGTTTGTTAGCCTAAAGCGCACGTACTCTTCATCAGCTCAGGTGTTTTTTTTTTTTTTTTTTTTTTTTGTTGCTTTTTGTTTTTGTTTTGGGGGTGGCATAGGTTGTGGAGGGGGTGAGTTGGGTTTTTTTTGTTTTTTTTGTTTTAATTACAGTGGCCCTGCAGAAACCAAGACTGCGCCTCCAAACTCTCGCTGTCAGCCCTGGCCGTTCTGCGCTCTCTGGCAGTTTACTGGTGCGTGCCATTGGCTGCCAGGTGATACAGGCTGATTTACACACTTAGTCGCTTGAGCAATCTGAGGATTTTTTTTGTTTTGTTTTTTTTTTTTCTCCTTGTGTAATGTGGATAATGTGGCTTTTTTAAAGTTGAACAAAGCCATTCTCTAGATTATTTATCAATGAAATGTCTATTTTATGTAAATCAAAATTGATTGCAAATGCTTATATATCTGTGTGTTTGGGTTCAGTTGCGTGCTTGATTGACAGCAACGGATGTGGAGATTCGGCACGCAAGTTTCACATTGAGACCAGAATTGATCTGCCCTGTGTGCGTGCGTTTGTGTTGGAGGCCTGTGCGTGTGATGTGGAAATATGTATAGCTCGAATACAAGAGTAGTGGATGCTGTTGCTGTCATATATTTTTTTATACACGCAGAGTATTAGCAGTGGGATGGTTGTCCAGTTGATGGCGAGTGATTTTTCTCTTGCTGTTGGCTGCCTGATTGTAGGTTTGTTGCTACCTTCATCATCTGGCCTGATCGGAACAAAAAAAGCAGACGTTCTGAGAGTTCTGTGACTCATATCCTGGTCGGTCACACGTCTGTCCTCACCTGCAGTGGGTGGGGAAATGAGGTGAAGGACTCTGTATTAAATGAACCGGAACAGTGGGGTTAAATTTGTGTGTATTCAAAGGCACCCCTGCGTGTGACTGGTCTCCTCCCACCACTCTGTGCTGGGCAAAATAAGTTACCGCTGTTTTCAGCTCCTACTACTGATGAAAAATCATGTGTTTCAGTCTGTGGAACCATCAGAGCTGCCCTAGGGCTCGTGTGTGTGTGTGTGTGTGTGTGTGTGTGTGTGTGTGTGTGTGTGTGTGTGTGTGTGTGTGTGTGTGTGTGTGTGTGTGTGTGTGTGCGCCTGAAAATGATTTTTTTTTTTTTTTTTTTTTTCCCCCCCTCCCTACACAGTGGGGACATTATCGGAAAGTGATGACATTTTTGCGTGTCCTCACAAGTACTTGGGCAAATTGTGACTTATTGGTTAAGGGTAAGGGGCGAAGTAAGAATTAGGGATGGGTTTAAGTTATTTAAGGGTTTAGGTTGGCTATGTGTTGCCTATTAAGATTGTTGAGACACTCAAAGAATGAATGGAAGTCAATGTAATGTCCTCACAAGACTGAGTGTGTGTTTGGGGGCATGCCTGCGAGGGTGTGCATGCACGAGGAAGCAGTATGGTGTTTGAGTCTGATGGTAACTGGCTACACTGCATTATAAGTGCTGTTCTTGGATGCCTGGCTTTGCTGCTCCACAGAGCTGATGCGTCTGAGCGGTCAGTGTTCTCACTGCTCATCTCGCAGTACCACAGTTTGCCACTGAGTGCTCCTAACGGCTACAGAGACCATATCAAGGGCTAACTGCAAGAAACGGTTATGTCCAATATATATAACATGTGGACATAACTGTTTATTGCAGTCAGCCCTTGATATTCAGGATTTTTAAGAGGTGACTAAATTGAGGATGGACAGTTTCTTGAGTGCAAATTCAATGCTGGCCTTTGGCGCACCCTGTGTGAACCTGCCAGGTATTGTCACACCCATGTGACTGCAAAGAAAACCCCACAAGGTAGAGTCTCAGCTTTCATGAGGGATGAGGCCTTTATCTACAGAGTGGCATTAAACTGGAGAGCAGGTCTGAGATGCATGCACGTGAGCTTGGAATAATTGTCCATTCTGGTGCTTAAACATCTGTAGTTTGAACCTTTCTTATGGTGTGGGGCCCCTGGGCTGGGACTGCATTTTGATTGCACTAATACTCCATGCTGTACATTTTCACACACTATGTGAACAGCTCACTGCATGAGGACCCAGGTTTGTGTTGCTGTTAAGATGTTGAGAGCTGACCTTTTCACTTAAGCCATGATGACAAACATTTGTTGTACTTTATCTCCTAAACAAAGTGACGACATCTTACCTTCTGGTGTGGGAGGAGTTGTGTTTAAAATTTAACATTGTCTAGGTGTATTTGAAACCTGTAATGAGCAGCATTTTGTCACTCAAATAGGTCGTGGCCCCTTTGAAGACACTCGATCTGTGCTGAGTGATCCTAAATGTGAATGATGGAAACCTGAATGTTCCATGATCAAATGCATTGCATATCTCTGTAGAAATGCCCTGAAAACTTGGGAACTAAGGCTCTTTTTTACTGCTTAAATGTTTTTTCTTTGTCATTAAAGAATTTGGAAAGTTGGAATGTAAGAATTGAAACCCAGAATGATTTTGGGATTAATATTGTAGGTACGTAAACATTAAGAATGCTTCTACATTTGTCTGAATAATATTCCATAGAGTGATTGGCCTGTTAGGAGTAAGAAACATGGGTTCTACCATAATTTGTGGACCTGCTTTCACTTTGGGATGATTATTGATCAGTATTCCTGTACCTGTTGGGCTGGTCAATGGTCGAGGTTTCTGTACCTATAGGCTGAACAGTGGTCAGTGTTACAGCTGATGAAGGGCTGATCGGCGCTGCTGAAGCATCATGAACAGGCCTTTTACAGCGTAGCATTTGGCCTGGTTCAGCATGAGCAGCTCACCTGCAACATGCACGTATGCACTTTCGCTGTCCTGGTTCCTTCCTGCTGTGGCCCCGCCCAGCTCCACTAGCCCCGCCCTGCCGCATCCTGGCCTCGCCCCCTTGATGAAGCAGCTGGTTGGTTGGCAGGGACTGGGGCTGTTGAATAGTGCCTCCATCCATGTGAAACGCCCACTGATCCACCGCAAGCCGTGACGGCTACGGCCTGCTTTCACCCTCATTGTTCCAGTGCGTTGTGTGTGTCTGCTTGTTTCCTTGCTGTGTGACATCTGCCCATCATGACAAATAATCTCTAATTTTTTTTCCTTATTTTTTGGTCTGAGTATGCTTTTGTATTGAAATAAAGAAAACTAGTCAAATTGGTTGCTTGGTTCTTCTATTGAGTGTTCTACAAATACAAATTTAATACCTTGTGGCAGGGAGCGGCCGAGATGGCAGCTTGAATAGGTATGTTTCAGGGCACTGAGAATTAATGGCTTTAATTGAAAGATTACATGTAGAATGGACTTTTTTCAGGTACACTGGGTGGAGTTATTTCAAAATGCAAAGGTTAATGAAAGGGTAGGAGAGATGCGCTTGAGCTTCCGAAAAGTCTAGCAAAAAATTTGGCTCAAGCAAAGTAACTGCTTACTATTGCAGCCTCAAAACTTAAACTTGACAATTGCCTGGGCAACAAATAAATCACTTCTGGTGCTGAATTTGCTCAGAAAATTGATCACCAATATTATTTAAAAAGAAAAAAACAAAAAAAAAGGAATGATCAATGTTTTTCCAATTATCTTATCTGAAATTGTGTGGCTTATTCACTCTAGAAAGCTGAAATTGCTCGTTTCCATTTGTTTGCTTCCAGTTTTAATTTTCATTTGAACTTTTTGTAATCCATGTTTTTCTTTCCTTATTTTTCAGCATTGGTATATTTACTGTGTGTCTGCCCAGGCCATGAGCTGTGTATATTGTATTGGTAGTATAAGTTTGGTCGACTTGAATCAAAATAACTTGTGGTAGTGCATGCGCAGCATAATGTCATTAACTCAATTTCAAAAGGTACATTCTGCCTGGAGGTGATTCCAAAAAATTGGAAGAATCTGAAATTGTTTATGGCAGAATAACTAAAGTGCAGAGAGCATTCTTCATATAAAGTGTGTTTGTACACTGGCCTAGAGTCGAGGATCGCGACAACTCAAGAATGGAAGCCATTTTGCGTGCTAGAAATCGCAGAATTTTTTCTGCGACGGGAAACATTAATTTCAGGGGGACAAACCCATCACCATCTGCTTGCTAAGGTATAGACGAGCATGAAAGGGAAGTGGTTGGACATGAGAGAGAACCTGGGGAAAAAAAAAAAAAAACACAAAAAAACATTCACTTTGAGATGGTGCTTGATGATGTGGGGGAAACAAAATGGCTCATAACTGTATTTCCTGGAACCCTTTGATTTTGAATTGAGAATCTCTGCTTGGTGGCCAAACCCAAGCCCATAGGTTTGGGCAACCGAACATATTGATGGTATCAGCATGCACTGTGTTGTGTAGATGTGCATGCTGTGTGACCCATCACGTGTGATGAATGACGAGGATCATACCAACAGCTTAAAAGTGGAGGGAGGGCTCTTGGTCTGCTGAGCACAGAGACAGGAGTGCATAAACGGCAAAGCACTTTACAACATTCAACAATCAATCCTAATTCCAAAAAAGTTGAGATGTTGAGTAAATTGTAAATAAAAAAACAATGCAATAATTTGCAAATCCCATAAACCCACATTTTTTCCACAATAGAACACTGACAATATATCACATGGAAAAGACATTTTACCATTTCATGAAAAATATCAGCTCATTTTGAATTTGATGGCAGCAACACATCACAAAAAAGTTGGGAGAGGGGCAACAAAAGGCTGGAAAAGTAAGTGTTTTTTTTTTTTTTTTTTAATTAGCCGGGGGAGCATTTTGCAACTAATTAGGTTAATTGGCAACAGGACAGCAACATGACCAGGTATAAAAAGCATTTTTGAGAGGCAGTCTCTCCGATGGACAGAGCTTTGTCAATCTGCAAAAAACTGCTTCTAAAAATTATGAAACCATTTAAGAAAAATGTTCCTCAATGTAAATAGCAAAAACTTTAAATCTACAGTACATCAAAAGATACAGAGAATCTGAAGAAATCTGCACAATGGACAAGTCCGAAGGTCAATACTGTACGCTCGTGATTTTAGGGCTCTCAGGCGGCAGTGCATAAAAAAACGGGTATGAATCTGCACTGGAATACACTGCATGGGCACAGGAACACTTCCAGAAATCATTGTGAACATAGTTCACTGTCCAATCTGCAAATGCGCACCAAAGCTGTATCATGCAAAGAAGAAGCCATATGTGAACACGATCCAGAAACGCCGTTGTCTTCTCTGGGCCAAAATTAATGTAAAATGGACTGAGGCAAATTGGAGAACTGTTCTGTGGTCAGATTAATCAAAATTAGAAATTCTTTTTGGGAGACCACGGACGCCATATAATATGGTCCCAGAGAAGAGAGGGACCATCCAGCTTATCAGTCCACAGTTCAAAAGCCTACATCTCTGGCAGTTTCGGGTTGCATTAGAGCCTATGGCATGGGGAGCTCGCACAATTGGAAAGGCATTATCAATTCTGAAAAGTATACAGAGGTTTTACAACATATGCTCCCATCCAGACAACGTCTCTCTCAGGAAAGACCTTGCATGTTTCAGCAAAACAATGTCAAACCATATTCAGCACCCATTAACACAGCATGGCTTTGCAATAGACGAGTAAGTGCTGAACTGGCCTACCTGCAGTCCAGACCACTCACTAATAGAAAATACTGATGGACATTTGGGGCATCATAAAACAAAACAAAAAATCCGGCAAAGACAACTCAGGACTGTTGTGCAACCAGAATCTGTCCTTGATCCTACATCTGACAGGAGTGGGACAACATTCTTTTCGTCAGTTCCCAGACGTTGCCAAACGATAGCAAACGTGACCCTGTCCCAACTTTTTTTGAGATGTGTTGCTTCTATCAAATTCAAAATGAGCTAATATTTTTCATTAAATGGTAAATGTCTCACTTTCAACATCTGATGTGTTGTCCATGCTCTATTGTGAATAAAATTCCAGTTTATGAAATCATTGCATTGTTTTTATTTACATTTTACACAGTATCCCAACTTTTTTGGAATTGGGGTCGTAAATAAAATGCTCAATATATGTGTAATATATTTCAAAATGCTTCTATGCCAAAGAAAAATAATGGTATTCTATAAATTATAAGGTTCAGTATCATTACATTGAATAATTGAAGTGATATATGTGCATAGATGGCAACTGCAGATCAAAACATCGCTAAATTTGAATGAATAACCAATTTAATGGTGCAAAGTGAAATAGCTTTAATTGGTTTTATGTCAATCATGACATTTTTATAAAACCAAGAACAGTGTCCAACAAAAGCTCAAATTCCTTTTAATACATTTAATTAACATAGACATAAATACAAAATCAACACACATCACAATGAGTTCATATAAATCAAAAATGTTTATCAAGCTTGATACATGAACACATAAAGATCACATTTTATCCAATAATCAAAGAATGAAACAAAAGTAATAATGTAAAGAAAACATGCTTGGGTTTTATTCAGCAGGGGAACTGTATGATCAGTTCTTTCCAGTAGTCCTCCCCCCATTTCTCTTCAGCCAGGGTCATGTTATCCCCCCCCCCCCCCCCCCCGGCATATAATGCGGAGGGATATAGTAGTCAGTTCAGTCGTCAGTCCATCTGGAGCAGAACTCAAATACCGTTCAGTGTTTTTGAATGAAACTTGCTGTGCATATTAATCAAGTCCTAGACTGGTGCCTTTTGATATTTTAGGGTTTCTGACATTAGATTGCGGGGTCTGGGGGGGATACAGTTGTGCTCAAAAGTTTGCATACCCTGGCTGAATTTGTAAAATAGGTAACATTTTTGAAAGAAATCATGAATGTCCAGGCAAAACACATTTCTTTTATTTTTTATTGGATTCATATCCAACTGTAGGCTATGTAGAATGGCACAATCATCAAATAAAACATTGGCAATAAGGGAAAAAAATTAAATGAACCCTGTTCAAAATGGCGCGTAATCCTCTGTGATAGTTGTCAGTGAAGCTTTTAATTCTCACAGGTGGTATAGCTGCCCACTTTTACTTACAAAATGCCTCCAGCTCTTGCAAATTCCTCAGTCGTCTTACATGAACTGCATGTTTCAGATCTCCTCAAAGCGGCTCCATGATATTGAGGTCAGGAGACTGCGATGGTCACTTCAGAACCTTCACCTTTCTCTTCTGTAACCACTGGAGGGGTAACTTGGCCTTGTTCTTTGGATCTTTGTCATGCTGGACTGAAGAATGCAAATTGTCTGTCGGTATTTTCTAATAGCACACTGCATTCATCTTGCTATCAATTTTCATGAGATTCCCTGTGCCTTTAGAGCTCACACACCCCCAAATCATCAGAGAGCCACCCACATGCTTTACAGTGGGAATGGTATATTTTTCACTATGGGCCTTATTGACTGCTCTCCATACATCGTGCTTATGAATGTGGCCATAAAGTTCTATTTTGGCTCGTCACTCCAAATAACAGTATTCCAGAAGTTGCAAGGTGTTGTCTGGCATATTTTAGGCGGGCTGTTTTGCGGGATTGGGGCAATAATGGCTTCCTCCTAGCAACTCGACCACGCAGCTCGCTGATATTTAAGTACCTCTTTATTGTGCTCCGTGAAACGACCACACCATCTTTTTCCAGAGCATCCTGTATGTCTGTATGTAGCGGTATGTAGCTTGTGGATTTTTCTTTGTGTCCCAAACAATTCTCCTAGCAGTTTGACCTTAAATCTTTCTTGGCCTACCTGACCTTGGCTTCTTATCAACAATATCCCCTAATTTTCCACCCCTTAATCACGGACTGAACAGCGCTGATTGGCATTTTTAAGTCTTTGGGTATCTTTTTATTTCCTTTCCTACCATTTAAAAGCTGAACTACCTTGTTACGAAGGTCGTTAGTTCTTTTCTGGTCCCCATGGCTCAGTGTCTAGCCAGATCAGTGCATCCACTCGAGAGCTAACAAACTCAATGACTATACACAGAGACTAGTGACAATTTAAAAAGCTACAGGTGTGGAATCTTTAATAGCCATTTAAATTTGAGTGTGTCACCTTGTGTCTGTATAACATGGTCAAATATTTCAGGGTATGTAAACTTATGATCAGGGCCATTTGGTTGATTTCAGTTATCATTATGATTTTAAAAGGAGTCAAACACCCATGTGATGATAAATGATCTCACCTGATCACTATCCTTAAATGAAAGATGAGTTTTTTTGCATGATGAGACATTTTCAAAATAAGTGGTAACATTTCACAAATTCAGGTTATCCCAGCTTTTGAGCACAACTGTATCTGTCCTGTCATTAGATGAAATTTAGCCCACCTCTGAATCAACTCTCATTTATAAACACGGCTTCCACAAATCTTTGTTTTTTTATCCATTGTAAGTGGTTATAAATAACTTGGCTTATAGTTTATCAGATCACAAGAGAGACGATATGAAAGCTTTACTGAGTGGCTGAAATGCAGGATAACAGTCGGTGGAAAATGTACATTCAATGAGCTGAATATCAGTTGAGGTACAAATAAAATTGTGTTTTCACATTTTTAATTCTCACAAACCATCATTGGGTGCTTGAAAAACTAAATAATCAATGAGCTCACAATGTAGACATCCTCAACATTTTGAAATTATTTTGAAAGAACATCGGGTCCTCTTTGGTTGGCTTTATTTTTTCTTTTAATATTTTTTACTTCCACTTTTGAGCTCACCGTAGTCACTATTGGCTGCCCTGAGCGACGTCAGCAGCAGTGCCCGTTTTCCATTCTCCAACAGAGAGCCGACTGATTCTCAGCTGGTGACAGTGCAGATGATGAGTCGCATCTCGGCGGCTGAGACCTGCCCATAACATGCCAAAGGCTCTTGTTCTCTCGCCTGTGTTGTAAGCCGTTCCATTGTCGAGATGGTGCAGCATTTTTCTTTCTTTATTTCTTTTTTTGGTTAGCTTTATGTAGGCTATTGACCACACCCAAAAGAACAAGTGTCACTGTACACATCACACTCAACTCAACGTTTGTTACCTTCGCCAGCGACTTCGCTGACGAAGGTAATGTTTTGATCCCCGTGTATTTATTTGTTTGTGTGTCTGTCTGTGTGTATGTGTATCGAATAACTCAAAAAGTACCAAACGGAATTTAATAAAATTTGGTGGGTTGATTTGGCATGACCTGAGGATCAATCGATTAGATTTTGGGAGTGATCGGGTCAAAGGTCAAGGTCAAGGCCACGAAAAGGTCAAAACCGACTTTCGGCCATATCTCGGTCAATTTTTATCCGATCGGCATGAAACCAACGCCAAAATGTGCAGAATTATATACCCGATCCTGTGATGTGAAACACGGTACAATGGGGTCAATACCCTTCTTAGCGGTTGGGGGTCAAAGGTCAGGGGGGTCATTACCTTTCGAACTTAAAGGCGTATTGATGTAAAAAAAAAAAAATATCGTACTCTTCTCATTCATCGATCATTTAAAAAAATAAAAATTGGTCCTCAGAGTTATGTGGCGAGGGATTCAGTGGCGTCGGCGAAGGTATGCGCTCTACCGAGTGCCCGTTCTAGTTTTTACTGCAGTGCTCAACGCGGCCACATGGCGCGTGTTGGGATTACAGGGCCAGGAACTTTACACTCGTATGGACACTCGTATCTCACTAGTAAAGCAGTTTGCGACATATATCTACAGTAGGCTTCATACTTCACCGGTGAAGTTTTAAAGGAAAAGAACACCCTTTTTTCAGTGCTTACCCTAAAAAGTACACTGCCCCTACTGTTCAAATAAAACTTGGGTATTTTTTGGGAAAGAAATTAAACGACTAATTCAGCTGGAGAAGATCAGATTTATACGTTGTCTGCGGTGCACCGAGTTAGTTGGAATCAGGGTAGCTTGCCGCATCACCCGAGCTCAAGAGCGCGCGGAGGTCATACATTCCTTGCACGTTTGGAGCAATTGTTCCGACGCAGGGAGCATTTTCCCCAAGAGATCGGTTCGTTTGGGTTGGTGTGAACACAGCAAACGCACTCTGAGGCGGGACAAAACAAGCGGGCCGAGATCGCCAAAGGGTGGTCTCGGCTCGCTTCCATTCTAACCCTGGAACGGTTCGTTTGCAGTGAGAAAACAATCGTCTCAGAAACCGGCACAACTGACTCATAGCTGTTGCAAAGACAGTTTAGCGAGACTCCTCATCCTCTCTAGACCCCATTGTAAGAAATTGGTCACACTTTCTGTCTCCTAAGTGGGCGCGGTCGCGGATCTTGTTGTCAGAAGTGGTTGCTAAATGATAGATAGAAATTAAACGTTGGGATCTATCTATCTATCTATCTATCTATCTATCTATCTATCTATCTATCTATCTACATGTTGCGTGTATTTTTCCTTTTACTTTTCAACATCAGGCATTGTACAACAGAGCTACGGCATAACGAATATGAGGTAGCTGGCCAGCAAATGTTATTTAACATGATCTTAAAAACGAAGTTATTAAAGTGCGTCCAAGCACAAAAACTGATCGAAATTCACGTTATACTCACTTATAAGTAGGCCTAAGTGTGGTCAAGATGCATATAGCTCCGTTGCCCACACTTAGGCTATTTTAAGAGTGTCCACAGCTAAAATTCTTTTCTTGGCCAAACTTATTTTAAGCGGTACTTTATGAGCGGCACTGGAATGGTCATCAACTGGCGCACTTATAAGTGCGGCCAAGAAAAAATTCAGCATTGGCCATACGTATAAGGGCGAATAACATCGGCCGCGTAAAAATTAGATTTGGGCTTGCTTGTGTTTACTCTCGGAGTGGTTGTTAGATTTTGAACAGGATAATGTTTGGCCAGGTCTGTATTTTTTTCCCCAGTGGGACTCCCAGGTATAATGAAGGCGAAATTAAATAATACTCAAATTACGTAACGTATTTTACTGTAATTTGCATTAGCTATAGCTTGAAGGGCATTGCATCAGCTAGTTTAAGCCTAAAAAGCTGATCTGTAATTCGACAGTTGCTAATCTATTCCTTACTTGTCTGCATACTTCGTAAAAGACAAGAGGGATACCTTGTCAATTATTGCAGCTGTTGAGGATTATATTTCAGTATTATTCATTATATTTACTAATAGTAATTACATTTCAGCATTATTCATAATATTTACTAATATTGAATCATGATATTCACTAATACTGATTATATATATATTTTTTATCATTATTCATTTTATTACTCATACTAATAATCAGTAAACTAACAATTAGATTTAGATTATATTTACCATCAATAATCTTAATCAATAACCATATTATGTAGGCAGCAGAAACACAGACACACACACACACACATATACAAGCAGTTCACACACAGACAGATACACGTATACAAGCAGTTCAGTTCACACATGCATGAGCAGCACACACACACATAAGCAGCAGGCTTCTGTAGCTTTGATTAGTAAGAAGGCTTCTGTTAAGTTGATCCAAAAAAACATTATCAGTGGAAGTGTTTGATTTCTGTAGTACGGAAGCCCTGAACCGCACTGTGAAAAAAAAATTTTTTGTGGTGAAGTAAAAGTGTAATTTTTTTCCTTTTGTTATTTTGCGATATTATCTCGTTATTTCGAGATAATATCTCGTTATTACGAGATATTATCTCGTTATTACGAGATATTATCTCGTTATTTCGAGATAAGATCTCGTTATTACGAGATATTATCTCGTTATTTCGAGATAAGATCTCGTTATTACGAGATATTATCTCGTTATTTCGAGATAACATTACGCCCTGTCTGGGCTTGAATCAATATAATCGCCCATTTTTCCGAGGATGCATCGGCTGGTAACTTGTGTGAACATGACAGCAGGCATATAACAGAATTCCTTTCGGCATCTAAGCGGGAGCGGGACGCTCCTGAGAGAGAAGGGCAGGGTTACGTTTCCCAAAAGCATAGATGCCAACTAAACAAGTTACACTAACATGGCAATATTCCCCGCCGCCTCAATGTTTTGTGTCCGTAGGGACGGACGGACGGAGCTCAATGCTATATCCCCCGCTTCGCGCTAATCGGGGGATACTTAGCAATGTACATCGTTCGTCCATTCACAGTCAGTGACTGCGTTTACGCACCATGTTCTTGACCTGTCATGTAAACGAGTTCAATAACCCGATTAAGGTCATTTTCCGATTCGAAATATTCCGAATAAGACCGCTGGCATATGCCTGTTTTAATCGGAATATTGGCTCATGTATACACCTTAATCAGAATAATGCCCTCGAACTGAATATTCAACCACGTCTGCGCCTGTTCACTTCGCAAGGAATTAGCATTTTTGGAGCAAAGAGGAGACGACTGTATGCATAATGAAAGACATGAATATATTGTAATATATCGATGGGCGAAAGCACCGTAACAACGATATAATTATGGTGGGCGAAAAGTGGAGAGAGACTGGTTTTGTGTTGACTGACTAGCGCCAACCCGATTCAGCATCGCTGGAAAACTCTGAAGGCAGCATATTCCAAAGCGAAAAAATAAAGGCAATGACTTTTTTTTACGCCAGTCGTAATCTTGCTCCAATTACCCATTCTTAAGATCTTCCGTATGTTCATGCACAATGTAGGAAATCCGGACTTGGAGCCATAGACTGATTTATACAGTCTGCTTATACAACGGCATTAAGGATAACGCACAATTAATGCATCTTGTATGTTACCATGTATCTTAAAAGAATGAAACAACACCAGCATTACGTTTTAACAAGTTTAATAATACATGTATGAATATTTAGGTAATAGAATTATGTATAATTAACATGAATTAAGCTGCTTTCACACCGGACGCGAAACGAATTTCTCGCAAGACAGGTTACATTCAAATTCAATGCAAAGACGCAAATACGCGTGGATTCGCGTCTTTGCATTGACTTTTGAAAGTGATCTGTCGTCCGAAAAATTCATTCGAGTCCAGTGTGAAAGTGGCTTTATTGTAAACATTCACAACGATATTTTTGAGTAAAGAAATACAGATTCAGTGCGACAAAAACAATTAAAAACATCTATTTTGATTAATACACAGTCGGATTCAACATTTATAGCCTAACAACATAACCATATGGAATATCTTATTTATTATGAAATAATTAATCGGAACAATGACACGGATTAGA
This sequence comes from Gymnothorax reevesii, assembly GCA_029721435.1. Lineage (NCBI taxonomy): Eukaryota > Metazoa > Chordata > Actinopteri > Anguilliformes > Muraenidae > Gymnothorax > Gymnothorax reevesii. The sequence goes on along the minus strand of CM056574.1, from coordinate 66,056,448 downwards.
AAACAATAGGAAGGTGCTGAACTTTTTTTTCTGATTACCTTTTTATTTACGCAATGTCCATGTGTCCGAAAGTCGGACAGGGTTTTAATATAACTCCGTGTCCGACAGTCGGATAGTTTCAATATAACTCCGTGTCCGACAGTCGATTATTGTTTTTAATCTCTTAAAATCTGCTGAATCTTTTAGATATTAAACGTGAATTTTTTGATCAGAGGGCTCATTTCTTCAAGATGTGTACCGAAAATTTCAATCAAAAACAATCAGAACATCCAATGTGCTCTGCAATCAATTTATTTGGGCAATTTTTATAAATACAATTCCGTACAATGCCTGTCGGATATTAGGCCTAAATTCAAAATACTCCGTGTCCGACAGCCTAAAAAAAGAGGACGATTATACCAGATTGATAACGAAATAAAGAATAAAAAACATTTTTACAACAAACAGAACAACCAATGAACACTGCAATTTATTTATTTGCGGGCCATCTTGTTTGGATGTTCTGTTTGTTGGTGATATATTTTTATTCTTTATTTCGTTATAAATCTGCTCTCATATCAATACTTTTACTTTCTGTTGTCTACCAGACATGGAGTATTTTGCATTTCGCGTCCGACAGTCTTGATCGAGCATGCAATATTTAATTCACACTGTCAATGGTCATGGAATTGATTTGCTCAATGACTACAAGTACTATTTTATCTCTGGTGTGGAAATGAAGTGTGAATCTGTTTGATCGATCTGACTAATTTTCAAAAGAGAGACCGAATAAAAACTGTTGTCTATCTTCAACGAAAGAAAACAGACGAATAAAAAGATCAAGAAAAGTGGATAGATATCAATTTGCATTTTGTGAAGGTCGAACACAAACATGGCCAAGTTTCTACGTCCAATGATTGCTGGAATACTCGAAAAATTAAAACTTCGGACACGGAGTATTTTAGGATCTCTGTCCGTCAGACGCTAAATTCGTCATAAATGCAATAAGTCCCGCGCCAATGTCGACCCACTTTATTTAGCAGAGCTTAAACAGACACATTGATTGAAATTCTCGGTACTCATCTTGAAGAAATGAGCCCTCTGATCAAAACATTCACGTTTAATATCTAAAAGATTCAGCAGATTTTAAGAGATTAAAAACAATAATCGACTGTCGGACACGGAGTTATATTGAAAGGGCATTGCGTAAATAAAAAGGTAATCAGAAAAAAAAGTTCAGCAATCCGTGTCATTGTTCCGATTAATTATTTCATAATAAATAAGATATTCCATATGGTTATGTTGTTAGGCTATAAATGTTGAATCCGAATGTGCATTAATCAAAATAGATGTTTTTAATTGTTTTTGTCGCACTGAATCTGTATTTCTTTACTCAAAAATATCGTTGTGAATGTTTACAATAAAGCCACTTTCACACTGGACTCGAATGAATTTTTCGGACGACAGATCACTTTCAAAAGTCAATGCAAAGACGCGAATCCACGCGTATTTGCGTCTTTGCATTGAATTTGAATGTAACCTGTCTTGCGAAAATTTCGTTTCGCGTCCGGTGTGAAAGCAGCTTAATTCATGTTAATTATACATAATTCTATTACCTAAATATTCATACATGTATTATTAAACTTGTTAAAACGTAATGCTGGTGTTGTTTCATTCTTTTAAGATACATGGTAACATACAAGATGCATTAATTGTGCGTTATCCTTAATGCCGTTGTATAAGCAGACTGTATAAATCAGTCTATGGCTCCAAGTCCGGATTTCCTACATTGTGCATGAACATACGGAAGATCTTAAGAATGGGTAATTGGAGCAAGATTAAGACTGGCGTAAAAAAAAGTCATTGCCTTTATTTTTTCGCTTTGGAATATGCTGCCTTCAGAGTTTTCCAGCGATGCTGAATTGGGTTGGCGCTAGTCAGTCAACACAAAACCAGTCTCTCTCCACTTTTCGCCCACCATAATTATATCGTTGTTACGGTGCTTTCGCCCATCGATATATTACAATATATTCATGTCTTTCATTATGCATACAGTCGTCTCCTCTTTGCTCCAAAAATACTAATTCCTTGCGAAGTGAACAGGCGCAGACGTGGTTGAATATTCAGTTCGAGGGCATATTCTGATTAAGGTGTATACATGAGCCAATATTCCGATTAAAACAGGCATATGCCAGGGGTCTTATTCGGAATATTTCGAATCGGAAAATGACCTTAATCGGGTTATTGAACTCGTTTACATGACAGGTACGCAATCAAATACAGGAATATGGTGCGTAAACGCAGTCACTGACTGTGAATGGACGAACTATGTACATTGCTAAGTATCCCCCGATTAGCGCGAAGCGGGGGATATAGCATTGAGCTCCGTCCGTCCGTTCCTACGGACACAAAAAATTGAGGCGGCGGGGAATATTGCCATGTTAGTGTAACTTGTTTAGTTGGCATCTATGCTTTTGGGAAACGTAACCCTGCCCTTCTCTCTCAGGAGCGTCCCGCTCCCGCTTAGATGCCGAAAGGAATTCTGTTATATGCCTGCTGTCATGTTCACACAAGTTACCAGCCGATGCATCCTCGGAAAAATGGGCGATTATATTGATTCAAGCCCAGACAGGGCGTAATGTTATCTCGAAATAACGAGATAATATCTCGTAATAACGAGATATTATCTCGAAATAACGAGATAATATCTCGAAATAACGAGATAATATCTCGTAATAACGAGATCTTATCTCGAAATAACGAGATCTTATCTCGAAATAACGAGATAATATCTCGTAATAACGAGATAATATCTCGTAATAACGAGATATTATCTCGAAATAACGAGATAATATCGCAAAATAACAAAAGGAAAAAAATTACACTTTTACTTCACCACAAAAAATTTTTTTTTCACAGTGCGGTTCAGGGCTTCCGTACTGTAGCTATGATCAATATTTGTTCAGTAAAATCATTTGTTGATACTGAAAACATAATCAATTGAATCATTTATGTATCTGCTTGTATCCTATTCATCTGAAAGTATTTTTCCTCTCATAAACTGTAATTTTCCAGTCCATTTTAGTATATCTTCCTTTTGTTTTTTAAGTCCTATACTGAAAATTTTCCACCATTATTTAATAAAACAAAGTTGGAGAGTAAAAAAAAAGTTAAAGACAAGATGGTTACAACCCATGAATTGTGATTGGAGCAAAGTTTGTTAGAGATGGGATGGATACAGCCCTTGTATTTTGATTGGAGAAAAGTTGGTTGAGTTTTTCCCTTAAATATTCCTCTGTAAAGAATGCCAAATTAGCACTGCCTGGCCAGGGACTGCTCACTGTGGGAATAAAGATGGCTTCTGAAGATTTTGTCTCCCTCCAATTATTCAAAGTTTCTGCATTTTTAACGTGGATGGCCAATGCAAGACACGCTTCACATTTAATTTTTGCACTTTATTTTGCCGCTTGTTTAATATCTAATATCAATCCAGTTAAAGATCATAGCAATCAAGTATATTCCTTTTCCCCTTTACAAACGATTAAACATAGATGACAATAACAGTATTACTGAACAGACGGTACATGACCCCTGCTGAGAGAGACACAGGTCTTGAATAAAGTTCATTTTCTCCAGATCTGTACGGTCTTAAAAATGCCATTATAGCACCAGAATGTTTGGAAGATATGTGACCTGTGAAAAATAAGTCCAATATTTAATTCTTTGACAATGGGGCAAAATAATCAGTGATAGTTTGTGCACGTTCATTCCCATTGAGTCATGGTTTGGAGGTATTGAGAGCTTTCTTTGTTGCTCTCGTCCGGGACGATATCATTTGCTCCCTATCGGATTCCATGGCCAGTTGGCATTGATTGGGGGCGTGGCCCAGACTCTATTTAAGCTCCTATTTCGCCTCGCTCCCATTGCAAGAGTGTCAGTGTTGCTTTGGCGCTTTAGCCGGTAAGGTCTCTAGAGAGATACTGTCAGGAACTTAGTTGCTTATCAGGAGTAGTGTTAGTGAGCAAGGGAATCTTTGGTTTATTTCCCTTTTCTTTTGTTTTCCTCGAGTTCGTCTGTTTTCTACCACGGACGGCGGCAGGTCCGTTGGTAGCGCGAGCCTCATTATTTTTATCTGTTTTCAGTCTCTCAGCACGCAATGAACGTTGCTTTTTATTTCTGGCCGCTGCTCTTGGCGTCCACTTTCAGCACCCATCACACATTGTGCATTAAGTTAATAAGTTTCACGTGCATTACAGTGGATTTCCCCACTAGTGACACAGAAATTGATAATGACTGGGGAATTCTCATGCTTGTCTTTACTGAGAGATTGAAATCAATGGAATTGCATAAAGGCATTTCAAATGGTCTTATGTCATTTAAACAATTTAAACGATCATGAATACATGCATTGTTTCCAATCCCTGAGTAAAGAGAAGCGCAAGAAGTCCAGAGTCATAATCACTTTCCATGGCGAGGTCCACCTTCACGCAAATGAAACTGAAACTTCAATGCACAAGGATTTTAATTCCGCGTGAGAATGTCATTAATAACCGTTCATTGAATAATTGCGGACTACAGTGAATAAGCCTAAAAAATGAGTGAGACCTACGCCGAATGACAGCATCTCTGTCATACAGATCTCGAGACAATATGACACCCACCACTAACCCACCGGGGGTGTGTTTTATATTCTGGCAAAATAACGGACAACCTTCAAAATGTTCCATCCATTCATTTTCTATACCCGCTTATTCCTCACTAGGGTTACAGGGCGAGCTGGAGCCTATCCCAGCTGACTATGGGCAGAGGCAGGGACCCACCCTGAACAGCTTGCCAATTCATCACAGGGTGCACACACCATGCACTCTCACACTCGTACATATGGGCAATTAGGTGTTTCCAATTACCCTGATATGCATGTCTTTGGAGTGTGGGAGGCAACCGGAGTACCCGGCGAAAACCCACGCAACATGGGGAGAACATGCAAACTCCACACAGAAAGGCCCCAAGCCGGATTCGAACCCACGACCTTCTTGCTGTGAGGCAGCAATGCTAACCACTGTGCCACCGTGCCGCCCTTCAAAATTTTCCGTCATTGTTAAAAAGAAAAAATCCGTCAATGACGGAAAATATTCGGTTAACGCGACCTCTGTGTGGGGCACAGAACATCCCTTTAAAATATTTATAAGTCCTGACTCTCCCTGCTCTCTCTGTTGACAACAATTGACAATGGACGACAACAATTTGGTGCTATTAAAATCAGCATCATTCAAAACTGCATACCTGTCAATGAGTCTCGCGCTTTTAAAGTGGCATATCTCTTACTCACGCTGTAGTCAGCAATCTCACACTTTGTAACAATAGTAATCGATGAACATTTCAATTCAGAAAACAAAATTATATTTAATTGCCGAGTCCCACTTCTTAATCAACCCACGCTGTACCGAGAGTGAAAGGCGATATTTCTTTGGAACGCGGACCAGTCATGAGTCAATCACGCACATTTCAGAGATTCTCGCGGAACTGAAGTCCTTGTGCATGGAAGTTTTTAGCTTCCATGTTATTATCATGGTGTGGCGTCCGGCGTCCGTTGTCCGGAACATTTTTTATCTTTTTTTTTTTGGCCCGATGAGTTTTTGTGTAAATTTGCAATAACATACCACTAGACCATATCTCCAGCAGTTTTTCTTGGATTTTTGATTGAATCATTTTTGTCGGTTTTAAAGGCCATTGAAATTTTGGCTCCAATGTTAAAGATAGGACTGAGAAATTTTAAGAAATTATTTCTTAAAAACTCAGAGATAAATTTTTTTCTAAATCAGGCAATCAACTTACCTTGGTACCGTCAATGTACAGTGCGAGCCCCATTTTGATTGAATCGACGGAAGTGGGTCTGTTGGGGACGCTGTTCTTTATGAATATGCAAGATGGCCAGGGGAGGCCAAATGGTTGCAGATAGAGATTAAGTTTGTATTATCAACATATAGGAAGTCATATATGACCTATATTTTGGCAATATTAAATGTGACCACAGATGACTTAGAAAGGTCAAACTCGAGGTCAGGGGACATATTAACAGTGTTAAGAGATATGATTTGAAATTTCAAAAAATTATTTCTCAAAAACAGTCAGATAGCCAGATTTAGAAAAAAAGTTGTCAACTCACCTTGATACACTTTATTTACAGTGCGACTGCCATTTTGATTGAATCGACGGAAGTGGGTCTAGTGGGGGCACTGCACTTTAACATTGGGTCTTATGGAGAATGGGCCAAATTGCCTGTGGAAGCTAAATGGTTGCAGATAGAGATTAAGTTTATATTGCTGACATATAGGAAGTAATATATGACCTATATTTTGGCTGTGTTAAAGTTGACCTCAGGTCAAGCAAAATGTTACAATTTTCAAAGGTTTCTAGACTTGAAAATATTGAAGATTGGGAACACGTGCATTGAACACTTAGAGAAAGTCATGCATGAACTTTGGTGGCCTTGAACTTGACCTTTGGTGACCTGCAAAGGTCAGACTTGACATAGAGAAATTTCAATGACTTCTATCACCAAAACTATTACAGATAGAGCTTAGGTTTGTATTGCGGACATATAGGAAGTCATATATGAAGTTTAATTTGGTGACACTGAACTTGACCTTCAGTGACCTTGAATGTCCAAACTTCACACTGAAATTTAATTGACATATCAGCAAAATGGTTACAGATAGTTTCAGTTTGTATTGGAGATGTATAGGAGGTCATGCATGAACTTTCATTTGGTGACCTTCATACTGACCTTCAAAGGTCTAACTTGACCAAGAGAAAATTCAATGACTTCTATCACTGAAAACGTCACAGATGGAGCCTAGGTTTGTGTTTCTGACATAGGAAGTCACATATGACCTTCCATTTGTTGACATTCAGCTTGACTGTTGATGACATTTGAAGGTCAAACTTGACATAATACAAAAGTACAATTACAATGACTTGTCCTGCCAAAACAGTCACAGATGGAGTCTAGGTTTGTATTAGGAACATATAGAAAGTCATATATGAACTTTCATTCGGTGACCTTCATATTGACCTTCAAAGGTCTAATGTGACCTAGTGAAAATTCAATGACTTGTATCACTAAATCGGTCACAGATGGAGCCTAATTTTGTGTTACTGACATCTAGGAAGTCACATATGAACTTTGATTTGGTGTCATTCAACTTGACTGTCAGTGACCTTTGAGGGTCAAACTCGACAGTGAAATAACAATGACTTGTATCACCAAAATGGCCACAGATTGAGCCAAGGTTTGTATAGAGACATTTAGGAAGTCATATATGAAGTCCATTCCCTGCCTATGCTGGTCAAAGCTGGAATTTTCAGCAGGGTTTGCTGACCACAACTTGACATTCTGTGACCTTTAAAGTGCATAATTGACATATTGAAAACATATTGATCTATTTTAATGATTTGTTTCACCGAAACTGCTTCAGAGCTTAGGATTGTATTCCAGAAGGTCTTATAAATGTATGTGAACTTTTATTTGGTGACCTTGACTTTGATTTTCATTAATTCAAATGCCAAACTTTGCACGAAATTTTCATAACTTGTATCATCGCTGTAAGACTGCTAGGCGGTAAGCGACAGGACGCTTGGTGCTATTTTTCTGTTTCACATGTGTTTAGGTAGATTTCTCCTCTGGTAACATGGAAACAGATTATGACTCAGGAATTCTCACATCCCTCTTTTCTTAGGGTTGGAAGCTATGAAATTGCATAAAGACGTTTCAAATTGTCTTTCATTTAAATAATTTAAACGATCACAAAGCGCAAGTTAAATCGTCTGATGTGCGGAAAAGGTAGCGCAGAAGTTTCAGAGCAGTTTGTCTTTCGTAAAACATAGGCCTGCCAATATTAAAAAGTAAATTATTTTTTTCTGTACTGAATTTAGCCCATTATTTAGTCGCTGTTAGACTGCATGGGGAGAGAAGCCGTGACTTTGGTTTGCCAATGGTTTACTACTATAATTGGCAAACGTGTCAATAAAGGAAGATGATTGAGAACTAGCCAGGACTAAATCATGTTATAAAGAGATGGTCTGTAACCCCCAAATTTCCAGTTCTGACGCTGCTACGGATGAAGACATTCTTTGAGACTCACATTCATTCTGCCTGATTGCTTGTCACATCGATTGTTTCTTAAAGACGACGGTTCACATCTCTCGTATTTATTATCATTTTAAAATATATCCTTACGTGCCTGTGAAGACATGTTGCCAACCTGAATGAGATCCGTGGCTAAATGTCAAGTTCTGGGAGACCATTATCCAACATACTAACGTCATAGCAAGGACACTTGAACATTTCGACATGGTCATGAAGATGTGCGCATGCCTGCTTTCAGGCAGCGAATGCGGTACTCACTACTCATGACACCGCTCGCCGGAGAGACAAGCCTGAGAGCCGGTGAGAGCGCATATCCAACTATTATTGGGGAAAAAATACTCGCATCTTACCCCCTTCAACGCGCGTCTGATCAAGCCTCTGAAAAAGGAGATTTTAAAGGGTAGGACTGCCTTTATTTCACATTCGGGTGCGATTTTTTACCTCAGGAAATTGAATGATAAAAATGACGATGTGGCTGTATGTTGCGAATCCTCTCAATATCAAAATGGCCGCCAGACCGGTGGCTCTGCAGGTTGCTGTTGACAACTAGCTGGCAACTATTTGACGAGCAAGCTAGCGTCCTCATTTACCAGCTAATGTTGACTAGTTACCTTGTCTATCTAGCTGGCAAGGGAAATTATTCAGTGAGTGGGTTTGCAACGCGCTGCTCTTATTCTACCTGTCAGTGGACGCTGACGGGCTCGACTGAACTAACCGTTACTCCGCTAGCAGCTAACGTTAGCACCAGTTCACGCCCTAAGTAAGATCATGATTGGTGTCGCTATTAGACCTGCCTCGGCTGAACTCGTGAAGTTTTCAGCTTGGGTCACCTGTAGTTTAGCTGCAAATGCATTGAATAGCGGAGTTGGCAAACCGCTTTAAAAAAATATTCGTCTTGCCCATTATTACATGGCTAACTGTCAATCGACGAATCATGTCATGATTGCTAAATCCTCAACGTAATGATTGTTGAGTCAGGTAGCGTTAGCCTTATCAAATGTTAGTCAGTGACTTTTCTCTATGCAGCGGTGAATCTCTGCGTTAGTCTGTTTTACGTTAGCTTGCAATTTTACGACTTCAAAGTTTGCAAATTAAATCCACTTTGCTCATTTCAATGCGAACCCCAGCCGAGTAAATTATGATGCTTTGCTTGAATAGCTACCTAGCTAGTTAGCCAGTTACTAAGCTACCGTGACGCAAAGCATTACTGAGGCTGGCATTAACTATGTAATCACGATACTGTGATGCTGGTACCTGCACTGGTTAGCCAGCTGGTCGAGTTACGTTTTGTTTAGGGCGAAAATATCACAAATTATCTAACGTTGACGTAAACGTCTAACTCAGACGGAAGTTAATTGGCTAGCGAACGGAAGTGAACGCCGCTGAAGTCTACAATGTTGGCGAATAAACTTGAGGTAGCGAACATTTGTGTCTAGAGACATGGCAGTTTTTATTGGTCGATTTGAAGGGATTAGGATAAGGATTCGGGGTTAGGTTAGGCAGGGCTTGAAATGGGGACTGCCGTACCTCTCCACATTGAAATGCACTGAAAAACTGTCGTGCCCGTAGCATCTGCCTGATAATTGACTGAGGCTGTGTTTCCCAAATCTGGTCCTGGGGCAACCCTGTGTTTGCGAGTGTTCATTCCAACCACAGTTGCACTAATAGGATTGTATTAAAACGTTAATTTGTTTTAGTTTCGGGGATTTCTTGTTTAAGGCAGTTATTTAATATTACTTAAGCCACAATTTGATAGAATTATCCATATGTGCCACGAAGAATAAAAGACCCATACTGAATTTACTTTGCAAACAATTTCTGGTGACAACATTTCAAACAGATCAAATAATGAACTGAAAAAATTGGTAAGCTCCAAACTAGGTTGCTGAAAACAGGTGTTTTGAGTTCTTAGAATCGGTTATGACTGCCAATTGCTCGCCTTTTAAATTGTCTATTTTTGTGACCGTGTGTTTGCTGTTTTGCAAATTGCAACCTACTGATTGTTCATTTTTCCTCTCAATTGGTCGTTTCTTTAATTGACAATTTACGTATTTGACTGTGCTTGATATTAAGGTTTAAAATTTGCTTGCCCAAATGAGAATTTCACTTGCCCCAAAATAACTGTACACACACCATGGATTTGGCAATTTCATTTGCATAAAATTGAGTGTTTTCTGGGCAAGAGCACCATACACAACCTCCACTTTTTTTGTGGGTTTTTTTTTTTTTTTTTGGACCAGAATGATTTTAGAAGGGGGGGGGGATTTTAAAAGGAAGGGGTAGATGCAGCGCAAGTAAAAAAAAAAAAAAAAAAATTCTTTCTGCATCTGTATTGTTCCCTCGTGTCCTTTACTCTGTCCTATTCTCTTGAACTTATGTTCTTCCTTTTTTTCTTCCATTGATGAGGCTGTGAACAAAGGGTTACATGTTAAGTTAGACATTACATTAGTGTCTGCAGCAGGATTCGAACCAGGAAACCTGTGGAGAATGCAATGTTTATCACACCACTCGCTGTGGCCTTAACCACTACGCCAACTGAGTTTGTATGTATGAACATATATATTCTTCTTTTATTATTTATCGTTAATGAGGAGACGCCGAGTGAATATCCATTTTGATGTCTTTCATGCTGGTGAGTTGCCTGATCTGTTGACACTGGGTGGAATAATTTGAGCAGAACAAACCATTGTTTGAGGCTGAGTTGGGTTGAGGTTAGGGTTAGGCATAGGGATAGGGATAGCATTCCCTATGGGTTGGGTTAGGGATTTTCATTATTTTTTTTTATTTAACCCTTATTTAACCAGGGAAGTCCCGTTGAGATTGAAATCTCTTTTTCAAAGGAGCCCTGGGAGTTGAGGTGAAGAGGGAGAGGGAAATTTGCGCAGCCAGTTAGATGAGGGGATGATTAGGTGGCAGGTCGAAAGAGCCAGGTTGGGACTTTAGCCATGACACCGGGGAACCCCCCCTACTCTTATTGAAGAGTGTCATAGGATGTTTAATGACCGCAGTGAGTCAGAAACTCGGTTTAACGTCTCACCCGAAAGACGGCGTCTCTTTAGTACAGTGTCCCCATCATTGCACTGGGGTATTGGGGATTATTCCATCAGAGGGAAGATCGCAACCTATATTGGGATATTAAAAAAATGTCTTGAAGGTGAGGTTATCCTGAAAAAGAAAATATATGCTTTGATTCAGTAATTACTTATTTGTAATAATAAAACTGAATGGTTCGTCATTTCTTTATGCATTTCTGAAAATGCCTGGGTAAATGGATGTTCTCACATCAGCAGCTCTGTGTGGAGATGAGGTTGCAGCAGCCAGATCCCCACAGAGTTTACACTGCTGAGTTATCTTTAGGGCTGTGAGGGGGAAAGAGTTAATGTTAAGGCTTCACAGATTACAGCCTCACCATTGTAGCATAAAAGTTCTTCATTTTCCAACCAATGAAAACTAGAATATGTTTTAGAAACAAAAGCACATTCTTTGATGTCTTTTACACTGTACCAATCCAAAAAAAACAAATTCTGCAAAGAAAATAGGGATGCGGAAGTTATGTTTTACAACATGGATTTTATAAAACATCATTAAAAATGAAAGACACACATTATGCCCTATATGATTATGAGCTGTGTCCTTAACATGCCTATTCATGATTCAATCACTTTAAGGAAAACTGGGGGGGGGAATGAGCTGAACACTGTTAAAGTGCAAATTCATCAGATTTTATCAAATAAAAACTGATGTGGTACATACATTTGACCTAACAGTTCACGAACAGTATCCTGTCAATTAAATACCCCAAACTTACCATTTTTTCTCAAAAATGAGACTTTTATTGAGGTCAGAGTGGAGATTTCAGAAAACAGAATGAAGATTGACTCAAATTTGCTATTTAGCAGATGTGGCGTAAAGGGAAGATGTTCCAAACACGGAAGTCAAACTGAAAACAAGGTGTTGTCAAGTATGATTCCCATAAATTGCTGCAAACAAATATTTTTCACATCAGAGGGGGAAATGGAACAATGTGACTTTCAGTCTGTAGGCATGGTGCACCGAAACTACAAAAGTACTTGCTGGGAGTTTTATCAGGCCATGATTATTAGGAATGGTGTCTGAAAATGGGTGACCTATATACATGATGACAACACAAGACCTTAAGAGTCAATTAAGTCTGATTCCACAGTGCACACTCGATAACCAACCCGGCCCATGCAGGTCAAATGCAGCCCTGTTTGCACAGCAGAGGTGCGTTTCCCAAAATCACAGATAACTTACATGGTTGGTACCATTCACTGAATGGACAAACTATGTAAGATGCTAACATAGCTGGCAACTATGCTTTTGGGAAATGCACCCCTGGCTGGCTAGCGTGCATAAGCTTTTCAATATTAAAGTATTAATTTGCATGTGTAATAGTTGTTGTACAACCCCAATTCTGAAATAGTTGGGACAAAGTGTAAATTGGGAATAAAATCAAACGCAATGACTTTCAAATCACACCAGCCAGTATTTTATTCACAATAGCTCATTTCAAATTTGATGGCTGCTACAGGTCTCAAAAAAGTTGGAACAGGGGCCAGTTTACCATGGTGTAGCATTTTTAACACAAAGTGCCACATCTGGGCATTGAGGAGACAAGTTTTTTGAGTTTAGCCATTGGAATTTGATCCCACTCTTGTTTAATACAGGCTTCTAGCTGCTGGAGAGTTTTGGGTCTCCTTTGATGGACTTTTCATTTAATTATGCGCCAAATGATCGCAATCGGTGAAAGATCAGAACTGCAGGCAGGCCAGTTCAGCACACGGACTCTTCTACTATGAAGCCATGCTGTTGTAATAGCTGCAGTATGTGGTTTTGCATTGTCCTGCTGAAATATACAAGACCTTCCCTGAGATAGATGTCATCTGGAGAGGAGTATATTTTGCTCTAAAACCTTTATATACCTTTCAGCATTCAGGGGTCTATTCTCCCATGCGCTTAAGTCGAAAAAAGCGCGTAGCTACGCGCTTTTCAGCCTACGCGTATTCTCCCCTCGACTTAAGTCTGTGCATTACGCGCCTTGAAGGCACTTACGCGCTTGGGGCGGAGCAAGGCCAAAATCGGGGCGTTTCCGGGCGTTTCTCATGCAAATAACACTTACGCGTATTCTCCCCCTGGCTTACGCGCTTTTTCTGTTAAGCGCTTTTGAGGGCTGTATTAAGGTCAAGCGCCAACATTAGGCGAAATTGAATATTGCGTTTGATGTCGGTTATAGGCCGAATTTTAACATTACTTTTATTTTATTTTACATGGTGAAGGTTGAGACATTTAATATTCGATTCTTCTTCCTTATTTCTAAACTACATTTCTCAAAGCCATGATAATTTATCAAACGAAATCATCACATGATATTACGCATCAGCCTCTTCTCCAATCAGTTAAATTACAAACGCAAAACAATTAATTAATACGAGTATACATAAGACCATCATTCCATGCCCTCAAAATCTATAGCGAAAATGCCAGTCCTGCATTTGCTTGCGTGATTGGGAAAGAGTAGAGGTGCGCGCCGAGCTCTAAGACGAACATGCATATATCGGCTTCGTTTGGACATCCTGGGACAAGCAAACATCGAGTGCATTCAGCGCTTTCGCCTGGACCGTGCATGAGGCAATCATCTATCTTTGCCGACTTCTGGATGAACAGCTATCCAGCCGCAGCAACTATCCACAAAACATACCCGTGGTCATTAACGTTAGAACTGCGCTGTCGCTCCTAGCATCTGGGTCGTTTCAGAGAGTGGCTGGTGATGTCATACACATCACAGGCGTCTGTGTCAAGGTGTCTGACGCAGTTCGTTGGCGCTTCAAGTTCTTCTCCATGCACTTCCACTGCAGAAAGAGTGGATGCCATCCCCTCCTGTGCAGTGAAATGCACAGGGGATGATGGTTGCCCACCACCTGTTGCGTATACACTTCTCCGGTGTGCAGAGAAACTGGCTTTTACAGCGCTCCGCAGATCTCTCCATTTATGCTTTAAATCGGGGATACTGCGCTTACATCTCCCCACCCACGCCACATCCAGAACGATTCGCAGCTTAATTCCTCGGATCAGCCTTCATTGCTTGCTTGCCATACAACACCAACATCTGTGAAATTTGGTTTTCGGCTTTGGCTCGACGTCTCCATCATTGTCTTCCATGTTCTATTAACAAATGCGACTGCCCTATATGTTCGTGATAATCTAAAAAGTTGTGATATTCTCACGAGTGAGGGGATTGATTTTCTAATTGAGGATATCTGTATAAACTAACTCGAGTCCTAGTAATTTTTTACCATTGGTAATAGCCTACTGTGTAATTTAATGTGTGAATAAATATATTATTAAATAGGCTACTCTAGATTGAGCCCTACCCTGGCAAATACCAAAGCACTATCCATTTTTTAATCAATTTTAGCCTTTAAAGAATAGCCGACATGGGAAGAATCATTATCAGTAAATGGGATAATTGATTAGGCCTATAATAAAGTATTAGGCACAAGTTCAAGTGAATGTGTCGCTCAAATCAAATAGGATGATAGGCTATGGATATGGAATTCCGTCATTACTGAGGCTGTTTCGGGGCGGGGAGATGACCGCATGCGGGGTAAGAATCCTTGTTAAAGCGTTTCCATGTCCTTTAGTTGCAAACCTAACATCTGAGTAGTTTTCAAGTGCGCAATTTCTAAATGAGCTCATAAACTGTCTTTGTGTGACTAGAATGTTCCCTTTGTCTTCTTCCCTGTCTTCCACGGAACAAACAGGCTGGTGTAGGAGAGGCACATTTTCAACGATCTGATTGCGCTGATTGAGAAGCGCTAAATTATTTATTTATTATTTCATTATCGCGGCAATTTGTTTATGCATAGCTTTAATGCCATGGTGGCTGGAGTAAGAAATAACAAGTGTTTGTCACAAACATATCCCCCGCCGCCGCTATTTTATGTGTCCGTACGGACGGAGCCCAATGCTATATCCCCCCGCTTCGCGCTAATCGCGCGGCGTGGGATAAATAAAGAGATGTCTGAATTACGTCTTGTAATTGGTACGGCCTACTATTACAGCGGCATATAAAGCCCCGTATCTTCACAATGACAAACTTAACAGGAAAATAAAAAATAAATGTAAAATAATAGTAATAATAATAATAATTATAATAATTATTATTATTATTATATTATATAAATGGATAAATATAGTTTAAAATAAAAATGTTTAATTTTGCATGTAAGAATAGTGGACATACGAGTTTTCGTTTCTTATCAGTTTGCGGATACGAGGTTTTATCGGCAGGTCCACAATATTCAACTTTAAAGTCTGGATTGCGTTTTCCATGGACCACAAATGCATTTTCATGGTTAATCAGAAAATCCTTTTTCTATATTTTTCTGATAGCCATAATCAATGAGCTTTGTACAGAGTCTGCCTCTCTTTTGGATCAGTCACACCTCTTTCATAAGGCCGCCTACATTCTGAAGTTAAGCGCTGTGGGCGTGATCGAAGCGAGTAGGGGAGAATACGCGTAACTCAAAAGCGCTGTACTCGAAGCGCGTAAAAAAAGACTTACACGCTAATGGGAGAATAGACCCGTCATTGTGCTTTTTAAAACATAAAGTGTCCCACGCCATATGCACTAATGCATCCCCATACCATCAGAGATGCTGACTTTTGAACTGAGCGCTGATAACAGGAGGGTGGTCTTTCTCCTCTTTGGCCCGGAGGACACAACGCCCATGATTTCAAACAAGAATGTCAAATTTGGACTCGTCAGACCACTTTTCCACTTTGCTACAGTCCATTTTAAATGGGCCTTGGTCCACAGAACACAGCGATGCTTCTGGATCATGTTCAACAATGGCTTCCTTTTTGCATGATAGAGTTTTAGGTGGCATCTGTATGTGGCAAGGTGGACTGTGTTTACAGACAGAGGTTTTTTAAAATATTCCTGGGCTCATTCAGTAATGTCAATGACACAGTCATGCCGGTGAGTGATGCAGTGGCATCTGAGGGCCCGAAGACCATGGGCATCCAGTAAAGGTCTTCAGCCTTGTCCCTTAGCACAGAGATTTTTCCAGTTTCTCTGAATCTTTTGATGATGTTTTGTACAGTCGATAATGAGACCTTCAATGCCTTCGTAATTTGACATTGATGAACATTGTTTTTAAAGTATTCCACAATTTTTTTTTACCCAAGCCTTCACAGGTTTGAGAGCCTCTGGCCGTCTTTACTTATGAGAGATCCAGCTTCTCTAAGACATCCCTTTTATTGCCAGTCATGTTACACACCTGATGCCAGTTAACTTAATTACTTGCTAAATATTCTTTCATCTAATTCTCTTATATGCTAATTGCATTTTCAGCACTTTTTTTTTTTCCTGTGTCCCAACTTTTTTGAGACCTGTTGCAGCCAGAAAATTTTAAATAAGCTCATTTTGTGAATTAAAATGTAAAATGTCTGTTTCAACATTTGAAATGGTGTCTATGTTCTATTGTAAATAACTTATTGGCTCGTGATCTGAAAGTCATTGCATTTTGATTTTATTCACAATTTACATTTTGTCCCAACTATTTTGGAATTGGGGTTGCAGTAACTTGAATTTATTACTTTAATGGCAAAAAGCGTTAGCATGCTAGCTAGCGAATTATTCATCCCATTGACCTAAACAGACTAGAAGCTTGCGGTTTTTTTTGTTTTTTTTTGTCCTGGTCTCGGTCCGCGAAGCTTCAGTTTTACTTAAAGTCTTGTGGTAGATTTGGTTTTGTTAAAATACATTTTTTGCATAAAAAAATTTTCTACACATTTTAGGATGGGCTTATTAACCAGCTTTTCTGAGGGCAGAATATATTAGTAACATTGAAGACCGGAGCAATTTGGGCTTTGCTTATTAATCAATGGCTTACTACGTGGTGATTTCAGTCAGTACTAACCCTCAGTGATATCTAGACTTTTCCCGTGACTCAGGATCTGGCTGATAAAAACGGTCATCTGCAAAGTGTTTACAACAGATCACCAATCTTAACCTGGATTTCATGAAATCTGCTTGTTTCCTCTTAACAAAATCCATGCATGCCTTTAGAATTGTGGGGTTTTTTTTTGGAAATTTACGGACCACGATGCCTCTCTTTGCATCGACTTTATTGTTGCAGGTATTTGGCATTTCCCAGTGGCATTGTCCATGTGTTCTCTGCTGCTGGCTCGGTGCCCTCCATAACGTCATTGCCATAGATGGCCAAAGATAAATTCCTTCTGAGTTGATCGCAATTTTTAGTGATTAAAATTCACAGCTGATTACAATTTGAAATGACTAGTGTACAAAGGATGTATTTATAATGGATTCTGTGGTCCAAATCTTATTTCTGGATGAAGAAGCACTTTAATTATTTTAGTCCTGACTTATATGTGGTACTGTAGGTCAGTCAGCTTTGCGAAGCTTGTGAAAATGTTGTCAAATAAAATGCACAAGGCAATAGATGGTCATTAAAGCGTTTTGGAAAGCTACACTTCTCGAGTTCAGTGCTCCAAACGAGCCCTCAGGGAATGAGTAAGTCAGAAAAGCCCAAAAGAAAATGGAGGAAAATGCCATTTCAAGTTGGGCAGTGCACCTAGAATATTAGATGTCCCAGGCTTTTTTCAGGCTTGCGGGAAAAAAAACATGAAATTACTAGAAATAGAGGTGACCGTAGGCAATCCATCATTTGCATTTTTTTCTACATGGGTAGTTACTGGTAGATCATGCCAGAACTTTGCCTCTTTTATGTACGATTGTGAACATATTTTTGTTTTGATGTTTAGAAAGCAAACCTGGCCCATTATAGGTGTTAGAGAGCAAACTTTTTGCATTGACTGATCAATTCATCAAGGCCAATAACAAGGCTAGCTAACGCTATCATCACCCAATTATCTGACTAACGTCAATTCAGCAAGGTTTTCAGTGGGATACTGTTGAAAAGGCTATCGGTGATTTGGCTTTATAACAAATGACAATCAGGTCGACATAACTACCTCTCCATGATGCACCACTCACCTGTCTTCTCATGGGAACGACTGATTTATTTTCTCAGGCTTTCCTGTTGTAATCTTTTCCGAACCCATTTACTTCTGGAGTGGATATTCACTGATGGCTAGGACCTCTCAACTGTGAACTCAACATAAGACATCCTTAGGGACCTGCATACCCTCTTCATGATCATATGTCACACCCTATGTTTTTAAATTAAACACAATGGTTGGGAGCACAAGCCTGAGACTGCCAAACCAAAGCAAAGACAGATGACGCTCTAAAAACCACTTACTCCATCAAGCGAAAGGACAGATTTACTTGCCCAACATGAACATTTACTTGCCCTGGGCAAGTGGGCAGGCCTCAATGTGGAGCCCTGATTGACTCATTATTCTTTATGGCATGTTTGTCAAAATATGGCTTAAGAGGATAAATAACTGTTCTAAACATCCTAATTAAGACATATTAATAGATTGATAAAATTCTACGATTGATGATGGTAAATAGCTGAGTCCTGTGGTAGGCATCACATGACCACAATATTGCAGTCATGCGGTTGTCATTACAGCCCTACTTGTAGGAAAGCACTGGGAGTTCAAGGATCAGTCGTAGTTATGCATCTGCCACTGCAGAATTCCTGATAATTGCTTTATTGCACAATTTTTAAGACAGTTCATTGAATATTTTATGAACTGATGATAACCCCATTCTCATAATTGCCCTGCACATCACTAATGTTAAGTGATTTGTCTCCGACTTAGCATGAGCATTCTCTGTCTGGAGAAGATAAAACCATTTTGGTTGTTATAACCTGTGTTGTTATTAAGTTATGTGCATTTGCGTTTGGTGAAATTTATTGAATATTTAGAAAAAAATTAATCCAGGTGCCAAACCATAAGGGCAGTAGGATCCATTTCTGGGTCCGTCAGAGTTTTACAACTACGAGTCCTCATTTATAATTAATTAGTTTGCTTTTTTTATGTTTTCCTCAGCAGAAAGAATTCTGAGGCAGTACAAAACGTGCTGTTCCTGGGCCTGGAGCAGATGTAGTGCTGCCACAGTATGTGGGTGCAACACAAAGTTGTCACTGAAAATGGAAAACTTTCTCATTGTATAGATGGTGTCCCATTGTGACTTGTTTCTACTATCATGACTATGGTTTACTGATAAGAGTATTATGATGTATAGTTCTTAACATACGGGATATGTACTTGCAACTTTCGGTGACCTGCTGTCGCCATTCTTTCCAATATCCTGTTTTTGAAGTTCACATGTTTTGCAGTTAGTTCAGTATTTATATTTTTACTGCTCTCACTTTTCAGTGAGAAACAGCATTTACCTTCCATAAGTATGAAATAAGTTGGAACTATGTGGTTGACAATGGGTGCTCAAACTCTATTGGCATTAATTTGGCTAACATTTGGCCTCCATCTTGCCCTAGTCAAATATTTGCAACACCCACAATATCCCTTACCGAAAAGAAGTATGCTTTTTTATGAGAGAAGCTAGCGTATTACCCATAGTACAAAGCTGAGTAAAATATAAAACCTCTGTCTCTTTCTTTTTTTTCCTCTCAGATATATTCTGCAGGTGAACTGAAGCCCCATTCCTCTGTGGTTGAGACAACGGGCGACACTTAAGGGATCCTGTCCTGACCACCCGAAACTGAGCACTGTGCACCACTCTGGCTCACTATGGTGCTGTCCCAACGACAGCGGGACGAGCTGTGAGTCCTTCCTTCTGTCACCTTGTGACCTTTCTGTGACTCCATCAGGCTTCAGGAGTTCTGAACTCTGTCACCTAATTCTGTCATTAGGTGTTTCTTCATTAGAACGCCACAGAGTCAACTGGGACTGCCACAAATTTGTGCGTGCACGCAAAAAAGGGGGGGGGGACCGGTAAAATTGAAAGTACTGGAAGACACGTAATGTGCGCAATATTAGTGCCATGTTCCCCGGCTCAAAATGACAATCAGCAATCCCCCCCTCAACCCCAGTCAACATAATAAAAAGAATGTACCTTCCCCTCGGTCTGCCACCACACATTGCTTCCTGCTCTGTGGGAAACACTGAAGCTGTTTTATGGTTTTGAAATTGGCAAGATGTCAAATTAGCTGGCTATTTCTCTGAAGACTCAAATAGCCCGCTAATTTGATTGGAAAATTTCCCTGATTTAAATCTTGGTCTAGTTCGCGAAATAACCAGCTAATTTGCAAATTGGCCCGCTATTTGAGTTGCGTCTTCATTTCTCGAGCTGAGGGCTTTCGGGGTAATGGAGACGCAAATTTGTACTATCGGGCCAATTTCGCTAACCACAAAATAGCTGGCTAGTTTAACTTAATTCTGACAAAGACACACCTATTTATGGGAACTTAAGTTCAGGGGACTCTGTTAAGCTTTGCTGTATCTGTTCATCACATTAGGTATTGAATGAATCACTTTTGAAATGCTTCTTGGCTGTGTCAGAACTGACATAAGCATGTTCCGTAGCTGATGTTGAATGCATCACTGGTCACGTGTTCTGTTACTAACCGCTATCCCAGAGGGTTGTTTTTTTTCCCTTTGGCCTGCAGCTTTGTATTTCTGCTTTTGATAACTCAAAAGTAAGACGTTCCCCTGCTGTCTCTCATTGTGGCCCCAATGAGAGGTGTTTGACTGTGAAATTGATGACCAGGAGGCACAAGATTGCCTCATTGGTTAAAGGGTGGTGTGCTGATGACCTTAAGAGGGTGCATTTGACATTTTTCTAATTAAGCGGTCATTAACTTTGAAGTGCTGAAGGTGACTAGTGATGTTATCTCAGAGGCTGTTAAACCAGGATAAATGGGAAGCCTGTTGTGTTTCATGAAGTCAGATTTATTGAAGTTCGAAGAAAATGACTTGCGCCCGCAATGTTCGCGGGTGTGCATTCCAGGAAACACGTTGCAGCTTTACTCTCGACATCAAGTTAGAGAATCGGAATGCATCGATTGAGGATATTTGGACTTGAAGGTGTTGGTTGCGTCATTTTGTGACCTCTAGTGTGTAAAGCAAAAGGACGGCTCTTCTGCTGGGGAATGCCCGGTAATGGCCAGGTTGTGTAATCGGCGCATTGCTCGACATGAGAGGATGAAAGGCTGCTCATCTGCACGACCTGCAGCCTGAAGGGTGCATCGGACACGTCGGCCTTTGTGCTGGCTACCGACAGCCTCTATTGAAGAATGAAGCATCCGCAGCGCTGGTGTCCTTCGCGCTGACTTCATTGACTCTTTCTTTGCTGATCTTGTGTTGTCTGATGCGGGGACCTTCCGTCTTGGAGATTTTGGGTCGACCTGTGCTCTGGCTGATTGTAAACTCTCCTAGGCCTGAAATGCATGTTGGTGAAAAGGCTCCGTTCTTAAAGACATTTGCTGTACTTGTGGGTGGAATCTCCAGGTAAGAGAGAGGCTCTGTGCCACGGGATGGACAGCTGTTGGCTGGGTCCAGGTCCTTGCTGGAGGTCCGCTTCATCGCTTGCTGTGGTTCTTGTGCCTGATGCGTTTGAGAGGACTGCTGTGTGTGGTTGTGCATGCAGGGAACTGTGGTTTCTCTGCGTGTCAGTCATGCCTCACCTTCCCACACATTTATAATGGGGCTTCTACTCCCATGGGCCTGTGAGTCTGTATCCATGGACACCAAAATTCAGCCATGCTTACTCTGCGTCTGTTCATATTCATGCTCTGTATCTGTAGTACTGTACAGTATACTGTATCCACAGAACTCGATCTGCAGCGCTGTAGAGTAGACACTACCCACTACGCCTGCATCTTTCTTGATAAACTTGAAATTATGATTTATTTTTTTTTTAAATGTTCCCACCATATATAGCAGGGGCATACAGATTTTCCCTTGTTCGTACGTCCATCCGTCCGGGATGTTGTCCGTCTGCTTCTTCTCAAAAACTACTGGACAGAATTCAGCAAGCTCTGGTAAATACTTTCTTCACGGATCAAAGGTGTGCATCTCCTATTTTGTTTGACACAATTGGATAATTTCACAATTTTCGGGGCTTCACACTCTCATTGAGGGGTGGGCATCTGTGTCAAAGGACGCACATTTTATAGTTTTTTTTTTTCTTTCTTTTGAGAATTGAGATCCCTATTTTCTTGTCTGATTTCTGTGGGAAAATCCCTCAGAATGAAAATGCTGAACAAGATATCTCTCCTTTCAATTTTTGGCGAACAAATTTCAACAAGTTTCTGTTCGCTACCAAGTCAAGTGACACTCTGCTAACAAATTTATTCAATAATAAAAATGTAAAACGATGCCTTATTTAGTAGCTTTTTTACATTTCCCAGAGACAGAACTCAACTGAATTTCTCGGCACTACTTGCTCAGTCTCGACATCATCTCACCCCTTGTGCACATCATTAAAGCAGGGCTGTCAATAAGTTTCGAAGTAGACGTCTCAAATTTGAAAGTAGGCGGGAGGCTACTTCTCAAGCGCTGAAGGCGCAAGCCTCCTAGGGGTCTGGGGACTGGCCCCCCCCAGAAAATATTGAAATTTATATGCTTTGGAATGTTACTCTCAGCATTTTCCAATTAGCATTTGAGCCAAAAGAGCAATCAATGTGACCACTGTATTTACCTTTTAGAATAACGGCAAAGAACTTTAAGATTCCCGGGCCAGAAGAATGAACAGCCAACATTTTCTGGTGGATACATTTTTGTTCTAAAGGATGTGGAAAAAATTATGATGAAAATTTGTTGAATAAAAAATTTGATTCAAATGGAGTAAATTTATGTTGTTTTCATGTGTATATGTGGCCATATACACCACCTACAGCGGCATTTTTCATCAGAATAAGCAGTACCTGGTATCTACAGTACTGTACCGTATACATTTCTCACAGAGCTCCGTGTGCAGTAGTATGTGATGTATATGCTGCCCTCAGACCCCTGAATACCCAGTACTGTACAATATCCACAACCCTTTTAACTCTGAATCTGCGGTACTTTGCCATATAAACCACCACTGACCCCTAAATTTACTGTACTGTAAAATATGCACGAAGCGTTTGGTTCTCCACCTGCAGGTCTGTGCCATATAAACTACCCACACAGCCCTATATCTGCAGCTGTGTTTTATATGCTACCCACAGGGCCATGCATCTCTAGTGATACGCAATATACACGATCCACAGAGCCCAGGATGTGTAGTGATGTACAAAACCCAAAACCAGTGAAGTTGGCACGTTGTGTAAATCGTAAATAAAAACAGAATACAATGATTTGCAAATCCTTTTCAACCTATATTCAATTGAATACACTGCAAAGACAAGTTACTTAATGTTCGAACAGGTAAACTTTGTCATTTTTTGCAAATATTAGCTCATTTGGAATTTGATGCCTGCAGCATGATTAAAAAAAAAAAGCTGGCACAAGTGGCAAAAAAGACTGAGAGAGTTGAGGAATGCTCATCAAACACTTATTTGGAACATCCCACAGGTGAACGGGCTAATTGGGAACAGGTGGGTGCCATGATTGGGTATAAAAGCAGCTTCCCTGAAATGCTCAGTCATTCACTAACAAGGATGGGGCGAGGGTCACCACTTAGTGAACAAATGCGTGAGCTGAATGTCGAACAGTTTAAAAACAACATTCCTCAACGAGCTATTGCAAAAAATTTAGGGATTTTATCATCTACGGTCCGTAATATCGTCAAAGGGTTCAGAGAATCTGGAGAAATCACTGCACGTAAGCGACAAGGCCGAAAACCAACATTGAATGCCCGTGACCTTCGATCCCTTAGGCGGTACTGCATCAAAAAGCGACATCAGTGTGTAAAGGACATCACCACATGGGCTCAGGAACACTTCAGAAAACCACTGTCAGTAACTACAGTTCATCGCTACATCTGCAAGTGCAAGTTAAAAGTCTACAATGCAAAGCGAAAGCCATTTATCAACAGCACCCAGAAACGCCGCTGACTTCGCTGGGCCCAGGCTCATCTAAGATGGACTGATGCAAAGATGGAAAAATGTTCTGTGGTCTGACGAGTCCACATTTCAAATTGTTTTTGGAAACTGTGGACGTCTTGTCCTCCGGACCAAAAACGAAAAGAACTATCCGGACTGTTATAGGCGCAAAGTTCAAAAGCCAGCATCTGTGATGGTATGGGGGTGTATTAGTGCCCAAGGCATGGGCAACTTCCACAAATGTGAAGGCACCATTAATGCTGAAAGGTACATACAGGTTTTGGAGCAACATATGTTGCCATCCAAGCAACGTCTTTTTCATGGACGCCCCTGCTTATTTCAGCAAGACAATGCCAAGCCACATTCTGCACGTGTTACAACAGCATGGCTCCGTAGTAAAAGAGTGCAGGTACTAGACTGGCCTGCCAGTAGTCCAGACCTGTCTCCCATTGAAAATGTGTGGCGCATTATGAAGCGTAAAATACGACAACGGAGACCCCGGACTGTTGAACAACTTAAGCTGTACATCAAGCAAGAATGGGAAAGAATTCCACCTGAAAAGCTTCAAAAATTGGTCTCCTCAGTTCCCAAACGTTTACTGAGTGTCGTTAAAAGGAAAGGCGATGTAACACAGTGGTAAAAAGGCCCCTGTGCCAACTTTTTTGCAATGTGTTGCTGCCTTTTAAATTCTAAGTTAATGATTATTTGCAAAAAAAAGAATGAAGTTTCTCAGTTTGAACATTAAACATCTTGTCTTTGCAGTGTATTCAATTGAATATAAGTTGAAAAGGATTTGCAAATCATTGTATTCTGTTTTTATCTACGATTTACATAACGTGCCAACGTCACTGGTTTTGGGTTTTGTACCATGTGCTTTACCCCTTGAGGCCTATATGAGTAGTTATGTACAGTGACCCTACTCACGGTGCGTTTTTACAGTATTGTGAACACTACCCACGGGGCTCTTCATGCAGTATGTGTATAATCCTCGCAGAGCCCTGCAACTGCAGCACTGTGTAATGTACATTACTCACAGAACTGCTTGTTGTGCAGGCATGACTTGGATATCTCATGATACCGGTGTGATTGTAGTCCGTGGTTTTGTTGTATTGTACAGTGTAAATGTGATGAGCTGGTCACTGAAGCTCAGACTGACGCCATCTGATCAGCCCTCAATCACGAAGCAAATAACTTCTTTTGTCCTCTAGGAACCGGGCGATTGCGGACTACCTCAGATCCAATGGCTATGAGGAGGCTTACTCGGTGTTTAAAAAGGAGTCAGAGATGGACATGGTGAGTGTATTGTGTGGTGTGGCAGGGATTGGGCTAGCCGCTCGCCACATGCGCCAATGTGAGAAGAAAAGTTTTGAGTGGCGATAATATTTTTGTTTGTCCTCGCCACAATGGCAAAAGCCATATTTTCTCCTATTGGTGATTAAGTATCGATTCTCTGGTGTGTTCAATGATTTCAGATCATGTTAGTCGAATGCGGCGAAGTGCAGAAGTCAGGAAATCATTCCTGTAACTGTTGACTAGAGGGTCTGCTTCAATGCTGGCTCATTATCATAAACAATTTCCTTTGCGGTGCCGACTCGCTGTACATATATCGCCTCTGACATTGTGTATAGTACTCCCGATCGGGGAGATTCATTTTGACCTCATGATCATGACCTCAAATTGTCATGATAATGGCTTGCACACACACAAATAGGAGTAGACTGCTGCATTGTTTTGAATACTGGCCGAAACACCTGGTCGCACTCCGCCCGTATGATAGAAGCAGTGGTGGCTCGTGAACTGTGAACAGGAGAAGCTCTAACAATCCCTTAAAATTAATGAATGATGATGTCATGACCTGTTTTCTATCATCCATTTAAATTACCACTACAGAAACTCCATAAACTCTCGACCAATATCAGGTGTGGTCAGTTTTCATTAATAACTCTCACGCATTCGGTGTGAGTTCAAGTGGCATATTTACGTTCCTTAGCTGTAGTCAGCAATTGTTTAATCAACGCGTACGTAAGAGATTTTCGTGCGGAATTGGAGTCCTTGTGCATGAAGGGGTTTGAATTGATGGAATTGCAAAAAGAAATTTCAAATGATGTTATTTCATTTCAACGATCATGAAATGCATTGCTTCCAACCCCTGAGTAAAGAAAAGTGTGAGAAGTCTGGAGTTGTAATTGGTTTGCCTTACAAATGAAAACTGGCCACATCTGTTAATGTTGAGAGTTTTTGGAGTTTCTGTACTAGTAATTTAAGTGAATGATTGAAAACGGGTCATGACCACTCATTAATTTTAAGGGATTGTTTGAGGTCCCCCGATTGCCAGTTCACGAGCTGCCACTGGATAGAAGTGATTGCGGTTACGTTCAACAACTTTGGTTTCGTTACTTTCCCTGGTTACGGGATGAAGCTATATTGGTCATGGTGCCGCAAGGCCGGCTAGTAGAAAAACAAGCTCGCTGAACGGAAAGATTCCTCAAAGATCCCTAAAAAGAATGATTTTGAAGAACGCCAGATGATTCGTGGTCATCAGTGAGACCATAATGAGTATTTCATTGATATGTCTTTAGAATTCTCTGACAGGCCACTCACCACTGGCATACTATTGTACATGTTGTATTGCATCATATACATATATTATCTGCTATATCCCCTACCAAAAATAGAGATCTGTCTTTTGCTAGTACCAATGATTCATTGCAAATTCATGAATAATTTTAATTTCCAATCTTGTCCGAGCTTTTACTAAGCGAGTCACACCATATTGTGCAGTTCCCTGAATGAATATGTGTGGACAAGACTAAGATGGGTGTCATTGACCCATTTTTTAAAAAAAAAGAACACAGCTGGCTGGCGTAATTCATAGAATGGGATTACATACAGCATGTTTACAAAAATGTACCAACATGTTATCTGAACTTGGGGATGAAAAAAGGCCAAACCAAGTAAAACGTCACCCTCACCATTGACTGTATGCCATGTATTAAAACAAAGAAATTAAATGGCTTCTCCTTTTTTTATTCATTGTCGTGCCAATATATGTGCCTTAATTCATCCAAAATATTATTCCAAAGGTAATGGGGAACCTGTGGAGCTAGAAATTTTGATGGCAGCACCATTATAGTAATTCATTCTCTATTAAAATTAAATTTTGTTGATTATCTCAGGAAAAACTACCACAATTGAATTAAGACTCATTCCAATTACACATTTGGCATGATCTCCCCATGTAGAGTAAATGTGGCGAACAGTTTTTGGGCCTGGTTAGTCACAGTGCTAACAGACCTCTGATGTGGCCAAAGAAATTGAGAGTCAGGTAGCCACAGTGGCTAACACATATATCAGGTTAGTGAAACCCCTGGTGTGGTAAATTGCACCATGTCTGAACTGAGTGTGCGTGTGCGTGTGTGCATACTGGTTAATATGTGAGTTGTTACCATCTATTTGTTTTCACTGTTCCTTTTTGGCTTTGCATACAGAATGAAGAATTGGATAAGAAGTATGCTGGACTTCTCGAAAAGAAATGGACCTCTGTCATCAGATTACAGAAAAAGGTATGCAGAGCATTCAAATCCTTTAACTCTTAACTTGAGGAGAAGTATTTTGCCCAAACTCCTAAACTGTCACTCCATACAGAAATCTTCTCCTCTAATCCTAAAACTCCAACCTCAAAGGAAAATATTACCCTAACTTGTGTATTTCAATCTCAAAGGTAAATGTTTTACCCTTACTAGTGAATTTAAATCTCAGGGAAATGTTGTACCCTAAGGAATTTTGACCTTTAAGGGAAATGTTTTACCCCAGCTTAATTCTGATCTTAAAGGGAATTTTTTTTTCTACCCTTAATAGTGATTTTGATCTCAAAGGGAAATGCTTTACCCTCTCTCAAGTACTTTGATTGCAAAGGAAAATATTTTACACCACCTGGCAAATTTTGATCTCAAAGGGAAGTTTTTCCTTTGATTACCAAATTTTGACCACAGGGTGAAATGTTATACTTAGTTTAATCAATGTTATACTTAGTTTAATCCTGTTGCTTTGAGTATTCTGCCATCTGTTTTACTTCAAAGTCTAGAGCCTGTCTTGGTTTTGAGGATGTTTTATATTTTTCTGCATTGTAAGAGTGACCAGTTAGATTGTCCCTGGAATTGTGGATGAAACCGTTGGCATGTGTTGTCCTTGCATATAGCAACTGTTTTGTTCTTACACATTCCCAGGTGATGGAGCTGGAGTCAAAGTTGAATGAGGCAAAAGAGGAGATCACTTTGGGTGGCCCCATCAGTCAGAAGAGGGACCCTAAGGAGTGGATCCCGAGGCCCCCGGAGAAATACGCCCTGAGTGGTCACCGCAGCCCTGTCACACGCGTCATCTTCCACCCCGTGTTCAGCGTCATGGTGTCGGCCTCCGAGGACGCCACGATTAAGGTATTTATCCAGATAAGTGTGTATCTGCCTCCACCTGTGCTTTCTATTCTGTCTTGGTGTTTTGCCCCTCTTTGTGAGAGTGAAACAGAGGGTGTGTTTGCTTAAGGGTGCTGTGTAGGCGTATTGGTAACTCTCCCCCCCCTTTGTGTGAGTGTGCGATAGCAGGCGAGTGCGTTTCGGGGTGCTGTGTTTGTGCATCGGTAACCCTTCTCCCCCCCCCCCTTATCCCCGAGGTGTGGGACTATGAGACGGGGGACTTTGAGCGCACGCTGAAGGGCCACACGGACTCTGTGCAGGACATCTCCTTTGACCAAACCGGCAAGCTGCTGGCCTCCTGCTCTGCAGACATGACCATCAAACTCTGGGACTTCCAGGGCTTTGAGTGCATCAGGACCATGCATGGTGAGGGTTTGGGTTGGAATCTTAATTGCTGTATTGTGTGAATGGTGTGGGTATTGTGGCCAGCTATGAATGTGGCTTGACTCCTCCGTTATCCTCTTGTTCAGATGTGTAAAGATGGCTGATGAGGTTTTTGCATTGACATGAGGTCTGGGGACGGCACAGTGGGTTACTATTGCCTGGGTACTGTGGTTTCCTCCTGCAGTCCAAAGACATGCATGTCAGGGTAATTGGAGTCTCTACATTGCCTGTTCAGGGTTTTTCCTGCATAGAGAAGTTGGTGGTGGCCGCCACCGCCTGATGTCTTACTGCTACCAGCTCCCAGTGCGATTTTTTTGTATCGCATTCTCATTTGCGTGCGCAAAAGGAAAAAAAAAGTCAACGCAGAATTTTTGCATAATTGGTGCCATGGTCCTGTGGTCAACAAAAAAAAATTGCATGCATGTGCAGCCCTGCCTCGTGCTAAAAAAAAGGAAATGAGAAGCATTAACCCCCCCCCACTCTACAGAATGAGAAGCATCAACAGTCATGGAATGAGAAAAAAGGTCGCACTTTGCATAAACACATTTATTGTACCAAGCGTCTCCGCACAAACGCGTTTCGGCGTAGTGCCTTCTTCAGTGTGCTGAAGTATCAACAGCCCCCTGCCCCCACTCAACAACATTTTGAGTGCGCACAGGAGCCTTTGACTGAGTACCACCGCCAGCTCATTCTGAGCCAGGAAAAACCCTGCTGCTGGTGTGAGTTTGTGAGTGAATTGCATGTGAATGGTGTGTGCGCCCTGCGAGAGATCGGCAACCCGCCCAGGGCGTGACCCACAGTCTGCTGGGATAGGGTCCAGCTCCCTCATGACCCTGGTGAGGGAAGTGCAATAAAGATGACGGCTGGATAATAAGGCTCCCCTGCTGATTATCGCCCCCTCTGATTATTCCTACTTTAAATGTGACGGGGCAATGGTGGTTGGAATTTTACCCGGATCTCCCCATGTCCAGATCCTCGGGTGTAATCAGGCTGAACTGAATGCGTTTCCTCACCGGCCTGCTTTTTATGGTCATAGGGCACGACCACAACGTTTCATCTGTTGCCATCATGCCCAACGGGGACCACATAGTGTCCGCATCCCGAGACAAAACCATCAAGATGTGGGAGGTAGCAACTGGGTGAGTATGTAAGCAGAAGCGCGCACACACACACACACACACACACACACACACACACACACACACACACACACACACATACACATACACCATCAAGACATATTAGTGGTAGAGACTGTCTCCACCTATCAGTTTTATAGATTCTTATTGGTGCCGCTCAGTGGGCCTGAAGCCACGTAGTTGGGGCTGTTTTTAACTTCTGCATGTTTCAGCACCAGAGCATAAGCACTGGGGACTTGAATGGGAAGTGATTAGTGCGAACAACAGCTCTTGAATCGCCATACGAGTCATGATGGTGGGTATGGTTATGACTAAATTTATAACACTTTTTTAAATGGTGTAAGATTACCGGTTTATGGGTAAAGTGGTGTAGTAGGTAGGGGTTTGGTTTAACACACCTTTACTTGATGAACTCCAAAAACAGCTGCGGACGAGCAGGCAGTGCTGTTATAAGATGAGGCTGCTCTGTTGGATGACTGGGGGTCGATGCGGAGCATGAAGTGTGCGCAGCCAGCCGAAAGAGGCTTTAGCCTGTTGAACTAATACATTAGCATGCAGGGCTTCTCTGCTTTACTTCTATAGGCAACGGCTTCTCCTGGTCCTCACTCCCAGCCATGTATTGAGACCATTTTACCTCCTGGGTTTAACAGTTAAGTTTGTTGGTGAAATGGGGCGGTGTTGGGCTTGAATGGAGTGAATTGCTGCCGACCCTGTGGTCCCCAGTAGTGTTGCCTAAATGTGGTGAGCAGCCCCACTGCTACCCTGTAGTTGAGGGAGGGTTTCTGCAGTTGCTTTGGCTGAATCTGTTGGACTTAAGCGAGGCTGTGGGGCCCCCTGCAGGTACTGTGTGAAAACTTTCACGGGGCACAGGGAGTGGGTGCGCATGGTGCGGCCCAATCAAGATGGCTCCCTGTTGGCCAGCTGCTCCAATGACCAGACGGTGCGTGTTTGGGCGGTGGCCTCAAAGGACTGCAAAGCCGAACTGCGTGAGCATGAACACGTGGTGGAGTGTGTGTGCTGGACCCCGGAGAGTGCCAATGCTGGGATACTGGAGAGCACGGGGTCGGAGGTATGCGCACACGCACGCATGCACTCACGCATTCTGCCATTCTTGTGAGGACGTTACATTGAAGACATTACATTACAACGCATGCCTAACCCAAACTCTCACCCTAACCTGTCCCAAATTCTTGCCTGAAAGCAATATTTTCATGACTTTGGACTTATGGATTAAATTGGAGTTACCAAGGTATACAATACCTTTTGCTATTGACTCACCTAGATTCCATGCCTCCATGACAAAGAGCTGTTTGAAATTTACCTCTGAATTCACGTGCATCGAAAAAGCTATGCATTTCAAATCCGTATTTTCAAACACACCATGATGTTTATGCACTCAGTGATGAAAGGGTCTGTTTCTGTTAATAATTTCCATGCTTGGTATTTTTGGTAGTTATGTTTTCTGAACCGTTTAAAAACGGACTCCGTAGTTCTGGGGTGAGATTACATAGCTACAGTTTGTAAGCACAACTTAGAGCAGCATGAATATATGGTGTTAGGACCAAACTAATAAAATGCCTCTCGGAAAAATTTAACAGACCATTTTCAGGGAAAGAAATCATATAAGCGCATAGTATTTGATAGGTTCTTAGAATACGTATTGTGTATTCTGTGGTATTTATAAGTGCAATGCAAGTGAATGGGGAGGTAAATTTCAAATACCTCCTTTTTGTTATCGAGGCAATGGATCTTGGTAGGTCAATTACAAAATGTAATGTACATATTGGTAATGGCATATGAATTCCAAGTCCTATGTTCAAAGTCGTAAAAATATAGCCAAGGTTTTTCCGAGCCGGCGGGCTCCTCCTTCCACCTCTGTCTCTGCACGACTTTGCCCAAGAAACCACTATGAAATGATATATTATTTTGTCTCACGTCGTTAAAGCCAATACGTGATTAATATTTTGTATTGACAGCAGGGGAAGCATGCTGTCAATAATATGGAATAATCGGAGGGGGGGGTTGACAAAATGACGAAAATAACAACTATCTCAAGAATTGCATTTTGATTAACAAAAAAATAATAAGCAATTAACAAAATATTTAACATTTACATAAACATAATTCAGGGCGCCGCCGGGCACATTCCCTTTGCAGGCTCGATAAAAGAGAATCTCGTGCATTTTTCCTTTCGATCCTTGAGTCCATCTCATGACAAATGGGAGCAAAAACAAGAGTGTTGAGTTTATATTTTTGTCGAGTGTATTTCCCCATGTAGTCTTTCATTGTGATTAAGCTCCCACCATATTTGCTTATGAAAGTCCTTTTATACCCAATCATGTTACTGAGCTGTTTCTAAACAATATAACTAGCTGTGAGATGTTCTGCCAGTTGTTTTTGTTTTTTTTTTTTGGTTTTTTTTTTGGTCATCATTTTTTTGTTTTGTCTTCTATTGTCTCATCCCAACATTTTTAAAACATGTTGCTGTCATGAAATTCAAATTGAGCAGATATTTTTCAAAATGTCTTTGTCCTATTTTCAATTAAGTACAGGGTTTTAATTGATTTGCAAATCATTGCATCCTGTTATATTAACATTTAACAAATTGCCCCAACTTTTTTTGAAATGTAGTTGTAATTGTTTTTAACCGCTACACACACTCAGTCCCCCTCACATGAACACATGCTCACGCCAGCAGTGATGGTGTGTTTTTCACTCTCAGGTGAAGAAGAGTGGCAAGCCCGGCCCCTTCCTGCTCTCAGGATCCAGAGACAAAACCATCAAGATGTGGGATGTCAGCACGGGCATGTGCCTTATGACTCTGGTCAGTGTGTGTGTGTGTGTGTGTCTGTGTGTGTGTGTGTGTGTGTGTGTGAGAGACATGTCTACATGTAGTGAGATATGTGTGGGACATGATAACTGGGTTTGGTGTGTGTTTGCGCATGTGCGTGTGTTTAATTTACTGTATCTTTTCTCAGGTGGGACATGATAACTGGGTTCGGGGTGTGTTGATGCACCCTGGAGGCAGGTTGGTTGTTAGCTGTGCTGATGATAAGACTTTGAGGATCTGGGACTATAAAAACAAGCGCTGTATGAAGACCTTGAGCGCGCACGAGCACTTTGTCACCTCTCTGGGTAAGGGCACTTCATCTCCTCTGTGGGCGAGGGCACTTTTTCCCCTGTGTGGGTATGCGCATGGCTGCGTTTCAGTAGGTGTTCAGCATGCACGCATTCACTTCCCCTCAGCCCAAAGTATTGTGCAACGTAGACATCTTAGGAGGCCGCTGGAAGAACAGCTGGAAAGTGGGGGATTGAAATGGAACATGACTAGCCTTGTTTCCTTTCTGCCCAAACGATATGGAGCGACTGACAGTTGTAGACTTAACGCTATGCTGCGTTTTACAAATCATTAGAAATACTCGCGTACTCAGAAAGCCTACATATCGTTTCATTTTTTTAAAATGTTGAAGTGATGAGAGCACTATCAAAATTTTTGCCAAACTTTAGAACTACCCTAATCCATTTCTGTCAGACATGCTTGTTGGGATGTACAAAAAAGAATCGCTTCCAATGGTTTACTTTTTCTTTCAGGTGAACTAGACAGGAAACCAGTAAAACAGCGGTGCGTTTCAGAATTTCTCATTATTGTAATATAAAGCTCACAAACTTGATCAAGCCGAGGTATCCACTGCAGACGCAAAGCTCATGAAGCAAAGGGAACATTGAACGCACTTGTATTGGTGCTGAACAGGCAAGTTCGGCAAAAATGGATTACCGTCTCTGTCGTTAACGTGAAGGATCTGCGGCGTCAGTGATGATTCCATAATACTGGCGAAACCGTTTCGCTGATATAATTATGTGGCAAACTCTATAGCTAATCAACTACATCAGGAAATGACTAAGAAAATTACGAAATGGCATTCAATTGCCAAAATACACTGGAGGGGGGTTTTACTGGATGTGACTTCGCATAATTTTGTCTGACATTAAAAGGTTTCTGTGTAAAGCATTCATTCAATTTCTGCCTGCAGATTTCCACAAGACTGCCCCGTACGTGGTCAGCGGCAGCGTCGATCAGACTGTCAAAGTGTGGGAATGCCGCTGATCATCTCTCCGAAACCACTCCCCGAATCCCACCCCTGAGCCCCGCCCCACTGGACGCTTTCTATCCCATCGCTCTGTTTTATTAACTATCGTCTCTCTGTAAATTATTCTGGATGTAGAACAAGCTATTCGATGTTACACAGAAAAAGTATTCATGCATGGTGAATCTGAACTTGTATGCTGTAAAACTGACACTGGTGTAGGAGAGGTGCAGGTTTAACTGGCTTGGCCCTCAGTGATTCACTGCAGGCACTAAAAACTGTAACTGTATGACCATGTCTCTTGCACATGCTTCATTGCTCTGTATATAGCATATATATTTTTAATTCCTGGTATCTCTGTCTGATTAGGGTGGTCAGTTTGGAAACATTAGCGGGGAGGGGCTGAAATCGTGGTCCTCATATTCTAAAGCTGCTTTTGCACCGGACACAAAACAAATTTTTCGTACAACATATTACATTTGTGTCATTGCATTGACTTTGAATGTAATCTGTAGTGCGAAAAATTTGTTTCTCGTCCAGTGTGAAAGAGGGTTAAGACCTGCTGGTTTCCCCCCCCTTTAGCTGAGATTCTGGCCTCTCAGTAGCGCCAACTGTTCAGTTATCTGGGAGGAAAGGACACTGGGAATGGATCTGGATTTGATGGTCCCTGATAGTGCTGCTTTCTCA
Source organism: Gymnothorax reevesii (assembly GCA_029721435.1). Classification (NCBI taxonomy): domain Eukaryota; kingdom Metazoa; phylum Chordata; class Actinopteri; order Anguilliformes; family Muraenidae; genus Gymnothorax; species Gymnothorax reevesii. The sequence goes on along the minus strand of CM056574.1, from coordinate 66,021,603 downwards.
GTCCAGTCACACAGCACAGTAGGCGGTCCCCTGTTACTTCGGTGACAGGGTTGGAGTCTTGGCCTGTCCCGGCACAGGGTGGCAAATTCCCAGTTGGGAAGGATGGGGGGGTCAAGGTGGTGGGGAGTCCACTTTTGTTTTTTTTAAGGTGCTGAACAAGTTGAAATGGTGCCGTCTGTTCCTGGCTTGGCTGCATTCTAGGCACTGCTGTGGTACAGTTTGGATGGAGTCAGGTAGTAGAAATCATTGCCATAACTCAGCTGTTGGGTTGAAGGATCTCTGAAAATCAAATGGCCAGTTTAAGAAAATACACAAACTAAATTGCTCAAAGAACTGGCATGGGAACTGAGTTTACCGTATTACTCCTATTAATCCGCCCCTTGTCACTCAGGCTCCTGTGGCAGTGTGGTGTGCGTATAATGGAACTGTGGTTTGCGCAAGTCTAGTTGTCTACATGGTATCCGGCAGCATAGATGTGTGTGAATTCTTGCCTTCGAAATGTGGTTGGCAGGTTATACTCACATACATTCTATTATGTGAAGTGGCTTAGGTAAGCAAGCTCACTGGTATTTGGCATTTCTGTGCATTATTGGTTTGCTAGCTTTGCTAGCCTTAGTTTGATGAGGTAAATTGCTTGGGTTTAGCTTGCCTAGTGGTGCTAAGCTAGCTTGCTGTGGTTTATCATGCTTACTGAAGCCATCCCACTGTGCTGGAGTTTTTTGGCCTGGGCTAGCTTTACTGCTCTTGGTGCTGATCAGAGTGTACTTGCCAAAATGGGAGAGCTCTCTGCTGTATATGTGCTAAGTGAGCTCATAGATGTTGACTGGCTTATGTGCAAATGAGCACTCGAGTGTGGATTGGCTTAAATGCGTTATTCGGGCTCTCTGGCGTGGATTGGCCGATATGCCCTGAATGAGCTTTGTGGTCTTGACTGCACCAAATGAGCTCTGGTGTTGAAAGGCTTAAATCCGCTAAATGAGCTCTGTGGTGTTGTCTGGCTTAAGTGCGCTAATCAAGTTCTATGGTGTTGAATGGCTTCAAGTGTGTTGACTGGCCGATATGCTCTACCTCCCTGCTAAAATCGGGGAGAAGTGAAATCATCTCTGCAATATCTATCTGTATTTTCATATCAGTCTAATACTGGTATTGTGGCGAAGTGATACTCTTATATACAGTATTTTCAAAGATATTGTAGATTCGTAGATGCCTACAAGGCTGGCTAAATGGCTATCTTTCATTCAGGATATAAGTTTTTCTCAATAATGATGGCAACAAAAATGTGCTTGACTGCCTCATCTGCTTGAGGATAGTGTTGTTTTGGAGTAATACGGTACTCAAACCCGGAGCAAGTGACCAGCTGAAACGTCAGTTTTAGCAAATGTTCACTCCAAGTGTTGAACAGTGCTTGATGATGGCGAGTTGCGTCTACATGAAGGTCTAAAGGAATTCACCAAAATTAATGATCCTCAGGAGTGTTTGTTGAGCGGGAAATTAGGCAGGGTGTCAATTGTTTATAATTATCCCTGGCAGTGACTGACTGGCAGTGACAGTCTATGATATCACGTTTGGCTCCCTCTAATTGTGATGAGGCCATTTATCGGTGGTCTTTATGACCTGGCCTTGATGGATTAGCTGTGCATTCTAGCATTAAAAATAGACTAGGCAGGTATTTTTAGCGGAGTGGAGTGCAGAGCCACTCCTGGGATGCCTCTGAAACTCCCTGCTGTGCTTCTGCCAGAATTGCAAGCGATAACTAACGTGCCGGCAAAGAGCTCCGGAATGCGGCGAAGGCGCCCAGTGTAATATATCCTTCCTGTTTAACTATCAGAATTAGCTAATGCTGCCGTCCTCCTCACTCAGCCCCACCCTCTCTCTGCTACTGCAATCTGATGTGTGGATGGTTTGTCCGTCGCAGAGCCTCCTCCATTAGCTGGTTACACGCTTAGGAATCAAGGTTATGGTCCCCAGTGTCAACCTCTGGCCTGTACAGCAGGGGAGACAGACGGATACTGTGGTCTGTCTTTCTGTCCGTGCTCCCGTATGTAAAGACTGAGCCCCAGACTGCTGCTCTTGTGGGATTTGTGCGTCGCTGTCCCCACAGCAACCTGTTAATAGTATGTATGATGTCATTGTTCTCAACATAATTAAAAATCCATCCGTAAAATAATGAATTGCCTCCTTTACTCATGTTGTTGGTTTGGTCAGATTTGGGTAAACTGACTTTTTTTTATGCTTTCTTGCTGAATTGACTGACTGTGATCTAGTGCATGCAGATGGCACCAAGAGGGTGCACACAATCACACTGGCAAAAGTGATGCATTGCGGGTTTACTGTGACAACGAAAGCTCTATCTCCAGGGCTACAGTAGTGCACAGTGATGATTATACACCACCACTTTCATCTAAAAGGGGTCCTAATACATATTACTTCCCTATAATTTTTTGGTAAAACTGTTGAAAAAATACTTTCGTAGACCGTGAGAGCAAAAAAATTATTTCCACAAGTATACTTGAGGTAAAAATATGGGTAACAAACAAAAACACTGAAAACATCGATTTTTTTTTTTTTTTTATAACCGTCAAAAGGTGTCGTATAAAAAAAAATTTTTTAACTCTTGCATAGCATGAATGAATGTTTGAAGGCTCATTCCATGATTATTCATGCTAAAAAAATATTTAAATTGGTTTGAAGCAACATTATTCTAAATTTCCTCTCGTCAGTTGTTCCAGTATATAAGGTGGCATGAACGTTGAGCAGTGTTTAACATGATGGCACGACAGAGGGAGCTCACTGACATTGTTTGGAGCCGCATTGTGGCCTTACATGGTGCTGGTTGGTGACTTGGAAAAATTTCTGAAGACCTTAAATGGTGCCATGGCACTGGAAGAAAAGCCATCAAGTGATTCAGACCGGTTTGCTGAGAACAAGCAGCAATAGAGGTATAAAATGGCAGTAAATTGCTTCTGATGTTTATCGATGTATGACAAGTTAAAAAAAAGAAATTGGCGGTTGACGGCACGACAACACCGTGATGATCTTAATAGCACCAGAAGTGAAGAGAAGTAGAGCAATTCTGTGAGTAACGGACTGACTTTTCAGAGAAAATTAATGGAATTTTATCCTCCACACCGTTTACAGGCATTGGAAAATGCAGCAGTTCTGTGAGTTTAGAAAGGGGAATAGGGAGTTATTCATCCACCACCATGATAATATAGGCTTGTTCCATCAAGTTTTTTTTTTTTTTATTGGTGAAAATTACATCAGTAACGGGCTGATGCAGAAATACTGAAATTTAAAGAGCGACATTTTCAGTTCCAAAATTTTCTGAAGTCGATTACATAGTGGACAAATATTCATTACTAAGGCATGAATGGGTATTGTCTCTAACATAAACATTTGATTTGCATCTGGCCGCTTTGATCTTGTCAGCTTTGAAAATGGTTCGGTAACGGACTGACATCTCTGAAAATGACTGAAAAATGACACTTAATTTTCATCAAATGACATTCTTTCACACTCTTGCCAGCCAAAAGATTTTTATTCTGCATGCAATGCAATATCAGTGCAGCAACTTCGCAGGTCACGCTTCTACATCCACAGCTCTCCACAGCAGAGCTTAATACTAGCTAAGTATAGAGCATGTCAACATTTTCCAGTTAACTGGACTAAAAACATACCTCCGCCATCAAAGATAAAAGGAGGTTATTGTAGAAATGGGGAGCTTGCGTGCCTGCCTGCAACGCATTAATATCGGTACAGCAACTTTGCATGTCACATTTCTACAAACACACCTTTAAAATGGAGATGGAGGAAATGGTGAACCGCACGAGAAACCACCTAATACTCCATTAGCCTGGAATTACTATAGGAGAAGCATAAGAAGAAGTGCCGTACACAATAAAATAAAAATGTATTAACTCCGAAGTAACCATTGAAGCAATAATGAACAAAATCTTTGACTGCGACAAAAGTATCTTTGCCTCTGTTTAGCATTTTACTGTGTTTTACAAAACCACTGAAGAGCACTTATTTCTTCTTAATTCTCCAATTCAGAGCTGAATATCGAGGAGAATACCGCAAATTTGGAGGAAGTTGCATCGCCAAAATGTCAAAGATCAAACAGCATTAATATAAAAATTCTACTGTATTGAAGAAAACTTCCCAAAACAATATACGCTTAGATAAGAGGAAAAGAATAATAATGTACAAACAGAAATAGATTTTTGGTGAAATGTAACATCGCATGTTCACACAGGTTACACTTCAGATACCTAGAACAAAACCTGTATGAATAAGACTTTTTTTTTTTTCGATCGTGCCCATCTCGTGGCATGCACTGAAATATGTAATGATTATATATTCGAATTTAACTTCAAATATTCGTGAAAAAGTACTTACCTCGTGTGATTTATAAAGGGTTACTTCAGGATGGGACAGGATGAAATTTGTGCCTCATATAGGCCTAATATTTCAAAATTTCCTCCATGAACACTTCTGGTTTCCCAGAATTCATTGCAAAAGGAAATTGCACTGAAGTGACATCTTGTGGCAGATACCTGAATTAAATACTGTGGCTTTTGCATGTTAGAAAAGTGAGAAACCGTAATATCTAACATGTCAGTCCGTTGCTGAAAATCTGTCTGTCCTTTACCAAGATGCATCAATAATGCAGCTTGGAAAGTGAAATTAATTGTGGTATTCAGATTTGTTGAAGGAAACAGAAGATTAATATCAAAGTTTGCAAAATTTCTTGGAAACCTATCAATCAGTGCAAAACATTCCATTGCAACATTGTAACGGACTGACATATTGTAGCGCACCAATTTTCACACCGCAGCTGTGAAAAAACCTAGGGGCAACGATACTATTATTCTACATATGACCACCCAAAAGAACCAAAATTACTAAAATATACTTGTAATAATCATCTTCTCCGTGTTTACTGGAAAATATGACAAAGAAAACACAACGGGCAAAAAGCTGAACTCGAAATGAAGGGGTTAATTTCTCAGAATTTTACCGAAAACCAAGTTGCGCTCTGACTAGAATCACTTGAATTCATAAAAGCAACATAATTCCCTCCTATATGATACATCTTTCAACCATGTAGCATCAATTTGGAAAAAAAAATGACTTGAGGATGACTATTTCACGGAATTGCCCAGTATCAAAATCTACTATTTCAAGATGCTTGTGTGAAAATGGTCTGCTGCGAAAAAACCTCTTCTTGTAGCTTCCAACATCAAAAAAGACGAATTTGGTCCAAGGAGGGACAGACCAAAACAGCAACAGGGTGTGGGGCACCAAAGGCTCATCGCAGAGCAGGGGAAATGAGAGGCCATCCTGTCTGGCCTGAACCGACAGAAGGGCTGCAGCCGCACTCATCACATTTCAAAGATTTAAAATATTTTAATTTCAAATATGGTAACAGGAGAAATATATCAACATCTGTGTATAGAGCTTTGAAGCTGCAGATCAGCTGGAGTTCCTTTTCTTAACTCCAGTCCTCTGCCAAAACCACCTACAATGGGTATGTGAGTGTCGGAACTCCAAGCAACGTCTTTTTCATGGACACCCCTGCTTATTTCAGCAAGACAATGCCAAGCCACATTCTGCACGTGTTACAACAGCATGGCTCCGTAGTAAAAGAGTGCAGGTAATAGACTGGCCTGCCTGTAGTCCAGACCTGCCTCCCATTGAAAATGTGTGGCGCATTATGAAGCGTAAAATACGACAACAGAGACCCTGGACTGTTGAACAACTTAAGCTGTACATCAAGCAAGAATGGGAAAGAGTTCCACCTGAAAAGCTTCAAAAATTGATCTCCTCAGTTCCCAAACGTTTACTGAGTGTCGTAAAAAGGAAAGGCGATGTAACACAGTGGTAAAAAGGCCCCTGTGCCAACTTTTTTGCAATGTGTTGCAGCCTTTAAACTCAAAGTTAATGATTATTTGCAAAAAAAAAAAGTTTTTCAGTTTGAACATTAAACATCTTGTCTTTGCAGTGTATTAAATTGAATATAAGTTGAAAAGGATTTGCTTTTCATTGTATTCTGTTTTTATCTTCGATTTACATAACGTGCCAACTTCACTGGTTTTGGGTTTTGTACTATCAGGATATGACTTGCGATCTTTTTATAGGGAAAACGTTCATCAACAAGTTAGCTGGTGGAATACCAACATCGTTAATGTTGTAGGCCTAATATACTGTACATTTTAACCTTACATTCAAGAACAGCTTACCCTATAAACATAAGAGTAGGCCTAGTCACAGCTAGATCGACAGTATTAATTCTAACATCAACTCATTCACTGAGATTCGCAATTGAAGTGGTCAGAGTGTGCCACAGTGAGCTAACTAGACAGAATCCCGAGTGTATAGCGAACTGCATCAAAAACTGAAAAATAAAAAAAAAAAAAATAAATAAAAACAGAATTACACTTTGTTTATGATCTGGCTTAACGTTACAATAGGCCTGTTACCTTCTTTTAAAGCCCACTGATCACAGAAGCACCTATTAACACACTCGCTTTTGGCTTGTGGTGGCCTGACTGTACATTCAGCCGAGCGCGGCGGCCACCCCTTTCTGTGGTCTTACTGCCATCTGCGACCCAACCAGCCATGACCCAGTTGATAGCGATCCCCGAATCCCGTAGTGATTACCAGCCACCCAGGTGGGAACCGACGGTCTGATCCCTACCACACTTTGCTATGGGTATAGAAACTTTGACCGTTTTCACCAGCCTCGCCTGTTCACAGCGGTCGTCTCCATCGCCCCTCTGCTAGTTGTGGGCTGTCACCAACGTACCACGTGTTGCCCTCGACTTACATGCGACAAACACACTGACTAGATGGTAGCATGGCAATATGTTGATTCATACTTCACTGGACACGAGGGCCTTCTGAAGGCGGAACAAAGAAACAACCAGGTGGTTCCCCACCAGGACCAAGATCGGACCTTAAGGCCCCCCGCACATCAGACTCAATGTCCCACTAAACGGGAGCCACAATCTGATCAGTCGGGATAACTGGTTCCGGCATAGGGTCCTGACCAGAGCGGTTGTAAATCCGCGACAAGGTGTCAGGCTTGGTGTTTTTAGACCTTGGGCGGTAGGTAAATGTAAACTTAAAGTGATTAAAAAATAAAGACCACCATGCCTGCGGGGAATTGCGTCGCTTAGCCTGTTTAATGTATTGGAGAGTTTTATGATCCATCCAAACCACAAGCAGATGCTCAGCCCCTTCCAACCCATGGCGCCATTCCTCTTACGCCAGCTTAATGGCTAGCAACTTTCGGTCACCAATACTGTAACTCCGTTCAGCCGCCGACAATGACCAGGAGAAGTAGGCGCACTGGTGTAGCTTATTGTCCCGAAGGAGGCGCTGTGACAAAATGGCACCCACCCCGACTTCAGAGGCATCTACCTCCACAACGAACAGGAGGGAGGGATCGGGCAAGACAAGAATGGGCTCTGAGCTAAAACATTTCTTTAACTCCTAAAAAGCAGCCTCAGCTGCTGGGAACCAATTAAACAGTGAGGAGGAATTCTTCTTGGTAGGTGCAATAATGGGGGCAGCTGCTGCACTAAAATTACGGATAAACCGCCTATAAAATTTGGCAAACCCCAAAAACGTTGCACCTCCTTAACGTTTTGAGGGGCAAGTCAATTCTTGACCGCTGCCACCTTAACAGGATCCATATAAACCAACCCCTACAACATAATGAATCCAAGAAACGAGGCAGTCTTGGCGTGAAAAACACATTTCTCAGCCTTGACAAAAAGCTTGGCATTAGGGAGGGCCTCAAGCATTTGACATGCTGTTTTTTTTCTGAGAGCATTGAAGAAAAAAATCAGAATGTCGTCAAGATTACAAAGACAAATTTCTCCAACATCTCTCGGAGGATGTCATTAACGAGCGCTTGAAACACAGAGGGGGCGTTAACCAATCCAAACGGCATGACCAATTATTCCCAGTACCCGTCATGCTTATTAAATGCCATTTTCCATTCGTCACCCTCCCGAATGCGAACTAAGTTATAAGCATTTCAGAGATCTAGCTAGGTTAAAAAAAATGACACCTCCTCCAAACGTTCAAACGTGGAATTCATCAACCGAAGGGGGAATCGGTTTTTAATGGTGATCTTATTCAAACCCCTATAATCAATACAGCGTCTCAGATGACGTCTTTTTTTCCCACAAAAAAACCCCGCTCCGGCAGGAGACGTAGCAAGAGCAGATGGCGTCTTTTTTCCCACAAAAAAAACCCCGCTCCAGCAGGAGACGTAGCAAGAGCCTCCTGAATATATTCTCGCATGGCCTTACGTTCAGGCCCTGACAGCGAGTATAGCAAACCCCTAGGAGGAGTAGTACCAGGGTGGAGATTACCTCCTCATCGCCCGTACGATTGCGAGATCAAAGTTGAGGCTCGTTGTTTGCTAAAAACCTTAGTGAGATCAGCATAATCACTAGGAACGTTAGAAGGCAGATCAAAATTCAAAGCGGCCCCCGAACTCTCCACTTGTTCGGGACTCGCCTTATCCATGACCGAATCACAGTCAAAGAGATCCTCCAAATCACAATCATCCTCTGGCTGCTGCCAGTCAAATTGAGGATCCCACTTCAACCCCTCCTCCGCCTCCTCTTCCTGATTAGGAGGGCTGTATGAGACAAACTCAGCAGAATCACTTGCGACATCCGCCTCCCCCCTAGGTTGATGCCCAGAACTAACATCAAACTCTCCCTACAGTGGGATCTACAATTTGCGCCCCACTGGACAATAGGGCTAGTCTGACTACCCCAACGAATGTGAGGCTTATGTTTCCGTAACCACAAGTGCCCAAACACAACAGGAAAAACAGGGGAACAAATAATAAAAAAATCGGACCTCCTCAGAATGGCCACGAAAGGGAACGAACATGGTTAGTGTTAGTGTTAGTGTTAATTTCAGAACCTAGCGGGCGACCATCCAAAGATTTAACAGTGCCTGAGTGTAGCAGAGGGCGTACAGGAATAGAATGCCTCTCAGCCTACTGCGCATCCATAAACCAATCAACGGCCCCCCGAGTCCAAAAAAACCTCCACAGAAATTATCTGTCTACCCACAGTTAATTCAACAGGAATCAAGGTTCGGAAGAGAGTTTGGGTCTGTCCCCCTGGCACCCCCCATACAGCTAGAGGGACTTCCCGTTTCCCTTAAGATCAGGGCAGTGTGGGTGAATATGTCCCGGTTTGTAGCAGTTATTGCAGATAATTGGTTTATGAACAGGCTTACGAGCCCGGCTCACATGAGCCATCGACCTGCATAAGTTCCCCAGGAGTGGAAATTTCAGCGGACGGAATAGGAGCTGTATGCATACTACGAGGAAGATTAGCCCTGTTGTCAGCAAGAGCTAAAGCACTACGTTTTTCTCTCTTGCATTCACAAATTCGATTATCAATTCGCACAGCAGTGCAAACCAACAAATCCAGAGAAATACAGGGTTCTAATGTAGCCAGAGCGTCCTTCACCTCCTCTGCCAAGGCATGAACAAAAACAGTCATTAGAAGCGCCTCTGGCCAGCCCACCTCTGTAGCTAGAGGGCGAAAGGCTATAGAAAACTCAGCAACGCTCTTGGAACCCTGCCTAAGATGCATTAGACGCGTAGCTGCGTCTTGCCCACCCACATCTTGATCAAACACCGACACCATCTCCCTAGTGAGTCTCCACTGAACTCAAGACCAGTGAATTAGATCATGAGAGAGATTTTCTCCGGCCGAAGTGTAGAAACAAACAGACACTCTAGCGATAGGCATGGCGAACCCCCGGCCATATACATAGAGTCCAGAAAACTCAACCCCAGCTCAATCAGTCAGTTGGGCCAGGAATTCGATGGAAAAGAAATCCGACATCGTCCCGGACGATAGAACAAAGAAAGGTCCAACAAACAAACGCACGCCTAAACCATGACAAAAACACTGCCAACTTGCCTTGAAAACTGCAACCAAAAGGACACAACCCTCTTCCAGTGTAATACTGGAGCATGTATAGCTATATGATTTCTGATGAATGATGGTAAATAATGCTGATGACTGAACAGATATTGCCTGAATCAACTGAACAATCAAAGCTACAGAAACCAACTGCTTATGTGTGTGCGTGTGAACTGCTCGTATGTGTGTGTATTGTGTGTGTGTGTGTGTGTGCATATTGCTGTGTGCGCGTGCGTTTGTGTGTTATCGCTGCTTACATAGTATCGCTGATGAATATAATGAGAAATATTGAAATATGATCCTCAACACTAGTTCTCCACAAGTCACAGTCAAATCTCCACATGCCCTTCTGTGACTCTGAGCACACAATACAGCTGTCTGTGTGTATACTATACATACAGTGCCCATTTTCCCTGCCTCAGTCAGCACGCAGTCTCTCTGGGTATCCTCCCAAGCGCTCAATGGATGTGATGAAGTAGTTTGCTACTACTTTTGGGTCATAGTTTGTTTTGTAAGCTTCCATCCACATAGCACAGTGGGTAAAACCAGCAATACAACCATTGATGACAATGCTGTGTGTACTACTTCAACTTATTGTGCGACTCCATATGCCATAGCACGTTGGGACCATTGATGCAGCAATGCCTGCGCCTCAGACGTCATGGCCGCTTGAGCTCCACACCTTCAGAATCTATCAGCTTGATCAATTGTCTTATTGTGTTCTGGGATACAACACATCCTCTCTGTATCGCATGCAAATGTAACCACTGATACCCTTGCATCTGTCCATTGCCAGCTATTTAATTTTGCACAAATGCAGCCACCTCTCCTAAGCTTGTGTGGTTTCTCCTTCTTAATAAATGCCATTTTCGCCACAATCTCCTTTAAGTTTAAATACTTACTACCACTCCATATTTATGTTCTAAAAGAGAAAGAATTTCCATGTTAAAAAAACCTATTCTGAAGTACAATTTCACAAATTCATCTACATTAGGCATATTGTTGAAGCAGCGATATGCACTAACGTTCGCAGTTTAATTTGAAGTTCAACTTAAATCTAAAAATGTCAGCATTATTCTCAACATTTCGATTTTAATCTTGACATTTCCATGTTATTCTCAATATTTCCACTTTATTCCCGGCATTTCCACTTTATTCTCGAGATATCGACTTTATTCTTGATATTTTGACATTATTCTTGAAATGTAACATAAATAAAATCTTCCTTATACCTGGCTCTAATACTCCGTTGTCGATAGTTGAAGGGGTAAGGTGATATTTTTAACCTCTGATGTCAATGGGCAAATCTTTGATGCTGGCCACCTCAAAAACTATCAATATTTTGTGATAAGATTAAATTAGAAGGTTTTGAAATTTTGTTTAAATAGATTTTAACAGCTAGCAGCTAGTTGTTACGATATCACCGCAAAAATTATTTTAAAACTTTATGCCATGGGTTTTAATTTGCCTAAAATAAAATGACCTCGAAACAAAATACTGCACTACCCACTGTTCGGTTTCATCAAAATCAGCTGAGTAGTATTTGAATTATTCTGTTCACAGACAGACAGACAAGTAAACTGACAAAGGCAATTACATAGTTTGCACACTAACCTAGATGGCAGCTATGCAAATCACGTTCATGTTCCTGGATATCGGAGCATATCTCATAGATATGCAAAACTCTGTGATGTAATAATAACCATCTTAAATGCATGTTACATGTTATGATTATAATCACAAGTTGATATAATTTATACTGAATTCTAAAAAGTGATGTTTGTAGCACGGGAAGGTGAGTTCACTTCTTGTCTGTTGGTGCTTTTCCACTACGCGGTACCAGCTCCACTCTACTCTAGTTGCCTTTTTTGCTTTTCCATTTGGAAAAAGTACCTGGTATTGGTACCTACTTTTTCTGGTACCTGCTCTCCTGGGGTTCCAAAAAAACGGCTGAACAGGTACTAGTAGGTACTAGTAGGCTTCGTGGTTGAGTTGGTGTTATTCTAAAATGCTAAAATTCTAAAACTGTTCAATAGCACCACTCACTGACCAGTAGAGTTTAACTGGGAAGAAATTTCAGGAGTCGACCAATAGCCAAGGAGGCATCCTATGGTGACAGAACTACGCTTGAATTCACTGCGCTTGCCAGAACGACTCGTGCTTTCACAAATGTTAGGTAAATGCAGATTGCATAGATATGTGCTTGATTTTATACACCTGGGGCAATGGGTCTGAACGAAACACCCGAAATTCAATAATTATCTCCGCCAAGGAGATAATGCGATCGGGTCCGTTATTTTATTTATTTATTTGTCTGTTTGTTTGTCTGTCTGTGGACAAGATTTCTCGGAAACTACTGGATGGATCTTTATGAAATTTTTACCAGAGATAGATCTTGGTCCAGGGACGACTCCATTAAATTTTGGTGATGATCCGGATCCGCATTTGCATTTGTATCAATTTCATCCTTTGGCGGAGATCAGAAATCTCGGATTGCTCTTGTTAAGATGTGTGACCCAATACTTTTGTCCATATCGTGTATTTCTTCAAATTCGCGAGCTGTATACAACTCCACCACATCACGCGCAATGCGCTAAGCAAACCTGATCTTGCGCCGCGCCTTGGGATGCGAAAGAAAAGCGGGTGAGCTGGTCTCAGATGAGAGGAAAACGTCAGAAACTGAAAAACGTAGAATACAATGATAAAATTCAGGTTTGCTCAATTAAAACAACGCCAACAAAATCAGCAAAATGTTTCTGGAACATTAATATGTTTCAGAACTTCTATCAATATTTGGCCATTCGGAAGCTCTAAATGTTGTTAATTTCTTGTAATATTACGCCAGAATCATTTTAACGAGCAAGAGACGTGACACAGTTCATAGAAAAAAGAACTGCACAGCAACGTGGGAGAGGTGTGGTTACTGAGGAGGCATCTGATACATTGGGCGGGGTTCCACATGCAAATACAGGCGCAAGTTGGTGCCCATGTGTACAGTCACCATGCCTTGTTGTTCTGCACGCCGATTTGCTGCCAGACAATGACATGTTCCTCTTGAATGCAAATAATACCGCAGAACGAAGCACTGGGTAAAACCCGGCAGCAGGATTTCAAAGCTGATGCGCCGTGTTATTTTCTGTCAAGCAATGAACAAACGTTTTGGAATAGATGTTCGTTATTTTATGAGATATATCGCTGTTTGATCTTCAGTTTAAAGTCCATTAGTGCTGCAATCACCACTGCACCAAACATTTCGCACGGTTCCAACCATCGTAATCTTTCTATTTTACGCCACATAATAAAAATTATGCCATGAAATAATGTCATTATAATTATTTTGAAGTAATTATTAACCGTCTCTCGTTAGAAATTTCCTTCTTTCTGCTGTCGCCTGCCTTCCCTTAAAATGTATTGAAACAGTCAGTAATTCAGGGAGCATATTATTGTTCCTCCCAAAATATCTGAAAATGATACTTACAAGTCAATTCTTCCAGTGTACTTAATAATATGTTCGTAACCAAAGCTAATTTAATGTCGTTTCCACAAGGCGAGTCTTTCATATGTGAATCTTTTATGGAGACATCTTTCAAATACGAAATAAATAAATAGATATATGTAAAATATTATTTACCACATAAATGAAACAACATGCGTTGCTCAGCGTAATCTCTGCTGACAAAACTGTTAAACTTGGATATTCTATACCAGTCTACTCAAATAATGTATTAACAGCCACGGTTTCCCAGTAGACTGCTATTTTTGATAAAGTATGTAAAATTCCGACTCTAACTGCACAGGAGTGCCACCAGGAAATGACATCGTTTTGTCAGATTCCATTCCAAAATCCATTTCCTTACATTATCCGGAATTAGTATAGGGGACGGACTGTGGGTGGATCCGAATTTGGCTGTCGCCTTGTTGTGTTTCCCATTACTTGCATCGCCATCTTGTGCTCACCTTTTTGCGTTTGTAGAAGGCAGCGAATAGTGGGATCCGATTTCCCTGTCGCTGCTTTCTTAAGGTTGGAAAGGGGATCCTGCGACACTACAATAAACGCGGCTTCTCGGGAAGCATCTGCTCTAGTTGCTAACAAGGCCGTGGCAAGGTTTTGCTGAAGAGATGAGCATCGACACACTTCTAGAAGCAGCAAAGTTTTTGGAATGGCAAGCCCTGCAACAACAGAAAACACGTGGTAAGGGAGTGGGCTGGGGGTACCGCTGGAAAATATGCGCAGGTTTGCCGCTTTATTTTGTTCATTAAAATTGCGTATGTTACCGCCTGCTTCATGCTGAAGTGATTATCGCAATATTTTAGAAGTCCTCCTCCTCGACCATGTTATTAGCCTATCTGACTACTTTAACTCTATTTAAATCTTTTGGTATCCAACTGCAAGCCAAGAATATTTTGTGTGCATCTCGTGATCTGTGGGCTGCAAGGCTATTGGTTCAGTATATACTTGATACATATTATTTTTTGCATCGGTTTCAGCATCAGTGTAAAAATTAAACGCGGTTTATTAACATGTTAATTGGATATGTGTGTGCACGGAGTCGAGCCATCGCCTTGGTCTGCGAGAATGGTTTCGTTATTTCGGCTGAAAGGAAATGCCCAGTGTTCTAACCTTCATGGTTTAGCTTTGTTTCTAGAGAAGTAATTTTCCGGCGGAAAATTTGCGGCATAGCTAATGCTCCTTCTAGATTTCATTTTCATTTTTACCAGAAGACGCATTGAATTTAAAGGGCAGCGGCAAATTTGAGAGGAGGCTGAGTAGTCTTTACATAATGACCTGACATAGCCGGGTATTGCATGATGGACGGGTTCAGCGTGCTTCCCCATCAAAGTGACTCCTCCTCAATATTCAAGACCTTGTCAGTAGTTTATGTAGGCTTCTGTTGCTTAACCAATGTGACAGTGCTTTATTGTGGGAAATAGTTTGCTTAAACTTTATTAATTCCTTTCTTTGCCTGAACTCCCTGAAGTATGTGTGGGCAGTACGTACAGATTGCCGCATCTCGGGAAGGGCTGGGCACCCATGCGGTGGTGACGTGTTATGGTTCCCTCCTCATAGCGAAGACCTCGTGCTTGAAGTCCCTCCCCATTCGACCTCGTGCTCGACGACCACGCCCGCTAGCCTTAGTTGTTTTTCTGTCCCCGCTTCCAGCCCTGATCGGCCTCGGTCACGCAGGCGGAGAAACTAGGGCATTGAACCAGGGCCCCCTTCCCCCCATAGTTCCCGTACACCACTTACACAATGCAGCGCTAACACTACCGGAGCTCTATGCTTGGGGATTTCGTGTTGTTTCCGGTTTTCTCGAGAAGGGCAGGGACACCGAACCCGAATTGTTGGACATTTGGAGTGTTTGTTAATTTCTGCATCTGTAACAACAGGAAACAATCTTAATGACTCATAGTTTGTTATTGTTTGCTGTACAGAATGCTGAAGACCAGTAAGTCATTGTTGGTGGTTTTTGCTGACTACTACTGGAGGTTGCTGACTGATTTTTGAAGAAATGACTCCCATATAAATGAATGTTACACCTGACTTGTCTAATATAGTCTAGTGCAGTGATCAGATTAAGGAAAAAATATTGTTTAGCATTTTTTGCTAGTCATTATACCAATTGATTAGCAATTGTTTAGCACATCTGAAAAATTATTAGCAAAAATTTGAAAAAAGTATATTAGATTTTAAATGACAAAAGGGCTTTTTTATTCTTACCAAATGACAAATTACAGTGACTAACAAGAAACTCCACTCTTAAAGGAAAACAGATCATTTCCAAAAGGCATCAATTTCACCCTGAACAATCATACTTTAATACAGCACACATCCATTTCCCAATAAAATTTCTGTATACAACTTGTAACAGGCAGTACAGCTGTCTTATTTAGACTATACCTTACTGTGGCATAATGTTGTTTAACACCTGATCAGACATGTGAAAGGATCCATACCCATTAAAATCCAGTCACACAAGGCACTCTCCAACTCAGTCACATTTTGATATCACAGCATCATGTATTTCAATAATCAGAGATCATTACCCACGCACGATGAGGCAGCGTGGGTATAAAGTTTAGCACTGTCTGTCTCTCTGTCTGTATGTGCGTGTCCGTGTCCGTCCGCGCGACAGCTCGGCCACCACTGAAGCTAGGGTGACCAAACTTTGTGTGGTTGATGATCCATGGGTACCCTGTCCAAATTTGCATTTTGAGGTCCAAAGGTCAAGGTCAACAGGAGGCGTGGGTTATCATCTAGTTGTGCATGTTTCTGGAGAGGCCAGCGAACTTGTGATTCCCTAAACCACATCACCGTGGGACCAGTTTTGATGACTTTGAACGGCGTACCATGATGTTTTGGTGGCTGGAGGAACATTCGGGTGTGTGAAAACGTAAAGAGTACATTCAGTCAAGACGATTTAGAGTTAAAGCCGAAAAAAGTGCAGGTCTGATGCAGAATTCTTTCCATCAGGGCAAAAACCAAATCACATCACTTTAGTATAACAATGATTGCAAATATTCCCAAGCTTTATAATCTGATGAGTGACGTAATATGCGATAGCATGCATAGCAAGATAATGAAACTAAAACTCGCTATGAAATGACACATCTCAGGCCCGAACTGTCTGTTTGCTCAGGAGGTCAAATAAGCTGGTAATCAATGTTGTATGAGATCCTCTGTGTGCGACGGCGTTGAAAGTGACAAATCAGAGCTATAAAAACTTCTCCAATAGGCATCATAACTTCCATAGGTTCACTAACCAGTTATCTGTACCTTAGCGATTGCTTTTTAACTTGCTAGCAAACTAGCTAATTTCCCAAAATGTGAAACTTCAGTTGGGTCGCACAAAACTGCCTCGAAACCTCAGATACGTTCATGCCTATGACAGCTGGCAAAGTGAGTAAAGTTGGGGCAAGAAACAAATCCTGTCGCCTCAATATGATGATCATCTACAAAGATTTACTTTTCAAGATGTCAAGAATGAAGTTGAAATGCCAAGTATAAACATAATTTAATATGCGATGGCTCTAAATGGCAGACATACCAGAGTCTAGCCGACGTCACCAAAGATGATAGAGCGTAAGACGGCCTATCCCCAAGTGCATGCATGCGCACCCCAGAAGCTGATTGGTTGGTATGCAAATGAGGAACATCATTTTCCAGCCAATCAAAGTCGTGAAAACTTCTTCTATTGCTATGTGGCTTGGGAATTCGGAGGTTCGCAGGCCAGTGAGTTGGGATCCATGAAGTATCGTTTAGATTCCTTGAATCACATTTTTTTTTTACTCGGGCCAGTAGGCCACGAGTCTAAGTTTCTGCTCCGGATCTTCTTTTTTTGTTGTTTTTTTCGGGGGTCGCGATTGTCCTGCTCATGCGCGTGCTGTTTGCGATTGGCCAATAGATATACACTCCTGATCAAAATCTTAAGACCAGTTAAAAAATTGCAAGAATTTGCATTTTGCACTGTTGTATCTTAAGAAGGTTCTAAGTAGAGTTTCAAAATGCAAAAAGAAGAAATGGGAACAAGAGACCAAATGTTTTGAGCAGGCAATTTATTGAAAAGAACAATTTAACTGAAATAGGCTGTTCATCAGCTGATCAAAAGTTTAAGACCACATCCTTTAAAAGCCCAAATCTGTGGAAAAAATTTGGATTCCATGTCATTTTCTGTCAAGTAATCACACTGTCAAGACCTCTTGATGGGAAAAGCAAAAAAACTCACTGCCTTCGAACGTGGCAGGATTGTTGAGCTGCATAGACAAGGCCTCTCACAGCGTGCCATCGCTGCTGAGGTTGGAGGCAGTAAGACAGTCATTTTGCATTTCTTAAAAGATCCTGAGGTTTATGGAACAAAAAAATCAAGTGGTAGACCCAAAAAAATCTCACCGGCTCTGAGCCGGAGGATCCGAATGGCTGTCCGTCAAGACACGGGACGATCCTCATCCCAAATTAAGGCCATTACTGGTGCTGACTGCAACCCAATAACCATCAGACAGCATCTGCAAAGGAACGGCTTCAAAAACAAAAAACGTCTTCAAAGGCCACGTCTCCTTCAACGCCACAAAATTGCCCGTTTGGCCTTTGCAAGGGAGCACCAAACATGGGACGTTCAAAGTTGGAAGAAAGTTTTATTCTCTGATGAGAAAAAATTTAACCTTGATGGTCCTGATGGCTTCCAACGCTACTGGCATGACAAGGAGATGCCACCTGAGATTTTTTCAACACGGCACAGCGGAGGGGGCGCCATCATGATCTGGGGTGCTTTTTCCTTCAATGGAACAATGGAGCTCCAGGTTGTGCAGGGGCGTCAAACAGCAGCTGGCTACGTGGAGATGTTGCAGCAGGCGTCCCTCATGACTGAGGGCCCTCGTCTGTGTGGTGATGACTGGGTCTTTAAGCAGGACAATGCTGAAATTCACAATGCCCGTCTGACAAAGGATTTTTTTCAGGAGAATAACATCACTCTTTTGGATCATCCTGCATGTTCCCCTGATCTAAATCCAATTGAGAACATTTGGGGATGGATGGCAAGGGAAGTTTACAAAAATGGACATCAGTTCCAGACAGTGGATGCCCTTCGAGAAGCCATCTTCACCACTTGGAGCAACATTCCTACAAGCCTTTTGGAAACACTCGCATCAAGCATGCCAACACGAATTTTTGAAGTGATCAACAATAATGGTGGAGCTACTCATTACTGAGTCTGTTTTTGAGACTTTAATTTCTGTTTTAGGGGTTTTTTTGAGCTATGGTCTTAAACTTTTGATCAGCTGATGAACAGCCTATTTTAGTTAAATTGTTCTTTTCAATAAATTGCCTGCTCAAAACATTTAGTCTCTTGCTCACATTTCTTCTTTTTGCATTTTGAAACTCTACTTAGAACCTTCTTATGATACAACAGTGCAAAACGTAAATTCTTGCAATTTTTTAACTGGTCTTAAGATTTTGATCAGGAGTGTATATACAGAACACTCCATTGCTGATGGGGTACGCTCAAGTGAATCTGTTCCAGGAGTGTATACTCTGGGAAGTTAAATTCGCGCGTACACTCTCATTCATTTTCGCCCACTGTAAAATTATATTTTCAAAAACACTTGCGTGCAAGTCGGGGTGATTTTGGTCTTGGTGTGCAGAGCAACATTTTCTCTCCTTAAATATGTGCTTTTTGGAGGACGGAAAGCAGCACATTTACTAAAGGGAAGATCGAAATGTTACTCGGTCTCAATGTTCAAGTGCCAGCAGAAAAGTTCAGTTGAGGTGACCGAGGCTTTTCATGACCCTCTGATAAGATAATTGATTCGAAGTTTTCACCATTATAAGCAACGTCGATGAATGTCTGTATACGTTATTAAATTACTCTGTGGTTTCCTCACTTCATTGTACCCTGATTGGGCATAGGCTATTTGCCGTTGACGGAATTGTCCATACTGAATCATATGGCTAATGACAACGTTGTTCAAAGGAAGTGCTAGTTAACTCTGACTACTCCTTTACTAAGCGTCATCTTTGCCCCTTTCCCGTTAAAACACTGCTCTCAAGAAACAATCACTGCACAGCACGGATCGAGGGGATAGAGAGAGGTTTTTTTTTCTCCTGATTTCTAACAGCCAAGCCTTTCTCCCCTCCATGTTATTTGGATCTCTGTATAAACAGACAAAGCGACTTGACCATTGTTTTAAATGTTATGCGGGTAAGAAATATTGTCCTTGAATGTCAATTACAAGTAGCTAGCTGGTTAGCCACCTTGTTCATTTTATTGACTGCTTAGTCAATGCAGTCCCTGCAACGGTAAGGGTACCAAGGTAGCTCGCTGGAGACTGTTATTGACCACTAGTGTTTGCTTTAGTCTGCGGCCTATGTAAGTCAATGGGGCGGCTAATTAGCTAGCTAGCAAGCAAACTCAATTTTTTTTCTATTAAAGTGAAAAATTTGCATTTCTACATTGACTTAAAGGCTAGGTAGGCAGAAACCTAGAAAAAAGGTTCGAATAGAGTCCACACGGTTCTCATCCCATCAGCTCTGACCATAGATATATATAGAATACTAGATTGCTGATAGGGTATGCTCAAGTGAAGCATCTGTTCTCCGAGCCTATACACCCGGAAGTAAAATTCGCCCATAGACTCCCATTCATTTTCGCCTACTTTAAAATTACATTTTCAAAAACACTTGCGTGCGAGTCGGTGTCATTTTGGTATTGCTGTGCTGAGCAACATTTTGTCTCCCTAAATATGTGCTTTTCGGAGGATGGAAAGCGGCACACTTATTAAAGGGAAGATCGAAATGTGACTCGATGTCAACGTTAAAGTGCTGCAGAGAAGTGACTTTAACGCAACCCAGGCTTTTACCTCTGATAAGATAATTGCTTATTAGTTATCGCCGTTATAAGAAACGTCGTTTGAATGTCCGTATACGCTATCAAATTACACTCTGGATTCCTCACTTCATTGTACCCTGGTTGACTATTTGACATCAACCGAATTGTTTATATTGAATCATATGGCTAACGTTGATAAGAGGAAGCGCTAGTGAAGCCTTCCTCCCCTCCTTGTCTTATGGAGGTCTGTATAAAATGGACAAAGCGACTTGTCCACTGTTTTAAATATTATGCAGGTAAGAAGTATTGTCGTTGAATGTCAAGTACAAGTAGCTAGCTAGCTTGCTAGCCACCTTTTAAATTTTATTGACCACTAAGTCAATGCAGTCCCCGCGATGCCAAGGTAGCTCGCTGGTGACTGATATCAATCGCTAGCGTTCGCTTTTAGTCAGCGGTCTGTTCAAGTCAATGGGACGGCTAATTAGCTAGCTAGCACGAAACGCGATTTGTTTCTATTAAAGTGACAACTTTGCGTTTATACTTTAACTTTCGCTTGAAACGTTTTATTACAGCTCTTCAAATAAATATTGCTATAAAAGGCAGTTGCACATCTCAGCATTTTCTCGCTTTTGTCGACTTATTTGAAATTGGCCTCATAGGAAACCATTCATTTTTATGAAGAAGTTGGGTGTATCAAGTTGGCCACCGGATGCTTCGCTTTGGATAATGTAAATATGACATCATCAGCAATCTAGTGTTCTAAAAATATATGGATTGGCCCAGGCCTAGACCCGGCTCGAGTACAGGCTCTGAGCAGCCTCTTGTTGTGATGGGTTTGTTATGATGATTAGCATTTCATCATAACTGCTGAAATTTGATTCATATTTTGCGATGCTAATCCGCCTAATCTGATCACTGTAGTGGCTAAGGTAAATTATTCTTGCTAGTTGGATAAAAGTACCAAAATTGGCACAGACATAATTTGAGAGACAATAAACAAATAAATTATGGTAGCCCTCTTGAATTTTTAATTTTTTCACGTAGATATAAGTCTACTATGTCATGTTACATATCAAATGATGCCTCTGTATGCTAAATACACATATAAGAGTTTGTCCCAAGCAAATGTCCTTCTTTAATTATGTACTTTGAAGGTTTGATGCAAAGCATTAGATGTGCCTTTGACATTATATGTAATACTCAATTTGCAAATATGGGTCATTCCGTGTGGTTTCACCAGATGGTGGTTGCCACACCATTTTCAAATTAGTCTTAAATTTGTATGTCACTAGATAGTCACAAAAGTACTTTCTATGCAAAATTGTAGGCCTGTAGCTTAAATAGTTACTGAGTTGTGGGGGTCTGAAATTTTCAGTAATTGGGCTATAAATAGCCAAGAAAAGCCTCGCCAGAGTTTTTTGCATCTTTAAGTGGTTAATTCTCAGCCTCTAGACCTATCAGAGAGCTGTAAGTTTGTATACAAGGCCTCTGCATGTAGCTAGTGCTCCACAAACATCCCCAGGTGTTTCCCTACTCTCTGCTGGCCATGGGGGCTTGCTAAAAATGCCAAAAATTAAGAAAAACCTACTCGCAAGTGTGGTTTGCAGCCTTAAAGGTACTAGAAATACTGCACAGAAGTGTTCTGATACCCCTGGGTTCCATTCTACACAAACTTGTGTGATAACTTAGCAAACTGGAGCTTTCTAGATACCTCAGTGTGGAAAATATGAGCTCCCAAAGTTGGACGAGATTTTTAATTGGCTGTTTTTGGTGGCAAAAATCTCCATGTGGGACAGGTGCCAGAGACCCTAACTTTTTCTAAAAGACAGTTCCATCTGTCTTCTATCACTGTACAAAAAAGCAGCAGGGTTATATTTGTAGTTACTGAGATATTCTTATTCAAAATGGCATGGGTGATGCCAAAATCGTTTTTTGCTTTTCAGTACTTTAAATTGGGATGCAAGTATTAGTAGTCATTCCAATGGCAGTATTATGTATATTTTGTTCTTTTTGAAATGTTAATTGTTAAAGATGACTACTTTCAAAAAGTATAATGCCCTTTTTCTGTCACAAGGTCTCGCTTCGAGGCATCCCTGTAGATATGTTGACACCGATTTGCAATGCATACATGTACATGTACTAGCTTGACTCTAAAGCAAGAAAAGAAGTTGAAAAGTCCTTTCAGGTCTTCTTATCTAACAGACTAACATAACTTAGGAACAGGTTATTTTGCTTGTAAGATGACATTGTACAATTAAATTTGTTGTTTAATCCCACTGCACTGATACTGTAAAATTCAAAATTATTGTTGCTATGTTAAAATTAATCAACCATGAAAATTCAAGTTAGTACATGAAATTTGTATTTGTATGTTATAATTACATGTATGTACATGTACATGTACATGTATGCATTGCAAATCGGTGTCCACATATCTACAGGGATGCCTCTAAGCTAGACCTTGTGACAGAAAAAGGGCATTATACTTTTTGAAAGTAGTCATCTTTAACAATTAAAATTTCAAAAAGAACAAAAAACACATAATACTGCCATTGGAATGACTACTAATACTTGTATCCCAAGTGAAAGTACTGTAAAGCAAAAAACGATTTTGGCATCACCCATGCCATTTTGAATAAGAATATCTCAGTAACTACAAATATAACCCTGCTGCTTTTTTGTACAGTGATAGAAGACAGATGGAACTGTCTTTTAGAAAAAGTTGGGGTCTCTGGCACCTGTCCCATTTGGAGATTTTTGCCACCAAAAACAGCCAATTAAAAATCTCGTCCAACTTTGGGAGCTCATATTTTCCAAACTGAGGTACCTAGAAAGCTCCAGTTTGCTAAGTTGTCACACAAGTTTGTTTAGAATGGAACCCAGGGGTATCAGAACACTTCTGTGCAGTATTTCTAGTACCTTTAAGGCCCCAAACCCCACTCGCGAGTAGGTTTTTCTTAATTTTTGGCATTTTTAGCAAGCCCCGATGGCCTGCAGAGTGTAGGGAAACACCTGGGGATGTTTGTGGAGCACTAGCTACATGCAGAGGCCTTGTATACCAACTTGCAGCTCTCTGATATGTCTAGAGGCTGAGAATTAACCACTTAAAGATGCAAAAAACCCTGGCGAGGCTTTCCTTGGCTATTTATAGCCCAAATTCTGAAAATTTCAGACCCCCATAACTCAGTAACTATTTGAGCTACAGGCCTACAATTTTGCATAGGAAGTACTTTTGTGACTATTAATTGGCATGTAAATTTGAGACTAATTTGAAAATGGTGCAGCAACACTCCCAAGGAATATCTGGTCCTTTCAATTGGAATGACCCATATGGTAAACTACTTTCAGGAAATGATAGCAAATGTCTAGGTGTTCATGCATGGTATACACAGGATAGGTGAACTATCAAAAATTGTAATAAAAAACCTATGCTATTGTTTATTGCTTATTTCTATTAAGTCATAAAAATCTACTTCACCTACGGTCTATTTGAGAATGGAAAACTATTAAAAGATGACTTAAAGAATTTTGTATGTTTTAATTTATTATCCCCCGCCAAGACGAAGTGTGAGGGGGATGTAGGTTTGACGTCCATCCGTGTGTGCATGCGTGCGTCCATCTGTCCGTCCGAGAGAAAGGGGACAACTTTTCTCAGAAACTATTAAAGATAGGACAACCAAATTTGGTGTGTAGCTTCAGACCATTAAGGCCTTGATGGAGTTTGAAAATAAGAAGCACACGATTGGCGGGGGATGTTGTAGACCATGTCGATTTTGTTATATTTATTTTAAAGATCATCTATCAAGTTATTCTTATAAATAGCATTTTAATGAGACATAATAATGCATGATTCGTCTGAGGTCAACTCAGGAAAACCAAACAATAAGAGATGTTTTGCGAATATAGTCTCTTATTTACATTATTTAATATTACTTATTTAATTATTTAATAATACACAAATTTAAAGAATAAGAACTGCTGGATAGCTCACTCCGTACAGCATTGCCTTGCAAAGCAGAAGTGACTATCAAGGTGCGGGTTCGATCCCGCGTCATACCAGCCGGCAGTGGTCGGCAGCTCTTTTCAGAGTAGCGCGCAATTGGCCAATGCGCTACAGGGATGCAAATTGGGAAGGGTCTGCTGGGATAGGGTATTGTAAATAATAAGGTCTCAGGCGCCTCCTGCTGGCCAGACGGGCGCTCATCAGGAAGATTCTAAGCTCGTTCATGTTCGGGTATCCTCTGCCCATGTCCGAGCTTGGCGACAGGCGCGTGCTTCGGAGGAGAGCCGCAAGCTGTCTCGCTGTCATGAGTTGGCAATAGGGAGCTGCATATGCGAAAAACCTTGTACATGGTTCCCCAATTGGACATTCCAGATTCGGGTGGGATTGGTGATGCTTAAAAGAAGTTAAAATATGCTTAGGTTCATCTGAGGTCTACTCAGGTAGACCTTCTAAAAGATGTTGTTCAGAAGATGGTATCTTTTTCATAGAGTTTGCAAGAAGGGAAGCTCAAATGAGTACACCATTAACACTTTTCAGATATTTCCTGAAAGCATAATCTGGCTTTTTTTATTCATATGCATTTACATGTTTCTATTAAATATATGCTCAAATGCATACTCACCAAAATGCACAAAATTGTGTAGAATTTCATCTGAATTCTTTCCCACTTCTAACCTTGTTTCTGCACCATCACTGTATTTCCGGTTCTACCTCCACAATAACAAATTACAACAAGCACTGTCTTCAGATGGCAGAAATCAGAAATTTTAAAATTTATTATTTATGCATGTTAGATACTTTATCAGAGTTCAATTACATTGGCTGTAATATAAATGCATTATACTCTAAAGGTTCTTTCTTTTGATATGCAACATGCCTAACTGCAACAAACAGTCCATAAAGTGGTGGCCATATTTGATATCCTGTAAAAATATGGGGGGGAAGAATGCATTTTTCACCAGGGCTCCTATTATGAATCAAATTCTCATCTCAAAACGATGACTTGGTTCAATTTTCACACTTTTATCCAATTTGTAACAGTCATCTTCAAAATGTGCCTTAAGCCACTAGCCTAATTATGAAATAGCGGATCTCATTGTCTTGCATGTGTTTATGGTATCAGAGGTTGGTTCACAGAGTCAGTTGGCTGTTTTCTTGTCTTGGTTAGGCAACTTGACAAATTTTTCTGAAACATGGGTGGGAGGGATAGTTGTTTCAGTTTCAACTTACTGGGCATCTAGTATTCAGTTTTAATCTAACTGTTGGGATATGTCCTGTAACTATCAAAATATTGAAAGTAATACTTATAAATCACAGCATCAATTTTCATCAGAACCCAACACAAAACCACACTTATGGTGCTGCACAGATTGAGGGTTAATTCTACTCTTGGGTTTCAAGTGGTGCAAGCAGGGCTTCTTGGCTCCTATCTAAACTAACCTATAACAGGTAGTGAATATCAATAGGAGCAGCATATTACACCCTCTAATTTGTCCTTTCCATCCAACATGAAAACAGGCATTTTTGAATAACACCCTGTAAGGCTGAGGCCTTCCTGCATTGGCCTGGGTTTGAGTCCAGCCTGTGCTCTTTGCTGCATGTCATCCCCACTCTTATCCTTATCTTTCCTGTCTGTCTCTTCTGTCTATACTGTCTCAAAAAGGAGAAAACTCCTCCTCCAAAGGTATTTTTGTATTATAACTTCAAAATTCAATACCATATTTTTTCAGGAATTGGAAAATGCTGTTCATTCTAACCCCACAGGCTGGCTTTTTTTTCTGATACTAGTGCAGTGCCCGTAGGAAGTACATAATCCTACAGAAAAGTGGGAGCTTAAGTAGCTTTTTCATGGATGGCCATAAGAGGCTGTGTTTGTTTCTGAGACCAGCGTAGATTTGTCCGAGGAAGATGGGGACAAAATAAACTGCTGACGCAGCATTTCGAACAGTATGTAGCAATAGGTTAGAAACGGTAGCAAGAAAAATCACAGGGAAGAGAATGGACAGTGGTCTCAAAATTAATGCGATAAAGCAACTAATAGCCTATCCACAAGCGCATGCTATAAAAAACTCTGGGAGTATCAATCAAGACTGCACACACGCAATACTTTGAATCGTAAAGAAGATCTGGACATGAAAATGAAATATTGAAAATATGCTTAGGTATGGGAACTGTAGGCAATGTTTTAGTCAATCAGACCATGTTCTAGCTATGTCCACAAACACGATGAGCAGATGAGAACAGCGTGGTGAAACTTTAGAAATGGCTGACTTCAGATGAGAATCCCATAAGCCTGTGCAAACTTTCCGGTGAGCAAGAGCGGTATAGCAGTAGTATATGGGATTCTCTTAACTTCTTTCCTGAGGCGTGGCTATAGCTGAGAGCGAGAGCACAAACTTTTTTCCTGAGGCGTGGCTATAGCTGAGAGCGAGAGCACAAACTTTTTCCTGAGGCGTGGCTATAGCTGAGAGCGAGAGCACAAACTTTTTCCTGAGGCGTGGCTATAGCCGAGAGTGAGAGCGCGACAGGCTAGATAGGTGACACTTCATCTTCAAAAAGCTTCAACATGAAGGATGCACACCATCATGCCATGTTCAAGCTGTATCTGAAAGCTTAGGCCGATCTGACAAACAGAGAGATATGAGAGCCACAGACAGACACAGACACACAGACAGATGCTTCTTGCTTGATAGATAGACTAGCTGCTACCCACTTTGTAGCCCATTATTTTCTCGCTTTTAGATTGCATGAGGGAGAGAAGCAGTGTCTTCAATTGCAACTTGATTATTCTTGAATTGGAAAATGTGTTAATCAAGGGAAACCATCTAGAATCAGCCAGGACTAATTTTTGTCAATGATTGCCGCCGAATTTTCAGGTCTAACGCCAGCCCTGCGAGTGTTCAACTGTAAAATTTGAATTTGGGAGCTGTGAAGTTCGAGTCCCATCGCAAACATAGCCTGCTCGCTGGTTACCTCAACGCACGTTCGTAAGGACACTGCGGCTCCTAGCGATGCAACCAGATATTGCTACGCGTATCAGCCTATATAAGTTTACCCGCTACCCGGAGTGAAATTGCCATTTTTTTTGCGTGCATGACTGTTTTTCAAAAATCGGGGGATGTCAAGTCCTTCCTAGTGTCCAAGTGGATATTCACACCAAATTTGGTGATAATCGGTTGAGAAATGTAGGAGAAAAACGTGTACACACACACACGCGCACACACACACACACACACACACACACAGACATCGACCTCAAATATATTATAGATGAAAGGTTTGAAAATGCCTATAAATCTGAAAGAAATTACAGTTCAAATTTTGAGGCCTGCATATGTTAATGCCCTTCCTGGCAAAAGTCATCACCTGGATTTAACTAAGGAAATGGGTAGGAGCTTTCCATTGGATAATTATAGCAGTGACCAATATCTTTCATATATGGTTTATGGTTTATAAGTTTATAACCCTAAATGATGCAGTGAGTACCATGCAGGAAGAAAATACTTTTTGACAATGATGTAAAATGACAGCGCTGACCAGAAGTTGCTACATTTTGCACCAGTGTAGAACAAATAGGGTTTCCAGTACGGATCAGGCAGTGACCATCATGTCAAGGTAGGAGCTCCCGAACTTCAATATCTCCTGATGGGGGTCTATTTTCTCCACAGAGGAGGATGAGCTCAGGGAGAAACTGCATCTGAATCGGGATGTAAAGCGGGCAGAAGTCGGCTCATTTGTGCCGTGGGTGGGCATGAACCATGTGACTGCATCTGTGAAGTTCTCCCCGGAACACTGCCCTACACCTGCCCTCCCACCTGCTGCCCCCCCTCCTGTCCCTATCACAGTAATACCTATTCCATTACTGTCCCCCAGCCCCAAACTCCCACCCCCTCTATCAGTCACAGCCCTGGCCCCTCCCCCAGAGCCACACCCCTGCCCTCCCCCCGCCCGACCCTCTCAGCACCAGGTTGAGTCCCCAGTGCTGCCCCAGACCACTGCAGCCTCGCCGTCACAGAATTCACCTCTTTCACAGCCTGTGACCACCCTTCAGCCCGCCTCTACGAATGACTCCCACAATTTGGACGCCAAGAAGCGGACGGGGGGGTGAGTGACTTCTGAACTAAAGTCATATGGTTGAGCGCGTCCCTAACAGCTAGAATACTTTGTGGATGTTTCACAAGGCAGGATTTTGGAGTTGCTTACTTCCTCTGCTTATTAATCCTGCTTTATGGAATACCCCAGTTGTTTGAGCCAGTTGTCACACTGTTGGTTTAAATGAACAGGTGCAGCTGCTTTAGACTAGGGTTTGCCTGTTTCAAGTAGCTGTTTTTATGTTTTTTGAAGTTCGTATTTTATTAGCGGTCATGATTACTTCGCCATCATCACCTTTAATGGGAGCTTCACATCTGAGTGTGTGTTTTCAGGCACTTGTTTGTGTGTGTGTTTGTGTGTGTATGTTCTTGTACATTCTACAAAGCGCAAACCAAAAAATGTTTTTTCCTACAGAGTGGGGATATTACTGGCAAGTAAGGACATTTTCAAATGTTCTCACAACTACAACGGCCAATTGTGGCTTATTGGTTAAGGTTAGAGTTAGGGATAGGTTAAGATTAGGGTAAGGGTTTGGGTTTGGCGTATGTTGCCTAATCTCTCTTCAAATGAGAATGCATGGTGCATTTTGATGCATAATATATGGTAGCATAGTGGGAGGGCTAAGCAGATAAATTGTGCACATTTGAGTACAAGCCCCAAATTTGGTACGACAGATTCCACTGAAAGTGTGACCAACTGGTCCCACTGTACTTAACAGGATGAAATTATAAATTAATGGTATATATGTGGTTTATTTCATTGATAACATAAAAACAAATGTTTACAGGAAGTTTTAGACCTGGATCACAGCAATTTTGGTAAAAAAGTGAATTTAAAAACTTGGTCTTGTTGCTAATGTTACAATGATGGAAAATTGGTTTTCACAAGACTGGCAAGACACCAATAATGGCACGATGAGCAGAGTAAAGAGAAGGCACACCACTGACCAACCCGCTAATCCACAATAAGCAGGGCTTTCTTAAAGTCTGTATATCTACTCTTGAACAGTGACCTGAAATGCAGAGTTTTTACCCGGGATTATTTTGTGGAAATAAAATTCATACACTGGATAATGAGTCAATCCTGCCCACTCATTTCCAAGTTCCTCATTCACCCTGGAGTTCTGAGAGGAAGTAGGGACACTTTTTTTGGGTCACCCTGTAGTATGGATGTGCCAACCCCTTTAAGTGAAACCAAGGTTGGCTTGATCCATCCAGGGATTGGAGTGAACTCGTCCTTATAATAAACAGTGTCCAAACTCTGCTTGCTTGTGAAAATTCAATAACTGATCCGGGTATGCCACCTAGAGATAGAATATTGAAACTGCGTGCATAAATCTGCAGCTCTGTGTCCACTGGCAGACACAGCTGCACGAAAGGGTTTATCCAGCCAGCAGCCACCAATTCCCATTCACAGCAGTGCTGTACTAAGATTACTAACGTTATTACTGTGGACGGATATTTTCACCTTTTTGATGAGGGACACAAACGCGAGTTGGTGAAAATTCTAGATGGCCAGGAAGTAAACATCCGCTCGCGCATGTGCTTTACCTTGCTGTCAGACTGCCGGTTGTTATAAAATGGGGACTTCAATGCGGAATGCAGAGTGAACGTTAAGACCACACATCAGACAGAAATTACGTTCGCGGCCAAAACTGGCTTCACGGCATGAAATAGGGTAGAGTAACAAAAGGACAACAATAGCCATGCTTTTACAGGTAAAACATTTATTCTTTATTCTGTTGACATATTTTATTGAAAATACAGAGAGATGGAACATTTTATATTGGTTTAAAAATAAAAGTTGTCAATTGGTCACACTTTCTGTGGAATCTGCCGTACACACACTCAGAAGCACATTCTAAGAAGATCTATAAGAAGATGTAGAGGCATTTGAAATTTTGCCTGGGGGTGGCCATTTTCCAAGATGGCCACCAAATGGCCAACAGGAAGCAAATATGTGCACAGTTCAGCTCATACAAAAGCTATTAACGACATTTAAAAGGCTAAATATTTGTAATTGCATGGGCTACATCCAGTGATACATTTTAAACCCACCTAGAATGTACTTTTGGCACCAAATCGTAGCCATTTTCCAAAATGGCCGCCAGAAATGTATGCATATAGTTTGGCTCATAGGAAAGCTTTTAATGAAATTCTTCCTTTCCATATATAGTCTTTTTAAAAGTAAATTCAAGCTGGGGAGATACAGTAAAGTGTAATCTTAGTGAGTTAACTTATTTTTTTTCTGGTGGGGGATGGAATAACATTCATTTATGTATAGCTATTCTTTTAGATTTGGTAATCTGCACCAGAACAACGCGCTAGGAGAGCAGTGTACCTAGGAGGACATGTTTGGGGTCAAGCCCTGACTCCTCATCCTGTGATATCATGTCCCTCTGACTGGAGTTGGATTAAGATGAGTGACGGCCTGTACGATCCTCTCTGGTCAGCCTCACCTGAAGCAACTAGAATCTGTAGTGAACTGATTTCTTGTGGCAGTAAGAAAGGATGCAAAACTGTTCGCTGCAAATGTAAGGGTGCATCTCTCTCATGCACAGCTCTTTGTTCATGTGAAGCAGACTGTTCATGTCATAGCATCGTAGGATTGCCTTATCTACTGCGAACTCATGTACTATGAACAATGTAACAATCAATTCGAATGGCAACATCATTGTCAAACCAGTCTTAATTTTCAAATGAGAGGAAGAACACTTTATTTGCATAATTGTTCACTTTGGCTCAAATCGAAAGTTGGTCTGGCCAACCCATTAGGCACATATGATGTTGTGCATTCAGATTTTAAGTTGGATAGTTTACATGCACCCAGGCAGCAACTACAGAATGACTAAATGTTAAGGTATGATGTTTCCGATGTTGCTCCAGTATATGAAATTCTGTTGAAACGCTATTCAAGCAAGAAATTCAATATGGGTGTGCATTGGTCTTCTATCATACTGAGGTAGACATTTTGAATATCCATGTTAGCCTGACAAGATTCACAATGATTTCTGTCGCATATTACCGTAAAATTAATGGAAAATAAAGTACTTGTGCAAACAGTTGCCAGATATTTGGAAAGAATCACCAGATGAAGTGTTCAAATATGACTCATATTAAGGGGGTTTAATTTAAGGACACAGGCAGATGTACAAAAGTTTGATGAAAGTGAGCCAAAGCACAGAAATTACACAATACCTAGCCTTCTCATTACTCATACGTATGTTGAGAATTTCACACATGAGGCCATTTTTGAAGGTAGAGGCAATTATGGAAGGCAGTACTCCCAAATAATGACGCGTTTGTGTCTTTAGCCAAAAACGAATATCCTATCTCATAAAGGACTACTCGTAGTTAGCAAATGGTTCCATTTCGCTTGTCAGATTAGATTGTGTTTACTCAGTCTTTAAATCTCATTCATAGGTTTCGTAGAAGCCAATATATTAGTTTATCTGCTTTTAGCGGCCATTTTGGCGGCCATCTTGGAACATGACCGCCCAAGGGCAAAATATCAAATGCCTCTACATCCAGATCTTCTCACAATGCGTTTCTTAATGTGTGTACCAAATCTGGTGCTTGTACTCAAAAGTGCACAATGCCCATAAAACACCATGCTTCACCGCTTCACTTGCACTGACTCTGTACAATTGCTGCTGTGCAGTTACTTATTGAAGGAATATGGGAAAATTCTACTTGTCACACTAGATCAACTGGTGTTTTCAGTGCTTAAAAGCTCAGTGGCATGCATGCCAATGTTACACAATGGGGAATCATCGACTGTGCCAAATCTTTTTAATTTGTTGCAATCATCAGTTGTGTACTGTCATTAGGAAATTGAATTCCAATGTTTTAACATCAAATAATGAGTTGTTGTGTTATCAATGTAGAAGAGTGGATGAATGGACTTGTGTCTCTTCTTTTGATTTTATTTGCATTGTCCATGTGCCAGCTTTTCTGAAATTTGGGCCTTACTTTTTCATTCTGTGACGGCCGACACAAGCTGTCGGATAACACATATTGGGCAATTTTATCTGCTCAGTGCTTCAAAATTAATTTGATGTCATTTCACAGTGCAGGTAGACAATGACTTCTTAAAGAATTGGGATGTTCTGTAATGGCAAAGTTAATCATCAGAGCTGAATCCAAATGAGCATTTCACTTGGTTAAGCAAAAAGACTCACAGAAGAAGAAGGCATTAAAGACCACTGATGAAGGTGGGGCAGAGCATCTTCAGGGAGGAAACCCAGCTTTGGTCTCTGTGAGTTGCAGACCTTGGACAATCATTTGACTACAAAGGATTTGCAACCATGTATTAAACATAAGATGCACGACACTTAAGACCCCTCGGCCTTGCCATCATATCAAACAGATTGGAATCATCGGAATAACATGTGAATACCTGATACCAGGTCACACTGACTTTTTATATATATGTAATTATCAGCTATACACAATCGTGTCATTGCTGAGAAATTGAAAAATTTTGAGATTTGTTTTTTGTGCAAGAGTGAAAAAGTATTTATGGTCATTGTGTAAAGGTCAGAGGTCAAATGCAGAATACAACCACAAGGTGCTCAGTTCCTTCCAGTTTACTTAATGTGAAGCTAGTTTTGCATTGCTGCAACTATTAATTGTTGAGAAACAGCCTGCACAAAATTCCCAAGGTCACTTCACTGAGGTCAAAGGTCAAATCCCAATTTAAATGGGTTGTCACGCTACTATAGCCCAAGGTCTTTGCATGTGATAAGTATGAGGTGTTAAATATTAGTAGCTACTGAGTACTGGTCTGCAGAAAATGTGGGACAGATGGATGGACAGACAGACAGACGCCATCATGATGACAATTCCCCATTGGCCATTATTATGGCTTGGGGAGAAAAATGACAATTTAATTTATGATTTTGTTCGTTTCTCGAATTCCTTTTGAGTGCTTAAAACCTGGGGGGCAACAAGCTAAAATGGAACTTATTCCTGTGCTGGTCATGCAATATTTTTGAGGAGACCCTTCAATTAAAAATCAACACTTAATATTTGCCCTTCAAGAACAGCTTATTGTTTATTTTTCAATCCGTTATGGTGGTACACTGAGCCACAGTGATGAAAATTGCGTCACCGTCCAGATATTGATGGCCCTGACTCTATATAGCTCCTATTGATGATGCATGCAATATCTAATGCCCTTGTCTGGGAAGGCTGTTGGGTCTCAACCTCATGGCTTCTTGGTGTCATTTGTCCTTTGCAGAACTGGGACTAGAGAGGTTCACAACAAGCTTGAAAAAAACAGGTAAGTTTGTCTCCTAACACCCACCCACCCCCTTTGTCCATGGAATTTATAATCTAAGAGGCTGCAAACCTAACCCTGATACACTGTGTAGTGTGTCTAGGCACTGAGAAGTTGTTATATGAATGTCGTCAGTCCTGATGAAGAGGTCAGGCTCTGTGCCATGAATGATGAAAGCTGGAGTGCTGATGGGGATTGAGGCCCTCGGGGGCATGAGATGGGACTTTGAGTGTTTGAATCGGTGAAATACATAAGATGAATCAGACAGGTCTTTGTTATTGCAGATATAGGGAAATCACAAGTCCGCACCATTTTTTTCTGCATTTTCTTGCGTGGCAATAAAGCTTATCTTTCTGTGGGTAGCTCTCTCAGGTCACGGCAGTCGACAGCCAAGCGTGTTACCTTTGAAATAGGTGATGGCATCTGCACAGTGATACCGCCGGAGAGAAAAATAGTGCCAAGTGATTGTGAACTGCGAGTTATTCACTGACCATGGTTATGTGACAGAAATATATTACTCTTTAAAACGCTTGTTGTTTCGGGAAGCAAAAGTTCTTCTTATTTTTGTTACCCCGGCAAACAAGCTGGAACTACTTACTTCAAAACTTTGCGAGACCAGAACTCCGCTTTCAGGACTCGTTGGCAAAAAAAAAGAAAAAAATCACCTCTCATGCACTGCACTGCTGAAGAAGATTTCATACAACTTCATGTCAAAAAATCCAAACTATCCCTTTAATGCTGTTTAAAAAGTCTGGCCCTTACTGTGTTTAATGGGACTTTGAGTTTGAGTTCGTTGATGTGCTTTGGCAGGAGAGCTCATCTGAAGGAGTGTTTTGAAACGCTGAAGAAGACTGTTCCCACGGTGGATGAGAAGAAGACGTCCAACTTGAGCGTGCTCCGCAGTGCCCTGCGATACATACAAGTTGGTTCCATTGCCACGGCATTGTGCGGTATTCTGCATGTAGACAAAATCACCATCATGCCTGCTTGGCTGTCAATTCTGTGTGATTGTCATTGGATTTTGGTGTTAAAGAGGCTGTGTCACTCATCTGGTGTTACCAGTTTGGTCATGAAAGCTTACTTTTGTGTGTGTTATGGCAAACCATTGCTGTCAGCAATTAGAAGGGGATGCGTAGTAATCCAGGCATAAGAGAAAAGAGAAGGCATAAACGCATAGGGATGGCCAAAGAAGTATTTGCCACTTGGAAAAACCCAAAAAAGACCTGTCTTTATGCCACTGATTCAGTGTTTGTGAGCCATATGCATTTATGCCTTTTCTCCCGAGCCTGTTCAATCTTGAGGGGTGTTCAGGAGAACAGTGGTCAGTGACTGGCCTTCTCACATTTGGCTTAGCTGATGCCATATTTTGAAGTCCTAATTGCATTACTAAAAAATTTTCTGTGGAAAATATTTGTAATTAAAGGTAGCTAACCTTTCTAACTGTTGGTGAATTTCGCCTGGATGGCAAGGAAAATGGCTGGGATTGACTTTGATTACTTTGCATCTCCTTCCTGTCGCAGATCGTGATCGTTTCCTGTGGTCAATGCAAACGTAGACTTTCGTGATCGAACTGCACATGGATGGCTGGTGACAGAGCTTGTTTAAGCTTTTGTAGTTTTTGTTTGTGTTTTGTGTGTGTTTGTGCATGGATTGTGTTGGTCTGTGCTTGTGCCTTTTTGTGTGGATGTGTGAAGTAGTGTGTGAGTGTACTTTTGAATCCACTGTGTGTTTGTGGGCTGTATGTGGTTTACACTGCATGTTTTTGTGTCTGTATTTATTTGGGTATTGACTCTGTTTGTGTGTGGTCTGCATGTACTGGGGGAAATAAGTATTGAACTCGTCAGTATTTTCCTCAGTGAATATAATTTTAAGGGGGCTATTGACATGAAATTTTCACCAGATGTTGGTAACAGCCCAAGTAATCCACACATACAAAGAAATTCAAACGAATGAGTCAATAAATTAAGTAATATGTAATAAAGTGGAATGACACGGGGAATACGTATTGAACACATGAAGAAAAGGAGGTGCAAAAAGGCATGGAAAGCCAAGAAACCAGCTGAAATCTATCTGTATTTAAAAAGCAATCCTGCCCCCTACCAGTGCAAATTACAAAACCCAAAAACAGGGAAGTTGGCACGTTATGTAAATCGTAGATAAAAACAGAATACAATGATTTGCAAATCCTTTTCAACTTATATTCAATTGAATACACTGCAAAGACAAGATGTTTAATGTTCAAACTGAGAAACTTTTTTTTTTTTTGCAAATAATCATTAACTTAGAATTTAAAGGCAGCAACACATTGCAAAAAAGTTGGCACAGGGGCCTTTTTACCACTGTGTTACATTGCCTTTCCTTTTAACGACACTCAGTAAACGTTTGGGAACTGAGGAGACCAATTTTTGAAGCTTCTCAAGTGGAACTCTTTCCCATTCTTGCTTGATGTACAGCTTAAGTAGTTCAACAGTCCAGGGTGTCCGTTGTCGTATTTTACGCTTCATAATGCCTCACACATTTTCAATGGGAGATAGGTCTGGACTACAGGCAGGCCAGTCTAGTACCTGCACTCTTTTTTTACTACGGAGCCATGCTGTTGTAACACCTGCAGAATGTGGCTTGGCATTGTCTTGCTGAAATAAGCAGGGGCGTCCATGAAAAAGACGTTGCTTGGATGGCAACATATGTTGCTCCAAAACCTGTATGTACCTTTCAGCATTAATGGTGCCTTCACATTATGTTAAGTTGCCCATGCCTTGGGCACTAATACACCCCCATACCATCACAGATGCTGGCTTTTGAACTTTGCGCCTATAACAGTCCGGATGGTTCTTTTCCTCTTTGCTCTGGAGGACACGACGTCCACAGTTTCCAAAAACAATTTGAAATGTGGACTCGTTAGACCACAGAACACTTTTCCACTTTGCATCAGTCCATCTTAGATGAGCCTGGGCCCAGCGAAGCCGGCGGCGTTTCTGGGTGCTGTTGATAAATGGCTTTCGCTTTGCATTGTAGAGTTTTAACTTGCACTTGCAGATGTAGCGATGAACTGTAGTTACTGACAGTGGTTTTCTGAAGTGTACCTGAGCCCATGTGGTGATGTCCTTTACACACTGATGTCGGTTTTTGATGCAGTACCGCCCGAGGGATCGAAGGTCACGGGCATTCAATGTTGGTTTTCGGCCTTGTCGCTTACGTGCAGTGATTTCTCCAGATTCTCTGAACCTTTTGATGATATTACGGACCGTAGATGATGAAATCCCTAAATTTTTTGCAATAGCTCGTTGAGGAATGTTGTTTTAAAACTGTTCGACAATCAGCTCACGCATTTGTTCACTAAGTGGTGACCCTCGCCCCATCCTTGTTAGTGAATGACTGAGCATTTCAGGGAAGCTGCTTTTATACCCAATCATGGCACCCACCTGTTCCCAATTAGCCCGTTCACCTGTTGGATGTTCCAAATAAGTGTTTGATGAGCATTCCTCAACTCTCTGTCTTTTTTGCCACTTGTGCCAGCTTTTTTGAAACATGTTGCAGGCATCAAATTCCAATTGAGCTAATATTTGCAAAAAATTACAAAGTTTACCTGTTTGAACATTAAGTAACTTGTCTTTGCAGTGTATTCAATTGAATATAGGTTGAGAAGGATTTGCAAATCATTGTATTCTGTTTTTATTTACGATTTACACAACGTGCCAACTTCACTGGTTTTGGGTTTGTAATATCAGCTGATTTACTCCTAATTGATGGCCTATAAAAAGATTTCTCATTACCAAGGTGTCACTCAAGACGCATCACATGATGGGTAAAAGCAAAGAGCTCTCTCAAGACATTCACAACCTTATCGTTGCAAAATATACTGATGTCTTTGGTTACAGACGTATTTATAAACTTCTGAATGTTCCAGTGAGCACCGTTTGGGCCATAATCTCAAAGTCAAAAGAACATCATTTCACCATAAACTGGCCAGGATCAGGTGCTCTCGCAAGATTTCTCACAGGGGAGTCAAAATAATAATCATTAAGAGTTGTCCAAGAGCTAGGGATCACTCAAGGAGAGCTTCAGAAAGACCTGGAATTAGCAGGTACAGTTGTTTCAAAGAAAACAATAAGTAATGCACTCAAATGCTGTGGCCTCTATGCACGCTCACTGCGCAAGACTCCAGTGCTGATGAAAAAGCATGTTGAAGCTCGTTTGAAGTTTGCTGCACAACATTTAGACAAGCCTGAGAAATAATGGGTGAACATAGTCTGGTCAGATGAGACCAAAATTGAAGTCTTTGGATGTCATGGCACACACCATGTTTTATATATTTTATTTCGGCATGATTGTAAATCATTTCATGACAATTTCAACACACAACATGTATCATGACCGAAAGGGTCGCGGGGGAAGCGAAATCGCTTATCAGAGTCCCGCCCCCAGCTTCCAGAAATAACAGTTTGGTTATGATTAAATATCATAAGGATTATAAATCACAGCAGAGTTAATGTCCATGTAAGAATTATAATTGCAAATTAAGAGAGTGTTCATATAACGTGGATTCAAATGCTACTCTTGATCCAAAGAGACATTATCCCGAAACCCCAAACTTGATCATTTGATTTGTTCCAGCTGATTTGGCGTAGATGAGAGGAAGCTGATACCGGATCTATGCTTGGATCTCTTGATCAGTCCTCATTTCCATCACCTGGGTTCACCCTTCCCATATCGGATATAATGACTTCTCGCAGTTTGTCCAGTCCATCTTTGCCTTCCATAACGTCAAGCCCAATTTTATTGAGCTTTCTGACAAAGGTGGCCATGCCATTCCAGATTTTCTTTATCCTTTGATCAATCACAGTTAGTCTGAAGCGTCCAGTGACAGGATACAAATGAACAGGATTGAACATGTTTATAGTTACTCAGACATGCGCATTTCAACAAATATTTGAAGACCTTCAGCTCTCCAGCCATCCTTATATTATCATTAAGTACATTCCATGCCCTGACTCCAGCCATAGATAGTGAATGCTCCCTACGTGTCGTTCTGACCTTGCTTGATTGTAATAACATCCTACTTCTGGTGTGCTGCATGCAGTCACGCTGAAGAAATAGGTTTTGTACATTTTTGGGCAAGCAATTTTTATATCCCAAGTAGACAAGTTGCAAGGAGTTGAATTTTATTATATCCTGTAATTTAAGAAGCTTTGCCTTAATAAACAAATCATTTGTATGAGTTCCATAAGGAACACAATAAATAATTCTAAGGGCCTTTTTTTGAAGTTTAAATAAAGGTTCTATTGTGTTTTTGTAAGTGTGACCCCATATTTAAGCGCAGTAATGTAGATGGGGTGCTATGAGGGCTGAATATATTATTTTAAGAGACTTAATGTTTAATAATTTCTGCAGTTTCCAAAGAATACATACACTTTTAGCTAACTTTCTTTGAACTAAATTTACATGCGGTTTCCAGCTTAAGAGATTATCTATCATAACACCCACGACTTTATATACGTCTACTCTTTCAATGCTGATACCATTAACTTTTAAGTCTATGTCGTCCTTTAGACCTTTTTTCCCAAATACCATGAATTTGGTCTTTGTAAGATTTAATGATAGTTTGTTTACATTAAACCACGTGTGAAGTTTGGACATATCATTATTAGCCAATTTGACTAATTGGTTGAGATCAGCACCAGAGCAAAAAATAGTCGTGTCGTCAGCAAATAAAATTAATCTTTGGATATCGGATACCTTAACAATGTCATTTATGTAGATTATGAACAGCTTAGGACCTATGACCGAGCCCTGAGGAATTCCACAGGTAATGTCCAGGCAATTTGATTTATTATTGCCCATCTGTACAAATTGCGTTCCATTTGTTAAATTATTTTTAATCCATTTTAATGCGGTCCCTCTTATTTCATATTTATATAGTTTTTCAATCAATATATCGTGATTTATAGTGTCAAAAGCCTTCTTCAGGTCAATAAATATACCTATAGAATATAGTTTGGAGGACAAGTGGCTCTGCATATCACCCCCAAACCACCATACCAACAGTGAAGTTCGGAGGTGGGAACATCATGGTGTGGGGCTGTTTTTCAGCATATGGTACTGGCAGACTTCATATATGGATAAATGGAGAAATGTACCGAGACATTCCTTGTAAGATTCTGCTGCCATCTACCAGGATGCTGAAGGTGAAACGGAGGTGGACATTTCAGCAACACTCAGCCAAGGAAACTCAGTTGGTTTCAGAGAAAGAAAATAAAGCTGCTAGAATAACCCAGTCAATCACCCGCCTTGAATCCAGTTGAAAATCTGTGGAAAGAACTGAAGATCAGAGTTCACAGAAGAGGCGCCCAGAACCTTCAAGATATGAAGATTCGTTTGTGTGAAAGAATGTGCCAAAATCACACCTGAACAATGCATGCGACTAATTTCTCCATGCAGGAGGCGTCTTAAAGCTGTCATTACCAACCAAGGCTTTACTACTAAGTATTAAATACATCTCAGTAAGCGTGTTCAATACTTTAATCCCTGTGCCGTCCCACTTTATTACACATTACTTAATTTTATGGACTTATTTGTTTTGATTTCCTTTGTATATGTGGATTAATTAACAGCCCCATTAGAAATATATTTACTGAGAAAAATGTTGACGCGTTCAATACTTATTTTCCTATGTATACATGTGTTCACGTGTGTGAGAGACTGGGTCTGCACAGGCTGTACTGGGAGCTCAGCGTCTAGAAAGTAGGGCAGGAGGGGTGGGGGTGGGGGTGGGGGGTCACTTGATCCCACCAGCCCCCTCCTCAGCACTGACGCAGATGTAGCACCGTGTTAGCGTGTCTCATGAAGCTGCCAGCCTCAGTCCCTCCCTGCTGTGTTTCCGTTACTGCGTGAGATGAGGCATTCTTTAAGATCTGTTTTCATCCTTTTATTTGGAAAATACCCTGTCTGAAAAGTCTACTTTATCACTGCCATTTAAAATGGAAAGAAGATTTCAGGATGGATGTTCTATTGCCCCTAAGGACATACCTATATGGTTTGCCCTGGTTTCTTGTCAGCGCTGGCGTCAATGTTAGTGTCATGCTTTCTGTGTTGAAGACATCGCAACAACTGCTTGACACGATTGCTTCATTCTTTCAGCATGTGTTTATACTACTGTCTAGTTCTGATACCACCATATTAGGTTCACCTGGGTCAAAGGTTGAGGTCACTTGACATGAAAATTAGTTTCATTTAGTGGGGCAGCAGCCACTTGGCAAAAGGCTTCATACTTCAGGGATCTGTTTATACGAATGTGTAGTTGTTCCTCCACCATGTTTGGCACACCAGGGTCAAGGGTCACATGATAAATGCACCCACTGTCTAGTTTCGTGATTGTTCATGTCCTGGAAACTCCTTGTAACTGAATCCCTCCTGGTCCATTTTTGGCTTCTCCTTTGTATCATTGTGCTAATGTGAATTAACCGTTCATGTCAGCTGGTGAGTGATGATTGAGAGAAGGGTACCACCAAACAGTAGTTTGGGGAAAAAGAAGAAATTCTGTGCTTGGATTTATTATTCTCATTATTCTGCAGGGGATTCATTTTCACATGTTTTCTGGATTGGGAACGATTGTATGCTTCAGTACTTTAAAATTGTAATTAATTGTATAAAAACATTTTCAAGTGTCTGTATGATCAGTCTGTGGGAAATGTAGCATTGCTTCATGAGTTGATTAGTACCACGAGTCTCAAAAAGCCCCAGTGACTGCAAGTGTCACACCAGTAAGTCATGGAAAACTCTATTACCCTCTAAACTGACTTGTGCAGTCAAAAGCAAACACAAAAACTGTATGTAGAAAGACAAATTTGAGAATATAACCTTTGACCTATGAAAAATCTAGGCAGCTGTTGCGGTAGTCATTCATAACCGCACCGTAAAATTTTATCAAAATTGGTTCAGAACTTTTCCGTAATCCTTCTCGTATACGGACCGACAGACAGATAAACAAAACATAACCTCAGACCAACTTCATTACTGCAGGGTATGAATGACTTTTGAAAGTATCATAATTTAGTGGCTCTTTTAAATGTTTTATGTTTAACCTGAGATCAACCAGATTCAGTGCTGTCTTTAAACGGCCTGAGCTTGGCCTCCTGGGCTGCCTGTCAGAAAGAACTTGTGCAGTTCTGTGGCTCTCATTTTCTGA
The DNA here is from genome assembly GCA_029721435.1 of Gymnothorax reevesii. Lineage (NCBI taxonomy): Eukaryota > Metazoa > Chordata > Actinopteri > Anguilliformes > Muraenidae > Gymnothorax > Gymnothorax reevesii. The sequence continues at coordinate 65,979,753 of CM056574.1, read as the reverse complement.
AATGGTGCTTCTTCCCAAGAGGAAATGATATATTCTACTTGTAAATGTGGGAATGAAATACTATACATGTATTAGTAAACAACAAAGGACTGCACGGGATTGATAATTCAGGAACAATAGCAGGTCTGCCGATGGCCTTGCTGCTGTTTTCAGGGAAAGCCTGTGGCTTCCATACCGCCCCCCCCCCCCCCCCCCCCCCCTCTGATGCCCCTCTGCTGAATCCATGTGAGCTGTGAGCACATGGCTACCCTGAGCCCCCTGACGTCACCCCCTGCAGGTGGCTGAACTGGTTCAGCTGTGGCTTAAAGCAGCAGAACAACTAGGTATCCAACTACAAACAGCCTTTAAGTGCATCCCAGGATTCAGCAACACACCTATGAACACACCCATGGTGAGTACACCTATTCTGCCACTCAACTCCCAGGTTTACAACAAGGAAAGTGAACAGCTACTCTAAACACAACTCAACAACCCGGTGTTTAACAACGCATGGCCTGTAGCCCAGGATCCAACAACAAAAGCACTTCAGCCATCTCACGGTCAGCAACATAGCAATTTCATATTCAGCAGCAAAACTATTTCATATGCAACAACACAACAATTGCGTATTTGGAAACACAGACAACAACACAAACAATCCCCCGTTCAACAACACGGAAAGCGCCTAATAATCAACTGTGTGCACCTTTGGAACAGCACAATCAACTATTTGACTACAGATGTATACATAACACTGAATCAACAACAGACACTTATTCAATACCACAACGACCCTCTCTGCAACACTATGAACACCTTTTCAACATCACAGAATCTCTCCTGCAAAATGACCTCTTTTTCTGGTGTGCAACAAACAGCCTCTAAATGAAGTTCAGGATTTGGCGACAACAAACAAGCTGTGTAATTTGTCATTGATTGGTTGGTTTCCATTTGAACTCTTGTTAAAGATGAATGGACTCACTGCCTTACGCTGTGTCCAAGACGTTACTTGGATTTAAAGATGGGGGGGGCTCAGCCCCCATGAGAACTATGACATATTTGCATGAATTTCACACAACAGTACGGGTTATTAACAGTATAGGTTAAAAAGTGTTATAGACTCAATTGCATGTACTGTTGCAATACAGTTAAACAGCAACTATTAACATAATTTTTTGCTGTGCCTTCATAACACTTCCTGAACTTAAATTGCAACTTGATCTTGGCTATGCTAAGTGGATGACAGATGTCATTTCCTCTATTCTTTTAAAATCCATCTTTTAAAATGTTTTTGGTAATTATCTGGGTGTAGTAAAATCCCCAATTATGTAATGTCATCCAGGAGACATGGTAGGCCCCAGTCAGATTAGAATATTGAAGATATTAAAACTTTAACATGCATAACTCAATTTCATGACAAATTCACTGCCATTTTAATTAACACTCATTATTTATCTTAACTTGAGGATCTCCGTATGCTTGGATGTTTCTGTAAAATGAATTTCTGATGTTGATGTAATAAATCATCAAGTGAGGAAAATGACTGTATTGAAAGCAACATCTTCAATAAGCTGCATACTTCTTCAAATAATTTCTGCTATTATGAATGGCCAGTGTCTCAAAGCGGCGTTATGTTATGTTGATGGTACACGCAGTTTTTACACTCAACACTGTCACCAAGAAGCTCTCTACATCAATATAACTACCACCTGCCTCCTTTCATGAAAAGCATATGTCCCATACTGTAGGTTCGAGGAGTGATTGATAAAATTCACCTAGTTAGCAGGTTAACATCATAATAGCTTTATGGCACAAGCCTATGATGTACGTTTTGGGCCAAAAATACTTATTTAAATTACTTAAAATGAAGGAATACAAAATGGAACCCCAAAATATTCTGGATCAGGTTTATGTGACTTGTATACATCTCTTGGTGCTCTCTTTTTAATCTTGCCTCTTCCTCCTAAATACAAGTGATCAAATAACCTTTATATGATGCACCTTGCCTGAATATTCCAACTGATTTCCATAAAGATGGTCAGCATCACTCAATACTGTCAAATCCTTTTGACTCACCTCAGCGATGGAGGTCTCTCCCCTCTCCCTGTGCTCTTGGCCTGACTCAGTCTGTGCCTGGATGTCATCAGGGGTGGTGGTGGACTGATTATTAGCGTATTATTCTTTTCCATCCGTAATTACGATAACAAGCCAGTAAACGAGCTGATCTCCCTTTGTTTTCAGTGCTGATACAAGTGACAGAAATCAAATCATGCTAACACTTTACAGGTCAAGCCAAATTAAGCAAATATTCAATTTGACGAAACGGGAAGCACCTAGTTCCTTGATACATAGGATTCGCTGCTGTTCGTTAGCTTAAGTTAACTAATTACTAAAACCAGTAGTGATGTTGACTTACTTTACTCTTCAAAAATCTCCTGATGTCCATGATGCAGTGGCCAGTGCTGTGCCTCCAAAATAATTTTTTGTCCCCTTTTAAAATTGTTCTGGCGAATGAAAAGGTGAGAAAAAAGAGATCGTTGACCATCGAACGGTTCCCGCAAGGGATGATTGTATTGCCTTTTAGCTCTGTTGAAGGATCCTGCACTAATGTTACTAGCTAGCTAGCTTGGTCAGGAGGTACATTAAAACCGCATGAAAAGGCTGGATTTTCACATGCTGTCAGTTAGCTTGCTAACCAAGCTAACTAACGCGTTAACATAAAATCACTAGCGATCCAGTCGAAGCCTTACAACTTACATACGCTGCTCACAACATTTCAGACACAACATCACATACCAACGACAAAAAATCCCTCAAAATGATAAGTCCCGCTTGAACTGCAGTCCCCTCTGGACAGCTCTATTTTGTTTGAGTTATTTTGGTTAAATTTTTTTTTTTCAGACAATGGGTGTGGGTACTCTATAATGCCTTAAACTTGCCCTCCTGAAATGTTCAGAGCAGTGTAGTCTGTCCACTCACTGTCAATGTTTCCTGCTTTGTAAGTTGGCCTCAGTGCTATTGGTGATAGCTAAAATCACATATCCGGGATGATATATCTGTCATCTGCTCAGCATCTGATATAGACTGATAAGTGACAGAAGGAAACTGTTAATGTTGAAGTAACCCTGTGTGTTTCAGAAAGTACTTAACACCATCTCGTGCAACTAGCCAATGGGCGATATTGAACAATCTTTTGTCACAAAATAATGGACTGGGACAACCATACTATCCAACACAATAACAGCGCATACCTGTGGGCGAAGGGCGACGGTTCCTCATTCTGGACAACGTTACGTCATTATCATGCTACCGTTGAAGCAGACGACAACTAATTAGGGGGAATAAAATCTCATTTATCTCGTCTTTGAAAACAAAAATTCCACAATATTGTATTTTACAATATTTGTTTACTAATTATGATTGTTTAAAACAGCATAATGATTTAGCCCTGAGTTCCCCCTTAAGTTAATATTGTGTTCAATTTGGCCTTGGAAATAAAAGTTGTTTTTACCCCTCAGCCCTCAAGGCTGACGGGGTATTGCTATCCTTCGTGCGGTTGGGTGGGCGGGGGGCGTCTCCAAAAACTTCGACATCGGGCTAAGGGGTATTCCGTGCATTGCACGCCTATTTTTTTTTTTTTGTCAAAGTGTGCGTTTTAGTTTTTTTCTTTTTTTTTTAAGTACCAGTTTGAGAACCGTTTAAGGACTGAAACCATTTTAAAAAATGCCGAGTAGGCACTGGTATCGATTAAAACCCAATCGATACCCAACCCTAGTCTCTCCCTACTCTCACTGAAACCCCTCTTCTTCTCTCATTAGCCCCTCCCCATACTCTCACTGAGGCCCCTCCTCCTCTCCTTTCATTAGCTGTCACCATCATAGGCCCCCTTCCCTTCTCTCTCATTGCCCCCCCCCCCACCCCCACCCCCCCCCCCGCTCTCAAAGAACCGCTCCCCCTCTTTCTCATATTGGTCCTTCCTACTCCCCTTTTTTCCTCCATTAAGCCAACTCTGGAAAAACCTCCAATAATCTCAAAAAGCCTTCATTCATTGTATTTGTAAGGAGGTGCGGACAGAGGGATCATAGAGGAAAGAATTAAGAAGTAAGATGCACAAAGAGATGGACAGAGTATGATGGGTCCAGAATTGAGAGAGATGGACAAATAGTCATGAAGCAGAGAAAAGCTGTTCTGTTTTTCTCTGTACAAATGTGCTGGTGCATCCCACAGCCAGTTAGAACTTAGAACACAGCATCACTGCGCCTCCCAGCCAATCATAATCTACGAAAGCCTGTGACTTCAGACAGCCTTGTAGTCTCATGTGTGTTTGTGCTGTATGTTGTCTCCCAATCTTTCTGTTACCACAGAAACCATGGCTGTTCCCTATGCAATGTCCTCAACAACTGCGCGGGACAGAAGCATCTCATTTTATGGGATAGAGTAAAAAACTACAACGTGCTCACATGCACTTTTATGTGCAGAAACACTTGCATAAGCACGTGCAGAAACACGCATGCACTCCCAACAGTGAAAATGGCGCTATTGCTGGACCGCCTCAAGCACGCACTCACCCACTCATATTCATTCATTCACACTTTTACATGCTCTGGATGTAAGTTACTCACACATTCACTTACTCTCTCAAGCATGCGCACGCACACACTCACACACAACGCGCGCAAGAATGCATCCACAATCAATTTGTCAACTATTTATTTTGTACAGCATTTTTTTCCGCCCGGAATTTCGGAATATCCTTCCCCCCCCCGGCATATAATACGGGATATAGTCATGGGTGTGGTTGTCTGACCGTCCGTCTCTCTGTCTGTAAACATTTCATTTCCAGAGCATAACATGGAAACCGTTCAATATTTTTCCACAAAACTTAGTGTGCACAGTAATCATGACCTGACGCGGTGCCTTTTGCTAATCCAAAGTTGATGACTTGGGGCTAGGGGAACGTGCCGCCATCTGATGGCTGTTGATGGAAAAGTTGGCTCAGCATTTGGACCGTTCCAGTATTACTTGTGTTTTGTGTTTCACGCATATTCTGGGAGCCTTACGCCTAATGTGCCAGTGCCAGTGTCACCCCCCCCACAAAACCCCATGTGCTGCTGTACGTCAGCCCTTTTTTTTTTTTTTTCCTATTCCTGGATTTTTAGTTTGATCAGCTGAACATGGCCTGTGGTCTTGTTGAAGTTCCTGCATTTATTTGCTCACTTTCTTTGTGAAAGCTGGACCTTTCATGGCTGCCTAGGAGGTTTGGGCATGTTTTTCCAAAGGTGAATTCCAAATTTCATGAAACCATCATTCCCCAGCCGTTGGAAATGTTACAGGTTTGCTTGAGAATGAACCCATCTATGTCTTTATTCCATTCCATGTTGATTTGCCTTTCTCTCTACCCAGACAACTGAGTAGTTTCCCTTTGTCATAATTTGAGGTATTGTGAGCTTTACTGTGACTGTAATTTGAGTCAGGCTGTAGTTCTCCATGAAGATAGCATTAGCATATCTCTGTGCTTTTGTCAGTCCCTGCTTTGGTTCTTGGTTTGAGGGTTCTGGCTCATACAGATTTTTCGGTGGGCCGCTGTAAAACTTGCATGTGGTTTTGTTTGCCTGTAATTTTCCCGTCTTCTACTTTCTTCCAAAATCTTTCACCATGTGACGTGCTTACAGTTGTATAGCCAGTTGAGCTAATGTCACGTAAACTAATCCTTGAAACTTTATTTTTGCACTTAACTTTGCCCTTAAGTAGGTTCAAATTCAGATAAAGCATTTTTCTTTCATATTGTAGGACAATGTCACATTCTATATTTGCTGGGTTGCAGCGCTTCTCTGAACCTACATAGGCTACCACTTGTATTGAGAAAAATATTCAAACCCAGAGAGCTACCATACAGGCCAGCACACAGTGCCATTTCTACGCGATATTATCGGGAGAAATACACGAGACACACGCGAGAATATCGCAACGCAGTGTAAATGTATGAGTCACATATATCGTGTATAGGAAAAGTAATGGGCCTAGTGACGGTGGCAGGTGTACATGTGTATCTCGATAAGTCTCACATGAAACTGGTGTCAGTAAGCAGCATTGTTGGTTAACAAGATTCCGAATGTCTAACATCCAGTTATGAGGTTTACGGTCTTACGCGCGTTTAAAATATGGCTCCTGGACAATGTTTGTTTGTTTGTTGTAAGTCTTTGATTTTCTTATGTATTGATAATAATACACTCAAAATATAATTTTGTTAGAATTTAAGAAAAACAAATTTGTTGATGCAACAGAATCCGATTTGTTATTCTATTCTGCACGGCCCCAGCAAATTTTCTGTTGTCACTTTTCATTGGCAAGAATCGATCACGTGCACCAATTTCAGTGTTGTCTGACTGCGAAGGATCTTGAAACGAGCAGGAACGCAATGGGAAGGCGAGTTTTAACCTATGCTATCTTTTCTCTGTATAGGCTGCTAGCCATATGTGGTCGTTCTTTACATTTTAATATTTAGCGACATACATCGACAACGTTATTCTATCTTTATTTTTGTGTCGCAATCTAGATATTTGTGTGTGCAGATGATATTCCTATCCCACCATATTTTATCTTCTGCAAACCAGGTCATTAAATATGAGGAGACTGCCTCTGATGCCTGTTTTTGTTCCTTTAACAGCTCATTGACTTGTCAACAACTTATTGGCATTGGTTAAAAACTCGCCTTACTGTTCACTTCTTGCATTACCATTTCACTGTGAAGAAATAAAAGTACGCACATAAATTATTTCATCTACATGTACATCGGCCGCATCATCAGTTTGTGCAGATTTATTTTAACAAACATCCTAACAAAATAATTTATGGTTCAGTAGTATTAGCAAAACACATTTGTCACTTAATTGTTAGTCTAAAACAATAGGCCTATTTTGTTAATACAGCAACAATTTTACTTTGTTAATAAAACAAACTTATTTGTTAGGCCTACTCCCTGAACAAATTAATTTACATAAAACGTAAGCGAAAACGTGACTATGCCAAACCTCCGTAATATTGACATTTGCACATGTAGGAAGGTACAAACCTATCTGTGTACTCTACAAATATCACATTTGCACGTACATTGAGCTGCACCGTACCTCCTTTCCTTTTAATAATACTCTTCATTTTGAAATAAGTAATTTATGCCCTCAACAGGCACTCAAAAAGTACTCTATCCATCTAAAAAACTATATCACATTGCTGTAACTCTGATCAGTATCAGTGCTTTGTCACTGCAACAAGCAGATTATCATTTGTACAGCAGAATGCCAGTTCAGTGAATTGCCCTCTGACACATTACTACTACTCCCATAACATTCATTGCGGAGCGCGGAGATTCGTGATGGCGCACCATCGACATACGTCTAGTGGAGTGTTGTTAAAAGGAAAGGTGATCTAACACAGTGGTAAACATTCCCCTGTCCCAGCTTTTTTGGAATGTTGTCATCAAATTCAAAGTGAGTGAATATTTCCAAAAAATAATAAAGTTTGAACATTAAATTATCTTGTCTTGGTAGTGTACCTCAATCAAGTATAGGTCAAAGTATTTGCAAATCATTGTATTCTGTTTTTATTCATGTTTGACACAATATCCTAACTTCATTGGAACTGGGGTTTGTATTTCGGATTGTTGTAAACCTTGGGATCATCTTAAGAGTTTAAGATGGGCTTGATGTTTCTCGGGTTTGAATGTAGCAGCTGCATTTGACAAACCCATTTATGGAGTATTTTCGTGGTTAAGCACCAAAATCTTCAACACTTGCACATCATGGAAATGTTATTGAATGTCGTGTACACAATGAATTTGATTTGTGCCAATGAACTGTGATTGGATTAAAACATTGCTATTATTGTGTTCATGCTTTATTTTGCCCAGTTTTTTCTGAGTGGAAGTGTAGGCAGTACCCTGATGCACACTCATGCCTCCCACCCCGCACCCCTGCTGCACTGTACCATTGTGGTGGTTTGTAAACCAGGCCACGAGTAGATTATCCATGTGCATATGCAGGAGCTTATTTCCACACAAGGCTGGTCCTGTGTGAAGTTTCTGAGATAGAATGGAAACAAATGTAGTAATATGTACAAAAGGTGCAGTGTATGATTTCATATTCTACAGAAAGTGGCCTGAGAAAGTGTTTACCGTTCTCCTGATTTCTACAATTAATGCAAACAATTATGAAGAGAATTTGCTGGTCTTGAGACGCGTGGTATTACAGAAAGAGAATCTGAGTAAGTGAATGAAAAAAATAATTTTTTTAATTTTTGGATTTAAAAAGATTGTTTAATGCCCATGTTAAAAACCTCAGTGAAAAGATTACAGGTAAGTGCACATATTGTGTTAAATTTGCAGTCTACTTGGTAGAGATTGTATCACGTGAGTGTAGTGTGTTGAATTTGCAGTCTACTGCGGAGAGACAATATCAGGACCTCGTTGTCTTTGTTGAATTTGAAGTAATTGCAGGATGTATCAGGTGCATGTGGGCCATGTAGTAGTCGTTGAAAGCTGGTGAGTGTAGAGTGTGTTTTGAGCACATGGAGTTTGTACTGTATATGCAGTGTCTGCTGTGTGTTGAGCTGTTGGTCTCCTGTCCCCCACAGACGCTGAAGAGGAAGGAGAAGGAATATGAGCATGAGATGGAGCGTTTGGCGCGGGAGAAGATCTCCACGCAGCAGCGATTGGCGGAGCTGAAAAACGAGCTCAGCCAATGGATGAACATCCTGGAGCTGGAACGCGTGCTGAGGCTGACCACGCAGCCGGAGGATGACCAGGCGTCTACATCCACGGCCTCTGGTACTAACTTTAACCCTGCTCCATGCTGTATTAAATACTCAGTGAATACACTCACTCTGCACTCTGTACCTATATGCACTGTATTATCTGCAAAGACTGTGGACAATGTTGTTGTGGAGTTAAGTTAGCAAAATGATTTATGTAAATATGTAGCTAAATCTTTCCAACATTTGATACAACCCCTGTTCTGAGAAAGTTTTCAAATTGAAGGTGGGCAGAGTGATGGTGCTAGATTGGCCTGCCTGCAGTTCTTATCTAATTGACTGAGAGTGTATGGCTCATTATGATGTGGAGTTTACATTCATCAGCCACTTCTTTAGGTACATTTGTTCAACTAGTTGTTAACGCAAATATCTAATCAGGCAATTATATGGCAGCAACACAATGCATTGAGGTATGTAGACATGGTCAAGATGACTGCTGAAATTCAAACCGAGCATCCGACTAGTTGAAAAAGCTTGTGAAGGACTTTGACCGTGGAGTGGTTGTTGGTGTTAGACGGGGTGGCCTGAGTATTTAAGCAGCTGCTGATCTTCTGGGATTCTCACCCACAACCCTCTCTAGGCTTTACAGAGAATGGTCCGAAAAAGAGGAAATGTCCAGCAAGCGGCAGTGCTCTGGGCAAAAATCCCTTGTTGATGTCAGAGGTTGGAAGAGAATTGGCAGACTTTTTCAAGCTGATAGAAAGCCAACAGTAACTCAGATAACCACTCCTTACATCTCAGATATGAAGAAGAGCATTTCAGAATGCACAACACGTCAAATCTTGAAGCAGATGAGCTACAGTAGCAGAAGACCACACCAGTTTCCACTCCTGTCCCCTAAGAGTAGGAAACGGAGGCTATAGGTCACATGAGCTCACCAAAATCTGACAATAGAAGATTGGAAAAGTGTTGCCTGGTCTGATGACTCGAGATTTCTGCTGTGACATTTGGATGGTAGGGTCAGCATTTGGCGCAAAAAAACATGAAAGCATGGATCTATCTTGACTTGTATCAACCTACTGGTAGAGGAGTGGAATAGATAGTCAAACAGAAGGTAATGCTTTTTCCATTTTCCAAATAGGATGCTGACATTAAAAGAACTTCCGTAGCTTCCATGCTTCTTAGCTTGAAAATGCATAGCAGTGCGTAGATGTAGTTTGTCTTTTGTTGTTTCTTTTTGTTAATGGGTCTTGTGCTTTGGGTCACTTACAAACCCCAATGCCAATGAAGTTGGGACGTTGTGTTAAACGTGAATAGAAAGAGAATGCAATGATTTGCAAATCTTTTTCAACCTATATTCAATTGAGTACACTACAGAGGCAAGATATTTAATGTCCAAACTTATGAACTTATGTTTTGTCTCTTGGGTTTTTTTTTGGGGGAAATATTCACTCATTTTGAATTTGATGCTCGCAACACCAAAAAGCTGGGCCATGGGCCTGTTTACCACTGTGTCACATCACCTTTCCTTTTAACAACACTCAATAAGTGTTTGGGAACTGAGGACACTAATTGTAGAAGCTTTGTGGATGGAATTCTTTCCCATTCTTGCTTGATGTACGACTTCAGTTGTTCAACAGTCCAGGGTCTCCGTTGTCATATTTTGCGCTTCATACTGCGCCACACATTTTCAATGGGAGACAGGTCTGGACTGCAGGCAGGCTAGTCTATTACCTGCACTCTTTACTATAAAGCCACTTTGTTGTAATAAACGTAGATTGTAGCTTGGCATTGCCTTGCTGAAATAAGCAGGGATGTCCCTGAAAAAGACGTTCTTGGCAGCATTTGCTGCTCCAAAACCTGTATGTACCTTTCAGCATTAATGGTGCCTTCACAGATGTGCAAGTTACCCATGCAATGGGTACTAACACATCCCCATACCATCACAGATTCTGGCTTTTGACCTTTGCGCTGATAACAATCTGGATGGTCGTTTTCCTCTTTAGCCTGGAGGACACACTTGTCCACTTTGCATCAGTCAGGCCCAAGAAGCTGGCGGCGTTTCTGGGTGTTGTTGATACATGCCTTTCGCTTTGCATGGTAGAGTTTTAGCTTGCACTTGTTGACATAGCAACAAGCTGTGTTAACTGACAATGGTTTTCTGAAGTGTTCCTGAGTCCTCATGGTAATATTCTTTAGAGAATTATGTCAGTTTTTAATGCAGTGCGCCTGAGGGACCGAAGATCAGACATTTGGTGTTGGTTCTCAGCGTTGCAGCTTAGATGTGGAGATTTCTCTGAATTCACTGAATCTTTTCATGATGAGGACTGTAGATGATAAAATTCCAAAATTCCTTGCAATGCACGCGGAGAAACGTTGTTCTTAAACTGTTGGACTGTTTGCTCACGTTGTTGTTCCCAAACTGGTGAACCTCGCCCCATCCTTGCTTGTGAACAACTGAGCCTTTCAGGGATGCTCCTTTTATACCTGATCATGACACTCATCTGTTTCCAATTAATCTGTTCACTTGTGGAATGTTCCAAACAGGTGTTTTTGGAGCATTCTTCAACTTTCCCAGTCTTTTTTCGCCCCTGTCCCAGCTTTTTTGGAATGTGTCGCAGGTATCAAATTCAAAATGTGTGAATATTTCCAAAACAACAATGACGTTTATCAGTTTGATAAACGTCATTGTCTTTGTTGTGTACTCAATTGAATATAGGCCGAAAAGGATTTGCAAATCATTGCATTCTGTTTTTATTCACATTTCACACAACGTCCCTACTTCATTGGAAATGGGGTTTGTGTATAAATGGGTGATAACAGCCTCCTGAACCTACTAGCCTACTTGTATGGGAGAAATGTACACTGATAACGCCTATTCAACAGCCTGATAAGTCAAACCAGGTGATTTCATGAAAGATTTACTGATAAAGGAATGGATGCCAGTGCAAATAACAATAATGTATGCATAAAAGCCTGAGACAAGAGAACAGGTGCACACAATATTTGGGAATGTGCAGAAACTCTAAGAATGTGTTGCAAAAAACTCTACCTATGCATGGAAAATACAACATTAACTTTCTGTCTCAGTGCAACTAAATGTGCTCTGCAAGCTAACAATTGTTTAGTTGTAAGTTAGGCTACTTTGACTAATGACTATGCATTCGCAGGTAAATGGCTGACTTGTCTTAAACATTTGCACAAAGCAGAATCATATTTCATTGTAATTTAATGTGCATGTAGTGTGAAAACATTCAAGGCTAAGCAATCTAATAAACAGGACAACTATACAGCCAGCAAGCTAGCTGATATTAAAACCACTAGCCTGCTTCACTTGGGTTATCCATCAGCTGTAGCTTGCCAACAGTTTACGGATAATCCTCCTCGAGTGGAGGACACACACCTTGCAGGAACTGTCACTACCTTGGCTTTGCTGTTGTGTCACAAGTGGTTATCACCATGAGGGACGATCATGTTTGAAGTATTGGACAACTTTGCTGACAGGAAAGCTGCCCTCCACCAGTGAGGTGTACCATGAAGCAAGTCCAACTTGAGCCTGGCTTTCTTTGCGTGAGCTGGCTCGACAGAACCTTAACTCGCAGACAGAGATGCGATGTTACTATGGCAGGTTAAAAGAGAGCCATCTATGTGAAATTGAAACCCTCAGCTTTAGGCTCAACGTAGCTCATTAACCCACTAATCTCACATTGCTGCACTCCCTGCAGTTCACCCTCGGTATCTTTTCAGAATTGGAAATCCTTCCATTTCTTGGACATCACCCACTTTTTAAAGCAAAAAACCGTTTTGGAGGCTATCATTATGCTTTGCTTACCACATCGCATTTGTTTACATCTTAGTTTTTGTCAACTGGGACACATGACTTACGGTATCAGAACACTGGTCAGGAAGTGACCGTGCTGTGTGCGCATGGTGAAAATTGGAACTTGAAGTGATTGCAGCATGTTTGATGGAAATACTGCTGGGTTTTTTTTTTAAACAGCGTTACTTTGACTTCACCAGGGAAGCTGTATTGTGCAAGATGACAATCATGGTGTACAGAACACCAGCACATGTCTATTCAAAATCAATTATTTTTGATATTATTTGGATTTTCTATGATGCAATATAACTTTTTTATATTGTTATGAACTTGTCTGTCTATCTGGCCCTTTGTGGACATAATTTAATCCAGAGCCTTATTCTTGAACTACCGTGCCCTCCATAATTATTGGCACCCCTGGTTAAGATGTGTTCTTTAGCTTCTAATTAATTTTTTAAATAATATAGGACCTCAATGGAACAAGAGAGAAAAATCCAACCTTTAATTCAAGTGCATATATTCAGTGGGGAAAAAAATCACACATTAAGAAATAATTCTTTTACATCAAATCCTGTGTGCCACAATTATTAGTACCCCTGATGTTAATACTTTGTACAACCCCCTTTTGCCAACAAAACAGCACCTAATCTTCACTCTCTTCAGCTCACTCCACAGGTTTTCAATGGGGTTTACGTCTGGGGCTGAGATGGCTATGGGAGGAGCTTGAACCATTTCTGTGTAGGTTTGGCCACATGTTTAGGGTCATTGTCTTGCTGAAAGACCTAGTGATGACCCATCTTCAGCTTTCGGGCAGAGGCTACCAGATTTTGATTTAAAATGTCCTGCTATTTCAAACCGTTCATGATGCCATGCACCCTAACAAGGTTCCCAGGGCCTCTGGAAGAGAAACAGGCCCACAGCATCACCAATCCTCCCCCATACTTCACAGTAGGGATGAGGTGCTTTTCTGCATACTCATCTTTTATGTTTCGCCAGACCCACTTAGAGTGCTTGTTGCCAAAAAGCTCTATCTATCTTGGTCTCATCTGACCAAAGCACACGGTCCCAGTTGAAGTCCCAGTACCGCTTGGTGAACTCCAGACGTTTGCGTTTATGATTGTGAGTTTTTTCCGTGCATGCATCCCAAACAGCTTGTTGGCATGTAGATAGCGCCTGATGGTTGTTTTGGAGACTTTGTGACACCAAGATGCTACCATTGTTGCAATTCTTTAACAGTGAGCTTTGGAGAACTTTTTATTTCTCTTACCATCCTCCTCACTGTGCGTGGTGATAAAATAACCTTGCGTCCTCGTCCAGGCTTGTTTACCACTGTTCCAGTTGTTTTAAACTTCTTAATGATTCCTCTGACAGTAGATATTGGCAGGTGCTGACAAGTGGCTATTTTCTTGAAGGCATTGCCTGACTTGTGAAGGTCGACACACATCTGCCTTACTTGAATGGTGTGTTCCTTTGTCTTTCCCATGTTGAAGAGTGGATAAGAGAAATGGCCTCTGTGTCACGTCATATTTATACCCCAGGGAAACAGGAAGTGATGGTTTCCTAATTAAATGTTCCTAGATCCTCTGATCAACTTTGTAAACTACTGTAGAAATGACAGAAATACTTCAATTACATTTATTTCCCAGGAATTGTTTGGGGTGCCAATAATTGTGGAACAGGTGATTTTATGAAAAATAATTTCTTAGTCAGGGATTTTTTTATTTCCCTTAAAAGTTGAAGGTTACATTTTTCTACAATTTTCAGAGTGAGAGTATGCTTCTGCAATAAAAATTGAATTTATTTTAAGGCTTTTAACACATCTTAACCAGAGGTGCCAATAATTATGGAGGGCGCTGTATATGGTGGATTGTTCTCAACCTTGGCAAGAATAACTATCACAATAAGAACCTGTATGCTTGCCAATTTGAAGGTCATTTGACAAATTTTTATGGAGATTTTGTTGTTTTTGCTCTTAGACAATTCAGTATTGGGGGTACCATTTTATGTGCACAGTAAATGGTCATGGGTACTTCAGTCTAATGCCTCGCCGAATGGGGGGGATATGTCTTAGTCCCATTTGAGACAGGCTCATATCTAGTTTTTCGTACATTTTACTCAACATTTTGTATATTTATAGAATTGAGACATTTGTAAACCCATGTGCCTTTACTTGCTGGTATTAAAAATGCTTATTGAGCTCTATGATTTGTTATTCAGGACTGTGTTCTGCTGTTCAAATAAGCTGTATAATTATGTAGAAACGTTGCTGTGTGGTGGCATCATATGGGGAGGCTGCTGTGCTGACTGTGTGTGTGTGTGTCTGTGTGTGTTGTAGAGGGAGAAGACAACGTGGATGATGATGCAGAGGAGGACCGCCTTCAGCCACCACCTAAAGTGCCTCATCTTGCCAAGACCACGCCCACCTCTGCCCCAACCCATCTATCCCAGCTGCTGGTCCCGCCTTCTGTCACTCCTCAAGGCCCAGGCCTCGCCCACACACCAGTGGTGACTTCTCTAAGCATGCCCAGTGTTATCGCTCACGCGTCAGTCATCCAGAGCAGCACCAAGCATGTTGCTCCCCCTGTTCTCTCCTCTGCCCCCCAGGCGATTGGCCCCGCCCCTTGCTCCACCCCCCAGCCAATCAGCCATATCACTGTGCACCCTGTGGCTCACCTGTACCCCCCCACTGCCATGATGAGTCAACTCGCTCACGCGTTAAGGCCTGCGCAGTTGAACTCGCTAACCTCTGCGCAGCTGAACATGCTAACACCCACGCATGTGAATACACTTACTCCTGCACATGTGAGCACGGTACTGACTGCGCACATGAACACACTGACACCCACCCACGTGAACACACTTACCTCTGCACAGATGAACACACTGGTGACTGCCCAGGTGAACACTGTAAAGGCCACCGGGGTAAGCACATTAACACAGACCCCAGTCAACACCCTGACACCTGCCCAGGTAAACACGCTAACACAGACCCCAGTTAACACCCTGACATCTGCCCAGGTAAACACGCTGACACAGACTCCAGCTAACATGCTGACTCCTGCCCAGGTGAACACGCTAACACAGACTCCAGTTAACACCCTGACACCTGCTCAGGTAAACACGCTAACACAGACCCCAACTAATATACTGACCCCCACCAAGGTAAACACACTAACACAGACTCCAGCTAACATACTGACCCCCACCCAGGTAAACTCAATAACACAGACCCCAGTAACCATGCTGACCCCCGCCCAGGTAAACACGCTAACTCAGACTCCAGCTAACATGCTCACACCCGCCCAGGTAAACTCGCTTACACAGACCGTGGTGAACACCCTAGCACCTTCCAAGGTGAACACGCAAACGCCGACCCAGATGAATTCCCTGATGCCAGCCCAGTTAAACTTGCCAACTCCGACCCAGGTGAACTCTTTGACAGCTGCCCAAGTTAACGCGCTTACATCGACCCAGGTGAACACTCTTACATCTGCCCAGGTTAACACGCTAACGCATGCTCAGGTGAGCTGCCAACCTGCTGTTGTCACACATTCCCAGCTCATGGGCCCAACAGTCCTCAACCCCGTCACCATGGTGACTGTGCCCTCCTTTCCAGTAAGCACGCTCAAGCTGGCTTGAGGACCGTAGTTATCAGAGATGCAGCCATTGGAGCTCTGCCTTACCAAAATTCTAAAGAGCAACTCGGCACATTCCGAAAAATGCTTTAAATTTACAGTGGAAAAATAATATTTACATATGTATTTAGTGGACTGTAGTGAGAACTCAGTGTTGTCAGTGTTGCAGTAAGTATTGTGGTTAGCTGATGGAATTCTGGGAATTCTGACTGTAAACTGCCCCGCCGGCCCTCTTTGGATAATGACATCAAATATACTGCCTCCATCATTGGTTTATTGGGGCAGATGTTATTATGTCATCCCCCACCGAACACCAAAATGGCTTGTTTTATAAGTTGGCTGTTTTTTTGTTGTAAATTTCCATTATCATTCGCTTAAAGTCATCTGTGGGTGTATGGGTGTATGATTTTGGCATTGTACTGTTTGCGTGGAGAGGGCATATTATGAGATGGTAGTGTCGTTATGTATAGCATGATATGAGACAGTACTGCTATGTCTGGGTATAGCATAATGTAACTACTGTTGGTCTGTATGGGTATGCCAGGATATTAGACTGTACTGTCGATGCATATGCGTTGCTAGTATGTGTGGGTAGAGCATGATGTGACTGTTGACTCGTATGGGTGTAGCATGATGTGAGGCTGTACTGTTTTTTTTTTTTTTTTTTTTTTTTTGGTATGGGTAAGGCATTATGTGACACTTCTGTCCTTAAGTATGGGAAGAGCATGATATGACAGTACCGTTGTGTATGGAGTTGCATGATGTGACTGTACTGTTAGGGGTATAGTGTGATGCAACATCTGTTGGCATGTAGGGACAGAGCATGTAAGACTGTACAGTTTGCATGGGTGTGCATGAGTGAAGCATGATGTCAGACTGTAGTGTTGGTGTGTGTATGTATATCATGATTTCACTGTTCTGTCGATTCAAGTGGGTATAGCATGATGTGAGATTGTACAGATGTTACGTATGGGTATGGCATAATATGACTATACTGTTGCCTTGTATGGGTTTTGCATGATGCAACTGTACGGTTGGTGTGTATGATGTGAGATAGTACTGTTGGTGTGTATGGGTATTGTACAGGGCTGCCCAAATCATGTTCATTGAGGGCCGAGAACTGCTAGTTTTCCACCCTCCCTTCCCCTGGTAGTCAGGTGTGATGGTAGTTTGGCCAAGCAGTGGCAATATTCGTTCATTATTTGTCGAGTAGAAGAGACGACCAGGACTGGATTTGAATTCGTGGGCCAAATGTGGGCAGCCTTGGTATAATATATTGTGACTGTACTGCTGATATGTATAGGTAATATGCAGTGGTTCTACAAATGATATGTATGTAATAGGTTTTTCTGTCGAAGTGAAACTTTTCTTTGCAAACAATGGGCTGATATAACTTGTTTTCATGGAAGCACTTCAATCTGGTACTCTCCAATCCCCCTGCTGAACACCGATCAGTACCGCAGTGAGACCAGATGCGTTTGACTTTTTCTCGCTTGATGCCACAGTTGCTGTAATTGGATTGTCATGAGGATGTCCTCGTGTGGTTTATTTGTTTGATATTTCTCTGAGCTTTCTATCTCAACAATTTGTATTTTTGGGGGGGGAAAAAATGTTTCTGAAATATAGTCGTTAATGTGTCTACAAATGTGCTTACAGGCTCACTCAGTGCTTCTGGACTGTGTGGATTTCTGTCTCAAGTGTCTGACAGAGTGATGTGCAGTGAAGGATCTGTAGCCACTGGGGGCAGCAGTGCATTTGGTGGATGGTGTCATCGCTGTCGCTTCAGTTAGACCAGTATGCCTGTTTGAATCTCACTTGACACTGCTGCGACTAGACCAGTGATTCCCAAATTCGATCCTGGATGCCAACGGTGTATGCTGATTCTTGTTCCAACCTCAATTGTAATTTAATTATTTTAGCAAGTTTTTAATTTTAGGTGCTTTTCATGCAAGATTCCTTAAAATCTTAATCATATCACCACAGAAATAGCATTGTATGTTATGCTATGGACATGTAGTGCTTAATGTGCTATATTGCAAACATGTACTTGCATAGAAGGAGGCAAATAATCTCTGATCAATTTGAGACTGATCTGAATCAGTGGGCTGCTAATTACTGAAAATCCAGATACCTGGCTGCCAGTTATAGCCATGTGATAGATAATGAACAATTCAAAGTAAATGATCAAGAGGCAAACCTGCTTGTATTGATGGTTGGCATTATTTTTCTTTCTTAAACAAGTTGGCAGCCTTTTACCTCAGTGGTTAATGTTACCTTTTTGTTATGTAATTCTTTGCCATTTTGCGAGCAGCATAATATAAACTTGGGGATTGAATTTAGTCTTAACGGTGTTACATTTTTCTGCCGTAATGTTGATCAATAAGATTCTTAATCCACCTAAAAGTTAAAAGCAGGTTCAAGATAAATTAGCAACTTGTTAAAAAATTTTGTTACAGTTGTGTTTGGAACAAAAACCATCATAAACAGGGGGCCCCCAGGACCAAATTTGGAAACCACTCAGCTCGACCATACCACTGTGATTGGCAGTAGCGTAAACAGCAGCCAATCAGACCTCCCTTTCTTGTTCAGAGGGTGGCAGAAAGAGAGTGCAAAGAAAAATCCTTTTCAGGTGCCTATATTTCTTAAGTTGTAACCTCTGAAATCATTTTATGAATCATGTTTGTACACATATATACACGCAAGTACAGAGTATGTACGTATTCTATTGTGGCTATATATACGTATATTTTTTGATTCAAAGATTGGCTGTTTTTTCATGTTTGTATTGCATTTTTTTCCATTTGTTTAATCTCTCATGCTTGTACTGGGGCCACACAAAGTACTGTACACCATACCGACAGCCGGACTGAACTCTTGATATTATATATGAAATTATTCATTTTCTCTATGGAGAAAGTTAGGTATCAATTGCCTGTGGATTGTAGGCTGAATTTAGATCTGTTCATCCATAATGTTGGAAGTGAAAAATGCTCAAAATGAATAAATCATCATATTTACAGAACATTTGTGTGGACGATTTTTTTTCCCCTTTAGTTTCTAAATTGACTGTACGAATGAAAAAGCGACCACAACACAGTCATTTTATTAATTGTGTACAATATTCTACTGCCTTTAATCCTCTATGAATTTATATTTATTACATGAAGACATTTAATTAAGGAATTTCTGACAACCACGAGAAAGGACATAAAAAATATTAAAAATCAGACCCCAATCACACTGCATGTAAGGAGAAGACACACATGGCTGCAGTGGTTTGAAGAAAATGGCAGTGCACCCATTGCTACAGTGCCTTTCCCCTTTGATATGCATGTTAACGTGAACCATTGCCAGTAACTGCTCTCCGTACCGACCAAATACATCTGCAATAATCAGTTTTCAAACGTATCATATGTGAAGTGTTATACACTAAATTACTCCTTTCCTGCAAGACAATTTTGAGAAATAACCCATTTTCCTTCATTAAAGCTGGAATCTCACTTTCCACCACTGGTACATAGAATATGGCAATTAAGATTTGAGTTACAAAATAAAATATTTGGCCTCTAGATTATCAGAGCCGTTCATCTCATGATGAGGTCTTCATAAGGAGGTTTATTCCCAGCGCCTGTTGGCAACTGAGTCCATTTCTGTCCATATTAATGTTGCAGTGGATCAAGAACTGAAAGCTCAATATGTTACTATATGTTGGGGAAAAAAAGCAAAGATCATCACCATGCCACCCTGTTTCCTGGTCACTTAGTTCTCTGGTTTTAGCAGTGAATGAACGCAACAGAGAACAGACACTTCTCCACTGAAGACATTGAGAAGGCTCCAAGTGGTATGGGGGTCTGTTGATATGGTGCTGGTCGGGTTGCACATTATGGAACTCCATGCTTCCCAGCTTAACCCCACCTGCACAAGGTCTCTTACGCAAGGCTCCAGTGACACCAGGGCTGGAGTGGTCTTTTTGGATCAAAAAAAAATGACCTTTTCAATATCTCAATACCACCATTAATGTTTCCCCACCCTATCATTTGGACCCTGCTCTCACTGGATTTAAGTAGTCACTACTTTTGTAACAGAATGTTCCTCATACACATTGTTTAAACTCACAATGGCCAGGTACTCAAAATTGCACCTCTTTATGTTAAATACCCAGCAGAAACCTCAACCAATAAAAACAATAATTTACAATGGGTGTCAGTGCTTTAGTTAAATGTTGGTCCAAAAACAAGAAACACAACAGTCCTCTGAGTTGGACACACTTTCGAGTTCTGAGTGCACACGTCCTAAAAGAAGGCATTTCCCAAGACACACTGCGAAACGCACATGACGTAAATAACAGATATGTTATCATAAAGTACAAGGAAAACATTTTGCATGTAAAATCGATTCTTCTTCAGAAAAATAAATCCCCTGCCTGTTTCTATAACCATCTACAGGTATACTCTGCATGTGAAAAATAAGAGAGAATTTGTGGTGTCACCCGCAGCAGTGGGTACATCGCTGCCTCTGATGACTCTTCCCACCCTCACCTTACAGCCCTCCCATCTAACCCTGAACCCCCACCCAAACCCTCCATGCCTAACCCCAACACTAACACGAACCATAACGCCACAATGGAATCTGAACATACCCACTCGCACCACAGATATCATCAGTCTGACCACAAACTCTAGCTCATCAGGCTTTGTGTCTTTCGCCTCCACGGAGTAGCCCGTTGGCAACGTGAATGTCTGAGGGAGGGGCCAGAGGCACGAGACATGACCAGTCACCAACTGTAAGACAAGCAAACAACCTTACAGAAGGGGCTATGATGTCAAATCAGGACATGTCAGTTGAGCAAGAGCACACTCCCCAGGAAGACGGGGCAGGCAGGGTTGCAGGAAGTACTCTGGCATGTCAGAGATCGTCTGAGGTGGGGATCCTCGCTCACAGGATGAGGTATGGACAAGTGAAGGGTGAGCTGTTGGAATGGACAGCTAAGGGAGGAGAGGGCGGTGTTAGTTGGCCTCGTTCTGTGTATTCATCTTCTGCTGAATCCTCTGCAACATCTCCTGCATCCGCCGGAGCTGAAAATGAGAGAAAACCACTGATTAGACTCTCCTTCACCTGTCATGTGTTAAGGAGATCAAGGCTCATAAATTGAGCGCCCAGTCTTGTCACATAATGAAGACAAGAATGGCTGAAAACCTTGAGCTGTCAACCAATTGCCAAAATGATGGGTTACAAAATTGTCCTGTCGAGGGGTTACCAATTGTCACCCCTGAGCCAATTATGTGCAGATCCCAGGAGGCTTTATGCCTCTGCAAACAACCGAGCAGTCCCATAAGTCTACGGTCTTGGGACCTTCATGCTGATAGGTCTATAGTCATATCACTATCATTCCAATGGATCTATAGTCATGACAACATCATATCAATAGGTTTATAGTGAAGGCACCACAATTATGCAGATGGGTCAATAGTCAGGGCATCATATCAGTGAACCTACAGTTAAAGACACTATTGTACCAATGGGTCTATAGACATGACACTTTTATACTAGTCAAGACACAATCATAGTTATGGGTCCATAATCATGACACAATCATGCATATTGATCCGCTGTTAGGATACAGTCACACCGATGACATGACATGATACAATCGTATCAATGGGTCTATATATATGATATTATCATGCTGATGGGTCAACAATCAAGAGACCATCATACTGATTGGCCTATAGACATGACACCATCGTACGCAATGGGTCTATTGTCATGACACCATCATTATGCTGGGTCTATATTTCTATATTCTTGAAACATTGATGGGTCTATATCTATGATGCCATCATATCAGTGGGTCTACCGTCAAGAGACTGTCATACCGATGGGACACCATCATTCTGAAGGGTCTATATCAAATTCTTCAAGTCTGACCACTCAGTGGCCATGTTGGCAATGGTCCCAGCCAGTTATTTCGGGCTTACATGACCAGGTACTGGTTTCACAAAGACATTGCAAACTTTTAAAAACATGCTAAGTCCTCTCATTGCTAATTTTGTGATTCATGAAGACCACGCATCACACACAGGTCGCAAAGAGCTCGCTGAAATCAGTAAATCGCAATCGCATCACTAAGCCCCCGCAAGATTTTGGCAAGATTTCACAAAGCCCAAGTTAAATTTGGGCAATTCCAATCAGATTGCTATCCTTTAATGAACTGGCCATTTTTAACCGGGGCTCCTGACTGCATACAGAGTGTAGAGAGGATTACAAATTGGCATTGTTTCTCGAGCTGGAAGAGGAAGCTCATCATGTTTTCAGCCAAGAAAGGGTTATCCTTGATATGATCAACCTGATAGAGTCTCTGAATGGCATAAAGCTTCTAAACTGATTTTGGTTTCCAAGACATGTCATCCTTGAATTGGTTGAACTTATTAAGGAAAACATGGAAAGCCCAACACAAAGGTCAAGGGTGATTCGCGTGCATTTGCAGCTGTTGTGTAATTCGGTTTTATTTCACGGGGTTTCTCCTGTACTCTTGTGGGGATCTAAGGGGTCGTCGCCAGGCATCGGTATCTTGCGTAGTATTACATGTATTTACTGCATATATGAGGAAGGCACTTCTTTTCTTCAAGTGCCCGCACAAACATGATCGCCAATAAGAAATAAAAGGGTATTTCAATGAACGGCGTCGGCGAATCCAAAACATCATTGGTTGTATTGATGGCAGCCTTATTGCTGGAAAGAGACAGTCCAGTAATGGCAATATTTTAATTTGCTGCAAGATGTAAGCAATTAATGGATAAGAGATTAGCGTTAATGAGCTCAACAACATAAATTTCGAAATTTTGTCCCCAGATGTTTCGCAATCCGACAAGCGACCAATACCCCATCTACTCTTGGACTGAACTGAACTGTGAGCCTGTTGCAGGTACACTATCTGCATCACTTAAAAGAACACAAGAGATGGGCATGATGAAAGGACACATTCTAGTCCTGACTCGTCATATAGTGACGCTACCTGTCCAAATGCGATATACAATATAAAAGGGAGCTTTTGATGTTTTTTTTATTTGAAGCTTATAGGGTTAGGGTTCAGGTTAAGGGTTCGGGGATAGGTTTTGTTTAAAACCGGCGTCGAATAAGGACACCAAAGCGTCCTTTTGCTTCGTATATCGACGCTTGGTCAGGTAGCGTCAATATTTGATGTGTCTAGATGAGACTGGGCTCGAAAAATTGTAGGAAGATGGGGCCACGCACGAATTGTAACGTCACTAAAAGCGACGCTCTTGTGGATAATTGGCAAAGGTTTTTGTGAATTCCTTGCTTCGCTGAAGTTGCTTGGTCTCTATCGCTTTACTAAGCCCTCGCATTGCTAATTTTTTGCAGGGTTTTTGTGAAACTGGTCCCAGGCCCCTATCTAAATGAATGGGAAGAGAGCCATAACTTCACTTTCAATGTTCTTTTGGACATAAAAAGAACATGTATAGAATCACCAGTCAAATCTGGAAAAAAAATGCTTAAAAAGTTGGCAACTTTGCTAAAAAATAAGGCATAAAACACTTTTTTTGCCCATAGGTTAAACTGTAGTTATGACACTAACTTCTTCTACGGATCGCTGTGATGCGATGACGTCAGCTCATCCCACTGAGCAGAATGATACACACTCAACGAGCACAACCAACCAGAGCACTCCTACTACAAACTACAAACTGAGTTGAAACTATCGTGAATCTGAACTGTGTGCATGCATTAATGCAGCAACACAATTGGCTAGATATGCTTCCCAGTTCCACTGAATATTGCAGATTGAAGATTGGCTTTTGAGGGAGAGAGACAGAATGTGTCATACAACTATCATCTCTGGCATTTCAGACATTTCTATTCCAAATGCTTTTGCTTAGCGTGTTGTCTCTCCTCTATAATGTTTCTGTCAATATTCCTACATTTGCGACTCCATAATATTGATGGGCCTATAGTACTGACACCATAATGCCAATGTGTCCGCAGTCATGACATCAACACGAACAAATAATTTATTAATGATGCATCTTTTTGCCACCATGATAGGACCATGGTCATGCCACTGCTATAACACAGAGTCTGTAGACACAAGTGTCAGACTGTGGGACATAATGACAGGACAACAGTCATGCTCCTGTCATTCCAAGTACTAAATAGAGTCAAACTGAAGGGCCTATAGTGAGAACTCTGTCATACAAGCCAGTCTTTATGACATCATCATGCTGAAGACTATCGTCGCAGCACTGTCATAAATATGGATAATGAATGTAAGAAGACTTTACCTATTTAATTTGGTTTGAAGGAATTGTAGATAAATTCCAAACTCACAGAAAAGATAATCTTGCCATTTGCTTTGAAATGATTTTACACTGAAACTAGAAAAGCACTCAGAGAGCGCAGACCTCCGCCAGGGGGCAGCAAACCGAAAAGCACGGCGATCAGAACTCCAGCCCATTGGAAAGACTTGAAATGTTGAACTTTGGCATATATCTCAGCAGTACTTTGGCCTAGATATGCCAAAATTTAATCAACTCTTCCTTGACTTAATACCCACCTACCCTGAAAATTTCATCAAAATCCGGCCATAAGTTTTTGAGTTACGTTGTACACAAACAAACCAACAAACAAACGCCACCGAAAACATAACCTCTTTGGCGGAGGTAATAATGTAGCATATATTTCTCATTTATAAATCTGTGTGCATGCAGCTCGGCTGCATTGCAATGAAAGCAGCTGCATAAACAGAACATTTCAATGATGATGGGGAGTTGTCGTGGGGTTGGATGGTAGAGGTGCTTATGAACAGTGAGCTCTGATTGGCTTTGATTTGTGTTTGCAACAGATAGAGAATCAAAATGCCATGCAAATATGGTGGCAGCTTCATGTTTCAATAATTTTAATGAAAATATACAATCAATAAATAACAGAAAATAGCATATTCAGAGAACACAGAACTCCCACTTAACAATACAGAGCCCCCCATGTTGAGCAGAGCTTCCACAGAGGGCCTGGGATTTCTAGATGAGGCACAGGGTCCTTACAAGCAGCACAGAGTAAACAGGCCTCCTGCAGAAAGCACACAGCTCCCAAAAACAACAAAGAGAACTAACTTAGGACAGAGCTCCACATCAAAGCTGGGAGCTCCCGGACAGCATAGAGCTCCCTAAGAGAGGACAGAACCCCATTGGAGTACAGAGGTCCCTAAGATCACAGCACTCCCAAAGAGAGGACAACACTCTCTAGGAGTACAGAGCTCTCTGAGAGAGAAGATCCCTAAGAAAGCGTAGAGCTCCCTGAGAGCACAGAATGAGCACAGAGCTTTCTTAGAGACCACATAGCTCCCTAAAAGCACAGTGCTCCCTACGAGTGCACAGAGCTCCCTACGAGCACAGAACTCTCAAAGAGCACAGAGCTCTCTGAGAGAGCGCATAGCTCCCAAAAAGCACAGAGCTCCCGACAAGTGCAGTGAGCTCCTTAGGAGCACAGACCTCCATAAGAAAGCACAGAGCTTCCTAAGAACACAGAACTACCTGAAGTAGCACAGGGCTCCTTAGAAGCACAGAGCCTCCGAAGAGATCACATAGCTCTCTGAAAAAGCAAAGAGCTTCCTGAGACAACACAGCTCAGAGCTCCCTGAGACAGCACAGTGCTCTCTGATGAGGACAGAGCTCCCTGAGAGGACATAGAGCTTCCAAACAGAGCACAGAGCTCCCTAAGAGAGGGCAGAGCGCTACAAGACCACAGATCTCCTTAAAGGGGAACTGAAACAATAAAAAAATAGAAGAGACATAAACTCTGTTTGAAAAGATGATTAGTTTTGATCTGTTCTCAATTAATCTCTTTGCAACAGCATGTTCACTGCAAAGATACACAACATAATCAGAGTCATTTATCCTCGTTGGTAAGACATGAAATAAACCATTATTTGCATGCAAAATTGGGAACAATATACACTGCCCGGCCAAAAAAAAGTCACCGCTTGGAAGTTAATGAACAAATTCTAAAATTGGATCATTATTGCGGTTACTAATATGTTTCAGATGGCAATAATCATTTTAACCCTGACTGATGAAGTGCGTCACTATTCATTTCTTACAAAATCATGTCGGAAAACACATTCCCTGATGGTGGAAAAGATGTTACAGTATTTCAGAACTGGCAAATTATTGGCCTGTATTTAACAAAGAAAACCATGAATGACAAAAACAAGCAGGAGGAATCATTTTCACAAACAAATTTTCCACCACAAAGTCCTGACCTTTAACATAATAAAAGTTATTGGGATGTACCCAAGACCACTGAGTGGTTCAACCATTATGACAAGAAGACAAGATCTTGGACAAAAATCATGGCATTTCTGATCGAAAAGAAATGTTCTGGCATTGCATATAGATGTTAAAACAATGACAAGACGAATATGCACTGTAATCAAAGCTACACGGGTTCCAACTAAGTATTTGAGTGTGCGACTTTTTTTTTGGCCAGGCAGTGTATGTACCATTATTCACAATTTTGAATACAAATAGTTTATATTTTCATTGTTTTAATTTAACCCTTTATGTTCCGGGGGTAATGCAACAGTACTTCAGCCAAATCCGATGGGCTTGATAAAGAAACATGACAAATTATGTATGGTTAACAATTTACTCTTTATCTCTTCAATTACGCAATATCAGTGTTGAAATATGAAGATGGGGCGGATCTGAGGACGTGTGGTACTGGCAGACCCAGTTTTTATGAACTGCTGTAGTGATTGGTTGGTAGGCTCAGGAGTTCTCTGAGACAGGGTTCGAGTTAGGGGCCGGCTCTGATTCTGGTTCTGTTTCTGTCTCCGGTTCTGGCTCAGTGGGCTGTACCTCCTCGTCTTTCTCTCGGATCAGTTTCTCCGTCTCGCTGTCAGCCACTACCGGCGTCGCTGGGATGGGGAAGTCTGTACCACTTTCCCGAGTGAGCTTACTGCACAGAGACACACACATCGTACACACAAACACACGCACAAAAACCATATAACAATGCACAGATGACAAATAAACACACATTCAAACACAAAAAGAGTAAGAGCAGATACAAAGATATCTCACAGGGCAGTGCATGTGTACTGGTGTACACGCAACAGCTATACCGTGCTAAATGTGACATTAAAAGCTCTTAATTCACTTTGTATTTATTCCCATATTGAGGCATCCAGAATATTCTTTTATTCCTACAAGTAATAAAAGACAAGTTCACTTTTTGCTACATCTATACTGCTTGAAAAAAGGAGTAAATATCAAATGTACAATCCCACCATTAAACATAAACTACATTTTATTACTGACTGATTTTATTTTTCAATGTTATGTATAAACACTCAGTTATGTACACACAAAATTAGGTAAATATTTTGCTGATTGTGTTAAATGTGGTAAATCTATGAAACACTTAGCTGACTGAATAAAATTCATAAAATATTTCGCTATTTTATTCAATTTACTAAGCATTAGGTTTACGTTTGAAACGTTCAGACATTTATGTGTGAAATATAGAGAAAGATGTAAAATGACTTTTTTCGCAGGCATTATTTAGCTCAGGTAGGGCTATCGCACTCGGTGGGAGAGATACTTCACTGACCACCACAGTGAGAGATCAAATCCATCCAATGCCAATACCAACTATGATGCTAAGTGAAGCAGTCAGCCCACCGAGTGGCTGCCCTGCTTCACCTACTCAGTAACACTCTGGAAGTGGAGCCTCAATTTACCCCAAAAGTTGGGACACTGAGTAAAATGTAAATGAAGACATAATGCAATGATTTGTAATTCTCTAAAATCTGATATTTAACTGAAAATTCGTACATGGACATCTTATCAAATGTTGAAAGTGAATTATTTTTTTTTGGTTTTTGAGAAATATCTGCTCATTTTCAATTCGATGCCAGCAACATCTGTCAAAGAAGTTGGGACAAGTTCAACAAAAGACAGGAAAAGTTGAATGATGCTTTAAAAAATACTCCTGGTACAACCCCTCAAAGCTAATTCTGTTAATTGGCAACAGGTGAGTAACTCCCAATCATTTTAAAATTCACAGTATTTTCTTACAATTTCAATGCAGAATTTCCAAAAAGATTTTCTGTTTGCGGCCCTTATTTTATACTAAAATTATGAAAATAAACTGAAATACGATGGAATTCTAAATCCTACAAGTGTCTTATTTCATTTAAGCCATTATTCCCTTCTTTGTGAAGCTCAAATCTTGAATTATAAAGCCTGAAATAGGGAAACACATAAATTGCCAGACTGGCTTCTGTGCAAAGGGGTTAATCAATTCAGCTAAATGTCTTAAAAAGTCAGCTGAATGCTCTATTTTGATAAAAATTAAGCTACATGTCTTCTATTAACTGCACCTTCAATACACTGAAATATTATTGTTACATTGTTAAATATTTAGCTTTTTAAAAATTTGTTTACTAATCATTAATATATTTACAAAAATATTTAATTGTGAAAAAATAAACAATGAGGTATTCAGCTAAATGACAAAAAACACTCCATAACGAAGTATATATGGATACTGAATGGTAAAATAGCAATCTATCTCCAACTTCGAAGATCATAAATGCTGAAAACTTTTTAAAAAAAGGGATATTGCAGCTAAATATGGGGGGAAAATGTGCAGTAAAATAATAAACTGAACAAAAATCTAAAATAAATTCTTCTTGTCAGAAAGTCTTGTCAGACTTTTTTCAGAAATGCACATTAGTTTCATTGAGTGTAGACAGATTGCGTGACCATATTACATTACATTTCAATTGCTGATTGAATCAGACAAACTAGTATCTCACAGTGAGGTAGATGATAAAGGTTATGGGGTAGATGACAAAGAGGCAGGAGTCTATAGTCCAAATTGCACAAATGAATATCGAACATGTCTGCCATTGGCCTGCAGCATTGTTACACATCTCTGCGGTGTGGACTGTACCAAACGGTCAATGGTGACACAGTGTTGGTGGATACAAGCTGGAAGTGGGCACTGATGATAAACTTGTCAGTCAAGGACGTCCCAAAAATGCTTAACGGAGGGTCTAATGAAGAGTCTAAGCTGCCCATTCAAGTTTACAAATGTTATCACTCTCAAGGAACTCTGTACTCATACAGGCAACATGAGGTCTGGTGTTGTCATGCTGAAATATGGCTTTGTGTTGACAGAGGATTGGTATGACGGTATGCTACAGTATCTCATTGCGATATTGTACCGCATTCAAGTTTCTCTTATTAAAATGTAGTTGAGGGCAATGTACAAGGGATATTCCTACCCAAACCAGTACCTCTCTACCACAGTATGCCATCCAACGCACCATGCTGACGTCAGCATAATGTTCCCCTGTGCAGCGCCAGACATGCTGCCGTCCGTCCGCTCTGTGAAGCTGGAAACGTCACTTTTCCATAAAGAGAACAGTCTTCCATTGTGCCATCCAGCATGTCTGTTCACCCAGTCGAGCCAATTTCTTTATCGAGCAGGGGTGAGTTCCAATCCACAAAGGGGACAGTGCAATGCACACCGAGATGGACTCCCCGGGGACCGTTCCTCACAGTTTGTGCAGAAATGCAGCGATTGTAAAGACCATCTGTCTCACGCACAGTGGCAGTTGCTGGACTCAGATGGAGATGGAGAGTCAAGAAATGGGCACATTGGGAGGAAACTGTCACATGCGGTCGTTGCACATGTGGACGATTTGTTACCAAGCCTAATTCTTCAAAACAGTCTCTAAGGTGACTTATTGTTGGAACATGGACATGGAACATGGAGCCTTCGCAATCGCCCTGTGAGACATTCCTGCATTGAGCAGGCCAATGGCACGCTCCATGAGGTTTTTCATCAACTGTGGCATTTTAGAAATTGACTGAACTTGCACTTTTGATTGGCCTTTCATTGACCAGAGTACAGGATGTGCCTGGGCTGGACATATCTTATTTCATTAGCTCTGGATAAGGCTCCAGCTGTCTGACAGGATAATTCTGACAGAACTGACAATGATAAGGCAATGACTGAAATGGACACAGACCAGTTGCGCACAATCTTGGTCATGTAATTAAACCCTACCAAATCTGCCAGAGAAATAACTTTGCAGAATATTGAAAGAATTTAACATTTCCATTTATATTTTTGTTCAGTGTAGTATTTTTAGCTTGTATTCCATATAGGGTGGGACAAGTATTCCATGTCACACCTCATAGTATGCGAGTATGTGTGTACTGCGTGTTAGTATGTGTGTACTGCATGTGTGTATGTGTGTACTGTGTGTGAGTATGTGTCTACTGCGTGTGTGTATGTGTGTACTGTGTGTGAGTATGTGTCTACTGCGTGTGTGTATGTGTGTACTGCGAGTGTGTATGTGTGTACTGCGTTTGTGTATGTGTGTACTGTGTGTGAGTATGTGTGTACTGCCTGTGTGTATGTGTGTACTGCGTGTGTATATGTGTGTACTGCGTGTGTGTATGTGTGTACTGCGTGTGTGTATGTGTGTACTGCGCGTGTGTATGTGTGTACTGCCTGTGAGTATGTGTGCTGCGTGTGTGTATGTGTGTACTGCCTGTGTGTATGTGTGTACTGCGTGTGTGTATGTGTGTACTGCGTGTGTGTATGTGTGTACTGCGTGTGTGTATAAATCTTACTTGCGGTTCCGCTCCTTCACCACTTTGCGGGTCATGCTCTGTATACACTGAGCGCGGTAGTTCTCGTAGTGCGTTTCCCGCGTTACATCCTTCAGGTCCTGCATGTGTGTTCGTACCAGCATGTTCCGCAGCTTCACAAAGTCGCAGTGCGCAGGATTCTCAACTGCCAAAGAACAGCCACCACAGTACACTCCTTTCAGGACAGGCCACTGCTAATTACAACCCAACCTTACTGCCATAGTACAGCACAGTGCTAATTTGTTCCACATAATGGCCTAACTGCTTGCAAGGTACCTTCCACAATGCCCCATGGATACAGCCGTCCTCGAACCCGTTTCCCTTGTGCCTCCACTACGGTGTTGCTGCCAATCACAGCAAAAGGGATGCTTTCCTGTAAGAGGGAAAGCACCAGAGATCACAAACCAAACACCCAAACACATCATCCCCTTAATAAGTGTTCAGAATGAGACCTGAAAAGAAGTTCTCATAGTTTAGCCATGGCAATCACTGTCCTCAGTGTCCATTTTTCCCTGTTTCTTTCATTCTTACAGTATGAAATCTTCTTTCTAGCTTGTAATAACTCTTTGTTTGTTGCTGCAAAACAAACACAGACAGATAGACAGACAGACAGACAGACAGACACAAACACACACACACACATACAGACACCTCATCTATCAATCCACCAATAAATCCTTGGAAAAATTCGTCCATAACTGACATTCTTTAAGTACTTTTGAACTTGAATGTTGGCAGACATGCTTCCATGTCCCAACAGCACTGAATCCATATCAGAACACTACTACCGCACAGCTAGCTCATTGAGTAGTTGAAGCACAGACCAGTGCGGCGTAAAATGCCGTTTGTAACGCTTGCGTGATGTTGCTGCCCCACTGCTGGCACACTTGCAGTGCACACGTGGCTTTATGCTTGAGTTAGTACAACTAAAACGTCCATTTAGACTGTTGAAGGTATGACAGTATAACAGCTCACATACCACTCGCGATGAAATAGACCAGCTCTCCCACCGAACCAGAATGCAGAACTCAATCAAACCAATGCATACATTTCAATCAAATAATCTGCATTTTGACAATGTAAAACATATAAAGATATGTTAAAGATATGGATATGATCCTCAACCCTCACCTTCAGCTCATGATCCTGCTGCTTGAAATCTTCATCTTCATCAGAATCACAGTCCGGAAACTGATAGATTTGAATCCCGTACTGTTCGATCTCATCTCGAATCTGTCAGAATGGGTGTGGAGGGGGGAGTGGGGGTTAAGAGCACTCATTGTACACCAAGCTGACAGGTTAATAGGTTGAGAGGTAAACAGAATAACAGGAGAATGGAGTCTCAGGTAAAGAGTGACACGCTATTAGGCTGACAGGAAAACAGTATATAATATACTGTTATATTCTTATATTCATTATATTATATATACTTATATTCATTATAAGTGAATAATCAGGCAGGTAAATGAGGAAATGGCTCACTGCAGCTACCTTCAGTTTCTTCTTGCGGACTTCAGAGGGCGTGAGGGTGTCAGCTTTGGCCAGAACAGGGACGATATTCACCTTCTCGTGCAATGCTTTCATGAACTCCACATCCAGGGGACGGAGCCTAAGGTTACACAGGTAACACACACCTGAGATGTGACAAGCACATCTTATTCCACTATCCCGATTTTATAGTAATCCAAGGCACAACTGTACGATGATATAAAAATGAATTGACATTCACACTACTTTTCTCAGTCAATTGCCTTTCAGCTCCACGCAAGAACAATACACTTGAGATTGTTTTATGGTGATACAGACCTTTGCCTCATCTAGTTCGTACTGTATTTCAGTACTACATTTAATGTATTGAATTGGACATGCTTCTTCTTCAGAAGTACAGATGGCTCCCCAGCAGAGGGCCCTCTCTGATTATCTTTCAATGCATTGGAAATGGCCTTAAACATGGCAGCAATATTTAACATTGCACTGGCAGGATACCTTCGCAAAACAGTATTGCGATTCTAAAATGGTTAAAACTGCAGTTTTATTTTATATAAACAAACCACATTTGACTGAAGTCACTGTTTATAATTCACTATATTAAGTATCCTATTAAAAATAGAGCCTATCCAGCAAAATCCACAAGGAAATTCAAAGCTAACTCATTGATCATGAAGCAGCGTGAAGAAATCTGCATCAGTCAGGAATTGTCCTTGCTTTGAGAAGGTGCACAGTCCAGGAAAGGCTGCGTGTTCCTACAGGCAAAATGACATATAGGACCCATACACACATACACACACAAACACATGCTCGTGGCTCTCGTACCCATGTCCGAATGGTGAAATGAAGTACAGGCAGCAATGCACTCGATTGTCCTGTATGTTCTTGCGGTTAAGGCCACTCTCGTCTCTGAAGTACTGCTCGAACTGCTGGTCAATGTAGTCTGCCACTGTCTTCCAGCTGTGTGAAAACACATGCAAACACATAACCATGGACAAGGAAACAGGCAACTACATGCAGATGCACTCAGTCTCTGGCCAGCCTCATTACACATTTTCATCACACAAAATAATTTTCCCCAACATCTCAAGATAAAGCCTAATCCAGAAACACAGAATAAATACTTTTAACAAATAATTAGTATCTACATCTTTTTAATCTTTTTCTTTGATTAGTAATTCATTAACTCTAAAAACACACATCACTAAGGCTGTGATGGGCTTAGGGCTTAAATTGGATACGGACGCGGTCAATGGGAATTATTCTGAATGAAACAAGTTTCTTCTACAAGGTGGATCTGTGTCTCTGGAGGAGGCATTCAATGAGCAAAGGTTTTTCTCCATATCATGAGTAAGAAACACTATATATATATATATATATATATATATATATATTTTTTTTTTTTTTTACTTATGGATTGCTGGCTAGCTGGCCAGCTGTTTTTTATTCCTGGTTTACCATAGCCATGATGATAACAGAGGTTGTTTGCCATATTGGTTAGTAAGAGTAACCGTTAGTCTTTGCTAAAAATACTGCATGTGGTGGCATTTTGCTTAATGTGGCTTTTTGTTGTCAAATTTATAACGTATTAAATGAAAATGAATGCCGAAGTCGTGGCTCATTTAAAATTTGAGCTGCTCAAGCACTTTGGTAGACTCCTGCAATGTTCCCTGCACCATTCTGTTCTATCTAGAGTAGCATATCTAGATGCTTTTGTCCTGATAGTGAAATGCCTGTTCTGGTAAAATAAGCTAAATTTCAAATCTAACTTTGTAAGTAAGTTGTACTAGTTCCTTATAAGGCATGGAAAGTGTTTATATAAGCTTGCAAGCTTGGATGGGGGAACGGCTAGCTTTTCATGGCAGGGTGAATGTCACCTTTAAATGAGCAGTTCCTTTAATGAATATGTCAGCTGGCTTGTGGGGTGCTGGAGAAAAAGTTTAGAATTTCATCAATTTATCCTGGAGAAAAGGCATGTTTTGGGTTTGGAGAGGTTACTGGTGACCATTGATGTCCAACTGCGCCTATATTCGTTAACACGTGCTATTTTCCACCAGAACATCATTAATTCATCTTTAATTTCATGTGTCAAAGGTTGATTTGTGTTAAAATATGATTACTTTATGATTTGACAGTGCGCCATTTTGAGGGCTCTGAGAGTTTGGGGAGCCACCTGGTGAGCTGCCTAATTTGGCAAATAGAGAGTAGGTCGTTTTGAATTTCATGCACAGATGAGGTAGACTTGTGGTCAAAGAGTTTATAATCGCAGAAATGTATAGTTACCCACACCCGATGAGGCAGCGTGGGTATACAGTTTAGCACAGTCTGTGTGTGTGTGTCTGTCCGCATGGCAGCTTGGCCACCACTGAAGCTAGGGTGACCAAACTTTGTGGGGTAGATGATCCAAGGGTACCCTGTCCAAATTTGCATTTTGAAGTCGAAAGATCAAAGGTCAAGGTCAACAAGAGGCGTGGGTTAGCATCTCCGTAGAGTGTGCATCATCTAGTTTGAACTCCAAGCCATTTTTCAACTCTCAGCATTATTTTTTTTTCCAATTTCAATGTTGAATTTTCATTTAGATTTTTTATGTTTGCAGCCCTTTTTCTCCACCAAAGTCATGACAATAAATTGAAATACTATGGAATACTAAATGCAACAAGTTTCTTGTCACAGTTGATCCATATTCCCCATCTGTATGAAGCTAAAATCTTGAATTATAAAGTCTTACATTGGGCAACAGATAAATGGCCAGATTTGGCTTGGATGTTTGGACCAGTTTTGACGATGTGTGTTTCAGTAAGAACAGCCTCCTGTTTCAAGGCACTAAGGGAATTTTTTTTAGGTCTCAGCATGGTCCATCTATCCACCGAATTTCACGTCATTTCATGGAGGTTAAACAGGCTGTGAGTTCTGCTTTGTTAAAATTTTCTAGGGGTTGCTATGGAGCCATTTTTACCACGCCTATACACAAAGCCTGTTCTGTAGTAAAATATATGCCAGGCTTTATGCTTGTGCAAAATTTTGCGAGTTTTCAAGCACGTTGAAGCCAATAAAAATGCGGTTGTTGATTAGGGAGGTGTTATAGAGCCAGCGTGTCATGCCCAGAGCCAACTGAGGTATCAAATCAAAGAGCATCTTACTTTTAACTTGTATGCAATGTTTCAAAAGTTTTAGAGTGTGCAAAGTCCCTCAAAAATGTGTTCGTAAAATTCGGTAAAATGCAGAAAATGGCTCATACTTCCTGCTTGGTGAAAAAAAAATAAAAAATAAAAAATTTGAACCGTATCTCCCCAACAAATTTCAGAATAGCCGAGCATTTTGACCCAAAAATGGCCGTGTGTTTGGTGGTGCTAAAAAGCCACCAAGGCACACCCAAGCTCAATGGATATGCCCATTTTGTCACTACACAAGAATGAGCATATATGTGAAATATGGTGGAGATTGAACAATGTATGTGCAAATTATAGCAATCTCATGTTTTATGGCGAGACGTCAGAATTCGCCATGCCATCACGGCCACGCCTATCAATGCCTTCAATGCCTTTTGATTGCAGAAGACTTCAATGGCCCTGACCAAATTTGAAGTCGTTTGGACAAAACTCTAGGAGGAGTTCATTCAAATATGAGCCCTCCAAATATCAAAGATTTTTAAGAAAATCTGAAAATTTTTAGGCAAAGCTGAAGTGATGAGCATCTGAAAAGTTTTTTTCTCCAGAATCACTTACATGGGATGGAAGACAAGGCATGATAACTGAACAATGAATAATGTAATCATTATATTTGCTATCATCTTACGCACTCCAGAAACCTACAGCAGCATTAAAACAAAAATTAAATTTCAAAAAATATTGTGATGATGATTGTGATTGGTTAAACCCTGAGGTAGGCATCACATGACCGCAGTATTGCGGTCATGCGGTTAACATCACAGCCCTTCTCAACCCCTCAGGTATAGCCAGTTGTTGTTATGGGAATACAAGAAATAAAGTTCTTTATGCGCTTGTGGAATTGGGCACAGTATATTCAACATTGTTCCAATTTTTGGACGAATATAGCAAAAAATTCCTTAATTTAAACATTCAATAGTATGTAAAGTAGTCTGCATTGCAGGACATGCTGCAAGCTAACTCAGAAAATAACAGATTTGTTTACTTTTTTGTACTTTGGGAATACAATACCATTCCGAAATTCAAGGACTTTTTAATTGCCCAGATATAGCATTCAGATAGAAGCTGTGCATTTAACAGTCAATGGATTATTCTAAGCCGTGGAAAATATGCCAGAAAAGGAAATTATTGCAAAGGGATGAACAATTACACTGCTCTACAAAAGCTAAGTGCAGTAACTACAAAATAATTTAAGCAGTAAAATATGGCTTCAGAATTTGTTTGCTGTCCCAACAAACAAACAGTTGGCACATCTATGATAGATTATGGTTAACAGACTTGCTAGGGTATAATTTCTGTCCAAATAAATCCTGACCTCCAATGGGCAGTTACTGCACTTAGGCTTTGTAGGGCAGTATAGTAAAATTAAAAGGATATTTTGAGCCTCCTCTATTTTCAGCAGAGAATCTGGCACTGATCCACAATAACCATCAATGAAATTGTAAGACCCGCCCATTTCCGTGTAACTCACCACTCAGTGTTGTTGACTGCATCCCCAAAGCCAGGCGTGTCCACGATGGTCAGCTTGAGTTTGACACCCTTCTCCTCAATATCCACCGTGTGTTTTGTTATTTCCACAGTCTGAGTGATCCTCTCTGCACATGTGATCAAACAATAGCCACATTAATACTGACGTCAATCATCACATAATGCACACCCAACAACATCAGCCCTAACGCTTCCTCCAATCCTGACCTTACACAGTGCCATACAATATCAGCCCTAACACTTACTCAGTCCTGACCTTGCGCACTACCAAACAATATAAACCCTAACACTAACTCCAATCCTGATCTCACACACTACCAAACAATATAAACCCTAACACTAACTCCAATCCTGATCTTACACACTACCAAACAATATACACCCTAACACTAATCCCAATCCTGACCTTACCCACTACCAAACAATATAAGCCCTAACGCTAACCCCAATCGTGACTTTACACACTACCAAACAATATCAGCCCAAATACTAACCCCAATCCTCACTTTACACCCTGCTAAACAAAATCAGCCCAAATGCTCACCAAAATCGTCACCTTGGACATTACCAAACAATATAAGCCCTAACACTAACCCCAATTTTGACCTTACACACTACCAAACAATATCAGCCCTAACACTTATCCCAATCCTGACATACACAGGGCCAAACAATATCAGTCCTTACACTAACCCCGGGACTGAGCTTACACACTACCAAACAATATCCACCCTAACTCAAACCCCAATCCACACCTTATACACTACCGAACAATATAAGCCGTAATGTTAACTCCAATCCTCATCTTACACACTGCCAAAAAATGTCTGCACTAACGCTAATCCCAGTCCTGACCTTACACAGGGCCAAACAATATCAGTCTTTACACTAATCCAAATCCTCACCTTGGGCACTACCAAAAAAGTATCAGCCCTAACTCTGACCCCAGTCCTCATCATACACTGTACAACCTCATCCTTCCCTGCAATACTTATTGCGTGCCTCTTCTCCAGGATGAACAATCGGTAGTAGCACGCATGAAAAGGAAAGTAGCAAACAGAAAAAGGCATTAACAGACAAGAACGCGCAAAACAGCAACTCATATGTACAGGTTATCAACAGACACATGCATACACACACAGTAGTAGTTCATATAAACAAAATACTAAAGTACATTAACAGGGTGGTGGCACACAGAATAGTAGATATTTTGAACAAGGTGTTAATATACAGTACATGGGACAGTAGCATACAGAACAATAGCTTATATGAACGGGATACTAACACATGAACAGGGTAGCAACGTACAAAATAGAAGCTCATTTGTACTGGGTACTGACACTTATGAACAGGGTAGTAGCACACAGAATAGTTGCTCATGTGAACAGGGTACTATCACATAGGGTAGGATCAAACAGTATAGAAACACACATGAACAGGATACTAACACATATGAACAGGGTAGTAGCACACAGAATAGTGGCTCATCTGAACAGAGTACTAACACACACCGGGTCGTCGCACACAGAGTAGCGGCTCATATGAACAGGGTACCAACAAACAGGAGCAGGGTAGTAGTTCACCTTCTGCATTCAGTAGCCTCCGGTCCATGTAGAGGTCAGTGAGGAAAAGGCTGTTGACGAGGGTGGACTTTCCCAGTCCAGATTCTCCTGCAACATCAGACAGGAGGGAAAGGAGTGAGAAGGAGTGAGAAGGACTGATTTTGGGTCAGAGGTTAGGGTGAAGGGTGAAGATGAGCAGGTGAGCTGTTTGATCCACACTGACCTGCGACCATCAGAGTAAAGTCAAAGCCCTTCTTCACAGATTTCCGATGCACCTGATTCGGCAGAGTGGCGAAGCCGACATACTCTTTATCATGGTCCTGAGAGAGAGAGAGAGAGAGAGGGAGAGAGAAAGGAAGAGAGAGAGATGGAGAGAAAAGGAGAACGACAGAGGGAGAGATTGATTATTTTGTAGAACATACCAACTGGTGTTCCATAACTAGATGCACACAAACGCATAATTCAGCTGTACACTACACAGGGACACATTACATGCATAACACTCACAAATTCAAACACACACACACACACACACACACACACACAGGATAGCAGGAGCTGAGGCGCTCAGGCCATAGATTAGAAGGAACAGGTACATACAGTACAGAGTTATAGCGCTGAATCTGGGGAACAAAAAGTGTACTCCCTAGGTGAACTTTGGGGGGTACAGGTAGTTCAGTGATCACCCAGCCTGTTACCTCTGAAGAGCCATAGGGGTCAAACCTGCCCCAGGGGCTTCTGGGTCGTGAGGGGCTGATGGGTGGGGGCACGCTGAACTCTACTGCCTCTGCGAAGCCCCCTCCCTGGTTGGGGTGCAGGAGTGCGAGGGGCTCCAGGGGGACATTTGGCGGGACGTCCCGCAACAGGTGCTCCAGCTCAGAGTCCTCAGAGTCATCCTTTGATTGGCTGGGGAACTGAGGGCAGGGGCAATAATTGGGGAAGGCAGGGCCAATATTCAGGAATTGGTGGAACCAATAGTGGGTGAGGGGTGTGGACAGGGGTGAGGTGGGGCAGTACCGATGGTAGGAGAGTTAATAAATATGGTGGAGAAAGTAATACGGGAGGGAAATAAAAAGTTGTTTTCAGGGCGCTTAGATGTAGCAACAGGGGGTACTCTTTAAAACCTGCTGGCTGTAGGATAGTCCTGTCAGCAGGGGGTGCTCTTTAAAACCTGCTGGCTGTAGGATAGTCCTGTCAGCGGGGGGTGCTCTTTAAAACCTGCTGGCTGTAGGATAGTCCTGTCAGCGGGGGGTGCTCTTTAAAACCCACTGGCCGTAGGATAGTCCTGTCAGCGGGGGGTGCTCTTTAAAACCTGCTGGCTGTAGGATAGTCCTGTAAGCAGGGGGTGCTCTTTAAAACCTGCTGGCTGTAGGATAGTTCTGTCAGCGGGGGGTTCTCTATAATACTTGCTGGGCATAGGATACTACTGTCAGCAGGGGGCGCTCTCTGATACCTGCTGGCCGTAGGATAGTCCTGTCAGCGGGGGGTGCTCTTTAAAACCCGCTGGCCGTAGGATAGTCCTGTCAGCGGGGGGTGCTCTTTAAAACCCGCTGGCTGTAGGGTAGTCCTGTCAGCGGGGGGTTCTCTTTAATACTTGCTGGGCATAGGCCACTCCTGTCAGCAGGGGGCGCTTTCTAATACCTGCTGGCTGTAGGATAGTCCCATCAGCGGGGGGTGCTCTCTGATACCAGCAGGGCATAGATCAGTCCTGTCAGTAGGGGGTGCTCTTTAATACCTGCTGGGTGGAGGACAGACCTGTCAGCAGGGGGTGCTCTCTGATACCAGCAGGGCATAGAACAGTCCTGTTAGTAGGGGGTACTCTCAAATACCTGCTGGGTGCAGGACAGTCCTGACTGTAGGACGCACTCTCTGACACAACCTGAGCGTGGAACAGTCTGGTTAGAGGGGGGCACTCACTAACACCCACTGGGCATAAAACAGTCTTGTCAATAGGCGTGGCTCTCTAATGCCTGCTGGGTTTAGGACAGTCCTGTCAGAAAGAGGTGCTCTCTGATACCTGCTGGGTCTAGGACAGTCCTGTCAGACAGAGGTACTCTCTGATATCTGCTGGGTCTAGGACAGTCCTGTCAGAAAAAGGTGCTCTCTG
Organism: Gymnothorax reevesii; assembly: GCA_029721435.1. Classification (NCBI taxonomy): domain Eukaryota; kingdom Metazoa; phylum Chordata; class Actinopteri; order Anguilliformes; family Muraenidae; genus Gymnothorax; species Gymnothorax reevesii. The sequence goes on along the minus strand of CM056574.1, from coordinate 65,939,075 downwards.
ATACCTGCTGGGTCTAGGACAGTCCTGTCAGAAAGAGCTGCTCTCTGATATCTGCTGGGTCTAGGACAGTCCTGTCAGAAAAAGGTGCTCTCTGATACCTGCTGGGTCTAGGACAGTCCTGTCAGAAAGAGGTGCTCTCTGATATCTGCTGGGTCTAGGACAGTCCTGTCAGAAAGAGGTGCTCTCTGATACCTGCTGGGTCTAGGACAGTCCTGTCAGAAAGAGGTGCTCTCTGATACCTGCTGGGTCTCGGACAGTCCTGTCAGAAAGAGGTGCTCTCTGATACCTGCTGGGTCTAACACAGTCCTGCCAGAAAGAGGTGCTCTCTGATACCTGCTGGGTGTGGGGGATTAGGCCAAGATCAGGGGAGGGCAGGTCGGAATCCGGGTCGTCCGATAGCAACTCAGGCTCATGGTCAGAGTCCTCCATGGCTACAGGGGCTACAGTGAACTCTGCCATCTCCAATAGGAACCCAAAAATGGGCAGGGGTGGAGTCACATGATAGTGGGCAGGGAGTAGAAGGGTTTTTTGATTCAGGTGGGGCAGTGGATAGAGAAGGCGGAGGTATGAAGCAGATGGGTTAAAGACGAGGAATTAAAAGGATGAAAAGAAAATTATATTAGCAAGGAAGCGAAACATTGTGAGAGAAATACACTTCGATCAAGCTTTCATTCACAGCAGGCCAGAGGAGCCAGTCCTGATGGCAGTTTGCTGGGGGTAATCTGCATGGTTACTCAAGGTAAGCTTAGAATACATACTGTTAACAAAATCTTTCACAATTATTAAGCATATGAGTGCTGATTATGCTTTGAATTCATACTAAGAGGCATTAAAAATACAACAAGCAACTATGTACCAAATTTTGTCCAAATAATACAGTATAAAAAGGAAAAAAAAATACAAGGATATTTAGAGTATTAGCGCTCAAACTGTGAATTCTAACAATTGGTGAAGTCAGAGGACCAACGACAACAATGTGATATAGGAGCCTCTCCGTAAATGATCCACAGAAAGGAGAGTGAGCAAAGAAATGCTGTATGCATGGCTCAAAGTTAACCCGAGCTATAAAAATATTGGCTGAAAACTCTACATCTCTGAAAAGTCATGATGCCACTATTGACACAACAAAACAGGGATCAGATGATTTGAATGCTGATGGCTGGCATGAGTGCAGCCTGAGTTGTGGCGCGCTTTGGAGCGCACTGAGCGATTGTTTTACGTCTGCACATGCGATATGGGCAGACAGGAAGCACCAGAGATTGACCACGGCCTGGGAAGCCACATGTGACCGTATGTGCACAGGACTGTGGCATTTCTGCGATGCATATTAGAGACCGCCTTCATCCAGCAATGTTGACTGCTACTGAAGTTCCCTGAGGACGCCATGACCATATCAGCTCTCGTGTGGTGCAAAGATGTCTCCGGGATGAGGGCATTCACTCATTCAGAGCACGTGTTGGGATGGTCCTGATGGATTGCAGACGTAACCCTTCTTATTTTGTCAATCATGGTATCACGGCTTTTCACAAACATAAAGTTTTTAATCCAGGATTTTTATAGCTAAGGTTAATGTTGAGCTATGCATACATTTCATTGCTCTCCGTCCTGTCTGTGGCACATTTGAGGAGTGGCTCATCTATCACTCAATTGTAGTCGGCACGTAGTCTGCCAACTTGCTCGTTCGTTTGAATTCACCATTCGTAAGCTAATACTCTACTTTAAATATCCTTGTATTTATATTTACTTTATAATATTATTTGCACAAAATTTCGTACAATGCCGTTTGTTGCATTTTAAATGCCTCTTAGTACATTTGCAAATGCTTCTCACTCATATAGAGAGAAAATCACAGAAAAAAGGCAGAGCAAATATGAGATATGAATATCACAGACCTCCTTTCACGACAACACACAAACAAACTTAACTAACCAATATGTTTGCCAAAATCAAACATTTTGGCAAACAACAAATCAAAAAATGAACCAAACCAGAAACTTATTGGAGGTGATAATAAACAGTAGTACATACATACAACTACAACGTACCTTTCTGAAGCAACCACCTCATCTGGCCACAAAAAAAACAAACCTAAGAACCATGACCTTGCTGACGTAACAATCCCACTCGCTCCCCCAGCCCAACTCATCCTTCAGAATGGGAATCTGCCCCGCGGCGGCTTGCTGTAACCGTGCAGGGATGAGTGCCGCAGAACTGTCCCACATTACAAGCCTGCGACCTCGATTCAGGAGCAGGGTGGATCAATGCACAGTCTCAGGGTCCTGCTCTACAAACACGGCCCAGTCAATACCCCTTTTTGACCCACTACCACCAACCCCACCTCTTTTTACCAAAAAACAGCTCTATACAATACATCCTCCCACTAACTTTTCACAGCTCCTATCTTACCCGCCTTCGGCTATCGGTCTGACTGTAGGAGTGCAGTTAAAATGCTCTGAGAGGATAACCTACGGCTATTAAACTGTGTTTCTGTTTCTACAGAAGCCCACTAAAAAGCCCACTTAAAAACACGAGGAAACATCAACTGAATGATGATGTTTGGATGTACAAACTGAAATATTTCCTCTTTATATAACAGGTAAACTAACCTGCACCTGTGAGAGACTGTGTTGGTGATTGAGCTGTGTGAGTGACTGACTAAGCTGCGTGTGTAACTGAGTTTTGTGTGAACGTGTTTGTGTGAGTGTGACTGAGCTGTGAGTATACGTGTATGGTTGTGCGCGCTTGTGTGTATGTCTCTGTGCGCGCTTGTGTGTATGTCTCTGTGCGCGCGCATGTTTCTGAGCTGTGTATGCCTAATTAGAGCCTACATGCGACACCAACCTGCAGGGATGAGCTCAGTTGAGATGGGACAGCCTTGTCTTCCTAACTCCAGCAGCAGCTCTGAGGGAGTGGTGCTCTGTGCTTTTATACTCCCATAACCCAAACCCACCTATCCCACCCCCACCCCACCCCACCCCACCCCCCTACCCCTGTCCTTCAGCACATCGAGCTGCCCCACTGCCCAAGGGCTCAATCAGTACCACTCATGCACTCAATACTGTTCACCAACACACAAACCACCCACCCAAGCACGCACATGCACACAGCCCAGTTTTTATGTTAGAAGCAAAATCATTGTAAAAGAAAAAAAAACACCTTTTTTTTCTAAATGTAAGTGAGTCAGATGACATGAACAACTATAAAACGCAAAAGAAATGTAAGGAATCATTACTCGTTGAATTGGAAAAATGCTGACCTATTGGCTACGGAGGAATTCATTGCAAAAACGAGAGCCAAAAAAGTTATTTTTTCCCATTTTTTGGGAGCCACAAGCAAATAAAAACTAAGCATTACTTATTCAATCTGGTGTCATAATTTGGTTAAACTGAGGATGGACTAGCATCCGATTCAGGGGGAGTAGCAATACTCCTTAGTTCATTTTATTTGTTATCAACAGTAACAGCTGAAAAATAATGACTGTATTTAAAAAACTCACCTAAGTGAAAGTTCATACTATGGAGACCTATTTTTGTCATACCACCAGTATTCATCAAGCTATAGTTGCATATGATAGAGTCATTTGGCTTACTGTTTAACCCTAAAATTCCCCCTGTATCATATATAATCCACCAAATTTGAAGGACCATGCCGACCTGGTAAGATGCAACGCAACCATGACTGCTCACTGTATCATATCTGATACACAGTGAAAGAAAGAAAGAAGTGAGATTACAAGAGTCTCTCCCCTAGTCACTCACTTCAAGGTAGTAGCTCCCACGTGAATGGGATTCATGAATTTCTTTGGACTTTGGCAGTGAAGTTTGGCATTCCAAGGTAAATATTCCACAAAAACGTATTCTTATACATGTTAAGGGATAGCTGTAGATAGTAGAGAGCATATAAATAATTTGAAATTTCGAGTGTTGAGTTCTGGAGGGGTGCTGATTTTTGGCTGTATCAGATATGATACCCCTGGAATTAGAAGAAGTTCTGTTCAGCAACGTATATTTTGCTGTCACAAAACCGAATGATGAACAGTAGATCTGAATACTACCCTTCAATACTTCAAAAATATTCCTGTCATATTTTTCCTATAATGATGTCTGTGTCTGGGCATTATAGGGTTAACCCTTCAGGTTAAGCTAATTTTGTTTTTGTTTTTTTAAAGGAAAATATAAAACCAAAACTATAGCAGAATGTTTAATTTTCAGCTGATTGGTTTATACCATGTTTCACCTAAAACATGCCTCTGAATAATTAAGAGAGTAAATCCTAACCCTTTGCACTGAAGGCCTTACAATGCGCCCAGACAACCTGCCGTATAATAATGGATTTGTATACACCCTAAATACACTTGCCCCACACGTTTCAGACTGAGCACTTAGATAGTAAAAATAGGGTCCGAAGAGCTTTACTTGTGAATAGTGACTGGTCCTAGGCACAAATAGCAAATTACAATCCAGCATCTTGTAACTCAAAGGAGGGGGTATATGTACTTCAGAGATGAGAAAATTTAGGCAACTATGAAAAAAGACACTACAAGTGATGTAAGATGCAAAATGCAGACCAATCAAAGGAGGCATTATTTTTAATAGACAAACAGTTGCTGCACAGGAGGTGCCACAGAAGGCGTTCACACAAGGATTGTGACAATTCAAGCAATACAAAAAGGTCGTGCTGGTAAGCCAGCACAGAATGGCAGAGACAAGCATCACAAAAATGTACAGTAAAACATCTTCACACATTTTTGACTTCAATAACTTCTCATTGTTATGCTTTGAGTGAGGGAGTTTAACAAATGGGAACTTGTTTTAAGAAAACTCATTTTACATAATCAAGAGCATGTTTGATTTTCTGAGTATCAAAATACTGGACTAGACCTAACCGAGTATATTCACGATAATACAGGTAACTGACACTGATGTGACTGTGTCCCTCGACACATGTAAGATCTTTCAACAAAAAATTCTTACTCAACATTTTCCAAATTTGAAGTATTAGTGTTCATACAACCATGTGGTAGAAAAAGAAGAACGATCAATATTGCGTTAATAAGGTTTAATTCATGCAAAATTTAATTTTTTTAATTTAATTAAGGCAAAATTCATGCAAATGCTCTGTAACCTTGAAAATGACCTCAAGGTCGCCAAAATCGACAGGTGTTGCAGGACCCCTCAAGTACATGTTGGTGCTATAAATGAGCAAAATCAGTCGACTGTTTCTTAAGATATCCCATTATCAAGGTTTACAAAGGAAGAATCTAAGTAAGATACACTTTATTGAACCCCGTGGGGTAATTTGTCCTCTGCATTTGACCCATCCTATAGTTAGGAGCAGTGGGCAGCCACAAAGCAGCACCCAGGGACCAACTCCAGTTGCCTTGGTCACAGGTTCTGGTTGGAGTGTTCTTATGATGCATGTTTTTGTGGGTGGGGAAACTGGAGTACCCAAAAAAACCCACGCAAACACGAGGAGAACATGCAAACTCCACACGGAAAGGCCCCAGGCTAGGTTTGAACCCATGACCTTCTTGCTGTGAGGCGGCAATGCTAACCATTGATTTCGACTTGCGGTCAGTTTTTCTAATGTGTGTAAAATTGCTCAGAAAGTGACCACAACAATGTCGTTTGCCATTAACATTGTTGTTATGGTTGTAATGTGGACTTAGCCATCAATGTGAGTTAGACTGATTTTTAAGTCACCCTTAACTGGTCTGAAGACTTGGTGGATCGGATCGCACATTGCATGTCCTGCTTCAGAAAGTCCGCTGGTGTACTTGGCTTGTCAAGAAAGGCACGAGTAGTCAGATTTTACTACAGTTGTTACAGACAATACCGATTATCAACTGCAGGGGGACACCGCAAGCAAATCCGGGGAAAACTACATAGTGCTGCTTTAACACTCATTTTGCTATCACGAGTCACATACGACTCTAAAGAAATATGTAAATTATATAGTCTGAAAAAATATTTCAGAAATGAGCAAGAATCATTCTAAAATAGGTCATGACAGCCATTATTTGTATTTTCAACCCATTATATATTTTTTTCAATTTGATCGTCTTATTCATCATTGACCCATATGCAGAATATCCACACATACGCACAAGTACATTTTACCTAATTTGCTAATTCATACGTTAGGCAAGTGTGGTCCAACCAAGCAGCTATGCTGTTCTCAGCACACATCAGCTACATCAGGGATCATTTAAATAAGGACCTTGTGGGTCAAAAGTACAGTTTTTTTAACCCTCCCTTAACTTGGTATTCAGGTGTGAAGACAGTCTGGCCAATCTGCAGTGCTAACTGTTCTGGTAATCACCTGGGAGGAAAGAAAATCAGGGCTGGGTTTGGATTCAGGGGCCATAATCAATGATCCCTACCAACAGTTCAGCTCCTTACCCAGAAAGTCACATTCTAGGCTCACAAAATATGAACCCAACAGGCCAAATCCTGTCGTTCGGAACAAAGAACTTTCAAATGACAAAAAGTACTCCCAGTTTTACACTTCGACACGGACAATTTATTTCAAAGCACAGTGGCAGAGATGCAAAGCAGTGGAGGACTCATTAAAAATATATGCATTCATTAAATGACGCAGCATATGACAATTTCCATCTCTGAAGTCTTCATTTTTTCAATATTTTGAATTAAAAAAACATGAACTACCAATGACACGGGAAACAAATAATGTTTTTCAGGATATAAACAATTAGACGTGAATTTGAAGAACTGTTTTCTCAGAAGAAATCAGGCTAAATTATAACTACAAATCTTGTCACTGTATGCAGACAAGCTTCAACTGACACATCAAAACTGAAATGTAGATGGGTAAAAATACATAATCAGACTTTGTAATGCCTCCATGCGGCACAGGTCAGCGCAAGCTGCCCATCTAGATAAAAAGCTTGGCTCTGCCCACTCCCTTGCAGATCTCTAATAGAGACCAGAGATAAAGAAGCAAACATCCTGCCAAGAACTAACAGAGGAAAGGCTGACTACAGACCACATCAGAACAATCACCCATCCGCCCAAATCCAGACACACAGAGCAAGAATACAGCAGTCCACGCGCACACACACACACACACACACACACACGCGCACACACACACACACACGCTCACAAAAAAACTCACATGCACACGCTAACTCACACGCTCATAAATTCACCCACGCACACACACAAACTCACACACGCACATACGCACAACCTCACGCACACAAACTCTTAAGCACACACACATCCACACACAAACTCACACACGCACACACACGCAAACTCACACACACACACACACATTAAATCTCACACACGCACACACAAGCTCAAACAAAAACGCTCATGCACATGCACACACACATAAACAGACACATATGCGAACACACACATAGTTCTAAAGAACACATACACACATTCACACAACAGCACACACACAAAATCTCACACACGCACACACAAACACAAACAAAACATGCACATATAACCATGCACACACACACACACACACAGTTCTAAAGAACACGTACACACATTCACACAACAGCACACACACCTACGCTCACAAACACAGCAACAGATTACGTACACAGACAATGACAGAACAAACGCACTCAGTGAAAGAACACAGAAACATACACAGACACAGAGCTGGGATTTCATCACCAAGTACAGCGCACACAGTGCCACTGGCGCTCGATCTCATCGGTATTCCTGACACCAAGCGCTCCGGATTCAGGAAAACAGGGAGCGACTGCAGACAAGCTACTGCACACCACCTCCCCCCCTCCCCCATACACCACCCCCTGTCTACCCCTCCTTCGAAAGCAGAAACCAAGCTCTGATCTTGTGCAAAATAAACCAAATGCTACATCTTTTTCTGTATTTAACGACTATCTAATCTAATTGTGTTTCACACTGTTTTAGTATTTCTCACAGAGCCTCACTGCTCCACACTGTGTCACAGACAGTTTCTCGTGAAGTCTCTGTCTCCCAGTGCGTCTGCCCATCTCACTGTATCATAGTACCTGTTTCTCAGTGTCTTACTGTCTCACTGTTTCTCATGATCTCACTGTTATTTATGCAGTTCTGCAGCTTCTCACCATGTCATTGTATCTCACGGTTTCCCATACGTCGCGTTTCCATCTCACTGCACTTATGCGCATTTTGAATATTCGCATTGGAAAAAGCAGATGAAACCGGCAAAATGTGAATAAACTTCCTCTAAGTCACATAAAAGTTGGTGATTTTTGCCTTATGTGATAAAGAAAAATGTGCTTAACGTGGGATGGAAACAGCTTAGTGGCTATGGAGTCTCGCTGTGTCTCACCGCATCTTACTGTTTCTCTTTGGTGTCTGACTTTTTGTTATGATGTCTTGCTGTTTCTCATTCTTCAACTGTTTCTCATGGTGCCTCACTGTGTCTCACTGTTTCTTGTGAAGTCTCATTGTCTCTCACAGTATCTCCGTATTTCTCTCTTTTTCTCATTATATCTCACAGTTTCTTACCGCGTCTCTTGGTTTCTCACTGATTTACAATGTTTCTCATTTAACTCTTTCTAATTTTGTCTCACTCTGTCACAGCACGAAAGGTTTCAGCGTGGAAGTGTGGGGTTATTGTGACCATCATAGATAAACATGCGACCCCAGTGAGCCTTGCAGTGTGAGATCCTTCATATGCTGCTGAGATGTAAGAGTCAGGGACACAGACACTGTACTGGATCAGCAGAGCCACACTTCTCTCATGTACAGTGTGCAGGCATTTCTCTCTAAACCCAAACTCTCCCTACTCTGTCCTTCTCCTTGCCACATCAAATCAAATACATTCCGTTTAAAAACTGCAGAACAAGAACAATAACGGAGCTTAGTGTGAGTGTGCATGTGTGTATGTGTCTGTGTGCGTTTGTGTGAGTAGCATTTTTACTGGCGAGCGGGTTTGCAATTTCATGTAAAAGAGAGAGAGGCTCGACTGTTGTGTTTTATGTGCATGTAGTACAACTGTCTGTGAGTGAGTGAGATTTGGCTGGTGCACGGGTGTATAACTGCATGTGAATGAGAGAGATCTTGACTGGTCTGTGTGTGGACCCCAGGTGTGAGGATGAGACCTGCTTACACAGAGTGTAAATTGGCTGCATGAATACTGCTCCTGTTTCAAGGAGAACATTGATGCTTTTGTGCACCAGTAACTGGCAGCCCTACAGGGGGGATCCACCATCAAACAGATGATAATCAAGCACAAAACACAACTACAGCACACACATGCACCATGTTCATCTAACCTCAAGCTTAAATATGATAATCCACTGATATACAGTCATATCAATTATGACTCTAAAAGCACAGAAAGGGATCAGTTTCTCTTTTGCAATGGCAGCTTTTAAAGAGAAAAGAGCATTAATCCAACATTCCCAGCCACAAAATTCCAGTTTCCCCTGAGTCCCGGCACACACAAAGCACATCCCTGCAGAACTCCGTAAAAAGTAGCGCATGAACCAATCCATCCGCAAAGTGAGCGTTTCAACCTAACAGTACAGGAAAAAAACAACCCGCCGGCAGAGAGAGCAATTAAACCCACATCACAGGCAAAAAAAATCCACCAGCAGACAGAGTGAATAACCCTATAGCACAGGCAAAGAAAAAAACCCGCCAGTAGAGAGAGCAATTCATCTTATAGCACAGGCATAAGCAATCCACCTGCCAAGTGAACATTTCAACCCTACACCATAAGCAACAACAACAATCTGCAGGCACAATAAGTGATAAACCCACAACGCAGGCAAAAACAACCCGCCAACGAAGAAAGCATTCCCGCAGCCAAAAACCAGGCAAAAACAAATCATCCTCAGAGAGAGCGATTAAAGTCAACTCAACAGCGCAACCAAAACTTAACACCTTCACAACACACTGAGGACTGGAGATTTTCAAAAAACGAACACAGATTCCCAGTCCTTGCTCTTCCCCACACACTCTTTCTGCCTTCCTTCCCCCCGTCGCTCATGTGCACGTGCAAACACACAGACTCAGGAACGCACACAGACGCATGCACATACCTCAGAGTTTCTGTTTATTTCAGTGTTAGTGGCCATCCCCTAAGTTCTGAAGCGGGACAAATCCAAGCAGCTCACATGACCCCGGTCCTCTGGCTGGACAGCTTTATTTCCATAACTCCCCGCCCTCATTACTCTAATTTGCATAACCACACCTCTCTGCTATAAACCCACTCCTATAGCACATGGAGCTGGAGGATTTGTGTTTCATTACCTGATGATCCACTCTTAGGGGCAATCAGTTCCTTATACATGTATGCACGCATGCCCACACACACATTAATACTTATACTCACTTGTATGATCTACAAAGACAGGAAAAACAGGAGGAGGGAGAGATGAAAGAGAGAGGGAAGGAGGGAGAGGGGCGGGCAGAGACCCTTCACTCAAAGTCAGTACCAGCCGGTGTGAGGAACTGCTGTACGCTCTACCCCGTCTCAGAGAGAGAGAGAAAGCATACGCATGTGTGTGTGTGTGTGTGTGTGTGTGTGTGTGTGTGTGTGTTTGTGTGTGTACGTGCCTGACACAGCTACGCACACAGAGCCAGCAGTTATCATGTACCAGGACAGTCTCACAGCTGTAGCCTTACGTAACCTTCACTGTCTTCCCGACACAGAGGACAATGTCATTTACCACCTCAGATCATATTATTAATTATTATTAATCTATAATATATTTGAGGTCGATGTCTGTGTGTATGTACACGTTTTTCTCCAACATTTCTCAACCGGTTATCACCAAATTTGGTGTGAATATCCACTTGGACACCAGGAAGGAGTTGACGTCGCCCGATTTTTAGCAGCTAGTATAATATACTGTTCAAACTTTTTAAAACTGAAAGCAGTGATTTGAGACTGATGAAGCAATCTGATTAAGTGTTTCAGGTGTAATTCGTCCCATTTTTCCAGCAAATATCAGCTCAGCGCAACAGCACAGGGCAACAGCACAGGGCATGCACTGCCACATAAATGCACGTCATGTTCTTCAGTGGGGATAAGTCAAGACTGCTGTCAGACCAGTCCAGGGCCTGCACCCTCTCCCTATGCAGCCATGTCTTTGTAATGTGTGCAGATTGCAATTTTGTGCTGTCTCCTTGAAGGCAATATATGTTTCTCCAAGGTCTCAGTGTACTTTTCAGCATTACTGGTGCTACGGGTGCTGGGTTCTGGCACAACCCCATGCCATGACAGAGCACCACTTCTGGACTTGTTGCTAGTAAGATTCTCAATGGTTCTTTCCATCTTTGATCCGAAGCACCCATTTCTTCCAAAAAAAGACCTGAAATATTGATTCATTTGACCACAAAACATGTGATGGTCCACTGCAGATGCCCCAAAGCCCAGTGAATTTGAAGGCGCTTTTAGACACTGTTGATATAAGACTATCTTTTTGCAAAGCAAGGGTTTTAAAGAACATTTGTGGATGTAAGCACATATTGTAGCACAGTACTTAATGGTTTATTGAAGTAATCCTGAGCTCATGTGGTCATATCACTTAAAGATAATTATGGATTCTTGATACAGTGCCCTCTGAGTGCTCGGAGATCACGGGTATAAAGCTCACACCCTTGCCCTTTAATCTCAAAACTTACTCCAGATTTAAGGAATCTTTTAATAACTGCATACTATGCACAGTAGAGGGTAAAATATCCAAAATCCTTCATATCCTCTTTGATGGAAGATTGTTTTCAAATCTTTCGATGACTTTCCCATGCATTTGTGGGAAAATTAGCCATCCTTTGCCTACCTCGCCCTTGAAGGACTCGGCCTTTCCAAAATACTGCTTATGCAAAAAATCATGATCACAATCACAGACTGACACCAGCCTTTTCAAATCACATAATTACTCAAATTTTTACCTCGTAGTCCTAAAATTCCGTCGTCCCAACTGTTTTTGGAATGTGTTGCAGGCCTGAAAGGCATGTAACTGTCTATATTTCCAATTTAAGTGAAGTTGACTAGACAAATTAATGACCATCTTACCTGCAATGAAATATAAGTTTAGAATTTGGAAATCACTGCTTTCTGTTTTTATGTGCATTTTCCATACTGTTCCAACCTTTTCTGAGTAGGGCTTGAGCAACAGAACAGATCTTTTGGGGATTTTACTCTTCTGTGAAGTCCATGTTACAGCAGGTCTGCATAGCAGCAGTGAGAATTTTGTTAACCATTTAGTGTACAACCTGAAAATTTTAAAAGCGTGTAGTCAGTAACCTGTGGTCACCAACCCTGCACAGACAATGATACAGTCTGTGGTGATTAGGCATTGACCCATTGTGTATGAAGAGTGATTCAAGACCAGCCAGAGGATTGATTTTACTGGCATACTAAAGCAATGAACAACTACAAAAAATTAAAGTTATATTGGAAATCATACTACACAAAATGAGCCCTGCACGAATTGTGCATGCTCAGCCCATTTGTCAAAGCCACACAAAGCACAAATCACACAGACCACGCAGGAGTATGCAACAGCTTCATTGCCACACCCAGCAAAACAGCCAGTGAAATGCTCCCTTACAGAAGATACTCAATGCACATGACAACACCGCTGGAGAAGCATTACAGCCCTGTCCACGTCGGTGACTTCACCCACTATAAACAAGGTCTGATATAGTCCACTACAAACTGGTTCTGATATAATCCAGCATAAATTCAGTCTGATATAGCCCAAATTAAATTCAGTCTGACATCCTGTGTAAGCAGGGTATGATATGGTCGAGCTAAAGCTCTCGGGTGGATACTGGGGTCTCGGGTTGATACAGAGTGTGATATAAAAATGCTCATATCATGCTCTATTTATCATATACTCAGATACAGGACTTTGCCCACGGACAACTACGGGTGATACAGGATTTTGCCAATGGACTGATACAGCCTTGAGGTGCTTGTATCACAGGTGCAGATTCCCCGTATTTATAAGGAAGTACTGTATATGATAAAGTCTAGTATTACCTCAGTCTGATAAAGTCTGATATGCTGAGTCTGATATAACCTGTGGTAAACTGGATCTGATCTAGTACTGTGTGGTATAAAGTGGATCTGATAATACCTTATGCAAACATGGTTTGACACAATCTTTTATAAACTGGGTGCAATATATTCTGGCATAAAATGGGTCTCACATGGTGTCATCGGGTTTGCCTGATATATTTGTAATTGTAATTGTCTGGCATAACACGGGTCCAGTGTAGTCTCATACATTGGGTCAGATGTTGTCTGATATAGTCTGATATAAACAGGGTCTCATATAGTCTGGTGTAAAACGAGTCTGATATAATATGATTTACTGGGTCAGATATAGTTTGATATAAATGATCTGGTATAGTCTGGGATGCGTTACAGTCGGTGCTGGAGGCTGGAGTAAAGATGGTTTTAAGAAGCTTGGCTTAATCTCTTGTGATTACTTCGGAAATGAGAATACAGCTGTCAGGGTCAAAGTAAGGTCATCTTATGGGAGGAGCCTTTTGGGCGATGGTGGTGCCTCCTGTTGGGAGCTGCTCTCAGGGGGACAATGCGGTCATCTTATAGGAGGAGCATTCAAGGTCACAGTGATGTCTTTTAAGCAAGTATCTCACTGGGCAGTGAATGCTTACGAATGTAGCAAATTTTGAGTTTCGTCAGAGTTCGGAAAAGGGCACAAAGCAGTTTGCTAAAAAATTTTTAGGATCGCAAACAGTTTTTGTAGTTGCAAAGAAATTTTGTTCACGCTCAAAATTTCTTTGCAAATTTATTTTTTCACAAACAGTTGCAGATGTTTGAAAAAGAGTTGTAAGCGATTTCAAACGGTTGTAACGCGAGTCGCTAAAGTTCTTTTTGGTTTGCGAAACGTAAAGCAGTTTGCACTGTACAACAGAGCTATGAATGCTGACGAATGTAGACGAATACTGGGTTTCTCGAGAGGATAATTTCAAGGTTTCTTCAAAATTGCAAAGAGTTTGCAAACCGGTTTTAGGGTCGCAAAGAGTTCATTTTCATATAGAAAGCCATTTCCTATTGTTTTGCAAACAGTTACGCAAATCTCGCTAACTGATGCTTAACTTTGCTAAATGTCGCTAACGACACCTAGGTCTATCCTGATTTTTGCCAACTTTCCTCAGAAAAGTTGGCGAATCCAAAATTCGCTACATTTGTCAGCTCTCAGTTAGACACCAGCTTCAATGAGAGGAGGAATAATGACTGATGTCAAATTTTGTGACAGATTCAGTCAATAAAAACGGGCTTGGGTGAGCTGGATCACTCTGCTTCTGAATTGGCCAATTCAGACAGTCCGTGTGATATAAATTGAGTTTTGCAACCAGTTCCATAGTTTTATCTTGTTTCTTTGCTTTAACCCATTCTTGCCATGAACACAATGGCACATGAGCCAGATCGTTCAAACTTAATGCTCCCCATGGTCACAAAGACACCATGTTAGAGGAGGATGTGTCAGGGACACAGTGAAGTAATTTTATGGAAGGAGCGGTCACGGTCACAGTGAGGTCATGAGAGGAGGCTTCATGGTCACAGTGACATAATCTTATGGGAGGAGCCAGGAGGAAAAATGGCATGAGATGATTTCCTCATTTATTTCAATCATCAGACAACAGCTTTTACCAGTATTTCTCAGGAATTAGGATTAGTTTGGGTCAATTTATTAAAAGTTTCCAACAGTTCTAAATAACCAACAAAACAATGCCTGAAACAGCATGAACATGTCACTTGAAATAACACAAGTTCTTGAAAAAGTCCAACTCATGAGTCTCACGTGGCGGCCAATCAAACGTGCTTGAGCGGCCTAAAATGTGTCAGTCTGTCTCTAATATTTTCTTTCCCCTCTCAATCCCTGCAGTTGAGCTGCCGCTGGGCAGAGAACATCCCTTTAAAACAATTATTAGTCCTGACTTGTTCTCAATCATTACTCTTAATTAACAGTGCACTCACTCCAAAAACATTCCACACTTTCAGGTATAGCTAGTTCTCCTTGTTAAGGTAAGATGGCAATTATTCATTTAGAGGCACAATTATGTGCATTTCAATCAGCCTTATTTAAAATTGCATAAAGGCATTTCTCACCTTTGTCTTTGATTTTAAGGAGCTGCGTCACTATTACTGTGCATGTTCTTAACTTTGAACAAAGTAAATTCGCTCAAATGCAAGTCAAAGTGTAGAAGGTATTTTTCTTCTTCTATGATTACTGGCGATGGCAGCCAGCTTACATCCTTTGTATCCCTAGAGTAAAGCTTAAAATAGTTCTTTGAATCCACCAATTTCTGTAGAAAGCTCCTTAATATAAAAAACATAATGCCGGAGTAACTAAAACATATAAATGTTCTTCAGAAGGATGAGAACTGGCTAGAAGGGAATCAGTTTAAGACTTGCAGTCAAGCAGATTCACTTTCTTTGGATTCTGAGCATGCGCAGTAATCGTGACATAGCTTCTCTAATTTCAACAATTTAAACAATCATGAAGCACAGGTTAGATCACCTGATGTGTCGAAAAGGTAACTTGGAAGTTCCAGAGCAGTTTACCTTTCGTAAAGCATGGGTGTCAATTATTATTTTCTGAACTGAATTAAAGGGATATTTCAACATTTTGGCAAATTGGCCTATTGCCATAATCCCAATAGTTATATGAGTAGGTACATTACCCTTAGTGATCCGCGCAATTGTTTTGAGATTCGGAAATACTTCGCAAATACTACTCCTTTCTTGAGTAACCCGCTGGGCGGATTAACACAGTGCGCACCTTAGACATTGTGAGTAGTTGCAGTACACATACGCTTTTGAAATCACTCCGCCCAGCCGGTATGCCTGGAATGTAGTTCTTGTTATGCATTTGCCTTGAAAATACATCTGTCTCGTAATTATACATAACCATTTTATAGAGTGGTGAATGTGCAGGTCACAAGTTGACCACGAGAGCGTTTTGGAGTTGCTGGATTGCATATTTGATGAGTTTTGAAGGGAGTTTTGAAGGAGGGAGGGACCCGTACCGTTCACTTTCGTTATGTTCGCTGAGTAGCTAGCCTCCCCCCCGAATCTCAAAACAATGGGCACGGATAACTAAAGATAATGTAGCTACCTACTCATAACTATAGGGATTATGGCAATAGGCCAATTTCCCAAAATGTTGAAATATCCCTTTGAGCTTATTATTTAGTCGCCCTTGGATCACATTAGGAAAGAAGCCATGACTGTAATTGCAAACAGAATATTCTTATAATTGGAAAAATGTGTTAATGAAGGAAAAGACAAGTCAAAATTAATAATTGTTTTCAAGGAATGTTCTCCGCCCCCTCAATTTTCAGTTTGGGCAACACCCCTGTATCCATGTCTGGCATAAGCCAATTTCCAGAGTGTCTCAGGAGGGAGTACGGATGCCTGTCAGTGGTACAGCTCCCATGGCACACAACCCAGGAGAAGTTTGTGTGGGGTTTGACCATTTACAGGATTTCCGCTCTGCTGTGGATTCACAGTACCATGGGCTGCGCTCAAATTGACACAGACAGTGCAACAACAGAGCATAGAATGTATATAAAGATGGACGACGCGCCTCCACTTCCGAACGCTGTACAAAAATGGAGCCAATGTATTCTTGATACTGATGCGGCCATCGTGCACTTTTGGAGCCAGAATCAGCGCAAGAGTGATGGGGGGTTGAACCGCGGCATTGAGGTCCCACCCTGCACAGTCACAAGCACATCCGCTGAATTTCTAGCCCGACTTGTAGCTTCAGAGTAAGCTGCCAGGACCACTTATTGCATACAGATTTGAGACCGGATGAGCGTTCAACAACAACAAATGCTAGCTTAAGTCATTGTTAGCCTAATATACACGCTATTTTGTGATTAAGTAACGTAACCAAATATTAGGCCCATTGAATGTGCCGTTCTACTATGACTGAAAGCTTGTTAAGGGGTTAGCTAGTTCTTATTTTTTCAAAGTAGCTAGAGCTCTATGAAGCTACAACACATGCTTCCCTTCCCTTCCCTGCCTCCCTTGTTCTTAGCAGTACCAAAGTCTTTATAGACCGTCTCTGGCAGTACATTGCTTTGCTCCCATGGTAAAGTCTGGTGGTCCTGCTTGCCTCTACAAACTCGTGCCGACTGCTATTTTTTAGCTGAGTGGCCAATACATTGACTGCGGTTAAAAACCCTCTTTCAAAAAATTAGAGACAACCCTTCAGAATAAGGTATGTTAAATGCAATCAATGAGTAAATAGTCTCCTCACTATCATGCATTTTAACATTAGTTCGAACTACCTAGTTTAATAGCTAGCGAGCTATGAGACCTGTTACTGAGTCTTGATTTTCTAGTTAGTTACAAGATTTTGTAATAGGTCACTTTAATTCGCAACAAAAATTGCAGGTGGAAAAGCTCATTTCACTGAACATCACTGCCATCAGTACATTCTGCTATTGAGTAAAGAGATTTTTACTTCCGAATTCCGTTGCTACCTGAATTACGATGACCTGTTAAAGAATCTTGCTAAACTACCTTGCTAGCTATCTAGAAAACTGGTTTTACTTTTACTTTACTGGTGCTGCAAACAATAAACAGAGCTATGTATAGAGCAAATACCTTTTTACTCTAAATTTTTGTCAAACTTTCAAAATAAATGTGGGTTACAGTGATTCAGTTCAGTTCTATAGGGTATATATGCAGCAACTTGTATATGCGTAATGTCAGTGTTTTATCTATTCTCAATGGTCACACTCAGGCGCTGAATAAATCCCTAAAATCAGCCAGGTCACTACTTCTCAATCACAGCTGTCAATCATGACTAAACACCCCCTTTCTTCATTATAAAATAAATAAATAAAACCCAATTTATCAGATAAAATCGAACACTTTTACATACATCAACATGGTGTGAATCCCTAAAAATGACACACACACAAAAAAACTTATTTGGAAAAAAACTGTGTGACACGTATGTAATTTTTTTTTTGTCAGACCCATGTCCCATCCCAGTTTATGACCTGTACTGCAGACAGCCTGTAAATGGTGATCAGTATGTTTTGGCCTCACATTTGGGGAGCTGTTAGGTCGTACATTACAGTATACAGTGAATGAGTGAATGGGACAGAGGTGTTAAAACGCCCTCTAGTGGCAATGACAGTGAGCAGTATACACTAAAGCACAGCTGCCCAGAAGCCTAGTTACTGCAGCCAACAGACTTTCCCATGGTTACGCCTCAAAGCAGGGAAACACGCAGCCTGGTTCTGCGTGGTTTTAAACTCTCTGTGTCCACCTCCACTGCGTCAGGAGTCAGGTGTTATGGAAGAAACCTCCACTGTTAGGAAACAGGCTCAAGTGAACTTGAATCACCCCCTGGGTGGAGTTAAGCTTTGAGTTGCAACGTCTAGGTGTCTCAGCCACAACGTATGGAGCTTAACCCAGCATTAAAGTGCAAAGATGGAATAAAGTGGTCAGCATTTTTTTTCCATAAGCCAAATATGTTGCAGTAAATGGGCAAGTCTCAAAATAGCCACTCATTCGAAGTAAAAAACTGTGTGGCGGCCAGTTTTTTTTTTTTCTTCCTTTTTTTTTTGCCGGCAATAGCAGCAATTAGGCCGAGGACTACTTGATAAATCACTTGTCCAGCATATGCGAATGCGGGCCCAAATCCCAGATCCCTGGCCAGGTACTCTTATAGTGGACAACATTCAGAACCTATTTGTCCCCATGAGTGCAGAAGTTTGATAACAGAACCCTCGCTATAGCAGGAGTTTGGTTTGCCCTTACCCCCGAAGAGATGAAATACACCACTATTAACACAAAGGACTGAGGCATCGGTCTTCATGTTCCTGGAATAAAGCCGCCTCTTGCTGACATAACCACTCACAGCTGCACTGACCTGCAGCCTCAGCTACTGTTCACACACCCCACATACCAGAGCATAGACTCTCCCACACAGGCACGCACTTATGTCATACTATTAGTTATGAGAGAAGACAATACTGTGAAATGGACAGAATGTGCTGCCTACATAAATGCTACCAATGCAGTCAGTTTGAAGTAGGCGTAAATGAACTGCGATTTCTACAATTTCGGTTCCCTGCTGAGAGGAGAACGTAAAAACTGAGAATGCTCAGAACTAAGACTAATTAAATTACTACTTCAAAAATTCCCATTGAGAGATTAACTAGTTAATTTTTCAAAGCTCAAAATTATCCTTTGCATTTTTTTTTAAATAAACTGCTGCCAAGGTTGGCTGACATTTTGGTCTTGGGTTGTAGCTTGCCAAATTAAAGATCTTTTTGCTGGATTCAATGGTTTTTACACATGCCTGAGTGTGGTATTCTTTGGGTATACAGTATTCTATGGTTTCACAAATGCCTGCATATCCCATACTGCCTGCGCCTGTGTGTAGTGTTCTGCAGTTAGCTGCACATGCCTGCGTGCGGAATTCTACCATTGCAGCTCACATCTGAGAGACAGTCTATAGTTTCTGCACAAAAATGCGTGTGGTATTCTATGGTTTCTGCACATGCCTATGTGTGATGTTCTGTAATTTCTGCATATTTCTGCATATCCCTGCGTGCGGCATTCTATAGTTTTTGCATATCCCTGCATTTGGTATTATATGGTTTCAGCATATCCCTGTATGTGGTATTGTGTAATTTTTGCATATGCATGTGGTATTCTACGGTTTCCGCAAACAACTGCAGGTAGTATTCTACAGTTTCATTACATCCCTGCGTGAGATATTCTATGGTTTCTGCATATCCTTGCACGTATTACTTCATGATTACTGCACACACCTGCATACGGTATTCTATACTTTCTGAATATCCTTGTGTGTGGTATTCTATAGTTTCTACACAGACCTGCGTGTGGTATTCCAAGGTTTCTGCATACATCTGCGTGTGGTATTCTAGTTTCTTTAAATCCCTGCGTGCTGTATTCAATGGTTTTTGAACATACCTGTGCGTGGTATTCTATAGATTCCACTCATCCCGGCCTATAATATTTTCGTCTCAGAAACTTGTTCCTTGCAGTAGCTTGTCAGCTGCCTGTGGCTAACAAAAACTTCCTTTACTTCCTGTAAAATTCAATTACAGCCACTTATCTGAACTCTTAAACATTTCCTACTGAAACAGTTGAAAAGCTCAAGAACCCAGTTTTCCCCACATGGGGAAGCCTGGTATTGTGCTCTACACTAATCAGACTAGACCACAGACCAGAATACCATTTACAGATGGGGTTTGCATCCACACGGTGTCATGGTTTTCCTCACGCCGGATGCAAACGACAATCCGCCAGGCACTAGGACCATGGGCCTAGACAAAAGAAAGGCTCAAGTGCCAAGGCTGGTACAAAAACTGGAGTTTTACAGTCCGTTTACATGCCTCCAGCTATTTTCATAAACCAACATTTCACCGTCTCCATTTTCAAAAATAATATCATGCACACGTATCAGTTTTCAGAAAAGTTTTCGTTTACACGTGCCCATGTATATATGCCGTCAAGAGCATGCCAAACCTGCAGGTGGCAGTGTAATGAGAGGCTCAAGCCCACGTTAGCCAATCAGAATCCCGATAATAACAATGACAGAAACGAATCACCATCATCCATGATCACCACAGCCAAATGAAAATGTAAACATAGGTCGCACTTTTGGCGCAGGTGCAAGTTCTGTCGCATACTGTGATGTCGGCTGCCTAAAACTCTGTTTTTCTCAGTTGACATGCATACTTGCAACGAAAGTATTCCAAAATCTCCACTCCGGCCAGAGTTTTTAGAAAGTTATCATTTTCAGAAGCGAATTCTCCTTTTGCATGTAAATGAAGGGCACAAATGCAAGGAAATGTCTCCGTTTGTAGTGATGGCAGTATGACACTGAAGCGTCGACACGTGCTCCAAACCCGTAGCATAGAACCACTTTTTCAAAGCTTGCTTCGGAGCGGAAAACAATCGTATGACATATGACGTCCGAAGCAGTAACTGCATCGCTCCCTGAATGAATCACGTGACTGGTTCGGACTGGCATCTGTCAGCCCTATATACTCTGCACTCACCTCCACCTTAACGGGCTGCACCTGTTGCCCATCAAGGTGGAGGTGAAAGAATGAGACAGGGGAGGGGCTGTAAGGCCCAAACCTTAACACACGGACTCACTCTCTCTCTCACACAATCATGCACACACCACACACAAACAAGCACAAACACGCACACAGACAGGGTATTAACTCATCTGAGCTGGACTTGCGGAATTCAAATCAAAGCTAGATTTTTAACCAACTGAGATTCTCACTTCAAAACATTATTATTTTTATAATTTCCTATTTACTGTCCTTAGATAGCATACTAAAACTGGGGACCCTCAGCCCTACAACTTCACTATTAAACTGAGATATTTTAAGCCTATGATTAGAAAATAAAAATACATTACTGCTACATATACCAGGTAATAGTCAGTAATGAGATTGAATCTATTCATCCACACAGGACCACCATATTAAATACATAATTCCTCTAAGATTTGCTCATATATATTTGCTCACAGCGAAGCAGAGTAGTGTGTTAATGCATTTGTCATATCTGTGCCAGCTGCTATGCAGGCGGGGCGTGTAGTGAAGTGTGCAGGGGCCATTTTGGCGCAGCCTACAGGCACAACAGGAAATTACGCATTACTGTGTCAACTGATTCTCAATGGGCTCCAGACTTGAGGAAAAATATTCCCAGCTTTAACAGGAACGTGAGGGCATGTCCCTGTATCTCTCACACACACAAACACAAGAATACACGCACACACACATTGGTATAACTCTAGTTTTGAGGACACTGTAGTGACTTACATTCACCCCACATAACCTGTCCTTAACCCTAACCATAACCAAATTATGCCTGACACTAATCCTAATTCTAATCATAACCCTTACCAACAAGCTCCAATCCTCAGTGATGACCACCCATACTGTCCTCACAGCACAAAATTCCACACATCCCCAAATGTCCTGACAACATTGTAGTTTCTCAAGATTTGGTTCTCGCAAGTGTAACTATTAAACCCTATTTGCGTGGCCACACACACGCACACACACACACGCGCGCGCGTGCATGCGTGCATGCACACATCCACGCATACACACATGCACACACACATGTAAACACAAAGATTTAGACAGACCCCTAAACACGCTGGCATTCTCGCATGTCCCATTTAAGACTTACTACTTCACTTGAGACTGTAACTAACAGTACAACTGTAACTCCAGAACCCTCTCTTTCAGGGGCAGTTTAGCAAAAATTCTTTCCCGAGCTATAAATGCTCACCACCTCCCCTGTTCAACTAGGAGCATGAGTAACTTGAGGACAGCAGGTCTGCACTCAGAATCAGTCAGGTGACAGTATATATGGCAGTTATAGGAATATGGGAGGGAATGGGTGGATTTCATGACTGCAACTATAATCATACACCCACCACAGGAGCCCAGCCTGGGTGTGGCTGAAGTGTACAGTAATAAATGTGGCAGTCCTCATGTCTCTAACTGGCCTTCCAGCATTCAGTAACACACAAACACACACACACATGCAAGCACACAACGCAGGTCAGATCAAGGGGGAACCCAAGGTCCTGTGGTCCCGCCATTTCTACATTCCATTGGGCTACCCGATTATTTCCCATTAGCCAGATACAGCATGCGAACATAAAAGTGGTGATTATCCATGTTTTATTCAGATACAGGAGTCCTGACACACAAACTTGCTAATTGGGCAGAGCACAGAGCTGTCGCTAATCAGTTTGGTGTTAACAATCCACAAGACATCCGAGTCAAAAGCCTTGCAGGAAGAGATGTTGAGCATGCTCAAAGCGCATAGTCCAGTTCGGTTCAAGTGAAGCGTATACATGGAGAAATAATCCGATTACTATCCGCATTATCATGGTGTGTTAGTCCGACTATGAGAAATTTGATTTAGAACAATTCCAATCGGACTAACATGTTTACATGTATTTTAAAAGTCCAGTTATAGTCTGACTAGCCCAATAATATGGCTTTTTCTAACATCATGTAAACGCAGTCTGTGTGTTTAAACCCTGGTAAAACAGTCATCTTTGATTGAAAGCTGTCAGCCTCTGCAGCTCACTGTGTCACTCACCGCTAATTAAGCAGTTCAGGTTAGACGATAAACACCATGCAGACACAGCTCTCAGTCACTGAATAATTGAACATCCCCCCACACCCCCTCTCCAAGCCCATACATACAGAGCCTCTGAATACTCCGTCTGTCCTCCCACTGCCATTACATGTCATCACAGGGCAGACCCTCTGACTCAGGACCCCCCACATGCTCAGGACTGCAGGGAAGCACTGGAGAGGGAATGAGTGCTTCTGGGTAAACAAAATGCTTCTCATTAGCCCTCACAGGTGAATTCCTTCCCTGATTCGCAAGCTGCCTCCTGTCAGTGCACCCAGGTAGCAGCAGGCTACATAAGAAGCATGGAGCCTGAGAACACCATGTGCATGGCACGTAAAACTCAGGTTAGGAAAAGAATTCACAAAGGGGCCTATTCTCCCATGCGCGTAAGTAAGCGTATTCTCCCCTCGACTAAAGTCTGTGCATTACACGCCCTGAAGGCAGCTACGCGCTTGGGGCGGAGCAAGGCCAAAATTGGGGCGCTTCCGGGCATTTCTCAGGCAAAAAACACTTACGCGTATTCTCCCCCTGACTTACGCGCTTTTTCTGTTAAGCGCTTTTGAGGGCTGTATTAAGGTCAAGCGCCAACATAAGGTGAAATGGAATATTGCGTTTGATGCTGGTTATAGGCCGAATTTTAACATTCATTTTATTTTATTAAACATGGTAAAGGTTGAGACATTCAAGATTCAATTGTTCATCCTTATTTCTAAACTACATTTCTCATAACCATAATAAATTATCAAACGAAATCATCGTATGATATTAGGCAACAGCTTCTTCTCCAATTGGTTCAATTATAAACGCATTACAAACAATTACAAACATACCGGTGGTCATCAAGGTCACAACTGCGCTGTCGGTCCTGGCATCTGAGTCGTTCCAGATAGTGGCTGGTACATATCATGTACATATCACAGGCGTCTGTGTCAAGGTGTCATAAGAATATGTACAGAGACCGTAGACATCTGCGCCAAAGTCCCTGGCTCGGCCCATGACGCCTATGTACTGCGTAACTGCTTGAAATGCCAAAAAATACAATAAATATTTGAAACCATTAAGCTTGTTTTCAGTATCTATTGCAGTGACACTTTTAGTATAGGCAAATAAAAATGACCATTTTACGGAACCCTCCTTCATCCATGTCCACTCCAAGTTATTCTCCATGCACTTCCACTGCTGAAAGAGTGGATGCCACCTCCTCCTCAGTACAGCGAAATGCACCGGGGATGATGGTTACCCATCACCTGCGTTCACACTTCTCCAGTGTGCAGAGAGCCTGGCTTTTACAGTGCCCCGCTGATTTTTCCACATGCGGGTTAAGAATCCTTTGTTTGTTAAAATGTTGCCTTATCCTTTAGTTGCCAACCAGACAACGGAGTATTTTGAAATTTCAAGTGCGCAATTTCTAATTGAGATCATATAAACTGTCATTGATTGTTATTTTTGTGCAACTAGAATGTTCTCTATATTTGTCTTCTTCCCTGTCTTCCACGGAACAAACAGGCTGGTGTCGGAGGGGTATATTTTCAATGATCTGATTACGCTGGTTGAGATTCGCTAAATTCTTTATTCATTATTTCATTATCGCAGCAATTTGTTTGTTTGCATAGCTTTAATGCCATGGTGGCTAGAATAACAAATAAAAATGAGATGTCTGCATTACTTCTTGTGATTGGCACAGACATACAGAGGCCTACTATTACAGCAGCATATCGTCGGCCTGCTGATAAAACTTTGTATCTTCAAAATGATAAACTTCACAGGAAAATAAAAAAATAAAATAAAACAAATTATAATAGAATAATATAAATTGATACATATTATTTAAAATAAAAAAAATGTTTAATTCTGCATGTAGGAATAGTGGACATACGAGTTTTTGTTTCTTATCAGTTTGGAGATACGAGGTTTTATCAGCAGGCCGACGATATTCAAGTTTAAAGTCTGGTTTGCGTTTTCCATGGACCACGACTGCATTTTAATGGTTAATCAGAAAATCCTAGTTCCATGTTTTCCTGATAGCCATAATCAATGAGCTTTGCACAGAGTCTGCCTCTCTTTTGGATCAGTCACACCTCTTTCATAAGGCCGTCTACATTCTGAAGTTAAGCGCTGTGGGCGTGATCGAAGCGCGTAGGGGAGAATACGCGTAACTCAGAAGCGCTTAACTCGAAGCGCGTAAAAAAGGACTTACGCGCTAATGGGAGAATAGACCCCTAAGGTCTATTCTCCCATGAGCGCATCCACAGTGTTAAACACATACCAAACAGCAGAGACGCACACAAACAAACACACAGCTGCACAGACACACACACAGACACACACACACATACATACACCTGCAAAGATAAATACACACCAGCACAAATACACACACACACAGATGAGAACATGATAAAACAGACACAAAGCAGCGCAAACACAAAAACACACATGCAGCTGCACAAACACACACAAACACACACAGCTGCATAGATATACAAATGAAGCTGAGCAAATACAAAAAACACACAGAGACACACATGCACAGGCAGATGCGTGGACACACATAGAAAGCTGTTCAGACAGACCCGCGCTCTCGCGTTCCCGTACACACACACACACACAAACATGCAAACATACACAGCAGCTCAGATAACAGCTCGTCTGCACATGCAAGTCATGGATTTACACAAAAACACACACACACTGGCACACACTAACAGGGACACGCACAGACAAAAGCACACATGAACACATGAAAACAAAATAAGTGAACAACACAGACACGCTCGAATACACAGACCCATGTACGCATGAACAAACACAAGCACACACCCACACACAAAGCGATGACTGGAGGACTCGTGACAGTAAAGAGGAGGAGACAGGGGCACGACCACAAAGTGCAGGAAACACCGTAACGAGACCACATGGGAACAGAATTAATTGGCAACAGAATTACAATTATTCTCTTATTTGCTCAAAATTCAACATTTATTACGTCCGCCAAGGAGGTTATGTTTTTGGTGGCGTTTGTTTGTTGGTTTGTTTGTGTACAATATAACTCAAAAAGTATTGGACAGAGTTCGATGAAATTTTCAGAGATGGTGGGTATTAAGTCAAGGAACAGATTGATTAAATTTTGGCATATCTAGGCCAAAGTACTGCTGAGATATACGCCAAAGTTCAACATTTCAAGTCTTTCCAATGGGCCGGAGTTCCAATCGCCGTGCTTCTGGGTTTTGCTGCTCCGTGGTCTGCGCTCTCTGAGTGCTTTTCTAGTTTGATGTTGTTATAGTTTATTATAAAGGCAATGAAATATGAAACCTGACCAAACCCCTGATCAAACCGCAAGTCTGATATAAAATGATTGGTATTTGTATATTTCAGAAGATGTTATTCTGTTACCATCTTGGTCATTCCATTAACAGTCTTTTTGGAAGAAAGGTGGAGCGTGGAGTA
Source organism: Gymnothorax reevesii (assembly GCA_029721435.1). Taxonomy (NCBI): domain Eukaryota; kingdom Metazoa; phylum Chordata; class Actinopteri; order Anguilliformes; family Muraenidae; genus Gymnothorax; species Gymnothorax reevesii. Next base: position 65,912,456 of record CM056574.1, on the reverse strand, counting down.
CCCTTCAAAATATGATCCGCAACAATTACAGCCAAAGCCTAGTTAACCTCCGAGGGGACAAAACTGAAGGCCAACTTATGGCCAACCTGTTATAGATTTCATAGAAATTATTCTAATGGTTAAAGAAAAAAATAAAACCCCTTTCCTTTTTTTTTTTTTTAACTGAATTCTATTACCAACATTACCTTTGTCCTGCACCCTTCCACACTGAGGACATTCCCAATTTGTGAATTCAAGAGGATGGTGGGGGTATAATGGCACCGTATGAAATTTCTAAAAATCGTTAAAACCTGAACAGTTTACACATAACATAAACAGAGCCAATATTTCAGTGATTTGTGACTCCATCACTGTGGAATCACCTTGCTTTTCATTTGTGAACTTAACAGGATTTGTATATGGGTTTTTTGAGACTCCCCAGGCATCACCCAATTTGCAAATGCATCTTTTTCGACAAGGAATCATCTGGAGCCAATCGGATGTCTCTTTCTTTTTCAGCCAATCACATGAGCGCACTGCACAGTCAACTAGATCCAATGAACTGAACGAAGACCAAGACCTGGTAGCAAGCTAGCTAGCTAGCCTGACAATCTTTACTTTCCAGTGGCAACTAAATGTAAATAAACAGTATGCCAACATTACCAAGTTAAAGCAACAAGTTATTGAAAAAGTCAGTATATTTCAGTTTCATTCCTGAATCAATCAGAACAACGTGAAACTAAAGTACAATACGAGTAACGTTCCCTGAACTCTAATGCCACAACGTTAGTTGGGGGCAATGCCCACCCCCTAATTTTAGAATGCTAATTTCAAACCATTGCTACCAGCTCAATAAATGTAACCCTAACAGTGGCAACAGTTTGCATGCAAAATGAAGTGTCTGAACTCATTGAGGTAGCCAACTAGCCAGCTATTTTGAGAATTCTTTGTACAAGTTAACATCAGATATCTAGACTAAAGCAATGTTATAATACAATTTTATCACTTTGCTTTACACACACATGCGATGAAATACATAGCTACCTGACATTTAAGTACAGAACACATTAGCTATGTCAATTGACCCTTCACCTCCCTTTGTATTACCAAGACTGCCACATGGCACTCTCAGTCGCTATGTTTAGACCAATCAAAGCATTTGTTTTGTGTCTCACTTGGCTGCTGTCTTGTCTCAGTCAATCAAAACAAGCCTTATAAATCCTATCTGCATAATCACTTGGCATTGCCATACTCAAAGATTTTGCAATTTTTGCCTGCAATTTTTAGAAATCAAAATTGTGGAAAATATACTTAACAGTGATTAAGATGCATTCGACTCTGATGGGATCTTGCAAGAGCATGTAACCATAAAATAGTTTTTGAGGGCTGAGTTGTCAAACAGAAGATTTTTTGTAAACATAGGAGTATTCTGGAGTCACAGCAGGTTTTTCATGATCTCTTCACAATTTTATCAATTTCAACTATGATTAGATGCAAGGCCAATGTGTGTCATACAGCTTTTTTTGTGAGAAAAAAAAAAGTTGCTTAGCATATATTTAATTGCTGTACAGAGCTATTTTGTGGGGGAACCATAAAAAAAGCAAACTGGCTAAAACTGCCGAAAGGAGGGGCCTTCACACAGAGCAGCACACACAATCAATACAGCACACACAATCAAGACAACACACACAATCAAGACAACACAATCACAACGGAAACATCTGAGCAGCACAAGCAATCAAAATAGCCCGTGCAGTCAGTGAATATCACACATCCTGAACAATGCCAAACAACTCAGAACCAATCGGAGACGACCATTCAGAGACACATGCCTAACCCGTGTCAGTGCGTGCTTGCCTGTATTTTTGTTCCGCTGTGCTTAACGTTTAAACTGAAAAGCTGAGCAGTAATTTATGATAAGTCTTGCGCAGCCATAAACTGAGGACCTGATGTCTCAGTCTGAACAGTAGTACAGAGGTCCTCCCTCACAGGATGCTCATATTTTTACAGTAAATTGCAGATAGAGGTCAGGCTGTTTCAGATAAATCTCAGTGCAGGATGGTCAATGTGAGCCTTGGGGCTCAACTCCACAGCCTGATGGGTAATCCTACAGACACTCATTTTCTCTGCTCCGCAGGAGACAGCTAATAAGTAGCAGCCTGTGAAACAACCAATCAGCACAAGCCTATGAATGCCGGTATGACACAGGTACAAACGGAGTCTGGGACAAACACACGGAGAGAGGAAATTAAATGCCAAAGAGCCAGGAGAGATACAGCCCCACAGACACTGATGCTGTTAGACAGACTCACTCCCAAAAACACTCCAAACACTCTAAACAGGCACAAAATACCAAAACACACAGTCCCAAACACACACCACACACAGCTGAACAAACACATGCCATTTACACCCATACAAACAGACAGACAGACAGACAGACACACATACACACACGCACAAATTAAAAAGGAATAAGCGCCAGTTTCCTTTGAGTATTCACATATAATCTGCTAAGCAGAAAATCATACTAAGTTCAGAACAAGACACAAATCCATCAAATTTTACACGGTACCTTCTAACTAACTACACTGGAATAGTTCATGTTAACGGCCCCACATCTCTACATGACAGTTCACATGAGAATATAAGAACTACATTTTCTCAAAATGCATAAACCCAGGTACATTCTGCACACATATTTCACCAGCATTGAGAAAAATAACATCAGAATTTTCACACTTTCAAAATCTCTTTCAGTCACAGCACACATAATGAATCTGAGCTCATGACAATAGTCACTCCAGCAGAGGCCCTGCACTCCTGTCACAGTCCTTCATTCATAACTCTTCTGAATGAGAGAGCATTATTCCCGAGGGGACTGGCTGCACCATTTTATCGCAATATTTACTACAGAGAACTGACCGTTTTAGCGATACTGATCCACCACAGCACTCTGTGTCTGACACAGAATCAGACATGGACCCAGAGCGGCAGTTTGTTGTTTTACTGCATGGAGTAAAATTATACAAAGGTATGTTTTTTTTTCATGCACACGTACCAGCTCAACTTCATGCAAATGCCACATGCTGAACATTCTCAGTTAATGACAGAGAGGACCCATAGTTCTTAAGGGTGCTCTGTAGCATGCCCGATAGGGAATTTAGCACATTCACTGTGTGGTGATCAGTGTGGATTCTCCACGGATCCTGTAACTGCAGGACAGCACCGCTCTGGCCCTTTAAGTACAGTCTCAGCCATTGTAGAGGGGCATCTGGTCTGGCTGCTGCAGGGATAAAAGGCTAGAAGTCAGGAGAAGATGGAGGGAGGGGGATGCGTGGTAGTGTGTTTGGCCAGCACGCCGTTTAAACCCAGTGTGTGTTTCCCACTTACATAACACACCACCCTTCTCAGAAGCCTCTGAACTCTGAAGGGTTTACTGCAGAACTCTGGGGCAAAATAAAAATCATGTGAGTTGGCAAAAGAGTAAAATTTAAAAAGCTGAAAGTAGTCATTTTCTCAACTGCCCAAAGGAAGATTTTACAGTATTACCTAATTATACTCTCAACATGCAAAGAGACGTATCAAAACCTTGAAGTCTGAAATAATTATTAATAAGTAATGTAGCACGTACTGCATTGTTAGAGTTTGAGTGTTGCTGAATATATGTGGTATCCGTACTATGTTTGGTTGGGACAGTGCAGAGATGCAAACACACATTGCACTGCACGCTAACTCACTGACACAATGCAAACTAGCACCAGTCATCATTCGACTGCACTTTCAGGCAGCAAGACCACATGAGTAAGGCAGACTCCTGCTGGCCGAGTCACACCTGCCGATCACACGCTGCCCAGTAAGGTTGCTGGCCAATCAGCACCGGCACACTCAACCAAGTGAAATCCAGCATTTTTAAGCACAACCGACCAAGAGCAAATCCCTTCTGGTTGTTGAAAAAAAAAAACTGCTTATGTTTGGTGAATGACATAATTTGCTTAACTTGAGTTAGAGATCTGAGAATGCAGCTATAGCCTCTGTTGTTCTAGCCTGCCTTTGAAGACTGTTAATCGCACACCCAAGATGGCTGCCCCCTGATGGTGGAGGCGAATGATTTGCGGGTTATGGGGGGATATTGTAGGTAATGGTGCCTGAAGTTGAGCCCAGAAAACAGTCTCGCACACAGAGAGTCTATAGGGGAGGGGCAGTAGCAAAGAGCTGATTTAGTGAGAAATAAGATGCTTATGAGCTTTCTACTCACAACCCCCTTCTGGGCAGCACTAATCCCACTCAGAGACGGAATATATGAACGAAACACAACAGAAGACCCAGAACCAAGTGTAAAGGGTTCACTCCATGTCAACAAACTGAGGGGTCCCATCTTGGCCATCTCATATTTTCATGATTGCTTTTATAAAATACCTTGGGATATATAATGAGACCGTGCCAAGTTTCTGTTGCAAAGTCTTAATGGTTTTCGAGATGTAAGCCCTCAAAGTGGGGACCTATCGCTCCCTTTTTCTGACTGACGAGTAAAGATTTTCATTTTCCTTCAACTTTGGAGCTTCGCATCTCATTACGTAACGCCCCGTTCACACATAGACGCCGCTTCTACTACGATCAAAGTGTGGCCGAAAACGTGGCTGATCGCAGGAGAAACGTAGTGGAGTCTTCATAAGCGCAGTATGATCGCGGTAGGGTCTTCATGATCGGGAAGCTCTACGCTCTCGCCACGCTTATTTTGAACATGCTCAAAACAAGCGTAGCGGGATCGTGGCCAACAAGAATCGGGGTAAAGTCGTAAAAAGAGCGTAGTAGAAGCGCAGTATTCGTACAAGCAGTGCGGAAGCATCGTGGAGAGATCTTCACGTTCGTAGTAACGCTGCTGCTGGTCGGCAACGGTCTGCGTAACATCGTAGTAGAAGTGTGTCAGCAGCGCGTTAGACGTGGGAGCATCGTAGTACGGTCGTAATGAAGACCATAATTTGCCAAATTGCTCGATTTAGTCGCCGATCCGCCCCGATCCAATACTTTTTCTGATCGTGGCTTGCTCGGGATGATCGTCCTAAAGTCGCAGCTCCGTGTGAACGGGGGTAATCAAGATGTCCTTGTGAAATTTGGTGGGTCAACAGATATCTACCCAAGCTTTCAGGATATGCCATTACAAACAACATACTTATTGTCATGTTTCATTTGTGAATGTTGAAATATGACACATTTTGCTCTGGTGATATTTTAATTTTAGGTTTTTAGGGGCCCACCAAAGGTCTCCAACCATACAGACAGGTTGAATGTTGCATATGTGTAATATTTTGGTGCAGATGGAAGCAAAAAGCAGGAAGGAATCAAGACCTTTAAAAAGTAATTAGAGTGAGTTGAAAATGGTATGCTAAAAATAACCATACTTTGCTGGAGCATCTGACAATGTTGACTGCTACCCAATGTTTTAAAATGTCTGCCCCATTAAGAAACATGTTGGGTCTAACTCTGTGCCAGTTCATAGCTTGGTGGATCTGCTTCTTGCATTTTTAATGATTTTCTGACCTATGTGCCAATTTGATAACTTTCACCCAGTATAATGCTTAAGAAGTAATAAGTAAGTAAGTAAACTTTATTTATAGAGCACTTTTCACAGACAGAGGTCACAAAGTGCTTTACATCAGCAGAAGCAAACACAGGAGCAATAAGAAAAAAAAACAATTAAAAACAATGACCAGATACAAATTATCAGTGAATAGATAAAAATCAATTATAAAACAATGAGAAGGGGTACATGATAATTATTCAAAAGCCTGTCTGAACATGTATGTTTTTAACTGTTTTTTTAAATACTCAACCGAGTCTGAGCAACGGATCGACATGGGCAGGGAGTTCCATAGTTTTGGTGCTAGGGCCTCAAAAGCTCGGTCACCACGTTTTAAAATTTGTCCTAGGTACAGACAGCAGGTTACTTGAGTTGGATCTTAGTGAATGGGTAGGCAGGTATGGGTGAATGAGTTCTGTTTAATACTCAGGCGCCTTTCCATGAAGTGCTGTAAAATTAACGGTGAGAACTTTAAATCTAATCCTGTAAATAATGGGAAGCCAATGTAGAGATTTTAGTATGGGAGTGATGAGAGAGTGTTTGTTTGACCTGGTGAGCACACGAGCAGCAGCATTCTGTATTGACTGTAACCGGTTTTTGGCAGACATACTGAGTGAGGTGAAGAGGCTGTTTCAATAGTCAATATGAGATGAGTGTGTGAGTGATCATTTTAAGTTCAGTATCTGTAACAAATGCTCCAAGTCTGCTGATGTTTAAGTGATCGAAGCAAGATCTTAAGATTTAGAGGATCTTTAATGAGTGAGCCCAAGAAATCAAACTTATCTGAAAGCAGTAATTTTCATTTATTCAGATTATTAAGCAAGGAATAAAGGAAGATTACTACTCGATTTTCATAAATTTGATATCTCAGGCTCACAACTTTGGGATCCTTTTTATTCCATATATGTCAATGTCATATTATTTGGAAAATGTAAAAATATAATTGGATTCTGGCTGGAAGTGTCTAAGTCAATGGGATGAATAATTTGCTAGCTAGTTTGCTAACAGTTTTTGCGATTAAAATAATAAATTCAAGTGTCTGTGATAAAAATTACTTATGTAATTAATTTCTTTATTGGCCAAAAGCGTTAGCATACTAGCTAAGGAATAATTCATCCCATTAACTTGAATAAACCCCTAACTAGATGCTAATGCCAGCAATGGTGAATGATCACCAGCAGAATTAGCAAAGTTACCATTGCGAACATACTGTATTATTTGACTTTTGCCAATGAATGGGATCTGACCAGTCGCAATGCGAGAAAATTGTATCACACGTGCGTGATACCAAACCTGTATCATCTGGGTTGCATTACGCTGATATTAAATCATTTACGGGATATGACAGCCTAAACAATGTGTAATCTTTTTTTAGATGAGACATGAGCTGGTGTTGGGCACCATTTTGTAATACTGACCCATTTTGTAATATGTGCCCATTCCGTAATAAAAAAGTTACCCATTTTGTAATCTATGCCCATCCTGTAATAACAGTAGCTCATTTTGTAATAACATTAGGGGTACCCATTTTGGCCTATTTTGTTACAACTACAGATACATGAACAACCATACCAAATATATATATATATATATATATATATATATATATAGACTGTTACGGCCCCAATTTGTTATGACATAAGACAGCAAGGGATGACAGACAAAATTTCAAAACTTCAACAGGTTTAAGTAAACAAACAATTTACCATCTACTCTACTGACCAAGATTTATAAATACAAGAACAAAAATATTTACAGTCCCTTTGGTGGGGTTGTTTGGTGATGTCCTGTGTGAGGAAAATACTCCAACACAGGCAAAAATCCACAAAAAGCTTCACAGGTCATGAAAAAAAATGACAGGTCTGGTCAAATGTATCCTTCTGCTTGCAATTTCTCCTACTACTTCACTCTTCAATTTCCTCTTTATATACTCTTTTGCAGACCCCTCCCACCTTTCAGCCTTTTTTTTAATTCTCTGGGACTTGTCTCAGACATGCCCAGGACACGTCCAAACCCAGCTCCAGGCTGGGCTTAACAAAAGAAAATGTCAATACTGCCATCTAGTGGCTTCTATTCACATTACAACACACATACATACACACAAACACACACACACATACAACCCAGATTCAGAAATAGTTGGGACTAAGTGTAAATTGTGACTAAAATCAAAGTGCAATGACTTTCAGATCACATGAGCCAATGTGTTATTTACAATAAAACACAGATGACATTTCAAATGTTGAAACTGAGACATTTTACATTTCAATCCAAAAAATGTGCTTATATCTAATTTTCTGGCTGCAACAGGTCTCAAAAAAGTTGGGACATGGGCAAAAAAGGGCTGAAAAGCAATTAATATGAAAGAGAATCAGCTGAAAGAACATTTTGCAAGTAAAAAAGTTAACTGGCATCAGATGTGTAACATGATTGGCGATGAAAGGGATGTCTTAGAGAGGCTGAGTCTCTCAGAAGTAAAGATAGCCAGAGGCTCTCCAACCTGTGAAGGCTTGCATAAAAAAAATTATGGAATACTTTAAAAACAATGATCCTCAATATCAAATTACAAAGGCTTTGAAGGTCTCATCATCGACAGTGCATTACATCATCAAAAGATTCAGAGAAACTGGAAAAATCTCTGTGCGTAAGGGACAAGGGTGAAGACCTTTACTGGATGTCCATTCGGCAAGATTCTGTCAATGAGATTACTAAATGGGCCCAGGAATACTTCAAGAAACCACTGTCTGTAAACACAGTCCGCCATGCCATCCACAGATGCCACCTAAAACTCTATCATGCAAAAAGGAAGCCAATGTTGAGCACGATCCAGAAGCACCGCCGTGTTCTGTGGGCCAAGGCTCATTTATAATGCACTGTAGCAAAGTGTCCAGTGGTCAGATGAGTCCAAATTTGACATTCTTGCTGGAAATCATAGGTGTTCAGTCCTCTGGGCTAAAGAGGAGAAAGACCACCCCTCCTGTTATCAGGGTTCAGTTCAAAAGCCAGCATCTCTGATGGTATGGGGATTGCTATGGCCCCAATTTGTTATTCCATTTACTACACAACAGCAACAGCAACAGCAAGGGATGACAGCCATGAATATACAACAACAAAAAGAAATATTTACAGTCCCTTGTTTTGGTGGGGTGGCGTGGTGATGTCCTGGGTTAGGAAAAATGCTCAAATACAGGCAAAAATCCACAAAAGAAACTTCTCAGGTTCTGAACAGAAATGACAGGTCTGGTCACATGTATCCTTCTTCTTGCAATTTCTCCTACTACTTTACTGTCTCAATTCTTTTCCTTATATACTCTTTTGCAGACCCCACCCACATTTAGACCTCTTTTTTTTACTTTTCGGGGACTTGCCCCAGACATGTCCAGGACATGTCTAAACATAGCTCCAGTCTGAGCTGAATAAAAAAAAGGTAAATACTGCCATCCAGTGGCCTATATTCACATTACACCTCCATTCCAAAAGGGAAAAATTTTGACTCATAAAGGCAAAATTTTCTTTTCAATACAAAATGGTTAAGTGAACACTTGTCTATATATACATATCATACAATATTCAAATAAACGTGATATATATATATACATATTCAAACACGGGATAAGCAATCAGCAATTACATTGTCTGTACCCTTCACATGCTTAATTTCCAAGTCAAACTCCTGTAAAATCAAACTCCAATTCAACAATCTCCGATTCTTGTTTTTCATCTTACTCAAAAACATTAACGGATTGTGGTCAGTGTACACAATCATTGGCTTTTGTCCTGTACAAACATAAACCTCAACGGTTGGTTGAAGTCAGGAGATTTGAGCACGGGGAAGTGACACAGCAGAGACTTCAGGCGATTGAAGGCTCTCTGGCATGCATCATCCCAAGTGAACTTTACGCCTTTCTTCAGTTGGTTAGTTAGACTGAGAGCAATCTCAGCAAAGTTCTTGCAGAACTTGCGGTAGTACCCAATCATTCCAAGGAAGCGGCGCAAAGCTTTTTTGTTGTCAGGAACTGGAAAGTCCATGATGGCTTGGACTTTAGCATTTATGGGTGCCACCTTACCCTGGCCTATGACGTAGCCAAGATAGGTGACAGTAGCACAACCAAAGTCACTCTTGTTCAGGTTAACAGTCAGGTTAGCCTGGGTCAGGCGCTGGAACAACGTCTCTACATCTTTCCGATGTTCTTCCCAGGAGTCACTCCATGTGATCAGGTCGTCGATATACGCACCCGTGTGTGGCAATCCGGCGATTGTAGACTGTATCATCCTTTGGAACGTGGCTGGGGCATTTTTCATGCCAAAGGGTAGGACTTTATACTGGTACAATCCAGATGGTGTGGCAAAAGCAGAGATGCTCTTGGCCCTCTCAGTTAAAGGCACACACCAATAACCCTTCAATAAATCAATCTTGGTCAGAAACTTTGCTTGCCCTACTCTATCGATACAATCATAAATCCTAGGTATTGGAAACACATCAGTTCTAGTTACAGCATTGACTTTGCGATAATCTGTAAAGAATCTAGTACTTCCATCAGGTTTTGGAACTAGCACACAGGGTGAACTCCAATCTGAGTTGGAGGGTCTGATAATATCATGTTCTAATATGTACTCAACCTCTTTCTCAGCAATCTTTCTCTTTTCAGGATTCATCCGGTACGGATGCTGTTTTATTGGTTTGGCATCACCAACATCTACATCATGAGAGGCTATAGTAACTCTCTTTGGAACATCAGGAAACAAATCCTCATATTTCTTGATCAACCTTTCAAACTGATCTCTCTGTGAGGGTTCTAAGTGCTGGAGTTTTACATTAAGATTTTGCAACACTTCAGTGTTTGACAATTTACATGAAAGAACTTCAGCTTTAATTCTAGGTTCATCATCTTGAAACTCCCCCTCATCTTCACAAATCTCGGTCATTGGAGAATCTGAAGTGACAGCTGCAACCCTAGCATTTCTGTCATGATAAGGCTTCAGCATGTTAATGTGACACAATTGTTTTGGTTTTCTCCTATCTGGAGTCTTCACAATGTAATTGAGATTATTGAGTTTTGTCAGAATTTCATAAGGACCATGAAATCTTGCCTGCAATGGATTGGACTGCAAGGGAAACAACACAAGGACCTTATCTCCTGGTTTAAACTCACGGCTTCTAGCTTTATGATCATACCAAGTTTTCATTTTTCCCTGACTTGATTTCAAGTTCTCTTTGGCAAGGTCACAAGCTGCACGCAATCTTTCCTTGAACTTGCTAACATAGTCTAACAGACTGATATGCGGCTCTTTCTCTTGCCATTGTTCACTCAATAATAGCAAAGGTCCTCTCACTTCATGACCAAACACTAGCTCAAATGGACTGAATCCAGTAGACTCCTGCACTGCTTCTCTAGCTGCAAACAACAGCAAATGAACCCCTTCATCCCAGTCTTTCTCATGGTCATAACAATAAGTCCTCATCATTGTCTTGAGAGTGGAATGAAACCGCTCTAAGGCACCCTGACTCTCTGGATGACAGGCACTAGAAAGAATCTGCTTTGCACCTAGTTCATACACAACCTGCTGAAACAATCCTGAAGTGAAATTGCTACCTTGGTCTGACTGAATTTCCCTGGGAAGGCCAAACAATGTGAAGAACTTTATCAAAGCCTTCGAGATTGCAGTTGCCTTGATGTTACGTAGAGGTATGGCTTCGGGGAATCTGGTAGATGCACACATGATTGTCAACAAGTACTGATTTCCAGATCTAGTCTTGGGTAATGGACCAACACAATCAACAATGACCTTAGAGAACGGCTCCCCAAATGCTGGGATAGGCTGCAATGGAGCTACAGGTGGGTCTAACTGGTGTTTTCCAACTACCTGACAAGTGTGACAGGTTTTGCAAAAGTTGGAAACGTCTTTCCGAAGCCCAGGCCAAAAGAAGTGTTTCATGATCTTATCAACAGTCTTGTTAACACCAAGATGACCTCCTAAAGGTAAACTATGAGCCATTGTTAAGATCTCATTCCTGTAGACCTTCGGAACAACAATTTGCCTGACCACTGCCCAATCTGCATTGGCAGGGATATCAGGAGGGCGCCACTTCCGCATCAACACACCATCCTTGAGATAATACCCAACTGGAACTGCGTCTATTTCTTTATCAGGAAGGGCTCTCCTCTTTAGTACACAAATTTCAGGATCATTCGTTTGCTCCTCAATCAACCGTCTTCTGGACAGAGACAAGTCTCCAGACACATCAGAATCACCAGACCCTTCCGGCTGGCTGAATAGAGAACTGATAAAAGTATCTGATAAGTCCTCAAACGGAGAGACCATAGTAGGCCAATCAGAGTCATGAGGCGAACCACCTGAGTCCTGACTATTCAATGTGCTGGACGGCACCACAACATCTTCTTCTTGAGCCTTCTTAGCCATAGCACGAGTCACTGCGCAAGAAGGATACAGGGATGGGTCCTCATCCCCATCTTCAGTGCTCGGCTGTGAAGTAAGATGTACAGTGGGAGCTACTTTGCCCCCAGCCAGGTCATTGCCTAGCAACAGAGAAACACCCTTTATAGGTAGACTTGACATAAGTCCCACCTTTACCTGTCCTGTAACTAAATCGGACTTCAAGAATATAGAGCGCAGGGGTACAGATACTGTACTCCCTTCAATACCTTGTACAAGTATGAAATCCCCTGAAGCGGTCTCATCACGTAACTCCAAGGAGTCCATCAACAAAAGTGACTGAGAAGCTCCGGTATCCCTTAGGATATATATGGGGACAGGAGTAGTATGCTCATTCAGAGCCACAAATCCCTCTGACACAAATGGAAGAAATTCCTCCCTCACGAAGTCAGCTGTATCAGGCTTTTTAGCCCCACAAGAAGCAGGCAATTTAGCAGATCGGTTATCTACTACAGGGGTTTCTAACCTTGTTTTCACAAAGGCATTTGGTTTGGTATCCTTTTCTTTTTCTTTCTTAGCTTTAAGGAACCAACAGTTAGTTGTAACATGACCAGATTTCTTGCAATAACTGCAAACTAGACCACTTTTGTCACAGTCAGCTTTCACACTTCGATCAGACCTGTTACTGGATTTCTGAGCACCATCACCAGATTTGTCTTTGGGTGAGGAATCTTGGGTATCACCATAACCCTTTTTCTGAAATTGGGACCATCTATTATTACTGCTAGACTGAAATTTGGACTTATGTGTGAGAACATATTCATCTGCAAATTTGGCAGCTGATTGCAAATTCAGTGCTTGCTTCTCATTAAGGTAGGTCTTAACATCATCTTTAACACAGTTCTTGAATTCTTCAACTAACACCATCTCTTTTAGTGAGTTGAAATCATCCTTGACCTCCATAGAAGTACACCAGCGCTCAAAGCAAACCTGCTTTTCATTAGCAAATTCAACATAATTCTGATTTTCAGATTTCTTCAGACCTCTGAATTTCTGTCGGTAAGCCTCTGGAACCAACTCATAAGCTCTCAAAATAACCTTTTTGACAACCTCATAATCAGAGGAATCATCTGCAGACAAAGCCGAATAGGCTTGTTGAGCTTTACCCTTGAGGACAGTTTGCAACATCAGAGGCCAGTGTTCCTTTGGCCACTGGCAACTCTTTGCTACCTTTTCAAAACACTGGAAATAGTTGTCAACATCCTTTTCCGAAAATGGAGGCACCAGTTTTACCTCCTGGCTAGCCCAAAATTTATTTTCTGTTGCTATTTTTATTTTCAGTTGCTCCATTTGGAGTCTTTCTTCTCTATCGAATTTCTCTAATTCAAAATCTCTCTGTCTCTGTCTCTCTCTTTCTGCTCTTTCCTCTTTCTCTCTCTCAAATTCTCTTTGTTTTTCTTTTTCTTCCCTCTCAAATTCTCTTTGTTTCTCTTTTTCCTCCCTTTCAATCTCTAGCATTTTTAATTTAAGTTCCATTTCTATATTTGGATTTTCCACTGGAAACTGTTCCAGATCTCCTGGTGCAAACACATTTTCATCAATGTAATATTCAACTATCTCTCTAGCCAGTCTTGCTTTTCGCATGGCTGGTTTTACCTCTGTCAGCTCCAAATGTCTGCATATTTCCAACAGTTCTGTCTTTTTAAAAGACTTCAAAACCCCTACGGTTGGTGATGCCAAGAAATAATCCATTGCTGTTGTCAATATATATGTATTCAATTAAAAAAATCAATTTTACAATTTGAGATGTTAGATTTTCAATAAATTACTCACAAAATGGTCTATCCCGGACCTTGAGCCCCCAATTTGTTATGGCCCCAATTTGTTATTACATTTACTACACAACAGCAACAGCAAGGGATGACAGCCACAGTTTTAAAAACTTAAACACATTTAATTAACAAACAAAGACAATAACAACTATCTAATCTACTATCTACTGACCAAGATTGAATATACAACAACAAAAAGAAATATTTACAGTCCCTTGTTTTGGTGGGGTGGCGTGGTGATGTCCTGGGTTAGGAAAAATGCTCAAATACAGGCAAAAATCCACAAAAGTAACTTCTCAGGTTCTGAAGAGAAATGACAGGTCTGGTCACATGTATCCTTCTTCTTGCAATTTCTCCACTACTTTACTGTCTCAATTCTTTTCCTTATATACTCTTTTGCAGACCCCACCCACATTTAGACCTCTTTTTTTTACTTTTCGGGGACTTGCCCCAGACATGTCCAGGACATGTCTAAACATAGCTCCAGTCTGAGCTGAATAAAAAAAAGGTAAATACTGCCATCCAGTGGCCTATGTTCACATTACAGGATGCATTAGTGCATATGGTGTGGGATACTTGCATGTTTTAAAAATCACCATGAATGCTGCAAGGTATATAAAGGTATATAAAGGTTTTATGGCAACAATTGCTCCCCTTCAGCGGGATAATCCAAAACTGCATACTGCAGCTATTACAACAGCATGGCTTCGTAGTAGAAAAGTCCTAGTGTTGAATTGGCCTGCCTGCAGTCCCGATCTTTCACCGATTGAGAATATTTGGCGGATAATTAAATTAAAAGTCCGTCAAAGGAGACCCAAAACTCTCCAGCAGCTGGAAGCCTGTATTAAACAAGAGCGAGATCAAATTCAAATGGCTAAACTGAAGAAACTTGTCTCCTCAATGCCCAGACGCTTCCACTCTGTGTTAAAAAAAAGAGGGGATGCTACACCATGGTCAACAGGCCCCTGTCCCAACTTTTTTGAGACCTGTAGCAGCCATCAAATTCGAAATGAGCTCATGTTGCGGATAAAATTGTAAAATTCCTCAGTTACAACATTTGCCATGTTATCTCTGTTCTATTGTGAATAAAATACTGGCTGGTGTGATTTGAAAGTCACTGGGTTTTAATTTTTTGTCACAATTTACACTTTGTCCCAACTATTTCGGAATTGGGGTTGGCAAAATTTTGGCAACATACTGAAATACAAATAGTGGCACAACAAACCCTGCCCTCGCACATACTGTGACCTACTTTTACTTAGTTTTCCCAAATTCAATAGGCATCTATTCTGGGTCAGTGGAAATCCCTAAACCGAATTTGGGGTGAATCTGGGCATTAGTTTTGCTGCTAACAAACAGTGTTAACAAACAAACAAAGAAACAAACATACAAAAAACAATATCCCTGCCCTCTCCCTTCAGGCGGGGCGGGGTAATAACATTGTAACATTGAAACATTGTTAAGAGACTTTGTCTCCTGGTGAAATAAAGGAATAATTATATAAAAACAAAAATTAACGGTTTAGAAAAAAAGTAGTAGCGACTAATGGATGTTCACAAAACATTATCAATAGAAAGCAGTTTTTCTCCCATTATGCAAATTACAAGCAGAGCACTGAAAATCTTAAGTGTCATGGCAACAAAATCTGGATATTCTTAAAATCCTCTCATGACAAACTGGAGTGCTCTGTGTCCTTTCACATCTGGAGCTTTTATAGTGCAGATGATATGCTGAAGATCTGGAGCTTTTATAGTGCAGATGATATGCTGAAGATCTGGAGCTTTTATAGTGCAGGTGATATGGTGAGGATCTGGAGCTTTTATAGTGCAGATGATATGCTGAAGTGGCATCCAGCATTGATCAGCATGTGTACTGGGTGGCCTGGAAAGAATGGTGTCTTACTTCTCATGAAATTGACGAGTACATCATTATGCTTGTCTGAGCATCCTACAAAGTTCTCCATGCACCATTCATTGTCATATATACATGCTATGTGCATGCCTTGTCAATAATTTGACAAAATTGGCTATACAAGGAAAACAGTGAATAGCTCGGATCCCCAGGGTTTCTTCTCATTTATAATTCTGCATCAGAGGTTGCCACAAAGCTATAATGGGAGTATATATCTGCAATAGTCTTGCTGAGGAATAGTGCTGAACTAGTTGATATTTGTATGCAGTACCCTGAATGTCCTCTGATCTTACACATAAGTGTGTGATACCCTCAATATTTTTGTTTGCCCACTGGAACATTTGATCAGCAGTCAGGATGTGATCATCTGCACTCATCAGTAAAGTGGCCCGTGCAACAAGGCGTTTTACAGTTTGTCCAATTCTGTCAAAATGACTCTTACATGACTGCTGGCAAAAAAAATGCTACTTGGTTTGAAGGCCAATTTTTTGCAGTTAAAAAGAAAATACCATTTTCATCACACTCTTGTAACTAGGTAAGTGCATTGTTTCCTTTCAGCTTTTGTTCTGTGTACACCTGCACCCAAATATTATACCTGTGCATTACGGAGTCTGTCAGTGTGATTGGAGGCCTGTGGTGGGCCCCTAAAAACATAAAATTATATTACCGTATGAAGAAATGGGGTATATTTGTACAATCTAAAGTGTAAAACGGCAAAATTGACACTGCTTACAATGAAATATTTTGAAAGCCTGCACAGAAATCTGTTTACACACCAAATTTCATGAGGAAATATTAAATAGTTAGTAAGATCTATAGTTTCAAAGTTGGACAAAAAAGGAAAAATTCATTCACGGGATGAAAAAAGATGCAATAAGCCCCCACTTGGAAGGCTTATATCTCAAAAACTCTATAGACTTTGCAACTGAAACTTCATGAGGCTTCATAATATATCCAAAGGTATTTTAATAATTAAAAAAACATGAAAATCTGTGATGGTCACCATGGGAACTTTACAAAAACTGTGAGATTTGACCCAAAGTCTAAATACACCACCTGAACGTGCAGCCCAGGAATATGGCACACAATAGCAAACTAAATATCCAGCCTGAATGCACAGCTGCAATGCAAGACCTGGAAATACAGTGCAAATATGCAGCCTGAATACACAACCCAGTACTATAGCTCAAGCAACTTAAAATGTTAATTATTACAAGGACAGCAGCTGCATGAACAAAATCAGAAACAGCTAAAACAGTAAAAACAACTTAAACAAGGACAACACACAACGGCAATAAAACAAATCAATATCAAACAACAATAAATCAAGCTGGGTGCAGAAGAGCAGAGTCGCTGATGTATACATCTTGTCTAACTCATGCTTTTACTCAAGATCCAGGAGGGGCTGGAACTAACTTCAGAGCCTTTTAAAACATTAGTCGATTAATTGCCGACGCTCCTGTCTTCCCTCTCATGACATTCTCTCTCCCTCCTTCCTTCTTTGCCCCTTTTTCTAAGCACACTATCTCTCTGTCTGCTTGACCGATCTGGACTTCCTGGCTTAAACTCCTCCCAAAATCTAAACTAATTCATACTGTGCCACTTGGTGATGCCACCACCTGCCTTCCCTCGCAAACCCCCATGGAGCCTGGGTGGCAGATAATCAAAGGAAAAGCCTGGCCTGCTCTTACGGACATTCGCCGGTGCCAAATGGTCCTGACACAGTCAGGTGCAGCTTTACATTGCTGAGGATGAAATGGAATGCAGTCATGTGGTCTAAACAACTTTGGATGGGGTAATGGAGTCCATAGAGTGATTCTGAGGTGGAAAAGCGTGTACATTCCAGAAGGAATGATGGTGTGGTGCAGCAGAAAAGCTCAAATGGTGCTGTGGGAAAGCTGGTATGGTGCAGCTGGAAAGCCTATACAGAGCAGTGGAAAGGCTTGTATAATGCTGAGGGAAACCTTGCCTGGTGCACTGGGACAGCTTGTCTGTTGCAGTGCAAAAGCTTATGTTGTTCATTAGGAAGGCTCATATGGCGCAGCTGGAAAGCTCGCTCAGGCTGCACACATCATACTCAGGCTGTCATTAGTGGTTCCCCATACAGTATTTCAGTGCAAAAGAAAAACAAACCAACAGAGGATTCCACAGTGTCCGGTCTGCGGTCAGAAGTCCGTCTGACGCACAAAAACAAACTCATTTTCCCAGAGCTTAACCCTTTCTTCTGTATGGAATAAACAGCAGCGAGAAAGACAGAGCTGAGTGTGAATATGGAAATTTTGTGGCAGCTAAAATTTGCAGTTTGAAAGATCCTTTGGAGCATGTAGTATTTGTCGAGTGGAAAGTTCCTTTGGTACAGCGAGGGCCCTTTGAGTGTGGGAGTTCATCAGCACCAAGAACGGCCAATTAAGTAAGGAAGTTCCTGTAGGCCAGCTTTAAGCCTTTGATTGAGGAAGTTCATTTGACAGCACTTGTGGAATATCTTCTGGAAGTACACCATGTCAACCATGTTGAGCTCTCGCCAAGCAAAGCCATGCACTCAGTCAGCTGATCAGCCTGTGAAAGTTCTGGCCTGCATTTCTACTGGTGTGACCCGGATATAACTGGGAGAGGTCCACATACCCTTTCATTTGGCCTACATGTCCATCAGATTAGTCAGACCCTGCTATCCAGTGATGCTGGGAAGTTTGTTCTCTATGAGTCAGGAATACTTCTCAACTCTGCCATCTGGCTCCAAAGCTATAACGCACTTTAAGGTGGGAAAATTACACGAAAGAAGATGCATGAATATCCTTTTGTTCCTTTAAGACAGTTTTCATACTAGAATATGCAGTTATTCAACTATACAAACACAGGGAATTCTACAGTACTGTAGTTGGTGTTTGTAGCTGTTATGTTTAAGGAGGACTGTGCGGTTCTTGCTGACTGTTCAGCCATTTTGACGAGAGTAAGGGCGATAATAGCCAACTGGCTTTGCATGTGGAATCCCGATTTCACAAACATGATGGCCTGGCGTGATGACATTGTTCATGAGGACATGTTCGGGTGCAGACTCATGTTTACCGAATAAGATACTCAACTTGCATGCAGGGTTAAACTAAGTCGTGCTCGAATCCACCAGCAGCAGGCTTCCCGACGCACAAGCTTGGACACACCTACAGAAGAGCAGGTGACACCTGAATGATGACTCACAGGCGAACCCTAATTTCCCCGGGGCAAGCTGAAATTGGTCATTTCTGGCACCAACTTCAAAGTCAGAGAGGCAATGACTTTCACTCACTGTACTGACAAATTATGCACTCCTCGTGCTCAGCCACTGAAGGGCCAGTAAACAAGCATGTAGTGCATTTAGAGAAAGAACTAGTCCATGAATGAACCATATCATTACCGATGCTGTTGCGCAAAGAAAAAGGCCACTGTTCACCTTAGGGCAATCACAGAGCAAAGCTGATAACAATAGATTCAAGTTACTTCAAAACTGATGGAAATTCTGTTAAAGATTGACACCATGTTTCTTCATTGAAGGTGAGCAGCTACAAGGAAAATAAATGAAATTAAGAACAGAAGCAAAAATTTAACCCCCAAAGCTAAAATATGCTGATATCAAATGGATCACAGACGGCAGAAGACAATTCCAGACTGAGCTGCAGAAAAAAAGTGTCTGTGTGCATTTGCGCGCATGTGTGTGTCAGTGGAACTCTACCGGTGTGAAAGGATTATACTGCAATACTCCCAACTGCCAGCAGGCAGATAGATGACAACTCAGGACTCAATGTGATTTATTTAACAGGATTCAAAACGTGGGGGTGCCTGAGATACCTGCATCCCTGAGGTGTGTGCAGACACCTACCCCACCCCCCCCTCCCCTATCACAACATTCGGGACTCAGAGCCCTTTGGGATGTCGGGGGCCCTGGGAACCCCAGTCTGAGGGATATTTATAGAATGCGCCTGTGGCACCCCGCCTCTAAGGAGTCCACAGGCATTTCCGGTGTCATGGAGAATAATTTCCCCCCCATCATTGTGATGTCATCACTGAAGAAAATATCTGTTTCAGAAAAAGCTGGAAGTGACATGTACTATCGCAGTGAGTGACAGTTGCGCAAGATTTTAAATCTTCTGATTTAAAACTCATTAGCCATATTCAATTAAGTCGATACATTAACACGATGACGATATACATAACCATCAAGGTAAGAGACGTGAAAATACAATTCCTCATCTAATTAAACGCACACCATTTGAACTGCAGAAAAGCACATCGTCAGCCGGTGGAAAACTTCCATCAATTACACAGCAAATTGAGATCAAGCCCACTAATAATTACCATGGTGATCAAAGGGGGAGCTCATTTCTCATCACGATAGGATGGGGGCAAGGTGGGCACAGCTGAGGACCCCCTGCTGAACGTAACGGCAGGTCACCATTACTGTTACTCCTAATTACCCAGAACCCCTGGGAATCTCTGTGGAGCCCTATAAACAGAGCTCCAACTGCTGCAGAGGCATGTTGCAGTGCAGCTATAGGAGCTTAATACTAATCTGCTGCTGGTTTGTTTTGTTTGCTGGCAGAAGGCATGTTTGGGTCATATCTTAGTGGAGCTGTGAGTGAGACAGTAGAGCAGGTCTCAATACATAATTTATTATAATGATCATATTGGACAAGCTGGCTGCACCCTCCACCCATTTGAAAATGACTTGTGAGCAGCAGACTGTCACTGTTTGATGTGAACTTCCCTCCATTGCAGTGGGGAACTGCAAAAGTCCCACATTGTGCCGATTTTTTTTTTTTACATATTCTTGGATATCCAAAAGGCAAGATTACACAACTTATTAGCCAAAACCCAATGAAAACTCATAATTTTTAGGCCACTTCCTGCCTGTAATTCTCTACCCTCTGAAGAAAAGGTATTTTTGAGTAGGTATCCCTTCTATATAATGAGTTCTGCTCTGACTGGCCAGCAAGTGGAGCTAAACATGAAAAGAAAAGCTGTGAAGAGTGTGTGTCTCTGGTTGCCAGGTTGTGTTGGGCATCGAAGTCTCAAAGAACGGTGGCTAGCAGGCTGGGGATGGCTTGTGTCCCTAAGCTCATTGGCTGGCAGGTCGTGGAGGGCGAGTGTCTCTAAGCACATTGGCTGCCAGGTCAAATGGTGGATGTCTAACTCCCACTCTTTCCTGAGCTGCATGGAGCAAAGCAGTTTGGACCAGTTTCTCCAGCCAGTAACATCACTTCTCCTCACAGCTTACACAGAGCCTTCTCGCAGCCTACACATACCAATATAAACATTCACACTGGAACTAACAGTACAAACCCTAGTGAGTTGGTTCTAACCCTAGGGAACTGGTAGTAACCATATTGTACTGGTACTTATCCCAGGGAATGTGACCAGGCTATCCACAGATGAGCTGGTTTTAACTACACTATACTCATGCTTGAACATTGTGATCACAGTGCAATGCATGGGTAGTGGCAGCAGTGTGCTGTGCTAATCCTTGTGAATTGGGAGGTTGCCGGATAACTCACCCCGTTAAGGCACTGCGTTGCAGTGCAAAGTGAATATCACATCGCGGGTTCGAGCCCCGGTCTTACCAACTGGCAGCGGTCGGCAGCTTTTTCAGAGTAGCGCACAATTAGCCATCGCGCTACAGGGTTTAAAATTGGGAAGGAACTGCCAGAAAGGGAAATAAATAAACAGCTTTGTTCGTTCCTCAATCGCCTCCTGTTGGCCAGACGGGCGCTAAGATTCTAAGTCTGTTCATGTCCGGGTATCCTCCGCCCTCGTTGTGAACTAGCGAGGATTCAACCAATGAGTGCATAAGAAGCAGCGGCTGACAGGCACGTGCTTCAGAGGAGAGCCGCGAACTGTCTACCCACTCCTGGGTTGGCAGCAAGGGGTCGCATACGAGCAAGCTTTGTACATAGTTCACTAATTGGACATTCCAGATTTGAGTGGGATTGGAGATGCCAAACTTTATAAGCAAAAAAAATCCTTGTGAATTGGTTCTAACCCCAGGACATGGTACCGACCCCAGTAGCAATAATTACAACAAGACAGACCAAATGAGTGCTCATATGGCAGCATATACTGGAATTCTGAACAAGAAAAACTTGCTCTGCACTCATACACATACACACCCAAATACACACGCAAATGCAGACAGAGACACAAACCAGCTCACGCACAGATACACACAAGCAGTGCAAAATATCCAGCATGTCCTACCTCATCCTCTGCAGATGGGTTCAAGTGCAAGGTGTAGAGTCAAGATCAGTAAGACGGGCCACATTGTAAAAAGAAAAGAGAGAACAGAGTATTATTCCCAGCACACACACACACACACACACACACACAGTTCCCAACTGCTGACCACCACATGTATCTAGGTGTTTATGAAATAGGGCCATCAGCATCTCTTGCCTCACTCCACATGAACGCCACGCAGCCCAACTTCATGGCCTACACTGTTCGCAGACAAGAGCTGAGCACTCCATTAATAATAAATAGAGAGAGACTTATTGACGTTATCAAGACCACAGGCAGGATGGTTCCATTGCCCAGTCAATATTATTGTTGCCAGGTAAATCCTTTACCTCACAAAGCATAGAGGCAAGTGAGAATATCACAGAGGGAGGTAGAGAGGATGGAGACTGTGTTAGTGCTCTGCTCTCTGTGCAAAACATTCTCCCTCTTCCACCCATACCCCTCTGTCTTATCAGCCCTCATCCTTTCTATATGTTTCAAGTCTCAACATAGCCCTTGAATGGTAGATAAGCTTGTGGCCCCTGAAGCTTGGCTACTCACTCCTGTTGCTCAGACTGTGGCTACTTTGGCTCAATCTACGGTTCCTGTAGTACTCATAGCAGTGTTTGTTACTTCTCGCAGATCAATTAGGAGCTCCTGTTGCTCTGATTGTAGACTTAGATTTGTCATTTAGATGAAATCTCTGGTGGCTCTGATTCTGGCGTATTTAGTTCAATTTGTGGTTCTTATAGCAACCTAAGATTGTAGCTCCAATAGCTCAATTTGCTGCTCTGCATCTTGTGGTCCAGATTGAGGTCCAAACTGTGGCTAGTTTGATTTAGTCTCTGTTTCTTGAAGCTCATTTGATATGTTATGTAGACTAAAGCTCTGATTGTTACTCTTATAGCTCATCTTCTCGCTCCTGTAGCGATGGTTATGGCTCTGGTGGCTTAATCTCTGATTTTGGTGGGCTTCACTGTGGGTTTTACATCTCCTATCTCTTCGCCCAGGGCTCATTACAGATGACTGCAGTCCTTTCTGCTGGAGCGATGCAGTGCCACTCAGAAAAATCTGAACACGGAGGCCGGCATAT
Source organism: Gymnothorax reevesii (assembly GCA_029721435.1). Classification (NCBI taxonomy): domain Eukaryota; kingdom Metazoa; phylum Chordata; class Actinopteri; order Anguilliformes; family Muraenidae; genus Gymnothorax; species Gymnothorax reevesii. The sequence goes on along the minus strand of CM056574.1, from coordinate 65,889,424 downwards.
CTGCGCTCAGTCCCGGCATTTCCTGCAGCAGAAGGCTCGCATATTCTCCTGAGGGCTGCAGCCCCCAGTTTCACTTACAGTAAACTTTTCTTACATACTTCAGAGGGGGGAAAAAACAACAAGCTAGCGCACAGAGCTGGCCAGGACCAAAGAGCCCAAACTACACAACCCGACAGTAAAAACCGCCAGCAAATGTAGAACATGATCTATGACCTCCTGGTTTGATAAATATAAAAATGCAGAAAAAGAGCGGCATATCAATATTTCTATACCGTTTGGGAACAGTCCCTGGAGCGCTCGGGACGCAAGTTTTTCACCAAATGCTTCAGGAATGTATCCATTCTAAATATAGGCACTTGTGGTAACCATCATCTGCTCAGAGAAAGCGAACAGGACCAGGAAAAACGCTTTTAGGCGTGGAATTTCAATACATCCGCACCAGTACTTAAGACGAGTGTATGTGTGCTCCGGTTAATTTCAAATATACACCGAAGTTAAACTGAATGTCAAACTGATATTGTCAACGACAATGTAGGAGTTACTAACATCGTCATCGCAGAACTGCACACGAACCATTATGTTGACAAAGTTCAACATCAAGTCGGTCAAATGGAGATGTCAATATTACATGGAACAGTTTAATACCGTGCGCAGTCATGTGTACCACGTGTTAAGCCTTTTTTCATCATCTCTTGAAAAAAGAAAAACCCGCACAGCTGGTCCTAGAACTGTATGAACCAATACTGATCTAATGATAATGCCGATGTAGTTCATGACTGCGCTTAAAATTCAAAATACACCAGATGTGCGATGGCTCTTATCTGACGGAGCAAAAAAGAAATCCAAAGACCAGGAGCGCGGGAGGTGTGAAGTCGCAGTGTAAACGTTAAGTGACATGACCAAAGCAATATAAAAATTGTTTGACGCAAATGTTTGGCGTAGTCTGTTGTGACTTGCGGATGGGTGACAAACACCACAATTGCTTGATCTTCGAATACACGCAGTGTTATTGTGGAAAATAATCAAACTGCTCCATAGCGACAACTCACCGTGATTGAACACTGAAGTCCTGAATCTATTGGCCGCCGGACTGTCCATTTTAAAGGCACTTGACTGTGAACAACAAAAATTCTTCTGCGTTTTATAAAAGCTTACTGTAATTCCTCTGTTTCCGCTGGTCGCTGAAGGCGGCAGATGGCGATTAGGCAAATTCCGCAGCCGTGATGTTTGATGCGGAAAGCCCCGCTCCGACGCCGCGTCTCCCAGGACCGAGCACCAGTCCCAACTGCAGAAACGCGGCCCGAACCCTTTAAATTTCACAGTGCGTCCAGACAAGTGACGTCATGATACGCAGCCTGAGCTCCGCTCAAGATGACAACAGTCGCACATGGAGTGACACTGACGCGAGATAAACAAACAGTCCTTTCATGACCAACATGACAGGATTACACTAGGAACACTAACCGTCATAAAAGTGCCATTTGCCGAGCCAGACTACTATAAGAGGCCACGCATAATATTTTCACATTAAAGCGTAAATTTCTTCCAAAGGTTTGCACAGCAACTTTCAGTTTCACGCACTGGACAATTCTCCCTGCTTTTCTCCAGACCTTCACGAATGAAATAGGCCGTCCTTGTTCTTTGCAAGTTCAAACCGCAAAGGGGCTGAAAAAACATTCTCAACAAATTCCTCCATAAAATGCAACTTCACTCGTTTATCCCTTCGGGCAGACTCCCGTAAAGCTGTCAGTTATCACAGCCAAAACTGTACATGAGCCAGAGCACGAAGAAAGGAAGAAATTGATATGACGGCGATAGAAACATGTTTTAAAATGGTACAAATTCAAAAAAATTTATAACAACAACGAGGGGCCGGTAGGATTATAGATGAAATTTAGCTCTGAAATGGACTACGTTGAGTAGGCTACATACGAAGAATCTATTTAAAGTAGAAAGAAGTCCAGGACAGTACAGGCTAATTATTCTGCGTCTGCCAAACTGGATGAATGAATTAGGCTATACAAAAGTTTACAAATTTACAAAGTGAAATATAAAGAATCAGTAAATAAAACATAAATTAATTATACAATAAATTCAAATTGGAAAGCAGTTTTCTAGGACTGGCTATTTAATTCAAACACCAACGAGGTAGTCCTCTCTTTAACTGCGGTTGCGAGGTCGGACGGCCGTTTAATTTGTGCAAATATTTCGAAAATGGTCCGTGTGTGTCGCTCTCTTGGACGTGAAAGCAAAGCTGTATCCTGGTGCAGTTACAGTTTCCGCCGCATTCCTCTGCGGAATATTGGACTTGTAGCTGTTGCCTCAACACGGATATTGATACGCCACCCGTATCCCTAAAAGAACTTCGTGTTTGCAGTATTCATTTTTCCAAAGAGGATTTCGTCAGGCTACATTTTTATTGGTACGGCAGTCGATTTAAAGGGATTAGTATAAGGATTCGGGATTATGGTTAAGGGAAGGGTTAGGGTTAGGGTTAGGTTAGGGCAGGGCTTGAAATGGGGACTGCCGTACCTCTCCACATTGAAAAACTTCCGTACCAAAGTCTGGTGTAACATTACAGCACAAATTGATATCGCATAGGGTCTACGCAGCCTCATTCTGTGTATCTGCTGTGCTGGTTATTACATGGATTTTTATTTTTTTAAAATTTGAGACGTGATTCTACAGTATCTCACAAAAGTGAGTACACCCCTCACATTTTGACAATTAATTTATTATATCTTTTCAAGGGACAATGCTAAAGAAGTGAAACTTCTATATATTCTAGAGTAGTCATGGTACAATATGTGTAGCAGTGTAGATTTACTGCACTGTCCAAATATCTGAACAAACAGTCACTATTTCCAAAATGGATGGCAACAAAAGTGAGTACACAATCCAATTGATAATGGTCAACCAAGCAAAGAAACGCGACTTGTTCATCATGTTCAAGCTCTTGTCTGTTGGACTGGGCCATATGAGGTTGTGTAACATGTTGAAGGGATAAATTGTGGTGCTTTGGGTGCGATGCTCTCATTCTGGTCACTGGATGGTCAACATGGCACCTCATGGGAAAGAACTCTCTGAGAATCTGAAAAAGAGAATTGTTGCTCTCCACAAAGATGGTCTAAGCTACAAGAAGATCTGTGAAACCATGAAACTGAGCTACAGCACGGTGGCCAAGGTTATCCGGCGGTTTTCCAAGACGAGTTCTGCTCGGAACGGGCCTTGTCAGGGTCGACCAAAGAGGTTGAGTCTTCGTGCTCTGCGTCAGGTGCACAAGTTGGCTTAAGAAAACAGACGCAGGAGTGCTGGCAGCATTGCTAACAAGGTTGTAGCGGTGGGATAACAGCCTGTCACAGTGCTCAGACCATACGCCATGCTCGGTGCAAAGTTGGTCTGCATGGCCGTCAGCCAAGATGGAAGCCTCTTCTGAAGCTAGCCCACAAGAAAGCCCGAAAACAGTTTGTTGAGGACAACCAGTCCAAGAACATGAACTACTAGAACCATGTTCTGTGGTCTGACGAGACCAAGATAAACTTATTCGGCTCAGATGGTGTCCAGCATGTGTGGCGGTGCCCTGGTGAGAAGTATCAAAACAAGTGTGTACTGCCTACAGTCAAACTTGGTGCTGACAGCATCATGGTCTGGGGCTGCATGAGTGCTTCTGGTCCTGGGGAGCTGCACTTCATTAATGGAATAATGGATCCAACATGTACTGTGAGATTCTGAAGCAGAACATGACGCCCTCCCTTCAGAAACTGGTCCGCACAGCTGTTTTCCAACATGATAACGACCCAAAACACACCTCCAAGATGACAACTGCCTTCCTGAAGAAGCTGAAGGTGATGGTATGGCCAAGTATGTCTCCAGACCTGTATCCCATTGAGCACCAGTGGGGCATCCTCAAGAGGAAGGTGGAGGAGCAGCAGGTGTCCAACATCCACCAGCTCCATGATGTTGTCATGGAGGAGTGGAGGATCCCAGCAACAACCTGTGCAGCTCTGGTGAATTCCATGCCTTGGAGAATCAAGGCAGTGCTGGACAACAATGGTGGTCACTCTTAATATTGACACAATGGACACAATTTGGCATGTTGACAGTAAGGTGTACTCACTTTTGTTGCCACCCATTTTGGAAATAGTGACTGTTTGTTCAGTTATTTGGACAGTGCGGTAAATCCGACCTTTTTTCCGAGCAGCTAAAGTGTTGCAATTTTTTTAAAATATAGCTTACAATTGAAAAGGTGTCTTATTTTCAGGTAGGACCTCTATTAGGCTGCGAAACTACGCTGTTTCTGTGTTTCCATTCACAGCAGCGTATCGCCTAAATTTCCCCCCAGCACTATGCCCTGGTGCGGCTGCCAGGAGGAGATCAGAGAGCTTTCTACTGCATCTAATGAAAGTAGTGGCAATTTGTAGCTCATACAACCCCAATTTTAAAAAAAAGTGAACTATCCCTTTAAATTTGGCTCTTGAAATAGAGGGCACACTTCGTTTTCACAGATCATGAAAAAAAAATATATAAGAGAGAATAAGGCACAATCTCCACATTTAAATGAAGTCAACAGAGACATTGCAACAATGAACCACGGTGTACATGACAAGATAATGTACTGTAGGTGATATAAAATATATTAATCTTTACGTTTATTTAAAAAAAAAAGGTTTTGAAAAACATGCTACACGTCGTTGGTAAGACTAGCTTAAAACAAAGGCACAGCAATGCAAGAGGTAAGGGTCTTTTCAAAAGAATAAGCATTTTCCTGTCAACTTTCGCCATAAAATAGGCTGCAAACAGCTTGCCTTCTCTGGGAGAAGGCTTATATAAAACCCAGTTTCATTCATCGAGTGCGTTACTTTGGGCACGAAGTGACAATCCCTTTGACAGCGGGTTTAAAGCCCACTGGTGAAAGCATAGCTTCAGTACTAGGAATGGGGAGACTCCAACACATTGTTACCTGAGCATAACATTCAGTTTCCACTGTTAAATAAGTGATTTCTGTATGAGGAGGATGAGAGGTTTCCATTGCGCGTCGGGATTGTGGTGAGCGCAGAGGCCAATCCTGCGACGCCACTCTTTTGAATGAAATTACTGAAAAGCAAGGCAACATAACAAAGGGAGCTGCAATGCAGTGAAGAAAATGAAATCTTAAAAATTTGCGACATTTCAGTCAGCACGTGAAACACCTGCACAGAGACTGAAAGTCGTGAGACACAGGCCTAACAGAGAAGCTACCCTTGTTCCCAAGTATCAAATGGGAACACTGAAACAAACTCATGTTCATACCAGAGAACAGTAGGCGTCAGGCCTCAGCAGAATGTTTTCAGCACAAGAGAAATGTACTGTAGCAGACCAATATCCATTTTACACAGAACCGTAATACAGCATACTGAAATACATTTACAGAAAAAACACAATGGAGCACACTGATTTCAATATTACAGCAAACTAATCTCAGAAATCAACATCAGAGTAGTTTCGCAACCAGGAAGCATAGATACCTCCAGTACACACAGGTAGCAGACCCACAAAACACTGTCTAATAGTTTACGGTTGTTAATAAAATAAATGAATAGAGGCAGACATTGGGTTTGCTCACTGATACCTCTTTCTTTCTCAAAGAGACCTCTACCTAGCTAAATTACGATCCATTGCTTAGAGAGACCACCCTTTTTTCAAAAAGACCCTGATTCTCCCGTGGTTGCCACCCAATGAACAGCCATAAGAACCCCATGGACACTTAAATTCCCACTGATTTCACACCAGCGTAAGTCAAAACAGGCTTCTGGGCTTGTGGCTTTGAAAACATATTGCAAATTATATGAGAGAGAAATCTATAAAATTACACTGGCTATGTCTGTGGAAAGTTACGATGATTGTTTTATCCTGTGGTCTATTTGGCCTAATAGTATCCTAACAGTCCGGTCTGCTTTCATGATTAAAATGCATAATATAGGGTCAAACAGAGCTGCCTGGTCAGAAACAGGCTAACTGTCCTCCCTAACACCCTACATCCACTCAAAAGACAGAGTGGTTTGAGGTGTGGACAAATTAATAGACAGTGCTGTGAAATACTACAGCCCCCTTCCTGATTTTTTGCACATCTGGTGTTTTCAGGACCTGGACGAGTTGCCGAAATTGATGGAACCATGAATACTCCTTTTCACCAGAAAATCCTGAAGGAGAATGTCTGACCATCAGTGCGTGACCACATGCTCAAGCGCACTTGGGTTATGCAGCAGGACAATGATCCAAAACACACCAGCAAGTCCACCTCTGAATGGCTCCAGGTAGGTAGACACTCCCAAACACATTCATCTCTCCTTCATTCATAACAATTTAGTACCAACACCATATGAACAACTACTAAACACAGTATTAAAGTGATGGCTCATTTACATAAATTATGCTAATTTGGTCCCGAGATGGCTAGCGCAATGTGGAACTTGATCAGGTACCTCAGGCAGGATATCTCTAAAACTTTTTATTACTTAAATCTCAAATTTTTACATATCATTTATGACTATATAGTGCATGTTCTGATCAGAGGGTTTTCAGAAATAATATTTCTGTGGAAAAATATGGGCATTTTAGGGTTTTTTTTTAACTTTATTGGGTTCCTAATAACCACAAGAGTTACAGAAATGATTTCTTCAAAATGCCTGATCAGTCCATAGACATGCATCTGCTGAACTTATATTCTAAGTTTCACAATGATAGCATGAGAGAAAGAGGAGAAATGGTGTTTGAAACAATGCTTAGCAGGTCAAAATCAACATTTTTGAGAAATTCACAAAAAACAACATATGTCCATATTTTTGATAGTCCTATCAAGTACACACACTATGTACTTACTGAAGGTTATTTAACGAAAATGTTAAAAACAATTAAAAAAGCATATTTTGGGAGTGTCTACCAACCTTAAAGAAACCTAAAGGAAGGTATTGGAGTGGCCCAAAGTCCAGACTTAAATCCAATTGAGATGCTGTGGCATGACATTAAACAGGCCGTTCATGCTCGAAAACCCTCCAATATGGCTGAATTAAAACAATTCTGCAAAGAGGAGTGGACCAAAATTCCTCCAAAGCAATGTGTAAAGACTAATTGCCAGTTATCGCAAACGCTTGATTGCAGTCGCTGTCGCTGCAGGTGGCACAACCAGTTATCAGTTTTATTTGGCAATTACTTTTTCACATAGGGCCAGGTTTGCATAGCTTTTTCCCTTAATAAATGAAACATCACTTAAAAACTGCATTTTGTGTTTACTTGGGTTATCTTCGTCTAACATTTAAATTTGTTTGAGGATCTGAAGCATTTAAGTACGACAAATATGCAAATATAAAAAAAATAAATCAGGAAGGGGGCAAATACTTTTTCACGGCACAGTATACTGAGGTGAGCATGTGCAGGCAGCGGGCTATTCTCTTTCACTGGTGCAAGCATACCGATGCTAATTAGAGCCTAGACCGCTTTGCATAATGCACTGGGTGTCGGCATATGAATAAACCTTATTAAATAATGCAGAGCAGTGTCAAAATGCATGCATCTGACCCCTGTCCGTCTGTCAGACTCTGTAAGCCAACCCGTCAGTCAGTCAGTCAGTGTCTGTTGGCCAGTTTCTGCCGGTCTGTCTATCTAACAACATCCCTGGCTGTCTATGCCTGCCTGTGCCTGTCTGCCTGTCTGTCTGTCTGTTTCTAATTATGTTTATGTCAGTCTCTTATTGAGTCTGTCAGTGTCAAACTGCATTCATGCCTGTCTGTCTGTGTCTGTCTGTCTCAGAGTTGAAACGCGTGTCAGTAAGACTATCCTCGGGAGTTTCAGTGCAGTGCACAGTGAGCAGGAGGGCAGCTCAATCTTTTTCTTGCTTCATCCACTGTTTACACTCACATGGCCACGTAACATCAGCATACAAAATATTTTGGTACAAACACAATGTAAACATTTAAAACATCATGGTACAATGTGATCTCAACACTTCATAATGGCCTCAAAATGCATAGAATGAAGATATTACGTAGATTAAAGGACTGCTGTAAGAATAACATGACCAGTGGCAGCCAAACCTATGTTTCAACCATTTTGATAGAAATTGGCCCCACCCTCCTGGGGGCCCCAAACTGACAGGCAAGTTTTAACATCCTAAATTTTGACTGTATAAAAATATGGGTAAAGCCACCATGACATCACCTACCAGATTATTTTGGCATTTTGGCCAGCACTATCTTGTCTTTTTGAAATGGGATGTGATTCTTAATTGGAAACATGTTGAGAGTTAACCTGCATTATGATAATGTTACTGGTTGTAAACAGTTATATTTTTACACGAGCAAACTTAATAAGCGGGCCTGAGTCGGCCAAACCACATTTTAAAAAAAGGTTTTCTTTGGCATATCAAGCCTTCCGGACACTGAAACGGGGGGATATATATATGGTCACTCCATACTAAACTGTACAATTCACTGTGTTGTATAACAATGGTCAATAAATTTTTTTTCTTTGAGAATTACATGATTCGCATTGTTCATATTCATTCACTCCCGGATTATAGATATGCATAAGAAAAAAACAGTCATCGGTCCAACAACACTACAGAAAAAGTGGTGTCCTGATGTCAGCCAAGGCATTGTGAAAGCCATATTTTGTCACAGAATTTGGCAGCCAACTTCATGAAATGCTCATGACATGTCTGTTGATACTTCGAAGTAAGCTAAATGAAATATTGCAGAGAAATACCCATAATAACGGTTTCAATTTGTATGCACTGAATTATCGAGACTCGTCTGATCAGAAATGCGATTTTAAATGACCATCGTGGGCGTAACCAGTCGTGGCCTCACGTGTTACGTCCAGGCCCGTGGTTAATTTGCAATGTCTGCAAATGGCGTAAAGATGACCTCGGCAAACTAAGGTACTCACTTCCTGCAATAAAGTTTCACAAAGTGTCAGACAATCATATATACCATGCTTTAAAAAATAATGATTGAAAAAAGAAACATTTTCGGTGTCCTAATATCGCGTTCGACAATAACAACATAAAGAAATATGCGTAGATCGTGTTCTGTGCATAGACTGTATAAAAAGATGGACGCAGCGCCCGGGTCTAAAAAGTGAGGCCGATGCGGAAATCTCAAAAAATGGAATTATATTTAATGGCCAGCAGATGGCGATGGTTGCAGAAAGAAGTTCAATACTACTAAAGTCTGAGAAAATGAACCTACTTTGCTACCTGACTTATCATTTCATTTTTATTCTTTGAAATGCCTTCTTGTGAATAAAATAATATATTCCTTTAGTGATTTAGAGCAACAGGTAACCAGTTACAAAATTGTAACAATGCTTTGCATTGAAGCCAGCTGAATGGAATACAAACATTGAGGACAATAGACATGAAAAACATTGACTGGCCGTAATTGTTCATAAATGTTACTGATAGACTGTGGCCATTTATCATACAGAAGAATTGATTTTGAAATGTATTTGATTTTCAGGAATTCTATATCTGTTTTGTGTCCTCGTTACACCCACAACGCCTGCCACCTTAGCATATTATGGGGTCACTGAAATGAAGTGATCACTCGGTTTATCTTCTTGCTAGCTAAATTTGTGATGCCCATGGATAGGGTTTTACCACTGCAATGAAAAACTTAGGAAAATGTGTATTTTAATTTTCATTGCCATTGTAACACATTTCTATAGTTTAGTATGGAGTGACCTATATATATATATATATATATATATATATCTTCGAAAACTCTTTACATTACCAGGTGTGGCCAGTTTTCATTTATAACGCATACCTGCCAACTCTCATGCATTCATTGTGAGTTTTATGCCGCTTTCACACGAGACGCAAAACAAATTTTTCGCACAACAGATGACATTCAAAGTCAATGCAAAGACGCAAAAACATTTTGACTTTGAATGTAAGCTGTCGTTTGAAAAATTTGTTTCGTGTCCGGTGTGAAAGCAGCTTAAGTGGCATATTTACGTTCCTCTGCTGTAGTTAGCAATTACTCAATCAACGCGTATGCAAGAGATTCGCGCGCAGAATTAAAGTCCTTGTGCATGGAGGGGTTGGAAGCAATGGAATTGCATAAGACGTTTCAAATGATCTTACTTCATTTAAACGATCGCAAAACACATACATTGCTTCTAACCGCTGAGTAAAGAAAAGCCTGCAAAGTCCGGCGTCCCAATTGGTATGCGTTATTAATGAAAACTGGCCACACCTGATAATGTTGAGAGTTTTTGGAGACTGGTAATTCAAATGAATGACTGAAAATAGATCGTGACCAATCATTCTTTTTAAGGGATGGGTTTCATCCTCCCCTGTAGCCATTTCACGACCTGCCACTGGTTCCCTGGCAATCATGTGACACAGGCAGTTTGTGGCGGTCTAAGGAAAAGATGTTTCAGGCGGTATCGGTCGGTCCAAGTGCTATTGGGTTAACTTAATTAGCATCAAGGGTGTGGGGACCCTGTTGTTACTGGGGTGTTTTTTATCATTATTATTATTATTATTCTGAAATGAAAACCAAATTTTTCAGGCCTTTCCCGTCTTGTGCAATCAACAGTTATTGAAATGATGAGTTTTCGTTGATAGGCGTGGTCGTGATAACGTGGCGAATTCCGATGTCTCGCCATGCAAAACAAGATTGCTATACTGTGCACAAACATCATTCACTCTCCATCAAATTTTACATTCATGTTCATTCTTTTGTACTGACAAAATCAGTAGATCAATTCAGCTTGGGGGTGCCCTGGAGGCTCTATAACTCGACCAAGCGCGCAGCCATTTTGCGATCAACATGCTTGGATTTTCATGAAATTTGGTGGAGTGATAAGGTTCATAATAAAGTTTTTTGTTAATATTTTTGAAATTTTTCACCAAACAGGAAGTGAGCAGTGAGCAATTTCCTGCATTTTCCCAAATTTTACAAACACATTTTTGCGGGCCTTAGCGCACTCGAAAACTTTGCACATGAAAACTTTGCACTCGCTTTGCACAGGAGTTCAAAGCGTGATGCTCTTTGATTAGATATCCCCACTGACTGGCTCTGTAGCGCCCCCCAATCTATAAATGCATTTTTGAGGGCCTCATCATGCTTGAAAACTGACAAAATTTTGCACACACATAGAGCCAAGCATATATTTTACCACAGTGCAGGCTTTGGACATGGCTGTGGCAAAATGGCTCCATAGGGCCCCCAGAAAATTTCAAGGAAGCAGCCCTTGCTGCCTGTTTAACCTATATGTAAACTCTCTCGGTGCCATGAAACAGGAACTTGTTCTTACTCAAATCTGGCATAGACAAGACAACTATTCGGAAGATGTCAGCATGCAGGTCTGACTATGCACATGGACAGTGTGCCTCAGAGCGCCCCCAAGTACAGGGTCATGTTTGAGAAAAGGCGTTTGCTTTCCACTCTGAAAATAACCTTTTACAGTCCAGTGGTTGTGACTTCACACCTCCACCTGTCAGGATCTCGCCAAAACCACCCCCAATGTGCACAAGGGTGTGAAGGCCCGTTCAATGCTGCTTGCAGCTTTAATTCAATATGGTAATTATACTGTACTAAGGTCAGCGGCTGCATTAGGTAAAAAATTACTGCGCGATGTTTTCAGAGATGATTGGTTTAATGTGCACTATCGCGTACCTTTGATGAACTTGAATGGTTTCAAGGCAGTTGCTATTGACAAATTCATATCTTCATTGAACGTGTATGGTAGTTTGTTTTGACTTTTATCCATTTGTTCAGCCAAATGAAACGTTAGCTGGGAGTAAGCTCCCTTGAACAGGTTTATGTTTCGCAATATGGTCAATTTTGCAGTCAAAAATTCACATCTGAATGCAGTAACTAATAAATCGGATGAAAACACGCAATAAGTCACTTGTAATTAGATTTTCTTTGACGGCTGCATCAATGTTCTCCGGTTTTCATTTTTACTCCTTAGTTTGTACCATAAATATTTATTTTGGTGCAGACACGGTTATCAACTTTAATTTTTAGTTTGATTTGTCCAAATTGAACTTCGGTGGCCTGCAATCAAAAACAATAATTTGGTCCGGCCTAGGAGAATTGATTAGATTTTTTTTAATCTGGAGCTGTCCGTGATTCTGGAAGTACGCATGCGTTCAAGAGTTTTGGCAGAGGTCCGAAAAAAAAAATCCATTATTGAGGCAAATTAACTTGAATCTTCACTTTTTTTCGCTGTTATGTTTTTAAGGGCTTCACAATGGCTTTTGAAACGGGTCCCCAGGCGCTTAAGGCCGCCACTCAACATGACAGTACAGTCATGTCAGTCAGATGCAGAAACTCCCATCATTAGCCTCATAGCATAATTGCCCATCTCATTTTTCAAGATTTAATTAATTAATTTATTTTGTATTATTGAGCAAAATGGGTTATTCTTAAAAAAAATAAGAAGCAAAAACACATTTTCTTTGCCAACACGAAAGAACAGGCAGCTGAAATCTCAATTTGGCAAAAATATGACATAGGCAATTATTAGGCTAATGCTATGACAAACAGACTTAAGGGGTTATGGACATAAAATAAAAGTTTGTTACAAACATACCCTAACATTATGCACAGTTTTTTCCCATTCAAATCACTCAGCAAATTTTCATCATCTCTCATTTAAAAATGGTCTCCCCCAGATATAAATAAACCAATAAATTAATTAGAGAGAGTCTATAGGTCTGACTACACTTTCCTGAGAAAGGAAAATCTCTTTCAACAAACTCTTGTGGTCTGAGAATGGAATTTCATGATAGACTGGAAACATAATTTGTGTTTTGCCATAATTAGAATAATATGACTCTTAAAGGAGCTGTGTCACAATTACTGCGCATGCTCAGAACTTCGAGCAAAGTAAATCCGCTCAACTGCAAGTCAAAATCTAGAGGGTATTTTTCTTATTCTACGAATATTGGCGATGGCAAACGGTTTTCATTCTTCGTATCCCATGGCTAAAGCTTAAAATAGCACTTTGAATCCTGAAATTTCCAGACAAAGCTCCAAAATATTAAAAGCATAATGCTGGAGTACCTCAAATATATAAATATAAAGCAAATCGAAGATGTACTGGCAAGGATGGAATTAGATTATAACAAGCAGTCAGGCAGATTCACTCTCTTGGAATCTAAGTTCTGAGCATGCGCAGTAATCCTGGCACAGCTCCTTTAAATTCTGGATATTAAGAGGAGAGGTGTTGGGTTTCAAGCGATGGTAAAAAAAAATAAATAAATAAAGACAGACAAGCATTAAAGACCCAATATTCAGCAGCTAAACCACAAAAAAAACATTCTGGCTCTAATGAGAGATTCAAGTTATCACAGCCCAGCGTCCTTACTCCCCCAGTGTCAGGAAGGCATTACTACAGCCTTGCTGCAAGCAATCACCTCCTCACAACAGCCTGCCGGATCCACTGCGGCCAGCAGGGCATCATTTGAAATGAGTAGGGACTGTGTGACAGTTGAGTTAGGTTTGAGCTGAGCTCAAAAAAGGGGGGTTAAGTGAAGGTTGTTGAGTTTGAGGTGCAGATTCAGCTTGGAAGGGCTGAGGTTGAGTTGGCACTGATTTGGCGTTAAGTGGGCATAGAGTTGGGGTCACTCCGGCTGCTCAGGGTGAGTGTGTAGCTGATTCTCTGGGTGGGTGTGGTTTTCCCAGAATTCCCTCTGGACTTGGTCCAGCTCAGACACCATCGGGAGCCGGATGTCCAGGTGCATCTTCAGGTTCTCAAACCACTCCTCCAGCTTCACAAAGGAGGGGCTGCAGGAGAGAGACAATTAGCCTCCAGCATTTATCACACTACCCTTGCACTGACAAACACAGACAGAAAGAAAATTCCCATACTGACTTGGGTTATAGGTAGACAGTGTGAAATTGTAAGAATTAAACAAAACATAAATAAAAACTTAATGAGCAAATAATCACTGCGTTCCTACAAAGCCCCCAGTGGGGGGCGCCTCACCGTTTCTCTGCATCCAGATCGCAGCACAGTGCCGCGACGGGGAAGAAGGAGGGGGGGCATTCGGGGGGGCAGTAATGGTCCAGGAAGCCCCTCACATTCAGCCCGAAGTCCATCGCTCGAGGGAGGTAGTCCGGGTCTGCATTCACTCTACCGATAATCTGCGAGAGAAGCACACACCACTGCGTGTGATAACAAACAGTGCAGACTGAGTGTGTGTGCCTGTCTGTGTGATAGAGAGAGAGAGAGAAAGAGAGAGAGAGAGAAGCTCAAGGCTGGGTGCGAGTGAATGAGTCTGTGAGTTTGTGTTTGTGTGCGCACTTGTCTGCGTGTGAGAGAGAGAGGGAGTGAGAGAGAGAGAGGAGCACAAGCCTTGGTGCGAGTGAATGAGTCTGTGAGTTTGTGTTTGTGTACGCGCCTGTCTGCGAGTGAGAGAGAGAGGGAGTGAGAGAAGCACAAGCCTGGGTGTGTGTGCACGAGTCAGTGTGTTTGTGTATGCGTGAGTGTGTGTGTGTGAGTGTGTGTGTGTGTGTGTGTGCGTGAAAAGCACAGGGCAGTAATGTGCATGGATGTGTGAGAAAGTACACAGCACAGGGTGAGGGTGTGTGGGTGTATGGGTGTGCGAAAAGCAAGGGGCACTGCTGAGCAAGTGTGTGTGTGAGACAAGAGGCCCACATCAGTAGTGTGTGTATGTGTGTGGGTAGTTTAGCCTGTGAGCACACGCCCTGTTATTTCAGTTTATACAGCCTCACTCACACTTGGCTGATTACTGCCACTCTGTAAAAGTACCATGAAATAAAACACCATGATCTCAAATGGAATAAAAGCTATTTTAAAAGGTAATCATCCCCCCCGCCCATCCCATTCTAGCCCAGCCCATCCCTCCAGCCCCGTTATCCGTCACTCACCTCACACAGCATGATGCCGAAGGAGAAAATGTCCACTCTCTCATCGTATCTCCTCCCTATGACAGGGCAGAGAAGGTCAACTTCAGAGAGCACCGACACTAGGGCTCTTTCCACACACAAGTTACACGGCAGCAATAGCCAAGCAAAGCACCGCCATTACAGCTCAGGTGGTGCTCTCGCTGCTGAAACACATGTAAGATTCCATCACAGACAATCCATATGCTGAGCATCACAATTCCTCGCATCCTATCCAGTTATTGACATTGGAAGGTTATGGTTAATATTAGTTTGGGGTGCTTCCAGAAGACCACCGCCATAAGCTTTTATTTGGTCGTGCAAGACACAGACAGTCTTCACACAAAAACCAACATTAACTAAAAGAATTAGCCCTATGGAGTCCTGATATTATGCTTTGGATTTCATGCAATTTTTCTGTAAAGTTGAAAAATGCTTCAAATGACATAAATGCAACCAAATTACACGAATACTGAGCGCTGCCATCTTTCCATCCCTCAAAAAGGTTTAGCCAATGAAGGCTGAGGAATGCTTTGGCAGTCATGCTACAGCGATGTTGAATCACCTAAGCTCAACCAAAGTTTGTATAAGCTCAACTCAGTTTGTGCCAAATTCCCACTTGATTTGAACTTTTTTGTCAGCTCAATTGGATTACTGCATGAACTGGAGGCCCCCCCCTTTATTTCTGAGTTGGTTGTCCAGCAACAGGAGTTTGCAGTTGATCCGTTTTCCCCTCTCAGTGTCTTTTTCCTTTAATGAGCTGTGAACGTCTGCCATAACTGCTCACGGGAAAATGGCAGATTCCATAATCGTTTCAATTTGGACATTCTAGTACTTACTATTCAGTTCAACTTTGTCTTAAAATTACCAAAAATATATTTTGTAACATCTCAAGGGTCAGTTATTCCGTCTGAAGTTCACTTCATATGAAGGTTGCATTTCCCCTTAAAGAGTAAGCACCACATAATAACTCCACCCAGTCTCCTCTGCTGGGCTCTGATTGGCTTCTCACCATGCATCATCTCAGGAGCCATCCAATAAGGGTTCCCCACAACCGTGTATCTCTTCCTGCGGTCTGGACGCTTCACCCCTGAAATCTTCTCCGCCGACCGCAACTCAGCGGCCTTATCGGCTACCATGAGACGGGCCAGCCCAAAATCTGCTACCACCACACTGCAGTCCTGCAGAGACGGATGGTTAGTCCCTCCCACCGCTGACTTCACACTGTCCCTCCCTTATCTGACCTCACACTCAGCCCCTCCCACCACTGACCTCCTGCAGGTACAGAATAAGAGTCACATTAACAGGTGCAAATAAAGTGGAAGACATCATAAAAGCTTTTTCAGTACCACCATCAAAGTATTGGCAGAAAACCACCATTGCCTGTATTGAGGTACAATGTTTGTGCAATATTTCAATTGTATAATGTTTAAGCGCCAGAAAAGGTTTTGTCAAAACTGCTGTTCTTAGCCAGATAAATATTTGTAGTTATGCTCAATGATTCGGCATACATGAGAGCAGACAAGCTGTTTTTATAGGTCAAGATGGAAAATAAAAGATTTGTAATTATTGCTATCTGGGTGAAATAATGAGGTTCCTAAATCCAATCCAGACCAATCACGGGCTGAGCACTCCCGTCAATTCACCCATAATCGACAGTGTATCCATCCACAAAGAATGCAATATATTTCAAGAGTTGCTACCACTGATTTAAATGAGTTTTTACCGCCAATCCCGGAAAATTAATTACCACTAGCAACTGTCTGCTGATGATTAAAACCCCACTGAATTTTGAGTAAAACTGCTTGGTACAATGCAGCTCTGTGCGGAGAAAAAGGCCCGACTATGCCAGGCAGGCCTGCTGAATAAACCCCAGGGAATTGTACAGGTGTGGATCACACCCAGATACCTGCCTCTCTAACCAGGCAGTTGTGAGAGTTCAAATCACGGTGAATTACGTTCATGGAATGCAGGTAGGCCTGAAAAACAGAAGAGAAACAGGATTAGATAGAAGAGCATCAGGATCTTTGTCTTCCCTCTCACCTCCTCCCCTTCTCGGTCTATATCCCCGTCGACGTGTGTTTGTATGTACAGGCTGGTGGGTGTGAGCATATATGTGTGTGTTTGTGTGTTATGGCTTTGTGTGAATGCAGGCTGGGGTAGAGTTAAGCCCAACGCCCACTGAAGGCGTGAGACGCGCGTCAAAAAATTGGTTACATTAATTTCAATGGAGCAAAGCCCACTGGCAGCGTGTGACGCGTCAGATTTTTACTTTTCACCACTGCTGAATTTCTGAAGCGTCAACACAATAAAAAAGCATTTGTCTTTTAGATTATTAAACTATCATGGTTAGTCACACATTTAGCGGCAACCTCACATGCAGTTGTCAACCTGCTTTTTAAGCAAGTCGCAGTTTTGCAAGGAAATCCGTTATTTTGCGGGAATTTAAGTAATCAAGCAATCTACAGTTAGACAGTACCTAACTCAAGGTACAGTGTCGAGAACTTTTAGTTAGCTAGCTAGCTAATTCGTTGCTGGGTAAAGTGAATCATAATTTTAATTTACAAGACGGCTAAATTTAGGAGGAATATTATGCCTCTATATAATATACAGTGCATAGTAACCTGACCGATGCACTTTTTCATCACTTAAAATAAGCTTTTTTTCAAAATTAAACCTTGTCTTGTTTAATATTTTGAGACTGGCACTCATGGCCTCTCGGTCGTGTTGACAGCTGTGAATATTGATGCGGCTGACGCTTTCAGTGGGCGTTTAAAAGCGCCAAGGCAACATTCGGAGTTTGACGCGACGCTTCGCGGCCAGTGGGTGTTTGGGCTTAAGGGTCAGAGGTCAGACCTTCTCAGAACTGTACTGTAGACACAGCTGCATTGGCCTGTGACTGAACACAGTAGCAGCACTTACCCACAAGGGGCAGTGTAAACTCAGCCTCACTCACCATCCCAGAGGCAATGTCTTTGGCAAAGCTCACTCTCTGATTCCATGGATACTCACTGTCCTGTTAAAATAATTAATCAATCCCCGTCAGCAAACTCATTTGTGAATAAGATACAAATACACAGCACACACTTTCATGGTACCTGGTTTAGTATTGGGCTTCATCTGAGCTGAGGCCCAATAAAACTCTGGACAATTTAGCAAGCTTGAGCCTCACACCCATGCAGAATAAAACAGGAGTATCAGGACCAGCAATGGTCCCTACCACACCACACACTGCACAGCTAACAGTACAACAGTAATGTATGACGCACAGAGGTACAACATCAATGCCACTCAGTGCTGTCCTGCTGTACACACAGGCAATGGGAGAGTCCTTTTAACACTTACAGGACATACCAGTTACACACCTTTCCACCCTTTCATGATCCCAGGGGGCCACTCAAGTTGTTGCATTTTTTGCATACCATATCAGAATGCGTGTTATGGAAATATTGTTATGGTATTTCATGTTAACACCACTTTTATTACAACCAGGACATGAGAGGTGATTAAATATCCATTTGATTGACAACTGTCGTGAAGCCAGATGAACACTTTAAAACCCACAGTGCACCCATCAAACATCCTCCAGCAAACACAAACGCAGATGTTTCTTTGGTGTGCCATGGCTGTCGATCCTTGATTCGAGTTGTTTGGAGATGTTTATACAGTTAATTGAACAACATTCTAACACAACATTCAAAGGCAACTGCCAACATTAGACTGCTTTGTGTTGTTGGAGAATGTTTGATTTCAGTGCCGAGGCTTAAGGCCATGTCCACACCAGTACGTTTTCATTTTAAAATGGCGATTTAAAACGAAAATGATCTCTGTCCACACAAAAATGCAATCCAGGCATTTTCAAACTAAAACGAGCTCAGTAGCATTTTCAAATCTTTCATTTTAGGGGTTCAAAAACACTGGAGTAGTACAGACGCTAGGTGACGACGTAACCAAAGTTATGGGTTTTTAAATTAAAATGTATGATTGTAGACAAAGCCTAAGGATTTAGACGGAGGCAACATTGCAATGAGCAGCAATTTCTACAGATTTCACACCTCAGAGTAAGGTGCAGTCTGAGAGGCATAACGTGAGGCTTTCACACACACTAATACACACCATGTTTTTGATGATGTCGCGAAGTGTTCCCCCTCTGATGTACTCAGTAATGAAGTTGAGCCTCTTGTCCTTGTACAGCACCCCGATAAACCTCAGGACATTGGGATGATCCAGGCAGCGCATGACCTTCACCTGAGGAGAAAAGGTACCATGTTTAACCAGCTCTTCAGGTAACCAGTTTCATTAATTCCACAGGAGACATACTTAACCAACTGAAAAGACCACAGGTCCACTGAAATCAACAGGTGGCATGTTTATCTAACTTCGCAGATAACAGTTTTGACCAGATTTCCGAGATAGAAAGAGTTGCGAAAATTCAAGATCAGGAGCCATTTTGATTCCACCGCACGAAATTGAGCCATTGCACATGTCGGAAATCCTTGAATTTTTTTTTTTTGCTCTATGACTGAGAACACGTGTTAATTTCAGCAGAAAAACAATAACCAGCTCACAATGGCAGAAAAAAGCACAATAGAGTGAAATGTCTGTACATGAGAAAAGAGTACAGAGAAGAGATTAATGAACAGGGGTGGTGTTATACATCTCACTCTCTTTTTTTAAAAACATTATGTTGTAATTCAGGCAGTTTCTCTCCATGGAAAACTGGGGGAAAAAAAATAGGCGTGCAATGCACGGAATACCCCTCAGCCCGATGTCGAAGTTTTTGGAGACGCCCACCCGCCCGCTCAACCGCACGAAGGATAGCAATACCCCGTCAGCCTTGAGGGCTGAGGGGTAAAAAGAACTCTTGCGCACTGGTAGGCAGACAGGTGTGCAGGAGACAAGATCCGATTGGATCCGACCCCGGTGTATTTGGGAGACCCCAGACACCAGTCGAATATGGTAACCTTGACCTCATTTTCAAGATCATAGCGAGCCTTCAAGGATTTTGACATGGAAGTTCTTGTTGACGCGACAGCTCCAGAATACAGAATAACTTTACTTCTGCCTTTTCCCCTCAATATGTGATACTGGTGATGTCAGCCATTGAAAACCTTCTTTCCTTCGAACCTTATTGGGTTTTATATTGCATCTTGTACTCCGACAACCTCAAACTTCTGACAGTTGTGCAAGGCATGACCGCATTCTTCCTGGTGACTTAATGATTAGGGTCCTTTATTCTCACCAAAATCTTTTCACTGACACAGTATATTGACACTGGTATGAATGCTGGGGCTTTGAGGACTGTTGTTGTCAGGCATTGCGCATTCGCCTGAAGAGCTATTTGCCTTATAATTGTTCTTCTCCAATCAAACGATTGTCCGTGTCTCCTGGAAGGTACAGTGCAACTGAACTTACCTGGATGGCTCTCTCTTTCCGCCTCTGCAAAGTCACAGGCCGGTTATCGCATGACATTGTTGGTCTTTCTGGGTCCTATATCAGTATTTTAACTTAATCTGGCAAATGCCTTACTAGTTTACTCCTCACAGCTGTAGTTTTAGCGAGTCATACAAGATTTTTCCCCCCCAATGATCAGTACATCTGCTCTATTTTTCCTTGACTTTGTGGGTGACCAGGATCACTTTGAATGATCTTCACCTGAACACCTTTCTGCAGATGTAGACGCCTGCGGATATAGAGCAGCTCTTTTTATGGAAGCAGTTGTGCTACTCTATCCCTAGATGGCACCCCTGGATCAGTTATTGAATATTCACAAGCAAGCAGAGCTGGAACAGTCTAGAATATTGCACACCTGTCAACCCTCCCGTTTCTCCCGGGATTCTCCCGTATTTTACTTTTTTCCTTCTGTCTTCCTGTTCCAATAGTTTCTCGTAAATCTCCTGTATTTTTAACCTTAAAAAAAAGGCTTTTGACTTGGATGGCGGTAGGCGTAAGACCACCGATGTAATGTTTGTGATACATTCCCCTCGGTAAAGCAGGTGGCAGTATGCAGCCTAACATCTAATTACAGAAGTTATTCGATAAAGAGGACGAAGAAGAAACGCAGTGGAGCGGCGACATAGCTCAGGGCGAAAGCATTTGTGTACAGCCAATCAGCGATCTTGTTCCAGACCACTGAAGGTGTGTCTTGAGACGGTGAAATTTTTGTCTTTACGAGCCTTGCACCGACGCACGGTCTCTGAACCACTGACTGCACAGTCCATTCCCATAATACTGCAAAGACATTGTAGATGCCTGCCTTGCTCTCAGTAAAACCGTTTGCCAAATCATTCGTCTAGCCTGCCATTTAGATAAATGAATTGTTATGAATTTATTTTTTCAAATATCTGAAGCTGGTAAAATGAGCTAGTCTATTGCTGGTCCAATGTGATCTGGCAATACGATACTATCCGCTTTTTTATCCTGCACTGATCATATTAATCATAAACTAGTTAGTGACACCGAACAAAATCCAATGCATATAAAGTAGTGTAATGTGAATATAGGCCACTAGATGGCAGTATTTACCTTTTTTTTGTTAAGCTCAGACTGGAGTCATGTTTAGACATGTCCTGGACATGTCTGGGGCAAGTCTCAGAAAATTAAAAAAAAGAGGTCTAAATGTGGGTGGGGTCTGCAAAAGATTATATAAGGAAAAGAATTGAGACAGTAAAGTAGTAGGAGAAATTGCAAGAAGATGACCAGACCTGCCATTCTGTTCAAGACCTGTGACATTTCTTTTGTGGATTTATTTGCCTGTGTTTGAGCATTTTCATTATCCAGGACATCACCAAGCCACCCGACAAAAAGGGACTGTAAATATTTCTTTTTTTTTCCTAATTCAATCTTGGTCATTAGTTGTTAGTTAGTGGTTATTGTCTTTGTCTGTTAATTAAATGTGTTTAAGTTTTTAAAACTGTGTCTGTCATCCCTTGCTGTTGCTGTTGTGTTGTAGATTGTAATAAGAAATTGGGGCCATAACAAATTGGGGGCTCAAGGTCCGGGATAGACCATTTTGTGAGTCATTTATTAAAAATCTAACATTTCAAATTGTAAAATTGATTTTTTTTTAATTGAATACATATATATTGACAACAGCAATGGATGATTTCTTGGCATCACCAACCGTAGAGGTTTTGAAGTCTTTTAAAAAGACAGAACTGCTAGAAATTTGCAGACATTTAGAGCTGACAGAGGTGAAACCAGCCATGCGAAAAGCAAGACTGGCTAGAGAGATAGTTGAATATTACATTGATGAAAATGTGTTTGCACCAGGAGATCTGGAACAGTTTCCAGTGGAAAATCCAAATATAGAAATGGAACTTAAATTAAAAATGCTAGAATTTGAAAGGGAGGAAAGAGAAAAACAAAGAGAATTTGAGAGGGAGGAAAAAGAGAAAGAAAGAGAGGAAAGAGAAAAAGAAAGGGAGGAAAAAGAGAGAGAAAGAGAATTTGAGAGAGAGAAAGAGGAAAGAGCAGAAAGAGAAAGACAGAGACAGAGAGATTTTGAATTAGAGAAATTCGATAGAGAAGAAAGACTCCAAATGGAGCAACTAAAAATAAAAATAGCAACAGAAAATAAATTTCGGGCTAGCCAGGAGGTAAAACTGGTGCCTCCATTTTCGGAAAAGGATGTTGACAACTATTTCCAGTGTTTTGAAAAGGTAGCAAAGAGTTGCCAGTGGCCAAAGGAACACTGGCCTCTGATGTTGCAAACTGTCCTCAAGGGTAAAGCTCAACAAGCGTATTCGGCTTTGTCTGCAGATGATTCCTCTGATTATGAGGTTGTCAAAAAGGTTATTTTGAGAGCTTATGAGTTGGTTCCAGAGGCTTACCGACAGAAATTCAGAGGTCTGAAGAAATCTGAAAATCAGACTTATGTTGAATTTTCTAATGAAAAGCAGGTTTGCTTTGAGCGCTGGTGTACTTCTATGGAGGTCAAGGATGATTTCAACTCACTAAAAGAGATGGTGTTAGTTGAAGAATTCAAGAACTGTGTTAAGGATGATGTTAAGACCTACCTTAATGAGAAGCAAGCACTGAATTTGCAATCAGCTGCCAAATTTGCAGATGAATATGTTCTCACACATAAGTCCAAATTTCAGTCTAGCAGTAACAATAGATGGTCCCAATTTCAGAAAAAGGGTTACGGTGATACCCAAGATTCCTCACCCAAAGACAAAGACAAATCTGGTGATGGTGCTCAGAAATCCAGTAACAGGTCTGATCAAAGTGTGAAAGCTGACAGTGACAAAAGTGGTCTAGTTTGTAGTTATTGCAAGAAATCTGGT
Organism: Gymnothorax reevesii; assembly: GCA_029721435.1. Classification (NCBI taxonomy): domain Eukaryota; kingdom Metazoa; phylum Chordata; class Actinopteri; order Anguilliformes; family Muraenidae; genus Gymnothorax; species Gymnothorax reevesii. Next base: position 65,866,233 of record CM056574.1, on the reverse strand, counting down.
CATGTTACAACTAACTGTTGGTTCCTTAAAGCTAAGAAAGAAAAAGAAAAGGATACCAAACCAAATGCCTTTGTGAAAACAAGGTTAGAAACCCCTGTAGTAGATAACCAATCTGCTAAATTGCCTGCTTCTTGTGGGGCTAAAAAGCCTAATACAGCTGACTTTGTGAGGGAGGAATTTCTTCCATTTGTGTCAGAGGGATTTGTGGCTCTGAATGAGCATACTACTCCTGTCCCCATATATATCCTAAGGGATACCGGAGCTTCTTAGTCACTTTTGTTGATGGACTCCTTGGACTTACGTGATGAGACCGCTTCAGGGGATTTCATACTTGTACAAGGTATTGAAGGGAGGACTGTATCTGTACCCCTGCGCTCTATATTCTTGAAGTCAGATTTAGTTACAGGACAGGTAAAGGTGGGACTTATGTCAAGTCTACCTATAAAGGGTGTTTCTCTGTTGCTAGGCAATGACCTGGCTGGGGGCAAAGTAGTTCCCCCTGTACATCTTACTTCACAGCCGAGCACTGAAAATGGGGATGAGGACCCATCTCTGTATCCTTCTTGCGCAGTGACTCGTGCTATGGCCAAGAAGGCTAAAGAAGATGATGTTGTGGTGCCGTCCAGTACATTGAATAGTCAGGACTCAGGTGGTTCGCCTCATGACTCTGATTGGCCTACTATGGTTTCTCCGTTTGAGGACTTATCAGATACTTATATCAGTTCTCTTTTCAGCCCGCCGGATGGGTCTGGTGATTCTGATGTGTCTGGAGAAAGCGGTTGATTGAGGAGCAAACTAATGATCCTGAAATTGGTGTACTAAAGAGGAGAGCCCTTCCTGATAAAGAAATAGACGCAGTTCCAGTTGGGTATTATCTCAAGGATGGTGTGTTGATGCGGAAGTGGCGCCCTCCTGATATCCCTGCCAATGCAGATTGGGCAGTGGTCAGGCAAATTGTTGTTCCGAAGGTCTATAGGAATGAGATCTTAACAATGGCTCATAGTTTACCTTTAGGAGGTCATCTTGGTGTTAACAAGACTGTTGATAAGATCATGAAACACTTCTTTTGGCCTGGGCTTCGGAAAGACGTTTCCAACTTTTGTAAAACCTGTCACACTTGTCAGGTAGTTGGAAAACACCAGTTAGACCCACCTGTAGCTCCATTGCAGCCTATCCCAGCATTTGGGGAGCCATTCTCTAGGGTCATTGTTGATTGCGTTGGTCCATTACCCAAGACTAGATCTGGAAATCAGTACTTGTTGACAATCATGTGTGCATCTACCAGATTCCCTGAAGCCATACCTCTACGTAACATCAAGGCAACTGCAATCTCGAAGGCTTTGATAAAGTTCTTCACGTTGTTTGGTCTTCCCAGGGAAATTCAGTCAGACCAAGGTAGCAATTTCACTTCAGGATTGTTTCAGCAGGTTGTGTATGAACTAGGTGCAAAACAGATTCTTTCTAGTGCCTATCATCCAGAAAGTCAGGGTGCCTTAGAGCGGTTTCATTCCACTCTCAAGACAATGATGAGGACTTATTGTTATGACCATGAGAAAGACTGGGATGAAGGGGTTCATTTGCTGTTGTTTGCAGCTAGAGAAGCAGTGCAGGAGTCTACTGGATTCAGTCCATTTGAGCTAGTGTTTGGTCATGAAGTGAGAGGACCTTTGCTATTATTGAGTGAACAATGGCAAAGAAAGAGCCGCATATCAGTCTGTTAGACTATGTTAGCAAGTTCAAGAAAAGATTGCGTGCAGCTTGTGACCTAGCCAAAGAGAACTTGAAATCAAGTCAGGGAAAAATGAAAACTTGGTATGATCATAAGGCTAGAAGCCGTGAGTTTAAACCAGGAGAAAAGGTCCTTGTGTTGTTACCCTTGCAGTCCAATCCATTGCAGGCTAGATTTCATGGTCCTTATGAAATTCTGACAAAACTCAATGATCTCAATTACATTGTGAAGACTCCAGATAGGAGAAAACCAAAACAATTGTGTCATATTAACATGCTCAAGCCTTATCATGACAGAAATGCTAGGGTTGCAGCTGTCACTTCAGATCCTCCTATGGCCAAGACTTGTGAAGATGAGGGGGAGTTTCAAGATGATGAACCAAGAATTAAAGCTGAAGTTCTTTCATGTAAATTGTCAAACACTGAAGTGTTGCAAAATCTTGAAGTAAAACTCCAGCACTTAGAACCCTCACAGAGAGATCAGTTTGAAAGGTTGATCAAGAAATATGAGGATTTGTTTCCTGATGTTCCAAAGAGAGTTACTATAGCCTCTCATGATGTAGATGTTGGTGATGCCAAACCAATAAAACAGCATCCATACCGGATGAATCCTGAAAAGAGAAAGATTGCTGAGAAAGAGGTTGAGTACATGTTAGAACATGATATTATCAGACCCTCCAACTCAGATTGGAGTTCACCCTGTGTGCTAGTTCCAAAACCTGATGGAAGTACTAGATTCTGTACAGATTATCGCAAAGTCAATGCTGTAACTAGAACTGATGTGTTTCCAATACCTAGGATTGATGATTGTATTGATAGTGTAGGGCAAGCAAAGTTTCTGACCAAGATTGATTTATTGAAGGGTTATTGGGGTGTGCCTTTAACTGAGAGGGCCAAGAGCATCTCTGCTTTTGCCACACCATCTGGATTGTACCAGTATGAAGTCCTACCCTTTGGCATGAAAAATGCCCCAGCCACGTTCCAAAGGATGATACAGTCTACAATCGCCGGATTGCCACACACGAGTGCGTACATCGATGACCTGATCACACGGAGTGACTCCTGGGAAGAACATCTAAAAGATGTAGAGACGTTGTTCCAGCGCCTGACCCAGGCTAACCTGACTGTTAACCTGAGCAAGAGTGACTTTGGTTGTGCTACTGTCACCTATCTTGGCTACGTCATAGGCCAGGGTAAGGTGGCACCCATAAATGCTAAAGTCCAAGCCATCATGGACTTTCCAGTTCCTGACAACAAAAAAGCTTTGCGCCGCTTCCTTGGAATGATCGGGTACTACCGCAAGTTCTGCAAGAACTTTGCTGAGATTGCTCTCAGTCTAACTAACCAACTGAAGAAAGGCGAAAAGTTCACCTGGGATGATGCATGCCAGAGAGCCTTCGATCGCCTGAAGTCTCTGCTGTGTCACTTCCCCGTGCTCAAATCTCCTGACTTCAACAAACCGTTCTCCATCGCGGTCGATGCTAGCGACCAAGCTTGTGGATCTGTGCTCCTACAGAGAAATGACTCTGATGACATTGAGCATCCCGTGGCATACTTCTCCAGGAAGTTCAATCGCCACCAAAGGAACTATTCCACAATAGAGAAGGAACTGTTGGCTCTGGTCCTTTCTTTACAACACTTTGAGGTTTATGTTTGTACAGGACAAAAGCCAATGATTGTGTACACTGACCACAATCCGTTAATGTTTTTGAGTAAGATGAAAAACAAGAATCGGAGATTGTTGAATTGGAGTTTGATTTTACAGGAGTTTGACTTGGAAATTAGGCATGTGAAGGGTACAGACAATGTAATTGCTGATTGCTTATCCCGTGTTTGAATGTGTATATATATATCATGTGTTTGAATATTGTATGATATGTATATATAGACAAGTGTTCACTTAACCATTTTGTATTGAAAAGAAAAATTTTGCCTTTATGAGTCAAAATTTTTCCCTTTTGGAATGGAGGTGTAATGTGAATATAGGCCACTAGATGGCAGTATTTACCTTTTTTTTGTTAAGCTCAGACTGGAGTCATGTTTAGACATGTCCTGGACATGTCTGGGGCAAGTCTCAGAAAATAAAAAAAAAGAGGTCTAAATGTGGGTGGGGTCTACAAAAGAGTATATAAGGAAAAGAATTGAGACAGTAATGTAGTAGGAGAAATTGCAAGAAGATGACCAGACCTGCCATTCTGTTCAAGACCTGTGACATTTCTTTTGTGGATTTATTTGCCTGTGTTTGAGCATTTTCATTATCCAGGACATCACCAAGCCACCCCACAAAAAGGGACTGTAAATATTTCTTTTTTTTTTACTAATTCAATCTTGGTCATTAGTTGTTAGTTAGTGGTTATTGTCTTTGTCTGTTAATTAAATGTGTTTAAGTTTTTAAAACTGTGTCTGTCATCCCTTGCTGTTGCTGTTGTGTTGTAGATTGTAATAAGAAATTGGGGCCATAACAGTAGAAATAACCAAGATTGCATCATCTTATTCTCGAAAATATGAATGCTCAGTAGGCCAACAGATTGTTTTTTATCCAGCCTCGCTACTGCACGTTATAAACATATCGGCAGGTTTGACAAGTGCTGTTAATGAATCGTATTCGCACTTCGCTGTGGGCTGTTAATATAGGTTTTCGCGATTAAGGTGCTTTCTTTCTGCATCATAGAAACAAAATCTTAAGTAGACGGCCATAGCTATACTCAGGCAAAGGGGTGTGATACAGCCTAATGATTTTATACTTAGAAAGAGGTTTTGAATAAATCTTCGTGTCCTTGAAAATGCGGTGGCTGTTTCCACTGCCAATCATTTTCAATGTTTCTAGCTAGGATTAATAATCATCTATTCAGAGCATTCATATTTTCTGGAATAAGCTGACATAATCTCGCTTATTTTTACATTATTAGCGCAAGGCCAGGGAAGAGAGAAAAAATGTAACTGTCTCGAGACACTTCTTCAGAGGTCCAGCACAAGGTTGCTGATTGGCTGGACGCAAATGAGTTTCTGTTGGTGTTCGAAACTCAAGTGGGGAGAAAATAATAATTTGCGGGCAAGACCATAGAAATAATAGACTGTATAAAAAGATGGACGCACCACCCGGGTCTGAAAAGAGAAACCAATGCGAAGATCTTTAAAAATTGCATTCTATTTAATGGCCAGCTGATGGTGATGTTGGTAGTTGCATAAAGAAATTCAAACCTATAGAACTCTATGAGAAAACTTTCCCACCTGATTTATTATTTCAATAATGATTTTCCACATTATGGCATCTATCGCAAGTTTCAAGTCTCCTTCATTATATCATGATGTTCATATGGTCACAACAGAGTAAAATAAAGGAAAAAGCCAGATATGCTTTGGGGGCGTGGCCTCTGGTCCTCATCAGATCCACCCATAGACAAGTTCAAACTGTATTTTAATGAATTGGCTTAATGTTTTCTAATACTTGAGAACCCAGTATTATGATTTTAATAACAGTGGTAGGGATAGTGGGACAGCCTGGAACAGAGTGCTGGAAATTTTCCCTTGTTTTCAAATCCTAATGTTGACAGGTATGATAATGACAAGTTCACTCCTATCCCTGTTTTTCAGGAGTTGCATGAATTAAACTCCTCAGCTAAGCCTGATGTGCAAACTGCTCAATATCCTTGCCCATAGCATCTATCCAGCAGTTTTAAAAAAAATTATCTCTTGCGACATAAAAAATCGTGGCAACCAGTTCAGTTACAGTGGCCCAATGGTATTCCAAGTAGTTGAAAAAAAATCAGTTTCCTGAGGCAAAAATTCACCATGGTATTGACACTATGTCATTCTACTATCAATTTCAGTCATCACAGATTAAATACGCACAATTTCCTATCGTGGATTAACACGTAGATATGTCGGTTGAAGAATTTAGCTGTCTTTTAGAGCCTCGTACAAGCTCTCACGGAAATCCAATCACTTTAACGGTGATTAAATGGTGTCTGCGTGAAAGCCCAGCTGTAGTTCATGCCCACATGTAATTACCAGTTGGTGGACACCATTTTTATCCAATTGCAGACAGTATGAGCTTTCCTCAGTGAGTAAAAGACGTTGATTGGACCTTAAAAAATATATTAAAATACTTGTTTAATAGGGTTATGTTGTATTCAATAAACTTTACGCAGCTCAGACCGACATGGTTGCATGGGAACAAAAAACCTCCAGAACTGAACCTGGAGAGCTGAGCTTATTGGCGGGATGGAAATGTGATTCTGAGATGAAAAATAGCAGTTATTCTGAATTGAACAGACAGGAGGGCTGACAGCATTGATACTTTTGAGGAGCAGCTCAATAATTCTCTTGAAAAGCAAGTAAAGCTGTCTTTGTATGGTGTAGCTCTATCTTACTTTTAGCCTGCTAGATAACTAGCCAGCTATTTCTCACATTGGGTAACAAAACAGTAGTCGATACTGCAATGTGCTGGCATTTTTCTTCACGAGGCAATCAGTTATAGAATTTATACCACATTCAATGAAACAGAATGCCTTGTAGTGATGCGCGGGTCGGCCCGGAAACCTGCGGGTCGGGCGGTGCAGGTCAATATTTTAATAACATTTAGCGGGTGTGGGTGGGTTGGGCCAAACAGTGGCGACATCTAATTCCCACGAAATTGCGAATAAAAAGTATAATAGGCTATCGGCCACTTGAGGGCTCTAGACATACAGCCTAGATAATATGCTCTTGTCAAACGATGTAACGCTACCTTAAGCAGGATAGAATGCCAATTGTACCTCTCACTCTTCCAACTCTCGATGTACACGCACTCACTGGTGCGCGGCTTAATCATACACGGTTAGACTAAGGATCTAAAGGCTGAATGATAGCTCATCTTATAAATCGTTCTGCAGTCAGCACCGAAATATTACATAGTAGTAGTAATTTTATTGACCTGTGGGTCCAAATAACACATAGGCAAAACATTTTTTCGCCACTTTACAGTGAAAGGCATTTCACGACTTATTCAAAAATAAAATCAACTTGTTGAGGTGCTTCCATTTATCAGCTACATGTTCTCTAATAGCAGAGCGCAAAGAAACTTCTTAGATATACATTTCTATAACACCATTCTATATAGATATCACCCAAACGAATAGGTAACTTATCATTACTGGATGTATGGCCATAAACTTAGTCTTGCTCTCATTAATTACCATACCTTGAGACAAAGAATAATCGTGTAAAACTCCATGGTGGCCAAAGCAGTCCTCTGCGTCCCAGCAACTAGCGCAACAACCGAGCGAACCTTCAGTTCGGCTGGCCGTGTACAGGAAGTGCGCCGTAATCGCTTAAACCCTGGCACTGTTGACGCGAAGTTTTTGCATAGTTTGGGAAAAAATATGCCTAGGCCTACATTATAAGCTGTGTTGAAAAAATAGCCTAAAAGCCCCCCCCAAAACAATTTTGAAATAAATATATGAGGAATAAAATTTCCTCGTAGACAGGATATCGCAACACTGTATGGGAGAGTAGGCGATGGCGCCAGTGCGCCACTGTCATGTTCATTTTGTTCCAATAAAACAGCTTGTTTGCAATATTTTGCCTTATGGCATTTTGTTTGGTTGCAAAGATCAGAAATCACGGTAAGGTTCAAATAACAGACAGCGCCTAAACTTTGTATTAAGAATTCCAGCCAAAAGCCAAATGCATGTTGTGCTTCACTCAAATCCATCTCTATACAGATTTTCAATAATGTTCAAGTCTGGGGACTGAGATGGCCATTCCAAAACCTCCATCTGTCTTTCCTGGAGGTACTTCATGGTGAATTTTGAGGTATGCTTCAGGTCATTGTCTTGCTGGAATACCCAACGTCTCTTCAACTTCAATTTCTGGGCTGAGCTTTGAACATTAGCCTCTAGAATGCCTATTTGGCGGAATCCATTCTTCGTTCCACCCGCACAATATAGCCTGTGCCCCCAGCTGCTACACAACCCCAAAGCAAAATGGATCCACCTCCATGCTTAACCGTTGGCAACGTGTTCCTCTCTACAAATGCTTCATCCTTTTTTCTCCAAACATACCGTCTTTGGTTGTGGCCAAAAAGTTTGATTTTGGTTTCGTCAATCCAAAGCACATTGTTCCAATAGGCTTGAGGTTTCTCAAGGTTTTCTTTTGCATACTTCAGACGCTTAATTTTGTGTTGAGGTGGTAGGAAAGGCTTCTTTCTTGCAACTCTGCCATGTTGTTTAAGGTATGCTGTATTGTTGAACAACAGTGACATTGTAAGAGCACAAGATAACACACAGAATTGTGCAGCCCTTTTCATTCACCCGTCTAAGGCATTTGATACTGTTGATCATGCCCTTCTTTTGAATAGATGATCAGACATTACCCTTGACAAGTATGCTTGTAATTGGTTTAAAAACCATCTTGAGGATAGGACTCAATATATTTCATTTGAAAACATTCAGTCTCAAAGTGCTCCAATCAGCAGAGGAGCACCACAAGGTTCAATTCTTGGCCCTTTCTTATTCACTATCTATATTAATAATATTGGCTTATCTTTGGATCATTGTAAATTGCATTTATATGCTGACAATACCATCATTTACTCGACTGCTTCTTCAGTTCAGCAGGCCAGATCTAATCTGCATTATGATTTGAACTCAAAACCAAGGAAAAAAACAAATTTCATGGTATTCACCAAAGCTAGAAAAAAGGACCCCCCTTGATTTTCATATTTGTACCCTGCAGGGTAGCCAAATTGAACATGTCCACCATTATAAATACTTGCGCATTTGGCTGGATGACAAGCTGACTTTTTACATACATACTGAAAACCAAAAAGATAAGGAGTAAAATAGGCTTCTTAAACAGAAATAGGGCTTGTTTCAATTTTAAAAGTAAAAAGAAGATTGTGCAATCAGTAATACTCCCCATGCTTGATTATGGTGATGTGATTTATAGAAATGCATCTACTTCTGTTTTGAAACCCTTAGATTCTAGTTATTCTGCTATTAGATATACCACAGGTCTTGACTTTCACACCCACCATTGTGTTTTATAAAAGTCAGTAGGGTGGGGGTCATTGAAAGCTAGACGAGACTACCACTGATTTTTATTTGTTTATAAATGTGTTTTATTGAAAATCCCTCTTTATTTAGCTAGTCTTCTTACGCGGCGAGTGGGTTGCCATGGGACACGGTCACAGGAGTCATTGTGTCTGAATGTTCCTCCTGTTAGAACGGAGCTGGCTAAGACAGCTTTTTATTATAATGTCCCTCACACCTGGAATCAGTAACAAGTTAATGTGAAACTGAATGAAGTGGTTCCTTTTGGATATTGTAAAACTTTGATCAAATCATTTTATCAAGAGAATTGTTGTTTTAATTAATGTTTTCCCTTTAATAATGGCATTGTTTTTTTTTTCTTCTTCTTCTTGGTACTACAAATGTCCTTGTAAACTGTGTTATTTTAATTGTTTGTAATGCAGGGCCCTGCATAGGAGACATGGTCTCAGTCAGGCCCCCTGGTTAAAAATAAATAAATAAATAAAAATTTTACCCGTGTCTGCTACTCTTTTTTGCAGCTCTTTTGCAGTGATGTGTTAGCCTGACTCCACCAGCCTATGTACTTCCACTCAATTTTATTTCGCTTCATCACTCCACTCCGTCTGATCACAGTGAGCTCTGCCTCATTTAACTTGGCAGAAAAAATGTCGGAACAAGCAAAGAACAGGAGGCATGGCTGAGATCCATGATGTAGCTGCTGCGCTGAGTTTGAAATTGTAGTCTCCGAAATCAACAATGGCCACGGACATAGGTACAAGGCAGGCCATTCGCTCTGTTGAGGAGAAAATCACTGGTATCAGTGACTTAAAGCCACAAGATGAAGTTTTGGTTAGTTTTTTGAATGGAAATTATGTTGTCGCGCTACTCCCTACAGGTTTCGGGAAAAGTTGACATATCTATTTAACATCCATCATGAAACATATGAAATAGGCACCCTGTTAATCTCTGTGAGAGACAGCCAAACCACCTCAGCTAGCTTGTAGCTTCTAGTGTTACATTGCCCGCGAATGTCACACTATTTAAGTCAGCAAAAAACTTTTTAAAAGCCCTGTTTTGTTCATCTCAGAAGACCTATTCCCTGTCTCAGTGTTATGTTGTCATTATCCATGACTCAAATAGCTGTCTGAGACAGCCAAACGCTTAGAGCCATACTGTGTTACTATAAAGTTAGATAGCGAGCTCGGTATGATGTTAGCGCAAGTATGGTTAACGGTTCAGTTTTCGTGTCAACGCAGATTTTGTCCTAATATAAATAATATGTTACACTTGCCGATTCTGCCGTTGGTTTTGGGTCTCTTACGTTTTTTTTTCAATATCGGCAGGAAAAACGATAGCTCAACAGTTTGTTTCTTGTAAGGAGAATAGAAAGAGCACCTTTGGTTCTTTTAAGTAAATGACTGAAGGCTAATATGAGGTAGATGGGCATATGTACAAGTACAGTATTAACTTTAATGTACTGATCTGTTTGTTTTCGCTGCATTCCTGGTATGAAGGGCTGTGTTTACAGCCGAAGTAATAGGTGGTTGAGCCGGCGCATAACATACAGCATCGCCAAACGTTAGTGATTGGTTTACGGGTACACCAATGATTTTAAACTTCAGACAAGCGCCCACCCACCAGGAAATAAACACTTGTCAATTACGACTGGCCAGACTGTGTGTACGAAGCAAAGCGAAGTAGCAGAGTCTGGTATTACCAGGCTAGTGATGTGTGGGTTCTTCTGAGCATTTCTCACCAGATCTCGGGCCATTCTATCAGAAATTTTTCTTCGTCTTCCAGGACTTGGCTTGACTTCCGTCATTCCATTTATTTTCCATTTTCATACGATGTTTCTGACAGTAGAAATGGGTAGTTTGAAACATTGCAAGAGTTTTTTGTAGCCCTCTCCTTGTTGGCAGAAGTGAATTGTCTTGATTTTGACATCCTTAGACAACTGTATAGAGCAGAGGTGGGCAGCGAGGGCCGTATCTGTCCCTGGTTTTCACACCAACGTCTGGTCTTTAATTAGTTGATTGTCTCAATTAGCCAAACCATTTATGAAATCTGACGTTTCATCCGCATTTCTTTAAATTATCATGAAACTACAAAGACTAGTCTTGTCTCCCTTCATAAAACATTTTCCTTTGATCGAATCATTGCGAAAATCTATGTTTGTGCATGCAATCAATTAACACAGTTAGTCAGGGTAATTGATAGGAATAAAAACCTGCATACACACCGGCCCTCCAGGACCGTGATTGCCCACCCCTGGTATAGAGGAACACATGGTTTTTAACACCAGACACAACAGCCACCACAGTCGGATACTTTAGAAGGCATGGAGTTACTTCAGAATACATAGTTCAACCCTGGAATTATATTCACCTGACTCACTGAAGCCCGAACGAGTAAATCACCTGGGTCTGGGCCTTAGTGATCATCTTCTTAAAAAGTAACAAAGAATAATCCAAAAGGTTTCCCAAACTTTTGCATAGGGTCCTTTTTCCTTTCTTATCATCAAAAAAAAAAGTAACCTTACTTTTAAATTAGCAGAAAGTTGTCATGTTTAACTTTGTCGCATTTAGTGTTCAGATTTGCGTTCAATCACTTGGAGAGTAATTGTTACAGAAATTTAAAACAAGGGTGCCCAAATTTTTTCACCCCACTGTATGTGTCAGGCCACTGGACTGCTGGAAATGCATGGATCAAACAAGATCTGCGCAGCATGTTTTTTGATTTCATTAATGTTTTATTACTTTATCCACTATGCTTTGTACAGTATTTCTAATTATTGCTTTTTATATATTCATTGTCATACAGAAAAGTACAAAACCCAAAACCAGTGAAGTTGGCACGTTGTGTAAATCGTTAATAAAGACAGAATACAATGATTTGCAAATCCTTTTCAACCTATATTCAATTGAATACACTGCAAAGACAAGTTACTTAATGTTTGAACAGGTAAACTTTGTAATTTTTTGCAAATATTAGCTCATTTGGAATTTGATGCCTGCAACATGTTTCAAAAAAGCTGGCACAAGTGGCAAAAAAGACTGAGAGAGTTGAGGAATGCTCATCAAACACTTATTAGGAACATCCCACAGGTGAACGGGCTAATTGGGAACAGGTGGGTGCCATGACTGAGTATAAAAGCAGCTTCCCTGAAATGCTCAGTCATTCACAAACAAGGATAGGGTGAGGGTCACCACTTAGTGAACAAATGTGTGAGCTGATTGTCGAACAGTTTAAAAACAACATTCCTCAACGAGCTATTGCAAGAAATTTAGGGATTTCATCATCGACGGTCCGTAATAACGTCAAAAGGTTCAGAGAATCTGGAGAAATCACTGCACGCAAGCGACAAGGCCGAAAACCAACATTGAATGCCCGTGACCTTCGATCCCTCAGGCGGTACTGCATCGAAAACCGACATCAGTGTGTAAAGGACATTACCACATGGGCTCAGGAACACTTCAGAAAACCACTATCAGTAAGTTTGTCGCTACATCTGCAAGTGCAAGTTAAAACTCTACAATGCAAAGCGAAAGCCATTTATCAACAGCACCCAGAAACGCCGCTGGCTTCGCTGGGCCCAAGCTCATCTAAGATGGACTGATGCAAAGTGGAAAAGTGTTCTGTGGTCTGACGAGTCCACATTTCAAATTGTTTTTGGAAACTGTGGACGTTGTGTCCTCCGGACCAAAGAGGAAAAGAACCATCTGGACTGATAAAGGCGCAAAGTTCAAAAGCCAGCATCTGTAACGGTATGGGGGTGTATAAGTGCCCAAGGCATGGGCAACTTACACATGTGAAGGCACCATTAATACTGAAAGGTACGTACAGGTTTTGGAGCAACATATGTTGCCATCCAAGCAACGTCTTTTTCATGGAAGCCCCTGCTTATTTCAGCAAGACAATGCCAAGCCACATTCTGCAGGTGTTACAACAGCATGGCTCCGTAGTAAAAGAGTGCGGGTACTAGACTGGCCTGCCTGTAGTCAAGACCTGCCTTCCATTGAAAATGTGTGGCGCATTATGAAGAGTAAAATACGACTACGGAGACCACGGACTGTTGAACAACTTAAGATCTACATCAAGCAAGAATGGGAAAGAGTTCCACCTGAAAAGCTTCAAAAATCAGTCTCCTCAGTTCCCAAACGTTTACCGAGTGTCGTTAAAAGGAAAGGCGATGTAACACAGTGGTAAAAAGCCCCCTGTGCCAACTTTTTTGCAATGTGTTGCTGCCTTTAGATTCTAAGTTAATGATTATTTGCAAAAAAAAATTAAAGTTTCTCAGTTTGAACATTAAACATCTTGTCTTTGCAGTGTATTCAATTGAATATAAGTTGAAAAGGATTTGCAAATCATTGTATTCTGTTTTTATTTACGATTTACACAGCGTGCCAACTTTACTGGTTTTGGGTTTTGTATTTAAAATGCAATCCATCCTATTTTTTTAACTAAAATAAATTATTGTAGATCACAACAATGCCTCCCCCTGTTCTCCCCCCAAGATGTAGAAAATTTGCAGGCTCCGTTTCATATTAAATGGTTTCAAACACATACAGGGATCATTTACGTTCCACTGAAGGCCGACTTTCACCACTTAGATGTTACCAAATTAAGGCCGTGTAAGAAACCGCACTCTACAATCTACATATTCTCACTACACACAAGTCACACTACACGCTACCCACTACGAACTAACTCTTCCTGTTGCTTCTTCTTCTTGTTATTCCTCAGCAAGTTTTTCTGGCGGTTTATGTCACTTTGCAGCTTGGGCAATTCATGTATGAATAGTGAGTTTATGATGCACCCACAAAATATCTGCTCGATCTAGTATACATCTGGGAACTTCTTGCAGACAAAAACTCACTCCCCACAAATAAGTGAACACCTTACCCAATAAATCTGACGTCATCTGAGGTGCGAGTAATACATTAGCGCACGGTTTTGAACACGGCCTATTACTGTATCCAAATCTCTAAATTGAATGCATTGAGGAGACCATATAGTACAATACTGAGTTTACATAAGATACAAGATACCACTATGAATAGTGGCCAACAAGATATTATTTATTGGCTAGTAGTCATTTGCCTGATAGCAGCACATCCAATCAGAATTGAAATACATAATTAACACAACCCCACTGCCCCACCCTGTGCTCAGAGACGGGTGAGTAGATGATTGGGGCAGACGGGTATGGCTCAGGTGCTTCCTTCTGAGTGCGCCCCAGAATTTGTGTTCTTACTCGGCTCCAAAAAATCCACATCAATCAGATAACAATTCAGGCTGTTTAACTAGGCTCCTTCCTACTTGTATGCATGCACAGGTGCGCACAGTAAATGGAAGGCTGCAAATGTCATTGCTGTATCAAAGATTATATGCCAGCTATTCATTTGAACAAGGAAATCACTTGCGCTGAATAATCAGTTGAAGCTAAACAGGTCGGTTGAGATGTCAGAGGATGGGAGTGTTAAGGTCTGAGACAGCAGAGACCAGCAGTCAGCAGTCAGCAGTCTCTCTCCTTACATGTGGTTTAGAGACTCACCTAAAGCCCTGCCTCCATCATACCACAAGAGTGGTGATGTGTTTAAGATATAGGATAGATGCTAATGAACAGGGATAGATGAGGAAGATGATGGGTCTGACAGAGGAACGGTTCACCAATTAGATCAGCATCAGGAGATACATTTGTTTAGAGAGAATAAGATTAACTCTTTTTTTTTTTATTTGGCATCCCCAATCCTACCCGAATCTGTAATGTCCAACGCTTTCGCATATGCGACCCCCTGTTGCCAACACAGGAGAGTGAAGACAGCTCGCGGCTCTCCTCTGAAGCGCGCGCCTGTCAGCCACCGCTTCTATGCACTCATTGGTCAAATCATCGCAAGTTCAGAATGGGGGCGGAGGATACCAGAGCATGAGCAAGCTTAGAATCTTCCTGACGAGCACCCGTCTGGCCAACAAGAGGTGACTACGCAACGAACAAAGCAACTTATATTATCCTTTCTGGCAGACCCTTCCCAATTTGCAACCCTGTAGCGCGATGGCCAACTGTGCGCTACTTCTGAAAAAGCTGCCGACCACTGCCGGTTGGTACGGCCGGGGCACAAACCCATGCCGTGTTAGTCACTACCGCTTTGCAATGCGATCCTTTAACCTAGTAAGCAGCTCACGATTAAACATTTTAAATATTAGTTGTAAAAGATAATTGGTTATATATCAGGAGATACAATTGTTTAGAGAGATAAAAGATGAAACATTTTAAATATTGATTGAAAGACATACTTGGTTATAAGAGTGATCATTGCGAATGCGATAGGACTGAGATATTACAAAGGATGAATTTTTAACAGAGGGATCGCTGTGATCATGCTGGACTTGCCTCTTTCAAGAATGTTCTCTGCGTCTCCTCGTCAAACCGGATGAGCTCCTTCATTACCATGACCTCCCCAGTCTCCCGATGAGTCACCTGAACACACAAAGGAGAGCTGCCATCATCTAACTGACAGAGCTCTACTGACATGCCTACTTTCACCAATTAATATTTAAGAACCCCCCCAATAGGTGAGGTTCAAGATGAACTTTGCCGATATTAACAATGATCACATAATCTCTTACTGCATGCTCTTTTTAAGCTTGCTTGTTTCTTATTTTTCAGGCTAGGTCAACTGAGAACATTCTGCACTTCTAGGGTTCCCAGGGAGAAATATCTGACAAAACAGTCACAAGTATGGAGAGTGAGAGAAATACTGAGATGAAGGACTTTGCACAAGAGCCCATTCGTAGAGATCTTCCCAAGCCAAATCCAAGCCTCGCAGGGGGCTCCAACTAGCAGCTTTACAGTTACCAGACACACAGCAAACTACTTGGGCTACCCTTCCATAAACAGCGCAAAATGCTGCACTACACTATTGGTCAACACTGCCATCTACTGGCAAGAACTGATAAGGCATCTATGAGTTTAAGAGCCCCCACAAGACTAAACACCAGCACATTTCGTTAGGCTCAGACTACACTCCCGAAACCCTCCAGCTATCAGCCCACAAGTCAGCATGAAATGTGAAATGGAGCAGCCAACAAGCAGCAGCACAAATGCATAGATACACACTACAGAAATAACCCCAATGAATGTGCTAGAACACAGGGAGACTGTTCTGCAAGGGTGACCAGAGACCTTATATTAGCTGGTCTAACCCTGCTGCCATCAGACAGAGGTTACGAGCTGAGGTTTAATTACATCCCACACAAGTCTTAGCTGTGTTGGGTAAGAAGGTTAATTGGAGATACAGCAGTGATGGACAGGAGAGTAAGAAGTGCAACATACGAGACTTGGCAATATTGGGTAAGAAAGCCAACTGTGATGGGTTAGAGAGATAACAGTGATGGATAGGAGAGTAAGCGGTTCTCTGTAAGAGTCCTGGCAGTGTTGGATAAGAAAGCAAACTGCGTTGGGTCACTGAGGAAGCAGTGCTCTAGAAGAGGCTTGGAAGAGTTTGTTAAGAGAATTAATTGTATAAGGTTAGAGAGTTAGCACTGTTGGGTAAGAGAGTTTGTAGTGTTAGGAAGACAAGTAAGCAAGGTGGGTTAAAGAGTGGCAGTGTTAGGTGGGAATTTTAGCAATACTGGGCAGGAAACTTAACAGTGTCAGCTACGGGAGTTAGTCATATTGGAAGGAGTGTCAGCCATGTTGTTAGAAGAGGTACCAGCATGAGTTAAGAGAGTTCAGAGTTAGGTTCAAGTTTTGGTAGTGCTGGGTTAGAGAGATGGCAATTCTAGTCAAAACACGATTCCATGGTTCGCAAAAGAGATGGCAAAAACCCACGTGAGAAAATAGTATAAACAGTTTGGGAACGTTTCCTCAATGTGCAATCTCACAGAATTTAGGGATCTGACCATCAACAATTCATAAAACTGTGAAAAGATTCTGAGAACCCTGGAATCTCTGTGTAAAGGATGAGGCCAAATACCAATAGCGGATGCAAGGGACATTCAAGGTGCTGTAAGTTTTATTATGCGGTTTCTAAGCTAGAACATTTTTTGTCACATACAGCAAACATTTCCTCATGATCAGCTAGGTGCCTGTTGCCTGAATATGCTGTAAAAACAGCCCATGCAACAAAAACAACCTGATCCAGCCTGGACCATTCAGCCAATTACCAAGAAAAGGGATGGGAGGGGGGGGTTGACAGTTTCAGGTAGCATGGGAGGGGGAGATAATACTTCAAACGTCAACAGAAGTAACATTATCCAACCGTGCTTAGAGCACCTTTAAGAACAGAGCCGCGTCACAAATGGGCACATACTCTTGCAAATTCTTCAGAAGAACTGTTTCAACTAATGCTAACTAATTTTTTTGGAATCATCAAATTTGAGTGAAGGCTCTACCATGCAAAGAAGAAGCCATATATCAACACCATCAACAAGCAATGCCAACTTCTCTGGACTCAAGCTCAGCTGAGAGTACTGATGGAGAACTACACAGGAGTGCTGTGGTCTGAGGAGCCCATTTTTGAAAGACTACTGGGTGAGCACGAGGCTTACAGGTGCTCGCTTCCAAAATGACAACTGAGCGTTATTAAAAGATGTGATGTTACACTGTTGTAAATATGTACCTGCCCCAACTTCACCGGAACATGCCGCAGAAATCACACATCGAAACAGCTGATATTTAAAACAAAAATAAAAGTTGAATTGAAACATAAATTTTGTCTTTAGTTTTTTAAATTGAATACATTTTAAAAGAGATTTCCAAATCGCTGCTAACTGTTTCAATTCACATTTACAATTTGTCTTAAGTCCTCAGGAAGGTTGTAAGGAGTCAGCAGTGCGGGGACAGTGAGATGCCCATGTTGAGAATGAAAGGTAGCAATGTTGAAAAGGAGAGTTTTCCAAGTTGCGTAGGAGTGCTGGCAGTGCTGTGTAAATTAAGTTAGCAATGTTGATTAAGTGAGATATCAGTGTTGGGTTGGAGTTAGCAGTGTCTGGTAAGAGAGTTAGCAGTGTTGGGCAGGAGTCAGCAGAATTGGGTAAGAGCATTGTCACTTCTGGGTTAGTGAGTTAGCAATAGGGCTGGGCGACATGGACAAAATCTAATATCCCGATATCTGTGACCGAATACCTCGATATCGATATTTTGCCGATATTATCGGGACAAATGTTGGTGCATTTGCAAAATATTTACACAATAATATTTTTTAAAACCATTTATTAGTAATGTTGACATAACGATGAAACAGGTGCAGGCAACAGCTTCAATAGTCTTGCAAGTGCAGAAAAATGCAACCCATTACTGTAATTCACCTTTTAAAACCAGAAAAGCCAACACTTATTTCATATCACGATATTACGATATTCAAAATCCATGACGATATTTTACTTTGCATCACAATATCGATATAATATTGATAAATCGCCCAGCCCTAGTTAGCAATGTGGGTTAAGTGAGATATCAGAGCTGGGTTAGAAGTTTATCAGTGTCTGAATAGAGAATTAGCAGTTTTGCGTAGAACAAGGTTCCCAGCATTTCATGAAAACAAAATTCCCTGAGTTCTTCCTGATTTTTCCCTGAGTAAATCCTGAAATTCCAGGACATATCTCAATCACACGAAACAGTACTTTATGGAGCCTGCTAGGTGGGCCAATGGGGTACTTTCAAAATGACATAATGAACCCTCCCACCAACGTTTTACGTCACCCTAACGTCGCAAATCCAGCAAGAGCAAAGGGTTTTCCCTGTCATTTATGATCAACTTCAACCTGATATAACTTCGCCTTTACGACCGTAGAATGAAAAATCGTACAGTTTTGAAAAGCTTCGACACTCCAATGGAAAATTTTTAAGCTTTGCAAACTGCCTTGTACGCAGAGCAATGATCGATTGAATTACAGGAAGTTTGTATGGGAATTCCCTACACAATGGCGTACTCGATACCTGTTTCAACCAGTGTTTTGCCAATTTTTGAAGTTCCTCAGTATGGGAAATCCCGAAGCTGATGTCATTTTAGAACTGGAGAGTTCTTGTGTAAGAGGCTACCCTACCAGGCCCCATACAGTACCATCAGCAATGCCAGCTACAAACTTCATCCCTTTCAGAACAGGGAGACAAAAGTCTGACATGACACTGCTATAAAGCATGGTGGGCATGAAAGTGAACCATATCACCAGCATGAGAAGACCACCAGAGAAATCCCTACCACCACCCGAATATGTTATCCCCATCACCCAGCTAATCAGGACGTCACGAGATACTAAATGCTAGACAATATTGTGATGCGCTGCTTATGACAGCTCTGGAGGCAAGGGACGCTTACCTTCCTTGTGGCTTTTTAGTTTCTGGAAAACACATTCAGAGATGCGAGTATTTCATCAGTATACTGTAGCCAATGATATGTGCATACGGCAGTCATTCCTAATATACTGTATAACATCAGATACTAAAAAGCCACCGTAGCCAATCAGTAAGGACACATGTATACACACTGTAGAAGCAGAACATGGACTCAATGACACACAATTAGAATTACTACCATTAATATATGTAAATGTCAAAATATTAGAAAGATTATTTTTAGTCAGTGTTCAAATTCCTGAGTTTTCCCTAATTTTTGCCGTTTTTCTCAAATTCCTGAGTTTTCCCTGTCTGGAAAATGTGAAAGTCATTTTCCAGGTTTTCCCCGATTTCCAGAGTGACTGGGAACCCTGTAGAAGTCAGCAGAATTGGGTAAGAGATTACCATTTCTGAGTTAGTGAGTCAGCAATACAGGCCAAAAGGATCAGCAGTGTTGAGCAAGAAAGTTAATTTTGTGAGGTTAAAAGAGTAAGCAGTGCTGAGGGAGGCAGGTAAAGGTATTTTGTACTTTTGCTGTGATGGGCTGCACAGAGGGTAATGTGAGCTGTACCTTTATAGCTTGTCCGAAGGAGCCCTTTCCCAGCACCTCGCCATGGATGAGGTCAGAAGGCCGGAAGATTCTGTGCCTCTTGTCACTGGAGACGACGCGCAGCGACTCTGAGCGCCCAATATCCTTCCGTTGAGACAGCGGTGAGGCTGCAGCACTAGAACCTGGAGACTTATCTATACTACAGCTCCGCCTATAGAGGGAAACAGAGTGCCATTAATACTACAGTTACACCAACAAGGAAAGACGGAGGGCTATCAATACTGTAGCTACACCAACAGGGAAAGATGGAGGACTATAAATACCATTGCTACACCAACATGAAAAGATGGAGGGCTATGAATACTGCAGCAACACCAAGAGGGAAAGATGGAGAGTTATGAATACAATGGATACAGCAACAGAGAAAGACAGAGCGTCATCAACACTATAGCAACACAAACAGGGAAAGATGGAGAGGTACCTATACTTCAGCTACACCTAGGCTGTTTACGGAGAGCGAGCTATCATTATCCATACTTCTGAATCTATACTCTCTAATAATTACGTGATAGCTCGGGAACGGAGGCAGGTGATGCCAGGATGTGAGGTACGTGTGATTTGCAGAGGAGGACTGGGCCCGTCCACCTGGTCCCCTGGGTCGTGAGGGTCATGCTCAATCGTTAACTGCAGAAGCCGACTGGTGCTCTGAATCAGGAGATCAATCTAGAAATACACAAACAGACACAACACACATACATGCCATGAGACACACATTCATACACACATGCATACACACAGCATTTAAATACAGAGACACACAGATGCATACATGTGCGCGTACACACATTACATACACAGACATACAAGCAGTGATGTCAATAGGTTCAAAACCGGGGCATGCTAACTAACAGGCTGAGTGAGATTGCCAAATGCATGAAACAGCCTTAGTGTGTATGTGCACACGTACGTGTGTGAGAGAGATCTTTGGAATCATTACCTCATCGAGAGGAACATTCTGGATTGGGGTCCCATTTATCTCAAGGATTCGATCCCCAATGTGAATGGAGTGTCTCACATCAGGGCTGATGCACCCTTCATCCACCCTGCAACAAGCAAACACCACACATCGAAGCTGTAACACTCAACATTTGAACTGAACCACACACATCAGGGCTACATGCTGCAGACATGCTGGTATTCCACGCTCCAATGACGAAAGCCAGTCTGCTCAATCAGTAGCACCTATTGTTAAGAAAATTGCAAGAAAAGAAACTGACCAGATTTGTAGATCCTGTACACAACACAGCATGTGTAGAGGGTTGAGAAATTGCCTCCATTTACAAGTTGATATAAAAAATACACCCCATTTTTGGAAGATTATCTAAATTATTCCAGTAACAACTCATTTAATGCTGCATGACATTACACCGCCAGGTCAACAGATGGTGTTCATATGCTTCTGTGGACAACTAGAGACCACAGCTTTAAGCTTTACACACGTGCAGCTCAGTAATAAAGTGTGCTGGCTTGAGCAGCGATGAAAATTAACCTGCTGGTCTCTCATTGATCCACAGGTAATTTTAAGCAATGTTTAAACATTCTAGTTTATATTTAAACTGCTCAAAAATGTCAATAAAGCATCCAAGAAGTGTTTTGCAATGTTTTGGTGTCATCTGGTTCGAGTTTGTGACAGGAAATTGTCTTAGTATTCTGAGTGGCATACCTAATGGCTGCTATTACAGTAGTTTCACAGCTGCTAGGCTGTCGCCACAATTATTGCGTGCTTGCTCTATTCTCCTACTTCTTCTTCTTCTTCTTTTTCTACCGCTTGAATTTGGCCGACTATCTCCTCCAACACCATTTAAGCTATTGATTCCGTTCAAGCTCAAAAAAATTCAGCTTGTTCTGAATTACGCTGTCTCTGTACAGATTTTAGATTTTCTTTTTAGTTTTTGAGATATTTAATTTTAAATGTAATTTTTTCTGGGTCCTATTAAATCAGGCCACTGTCATACTTTTGGCTAGAAATGTCATTCAAACTGAAAAATGTTAAGTTAAGCTTGTATAATTTTTTCACTGTTCAAATTTTTTGTAACTTCTATAATTTTTTCATTATTGTTATTTTAAATGATTTTTGTTACAATACATTCTGGAAACTTACAGTGAGGTGACGTCACTGTTAGAGTGGCGAACAGCTGTAAATCATCAAGAGGACTTCTCTTAAACTTGTTCTACCTCCCACAGTATTCACTACCCATAAATATTTTTATATCCAAGTTGTAGCAAAAGTTGTGCAGGTCACAAAAATGGAACTATGCAAGCAATTGGACAGATGGTTTTTGCAGTATGAGCAGAAAAGTGACGGGAGCACTAGCCGAAATTCCATTAAAGGGGGCCTATTATGCTGATCCTTCTTTTAATATATATTAGTAATGTTATAATGTTTATTGTCCATACTCAACCTCTGAAAAGTTTCTAAACACAAGATACAGAGGTTTGGCTGTAATCCAAGAACATGATTTCGTGAACGTGATTTCCTCTCTGAACAGCTCCTCCCGAGATCTTCACCAGATCTATGCAAAACCTGACGTCAAGTTGTGCCGTCCAATTAGTACAGACCTAGCCAGAGCCAATCACGGCGCTAGACCTGCCCACACTGGAAACTATTCTAGTAGGCACTAACAACAGCAGATCATACTATGCCTTAGTAGCGTCAACACTTTTGGAAATACAAAAGAAGAACTGCAGATCATTTGAGATGCAGTTTTGTCGGTATCTCTCCCAATGCTGCTTGTCCGTTTACTTTTGGACGCAACAAAAAACACCTATTTCTCTTCCAAAAGAGGATACCACCAGAAATCAGTGGGTAGCTTCTTTTGTTTGATGGCAGTAAACAGCCACGGCCAAAGGGAACGTTAGCCGTTTGTGCTCAGCATTTCACCAAAGACAGCTTTGTCAATTAAGGATAATTCGACACAGGATAGGTGTTTCAGTTGCTCCTCAAACCTGAAGCAGTTGCATCAATCAAGCGCTCAGAGCCACAAGCTGTAAGTAACGATATTACAGCAAATAATGAAAGTGAAGCTAACGTGTTATGGGTTGCTAGCAGGACCACCCATAGCACTAACAACTAGCCTCAAACGCAGGCTTTGTAAAATATCTGAAGATAAAGCCTGTATTGGTCGTGACTGTCCGAGACTCACGGACACAGAAACTGTAAGTTGCTTTTACTGCATAAGCCAACCTGGCGTGATAGCCAGTTGATTGTGGCTGTAGTACAGCGGCTAACGTAGCCAAGTTACTGTTGTTAATGTTTGTGTCCTAAATATGCAAGAGAAATATCGGGAAATTCTACAAGCTGTATGAACATAAACCTCATTTGAAGCTAACTTTTAATACTTGTTTGTAATTTGGATGCTTGGTACAACTGTCCACGGTAATGGGACTTGCTGTCTGTAAAACCTGTATTGCAAGGGTTTGTCTCTGTGGTTATGACCGCTCTGTTACCAGCTACTGCATGTTAGTTTGCTTGCTGCCGTGCTAATTAAAAATGCTCCTGGTTAACTTATATGCAGTAATTCTGATCGGTATGCTGGTTACTTCGGTAAGCATCAATGTGGCAGTTTCCGATTGTAGCCACTACAGTTGAAGCGGCTGCTTGTGATTGCTTCACTTGCCCATGACCGGGATCAGCCGGATAGTTCACAAATATCTGGGCAAGTCGCTGATTCTACCGTGAAAGCAATCGCGAAACGCAGAAGCTCTAATGTGTCTGGTATAACAAAGGATTTCTCTGCACTACCGAGACATAAATTTCATCCCCCTATAGAAATTGTTGTGGGTAATACAAAGCCGAAAAAGGCAGAGATTAAATTGGAAATTCTTTCCTGTAGAAGTGATCGATTCACTAGCTCCACATAAGCAACTTGTCCACGCTGATAGAACTTGGGGTCTGCAAAACCTGTATTATGTTCATAACATAACCGAGCTCTCTCTAGCTGTCGCATACTATCCATAAAGCTGCTTTCACATCGGACGCGAAACAAATTTTTTGCGGAACAGATTACATTCAAAGTCAACGCAAAGACTTGACTAAAAGCATTATGGGCACATTAAGCAGCCTTTTCACATCAGATGCAAAGCAAATTTATCGCATGACAGATTATATTCAAAGTCAATGCAAAGACTCGAATACACACGTTATGGGCATGTTGCGCCACTTTCACACCGGATGCGAAACGAATTTTTCGCGCGACAGATTAGCTACATTCAACGTCAATGCAAAGACGAGAATACACGCATTATTGGCGCGTGAAGCAGCTTTCACACCGGACGCAAAACGAATTATTCGCGCAAGAGATTACATTCAAAGTAAATCCAATGACAATGCATGGACTTTTTTTAGCGCAAGAGATTACATTCAAGCCAATGCATTGTCTTTGCATTTACTTTGAATGTAATCTGTCGCATGAAAAATTTGTTTCACGTCCGGGGTGTAAGCGGCTCATCACGCCCATTTTCTGCGAGCAAACGCTGTTAATTCCGATGCAATAAGTAAAAGCACCCCCACAACTTGATGCTGCCAGCCTGCTATCCCTGGTTGGGATGATGTTCTTCGGCTTGCAAGCCTCCCCCTTTTTCCTTCTCACACAATGATGGTCATAGTTGACAAACTTTCAATTTTATTAGCTTTTTTTTTTTAACTTAAAAAATTTTTTTCTGGAAATTTGGAATCTCCAATCCCACCCAAATTTGGAATGCCCATTTAGCGAACTATGTACATACACAAGCTTGCCTATATGTGATCCCATGCTGCCATCTTGAGAGTGAAGACAGTTCACAGCTCTCACCTGTCAGCTGCTGCTTCGTTTTTACCCTCAAAGCTTGAAACTTTGCAAGTTCAGAACGAGGGCGGAGGAAACCCAAACATGAGCAAGCTTGGAATTTTACTGACAAGCGCCCTGCTGGCCAACACGAGGCGCTTGAGCAACGAACAGTGCTGTAATTCAATAATCCAAAATTGACTCTCTCTCCCAATTTACCGACCACTGTCGACAGTTACTACTGCTCCACAATGCGGTGCCTTAGCTGAGTGAGCTGACCTGGCAGCCCACAGTTCAATTTTTGTTTCATGAGATCGTGTCCCCATGTGCCTTTGTAAATTAATGTTTGGCCTTTTTAAGGCGGTTTTGGAGCAGTGGATTCTTCCTTGCTGAGCGCCTGTTCATGTTATTTCAATATAGGACTAGTTTTAGAGTGAATATCTATACCGTACTCGTTTCCTCCAGCATCTTCTCAAGGTCCTTTTCCGTTGTTGGGGGATTGCTTTGCTTTACCCACTAAAATGTATACATCCCAAGGAAACGGAACGAGTATACTTCCTGAGCGATAAAACATCTGTGTGGTCCCGTGGGGCTTGGCTGATTTCTTTGGATTTTTCCATGTTGTCAAACAAAGATGCTCTGTGTCTGAAGGCAAGTCATATATACATCCACAGATGGGAAATAACCTATCAGAAGCTTATAAATTCCTGACATCATTTTCTGGAATTTTCCAAGCTCTTTAAAGGCACTGTCAACTTCTGACCCACTGGAATTGTAATAAAGTGAATTAGAAGTGTAATAATCTGTCAGTAAACAATTGTTGGAAAAATTACCTCCATCTTGCACACAGTAGATGTCAAATCCCACATGCCGAAGCAATAGTTAGTTAACTGGAAATCTGTTGAGTGATGAGTCTTCATGACCTCAACCTAAATGTATGTAAATTTCCAACTTCAACTGCAGGCTACATCATTTGTTGTTTTTAGCCTGCATCTACTTTGTACGGTGCTAGATTTACAAGAAGCAAACATTAGTACAAGCAACTCATACTGTGCTCCTTGAAGTTACAGTATATGAGGCAACATTACCAATAAGTATGTTCTTTTCATGGACTCATTTCTACGAAGCAGTCCAGTCCAGCTCAGTTCGTTACGCATTAGAACAGTTATTTTTGCGTTTCCAATGTCAAAAGTAGAGGATAGTATCAAACGAACTGTTGCAATCGGTCCCATTTTTCATACCTCTGTGTTGTGGTTCTTAGCACACTGATCTGATCTAAAAGGCAGAGATAAAAACACTGTAGACTGGTCAAGAGAAAACTGTCACTGTTGCTACATTACTTATCTGGTTGGCGCAGCTATTACCATCTGTTATCAACCCCAACAGTATTTAAGAGCACTGTCTGCAGCAACCCAAATTTCATGTAACGTAAAGGGTTTAAGTAACGGTCTAAACATGTTACAAGCCAGTTCTTAGGCTACTATACCAAAAGCGTTCTGTGGACACGTGGCTTAAGTAGCCAAGAATACAAGGAGCCTCCAACAGCGCGCAGAGGCTTCCACCACTAGACCGCAGCTTGCGGTGTTAAGTTGAGAGGAAATCCTACTGAAGATTTATACATTTTGTTTTGACATATCAGAGTCACGTTTTATATCCCCTGCTGCATACACCCTTGGTAAGACTTGGACTTCACTGACAGTAACATTTGTCATAGTTTTCTTTCTTTTCTTTGTTATGAGCTTCTGTTCGTGTTTTGTTTTGTCCGTTGCTTACACCATACAGATACACTAACCTCAATCAGGGCTTCTCTTATCCCTGGAGATTACCTACTGTGGAGTAGGAGCTAAAAAGTCCCAAAAAAATGGCATTTCTAAGAGCTACAATTGTGGTTCATGCAGAGCAAACACAATGAAAAACAAGGAATTCCTCCGATCCACTGATAGCCGCTCATAGAGGGTACAGTGTGGAACCAAGGAGGGATCAGTGTTAAACCATACATCCAGCAGTGCAAAACCACAGGAGCCACAAGAGGAACCACAGTTGGAACAGTGAGGAACCATGCAGGCCACATATTTAGTATGTCAGACAGAACATTTGTAAGCAGGACACTGTGAGTGGGGAAGAACAGGAAATTCAGCAGAATGTTTACAGCCCAGATTTGTAAGATAAGAGCACAAAGGGACTCACTCAGACACCCGTACAATGTGCCCCTGTTCTGGGTGGAGACCATTGGGGGTGTGGTCCTGGTTGATGGACACAGATAAGCCCCGCCTCCCCTCACTACAGGCAGGGATGGACACCAGTGTCACTGTGTGTGGAATTCTGGAGCAAGGTGAGTCCGGCTGTGTCACCGGGCTCAAGATGGTCTGGTAATAACAGTGCCCACTGCAGGTCAGATGGAGCAACAGCAGAGAAGAGGGAAGAGGAGAAACCTGTTAGTGAGTGCATCTGTGTGTGTGTGTGTGAGTGTGTGTGTGCACGTGTGCGCGCATGTGCATCTGCATGTTTATCATGCATCTCACCAGTACAGCTTGGATCGCTCCACCAGAGCATAAGTGTCTCCATCACCGATGTAAGTACCGCAGTTAAGGCAGGTGAAGCACTCAGGGTGATATTTCTGTTCACCAGCAACCTGCCATGCAGCAGAACAAAATACAGTATTATACACCAGACTATTACATACCACAGTAAATATTTTCTGTAAAGATAACCACACCACAATGTATGCGCAGAACAGTATGGGGTTCATCAATGTAGCCCATGATTTAATTTTGTCTCTGAGTGAAAAAAATACATCTCCATTAATATGAGATCAGCTAGTGACTCCAGTTTACTAATAGGGAAACTGTAAAAGATCTAGAGCCTTGGACCCATATAAACTGACGAAACACTAGAGTAATACCCCTGTCTTCTGCAAGACATTATGACTACATCACATTCCACTATGAACAACATTACATTACACCTACATTACTCCCTTTGCGCAGAATACAAAATTATGCCAAATTTCCCAAATTTTTAACTTTGAAGCCTCCAGAGCCTGGAACAGGAAATCTGCAGCGGCAGCGGCACCAGAACTAAACCATAGTATCTCCAGACTATCGTCATTGGGGAGATAGAAATACGGACTCAGGGGTCTACTCAGCACAGAGCACCCTTCTACCAAATTCATCTCACTCCTTACAGAGTTCATAACATCTTTCAAACACCAGCCCACTCCACCAAACATAAACTAGACAGACACAGTCCAACTGACAGTCATGATTTGAAAGGAAACTTCCTAGTAAGTGAACTACCATTAAATTGAAAACCATAGAAGCCTTTGTCTGGTCAGCTATTTTCTCCCTCTCAACTTGCCAGCCGATCAAATGGACTTACAAACATGTTCTCTCTGCACTAGACCAGAAGAGGAAAAGCCTCGGGTCTAAACTAACCATGACAATCTCTCTCTGGGGCATCATCGGTCAAAACCAAGATTTACAACCAGAGTAAATGTGTTTTCAAGTCATTTCGATCTAGTTTGTTTCATTCCAGAGATAGAGGACCAAACCTGGCCCCATGCGCAAAACTTTTTGGAGTCATTCTGGGGATGGCACTAATTATCAAACATATGCCTTATGCTAATGACTTTTGGTAATCTGAGACATATTATACCAAATACCAGACCTGCAAAATACATGTATCAATCATTGATAGTTCTAAAGTTATGACTCCTTGAAGTTGGCATACTGCATAGAAACACAAAAATATTTACACAAATTTGGGGGCTATGCCCCCTTCTTGAAGTCTCAATAGCTCAAAAAATCATGAAGATTTTGGTCAAAAATTTTGCACATAATATATTGGATACAAGAACATTATATTCATTATATATAATTTGAGGCAAATGTAAAGTTGTCTGTCAGGAGGGGCCCAGTGATTTCATATGGAACTAGGATTATGCCGTCGGAGGCGACGACTGGGGGTATATCCCCGAACGCCCCAATCCCCCAATTCCCCAATCCTTGCATAGATCTTGAATAGACTTTCATTTGAACTTAATTTCAGGTCAATCGGTCAAATGGTTTTGAAGATATGGCCAAAATGGAAATTTTCCATCACAAAGCACCACCTGGTGGCAAAATATTGAACCATACAGGTATGATGTCATCATGTGACACGTTGTGAGGTCATGACCTTGTAGTTGCACATAGTTGCATGTCAATTGGAGAAATAGTTCCAAAGATATAGCAAAAATTGTGAATTTTATGTGACAAAGCTCCACCTTGTGTCAAAATTTTGAACCAAACAGGTATAATGTCATCGTGGGACACATCCCCAGGTCATGACCTTTCATTTGGTCTTGATTTGGGGTCAATCGGACAAATATTTCCAGAGATATGGTAAAAACAGTGAATTTTTCAGTTTTTGGCCAGTTTTTTTTAGAAAAGGTAAATTGTCCAAAATCGAATCAAATCTTCCTCTTTATGATACTAACTTATACGCAAAACTTGGAGTTTCTAAGTGGAATATTATTGCAGTTATCGCGTTAACATGTAAATCAGTTTTTGACCCCTGGTGGCCAATCTAGAGATCGTAAATTGTCAAAAATCGAATCAGTTCTTCCTCTTTATAGTACTTACTTACGTGCAAAACTTGAAATTTGTAATTGAAATATTACTGAAGTTATCGCGGAACAGTGATTTTTTTCAGTTTTTGGCCCCTGGTGGCCAATCTAGATATAGTAAATTGTCCAAAATCGAATCAGTTCTTCCTCTTTATAATACTTACTTATATGCAAAACTTGGAATTTCAAATTGAAATATTACTGAAGTTATCGCGTTAACACTGAAATCAGTTTTTGGCCCCTGGTGGCCAATCTAGACATCGTAAATTGTCCAAAATCGAATCAGGTCTTCTTCTTTATGATACTTACTTAAATGCAAAACTTGGAATTTCTAATTGAAATATTACTGAAGTTATCGCGTTAACACTGAAATCAGTTTTTGGCCCCTGGTGGCCAATCTAGACATCGTAAATTGTCCAAAATCGAATCAGTTCTTCCTCTTTATGATACTTACTTATGTGCAAAATTTGGAATTTGTAATTGAAATCTTACTGAGGTTATCGCGTTAGCATGTAGTGCGGCGGCGGCGGCCAGACAAAAAACATAATATCCCCCGGAACGCCATTCGCCATTCCTTTCATTTCACATTTGGTTTCATTCATTTTGCTATAATCATGTAAAATCAACGCTTGATGTACTTGTATAAGGGGAGGATGGGGGAGTCCTGTTTTATTTAGTTGGTTTTTAAAATGATCAGTAGAAAGGCATTCAGTGGGGTGCAAAAATTTGGGCACCCCTGGTTTAAATGTCTGTTACAATTAATCTCCAAGTAATCGAATGCAAACCTAAACACTAAATGCCACAAAGTTAAACGTGACACATTTCATCACATTTTAAAGAAAGAATCATTTTTATTTTTTACTTTTTACAGTTTCAAAATAATACAACAAGGAAAAAGGCCTTGTGCGAAAGTTTGGGAACGCTGTCAGCTAGTACTTTGTAACTCCTCCTCGGGCAGCTACAGGTGCTGGCCAGTAAATTAGAACATCATCAAATAGTTGAATTATTTCAGTTATTCCATTCAAAAAGTGAAACTTGTTTCTGTATACTTTCCTTCCACACAGACTGATATAGTTCAAGTGTTTATTCATTTTAGTTTTGATTATTATAACTGACAGCTAATGAAAACACCAAATTCACTATCTCAGAAAATTAGAATATTTTGACAAGGTTCAATATAGAAGACACCTGGTGCCACACTAATCAGCTGATTAACTCAAAACACCTGCGAAGGCCTTTAAATGGTCTCTCAGTGTTGTTCTGACGGCTACACAATCATGGGGAAGACTTCTGACTTGACAGTTGTCCAGAAGACGACCATTGACATCTTGCACAAGGAGGGCAAGACACAAAAGGTGATTGCTAAAGAGGCTGGCTGTTCGCAAAGCTCTGTGTCCAAGCACATTAATAGACAGGTTTAGGGACGGAAGAAATGTGGTAGAAAAAAGTGCACAAGTGATAGAGATAACCGCACCCTGGAGAGAATTGTGAAGCAAAACCCATTCAAGAATGTTGGGGAGATTCACAAAGAGTGGACTGCAGCTGGAGTCAGCGTTTCAAGAACCACCACGAAGAGACGCATGACAGACATGGGTTTCAGCTGTCGCATTCCTTGTGTCAAGCCAATCTTGAACAGGAAACAGCGTAAGAAGCGTCTCGCCTGGGCTAAGGACAAAAAGGACTGGACTGCCGATGAGTGGTCCAGAGTTATGTTCTCTGATGAGAGTAAATTTTGCATTTCCTTTGGAAATCAAGGGCCCAGAGTCTGGAGGAAGAGCGGAGAAGCACAGAATCCACGTTGCATGAAGTCCAGAGTGAAGTTTCCACCGTCAGTGATGATGTGGGGTGCTATGTCATCTGTCGGTGTTGGCCCACTCTGTTTTCTGAGGTCCAAGGTCAATGCAGCCGTCTACTAGGAGGTTTTAGATCACTTCATGCTTCCTGCTGCTGACCAACTTTATGGAGATGCAGATTTTGCTTTCCAACAGGACTTGGCACCTGCACACAGTGCCAAAACCACCAGTACCTGGTTTAAGGACCATGGTATCCCTGTCCTTGATTGGCCAGCAAACTCGCCTGACCTTAACCCCATAGAAAATCTATGGGGTATTGTTAAGAGGAAGATGCAATACGCTAGACCCAACAATGCAGAGGAGCTGAAGGCGACTATCAGAGCAACCTGGGCTCTTATAACACCTGAGCAGTGCCACCAACTGATCGACTCCATGCCACGCCGCATTAATGCTGTAATTGAGGCAAGAGAGGCCCTGACCAAGTATTGAGTGCTGTACATGCTCATACTTTTCATGTTCATACTTTTCAGTTGGCCAACATTTCTAAAAATCCTTTTTTTCATTGGCCTTAAGTAATATTCTAATTTTTTGAGACACCGAATTTGGAGTTTTCATCAGTTCTCACTTATAAATATCAAAATGAAAACAAATAAACATTTGAAATACATCAGTATGTGCAATGCATGAATATAATGTACAAGTTTCACTTTTTGAATGGAATAACTGAAATAATTCAACTATTTGATGATATTCTAATTTACTGGCCAGCACCTGTATAGCAACTTGCAAATGCTTCCTATTGCCAGCTAAGAGTCTTCCAATTCTTAACTTTGGAATTTCTCCCCACTCTTCCTGACAGAACACCTCTAGCTCAGAAATATTCTTCAGCCTTCTTGCATGCAAGGCATTTTGAGGTCTCTCCACAGATTTTCAATAATATTCAAGTCTTGGGACTGAGATGGCCATTCAAAAACCTTCTTCTGTCTTTCCTGGAGGTAATTCATGGTGGATTTTGAGTTACACTTCGGGTCATTGTCTTGCTGGAATACCCTCCAACTTCAATTGCTGGGCTTAGCTTTGAACATTACCCTCCAGAATGTCTTGATATTTTGTGGAATCCATTCTTCCTTCCACCCGCACAATACTGCCTGTACCCGCAGCTGCTACACAACCCCAAAGCATAATGGATCCACCTCCATGCTTAACAGTTGGCAACTTGTTCTTCTCTACAAATGCTTCACCCTTTTCTCTCCAAGCATACCTTCGTTGGTTGTGGTCAAAAAGTTCAACTTTGGTTTCGTCAGTCCAAAGCACATTGCTCCAATAGGCTTGAGGTTTCTCAAGGTCCTCTTATGCATTCAGACGCTTAATTTTGTGTTGAAGTCGTAGGAAAAGCTTCTTTCTTGCAACTCTGCCATGTACACTCAAAAAAACGAAACCCCTTGAAATGTTAGATTTACTTAATAATTATGTCAACTTTTTCCACAAAACTGAGTTAAGTACATTCCACTCAATGCAGTCAATTAAACTGGACAAAACATGTTTGAAGTCAAATAAAGGTTACTCAAAACAACTGTGTGGAACCTGTTGACATAACATTATTAAGTAAATCTAACCTTTCACAGGGTTTCATTTTATTTATTGTTTAAGGTAAGCTGTATTGTTGTCCTGCAAACAACTAGACTGGTGTCAGCTACTCGTTTTTGCAGCTCTTTTGCAGTGATGTGTGGGTTCTGAGTATTTCTCACCAGATCTCGGGCCATTCTACCTGAAATTTCTTTTGGTCTTTCAGATCTTGCCTTGACTTCAGTTGTTCCATTTATTTTCCATTTTCTTTCGATGTGTCTGGCAGTAGAAATGAGTAGTTTGAAACTTTCCAGGAGTTTTTTATAGTCCTCTCCTTTTTGGCGGAAGTGAATTGTCTTGATTTTGACATCCTTGGGCATCTATTTAGAGGAACACATGGTTTTTAACACCAGACACAACAGCCACCACAGTCTGATACTTTAGAAGGCATGGAGTTACTTCAGAATATAGTAGAACTCTGCAATTATATACACCTGACTAATTGAAGCCCTACCAAGTAAATCACCTGGGTCTGAGCATTAGTAATCATCTTCTTAAAAGGTAATGAAGAATAATCCAAAAGGGTTCCCAAACTTTTTCACTGGGCCCTTTTTCCTTTCTTATCATTGCAAAAAATTAAAATAAAAAGAAACCAGCTTTTTCATTTGCAGAAAGGTGTCGTGTTTAACGTTGTAGTGTTTATTGTTCAGGTTTGCTTTCAATCACTTGGAGATTAATTGTAACAGATATTTAAACCAGGGGTGCCCAAATTTTTGCACACCACTGTAAATGAGCTGAGCAGAGATTGGGTAACACTTTCAGTAACAAACATCTCATGCAGTTTTGTTGCAGGGATCAAACTGCCCTAAAACCAAAAATGTTGTATTAATTTGGACATAGTACAAGGGTTAAGTTTGGTGATGACTGAACATTGTTTTCTAGAGTTAGAGCTCATGATATCAATTGATGCAAAACCCAAAAAATTAATTGGCTAACTCCCGGCCATATCTTCAAACAATAACTTTTTTATATACAAAGAAGATCATGGTCAGAGGATACCGCGTACTAAATTTCATTAGAATTAGTCATACTGTGAGGAAATCTATTCATACACAAATGTGCATGGCTTTTATGGATAAATACGTCCATAATGCACAGATATTTGATACTTAGCATCAAAAAAAAAAGCTGTGATAGTGCCAACATCTTGCCTGTGCAAACATATGGACTGTACCAACATGTGGGTAGCTCCGAAATGGACTGCGCACATGTTGCCTATGCTAGTATGAAGACAATATGAACATTTGGACCATGCTTACATGTGGACCATACCATCAAGTGGATTGAGAAATCATGAGGACCAAGTCAAAATGTCGATTCTGCTGTGGTAGAAGGAGGCTCTCTTCTCCTCTCCCCTACCCATCATTCGGTCTGTACCTGGCTATTCAACCAATCCACTCCCATTGTTATCTTTTGAACGTCCCTCCACCCCCCCTCTGTTGATTATTCATTGGTTTTCTCTGCCATTTGTCCTTTTGGATCCAATCAGTTGAATCCTAACTGTAAAGAACAACCCACCTTGTTTCAGTATAAATCTCTAGCTCCCCATCTTTACAGTCTCTTACCATGCTGGTACCAGACAGAGCCACAGACTTCAGCAGTTGGTTTTCATTGGTATGATTCACCATTTGTTCACAATTGTAACAGTACAATAAACTTGTTAAAAGACTATTTGTCGTAATCTCTCGGTTCTATGACACTGCCAACATGTGAACTGCGCCAACATGGGGACCGTGCCAACACATGGAATCAGCCACGGTGCCCACTGTGCCATCATATAGACTGTGCCAACATGCAAACTGTGGCTGAGGTTGTGATAAGTAGGGTGTTCCAAAGTGGACTGATGACTTTGTCAAACGTATGCGGTTACAGGCCACTGTCTCATTTTCACTGGTGTTGAGCTCTTACCATGATGAGGCCAGAGCTGATTGGTTCAGAGCAGCCATGGCAGAGCTCTCCAAATCGCGCCCAGTAGTCTTTCTTACAGAAGAGCTGCCCGTCCTTCTCATAGTACCAATGTGAAAGGGACACCTTACATTCACAGCATCTGAGAGAGAAATAGAAGAATAGCAAAAACAACCATCAGACAGCCATAATCACAAAACCTAAATGACATCCGCCATACTCAGCTATCACTCAACCTTGCAACCAATGACTGAGGCCTGAAGTTTCCAAGTGAGGTGGTTCTCCACATCAGATTTGATCCACACTGCCAGTGAGAGTACTATGGTTGGTCACATGGCCAAATTAAATGATTGTTTGAATGGGGCGCTCTGATTGTCTGATTGAACCGCCAACGCTTCACAACCAGTTGTGAGTTGTCTGTGGGCGTGCATACTCGTACTAATAGGCCACTCACAGACACATGCACCAAGTCGTCACAGACTGATTACATCCCAACAGTCTGCAGCTAAAATTTTTCCCGTGTATGCTTTCCTCAAGTAACATCTCTCTCGAATGCGCTTAACCCCTTTCTCGCGTCTATAGAACTGCAAATTTAAGGACATAGTTACAGTACTCGACCATGAGATGGCACCCCCGGATCAGTTATTGAATATTCACAAGCAGGCAGAGCTGAAACGCGATTAAGAGTATGGAGAAGTTCCCTTCAATCCCTGTTTTTCAGGAGTTGCATGTATTAAACTCCTCAGCTAAGCCTGATGTGCAAATTGGTCAATATCCTTGCCCATAGAATCGATCCAGCAGTCTAAAAAAAGATCTATAACAACAGAAAAAATCGTTGTCCTGTGTAGCTGCAGTGAGTACAGTGAGTACACTTTAGCTACAGTGAGCCAACGGTATTCCAATTAATGGTTCAGAAATATCAGTTTTCTGAAGCAAAAAATTCTACATGGTATTGATTACCTCTCAAATACAGTAATCTCTCTCAAAAAATGCGTAGTTCCTTACCGTGGATTTACGCATAGATTCCTTCATCGACAAACTCAGCACTTCCTTATATCCTCCCGAGTACTGGTGTTGATAACCAATCACTCAAATATACACTCAGGCTCTTCTTGGTAACTGCACAATTACACCTCATGCTCTTGTGAAACTTCTATGGTAACAATGTATTGATTGGCTCGTTTCTTATCCTATTCCCGAGTGTTTAAACATTCTACAGTAAGCGAAACAAATTGATTGGACAAACACAGAGCATACAAGCCTATACGTATCAGCAGGCTCGGTTTCATCTCGTCTACGTTGCGCACATTATGTGGCTGATTTAGACGCGATTTAGAGCAAAGAAGGCTCGCAAAACTGGCCTTGAAGTGTTCAGTTACATTTACAGGATTTGAATGAGATACGGACATGGTCTATGGGAATTATTTCGAATGGAAAAGGACTGGAGGGTTCCTTCTACTGGATACATTGGTCTCCGGAGGAGGGATTCATGAAAAAGGTCAGGCTTCTTTTGCTTTTTTGTTTTGCTTTTCATTTTGGAATGAATACCGCATTCTACCAAGTCGAATGCCGCGTTTTTTTTCCTGTTGAAAACGTGAAATTCCCATGCATTTGGATGGACCCCCTGGTACATTCATTGCACCGTTCTGTTGAATCCAGGGAGGAAATATATAGTTTTATCTACCCTGAAAGTGGAATGTCTATTCTGTTAAAATAAGGTATTCAGATTATTCAGATTATATAATTTCAGAATTCAGATATCACTGAGTTAGTGAGGTGTACTTGTTCCTTATAAGTGTTGAAATGAGTTGTGAGCTCGGATGTCAGAACTGCCGGTTTCATTGCAGAGTGAATGTCCTGACCCTTTAATCAGCAGTTTATTTATTGACTGTGTGTGCTGGCTTGGGGAACGCAGAAGAAAAATGGACAAAACTCTAAACTTTATTATGGAGAAAAGGCATTTTTTGTGTTTGGAGAGGTTACTGGTGACCACTGATGTTCAGCTGCACTTATATTGATAAATTCATGCTAAACTCAACCAGAAAATCATTAGTTCATATAAAATTTCATGCCTCAAAACTTTATTTGTGTTAAAAACATGATTATTTGATGACTTGACAGTGCAACATCTAAGACTTCTGGGAGACACTTGGATAGCGGTGTAATTTGGCTAATCGCATGTAGGTAATCTAGAATGTAATGTTGAAGATGAATTCTCCTTGTGGTAAAGGAGTTTATGATCTGAGAAGTGTATAGATTTAAGCCCCAGCAGTTTTGCCATTCTCAGTATTTTTTTAGCAATTTTAATGGTGAATTCCGATGATTTTTTTTTTGTTTGCAGTCCATTTTCTCAACCAAAACCATGAAAATAAA
The DNA here is from genome assembly GCA_029721435.1 of Gymnothorax reevesii. NCBI lineage: Eukaryota > Metazoa > Chordata > Actinopteri > Anguilliformes > Muraenidae > Gymnothorax > Gymnothorax reevesii. The sequence goes on along the minus strand of CM056574.1, from coordinate 65,829,480 downwards.
CTGAAATACAATGTAATGTTAAATGCTGTAAGTGTCTTTTCGGAGCAAAGCCGGAGTTTTCCTCTTTATGAAGCTTAAATCTTGAATTATACCGCATTAAATTGGGTAACTCATAAATAGCCAAATTTGGCTTCTGCGCAAAGGGGTTAATACAAGTCAAATTTATGAAACTCTAATTTCAAAAATTTGATATCTCTGGCTCACAATTTTGAGATCTTATCTATCCCATAAATGGCAGCGTTGAATTATTACCTCGTCCAGGACAGAGTCCGAAGTGTGAGCCAGTGTTTCCCCTACATTCATTCAACAGCGTGCTGCTGGATTACGAGCGCCGCTGCTGAAATTTCACATGATCATTAATATCAATGTGCTACTAATGATGTTTATTCACTGAATTCACTGCATGGGCTCAGGGACACTTTCAGAGATCATTGTCTATGAACACAGTTTGCCATGCAATCCACAAATGCAAGTTAAAGCTGTATCATGCAAAGAAGAAGCTATATGTGAACACGATCCAGAAATGCTGCAGTCTTATCTGGGCCAAAGCTCATTTAAAATGGACTGAGGCAAATTGGAGAACTGTTCTATGGTCAGATTAATCAAAAATTTTTTTTGGAAATTTAGGATGCCATGTCATGCGGTCTAAAGAGGAGAGGGACCATCGTGCCTGTTATCAGCGCTCAGTTCAAAAGCCTGGATCTCTGATGGTATGGGGTCGCATTAGTGCCTAAGGCATGGGCAGCTTGCATATCTGTATAGGCATTATCAATGCTGAAAAGTATATAGAGTTTTCACAACAATGTCTCTTTCAGCGAAGAACTTGCATATTTTGGCAAGACAATGCGAACCCATATACTGCATCCCTCACAACAGCATGGCTTCGCTGTAGAAGAGTCCAGGTGCTGAAATGATCTGCCTGCAGTCCAGACCTTTCACCAATAGAAAACATTTGGCGCATCATAAAACGTAAAATCTGGCTTAGAAGACCCAGGACTCTTGAGCAGCAAGAATCCTACATCAGACAAGAGTGGGACAACATTCCTCCCCTCAAAACTTCTCCTCACTTCCTTGACATTTACAGGCTGTTGATGGAAGATGGGATGCTACATAATGGTAAGCATGGCCCTATCCCAATTTTTTTGAGATGTCTTGCTGCCATTAAATTCAAAATGAGCTAATATTTTTCATGAAATGGTAAAATTTCTCACTTTCAACATCTGATACGTTGTCAAAGTTCTCTCATAAATAAAATGTGGTTTATGAGATGTGCAAATCATTGCATTCTTTTTAATCACGTTTTACACAACTTTCCAACTTCCAACTAGAATTGGGGTTTGTACATTCTGTTAGCACGAAAGGAGAAAAATCTGGTTACCATCTTATCCACCACCAAGTCAGACCACAACTTATGTGAAAGGAGTTTTGTTCATTTCCTACTCACTGGCCAAATTTCACTTCCCTCAACACTTCTCGCTTAAGACAAAGTACATGAGAAATGGTCTTTGACTGTCAAGAGAGGGCAGATTAGCAGACATGCTGTATTTGTACATTTCACAGAGATTTATATTGTGAATTCATTGTCACCATGCTAGTTAAACAGGGTAGTAAATGCTATTGCTTGTAAACTAATGAATTTCAAATGGAACAAAATTTGGATGAGGAGTGAGAAAGGGGCACAATAGTGGAAATCCCTATTTAACCTTGATGGAAATGCCTGTTCAGATGTCTTTTCAATCCTCCAAGTGTTATGATTCTGCCTTTTGTGTGCTGTCTTTGTGCTTATTTGTGCTTTACTTTCGTTTTATATCTCAGCTTTCATTTCGGCCGTCTGACAATCCACTCCCTCTCTGCCAAACTCCAGTGATATCGCATGACAGCCTTCAGCATGCCTGCGTCTCGTTGTCTGATCACGTTTCCTCTTTCGTTTTCGGCTCTGGTATTTCATTCATTGCTTCCACCTGCGTTTCCACCTCGCGAAAGTCTGAGTGAATGCGTTCTCTGATAGGATATTACAAACCCGTACTAACCAGCACTTAGTTAAGGGTGATTGTCAATATTTCGTCACGTAGTATTAACCTAAATTAACTCATTAGCGAGTGGGTGTGTTTCCAGCTTTAGTTTTCCTGCCTAAGCGGTCTCAGAATAATTGCTTTTAGAAGCTGTGCCTTCGCTTCTCTTGTGGTGCTTTTTACTCGTCACGTTTAGATTACCTCAATCTAAACTGTCTAGCTTGATTGATGGTCTCAGCGTCTTGTCTCGAGTCATTATTGTTAACCTGGTTCTCGTGTAATTGTTTATTAATCCCATGTGTTTCTGTTTCTAGTTGAGACTGCATTCAGAGTCCCCGCCTCCTCTCGTGACTATTAATGTGGAAGAGATGGAAGAGGCCGTCAGATGGAACCTTGTAATGACTCAGCTCTGCATGGTGAAATCTCAGCTCCTTGTGCCTGCTGAGTATTTCCTTTGTATGATTCCTGAGTCTCATAGTTTGCTGCGCCCTTGTCTTGTCTGCCCCGTGTTTAAGTCTCCCAGTGTGTCTGTCAGTCTAGTTAGGTCCAGTTTTCATTTTTCTAGTTTAGCCATTCTTGGAGTGAGTATTTCTGTTTCCCCCTACCTTAGGCAGTGTATCTTAGTTTTCCCATTTGTTCAGTGCTTGTGCACAGTGTTTTATTTCTGGCATGTCTACCAATTCTCTGGATCCTGCATCTGGTGTTCTCCTGACCTCTTCTTACACCAAGGCTCAAAACGACCAGGGCTTGAGACATAGCACTGAGAGAATACACTGTTGTACTCAATGGAAGTTTCATTGACATTCATTGCAAAGAATTCTCAGAATTCTCTTCTTGAAAAAGAAGACTGACTGGAAACAGAATTAAAACAAGTCATTCAAATTTCCCTTTTTTTTTTTTTTTAGTGGGGAAATCCTCGTCTGGTGGCATCAATCACCAGATCTAAATCCAACTGAGCATGCATTTTACATGCTGAGGAGGAGAATGGCGACAAAAGTCATCGAAAGAAACAAGAACTAAAGACGGAGGCATTACATGTCTGGCAAATTGCCAGGGAGGGTAGTATCTGGTGATGTCTACGAATCCACAGAATTCAAACAGACATGACAATCAATGGATACATGACCAGATAACAAAAATGATCACTTCATTCCCTGAGATCTTAAACTGTCCAATATATTTTGATGCAGCAAAAAATGGGGGTATGGAGGGGGGCTATGAAAACAGAGGTCATCAGAAGATGGCATTCCCTCCCAGCAATCTAATCCCAGAAAGGCACCAGTCTAGGACCTGATTAAAAACATAAGAAGTTTCATGAAAAAAATACTGAATGCAGTATTGTAGTACTGGAGTCCAACTTCAGTCCTGATTTTCAGGACTCGTGACTGGACTCGGACTCGATCATTGAACGTAGCTGGACTCAGAAGTTGGAGATGAGGACTTGGACGAATTGATATATTTTTTGTGTAATATACCTCAATTTTGTATAAGATAGTAACATTAATACCTTAAAATGTTTCTGCAGCAGCAGGGCACGTGTCAGTTCCTGCAGCCGCAAGGAACCGCTGTCATCTATGCCTACATGAGTTCAAGCAAACCCCGGCTCCAGCTGTGCTCAGTGACAGTCAGCTGGCTGCTGCCGAGATGTCGAGACAAATGCCTCAGGCCGTGTGCTTTGGTTTTACAGAGTTTGCATCCAATTTAAATAATCACAATTGTTTTGTATTCAGCTGATATGTTTAATTTTCCAACAAAAAATAGCAGTGGATTGATCTTCTCTCACGCTGTACTTGTAAATCCTGGTTTGCACATACTGTATCTGTTTGTAGCGGCAAATATGAGTGAAAACATCACAGCAGTTGCGTATTACAACAGTTGAATGCCACAGCTCATCATCCGACCATGGAATATCATCTACAAATGGTTGGCATATGGTTTTTTTATTTGTTATCCTGGTTGTTTGCTTTTGGAAACATCATCAACTTGCATGTGTAACATTTGATGGGTTTGAATGTGAATCAGAATTGTTTCATCTATAAAAAAACCTTGGCCAAATTGTTTTGTTAGAAATATAACAAAGCCGCATCCTCGTGTGAGATCTCTGATGGCTCCAGGTAACGGTGACTCGACTCGGACTCTTCTTTGGTGTCTCGGACTCTGACTCCAACAGTAGAGACTCAAGACTTGACGCGGACTTGAGAGTTGGTGACTTGACTACAGCACTGATCGAATGGTATTCGAGTTCTGCTCTGGAAACGAAATGATTACTGATGGATGGACATACTGATGACTATACACCCTGCATTCTATGCCGGTGGGATAAAAATAGCAGAAATTCAAAAATAGCATAAGGCACTACTTAAGCAGCCAACCAATAGAACGGTAAAGTTTCAGAAGAAAATTCTGCACAGTTTTCAAGTTCTGTCCCGGAAACGAAATGTCCCTGGACAGACAGATGGGCAGACAGACAGACAAAGATGACCGCACTGACGACTACACCCCCCCACATTATACGATGATGGGGATAAAAAGGTTCTATAATTTCTTAACATTTCATACAAGGTCACTGCTTAATTAATTATGGTGCTCACTGGATAATCTCTACAAACCTGTGTTCTGCATAATTTTGAACAAACGTCTTTACTTCATTACATCCACACTGTCACAACCCAAAACAACATCCCTCCTATAACATCACAAAATTACATGATCCGTGTCAAATGCCAAAACATCATTCCTCTCGCACGCCATCACAACATGACTCCCGTCACACCCCTAACAACATCCCTTCTGTCACATCCCTACACAATATCCTTCCGGTCACATCCTAAATCAACATGCCTCCTGTCATATCCTAAAACAAAAGAATTTTAGCCACATCTCTAAGCAACATCTCCCATCACAACGCTAAATGAGATCAATCCTGTCACATCCCTAACAACATCCCTGCAGCCACAACAAAAATATCCCTCCTGTCACATCCCTGAACAAAAGCCCCATCATGTTTCACTCTCAGTACTTTCTGCTTCAGCAGAAGTTTGAAACAGGCTTCCTCAATTCTAGATGAGTAAAAGTGACCATAAATACTGCAAGCCCAAGAACAGAATTCAATTAAATTCATTAAACAGCAGCGTCCCAATAACGACAGGTCATTTATCATAACATACTTTAAAACCTGCCAACCTACAGTACCTACCCCATCAAAAAAAAAATACTTTACTCTCCATTTGAAACTGACACTCAACCACATTTCACAAATTTAGAGAAAAACCATCATCGCTTCACCAGTGATCAGCTAATCAAAAGAAAAAGTTGCCAGATTACAATAGATACTTCAGTCAGTGCAGTTATTGTTCTTTACAAATCAGCAGTTAACCAGCCAGGCTCTGGATGCAAACTTTTATCATAAAAACTAGCAAGAATAATGTTAGCAGTGATACTAATTTAATTAATGCCATAGTGATGTGTGTCTCAGCTGAAGATGTGATGGGCCTCTCAGCTGAGGATGTGACGTCTCAGGTGAGGATGTGATGTGCGTCTCAGCCCAGGATGTGATAGGCCTCAGCTGAAGATGGGATCTAATACAAATAATGATAATACTTGTACAATAATAATAATAATATTTTATTTGTAGAGCACATTTTTCAAGATACTCAAAGAGGCTTCAAGAATTTAAAAACAGCCGACTAAGCAAACATCACTCAAAGCACAATTACATATAGCACATTAAAAGCAGTTCTGAAAAGGGGAGTCTTGATTAATGCTTTAATTATGGATAGATTGGTGCAGTCTCTGATGTGTTAGGGGTTAGAGTTCCAGTGTTTGCGGACAGCTCTGGAGAAGGCTCTGTCGCACCCGGTGTGGTGCTTGGTCCTGAACGATGGAGACAGGAAGGCGGGCGTCAGAAGCGGAGACTGAGGTGGGGAGTGTGGTGGTGGAACAGGTCAGAGAGGTACAAGGTGGCTTGTTTATGGAGGGCTTTTTAAAAGAGGAGAAGAGAGCTGCCGGATAGATCACTCAGTTAAGGCACTGCGCTGCTGTGCATGGGTGACTATCATGTCGCGGGTTCGAGCCCCGGTCATACCAACCGACAGTGGTCGGCAGCATTTTCAGAGTAGCCCACAATTGGCCATCGCGCTGCAGGGTTTCAAATTGGGAAGGGACTGCCGGGTATGGGATGCAAACAGCTTTGTTCGTTGCTCAAGCGCCTCCTGTTGGCCAGACGAGCGCTCGTCAGGAAGATTCTGGGTTTGTTCATGTCCGGGTATCCTCCACCCTCGTTCTGAACTTGCGAAGATTCAACCAATGAGTGTATAAGAAGCAGTGGCTGACAGGCATGTGCTTCATAGGAGAGCCCTGAACTGTCTTCACTATCCTGAGTTGGCAGCAAGGGGTCGCATATGAGCAAGCTTTGTACATAGTTCACCAATTGGGCAGTCCAGATTCAGGTGGGATTGGAGATGCCAAATTAAAAAAAAAAAAAAAAAAAAAAGAGGAGAAGGACTTTGAACTGGATCCATTGTGGGACAGGGAGCTAGCGGATGTTCTGAATGACAGGGGTGATGTGGTCATGGTACCAGGAACAGGTAAGAAGGCCGGCAGCTGAGTTCTGTATGTACTGGAGTTTATTTAGGTTTACGGATGATGTGCCATACAGAATGCTGTTGCAGTAGTCAATTCAGGGAGTGATGAAGGCATGGATCACAGCAGAGAATGAGAGTTCTGGTGATGTGACTGATGAGATGTTCAAAGGCGAGTGTACTGTCAAAAATGACCCCAAGATAGCGGGATAGTGTGGAGAGGGAGTGAGAGTGGAGTTATTGATGGTGAGGTAGAAGTTGTGGGTGGTTTTAGTGAGAGTTTTGGGACCGAGAATGATCATGTCTGATTTATCTCAGTTCAGTTTGAAGAAATTGGCTTGCATTTGATATCAGTGAGACACTAAGCATGGAGTGAGTTGCAGTGGGCATAGATTTGTTGGAAATGTAGAGCTGTACGTCGTTTGCGCAACAGTGGAAGAACAAATGACAACAACTGTGTCAACAAATGATACTACCGAGGGGGAGCATAGAATGAGCTGGAGAGGCCCAAACACTGAACCCTGGAGGATGCCTTGGGACAGAGGAGCCTTAGAGGAGGTGCTGTTGTTGATGGTGATGTACTGTTGTCTTAGTGCTAGGTATGACTTCAGCCAGAAAAGCACAGCACAGATGATGCTGAGGTAGTGTTGAAGGTGGGAGAGAAGAATGGAGTGGCTGATGGTGTCGAAGGCTGCAGTGAGATCAAGCAAAAGACTGCGGAGGTGACCAGAGTCTGTGGAGAGGAGGACGTCGTTGGTGAGACAAGCCATTTCTGTGCTGTGAGCAGAAAATGGACCAAAACGATTTGAACAGGTCATTGGAGATGAGGTGGGCTTTGAGCTGGGAGGCAACAACGTGTTCCAGTAATTTTGACAAAGAGGGAAGATTGGAGATGGGCCAAAAGTTGTTCATGATGTCAAGGTCCAGCTCAGGTTTTGCGAGGACGGAGGTGACAGTAGGTAGTTTAAGTGTTTGAGAGAACAAGCCAGAGCTGAAGAAGGAGATAATGATAACAATGATAACTGGAGAGATAGCAGAGAGAAAGTCCTTCACAAAACTGGATGGAATGGGATCCAGAACAGTAGTGGTGCTTTCATTCTTCTTTTTAATCTTCATTCGGTGGAGAGGGCGGGGGAGGTGGACAGGCTGCTGTAATTAGAGTCCATCTATGTTAGAAAAAATGAAAGGAATAAGTCACACTCGTAAACAGTGGGACTCGGAGGTGTTGTCACTAGGTTTGAGAAGTTTGTTCATTGTGGAAAAAAGAGCCTTGGGGTTCATGGAGTGAGAGTGCATGAGGTGAGTGTAGTAGGTGGAGCAGGCTGTTTTTAGAGCATCTTTGCATTGTAGAAGGTAGCCTGTATAGCAGGGGTCCCTAATCTTTCCCAGAATGGGCCTGTGTGGGTGTAGGCTTTCATTGCAACCAAACAGCTACACACCTGATGCTACAAATCAAGCTTATTAGCAAAGAGTCCAGGGGTTGATTAGTAGTATCAGGTGTGTAGCTGCTTGGTTGCAATGAAAGCCTGCATCTGCACCGGCCCTTTCTGGGAAAGATTGGGGACCCCTGCAGTATAGGCTTGGAGATGCACTGTTAATCCAGTTTTCCTGCAGTGCCTTTCAGGCTGGCGCTTACGGGATATAATTTGATGGAGTTCAGAAGTACACCAGGAAGCTGAGTGTCTGAATGAGACTTCCTTTGTTTTGATGGGAGTTAGCTGATCAAAAGAGAAAGAGAGCGTCCTTGTAATAGCTGACAAGAGCAGAGGTACAGTAGCATAAGACAGCAGGGGAGGGGAGGAACACATCTTGCCAGTGAGAGAGGCTGAAGAAGAGATAGATCTGAGATTTATGAAGGATATTTTGCATTTGTCTCGAGGAATGGGCATAGGAACGTCAGTGTTCATTGTGACTGCCAGGTGGCCAGAGATATACCAGAGACGTACGCAAGTCCAGGATGACGGCTGTGAGTGGGAAAGTTGACATGTTGTTTAAAGTTGAAGCACTGTCATAGTTCCAAAAATTCTCAAATTTGCAATTGGTGTCTTCTAAGTGGATACTTAAGTCTTCGAGACGAAGAATGGAGGGTGAGGTAGCACACAGCTGAGTCTGAAAATCAGACAAGTCAGGGAAAAAAAAAGGGATTACATTTGGGTGGGTGGTATATAATGGCAGCGACCAAACAAGTGAGAACAAAGACTTTGAAGGCCAGATATTCAAAAGCGCCAGCAGCAGGAATTGAAAGTACGATCATTTCAAGGTTCTTTCTGTAAACAGCAGCAACCAAACTGCCCCACCCTCAAGACAAGGTTTGACAGCGTATGTGTCTGTGGTTTGATTGGTGTGAAATAGTCCAGGGGCTTTTGCTAGGTTTCAGTGATGCAGAGGCAGTCATATACAAGTTATTGTACATATACATATATTCAGAAATGTAATCAAAAGTATTTGGATACAAAATAGAAAAACAAGTTTATGAATATGGCATCCATCTGTGAAAATTAGAGGCATCTCGCTAGACACTAAGGAGCACATCAATGAAACACAGTAATCTGGTGCCTCAGAGGCAATATCGAGAGATGCATCGAATTTTCGGCCACCGAAACTTTTCGGCCGAAAAAGGCAAAAAAATGCCTTTTCGGCCGAAAGACTTTTAACACCGAAACAATACGGCCAAAACAGAATGCTGTGATGAAGCAAGCAAAAACTGCGGCCAGCACACGTCTGTCTGTATGTTTTAAATCGGGGGACGCGCACCACCGTCACCACGTTATGGCACTAAAGTCCGCGAGAGCTGAATTTCAATTTCTGTTTGACACTGTTCTGATGCATAGGATAGCAGCTGGTGTTGTGTCTGATTCGGTTGCACATTAAATACGTACCACATAAAAACGCAAAGCAATGATATCCATAAAAGGCATAGAGTATTCATAGACAATGGCAATATATTTTCAAGGCATTTGTGTACCATCAGTATTCCATAATGTAACTACAACCCCTGGAAAAATATGGAATCACCACACACGGATGTTAATTTACCTTTTTTCATTGATAACAAAGAGGCAAATAACATATATGATATCACAATTATTGTTTATTAGCTCGACATGCATTTAACATTTCACTTTGAATGTGAAGGCAAAACACGTGGCAAACGCGCAAATTGCGGGAGATGGCAGAGTATTAGAATGTATCGCTTTACGATGCGTCATCTCATCTGAGATACCTTTCCCTTTCCTGAGAACAAAATGCTTCATCAGCACCTGTAAAGTTATTCTGGGAGCAATTTTCATAGAATAGGGGCAGCATAAGAACTTTCTCAGGGGGAGTTGGGGAAACAGAATTGGTCACAACGCCGTTGCTTCTAATTTCCCTACGAACAGGATCAGGGACAAAGAAACGTATTTCATAAATGCAGTAGCTTTGGTGAACAAACGCAACTTTGTTTAAAAGGAAAGGCAACGCACAGTATATTTATCAAGCTGCCTGAAACAACACACGTTTCAAAAACACAATTTGAGGACCTGTTTCAATGATGGAAAGTGAAGCCTGTTTCCAGTGAACAAACGCAACCTTGTTTGAAAGGTAAGACAACGCACAGTTTATTTATCAAGCGTCCTAAAACAACACACGTTTCAAAACCACAATCTGAAGACCTGTGTCAGTGATGGAAAGTGAAGCCTGTTTCCTGGCGATAATGTGGAAGCGAGTAGTCTATTGAGCCAATTCTCTCTGACCAATCAGTGGGCTGCTGTTGTCGTCGCGTAACATATTTTACAATTTTTCAGCAGCCAGTAATAGGCCAGTCAGTTATAGGCCTGTAGGTTATTCATGAGTGGGGCCAAGTTAAACATTTTATTTATTATTTTATTTTATCTTATATTGTGCTTTGTTGGAATGTCAGTGCTTAATGATTATCTTCATAATTTTGTAATAGATTTATTCTTTGAAGCGTGAATGTTAATTTATGCCATTGCAATGCCTTGACTTTAGTTCTGAATGTACACAGTCATAGCCATAAATGCAATGGTACTAAAAATTGGCTTAATTTCTTTCGGTGTTTTGGTTTTTGGCCAAGTGTTTCTCATTTTCGGTTTCAGCCAAAAATTTTCATTTCGGTGCATTCCTAGCAATATCTGCTTTCGAATTGACAAAAGAATTTTCCAGCGAGCGCTCACATTTGAACAATTCTTTGACCCGCACTCCAAGCATCCTGGGCAGAACCCTGAGTTCCGGAGGTACCTGATCCAGGAAACCTAATCCTTCACTCGGTGTGTCTATTGTTCACCCTACATAAAGTAGGGATTTGAATGTTTTCACCCCTGTGAAAATCTCTGCCCTGAAAAATACCCTTGGAGATAAAGGTCTGCCAGAAGCTCTGCTTCAGTTGGAAAAAAGGAAATTGAACTAATCTCACACTCTAAATCTTCAAAGTTAACATTCAGATAAAGCCCACAAACTAAGCTCTCACAGTAAGACCAAACAGTAAGCTAAAACAAAATGCCCTAATACGGTCCTCACACACAAAGGTTTCACATTAAACTTACACACTACACTAACATACCGAGCACTCACACTCACCCTACGCACCCAGCTCAGGGACTAAGCCCTCAGAACAAGTCCTCATACTAAACTTGCACATTTAAACCTCCAACTAAGAGCATATGTTAAACCACAGTCAAAGTCTACACACAAAACCCTCACAGTTTACCCTTACATGCACCTACTATCCAAACAGAGCGCCAGAGGTAAAGGTGGATGTTCTCAAAGACTGGTATACCACAGAGGGCATCGCATAAGTTCAAACAGCCGACCGCGGCACATTTTCAGAAAGAGCTACAGTCTCCATTGTTACTTCTGTACTTTAACTAAAACCCCATTGGCTGGGGGGGAAAAAAAAAAAAAAAAGTCATTTTCTCTGCTGTTCCACAAGACACAAAGAGTGCCGCACAAATCCTTTGGACACTCACCTATAAGCTCGCAAATGTTTGGAAAAGTTCTGATCCATCGTTTTCCAGCTCCCCTGAATCAGCCGGTTCATGGCTTAAATCATGATACGAGCCTCCATACTCAACTGCGGAAGACTGCACTGCAGCTGCAGAGGGGGGTTTTCCTTGCCGACTTCCTACACAGGCTGCTCACTCGTGACTGCTGACAACTCCAGCTTCCCCCCCTCACACAGGACACACGCCTGGTCTAACACAGCCTTGCACACACTCCCCCCTGCCCTCATCTTTAAAGATTGGCTTATGAAATAAAGCCGTGCACGATTCAGCCGCTGACCTCCTTCCCAGATGTTTGTCCGTCTTTGCGGCTCTGCGGAGCACAGACAGGCTGAGGGAATCATCAAGGCGCTTGTGCTACTCTCCGTGTTAATATCTGCCCTTGCCAGTCACTCCACAAAGAGTCAGAGAACCAAAAATGTCAAAGAACCAGTCATGTGCAAGTCAGTGCACTTCGCACTCTGAGAGCCGATCATATGCGACTCATTGCTCCCTAACAAATCAATAAGCCAATCGCGAGACTCGGAGCCCCTCAAAAACTCATAAGACAAAACCAAAAGTGAGTCAGTGCTTATTATACTCAGACAGCCAACCACGTGAAAGTGAAGGCTCCTCAAAGAATCCGAGAGTGCCACAAGAGTGAAAGGTGCTCAATGCTGCGGCTAAACTGCCCTCACTCTCACCCACAACAGCAGGAGGAACTCTTTCAAACAAAAAGCAGAAGCCATTTTACATATAACGTGCAGGAAGTCATTCATTTGCCTCTCTATTTTCAAACAAAGAGCATGTATAGTGTATGAGCTAGCAGGATATATGCATGAGCTAACACACAAAAATTCTGGCGGGCTTGCTCTTGTGCATCAGATATTCTGCAGTCAGTACCACAATGTACGTACACCAAAACCAAAGACTCAACACGCCAAAACACTTTAAACACACTCACCACTGGTCACAACTGACTTTTCACTGCTGAAGTAGAGGGGCATGGCTTTTAAAGGGGAGTCTGAAATGAAGCCCTGTGATTGGACAAGCACAGCAGGGGGGATGGGTCTCACCTGAAACAGGCCGTGTGCCAGTCAGTGTTAAGCGCCTGCAGGTACTGCTCATCATAGATCCTCTGAGTGCAGCTCGAGCACACTGGCAACCTGCTGCCTAAAGACAGACATAGTTATACAGTATACACACAAAATATGCATTGCAAGCACTGGCAAACTGCTGCCTACGGAGAGACTGAGAGTTATACACAATACACTCATAGTACATTACAATAATAGCACACAAGGCAGTTAAAAAAAACTAGATTTAGTCAGTAAGCATGGCTTACAGGATACCCCCCGCAACAACAAGTAGTCGGGCAGTACCACAGTCAATAGACCTTCCAGCAAGAAAAAAAATTTTCAAAATCGGATGAGTAGGTTATGAGATCTAGGTCTGGACGCACAGACGCACGCAGACACACACAGACACGCGCACAGACACACACAAGCACGCACGCACACAAGGACGGACAAAGCAAATCCAGTATACCCCCCTAAACTTCGTTGCGGGGGGTATAATAAAAATTTTTAAAAAGCATTGCTGTTCTTAACAGCAGAGGGCGCTCCCTGCTTCTGATTATATTATCATATATATATATATATATATATATATATATATATAGAGAGAGAGAGAGAGAGGCTTGAGTTGACCTGAACAGTGATTGGATAATAGCAAATCACGTGACACAATGGAGCCATGTTGTTACCCTACACACAGCTTGTCATAACAGGCTTGTCATGTAGTGAGTGTACATGATTATTTTTTTTATATTTTGGATTTCAAGGATAAAGCTGAAATGTGGAGAAGAATGGCTCTTTTCCACGACATAGTACTTTTCTGGGGGTCGTTTTCCATTAGAGGATAGTACTGCCTCAGCGTAGCTGGTCGTCATAGCAGTGCAGCATGAAACTTCAGCGACGCCATCCTCAACACAACACACAATGTAGCTGTAGTTATATCAAGTTTATATTTGAGCCATTCTCTGAAATATGAGCCTGGAAGGGAAAATGTTCAAATACGCTCCATCAAATAATTTGTGCGTTCGTTTTTAACAAATATTATTCTAGTTAAGGATGGCTAAAGCCAATTTCAGAAAAATTGCGTTTTGGGAGAAAATATCCCAGTTTTTAAATCCTTTACTTGTTCTCCATTTTTTGAAATATTTGTCATTGTAGAAACTTGTCATCTTTTTGTGATTTGGATGAGTGTCAAACTCAGCAACAGAAATAATCTATTTTTGAGGTTTTTGCTTTTCAACTTTTGCAGCAAAAGTCCCTGCAGACTTCAAAGTGGCCCATTTTACGGCGTCAAAACGGTGGTGAATGACGTCACACGCGTAATGTCTGGCAACAAAAGTTTTTATGAAATGAATAAATCCAAGGGAAGATATGAAAAACCTGATATTATAAGTTAATACCATTCCTTCCATGGATGGAGGGCATATCATCCTCAGTCCCACAAATAGAATTTGTTTTACAACGAAAAATGCACCTGTCACACACGTAACACTGTGTTACATGTGTGACATTTATGACGTTACATGTGTGACAAAGTACAAAACCTATGCCTGTTATGACATTAATGACCAGTTTCCTTTATCTTTAGTCTAATAAAGGTTTAGTTCACACCATTTTGCCATATATTTGCAACTTTGATGCATGTACCCATGTCCAAAGCAGGTAAGAAATTAGATGTAATATTGTGGAATTATGTAAGGTTCAGAAAGTAATGTGAAAATGCAGTTAACTGGATTAAATGTACCCTTTAGCGCAGAAGCCAAATATGTTTTTTTTATGCATTACCCAATTTAATGCTTATTCAATATTCACCATTCAATATAATAGCCATGTCCGAGACTTGGTTAAATACTGAAAAAGGTACAGACTTTAACATGTATGGTTATGAAATGTTTTACACGAACAGACAAAATAAAAGGGGAGGTGGTGTCACACTTTATGTTGATAAAAATTTTGATTGTAAAATGATAGAAAACATTGTCTGTGGAAGATGTACAAAATGAATGTGTAACAATTGAGCTCATTATGAACATAAGGAAAAATATTATAGTAAGTTGTATCTATAGGGCTCCGGGATCAAATATTGAAGTATTTAATGAGCGGATGGAAAAATTGTTTTCTTTAAATACCCAGAAGGACCTGTTCATATGTGGGGATTATAATATTGACCTTTTAAATGTTAAAAAACAGAAATTGACAGAAAAACTCTATATATAAAATTCAATATATTAAGTAACATTTTGAAGAACAGTACAGTGAGTGGGCTATTTCTTAATGATACCAGCAATCACCTTCCCATTTTTGTATTGTATGATGTCAATTATAGAAAGGTAACCCACACAAAAAACATCAAATATTTGAGATTTAGAACGGAAGATTCAATAAAGGCTCTCAAATCTAATCTAATTTCTCAAAACTGGGAACCAATGTATCAAGAAAAAGACAGTGATAAAGCTTATGATTCATTTTTAGAAATATATTTAAAACTTTATGATAAAAACTGTCCAATTAAAATATATAATCCAAAAGAAAATCACTTAATAATCCATGGAAAACAAAAGGGCTAATAAATGCATGCAAAAAGAAAAATCTCTTATATAGACAATATATTCATTAAATCTAGAACTACTGATGACGAAGCAAAATATAAGAAATATAAAAACAAATTAATTAGTGTTTTGAGGAATCGTAAAAAAGATGATTACACCAAATTACTCAAAAATAATAAGCGCAGTATCAAGGCTATGTGGAAGGTGCTCAACTCAATTATCAGAAATGGTTCATATGGTGTGAAATTTCGAGATTATTTTATAGATAATGATAAACCTATTAGCAATATGGAGGACGTGATTGATGGTTTTAATAGATTCTTTGTTGGGGTTGGACCTGAACTTGCACAAAACTTGTGTCACTGGATGATTTAATTGACAGAAATTCTAATAGTATTTTTCTCAATCCAGTTGATGACAATGAAATCAGAGATATTATATTGAATTGTAAAAACAAAACCTCAACGGACTTTGATGGGATCGATATGACAATAACAAAACAGGTAATTGAGGGAATCTTGAAACCACTTACATACATCTGTAATACGTCTCTTCAATCCGGAAAATTTCCAAAGAAAATGAAAACTGCTAAAGTAATAACATTATATAAATCCGAGGATAAACATTTTACCAGTTATAGGCCAGTTTCTCTACTCCCTCAATTTTCAAAGATTTTGGAGAAGCTCTTCGCCGTCAGACTTGATAGTTTCATTGAGAAGTATCAATTATTAACTGACAGTCAGTATGGTTTTAGAAGAAATAGATCAACTTCATATGCATTAATTGATGTAATAGAAGAAATAACGAATTGTCTTGAAAAAAAGAAGTTTGCCATTGGAATCTTCATCGACTTAAAGAAAGCCTTGGATACAATAGACCAGGGCTATTCAACATTATCCTGCAAGGGCCGGTGTGGGTGCAGGCTTTCATTCCAACCAAGCACTTCCACACCTGATACTACTAATCATGCTCACTAGCAAAGACTCTTGGGGTTGATTAGTGGTGTCAGGTGTGTAACTGCTTGGTTGGAATGAAAGCCAAAACCCACACCGGCCCTTTCTGGACACGGTTGAATAGCCCTGCAATAGACCATGATGTGTTGTTAAAAAAGATGGAGAAATATGGCATTAGAGGAACTGTGCTGAAATGGCTGAAAAGCTATCTTGGTAGCATGTTTCAGTTTGTGCAATTTGACAATTATATTTCTACCGGTAGGGTCACCACATGCGGTGTACCTCAAGGGTCAATACTAGGGCCCGTTCTCTTCAATCTGTACATAAATGACATCTGTAAAGTATCAAAAATGATTAAATTTGTACTTTTTGCTGATGATACTAATATTTTCTGTTCTGGTGAGGATTTGCAGCAGCTTTTACAAGAGATCACACAAGAAGTGAACAAATTGAAGAATTGGTTTGATATAAATAAATTGTCTCTAAATTTGGACAAAACAAAACTTATGTTATTTGGAAGATGTAAAATTGATATTCCAGTCCAAATAATAATAAATAATGCAGTCATTGAAAGAGTGGACCACACTACATTTGTAGGTGTGATAATAGAGGAAAAAATCTTCTGGAAACCTCATATTATTCATGTATGTTCCAAGAATGCAAAGAGTGTGGGTGTCATGAGGAGAACATGGCATTAATTGAATCAACAATCTTTGCATATTTTATATTATTCATTTGTTTTACCATATTTGAGTTATTGTGTGGAAGTCTGGGGAAATACTTATAAGACCAATTTGCTCCTTCTGTACTAATGCAAAAAAACCATAAGACTAGTTTATAATGTCAGATTTAATGCCCCTACTAATTCCAGACCTGGTAAAATGAGAAACTGCACAAGTCATGTATAATGCACAAAATAATATTTTACCAGGTAACATCCAAAAGCTGTTTCAAGAGAGGGAAGGTATTTCAAATTATAACAGAAGAGGAAAACTCAAAGTAAAACAACAAAGTTAGAACCACCCTCAAAAGTATGTGTATTTCTGTTTGTGGGGTTATTTTATGGAACGGTTAGATGATGATGTTAAACTCAGCAATAATGTTAATCAGTTCAAAAGGAAGTTTCGAAAAGGCGTGTTTGAGATGTATAACAAGGAGGAGGAGAAAAATTGATGTAAATTGCTGAGATGATTGTGAGGACGGGGGATTCCGAGACTGTCTAGGATTGGCTTTAGATGTTTGAATCCGTATTGCGTAGTCTGGGGGTTGGGAATGGATAAGCTTTGCTTCTTCCATCCCCTTTTCAAACTCTGTTGTTGATTGTTGTTTGAATGTTGTGTGATTGAGGATGTTATATTGTCTGTTATCAGTGGTGTTCTGTAGTTTTGTTTTGTTGTGTATAATTGGTATTTTGGTTTGAAATAAACCTTTAAATCTTAAATCTTATTCAAGCTTCATATAGAGGGGGAATATGGCTCAACTGAGATAATGCACTTGCAGAATTTAATATTCTATCGTATTTCTGTTTACTTTCATGATTTTGGTAGAGGAAAGGGGCGGCAAACATAAAAAATCTTCATGAAAATTCTGCATTGAAATTATTTTAAAAAATAATACTGAGGATTGAAAAATGGCTGAGGGTTAAAACAATACATTTCTGGGATCATAAACTTCTAGACCACAAGTATTCTTCATCTGAGCATTTAATTTTATTTGGCTTTGAAAGAGGAAGCCAAATAAAACAACTGTTCAGGTGGCTCCCCAAACATACACAGCCCTCAAAATGGCACACTGTCAAATCATAAAATAATCATATTTTTAACACAAATCAACTTTTGCCCCTTTATGTCCCTTTATGACAACAGTTAGGCCTGGCTAGTTCTCAATCATTTTCCTTTATTGACGCGCTTTCCAATTTCCATAATTGGAAACTGAAGACACAGTTTCTCTCCATATGCCATCTAACAGCGATGAAATCATGGGTGTTATTTTCAGTACAGTGGCGGAATATTAGCGGATTTCCGAGAATTGGAGTGCACAAAACATCCGTTTAAAACAAATATTAGTCCTGACCTGTTCTCAGTCATTTTCATAATTAACAAAAGGTTCGCTCCGAGAGCACTCCACACTTAACAGGTGCTGCTTGTTCTCCCCGATTAGGTAAGATGACGATCATTCATCTGGACGCGTATTTGCTGTATTTAAATCAAAGTTATTGAAAATTGCATACCTGTCGACTCTCACGCAAATAGCTTGAGCCGCCTGCTTTTTATAGCCTATTTAACTGCCGAGGGCCACTTTTTTTTAATCAACCCAGCAATACCAAGAGAGAAAGGCGATATTTCATTGGAATGAAAATGAAATGAAAATGCACTTTAGTGTTCATTGATTGTCACAAATGACTTCAAAGACTGTGTTAATGCCTTTTATATTAACGCAAATGAAAGTATTTTTGCTGTATTGTGTGCCGAATGACACTTAAGATTGTCCAAGAAGGAGTGATTAAAATGGCAATGACGTTACTGAATCTGCGGCAGAGGTGGAAATTTCAGGGGTCGGAAAGTAAAAATCCTACTCGGTTTTTCTTCCTCCCACAGAATGAGCTGATCACTCATATTGGCTCCATCTCCGGTCAAAAGTAAATCCAGGTGGCTGGAACAAAGTTCTGGGGAGGATTTTTACTTTCTAAGCATGAACTTCATGCGGTACGCGCAAATGTTCGATTTTTGGCGCTGATGAATGTTTCTTGGTGAAATTGGTCGCTATTTCACACAAATTCATGCATATTTCTTCGTACTGAACTGCAAAAGGTCTACTACTAATATTACAATTATGTATTATTATAAAATATATAGGCCTTCTATTATTATTACAAATATGCACTACTATTATTATTCTTAGGTCTATTAATTATTACAGCCAATTTTTATATGTTAGTTTTTTTTTTCTTATCCAGCACGTCTCCTACGCTTATAATAAATCTTCCAGATCATTATCTGAGGATCAATGTAAGGTCTGGGGGGGGGGGGGGGGGGGGGGAGACACAACTTCCCCTCCATTCTCCATGCTACATTTGTGCTACACTGCTTAGGGCATTCAGCGATTTAGCGATTTCTTTGCATGGCAACGCGATGCCCGATTCACAACCATTGTAAGCCTGTTGGGAGCTTCGGCTAAAAATCCATTTATTTTGAAAAGTTGCGTGCGTACAGAGGTGGGGGATTCGACAAAAGTTAGTACTCATTATCATGTTTCAATACACCCAAAGTCAATTTTACACCGGAATTCTCCTTTAAGCAACCAGAGATATATGATAAACTAAAGGGACACCTTTAGAAGTCCAATTTATAGGAGCAGATTTTCACCCCTGAAAATTTTAAGGGCTTAGCTGAAATACTTTTCTACATAGAGCCATGTGAAAGTGGCTCCTCAGAAATCGCTGCTCAAAAAGGGCCGGAACGTAGTTGCAAAAATATTTTTTTTATGACAAAAATATTAGTTTTGTCCTATTAGGATCTATCCTATTAGGAGATATATGAGCCCACTGGAATTTTTTCAGTCAAATCTGAGATGGTCAAGTGGGAAGTTTCTCTGAAATTCAGACATTTGACATGGAATGACCCATTTGTCAGGGCAACAACCTCTATTTCAAAGCCTACATACCTCAGAAACTGAAAAGAATACAATTCAAAATTTTATGCCCTGGTTATAAAGTATGAAGCAAACCCAAAACAGTTGAGAGGTCTCAGTTAATTAGACATGAAATGACCCAAGACCTGAATGATTTCTGAGGAACTTGTGGCGTACTGCTCCACTGGCTGTCTTTTCTGGTGTACACTGGTTGTAAATGACCACTCCAGGCAGCATGGGGTGCACTGTAAAGTTGAATGACCTCTTAGGGGAGTATTTACTGCGGGCTAACTTAACAGGGAAGTGTGTGGTGTGAGCTACTGTAGAGTCAGGAAGCCAAAACAAGGCATACGCCCGACTGCCTCAGGTCAAACCAACTCATGTGATCTCAGCATACTTGTGTGTGAAAGAAATTACTCAAGCTTAATAACAACCTTTGATCAATTTACTTTTTCAGTTTTGGCCCATCATCGTCTTTTTGGAGCTTTTCCTGCAGTTACAGATTGTCAGAGTGGCAAGGCTGGTTTGCAACTGAGCACAATTCACAGGCTCTCGCAGTTGATAAAATGAATAGATAAATAAATAAAATTAAAAAGGCAAGACTATGCAGCAAACTACATCGCATATCTATTGGATAAATGGGCATCAATCATATAATTTAATTAGCTGCAATGGGTTAAATGATTCTACCAGCTTTTCACAAATTAAGTGAGTTGCAACAAAGGGGCAGCAACACTGATTGCCAAAAAATTTCAGTACATTATGCTCTTCCATATGGGGGGTGGCACAGACACCTCCCTTTAAAGCCCCTTTATTAGTCCTGACTTGTGATCATTCATTTTCTAAATTAACAATACACTCATTCCGAAAACACTCCACTCTAACAGGGAATCCGGTGAAGATAGTTTTATGTTGGATATTTGATGGACATTCGCAGTGCACTCTTCGGAATAATTTCGCAATCTTACCCAGAGACGGCGGTCTGAAGGCGGGCTGTCAAATATCGATTCAGCACTGGCTGCAGTGGTTAGGGACCATCAATATATTCCAAAAGTATTAATAGTAATGTATACTTAATTTCTCTAGCTACCAGACCACTTGACGCAGACGCAAAAAATATATAATTTAAAATTGACTCCACATGAGACGCACCAAATTTTTTCAGAAAAAGCTTTTATAGCATTATAATAAATATTACATGAGTGTAAATGTATCAATATGCATGAAAAAAGCACAACCTTTTCAATAGCTACCAGGAAACATGACACAGGGCCGCAGCACAAAACTTAAAAAATTCTAATATTAATTCTACATGAAGCACACCTCAAATTTTTTCTGAACATGCTTTTTTAGATTTTTTTAAAATTATTAAATGAATATTGACATAGTAATAATGACTGAAACATAACGCATTGCAGAATACCCCTCGGCCCGGACAAGATTTCCTGCCTCAAGGTCACAGCGCTAAGGTCAAAGGTAAAAACCAGCAAAAACATGACCTTGCACATCCATGTGTCACAGTGAGTTACCATACCAAATTTGGTGAAGCAGCGATCAGTAGTTGCTGAGTACTGACCCGGACAAGATTTCCTGACTCAAGGTCACAGTGCTAAGGTCAAACAGTGAAATCCAGCAAAATACATGACGTTGCACATTTATGTGTCACAGTGAGTTACCATACCAAATTTGGTGAAGCTGTGAGAATTTGTTGCCGAGTACTGACCCGGAGAAGATTTCCAGGGTGAAGGTCAGAGAGCTAGGTCAAAGGTCAAATCCAGCAAAAAAACTTGACACTGCACATGCATGGGTCATAGTGAGTTATCATACCAAATTTGGTGAAGCTGCGATAATTAATTGCCGAGTACTGACCTGGGCAAGATTTCCGTGGTGAAGGTCAAAGGTGAAGTCCAGCAAAAAACCTGTTTTTGCACATTTATGGGTCATACTGAGATACCATACCAAATTTGGTGAAGCTGTGTGGATTAATTGCAGAGTACTGACCAGGACAAGATTTACAGGGTCAAGGTCACAGCGCTAAGGTCAAATGTCAAATGCAGCAAAAAACCTGACATTGCACATCTATGGGTCATAGTGAGTTATAATACCAAATTTGGTGAAGCTGTGATCATTAGATGCTGAGTACTGGCCCGAAAAAAATCATGGATGGACGATGGACGACAGACGACGGACGGACACGTAGGTGACGACAATACCCCTCCGGCCAGAGTCGGCCGAGGGATAAAAATCATTACTTTTTTCAATAGCCCCCAGGAAACGTGACAAAGGGATGTAGCAATAAGCTTATATAATTCTAATATTCACTCTTCATGAGGCACACCATTTTGTTTTTTAGAATAAGCTTTCATTGTATTTTCAAAATTATTTAATGAAAATTACTGTGGTAATGTGAATGGAAAAAGCATTATTTCCTTCAATAGCTTCCAGGAAACTGGAAGTAGGGACACAGCACAAAACCTATATAATTCTAATATTCATTCAACAAGAGGCACAACTCTTATATTTTCAGAACATGCTTTTTTAAAATTTTTATAATTATTTATTGAATATTAACATATTAATAATAACTGAAAAACCATTACTTTTTTCAATAGCCCCCAGGAAACGTGACAAAGGGATGTAGCATTAGGCTTAGATCATTCTAATATTCACTCTTCACGAGGCACACCTTTCAGTTTTTTTGGAATAAGCTTTCATTGAAATTTAGAAATATTTACTGAAAATTATAGTAATATGAATGGAAAAAGCATTATTCCCTTCAATTGCTTCCAGGAAACTGGAAGTAGGGACGCAGCGCTATAGCGATATAATTCTAATATTCATTCTAGATGAGGCACACCTCTCTTTTTTAGAATATGCTTTCTTATCATTGTTATAAATATTCAATCAATATAAATGTATCAATAAGGAACTTTAAATTTCCCACTCATTTTCTGGAAATCTATTGTTAGAAAAAGCAGCAAAGACAGGTGTGACAGTAAAAGAATACATGCCATATTTGGGATCATGACTGTTGTTATTTGGGCTTTTTGAACAGAAAGCAGTTGGAAAAATTCCATTCATGTGCAAGTACTGCCGCACATGTTTTCATAAAATGGTTTCAATAAATTGAAAATGTTTAAGACTAAAATGTTCCAAAAGACATTAGTTAATTAAGCCAATTAAGTGCGGGTAGAACATAGAGTACCTACATGAAAACAATTACAATACATTGCTATGCCACAAAAATAACGCTCGGTTGGCAAAGATGCTGTTGGTCTTGATTTGTGAGGAAAGGTTTAAATATTAACAGGTGTGTTGCACCTTGTAATTTACCACAGCAAGAATTGTGATTTAACCAATCAGCATCCTGAAGCAGAATTACCTTTTTTATTATATATCTATTATATAAGGAAGACGGTGTGTGTCTGTGTGTTCGCCATGCACGGCCATATTTGTGCATGGATTTTTTTCTAATTTCACACAGTGATACCTGTGCTTCCAAACTAATATCTAAACCAGATTTCGCTTGAGTCAAAAGAAGAGCCTGACTGGCGTGGCACCCTAAGTTCGCAGAAAATGCCATACCAACCAAACGGCTTGACCAACCGTGTAAGTTCCTTTTGTCCTAAGGATGGTTTCTGTCCATTACATCAAATGAAGTAAGCCAAGGAATGACCCTGACTGACATGCCCCAACCCCCCCCTCCCCCCCCCCGATCAGAGAAGGTGCCATGCCATATTGGTAATATGCTGTTGGGATTGTCAACCCTGCCATGGCCCTGAAGTCGGGGTACGTTTTGCGTGCGGCTGCAAAATTGCTGCGCGAGTGCAAACTGCTCTGTAACACAACGTGTAAAATTAGTTCAGGCAACCCTATGCTCTTAGTGGTAACTGTATGTGATAAAGGTATATGTCTACTCTCTGAATACCAAATATCATGGTCATTGGTGGAGTGTTTGGTGAGTTATGAGCAGTTCCCTATACCCTTGCTAAGTCAGAAACACGAAAACCTACTGTTTGCCTATAATCCATCCAGAGGCCTATAACTAGTGATAATAAAGTTCTTTAAGCCTCCAATCAGTGTTATAATTGTATATAAGTGTTGTCCAGAGGTATATCACCTGATATTAGCAACCCTTACAGTGATTTTTTTTTTCCCCTCGGGATCCCGTCGCTGCTGAAAAAAAGAAATTCTCCTAGAAATACGCCTTACGGCTTAAAAGTATGCAGCCTAGGCAATACCAAGCCAGAATAGCTGTCTATTAGCAAAATATCGTTATATCGGTCAGAAACTGAATCTAAGTCAGAAACCGCGTCTAAGCCAAAAACCGGTCAAAGTGTACCAAACTCAATCCTACTGACTTGCTATTGCTTTAATACTCAACTAATAGACATAGAATAAGAGTCTCAAGTAGGTAATTGTCACTTAACAATGGAAGATGCCATTTGTAGGCTGGTGGACAGGCTGTTTTATAGTTCTTTTTTTTTTTTAATTTTGGGTCCTAGGTTCCCCTAGCCTGAGCCCCGGGAGTTTTTTTATGATGACTGCATGTTTCTGTTACTGTTATTGTTATTTTGTTGCAGGTGTTGTCTGTTGTCCCCGACCACCTGTGCATGTTATTTGAACAAATTTATGAGCAATTGGCCACCGATTCGCCACGCCCCGCGTCAGTTTCTGCCTGAGATCCCGATTTCTGACTGAGAGCGTGGGCCGATCAGTCCGATGTCGGGCCTGCGACTGACGCCATCGTTATACAATCCCAATTCCGAAATGAGATGAAGTGTAAATTGTGAATAAAATCAAAATGCAATGACTTTTAGATCACATGAGCCAATATTTTATTTACAATAGAACATAGATAACATTTCAAAAGTTGAAAATGAGACACTTTCCATTTTTATGCACAAAATGAGCTAATTTTGTAGATAAAATTGTAAAATTTTTCAATTTCAACATTTGCAATGTTATCTCTGTCCTATTGTGAATAAAATACTGGCTGGTGTGATTTGAAAGTCATTGCGTTTGGATTTTATTCACAATTTACATTTTGTCCCTGCTATTTCGGAATTGGGGTTGCATTTTCGATCAAATCAGCTAAAATACATGTTAAAATGTCAAACCAACATGGAAAATCATGTCCCTGACCACCTGTGGCCAGGGACTGAGGCCACATTTGGCCGAATACGCCCGGTTTCTGCCTGAGATACCCGGGTTTCTGAGTTAAAAATCTAAGCCAACCAAAATACTTTGCGCGCTGTAGCCATGTCGTTTTTCAATAAATAATTGATCCAAACAGTGATTTCACTTTGATTTAGGCCAAGAACAATACCTAAATTGCATTTGGCTATATCTTTACAATTTTTTAAAAATACATATAATTAAGGAACTTTTCTTAAAAAGGTCATTTTTTTGGGGACACAAAAATCCCACTCAATCCCTGCACCATATATTTGCTTCATCCTGAAGGATGCTAAATGTAAAATCCAAGTCAGCAACCAGTACCTTGTGGAAAATTTAATAAATGTTACTGCAATATAAAAAACGACTAGAGGGATGTATGCCAACTGTCAGACATAGCCTACACGTCTATTACGAACAGAAAAAAAAAATAGAACACTTAAATATAAAAATATAAAAAGTGAACTATTTCACTCTTTACTTGGACATCCAAAAAGTGCCATTTTTGGCCACTTGTCCAACTTTAAGGGCAAAAAAGACAGGGAAATATTTATCACAGACTAAATACTAAAACAAATTGCTCTTGGTGCGCTCTATCCATTCATGGTGGTTCTAGTATGATCTAAGTAAAATGTAAGATTTTCTAGCCTGTGGACAGTAACGAACCGTGAGGTTTGGGTCGAGGTAGGCAGTGGCAGACCGAAACGTAAAAACTAATTAATATTTTATGTATAAAGTCAGTGGTAAAAACACCGGCAAAATCAAACATAATTACTCCAAAAACTGTTGAATGCTGTAAATAGTAACACTGCGAATCTGGATGAATGACATCATGCATTTGCGGGGATTAACGAATTTATTGTGACTTAAAAGACACTTGAAAGACACCGGACACGCACAAAGTTGTGTTTTTCGTTAGATTTTGACTTTTAGTTTATTTTGAAACTGTTAAGAGTGAAATCAAATCCGTGTTTGAGTTATCAAGAAATTATTTAACTTGTCGCACTATGGGGTCTATTCTCCCATGCGCTTAAGTCGAAAAAAGCGCGTAGCTACGCGCTTTTCAGCCTACGCGTATTCTCCCCTCGACTTAAGTCTGTGCATTACGCGCCTTGAAGGCAGTTACGCGCTTGGGGCGGAGCAAGGCCAAAATCGGGGCGTTTCCGGGCGTTTCTCATGCAAATAACACTTACGCGTATTCTCCCCCTGGCTTACGCGCTTTTTCTGTTAAGCGCTTTTGAGGGCTGTATTAAGGTCAAGCGCCAACATTAGGCGAAATTGAATATTGCGTTTGATGTCGGTTATAGGCCGAATTTTAACATTACTTTTATTTTATTTAACATGGTAAAGGTTGAGACATTTAATATTCGATTGTTCTTCCTTATTTTTAAACTACATTTCTCAAAGGCATGATAATTTATCAAACTAAATCATCACATGATATTACGCATCAGCCTCTTCTCCAATCAGTTAAATTACAGATGCAAAACAATTAATTAATACAAGTATACATGCCCACAAAATCTAAAGCCAAAATGCCAGTCCTGCATTTGTTTGCACTCTTGCGTATATATCGCATATATCGGCTTCGTTTGGACATCCTGGGACAAACAAATATCGAGTGTATCCAGCGCTTTCGCTTGGACCGTGCATGAGGCAATCATCTATCTTTGCCGACTTCTGGATGAACAGCTATCCAGCCGCAGCAATTATCCACAAATCATACCCGTGGTCATCAACGTCAGAACTGCGCTGTCGCTCCTGGCATCTGGGTCGTTTCAGAGAGTGGCTGGTGATGTCATACACATATCACAGGCGTCTGTGTCAAGGTGTCTGACGCAGTTCGTTGGCGCTTCAAGTTCTTCTCCATGCACTTCCACTGCAGAAAGAGTGGATGCCATCCCCTCTTCCTGTGCAGTGAAATGCACAGGGATGATGGTTGCCCACCACCTGTTGCATGTACACTTCTCCGGTATGCAGAGAACCTGGCTTTTACAGCGCCCCGCAGATCTCTCCATTTATGCATTAAATCGGGGATACTGCGCTTACATCTCCCCACCGAAGCCACATCCAGGACGATTCGCAGCTTAATTCCTCGGATCAGCCTTCATTGCTCCTTGCCATAAAACACCAACATCTGTGAAATTTGGTTTTCGGCTTTGGCTCGACGTTGCCATCATTGTCTTCCATGTTCTATTAACAAATGCGACTGCCCTATATGTTCGTGATAATCTAAAAAGTTGTGATATTCTCACGAGTGAGGGGATTGATTTTCTAATTGAGGATATCTGTATTAACTAACTCGAGTCCTAGTAATTTTTTAACCACTGGTAATACTGTGTAATTTAATGTGTGAATAAAGATATTATTGAATAGGCTACTCTAGATTGAGCCCTACCCTGGCAAGTACCAAAGCACTATCCATTTGTTGATCTATTTTAGCCTTTAAAGAATAGCCGACATGGGAAGAATCATCATCAGTAAATGGGATAATTGATTATAATAAAGTATAAGGCACAAGTTCAAGTGAATGTGTCGCTCAAATCAAATAGGATAATAGGCTATGGATAGGCCTATGGAATTCCGTCATTGCTGAGGCGGTTTCGGGGCGGGGAAAGAATCCTTGTTAAAGCGTTTCCATGTCCTTTAATTGCAAACCTGACATCGGAGTAGTTTTCAAGTGCGCAATTTCTAAACTAGATCATATAAACTGTCTTTGATTGTCTTTGTGTGACGAGAATTTTCCCTTTGTCTTCTTCCCTGTCTTCCGCGGAACAAACAGGCTGGTGTAGGAGGGGCACATTTTCAATGATCTGATTGCGCTGATTGAGAAGCCTAAATTCTTTATTTATTATTTCATTATCGCGGCAATTTGTTTGTTTGCATAGCTTTAATGCCACGGTGGCTAGAGTAAGAAATAACAAGTGTTTGTCACTAACATATCCCCCGCCGCCGCAATTTTATGTGTCCGTACGGACGGAGCCCAATGCTATATCCCCCGCTTCGCGCTAATCGCGCGGCGGGGGATAAAAAAAAAAGAGATGTCTGAATTACCTCATTACGGACATACATAGGCCTACTATTACAGCGGCATATAAAACCTTGTATCTTCACAATAACAAACTTCACAGAAAAAAAAAAAAATATATATATATATATATGAATTAAAAATAATAAATAATAATAATAATAATAATAATAATAATACTAATAATAATATAAATGGATACATATAGTTTAAAATAAAAAATGTTTGCTTTGCTTGTAAGAATAGTGGACACACGAGTTTTCGTTTCTTATCAGTTTGGAGATACGAGGTTTTATCAGCAGGTCGACGATATTCAGATTTAAAGTCTGGTTTGCGTTTTCCATGGACCACAAATGCATTTTTATGGTTAATCAGAAAATCCTTTTTCCATGTTTTCCTGATAGCCATAATCAATGAGCTTTGTACAGAGTCTGCCTCTCTTTTGGATCAGTCACACCTCTTTCATAAGGCCGCCTACATTCTGAAGTTAAGCGCTGTGGGCGTGATCGAAGCGCGTAGGGGAGAATACGCGTAACTCAGAAGCGCTTAACTCGAAGCGCGTAAAAAAGGACTTACGCGCTAATGGGAGAATAGACCCCTATGTGAGCATAGGAGGGAGGTTTAAAAAATTTAATGTGAAATGTTTGAAGTTTATGACGTTTTCTAGCGAATTTGATTTATTGTATGCATTCAGAATTAATGTGTACTTTGTTTTCAAATAATCTTAAAGCTTCAATTTTTTTAAAATTTCGCTTTTATGTCTGAATAAAAGTTGAAGGTTCTAGCGAGAGAAAGTTGGTGAAAGCGCGCAAAACAACATAACGGCTTGCCTGCACCGATGCATGCTTAAGTGGATCTCTTCCCTATACTTAATGCAATTAATTTTCTTATTGCTAAACCATATTAACCAGACAAGCGAAGTGCACCAAACACATTCCATCTTTGACCACATCTCTCTTCACCGCATCATAATGTCAACACACACAAACTACAAAACACTAAAAACCCACAGAATTCTATCAAACAAAAACCAATTTTAAAAAACTTTAGCCACAAGGTTGTTATTAGATGCATAAAGACAGACATGACAGTCCGGAAAGTTCTTGTGTGCGTAAAAGAGAGCGGAGGGGGAGAGAAGTGGTTAAAGCGAACTTACTTAAGGCTATTTGAATATGAAGTCCATGCGTCTGTCCTTTTTGACAAAGATGTTGATGACAGCGTTGTAAAACTATTCTGTTTTGGCCTTCAGCTTAACAAGTCCCTCTTTCTCAATTGACATGATAGCCAAACATGAAAGTCTCCCCTGCTCCATTCTGTAGCGGTTGCAGGTCTTGAGGCATTTTAAGGCAGAAAAAAGACCACTCCATTGACTCTGTGGTAGCTGGAATTGTCGGCACCAATTTCGGCTGTTTTGTGGCCTCGATCAGTTTGTTCAAGGTCATTCTCCACCAATAAAGCCAGCAGTTGAAGCTAGGGAGATTTTTCCTTGACCATAGCAGGGCAGTATAAGTCGATGAGGTCGGCCTTTAGCCTGACAAAATCAAAATATTTGCTGCGTTAGCGATGTCATCTTGTTTGTTTTGCCAAAACAAACAAGATGACATAACACTAGCTGGGTGGTTTATTCAAATTTAAGCCTTAAATTGACGTAGGTGTGAATCAATGAGTGTATATAACCCCAGCTAGGATTGCGTTATCGTAATTAAAATAAATAAATACAAAAAATCAAAGCTTGCTCACTAAATAGTACCTAGATAGGCAGATGCCTGATAAGGATGCGTTTATTTGTACAATTCATCCTGAATGAACACCACTAACGTTACACGAACGTTTGCGAGGTCATTCGCTATGGCTAATGCTATATGTAGATATGCAACTTGGCTAACATTACATGGGCATAGGAGCTAAGTGACCATCGCTATTTGTAAGCAACATGAGTTTATAGTGCCGACTAAGTTTATCTAGCTAGCCAAATTACAGATAAAGTTTGCCATCACAGCCGTTGACAGCGACTCGATTACCTAACACGCCAGCGACACAAGTGGCTAGTTCATGCTGTGCTTCCCATTCTGACATGTTTTGATATTTTCGACGTCTCGAACAGTGTCATGTAGAACTGCGCGTTAATGTTTATTTTTGTTTTTCGATCACAAATATGTTGAAATCTTTTCGGAAGACCCCTAAGTTCGGCGGAAAATAGCTGGAATTTCTACATTTCAGTCAATGGGAAATTGAGAAGTGCAGTGCACTTGACGCCATACTGGTTTCTGCAACTGCGCTCGTAGAAGGAAACGGCGGCCTCTCCAGTATACTCATTGGTGCGAATCCACAAAGACACCGAACGTCCAGATTGAATGACTAGCCTGTGACACTTACGCATAAAGGCAGCGTAGCGTCCTGCCTTTTTGCGTACATAATAAAGCATATGAAAAAAACACTGCGCATGTGCGAACACTACGTCTCTGATAACGTGTCATTCAAAGGCATGTCAGAGCTGTGCCTACCCTGCAAAGATAAGACTGATTTGAAGGCCCCTGCCTGGCCAGAGGCAGGCGCTGTTGTGTCATTATAACTCAATGACTTAAAGCAACAGCATAAAGACAAACTAAATATCAAATGGCTTCAAAATTAGATTAGATATTAAAATGATCAATAATTGTTAACAACTTTATTTTTGATGATAGCCTAGGGTAGGCAGTGCCTACCCTGCCTACCCTGACGGCTCATCCCTGCCTGTGGACACATTTGAGGGGTGGTGCACATTTCGTGAGCCTGGCCGATATATACATCTTCATAATAGGTGAAGCATGCAATGAGGGAGGTGTACCTGATTTTCAATGATCTTTAATGCTTATGTGACCAGCATGCGATTTAAAAAATGAACTAGATAACCTGGTCGTCACAAAGACTGAGTCGTGCATCTCCCCAATTCCCAAATTTCAGATAAAATGGTCTGCAGCGGCCGTAGTGGACGTCCAAAATTGCAGAAAATTGGTCTTGAGCATTGTCAAATAATATCTTTGCCTGTGTAAAATTAGAAAAAAATTCCTGTAATAATTGTGGCTTCCAGAGTCCTGAACAGAAAATCTAAGTGGGTGCGGCGGCAGTGGCCCCAGAACTAAAGCATAGTATCTCCCGATCCTATCATCCGGGAGACACAAAAACATGTTGCCTTTTCCATTCAAACAAATGTATTAAATTCCATTAAATATTAATAAGAATCCTGGAAAAAGCATATTAAAATACAGCACAGTGTGACTCCTGTAAAATTAAGATTGAATTACCTAGGGTTTGTTTGTAACCTGTGTCAAGTTTCCTGGTAACTATTGTAAAAAGAAATATTCTTACAGGCATGTTAATATTTTCATTTTGAAAAAATAGTTAATATCTGCCGGAAAGCATTTTCTGACAACAAAAAGAAGTCTGCCTTTTAAGACATAATATTAGAATAATTTGGATTTTGTTTTCAGTCCCTTGCTCAATTAGACCGGAAGCTACTGAAACAAGATGTGTTTGTGAAACACTGATGCCCCCGGACAAAAACATTATTTCGATTTGTGTTTTTGATTTTGATGAAAGTTGATGCCAAGTATCAAAGGCCTATCACTAAGCAATCAAAAGTTACGGCCATGGTTAAAGTTTTGAAAAAACGCATCCTACGCCAAGGTCAAGGTCACAAGGTGAAAATTCATGGCCTTATCTGAAAGGTCTTGTCACAAGGAATACACATGCCAAGTATCAAAGGCCTATCACTAAGCAATAAAAAGTTATGGCCAAGGTTAGAGTTTTTTTGCTGCAGAGAAACAGACAGAGACAGACAGACGGACGGACAGGTGAAAAACTATATGCCCCCGAATCTTTGATTCCGGGGGACATAAAAAATGTTTTTTACATTAATATTAAAATTTTAATTTACATAAAATATTTATTAAAATGCTATAACAGCATCTTCTGATGATGAAAAAAGTGGTGCGCCTCATGTAACATTATTAAAAGTACCCCATCCCTATATAATCAAATATCAAATCATCATCATAAATAAGTCATTACTAGTAGGTATAATGTACAATGCATCACAGACATCATCGTAAACTGTCATCTAGTGCCCCCCACGTTTCCAAGCCTTTCTCTGACTTTTCTTTCCCCTTCATTCAAGCCAATGATTTTTTTATCTTCCCTTCTTCCATCTTTGCCTTTCCGTTCTGAGGTATTCCTCCTTTAACTCCTAACAGTGTATTGTCTCTCTCCGCTTCTTTTGATATTCTGTTTCTTCTCCTTCTCTCCTCAACAGATAACTGTTAATACATAAAGTCAAACTTGAATGTATGAAACTGGGAGGAATTACACTGTATTGTATTAATGATAATACAATTAAAGCATATTCTGAAAAAATGAGAGGTGTAACTCATGTACAGTGAATATTATAATTACACAGCTTTAGCGCTGTGTCCTTCTATCCAGTTTCGTTGAAGCTATTGAAGGAAATAGTGTTTTTTCCATTCATACTGTACTAATTTTCATTAAATATTTATAAAATTCAATGAAAGCTTATTCTAAAAAACAGAAAGGTGTGCCTCATGAAGAGTGAATATTAGAATTATATAAACTTAATGCAACATCCCTTTGTCACGTTTCCTGGGAGCTATTCAGTTATTATAAATATGTCAATATTCAATACAAAATTATGAAATTTCTAAAAAAACCATGTTCATAAAATATGAGAGGTGTGCCTCATGTAGAATAAATATTAGAATTATATAGCTTTAGCCATGTGTCCCTACTTCCAGTTTCCTGGAAGCAATTGAAGAAAATAATGTTTTTTCCCTTCATTTTACTACAGTAATTTTCATTTAATATTTATAAAAATGCAATTAAAGCTTATTCTAAAAAACAGAAAGGTGTGCCTCATGAAGAGTGAATATTAGAATTATATAAGCTTAATGCTACATCCCTTTGTCACATTTCCTGGGGGGTATTGAAAAAAGTAATGATTTTTCAGTTATTATTAATACGTTAATATTCATTAAGAATTATATAAAAGCTAGGAAAGCATGTTCTGAAAAAATGAGAGGTGTGCCTCATGTAGAATGAATATAGGAATTTTATAGGTTTTGTGCTGTGTCCTAACATTGAAGGAAATAGTGTTTTTTCCATTCATATTGCTACAGTAATTTTCATTAAATATTTATAAAAATTCAATGAAAGCTTATTCTAGCTTAGAATAAGCTTAGAATTATAAAGCATTAGTGCTGTGTCCCTACTTCCAGTTTCCTGGAAGCAACTGAAGGAAATGATGCTTTTTTCATTCACATTACTACAGTAATTTTCATTAAATTATTTTGAAAATACAATGAAAGCTTTGTTTTTTATAAAAAAGAAAATGGTGTGCCTCATGAAGAGAGAATATTAGAATCATATTAGCTTATATAAGCTTAATGCTACACCCCCTTGTCACGTTTCCTGAGTGCTATTGAAAAAAGTAATGATTTTTCAGTCATCATTAATATGTCAATATTCATTAAATAATTATAAAAATCTATAAAAGCATCTTCAGAAAAATGAGAGGTGTGCTTCCTGTAGAATTAATATAGAATTTTTTTAGGTGTTATGCTGCAGCCCTGTGTCATGTTTCCTGATAGCTATTGAAAAGGTTGTGCTTTTTTCATTCATATTGATACATTTACATTCATGTAATATTTGTTATAATGCTATAAAAGCTTATTCTGAAAAAATTAGGTGCGCCTCATGAGGAATCAATGTTAATTTTTTTCTCCTGCATCTCTGCGTCAAGTGGTCTGGTAGCTCGAGAAATTAAGTATACATTACTATTAATATTTTTGGAATTTATTGATGGTCCCTAACTGCTGAAGCCAGCGCTGAATCTCGGGTTATGATCGCGAAATTATGCCGGAGCGTGCACCGTGAATGTCCAACGTAAAACTAAATGCACCGCAGTCTAAAAGGGTCGCTTGTTTTCCCTGTTAAAGTAAGGCGACTATCATTCATTTGGATGCGCACTTTCGAGCTTTTAAATCAGTGTTGTTGAAAATTGCTTTTATTTCATCTCAACAATTTAAAAATAATCATTGAGCGCAGGTTAGCCTGATGTGCCGATAAAGTTGCGCTGAAGTTCCAGAAGCCGTTCCAATTGCCAGCGGATTATAACTGTTGGCCTAATTGGAAAACGTGTCAATAAGGAAAATGAATGACAACTAGCCAGGACTAATTGTTGCTAAAACGGGATGTCTGTGTTCCCCAAATTCCAGTTCTTGCGCTGACACTGCTTACAACACATCATGCACGTTCTGACAAAATGCTGCACTCCTGCAATACCAATCATCATGCTAAAGGTCCGCAGCTCGTTTCTCCCACACGAAGACATCAAATAAACTATATACAACAAGATGCAATAGATATGGTGTCAAATCATTACATGCAATTGAAATATAAAGCTATTTTCAGTCAACCGATCGTTTGGTTCACCAGCAATGCGTCAAGTTTTCGAAGGCAAACTGGGTGAAGCCGTATGCTGTATGATTTACAATGATATTCCTCATTTAAAATCGCGACCAAAGTTTTACGCGCACACCGTCACGTTTAAACAGCTATTTTCCTAAACACACAAGTTCAACTGCCAAGAAACGACCCAAAACTGGACTGCATCTCAGTCACGCGGGAAGATGCGCACTCTGCCTCTACACAGGTTGTGTTCAATGGGCCACTGCAGCAGAAGACACGCAGGGCAAAAATGCAACCCAGCCAAGTTATGAAAAATCATACTGACGAGCAATTCTATGGAAAGTCCCTCAAAGGAATCAATTCGTTTCAACAGGAGGAAGTTACTTTCAGGGCTCTGTTGCATGATCATGACTGAGTATCTTTAGCATCCACCCTACCTTGGGTATCAGGAGCTGGATGGAACCGCATTACCCCAAAAAAGCGCTTTCGTTTCTAACTCACCTTCGTCCCCCATGCGCTCGTCCTTCCAGGTGCAACAAAGGAGCATCAGCCTCATTCACCCTCCGACTGGCAACTCAGCACGTCATGCACGAACAGATATATTGGCCCTTTCTGCAGCTTGACACTCGCGGCTACCACGAAGATACCGGAGCCAGAGATGGAAAATGCAGATCTTCGGGAGAGGACAAGATGGGCTAAATCAAATCAGTGGAGAAGCAGCATGTTGCTGGCCAACTAAAATCAATCCCTGGTACTGAATGGTGTGCTATAGCGTTTGCACAGGACCAGGCATTCCATAAATTATTCAAATCACATAGAGATGATATAGAGTCTAACATTTGACTACAGTTGAGTTTTCAAATAAAAAGGCAGACACCGCAGTTATTTCCGTTTAAAATACTCAAGTTTATTACTTTATTTTCTGAAGCAGTTAAAATGCTGGAAATTCTGGGATCTTGTTGAAATGTGCCTCATGGGAAAGTGTATTTTCACTACCCACCCCTTAAATATTAAAAATTCTAAAATACTTCGTTGTAATGGTTCGCTGCCAGGCTAAATGACGTCCCAAGCACAGCGATCAAACATAAACTGAACCAGCTATTGCAGAGATCCGCTGGGGGCCTATATGGCAGGAGATGTCCAATCTGGCCAATCAGGAAGCAGGCACGGAGGATATCTTTGTGTCGTCATTGATCCAAAGTGACGTTATTGATAAACTCGCTGTAATTGGACTTCCCGCAACGAAGCGGAAGAACCTCACAGTACAATATCTCCGACATTTTCAGTCCTCCACAGTGACGTCATTGCATGAGCAAGTTATAAAAAAACAAGGTAAGCAGACTGCTTTGGCCAGGATAAATGGTCAAGTTTAGAGTGCAGTAACCATATAAAAATAAAATGAATTGCACTACTAATGTGAGAACAGTGCAAGTTACCATCAGCAAATCAATACTTTTGTCAAGTTTTACTGAGTGAATGACTTATCTCTAAACTAAGGACATAAACAAATGACCAATTTAGCATTCACTAAACAACTTAAACATAACTTGTTGAATAGATCTTGTTTATTAGAATAATTTCAGCATTATCTCTGGCCAAGGATATAATTAGTACGTCATTGCGTGAAAAAAAAAATAACTTAACAGCCTCGCACAGTACAAAAAAATAGATTAAAAAAAACAAATTACAAGAGCACCGCTTCCTATTGATTCAAATTGCAAAAATTTTCCAAGTCACATTAGCTTTCCCATATTCAGAGCAGACAGCACTTCATGAAGAAATCACTTATAGAGCTTGTCATACTGGCTCCTCTCCAACTCAACAGTCTTCCTGTCTGCATGCAACCCTAACCCTTCAAATCCCTGTGTGTCAACAAACAGCCCAGCCTCCATTTCATCTCATATGCAGGGTGCGTGTCTGAGCGATGCACAGGCAGATCCCCCCAAAATTGAGCTTTTTCTGTGGCAAACAGAAACAGAGGGCATGTTTAGACCACCAGGAGGATTTCGCATTATTGACCAAATCTGGCTTAGTTAGGCCACCAATAGGAAATTCTGTGAGGCTCAGATGTCATAAAAGCAGTCCAAAGATGCGCATTTCCTCTAAGTTGAAAGGGCTGAAGAACATAGACTGTACAAATCAGCAGATCTGAACAGACACACAGGAATTTGCAGCTAGGACAGGCGCAGGCACAGTCCATATTCCATCACACATATAAACATACATGTATAGTTTACTGCACATATAGCATTTATTACACAGAAAACATAGATCTTTCACATTCCTTTGATTGGCTTTAACATTTTTGCTTCCAGGCATACTCCTGGCATTGCGATCTTGTACATAGTCCTCCGCCATATAAGTAAAAAAAAGTTGAAGATTTCCACATGAAGAAGGAAGTTTGTAAATAAACTGTACAATCTATAACATGCAGCAGCACCATTGTTTTGTGAGGTCACTTCCTGTTTCTCACTTCTTCCTTCCACAGTACTTGCCCTGACACCCAGGACCACCTGCAACACACAAAGAGCATTTGTCCAGTTAGGGGTACCACTGTGTTGCTCATCTCAGGTATTGTGGATATTAGCTGGTGGGGTTTTTTTTTGCATACTTGTCACACTTAAAGGGGATCAATTGGAGCAACCCGCTATCCAATACGGCACACCGCAAGGTGGATATGATCGCTGATAATGATGGGTCAAAGTTCAAAATGTAGACGAATGAACTTCTGGCCATATGGTCGAATGCTAGCTAATATAATTGCACCTATTACTAAAACCCCATAAGTCACACTTGACTTGACTTGTGGGGTTTTAGTAATCAGTGCTTCAATTGCGATTTATAGCATTTAGTTCCAAGACGTGGGCTCCAGCTTTGACTTAAATTTAGCATTTATTTGAATTTTGCAGTATTTTTCATGTTCATATCTGCGTATCAACAATATTCTCTACTGCAAAGCTGCGCATTGCTCATTGCATTCCTACATGCATGCACTGGCTTGGCGAAGCTGGCCTTATTACCAGAAGTGAGGATGTCGACAAGAATTGTCTCCCGTCATCCCAAATTGCAGATGTCTCCCGTTCATTCATCTCGTCTCCCGATTTACGACAGTTTCTCGCTATATCAGGTCGTTCCAATTATGCCATTTGTTTCTGGTTATAATATTGTTTGATGGAAATTCATCAACTTTTTTTTTAAAGTAAAAATTCCATGATCCTAGGCAATTTGATTCTTGTCATTCCCAGCCATGTGAAAAATGGGCTGTTCCACGTCGGCAGCCCCCTCTATGGAAAAGCTTTGTTCTAGCTGGCCAGCGAACAGAGTCTCCGTGTCAGCAGAGGTGTCAATGTCACAATCCCCCAGCTACTGGCAAGTCTCTAAATACAGATGACTGAATAAGAAGCTCGCTAGCTAGCTAGCTAATCATTAAACTGCACAATGAGTGTGGAAAGGTAACGTCTGCAGGCTAGACAAGTATGGACGTTACATTCACAGAGGTGCAACATGTAGTCACCATAAGAGTTTAACTAAACTTGTAATTCAGTCTCAAATGTTAAGAAAGATCTGGAGCTAGCCTCTGTATAGTAGGAACCATTGGCTACCATTCCATAAAAGCCTCTGGAAATTTGTCTTGACATAGTGAGAATTCACATATAATATCAAAGTTGGGTGTCTCATGAAGCATCTACAAAAAACTGAGTGAAAATTAATACTCTTAACGATTAGTAAACCTAGTTCAAAAACGGGTCATTTTGCTATTCAGTCCATTTCTCAAGACAGCGTGAGCGTGGTGTATGGCGGTGTGACTCGCCACTCCCTCGATTTGAGTGACGTCTCACTGGCTCCTTGAGCGTTAGTCACAGCAATGGCGCAAGGGTCAGTCCAGGCCGATGTGTTCGAGCCGTCTGACTCAAGCCGCTTTCCCAACCCCCCCAAAGCCAATTTTTTGTCAAAAATTCTAAGTCAAAGCGAAGGCTTGAATTCGCGCGTGTATTTGCGTCTTCGCATTGACTTTGTCCGTCATCTGTCCTGCGAAAAATTTGTTTCACGTCCAGTGTGCAAGCAGCTTCAGAATCAGACGAAGCAGCTCCTCTGCCGTCTGGAAACATGATCCAGCCAGTTACGGAATGGTATTTTGTTGCCATTTTTGTTATTACCGAATTACTGCATCTCTGCTAAAATTCAATGTTCGCAGGGATACACCCAACTTCGGCCTGATGGTACTGTACCTTTAGCTAGAAATGTACAATATTACTGCATCGTAATTAGCTCACCAGTCAACCGGTTCCTCTCAGTGAAAATAATTTACATTCAGTAATTTTTTACCCTCAAGTATGCATGTTGTGAAATCAACGCTCACTGACCAATAGAACTACATTGTGCTTGCAGGTGTTCGGGTGGAGAATGCCACATGGTGCCACCAATGGCAGAAAAAATATTGTTTTAATTTTTATTGCTTTGTGCAGTGAGATACGAGTGGGATTATTAAAACCGTGAACGCGCACTTCAGTCATGACTAACATTTACTTTTTTCTGACGTGTACAATGATGCTGGATTTGTTCTTTTGAGTGTGTTCAATAGCCGACATAAAGCCAAACAAGAAATAAAAAAAGCTACGGCATCACCAAAATGGCATGGCTAAAGACATGAAAGAAAAAAAAGCATCATTTGCACTGTCACTGGTCAGCAATTGGCTGTCTGTCCGATAAAGGAAAACAGGCCCTGTTGCTCACCGACCCCGCTTGCAGCAGCCGCGAATGACAACTGTACCTCAAGGGCGCAAAAACCCGGTCACAGCATGCACAGGACAGATAATGAGCAACCCAAACTCGTTGAGAGATAAGGGTCTTATGCTGCGTTCATACCGCTATGTTGAATATGGTGAAATTACCGCTTACCGGTTGCGAAAAAGACACACATGGAGAGCTTTCATTTGCTGCCAGTCTGTCACGGGCGACATCATGGGCAATAATAAAGATATCAAAATATTAAATTAACTTCCCAATGACAAAACGACAGGACCATTGCAATATGGATATACAACAAACTCTGGGACATGAAGGTTAATAATAAGTTTCTCCTTTTAATATTTGATAAAACAAACATGAAAATAAACATACTTTTCTGTTTAGCTCACGATGTGTTGGTCTGGCCTCATCTTGCTCATGAGTGGTGAAGATTGATCTGCTGAATTAATCACCAGTTCACCGCTTGTGATCACAGGTTGTAAGGTGATTTGAACGCAAGTCACTGCTTGTGTTCTGAGGAATTGAACCATTTTTACAAGCTAGTTTGAACGCAGCATAAGACATTTGAGCCAGAACGGAAGTACCATTCCACGCTAAGGGAAAACGCACCCGAGCACATGTCCCGTTCAGAAAATCATTTGCTGGTGCGTTTTGAATGGAGCTAATACAAACATACATGAAAGGGGAAATAGCAGGCGGCAGACATATACGCGGAAAAACGGATGGACTGATAAATAAATGGAACCAAATGGCTACTTCTGGACGATGTTTCTCGAGCTCAAAAGAAGCTTGCCTGGGCGGTGCAAAAAGCTTTTATTTCAGTTAGGGGTGGGACAAATTAGTTTTTTTTTTCATTGGTTTGGCTTATTATGCAATAACCCACTTAGAAAACCACGCCCAGTTGAACCGCAGTAAGAGGATAGGTGCTAAAAATTAAATGACAAAATCGCGGATTTGAATTGGACACCATTTCTAATATTTTAGTATGTTTACTACAATACACATACAACCCCAAATAACGTAGTTCATAGGTTTTTGTGAAATTGGGTTTTCAGAGGCTTTAACTGCGCATTTGATGCCAGCACTGTACTGACCCAGGTTAGTAGCATAAAGTGTCACAACCCTCATGTTAATTTATTTCTTGTCTCCTCCCATCCAGCAGCTTGCGCTTTTAGACATATTTTCTCCCGTGACTGGTAAACACCCCAAGTGTGTTTTCCGCCAGCTGTTGTGCATTCAGATTGTCGATTTCCTTCCTGTGTGTGGGCATATACGTATATACCCCTTAGTCTGACAGCATAGTTGCTAGACTCTAGCATTTGCTAGACAGTCGTAGCATCCAATCAGTATCTTGCAATTAAAAGTTTACCGTCTTTGGAAGGAAAATCATAATCTTTAGCGATAGTAATAAACAGAGGTCTTCCTTGTCTAGTTTATAGGAAAAAGCTCCCGAGCCCTTCTCACAGTCTCCAGGATTGGGGACCGCATTCCTGTTAATCAGTTAGTCCCTCTGCCAAGTTGATCAGGAGCGAGCTCCTGAGCCTTCCACAGTCATCAGGGCTGGGGCCACATTCCTGCTTAACTGCTCCTTCCTGCCATCGTACAGTTCAGCCCCGACAAAGCGTGCACTCAATTTGGCTGCCATCCTGGAAAGCCTCCGGCCGTGCTTTGGCTATGCCCACACAGCCTCGCTTGTAACATCATAACTGAACTGTGCGACTCTCCTTT
This sequence comes from Gymnothorax reevesii, assembly GCA_029721435.1. Lineage (NCBI taxonomy): Eukaryota > Metazoa > Chordata > Actinopteri > Anguilliformes > Muraenidae > Gymnothorax > Gymnothorax reevesii. The sequence continues at coordinate 65,788,559 of CM056574.1, read as the reverse complement.
GTGTTCTGTCCCACTGTCTACTGTTATTACTATCACTCCAGATACAAAAACTTGAAAAATTGAGTCCCCTTTAAATGTTTGAAATCCACAAAAAAAAATTCATATTAGACACAGATGCAGTTTTTGATTGGTGATTTCATTTATTGAAGGAAAAAAGCTATCCAACCCTATCTGGCCCTGCATGAAAGAGTAATTGCCCCCTTAGTTACCAAATCAAGCAATTAAATAATGTCAATAAATAATTGGGTTCAATTTCACTAGACACTCCCAAGAATGATTACTTACAGCCCTGTAAAATCAAAACATCAATTAAATAAAACCTGTCTGGCAATGTTAAAGGCAAAAAGTGGCATATGATACATTTTAGAACAGATGAGAAAAGTCACTGAAATCTTTCAATCTCGAAAGGGATACAAAGCCATTTGTGACTCCAACGTACCAGTGAGCAACAAATAAAGAAAACCTGGAGCAGCAGTTAACCTTTCCAGGAGTGGCCAGCCTACCAAAAGTCCTCCAAGAGTGAATCAATGATTCATCCATGAGGTCACCAAAGAACCCAAACTATCATGTAAAAAACTGCAGGTCTCACATGCCTCAGTTAAGGTCAGTGTTCATGATTCCACATTAAGAAAGACACTGTGGGCAAAATTGGAATCCATGGGAAAGCAGCAAGCTGAAAGCCACTGATAATTCAAAAGAACACATAAGCTTATCACACATTTGCTGAAAAAACATCTCGATGACCCCCAAGAATATTGGTATGATGTTCAGTGGACTGATGAGTCAAAAGTGTTACTTTTTGTAAGTCATGGGTCCTGCTTCATCAGCCATATAGCTGTCACAGTATTCCACAATGAGAACATCATACCAACAATCAAACACAGTGATGGTAGTGTGATGGTCTGGGGTTACTTTGTGCTTCAGGACCTGGGCGACTCGCTGTAGTTGATGGAACAATGAATTTTGTTTTGAACCAGAAAATCCTGAAGGAGAAAGTCTGGCCGTTTGTGATCTAAAGCGCAGTTAGGTTATGCAAAAGGACAATGATCCGATGCACGCAAGCGAGTCCACCTCTGAATGGCTCGTAAGAAACAAAATGAAGCTTTTGGGGCGGCCAAGTCAATGCCCTGACTGAAATCAGATTGAGATACTGTGACACGCCGTTAAAAAGGGAGTTAATGCTCAAAACCCACAAAGTGGATGAATTTTAAAAAAAAATCTGCAAGAGCAGGACAAAAATCCTTCACAGCAATGTAAAAAATGCATTGCCAGTTACCATGAACATTTGATTGGCACAAACTATCAACAGCTATGAAAAAAAGAATTGAGGATAAAAAAGATTTCCACATGATGTAGGTTCTGAATAACACTTTACCGTCAATAAATGAAACAATCATTTGAAAGCTGCAATTTGTGTTTACTCCCATTGTCTTAATGTTCTATTGAAATTATCTGGATTATCTGAAATGCTTAAATATGATAAGCAAAAAAAGAAAAAAACTAATTAGGAAGGAGCAATTTTTTTTTTCACAGCACTGTAGTGTGAATACCATTTGTGGACTATATTCACTGTGTTTCACTTGAACAGGTTATATTTAGTGTCTTTCCCAGGTGTGGTTTATATTGAATACATCTCCTCATATTCAGGTCATTATTAGTTCATCTCTGTCATGTATGAATTAACTTCAGTGTCTCTCGTGTATATTTAACCCCTTTGTGCAGAAGCCAAATTTGGCTATTTATGGGTTACCCACTTTAATGCCATATAATTCAAGATTTAAGCTTCACAAAGAGGAAAAATGTGGCTCAATTCAGGGAAGACACTTACAGCATTTAGAATTACATTGTATTTCAGTTTATTTTCATGATTTTGGTAGAGAAAATGAGCAGCAAATATAAAAAATCTTCATGAGAATTCACCATTGAAATTGCAAAAAAAATAATTCTGACGATTGAAAAACTGCTGGGGCTTAAAACTATACATTTCTGGTATCATAAACGCCTTGAGCACAAGTAGAATTCATCTTCAACATTACATTCTAGATTACCTACATGCTATTAGCCAAATTATACAGCTACCCAAGTGTCTCCCCAAGGTCTCAAAATGATTTGCTGTCAAATCATTAAAGAAATCATGTATTTAACACAATTAAAGCTTTAAGGCATGAAATTTAATAAGAACGAATGATTTTCTGGTTGAGTTTAGTATGAATTTATCAATATCAGTGCAGTTGAATATCAGTGGTCACCAGTAAACCTCTCCAAATACGAAACATGCCTTTTCTCCATAATAAAGTTTAGAGTTTTGGCCATTTTTCTTCAAAGCCAGCACTAACACGCATTAAATAAACTGCTAATTAAACGGTCAGAACATTCACCCTGTAATGAAAGCTACCAGTCCCCTCTTCAAAGCTCACGAACCCATTTCAACACTTATAAGGAGCAAGTACACCCCACTAACTCAGTAATATCTGAATTCTGAAATATACCTCATTTTAACTGAACAGACACTCCACTTTCAGGGAATATCAAATCCATTGCCTCTCCCGATTCAAAAGAAACGTGCAATGAACGTACCGGGGGTCCACACCAAAATGCACGGGCAGTTCGCGTTTTAAACAGGAAAAAAACCTCGACATTCGACTTTGTTGAGTACATACACTCCTCATCAAAATCTTAAGACCAGTTAAAAAATTGCAAGAATTTGCATTTTGCACTGTTGTATCTTAAGAAGGTTCTAAGTAGAGTTTCAAAATGCAAAAAGAAGAAATGGGAACAAGAGACCAAATGTTTTGAGCAGGCAATTTATTGAAAAGAACAATTTAACTGAAATAAACTTTTGATCAGCTGATGAACAGCCTAAGACCACATCCTTTAAAAGCCCATATCTGTGGAAAAAATTTGGATTCCATGTCATTTTCTGTCAAGTAATCACACTGTCAAGACCTCTTGATGGGAAAAGCAAAAAAACTCACTGCCTTCGAACGTGGCAGCATTGTTGAGCTGCATAGACAAGGCCTCTCACAGCGTGCCATCGCTGCTGAGGTTGGACGCAGTAAGACAGTCATTTTGCATTTCTTAAAAGATCCTGAGGTTTATGGAACAAAAAAATCAAGTGGTAGACCCAAAAAAATCTCACCGGCTCTGAGCCGGAGGATCCGAATGGCTGTCCGTCAAGACACGGGACGATCCTCATCCCAAATTAAGGCCATTACTGGTGCTGACTGCAACCCAATAGCCATCAGACGGCATCTGCAAAGGAACGGCTTCAAAAACAAAAAACGTCTTCAAAGGCCACGTCTCCTTCAACGCCACAAAATTGCCCGTTTGGCCTTTGCAAGGGAGCACCAAACATGGGACGTTCAAAGTTGGAAGAAAGTTTTATTCTCTGATGAGAAAAAATTTAACCTTGATGGTCCTGATGGCTTCCAACGCTACTGGCATGACAAGGAGATGCCACCTGAGATTTTTTCAACACGGCACAGCGGAGGGGGCGCCATCATGATCTGGGGTGCTTTTTCCTTCAATGGAACAATGGAGCTCCAGGTTGTGCAGGGGCGTCAAACAGCAGCTGGCTACGTGGAGATGTTGCAGCGGGCATCCCTCATGACTGAGGGCCCTCGTCTGTGTGGTGATGACTGGGTCTTTCAGCAGGACAATGCTGCAATTCACAATGCCCGTCTGACAAGGGATTTTTTTCAGGAGAATAACATCACTCTTTTGGATCATCCTGCATGTTCCCCTGATCTAAATCCAATTGAGAACATTTGGGGATGGATGGCAAGGGAAGTTCACAAAAATGGACATCAGTTCCAGACAGTGGATGCCCTTCGTGAAGCCATCTTCACCACTTGGAGCAACATTCCTACAAGCCTTTTGGAAACTCTCGCATCAAGCATGCCAACACGAATTTTTGAAGTGATCAACAATAATGGTGGAGCTACTCATTACTGAGTCTGTTTTTGAGACTTTAATTTCTGTTTTAGGGGTTTTTTTGAGCTATGGTCTTAAACTTTTGATCAGCTGATGAACAGCCTATTTTAGTTAAATTGTTCTTTTCAATAAATTGCCTGCTCAGAACATTTAGTCTCTTGCTCACATTTCTTCTTTTTGCATTTTGAAACTCTACTTAGAACCTCCTTATGATACAACAGTGCAAAACGTAAATTCTTGCAATTTTTTAACTGGTCTTAAGATTTTGATCAGGAGTGTATACATTCCGAAACTGAAAAAAAAAAAAACAAACAAAAATAGCAGCCTGACCTTTCTCGTGAATCCCTCCTCCAGAGACATTGACTGTATAACATAGAGACCGATGTATCCAGTAGCAGGAACTCTCCGGTCCTGTTTCATTCGAAATAATTCCAATAGAGCATATCGTTCTCATTTAAATCCTGTAATGTAACTGAACACTTCAAGGCCAGTTTTGCGAACCGATTTTCTATAAATCCCGTCTATTTTAGCCGCGTAATGTGCATAACGTAGACAGGATACAACCGAGCCTGCTGATACGCATTGGTTTGTATGCTCTGTGTTTGTCCAATCAATGTGTTTCACTTACTCTAAAATGTTTAAACACTCGGGAATTGGATAAGAAACGAGCCAATCAATACATTGTTACCAGGGAAACTTCACGAGACCATGAAGTGTAACTCTACAATTACGCAGAAGAGCTTGAGTGTATGGTTGAGTGATTGGCTATCAACGCCAGTACTCGGGTGGATATAAGGAAGCGCTGGATTTATCAATGAAGGAATCTACGCGTAAATCCACAGTAGGGAACTACACATTTTTTTTGTATGGGACAACTGTAATAGGCAATAGAATGTGAGAGAATCAATAGCATGTTGATTTTTTTGCCTCAGAAAACTGATTTTTCTGAACCACTAATTGGAATACTGTTAGCTCACTGTGGCTAAACTGGTTGCTACAAAGGATAACGATTTTTTCTGTGTCAAGATATCGTTTTTTTAAACTGCTGAATCGACACTATGGGCAAGGATACTGACCAGTTTGCACATCAGGCTTAGCTGAGGAGTTTAATTCATGCAGCTCTCGAAAAACAGGGAGTGGAGTGAACTTCACCGTATTCAGAACCGTGTTCGAGGTCTGCTTGCTTGTGAACATTCAATAACTGATCCGGGGGTGCCATCTAGTGATCGAGTACAGTAACAGCGTAGTTCCAATTTGCAGGTCTATAGACGCGGGCATCTACATCTGCAGAAAGGGGTTAATGTCTCATATATGCAAGTAAAACTGTGTCTGTCCCATTCTTGGTTTTTATTCAGTGTCTCTTTCATGTTTGATTTACTCTCAGAGTCTCTCTCTCTCGTGTATAAGTTACAACCCCAGTAACAAAAAAGTTGGGATGCTGTGTAAATTGTAAATAAAAACAGAATGCAATGATTTGCAGATCTCATAAACCCACATTCTATTCACAATACTGTAGAACATAGACTACATATCAGATGTTGACAATGATACATTTTACCATTTCATGAGAAATATTAGCTCATTTTGAATTTTCTGGGAGCAACACATCTCAAAAAATTGGGACGTGGCAACAAAAGGCTGGAAACGAAAGTGGTACGAATAAAAAACAGCTGGAGGAGCATTTTACAACTAACTAGGTTAAATGGCAACAGGTCAGTAACATGACTGGGTATACATAGAGCATTTTAGAGATGCAGAGTCACTTAGAAGTGAAGATGGACAGAGATTCACCAATCTGCAAAAAACTGCATCAAAAAATTGTGGAACCATTCCTGAAAAACGTTCATCAATGTAAATTTGCAAAGACTTTGAATCTACAGTATATGATATCATCAAAAGATTCAGAGAATCAAAGAGAAATCTCTGTGTGCAAGGGACAAGTCCAAAGGTCAATATTTGTTGCTTGTGATCTTCGGGCCCTCAGATGGCACTGCATTAAGAACAGACACGATCCTGCTCTAAAGAAGAAAGCCATATGTGAACACGATCCAAGAACGCCACCGTCTTCTCCGGGCCCAAGTTAATCTAAAATGGACTAAGACAGAATAGAAAACTGGTCTGTGGTCAGATTAATCAAAATTTGAAATTCTTTTTGGAAACCATAGATGCTGTGTCGTGCGGTCTAAAGAAGAGAGGGACCATCAAGCTTGTTATCAGTGCACAGCTCAAAAGCCTACTTCTCTGATGGTATCGGGTTGCATCAGGGCCTATGGCGTGGGAAGTTTACATAACTGGGAAGGCATTATCAATGTTGAAAAGTATGCAGAGGTTTTACAACAACATATGCTCCCATCCAGATAACGTCTCTTTCAGGGAAGGCCTTGCATATTTCAGCGAAACAGTGCCAAACCACATACTGCATCCATCACAACAGCATGGCTTCACAGCAGAAGAGTTTGAGTGCTGAACTGAGATTTGCAAATCATTGCATTCTGTTTTTATTAAAATTTCACACAGCATCCCAACCTTTTTTGGAATTAGGGTTGTACATTGTGTTTTTCTAACATTTACGAGTTACGTTTAGTGGGTCTCTCAGGTACGGGTTATATTCAGTGTCAACCATTTTCACTGTTTCAGTCATAAGTATGGGTAATTTTCAGAATGTCTCATGCGTAAAGGATATATTCAGTCTGTGTCTCATATACTGGTTAAATTCACCGTCTCTTGCGTGTCTGGAATATATTCAACATCTCTCATGTTTTTGGGATATTTGTTCCGTGTGTCTCTAACATATATGGGTCATATTCAATGTCTGATACCCTCCTGAAATACATTCAGTTTGTTTCTCACATGAACAAGTTATATTAGGTGTCTCTCACTTGATATTAACTGCTCAAAAATTAAGGGAATACTTAAATCACAAATCAGATCTTGAACAAATGATTCAAGTTGAAAATCTATACTGTATATTATATAATTTGTTAAAAACAAAATGACATGACAACGGTCAATGGAAACCAAAATTATCAACCCATTGGGGGCTGGATTCAAAATCACCCCAAAAATGAAAGTAGAAAATTGGAAGTTGCATGCTCATCCAACTAATGTAAATTTTATCACAGCAACTCATAATGTGAATCAGTAGTGTGTACGGCCCCTACGTGCCTGTGTGCTCTCCTGACATCAGCGAATGGTGTCCTGGGGGATCTCCCCCCAGACATGCATCAGGGCATCAGTGAGTTCCTGTACAGTTCGTGGCGGTACTTTGCAGCGTCGGATAGACAGACACAAAACGTCCCATCGGTGCTCGATTGGATTAAGGTCAGGGGATCAAGAGGTACAGTCAATGGCATCAATGCCGTCACCCAGGAACTGCCGACCCACTCTAGCCACATGAGACCCAGCATTTTCCTGCTCCAGGAGGAACCCAGGACCCGCAGCACCAGCATAAGGTCTGACAATCACTAAGGATTTCATCCCAGTATCAAACAACAGCCAGGGTACCGTTGGCTGACGTGAAGGTCTGTGCGACCCTCCCCCTCCAAGGATGTCTCCTCAGACCATCACTGACCCACCCCCAAATCGGTCATGCTGGATGATGTCACAGGAAGCACAACGTTCAGCAAGGTGGCTCCAGACTCTTTCATCCCTGTCACATGTGCTCAGTGTGAACCTGCTCTCACCTATGAAGAAAGTGAGGCGCCAATGCTGGACCTGCCTATTCTGGTGCTCTTTGTCAAATGCTAATCGAGCGGCACAGAGCTGGGCTGTGAGCATAGGTCCCACTAGAGGTCATCAGGCCTAATTCCACCCTCATGGAATCCGTCTCTTACAGTTTGGTCAGAAACACGCACACCAGTAGAGCTGGAGGTCATCTTGTAGGGCTCTGGCAGTGCTTCTCCTGACATGGGGGTAGGGATCCTCCTCCAGAAAGAGCCACTGTGGGTGCAGGCTTTCACACCAACCAAGCTGCTACGCTTGATATATTCAGTGTCCCTCACATGTATGGCATATATTTAGGGTGACCCATGTTTGGGTTATATTCAGTTATACTCAATGTCTCTCACTCGTAAGAAAGATATTCAGTGTGCGGGTTATATTCAAAATCTCTCATGTATGGGATATATTCAGTGTCTCTCTCATATAAGAGATATTTTCAATGGGATATATTCTTTGTGTCTTTCACATGTACAGGTTATATTCAGTGTTTCTCTCATGTATATGTGTCATACTCAGGGATATACTATACAAAGAGACATTAAAAGGCAACTAGCAACAATGCATAAAGTTTTGTGCAAATAGTGCAATAAGGAAAAATTCATTGATATCTAAAGTAGAGTATTAAGCTCACAAATGGTGAATTCTAACAAATGGGTAAGTCAGCAGACCACGTGCCGTCAGCGACAGTCTCGTACATGAGCCACTCCGTAAATGTTCCACAAAAAGGAGTGTGAGCAAAGAATTGTTGTTTGCACAGCTCAACATTAACCTTAGCTATAAAAATCCTGACTGAAAAACTTAGCGTTTTTGCGAAACTTCATGATGCCCCAATTGACACAATAAAACCGGGATCAGGTGATTGGAATGCTGGTGGCTGGAGGGAGTGCAGCCAGAGCTGCGACACACTTTAGTGTGCATTATGCCGCTGTTTCATGTCTACAAATGCAATCTAGGCGGACATAAAGCACCCAAAATCGACCCCAGCTTGGGCAGCCACGCGTGACCATGCATGCGCAGGACTGTTGCATTCATGTGACGCATCTCAGAGACCGCTTTCATCCAGCAACCTTGACCACAGCCGAGGTTCCCGGAAGACGCGGAAACCATCTCAGCTCCAGCACAGTGTGAGGACGGCTCCGGAATGAAGGCATTTGTTCATTTACAGCACGTGTTGGTTGGTCCTGAAGGATCTCAGACAATGTTTAACCCCTTGCGTACGGGTTTGTATTCGACTGTATGTCCAAGTGACCGGCGTACATGCAATACATACAAGGCAGTCAGGCGGGACCCTCATATGTGCGAGCAGATGATCCGTTTCCGCGGCCGGGAACCACATATCCGTGGATGCTGGATGGTGTGTGGTATCAACAACATGTGTGGTAATGCAACAGTTGCGAGGCGATTGCTGTGAATGATTTTGTACCAATACTGGGTCAGACTAAAGAAGTACCTGATGGCTCATTGGTTGTGTATCCTGATCTCAAGATATAAATTTTGAACATCCGGGCATTTCAGTCAAAATATACAGGAAACTGCCTCAATTGGTGTATATAAGCCAATAAGCCTCAGCACATTTGTCTCTCTTATCTTGCAATCCGACAATCAACAATCAACTGAACCAAACTCTCACATCTACTTTGGTCATTTTAAGCTGCGTCACGACAAGTGTATCTTGCTGATCTGTTCACAGCCACCGAGTTCGGCCATGAACCGAGAGTCGCCAGCTCCGAACAGATTCCTTGGAGGAAACTTCTTGGAGAGCCATCCACCCACGGCAAAGGCTCAAAAACCATGGAAACAGTGCATCGTCTGTTCCAAGAACAAATTTAACGGTGAGTCCTGGTTCAGATGTGACACTTGTGAAGTTAGTTTGCGCGCCGAACCGTGAAATGAACTGTGCCACACGAAACAGGTGTACTGGAATGTGACTGAGTGATTTTGTATATTTTTCTGTATTCATTTATATGCTGTAAAAAATGAAGCATAAGAATTGAAGCACCTATTACTAAAACCCCATAAGTCACACTTGACTTGACTTGTGGGGTTTTAGTAATCAGTGCTTCAATTATGTTTCTATTGTCGTGTTTTGCCATCATCCAAAAATTATGGATAAAATACCTTTCCTGGCAAACATCACAGCAAACAGGTGAGGAATTAAATACTTCCTTGGCGATCATCACAACAGACTGCCAACAATCCCACCCACGGCAGCGGGCCCGCATACTCAAATCAGGCCACTGTGGTCAAAAGAGCAATCTGCGCATTTGCAGTTCCAGGTATGCGGATCTGCAAGCCAGTGTGCGTATGTGTTTCCTGTACACAAGGGGTTAAGTAGTAGGTAAATGTCAAAGTAACATACACATAAATGGCAGGACCCAACGATTTGCAGCAGAACATCGCCCAAAGCATCACAATGCCTCCGTTGGCTTGACTTCTTCCCATAGTACATCCTCATGCCATGTCTTCACTAGGGAATGGACGCACATGCACCCGACCATCCACATGATGTAAAAGAAAAGGCCATTCATCAGATCCGGCCACCTTCTTCCATTGCTCTGTGGTCCAGTTCTGATGCACACGTGGCCATTGTAGACTTTTTTGGTGGTGGATAGGAATCCAGGCTTCCTAACCGGACTGTGGGTGCGCAGCCCCATAAGTAACAAACTGCAATAGACCGAGTGTTCTGATGCTTTTCTGTCAGAACCAGCATGAGATTTTCGACAATTTGAGCTACAGTAGCTCTTCAGTTGGATCGGACCACAAGGGCCAGCTTTCCCTCACCACACATTTCAATAAGCCTTGGCCGCCCATAAACCTGTTGCTGGTTCACCAGTTTTCCTTTCTTGGACCACTTTTGATTGGTACTGACCACTGCACCCCACAAAGTGCAGTTTTGAAGATGCTCTCACCCAGTCACCTGGCCATCACAATTTGGCCCTCAAAGTCGCTCACATTCTTATGGGTTATATTCAGTATGTTTCTCACATGTTTAGGTTATATTCAGTGTGTCTCTAACATTTAGGCATTTGTTTCTCTTACAATTACAAGTCATTCAGTGCGTATGTAGCGTGGATGAGAAATGTTCAGTGCCTCTAGCGTACAGAAAATATTCAGTGCATCCCACTTACACTGCTAATATTCAGTATCTATTGTGCAGGTTATAGTCCTCGCATTATTTTCCTCGGCTATGGGTAATTTACCCTGAGTCAGATCTAAAAGGTCAGGGTGCATGCATTGCTGCCTGAGGGTGTTTTAATAAACACAGTAAGCTTGTATGGAAACTTTGACTGCAAATAAGCACAGCCAGACTAGATCTCGCTATGCGTATGAGTTTACCTACGCTCTTAACACCACAAATCATCCAAAAAACACTACTTTTTTAATTTATTTACGAGTCTCTAAAGAGTGAAATTTACCTCGATAGCCTCCGCCCAGAAACCCCTGCAGTGCACCATATTTTGCAGCTTTGGCTGAGAGAGGAGCGGGAAAAAAAAACATTTTCAATGAGTGCATATACACCTGTGCGTGCCTGTACACCTCCACACAAAGGAATGCAGTTTGCCTGGTTTGCTGATTCCGTTTGTTTAACTAATAACTAGCTCACTGGCCCATTTCAAAAAAGCACCTGTTGCAACAGGTGAAATCTAAATGGTGTCATTCACAAACAATTATCTGAGTTATACTGAGAAGGGTAATGCCGCTACACGTAATCAGGGAACTTACAGCAATAATACTTCACATTGTACTTCATTTTTGCAGCCAACATTCATTATTTATTGTTCTGTGGCACATTTCATGTCATGGACTATATTGTTAAGGGCACAAGGATGTATGATTCTGTGCTGTGTTCGTGAAGCATGCAGAACAAATCTTGTTCATGGCAACTTTATTGCTGGTGTGGTGATTAAAGTAGTTGCACCACAGAAAGGAAACGGTGAGTCTCTGACCTTGTTGTGGAGACAGACCTGCACCTCCAGCCCCATAACCTTGAAAAAAGATGCAGAGTTTCAGACATTGTAGGTTTTATAAAGTGAATAGACAAATGCAGGAGGGCTGGTTCGTAGTCATGTACACGGGGTTGTGTCAGGGAATCCAGGTAGGCACACAACTACCAAAAACTTGAAAAACAGATAATGCAATATTCATATCACAATCAAATGTCAGTAATCACACCACTTATCAGAAGCACTGGATTTACTCCAGAAAGACTCATGGAGACACCTGTTCTGTTCTCTGCAAAATCTCTCTCTCTCTCTCTCTCGGAGTGCATGCTGGGAGTTGGGGGTGCGTTTGGTGAGAGTGTGTGCTGAGAGTTTGGTGCGTTTTTTCTTCTTTTTTTTTTAACTTATTGCACTTGCTAAATTATTTTTCTATGTAATTTTCGTTGGCATGTTTCATTGGTGCTAAATTACTTTTGATAAGGGTAAGTTGGGAAACTTTTGTTAATTTTCCTGGGAGGCGGGACGGCACTGAGGGAGACACTGTGTCTCTCTGTCCGGCATGGGATAAAGGTTGTTCCATCAGAGGCAAAAATAGCCGTCGAGGATGTTCTAGCAGCTGGAGAACAGGTTGGCCACAAAAATTTGTTGCATGCTTCTCACATGCATAAAGCTGTTGTAGCTTTTTTGAAGGAAGAGCGTTTTGTCGTTCAGTTAATTTCTAGTGTAATTTATATTAATGATGTTTTCACGCAAGTTTCCCCATTAACTGTCCCCTCCACATGGATTCCAGTGTCGGGGGTACGGCCTTTCATCCCTAATGAAGCGTTGGAGCGAGAGCTACAGCATTTCAGGAAGTTCTCAAGTGGTTATAAAACTGTCAGTTTGGGCTGTAAGTATCCTGGACTTAAACATGTTCAGTCTCTTTGAAGACAAGTTTTAATGTTTCTTAATCCTCTCACTCAAAGCTTCAAGGTGTCATTTCGTGTGAAATTCGAAGATGGATTTTACATGGTATACGCTAGTTCTGGGAATATGAAATGCCTTGAGTGCGGTGATGTGGGACAGAAACAATTGTTTTGCCCTCATTATGAGGAAAGTGTGTGAAGTGTAGATATAGATATGGACAGTGCCCCGCACTCACAGGCTGATCCCGGGGAGAGGACTAGTATACAGGTATCGCAGACACAGGTTTGTCAAGTGGAGAACAGTGCTTCCCAAAGGGCAGAGTCTGAGAAAGAAAATGAAATTGCAACAAACATTCCCACTGGCGAGGGAGAGTCCGTAGAATTGATTCCCGTTGTGAAAGCAGATGTTTTGTCCTGTGGTAGCGGGGAAGCTTGCGGGAAAGGCATGAAGCGGCCTGCTCGGTCTCCTGTAATGACGGACGCGAATGGAGATTTACCGGAGAAGACCGGGTCAACTCAGAATAACGTGAACAGTAAGGCTGAGGATGTTGAGATTGAATCGGACTCTGACAGTGCGTCTGTACAGTCGGACACACAGTCAGAGCTGTATACATTGGAGCAGGTTAATGATTTCTTGGATAAAACGTTTGAAAAATCTGTCAGGGTGAAAGAGTATTTTCCTGACACGGAAAAGTTTATAAAGTATTGCATGGCTTTACAGAAAAAGGTGGGGCTGGACTTGCTTGACGAGAAAAAGAGTATTTGATTTCAAAAACATTCCCGCTCTAAGAAAGGCCACAGTGAGTCGGAAAGGGAAGGGTAAACCAGCATTAAATCTGAGTTAATAAAACACAATGATCATGCATTGCACGGTGGTCTGTCTGTCTTTCTGTCTGATTTCACTGCTTGCTTTTTTCTCTTCAACTTTCTTATGAGGGGGCTTAGAAAAGGCTCTTTGAATATGAACGAAGGGAGGGACGGTAATAAAAGAGCATTAATAGCAGAGGTGGCTCATCAGAAAGAGAGAGATGTTTTCTTCCTTTAGGAAACTCATAGTGACAAAAATAATGAATTAGATTGGGGGTTATTTTGGAGGGGCCTCATTTATGGTGACAGTTTTAGCGGAGGTGTAACTGTTCTTTTTCCTCCCAATCTAAATGAAAATATTATCTCCAAAATGTAATTAATGGCAGAGCTCTAATAGTTCGGGCGGAGGTTGAAGGTACAGTTTTATGCTTCGCGAACATTTATGCTCCTAATATTGGATCTGATCGGCTAGCCTTATTCAGAACACTAAGGAAAGAGTTAGGAAAGTATGGTCAGGAGTATATCATCATGGGTGGCGATTGGAACTGTAGTACTGAGTTTACATTGGATGGAGTGAATGAGGAGCCTCACCTGCAGTCATCTCAAAGTCTGACAAAGCTGCTTACTAACTTAAATCGGGTAGATGCCTGGAGTGTAAAACACCCTACTGCCAAGCAGTACACTTGGGTTAGGGTGGTGGACAATCGTGTTAGTGTAGCCAGATTGGATCGGCTGTACATTTCAGACGATCTTAGAGGTAGTCTGACTGGGAGTTTCATTAATCCAGTAGATTTCAGTGATCATCACCTCATTTTTATTCCATTTAATTTTTCTCTTCTGGTAGGAAAATAAAAACATTTTGGCATTTTAACATCAAATTACTCCAGGACGAGAGTCTCTCTCAGGTTTTTGAACATTTCTGGGCATTGTGGAAATGACTAAATTCTGATTCTGAGTCCTTGAGCCAGTGGTGGGAAATGGCAAAGGATCAAATTCCTCTGATCAGAGCTCGCTTCTTGTCAATCTAGGACTTGGGCATGATAACGTCTTTCTTCTTCAACTTGGAGAAGAAAACTATACAGAGAAAGCAGAAGTCCCATCTCAAGTTGCCTGAAAAGTAGGCAACAAGCAGTAGAATTTTATACAGAACTTCTACAGTGCAGAGGACTGCAATGACCCGTGTGCAGCTGAGCTCCATGAGGGGCTTCCTCAGCTGAGGAGAAAGCTGCATTGGATAGAGACTTGAGTATGGAGAAGCTGACTGCAGCTGTGGAGCAGGTGGCCTCAGGTCGAGCCCCAGGGATCAAAGGGCTGCCCATAAAATTTTACAAGAGATTCTGGGACTGGCTTGGAACTGACCTTTATGAAGGTACAATGGACTGCACAACTGGCATCATGCAGGAGGGCAGTGCTCTGACTCCAACCAAAGAAGGGAGACCTGGCCCTTCTAACGAACTGGAGATCGGTGGAACTTTTGTGCACCGATTACAAAGTGATTTCCAGGGTATGGACAACCTGTTCTTAATCAGAGACATTTTAGATATTTATCAGCAGTATACCAAGGACATTGGAATTTTGTGAATCGATCAAGAAAAGGTTTTTTATAAGGTGTTGACCGTGGTTTTTTATTCTCTGCTCTCAGAGCCTTGGGCTTTGGTGAAAATTTTATAGCATGGGTTGATTTATTGTATCATGAAGCAACTTGTCTGGTTAAGGTGAGTGGTGGGTTAAGTCAACCTATTAGTGTTGGAAGTGGTATTAGACAGGGCTGCCCCATCTCCCGCCCCAGAGTGCGAGTAGTCTCAGTAAGCCAGGGCTGAGTACTACTTCCCACCGTGGGGCGCCTGAGCTTAATAAGAGCAACAGAGTTCAGAATGTCAGTACAGGTGACGTTAGAAAGTGTAATAAGCTCTTCATGATCAAAGCAGCATGCAAGAGCATTGTTAACAATGGACTGTTGAGAGGATTAAAAAAGCATTGGTGAAGTGCATGGCTGTAGATGCATTTATGGAGCGAAAACAACTGAACTTTGGTCAGACAGGCCAGCATCAAGAACCTCTAAATTACTGACCTGGGCCCGTACTCACAAAGCATTTTATTGCTAGAAGTAGGTCCTTACTGCTGGATTTAGGAGAAACTCTTAAAAAATGGGCGTGTCAGTCATAAATTTAGGACTCCTAATTATTTTTGCAAAGTGTTATTCACAAAGCATTCTTGGCCTAAAAGTAGCCCCTAAGTCTGGGAGAGCTTAAAAGTAGTCAATAGGACTCCTAACTCGTTAAAACCTATTCACAAAATGGCTTTTGCTGTTGAAAGACGGAATGACTTGGAAATTCTGAATGTTGCGCAGTTGCTGAAAAGATCGGATCAACCAAGGAGGGATTTTATTTGTTGTTGACTTGGTAAAGGAGAGAATTAAGTCTGCAACCATGAGAAGCAACCAAATAAGCCTCGAAATAAAATGTTAGACATTTCGTTACTTGACCACCGGAAAAATGCAACTTTGCAAAGCGGAAAATTTTTATTGTCACATAAAATTCACCATTTTTGCTATATCTTTGGAAATATTTCTCCAATTGACATGAAACTATGGGCAACTGCAAGGTCATGACCTCACAACGTGCCACATGATGACATCATACCTGTATGGTTCAATATATTGCCACCAGGTGGTGCTTTGTAATGGAAAATTACCATTTTGGCCATATCTTCAGAACCACCTGAAATTCAGTTCAAATGCAATTCTATTCAAGGTCTATTCAAGGATTGGGGAATTGGAGGATTGGGGGCGTTCGAGGATATACCCCCAGCCGTCGCCTCCAACGGCATAAGCCTAGTTCTTGATTAGAAAAGCGGCAAACATTATCAATTCACCGGTCCAGATGAGTGATTTCAGGAAGCCATGGCGAGAGGCAGACCAAACGGCTGGAATATGACCATTGATAGGGAAACCAGCAGACAGGGACCCACATAGTTTGAAATAAGACCCACGATGTTCTGTACAAACCAAGGGTGACGTGCAATCCCCAGACCAACACATCGTTTGTGAACCTCGCAGGGCAGACTGAACAATGAATCCAGCAGCAGGAGTTCGAGAGAGAAGAAAATATAAGCCATGGCGAAGCAGTGAAAATGCTGCAATATTACCAAGTTGGCAAGTCTCGAAATTGATCCAAATAACTCCTCTGAATCGAGCTGATGAGCTATACTTTCATTGTGATGGCACTGAAAGGTAATCCAAAAGTACATTAAAACACTAGCTTGGTTACACACCGGAGAATAGCGGCAAACAGACACGCCAATGTACATTCTACCAGAAACTTGCATCTGTTGGCATTCTCCCATGGCAGTGTACCTAGTTTGAATACAAACGTTTGTACATCTGAATGTTAATTGTCTTTCTTGTTTCTCCTTGCTTTTTGTTCACATTTCTGCCTCACATTTAGACCTTTATACCTGGATAGGCCTGCGGATATCCCCCGTAGCCTGGTACAGCGACACCTGTTGGAGAACATGGGTAGTACAGTCACAATCACTATTGCACAATCAGGCAGACCAAGTGGGTACATGTAGTATGTGGGAGGAATGTGTGTCTGTCTGAGTATATGTACCTGTTTGTATAACTCCGAAATAGTTGGGACGAAGTGTAAATTGTGAATAAAATGCAATGACTTTCTGATCAAATAAGCTAGTATGTTATTTACGATAGAACATAGATAACATTTCAAATGTTGAAACTGAGACATTTCGTATTTTTATCCACAAAATGAGCTTATTTAAAATTTTCTGGCTGCAACAGGTCTGAAAAAAGTTGGGACAAAGGTTAAAAAATGGCTGAAAAAGCAATTAATATATAAGAAAATCAGCCGAAAGAACATTTTGCAAGTACTTAACTGGCGTCAGGTGTGTAACATGATAGGCTATAGAAGGGATGTGTTCGAGATGCTGAGTCTCTCAGAAGTAAAGATGGCCAGATGCTGTCCAACCAGTGAAGGCTTGCGTAAAAGAATCGTGGAATACTTTAAAACAATGTTCCTTAACGTCAAATTGCAAAGTCTTTGAATGTTTAATTATCGACAGTGCACAACATCATCAAAAGATTCAGAGAAACAGGAAAAATCTCTGTGCATGGGGGACAAGGCCGAAGATCTTTGCTGGATGCCCGTGATCTCCGGGCCCTCAGATGCCACTGCATCACTCACCAGCATAATTCTGACATTGACGCTACTAAAGGGGCCCAAGAATACTTCAAGAAACCACTGTCTGTAAACACAGTCCGCTGTGCCATCCACAGATGCCACCTAAAACTCTATCATGCAAAAAGAAAGCCATTGTTGAGCATGATCCAGAATTACCGCCGTGTTTTGTGGGCCAAGTCTCATTTAAAATGGACTGTAGCAAAGTGTTATGGCAAACACTTTGTGGCAAAGTGGCAAAGGCCTCACTTTGAACCCTTTAAAATTAAGAAATGTTGTGCCTCAGGGTTCAGTTCCGGGACCGTTATTGTTCACCATTTATATTACTAATTCTTCTATGCAGATGATACCCTTATTTACTGCTCTGCTCCAACACAGCATCAGGCTCTCTGTAATTTACAGGATGCTAATAAGAAAATTATTCTTAAATCCTGAAAAAAGGATTTAGTAACATTTAGTAATGTTTAGTAACTCAAAGACTAGACCACGGGACTTGCCTTCTATAATTACGTCTCAGGGCGACGTGATTGAGCTTGTTTCATCTTACAAATATTTGCGTTTCTTAAGCGATGTCTTTTTAGCTTCACTTTGAGCAACTTTTCCAGAAGCTGAAGGTGTGTCTGGGTTTTTACTTCAGAAGTAAGTCCTGTTTTTCATTTGCTCCAAAGAAGAGACTTGTTGCTGCTTCTTTCCTGCCCCTGATGGACTGTGGTGATGTTTCGTATTTGCATGCATCTTCACAATGCCTCTATTCTCTGGATACTGTATATCATGGAGCATTGAGGTTCATTACAAATCTTAAAGCTCTAACTCATGATTGTGACCTGTATTCTGGAGTTGGTCTGCCTGCGTTGGCTATACGAAGAGAAAATCATTGGCATGTCCTTATTTATAAAGCAATTCTTAATTTGCTTCCCTCTTACTTATGTGATTACATCAAGTTGAGAAATGTTGGAACTTACAGTCTTCACTCTGTCTCTCATTCACAAGACCTATTTTTGCTGTCTGTTGGGCCTGAGGGAGCTGGTTTCTTTACACCTTTTTAAAAGCAGACTGAAGGTGTTGGAGGATGATGCATCAGATTGTAGATGCTTTGACAGCTGATTTTTTTCTGATGTGACACTGGATATGGTGATCTGTTTTTTTATCATTGTTTTGTAATTTTGTCTGTAACTATGTCCAATGACTTGCTGCTGACTTGGCCAGGACACTCTTGTAAAAGAGATTTTTCATCTCAATGAGGCTTTCCTGGTTAAATAATTTTAAATAAAATATAAAGATTTTAGAGCAACATATGCTCCCCTCCAGACGACATCTATTCCAGGGAAGGCCTTGTGTATTTCAGCAGGACAATGCAAAACCACATACTGCAGCTATTACAACACCATGGCTTCGTAGTAGAAGAGTCCTTGTGCAGAACTGGCCTGCCTGCAGTCCTGATCTTTCACCGATTGAGAACATTTGGTGCATAATTAAACGAAAAGTCTGTCAAAGGAGACCCAAAACTCACCAGCAGCTGGAAGCCTGTATTAAACGAGAGTGGGATCAAATTCCCAAGAAACTTGTCTCCCCAGAGCCCAGATGCCTCCACTCTGTGTTAAAAAGAACAGAGGAGACAGAGCTGCCGGATAGCTCACTTGGTAAAGCATTGCGTTGTGAAGCAGAAGTGACTATCATGTTACGGGTTCTATCCCCGCCTCGTACCAGCCGGCAGTGGTCGGCAGCTTTTTCAGAGTAGAGCACAATTGGCTATTGGTTTCAAATTGGGAAGGGACTGCCGGGAAGTGAAAATAATAGTTGCCATGTTCGTTGCTCAAGCGCTTCCTGTTGGCCAGACTGGCGCTCATTAGGAACATTCTAAGCCTGTTCATGTCTGGGTATCCTCTGCCCTCGTTCTGAGCTTGCGAAGATTCAACCGAGTGTACAAGAAGCAGTGGCTGACAGGTGCGTGCTTCGGAGGAGAGCCGTGAACTGTCTACACTCTCCTGAATTCACAAGGGGTCCCATACAAGCAAGCCTTGTACATAGTTCTCCAATTAGGCATCCAAGATTCGGGTGGGATTAGAGATGCCAAATTATTAAAAGGAAGAAGAGGGGATGCTACACTGTGGTAAACAGGCCCCTGTCCCAACTTTGAAATGAGCTCATTTTGTTGTAAACTTTCCCTGTTTCAACATTGGCTATGTTATCTCTGTTCTATTGTGAATAAAATACTGGCTGGTGTGATTTGAAAGTCATTGCGCTTTGATTATATTCACAATTTACACTTTGTCCCAACTATTTTGGAATCGGGGTTGTATATATGGTTGTGAAATATTTGACCCACCTGCTGGATATCCAGTTCCCAAGGACCCATAGCCTGTGGAAGATCAGTGGAAAACAATTACAACTCCAATTCCAAAAAAAGAGACTCAAAAAAGTTGAGGCAATTTAGGACTAATAATTTTGTGACAAGTGGCATATTTAAGGTAACCTGAAACAGTGAAACATCACAAAAAGACCTGAGTTTGCCAAGATATTCATGGATTTGACACCAAGGGACTGGGCACAAGTCCTTCGAACCGATGAATCCAAATTAAAAATTTTCTCATCCAAACACAGAACTTGAGTTGGAGAACAATTCAAAAACAATGGTTTAACCCCTTCAGTAAAACATGGAGGTGTTATGGTTTGGGGGTTCAGTCTGCTCGAAAGGAACCACTAATCTCATAAAAATTGACTATGGATCAAAAGAAGTACCACAGCATCCTTCTGAGGCATGCATTGCCATCTGGAAAGAGAATGAATGGGCGGGTGTTTTATTTTCAACAAGATAATGACCCTATACACTCTTCTAAAATATACAGAAATCATTTCAAATGGAAAGAAACATCTGATGACATAAAACTCATGACTTGGCCTGCTCAAAGTCCAGACCTTAATCTAATTGAGCAAATCAGTTGTAACAGAATGTCTTTGGAATGAACTTCAAACCATATGGAATGGTTTAACAAGTAAGTAAAACAAGTAAGTGAAAATTATACCTGAACGATGAAATGCTGTAATTAAAGCAAAGGATGGCCACACTAGATATTGACTTTTTCTCTTGAAATAAAATAATTATTTTTGTTTTTAGTATATATTGCTATCCGTTTACTTATTTACATCTATCTGATCTAATAGTATATGAAATAAATACTTGAATAATACTATTGGATTTCAGATCAGAATAATCTGAACAAACCTTACTCTACTTGTGCGTAGTTAAGAGTATAAAGTACACCAATAAAGGCTTTATCTCAAAAGAGATGGTTTGAGACCAACCAATATGCCTGAAGATGTGTAGGCATCTGATCTATCACTTGAAGAAAATTGCTGCCTAAAGTCAAATCTGTAGGATTTTGGGAATTTCACCTTCTTCAACGTGAAACGTAATTAAAAGATGGAAGGTATCTGGTTGAATCTTGGTGCATTAGGCAAGACCAACAAAACCATGTCTGACAGCACATGACCTCTGATCTCTCAGACGTCACCTTCTTTAAAACCATTATGTGACAGTAATGAATATCACTACAAGGGCTCAGAAATACTTTGGTAAACCTTCATCAGTCAAGACTATTCACTATTGCATCTCCAGATGCAAATTAAGCTGTACTACACAAACTTGAAGCCATACATCAACGTTGTTAACCCTCCGATTATGTTCAAAGTAATAAACATTTTTTTGTTTGCGGTCATTTTGATCCCCACAATGAAAAACTACATGAGATGTTTGTAACTGAAGGTAAAACTAATCTCCTCTTAGCTCATTTATGCCTCTCTACTGACCATTTTAAGCCAAATAAATAAAACACGACTCCCCCACCCTCCCCTTATGCACCAAGTACCGTTTTCAATATAGTAGGTGGTGAACAGACTATTCAAATCAGCCTTTTTTAAATTTAATTAGCATTGTGCCAAGTTGTTAGGAATCAGGGTTGCATTATTACCATTTAAAAACACTACAAGAAAAGCAAAATGTGAGAAATTTTAAAGTCAACTATACCTGGTTTAGGGGGTTTTCCAGCTCCCAGACCCACACCAGCTGGATATCTCACACCTGAAAAGTGAGACAAGGGTTGAGTTTGAGAGCATGTATGCATATATGCATTATAGTATATATTTATAGCCTTAGTGAGAAGAACTGTGTGTGCGCGTGCAAGAGTTTTTGTGTGTAGGTTGATGGGTGTGTGCACGCATGTGTGAGAATATACATTATGTATGCCGGTGTATATATGTTGTAAGTGGGCATGTACACTGCATCTGTGTGTGAAAGACGAAATGTATTGTGCAAGCAAATATTTGCTGGGCACACTCATGAACGAGTGTTTCTTAGTGTGTTTGTGTGGAAATTGCATACGTGTGTGTGAGTGTGTGTGTGCGTGAACAGGCGCACACTAGTGTGTGTATATGGGTGTATATGTACCTGTGTGCGTGTGTGTGTGCAGACAAATAGGCCCGTGTCTGTGTTTGTACTTCTGTGCATTAATGGAAAATGTACATGTATGTGTGTATGTCTGTGTGTGTATACTTGTGTGGAAATGTGTTCTCCTTTAGAAAGAACAGAATTTCTGAATTCCTGAATCCCAGGAGAGGGGTGTCTGAAATAGCTTCCAAGTCGCACCCTCCTCCCCTCAGGGAGACAGGAAGCGGGGAATGATGGCATTTCCTGACCAACGATCACGCTGTTGGGGATCCACTGTTTTCAGCACAGTGATAGCTTACTGAATGATCGCTCTCTAGGTTCCTGCATATTCCACTGCAGTGACAGGCAAACTTTTCATATAAGTGAAATAACCACTAACCCACACAAACCCATACACAAACATGCATCCACAAATACAAACACAAACATCATGGTTCCAAATGGGGTTACACATTACCCCTAGTGAAAGGCAGTACTCTAGCCCCACAAACTCCACCA
Source organism: Gymnothorax reevesii (assembly GCA_029721435.1). NCBI lineage: Eukaryota > Metazoa > Chordata > Actinopteri > Anguilliformes > Muraenidae > Gymnothorax > Gymnothorax reevesii. The sequence continues at coordinate 65,766,115 of CM056574.1, read as the reverse complement.
ACTCCTCCAGCCCCTGAGTAAATACAACTCCAAATCCAAAATAGTTGGGACAAACAGTAAATTGTGAATAAAATCAAAAGGCAATGACTCAATGACTAGCCAGTATTTTATTCACAATACTGTAGAAGAGATAACATATCAAATGTTAAAATTTTACAATTTTATCCACAAAAAGAGCTCATTTCAAATTTGATGACTGCTACAGGTCTCAAAAAAGTTGGGACAGGGGCCAGTTTACCATGATGAAGCATCCCCTCTTCTTTTTAACACAGAGTGGAGGTGTCTGGGAATTGAGGAGACAATTTTCTTGACTTTAACTGTTGGAATTTGATCCCACTGTTGTTTACTACAGGTTTCAAGCTGCTGGAGAGTTTTGGGTCTCCTTTGACGGTCTTTTCATTTAATTATGTGCCAAATGTTCTCAATCGGTGAAAGATCAGGGCTGCATTCCTATCTGAAAAAATGCTTGCTTCGTCGTATTCACTCACCCTCCAATCGAGGGGGGAATCCCCAAAATATCCCGGATGTAAGATGGCTGCCACTTGTAGGGTCGTTCTAATCCAGTTTTGCGGAGGGAAGGGCATATTTTCATCTGCTCAAGCCCTCAATTATCCTCCCTCAAACAAAGCCAACAACGAACATCCCTCCAAGCTTTGATATTGCCCAGAATGCTTTGCTCATTTTCCCTCGGTCAAAATTTCATGTCCGCCATTTTTTTCTTCTGGCAAAAGGAGGAATTGTGGCAGAGAAAGTACCATACAAATGTAATAATTGTGTACGAGTAGTGTTTAATTATGACAGAGTTATATGCAAATAGCGAATTGTGAAGGGCATCGATTTCACATTATTTTTTTAAGCTTTTGACTTTCCGTTCATTTTTTTGTAGCTAGCCTATAGCATCCGCAAGGACTGTTGTGGAGCTAAAAGCTGCTTTAACACCGTACAAGAGACGAGTATTTTGCGTGACAGATTACATTCAAAGTAAATGCAAAGAAGCGATATTCGCGTCTTTACAATGACTTTGAATGCAATATGTCTGCGAAAAATTTGTTTCGCGTCTGGGGTGAAAGCAGCTTTATTTTCCCATTCAACAGTCACAAGTGCTGCAGCATTCAAATGAGCATGCCGTCCTTTACTTGCCATAAACATGCGATACGCTTCCGCGTGAACTGTAAAAGGTAAAACGTACAGCCAACTAACTTAGTCGGCTCCATGGTAACACAAACTTCCCATTGGCTTGATGACAAATGTCGAAGTGCAGAAGAAACGCAGCGCGGGTTGTTCCAATCCGATTTCCCATAACCCTCCCCCGAAGTCCCCTCTATTGCCCTCTCTCGCTCGGGAAAGGCTTACTCGCCTTCTACATCACTCGGAGGGCTCACTGGAGTGGAAGGAAGAAGTGAAGGGAGTATCTTATTTCATATTAGAATGCAGCCCAGGACTGCAGGCAGGCCAGTTCAGCACACGGACTCTTCTACTACGAAGCCATGCTGTTGTAATAGCTGCAGTATGTGGTTTTGCTTTGTCCTGATGAAATACACAAGGCCTTCCTTGGAATAGATGTCGTCTGGAGGGGAGCATATGTTGCTCTAAAACCTTTATATACCTTACAGCATTCATGGTGCTTTTTGAAACATGCAAGTGTCCCATAACCTATGCACTAATGCATCCCCATACCATCAGAGATACAGCCCTTTGAACTGAATGCTGATAACAGGAGGGGTGGTCTTTCTCCTCTTTAGCCCGGAGGACACAACGCCCATGATTTCGAACAAGAATGTCAAATTTGGTCTTATCTAACAACAGGACACTTTGCCACTTTGCTACAGTCCATTTTAAATGAGCCTTGGCCCACAGAACACGGTGGCGCTTCTGGATCATGCTCAACAATGGCTTCCTTTTTGCATGAGAGAGTTTTCGGCGGCATCTGTAGATGGCTTGGCGGACTGTGTTTACAGACAGACATTTCTTGAAGTATTCCTGGGCCCATTTAGTAATGGCAATGACAGAATCATGCCGGTGAGTGATGCAGTGGCGTCTGAGGGCCTGAAGATCACAGGCATACAGTAATGGTCTTCGGCCTTGTCCCTTACGCACAGAGATTTTTCCAGTTTCTCAGAATCTTTTGATGTTATGCACTGTCGATGATGCAGCCTTCAAAGATTTAGCAATTTGACATTGAGGAATATTGCTTTTAAAGTATTCCACAATTTTCTTTTTACGCAAGCCTTCGCGAGTTGGAGAGCCTCTGGCCATCTTTACTTCTGAGAGACTCAGCCACTCTAAGACATCCCTTCTATAGCCAATCATGTTCCACACCAGATGCCAGTTCATGTAATTACTTGCTAAATGTTCTTTCAGCTGTTTCTCTTATATATTAATTGCTTTTTCAGCGCTTTTTTGCCTGTATCCCAACTTTTTTGAGACCTATTGCAGCCAGAAAATTTGAAATGAGCTCATTTTGAGGATAAAAATGTAAAATCTCTCAGTTTCAACATTTGAAATGTCATCTATGTTCTATTGTAAATAACATATTGGCTCATTCGATCTGACTGTCATTGCATTTTGATTTTATTCACAATTTACACTTCGTGCCAACTTTTTCAGAACTGGGGTTGCCAATTAAACTAATTAGTTGTAAAATGCTCCTCCAGCTGTTTTTTATTAGTACCTTTTATTTTTCAAGCCCCTGTCCCAACATTTTTAAGATGCGTTGCTGCAAATTCAAAATCAAATTCAAAATGAGCTAATTTGGGCCCGAGCAGTGAACACAGCAAAGACCTTATTGAAATTGTAGAAATTATTCATTTATTTATTTTTAGCAAAAGAATCGCATTTTTGAGGGGCTTTATCATATTCGAAAACACGCCAATTTTGGTCCATGCATCAGTCGTAGTGAAAATTTATGTGTATTATGGTCTTCCAAGGTGGGATTACGTGTATTATGGTCTTCCAGACAGCAGCCTCCATGGCACGATCCAGTCATCATTGAAAGTTGTGGCGGTGGTGTGGCTTCGATTTTTCCAGTATTCGCCATTAAAAAGGAAGTTTCTGTAACTTCAATGTATATTGTCCAATCTGCCCCAAACTTCACATTTGATTAGAGTCCTGCCGTGAACACGTCTACATGACAATATAGCGTCATATAGCGCCCCCCAGTGGTAACGGGAAGTGACCTTTTTTTACTCTACCAAGTACTGATCCAACATAGTTGACCCCACCAACTTCATTCAACTTCTAAGACGTGCAGAATAAGTTGATGAAGTTTCATTATGAATGCTGGGAAGCTAGCGATCCCTCGCCATCAAATTACGTTTGGCTTTTTCATGGCTTTAACAAGTCATAACCTCATAATAATTGATACACACGTCAAGAACAGCAAGCACTTACAAATGATAGGGGTATTGCCGATGGGGGAGGGAGGGGGGGGGCAAAATGGCTCCATAATGCCCCCTAGAAACCAGCCTCTTTAACCAGGTTGCCACTATCCAATTGTTTTGAATGAACAGCTGCACCCGTCACCATCTCGTCACCACCCCTAATGTGCACAAGGGTGCGAGGGCCTGTTCATCGCTGCTTGCAGCTTTTATATTTTTCTTGAAATGGTAGAATGTCTCACTTTCAACATCTGATATGTTGTCTTTGTTCTACTGTGAATAAAATGTGGGCTCATGAGATTTGCAAATCATTGCATTCTGTTTTCATTCACGTTTTACACAATGTTCCAACTTCATGGGAATTGGGGTTTGTACTAAATCCAGTATAAGGAACTACTACAAGAACACTCCATGCTATTAACCATACACGCAAAAAACATGTTTTATTGCATAGGTGAAAACACAACCACAAAGCTACTGAGATGCTTATTTTCACAGAACTGCTCAGCAAGATCAGAACTACAGCTTTGGAAAATTGACTTTGAAAACACTGTCAACAGTGGGACTTTTAACATATGGACATATGAGTCAGTAAACCTCTTAAGCCCTGAGCCTCTGGCTCCAAAATGACATGCCCAAACTGAAATGACTATCTCTCTGCAACAACTTGGTCGATTTAAATAATCATAATAAAGGTAATAATATTTTCGCCATAGTGTCAAAATCTGTGGAAATATCACAGAGTCGGAGTAAATGAAAATAGACCACTGCATAAATGAAAGATCTTTTTGCACCAAACAAAGTTTTACTTTCATTATCTTGAAATTATTCCGTTACAGTCTTAAACCTTTAAAAAATTACAGTACAGAATCTCCCCATTATGTTTGCCAAAGTTTGTTCTAATCAAGTAAATCAGAGCAACATTAGAGAGGTTTTATTTTGGGAATGTCTAGGTGGCCTATCCAAATTAGCAGTGAGCAATTTCAGATTTCTTTGGTACCAAACTGTAAAACTGATTTAATTTCAGTTATATGTCAAGACAGGCATACAATCCATTTAATAACAATAATTGAATTAACTTATTTATTTATTTATTTTTTGTTTTATTTCTGCCAGTCCTGTATGCATTTTCCCATTAAATGAAAATACATACAAGAGAAATTAAGTCTGACTCCACTGGAGCAGATTCATTTTAAATAAAACAAACAAATAAACAAAATTAATACAAAGATAAGGTAAATAATGGTAAAATGTGACAACATTGAACACCCTAGAAATTACTTATACATGAACTATGACCTTGCAGCTGAAGTAAAAGAGCCTCAATTGAGCCTGGAGTCAAACTGCAGAACTCCAGCACTGCAGTTCAATGTCTTCACCGCTACTCTATGAGACTGGATAAATTCCATCTTGCCACATTGTAAGTTTGTATTTTTTTGTATATTTGCGCTTAACAGCTTGGATTCTTTCGAAAGACTACTTTGCAAAGGACTGTTAGCGGATAATTATACCGAAAATTCTTCAAACAAACCAGTCAAGCATTTATATTGTGACACATCATGTCAATGGCACATGGACTCTTAGCTCAAAGCACCGAGAATGCAAGGGTCTCTCGGGCTAGGTTTGTGCAATTAACATGTTATAGGTATCGTTGGAAACGTCAGAGCCCATAGAATCAAAAAACGTGCATGGATACTGGAAGATCTACTTTCAATACAACACAGACACATTGGGCTGATTTACCCTTGAGCACACATTTTTATTACAAAATACCAATGGTAAGAAAAATTTTTGCTCCTCTCTGTAGAATGTAAAGTGTAGTCTATGCCTGCTGTTCTTTGAGTGTGGAGTTGGTTTAAAATGACATGGCTTATATCATTGGATTCTACAAACTTCCCTCGATGAGCTTTTTGCCGAGTTTCTTCGCGTAAAGTGGATAAGCGGCACGATGATCTTGGGATTAGGAAACATTCTGTATTCATTAGTTTGGGTTTAAGAGGTTAACTAATTTGCATGCTTATCCGATCTTGGCCTGATTTTGGGTTTTGCTTCATTCCTGGCATCATTCGCGCCAAGTGTTTACCAAGCCAGCTCCTCTCAAGCGAAACCTTACCTACGTGAGAAGGCAATCGCCCAGTCATCTCTATCTCACGGTAGGGTGGATCCATTGAATACGGAAAGCTACATGAGGTGGATGTATGTATATATACTCAGCAACAAAAGTTTCTGTGACACCATTTATGTGTATGTTATAAATGACACGCAAAGATCTCAATGCAATCAATATGTTTATTTAACAGGAGAAACACTGACTTTTCAGTGCCAACGTCACTCAAAACGAAAAATGTCATTTTCATGCGTCATGAAGCACTTGTCTGACGTCTAACCAATTGTGACCTTCACACTTCAATACCGGGTGTGACTTCCTCATGCCATGATGCAAGCAACGCATCTCCGGCGCATGGACTGAATCAGATGTGCCAGAAATTGCTGTGGGATGTCATTCCAAATCTGACGTAGACGTTGTCGCAATTCCTGGAGTGTAGCTGGCGGGTTATCCAACCGCCGCAAACGTCGATCCATCTCGTCCCAAAGATGCTCGATTGGGGACATGTCTGGGGATCTGGCTGGCCATGGCAGGACATTGACATGTTGTTGCATCAGATACTGCTGTACAATCCTTGCAACGTGTGGTCTGGCGTTATCATGTTGCAGCGTTATTCCGGGACCATGTTGCATCAAAAACGGTACCACCAATGGCCGTAGCACTTCATCGCGATATCTTTGACCTGTCAGATTTCCATCAATAACAAGCAAATCTGTTCTGTTTCTAGCCGTGATCCCTCCCCAAATCATGACACTACCACCTCCAAAACGATCAAATTCCTGAACACAGTTGTTGGCATAACGTTCTCCACGTCGACGGTATACACGTAAACGACCATCACAACGGTTAAGCATGAATTTTGATTCATCAGTGAAGAGTAAAAGATCCTACTGACGTTGGATCCACCGTCGATGTTGTTGTGCCCACTGTAGACGCAGTCGTCGGTGTTGTACTGTGAGTATTGGACGTCTTGCTGGCCAACGTGGGACAATGCCAAAATGACGGAGACGGCGACGGATTGTCTGTGCAGACAGTCGCCTCAAACCAGGTATCGTTCTTGCAGTTATGGTTGCAGGTTGGAATCGACTTCGGAGATGGGTTGTTCGAATCCAGTTGTCCTGTCTGGGAGTGGTTACTCGTGGACGGCCGCTGCGAGGACGGTCTCTGACATGTCTTGTCTGCTGATGACGCTGCCATAAGTTCCAATTGGTGTTTCGGTGGACATTCAGGCGATGAGCAACTTCCCTCTGCGAGGTTCCGGATTCAATCATCCCAATGGCTCTCCACCGATCATTTTCAGACAGTCTTGGCATTTAGAGGGTAGAGTTCCTGATCCGAAATGGCTGTGTTTTCGATAAGTGATGCTTCCGTCGTTCATCAGGCACAATGTGAACATTCCAAAAATTCTCCTCTTTTATTGCCATCCACAAGCATGATTTACGCACATTTTCACGTGCAAAGTCATTTTCTCGCATTTTCATGATTTCCATTTCAATGCTGTGTTTACGTGTACTGTTTCAGTCTGATATCACCATGTATGACAATTTTATAATTGCGTTATGAAAAATAATTAACAATATTGGTGTCACAGAAACTTTTGTTGCTGAGTATATAAATCCAACTGGCATATTACACATATTGCTTTCAAACTTATTATATTGCATCGGCTGCCTGTCAAATATAATGTAGACTTTAAGATATTCCTTTTTACATATAAAGCCTTGCATGACTTTGCAACTGCTTATCAAGAGTAATTTAATTTCAGTTAAGATAAATAGTGCCTACTGTTAATCTCAGGTCATCCAACCAACTCATGGCATAATGAGAATTGAAAATTTGATAGGGCACAGATCATCCCTTCAAAACAATTATTAGTCGTGACTTGTTCTCAATAATTTTAATAATTAACAATCAATTCATTCAGAGAGCATTCCACACTTTCAGGTGTTGCTAGTTTTTTAGAGAAGACGGCAATTATTCATTTGGATGCGTAATTCGGTGTATTTAAATAGTCAAAATTGCATACTTGTCAACTCTCACACACATCTTGAGAGTCTCAAGCTTTTTACAACCCCAATTCCAAAATAGTAAGGGCGAAGAATAATTTGTGAATAAAATCAAAGTGCAGTGACTCTCAGATCACATGAGCCAATACATAATTTACACAAGAACACAGATATTGTGAATAAAATACTGGCTGGTGTGATTTGAAAGTCATTGCATTTTGATTTTATTCACAATTCACAATTTACACATTGTCCCAAAAATTTTGGAATTGGGGTTGTAGTAGCATATCACGTTCTTGCGTCGTAGTCAACAATCTTACACATGAAAAGAATAGTGAAGATTGAAATTTTAAATTCAGCAAACAAAATTATATTCAATTGCCGAGTGCCATTTTTTAATCAATCCATGCTGTACTGAGAGTGAAAGGCGATATTTCATTGGTACCCGGATTAGTTATTATTCAATCATGCGAATTTCAGAGATTAAAGCGCGGAATTAAAATCTCTGTGCCTGGAAGTTTTTCAGCTTCACGTGCTTCACGGTTTTACCACTAGTAACATGGAAACCAATAATGACTGGAATTTTCACGCTTTTCTTTTCTCAGGGGTTGGAAGCTATGAAAAACTGTGTTTCCATCCAACTGTATAGCAAGTCTTAAGCACATTTTCGTCATCCACAGTTACGCGCTTTTGTTTCACGAGATAAGCCGTAGGTGGCGATAGGTGGCACTAATTTTCGAGCCGGTTGCCATTCTCTCTGCAGAAGAATACAGCACGCGATGACGCCAATAAGCGCAACAACAAGGAAAACAAATGGGAAAGCTGGTGGCGAAAATGAATGAGAGTAATCATATTAGCGAGTTAGCCGGCTAGCGCTTACGAAATCTTTAATATAACTGCTAGCACACCAGTGTAGCAAGCTTGCTAGCTAGCTAGCTTGCTTAGGAATAAGGTTACAGTTCGCTTCTGCTGTAATAACCACTAGCTTGCTTGCTAAAGTGATAACAAACTCTGTAACATTATAGCTAGCACACCACTGAAGGGAGGTAGCAAACTAGTTAGGTAGCTTGCTAATTAGGCAACAGTAAACCATATGCACGCTTAGCCATGGGGGGATCAGATTTTACTCGACATCGGTTCCTCATCGCCCTGCTCACACATGGGAACGTAGGCAAGCGAAACTGAAGTCAAGACATAACTTGTTCACTTACCCACTTCCACTAGAAAACTTAGCCAATTTATATCTAACTTAGTCTCGGGTGTGAATTGCCAGTTTAATGATATACTGCACTTACACAGCTGTTTTCTCAAAAAACTAAGTAGTTAGTTTACGGTAGGACTCCTTGTATTTTCCGGTTCAGTTTTTCTGAACATTAATTTTGCTTGTGCAAACTTTGTTGTTAGTGTGCAGCTGTCAAGCCATCTATACTGGAAAGAAACTTTACCCTCATGTAATCTCTACTTCGAGCCTAAACGTTAAAAAAAATGGGTATTCTCTGGAATTATATTCTCAGTTATATTGCAAGAGATCAAACTCATTTACGAATACCAAGATCATGCACAGCTTTAAAATTTCTTATAACTCAACCATGTACAGTAGGCTACATCCTTGGGCATGTCAGTGCCCGTTTAAAGTCTGATGTAGCCGTTGAGCGGCAGTAGCCTACATGTCAGCTGCATTCAGTCCATTAAAGAATTCATGAGTATGTTCATCATTTCATTTACTACTTATCAGCTTGTGTTTTACTTTAAAGCACCAATTGAAAATTGTGTTTGTAATGTACACATTCCAACAGAAAAGGCTATTTAAATAACTGCATTTTCGGCACGCACGGTACAAGATCCAGACTGGTATTTACTACTAGTCACTGAAAAAGCACTCAATTTTAGAACAGTGTCTCTGGGCAATAAAACTGCGGGACAGAATCCCAATTTGTGGGACGCTGGAAAAGAGACAAACATGCTGTGTGGTACAACATAAAGCGGGACACTTGGTCACCCTAACCCAGGGGTAGGGAATCTTCTCCAGAAAGAGCCACTGTGGGTGCAGGCTTTCATACCAACCAAGCTGCTACACACCTGATTCTACTAATCAACCTCTGGAATGTTTGATAATGTTTGATAGAATCAGGTGTTCAGCAGCTTGGTTGGTATGAAAGCCTGCAAACACAGTGGCTCTTTCAGGAGAAGGTTCCCTACCCCAGCCCTAACCCGAGCAGAAGAGGTAAAACTGCGCAATGAGTTCCATTGTTTTATATGATGAGATGTCTCCAAGTATTTTAGTGATCCTGATCTGGCACATTTCTTCCGCAAGGTTGACTGCTCGTCAAAATACTTTCAGGATTTAAAAATGTTTTGGATACTTTTGAACACAACTCCAGCTGTTTTTGAAGTTTCTTATTTGTTTTCTTTGCTTGTTTGCTTGATGCAAGCCATTAATTTGCCCCACATGAAAGGTCTTTTCTGCAAACGTGGGAAATGTTTTAAGAAATTTATATATATTAATACAGTATATTTAAGAAATAAAAGGCTGCAGACTGCATCACTCAGGGTTATATTAATGACCGCAAAAATAAATCAATGATTGGCTTCAAAGCATTTGCTTATTCAAATCCAAATGGTGATTTTTTTTTTTTTGACAAGCAGTTTATAAATGGAAGGAACATAAATGGAAGGAACACAGGTGATATAGTGATATATGAACATATGATTGAATTAAATTCAACATATGAAAGAGTGAGAGAGGAACACATAACATGAAAATATAAATGAAAGGAGCACATGTAACATGAAAATACGAATGACTGCGAGAAGATCACATGTAACATTAACATATGAATGACTATGTGAGGAACTCATGTAATGTTCAAACCCCAATTCCAATGAAGTTAGGACGTTGTGTAAAATGTGAATAAAAACAGAGTACAAAGGTTTGCAAATCCTTTTCAACCTATATTCAATTGAGCACACTCCAAAGACAAGATTAACTTTATTGCTTTTTTTTTAAAACATTCACTCATTTTGAATTTAATGCCTGCAACATGTTCCAAAAAAGCTGGGACAGGGGCATGTTTACCATCATCTGTCCTTTTAACAACACTCCATTAGTGTTTGGGAACTTAGGACACTAACTGTAGAAGCTTTGTAGGTGGAATTCTTTCCCATTCTTGCCTGAAGTATGACTTCAGTTGGTCAACAGTCCGGAGTCTTTGTTTTAGTATTTTGCGCCTCATAATGTGCCACACATTTTCAATGGGAAACAGGTCTGGACTGCAGGCCGGTCAGTCCATTACCCGCACTCTTTCACTTCAAAGCCACGCTGTTTTAACACATGCAGAATGTGGCTTGGCAATGTCTTCCTGAAATAAGCAGGGATGTCCCTGAAAAAGACGTCGCTTCAATGGCAGCATATGTTGCTCCAAAACCTGTATGTACCCTTCCGGCATTAATGGTGCCGTCACAGATGTTCAAGTTACCCATGCCATGGGCACTAACACATCCCCATACCATCACAGATGCTGGCTTTTGAACTGCGCTGAAAACAATCTGGATGGTTCCTTTCCTCTTTAGCCAGGAAGACACGAAGTCCATGATTTCCAAAAACAATTTGAAATGTGGACTTATCAGACCACAGCACACTGTTCCACTTTGTGTCAGTCCATCTCAGATGAGCTCGGGCCCATAGAAGCCGGCAGCGTTTCCGGGTGTTGTTGATATATGGCTTTTGGTTTGTATGGTAGAGTTTTAACTTGCACTTGTAGATGTAGAAACAAACTGTGTTAAGTCACAATGGTTTTCTGAAGTGTAACTGAGCCCACATGGTAATATCCTTTACAGAATGATATCGGCTTTTAAGGCAGTGCGCCTGAGGGGCCCGACAGTCACGGGCATTCAATGTTGGTTTTCGGCCTTGCCACTAACGTGTAGAGATTTCTCCAGATTCTCTGAATCTTTTGATGATATTATGGACTGTAGGTGATGAAATCCCTAAATTCCTTGCAATTGCAGGTTGAGAAACATTCTTAAACTATTGGAATATTTGCTCACACAGTTGTTCACAATGTGGCGAACCTCGCTCTATCCGAGCTTGTGAATGACTGAGCCTTTCTGGGATGCTCCTTTTATACCTGATCATGACACTCACTGTTTCCAATCAACCTGTTCACCTGTGGAATGTTCCAAGCAGGTGTTTTTAGAGCATTCCTGAACTTTTGTTGCCCCTGACCCAGCTTTTTTGGAACGTGTTGCAGGCATCAAATTCAAAATGAATGAATATTTCTATAGAAAAAAACAATAAAGTTTATCAGTTTGAACATTAAATATTTTGTCTTTGTAAGGTATTCAATTGAATATAGGTCGAAAAGGATTTGCAAATCACTGTATCCTGTTTTTATTTACGTTTTACAGAATGTCCCAACTTCATTGGAATTGGGGTTTGTATATATGACTGAGTGAGAGCGGAACACAAGTAACATAAATATTTGAACATGCGGAGCACATGAAACATCTGAGTATATCCTGTAAGTGAAAGGAACATGTAACACACAAACATGTCAATGAGTGAGTGAGGAGGACATATAACATAGATATACAGCATGAATGAGGGAAATGAGCAGACTTATAAAAGGGGGGCTTCCCATCCTTAAATGTGATTGGCTGAGCTGTGTTCCATGCCAGTATAAAATCAGTGTACCCCACTTTATTCTGAGGCAGACCACAGCACAAAATATCCCTTTGCGCCTGGCCTAGCAATCAACTACTCTGTGCTCAACTGACTTTTAGCTCGCTATTTCAGTGTTAGCGAAGTTTAGCCTTTTAACCCGCTAACTAGTTGGCCATCTACTTAGCTAACTATAGCGTTATAGAGTTCGATATCACTTTAGCTTGCTAGCGACATTGCTAACTAGCTCACTATTTCAGTATTAGCGATAAATTGTTTTTTTTTCTTGTATGTTTATTTTATGGGCTACGTGTAGGGTAACCATATCCATTGTAGTGAACGTTAGCTAGTTGACAAGCTGGCTAGCAAACTAATGCACAATTCAATATATTTTCCTGGACACCGGCAAGTGTGGAGGACTAAAGTTAATCTTGTTCCCTACTCTCGCTGCTGGTTGTAATGATATGGTCGATCTGTGCGAGTTGAGAACAAGGAAACTCTAAAACCGAAACAAACATAAAATTATTTAACAGGGCCTTCAGGAGACCGAAGGAGACATTCCAAATAGCCTGCTTCCATTGTATATCTGCATTAACGAGCCCAAATAGCCTGATGTGATCATAATGGCGCTAGATGAAAAAGCAATCTTAGCGTCTGTGTTGCTTGCCAACCATTCTGTCTGCTTGATCTTGCTAAGTAGAAGAACGAATAGTTCTCAATTTTATTGTTGCATTATAACCAATAAATTTTTTTTTGTGTGTGTGTTAATTTAATGCGATATATGTAGGATAATCGTTTTACAAAAGCAATAAGCCCCTAGAAGCAGTGGGTTACAGTGATTTTATAAGGGCGGAGGGGCACTGCTGTCATGGTTCTGGTCATTTTTTGGTCATGTTTATGTTCTGGTTTTGTGTTCTTGATTATTGTCTTTTATTTATTCTTTTTGGTTTTTTTAATATTCAGGTTTTTGGTTCATTCCACGTTTCAGTTCCATTGCACTTGTCTCCCCTGTCTTGTGATCCAGTTGGTTTAGTCCGTCTTCCCTGTCTGCGTGCTCACTGACTTCAGGTGATTTAAATGAAGTCCGGTGTTAAAGAAATTGCTTCGTATCTCGTTTTCTTCCTTCACCCTTCTGTTCTGATTACTAATAAGACTAACATTTGTGTTTTGTATTATAGTCTACTAACACAACTAACCATGTATATTTTTGATTACTAAATTACTAATGAGCACTATAGTTTAAGTTGTAAAACTGCACCGCTACTAATAGACTAATTCCCTCTTCGCCATCGCCCTGTTCTATTCTCCGCCCCTTTGCTTTCCGCCGTCCTCTCCCTATGTTCAGCGAGAATCTGTCGCACGTGCTTAATTACTTTCCTGCTCTTGTTATCTGTGCACGTAGAACTCCTGGACCGGAGCTGTTTAAATGTCATAGGCTGTTTGTGTGATTCCTGTCCATATTTCGTATCTCGCCAATTTCCGTGGTTAGGGTTTCCCTCATGTGATTCTCCCGATACAATTAGCCTCATTCCCCATAGCTGATCTCTGTATGGCATCTGACCTTTCCTGTGTGTATATTAGGAGTCTTTTCACTCACAGCTCTTGTCAGAACGTTGATCAATATTTCATTGTGCCCAGCTCCTTGTACGCCTTTGATTATTGTTTCTCTTCTACTGGACAGTCCGACCCTGATTCTTGCCATAGTCCTTTATGTACTGTTTTTGCCTTTCTGGATTTTGACCTATTTTTGTATGACCACGAGTTCTGTGTTTGGATGCCCTGTGTATGACAATTGGCTTTGCTCATTGACTACGACTTTTTTCCTATCGTTTTCTGTACCTCTGCCCATCTGTCTTACTGGTTCTGACCCCTGCCTGTCTAGTCAATACTGTTTTTGGATTTCATATTGTGGCTCGGCAATTCCTGTGTTTTCTGGCTTTGACTCGGACTCCAATAAAGGCATACGTTTTTTGGATTGCTGTCTCTCGCGTGTGGTTCCTGAACTGGACGGAACAACTACAGCACTCCGCTACGCGTCGTGCCTTAGAACGCCCCTCCGCCATCATAAAAATCACTGTAATCTACTGCTTCTCGGGGCTTATTCCTTTATTAACACATGCACATGTGCATGAATGAGTGGAAATGAGCACACTTTACACATGCACATGAATGAGTACAAAATATGACAACATATGACCATGTGAATGCTTCAGAGAGGAAAACACAAGAGGCAACCACATGTAAGATATGAGCATATGAATGAGTGAGAGACAGCACAAGTAACATTAACATGGGTACAGCTGAATGAGAGATAAGGGCACAAGTTATGTGAATAAATGAATGAGTAACAAGCACATGTCATATAGCATATTAATATATGAACGCATGAATGAGTGACAGAGGAACATACTGTATGTAACATAAGAAGACATGAATGAGAGAGAGGAAAAATAAACTTACCAGCAATGGGCTGAACTTGGCCTGTCTCAAAATACAGACAGAGAAATCAGGATGACATTTAAGGCCTCCTTATGATTCAAATTACACTATCTGACCCCTTCCCTTACACAACATTATGCTCCCTGATCCATCCTCAAATGCTCCATATCAATCTCTGATTATGCTTCATTATATGACTCTCCACAATTTTAACACTGATTTAATACAAAAAAGTATAATTCTCATGGAATAAAAAAGTACAAAAATGTATTAAAAAGTAATAAATCCCCAATAAACAATATGGTATTGATCAGAGTTTAAAAAAAAAAAAAAACTCCTATTACTAAAGGCAACAGATAACGATGGAGAATCCTCACCGCCAGCAGGTACAACCACACCTACTCCACCTGAGAATCAGACAGACAATAATTTTATATGTTTTTATATGATCATAGACCCACCCTGCTGAAAATTCCAGCTTTGACCAGTCTAGGATGGTCAGGCTGGTTTAAGCTGTGTTTTGGACTGTTTTAGCTGGTCAACCAGCCCTTCGCCAGCTGACTCCAGCCGAAAACACCAGCTTAACCAGCTTTGACCGCCTTCATCAAGCTATAGAGACCAGCTACACCAGTTATGACCAGCTAAGAGCACAGTTCAGACCATCTTAAACCAGCTTAGAATTCTAGCAGCCAGAACTCTAAGCTGGTTTAAGATGGTCTGAGTAGTGTTATTAAACCAGCCTGACCATCCTAGGCTGGTCAAAGCTGGAATTTTCAGCAGGGCAGTGTGGACTCTCATACATAAAAGAGCATCTTGCTTTTGAAACGTAGGAACTCAATAGATGCCATACTCTTATGGTAACTATGGTATGCATACATATGATACATGCAAGGTAACTCACACAGGTGATGACCCCATACCAACAGGATTCTTATAAAAAGTGCTATTGGGTGAGGTTTATCACAGGTTACCACTAGTAACATGGAAACCATTAACGACTCTGGAATTCTCACGCTTTTCTTTTTTCAGGGGTTGGAAGCTATGAAAAAATGTGTTTCCATCCAACTGTATAGCAAATCTTAAGCGCATTTTTGTAAATTCAGCAAAAGAGAATGCACATTTGTGCGTGTTACCATACACAGTTACGCGCTTTTTTTTCACGAGATAAGCCGTAGGTGCCAATAGGTGGCGCTAATTCTCGAGCCAGTTGCCATTCTCTCTGCAGGAGAATACAGCACGGGATGACGTCAGTAAGCGCAACGACAAGGTAAACAAATAGGAATGGCGAAAATGAATGAAAGTAATCATAATAGCGAGTTAGCTAGCTAGCGCTTATGAAGTTTTTAATGTTACAGCTAGCACACCAGTGTAGCAAGCTTGCTAGCTAGCTAGCTAGCTTGCTTGCTTGCGAATAAGGTTTCAGTTCGCTTCTGCTGTAATAACCACTAGGTTGCTTATTAAAGTGATAACAAACTCTGTAACATTATAGCCAGCACACCACTGTAGCGAGGTAGCAAACTAGTTAGGTAGGTTGCTACTAAGGCAACAGTACACCATATGCACGCTTAGCCATGGAGGGACCAGATTTTACTCGACATCGGTTCCTTGTCGCCCACCTCACACATAGGAAGGTGGGCTTGTAATACAGAAGTTGTGAGTAATCGTCATCATTTATTCGCATAAACTTGTTCACTTACCCATTTCCACTGCACTAAAGCACATTTATCTTACTTGATATGGCAAACCTCCTTGCTCAGAAAAAAAATTGATGTGTTATTTCGAGTTGATGCACATTTTGGGTATTTCCATTCAGGCTTTTTGAAGTGTATATTCAAAATGCACTTTAAAATGGGTGGTTGGAAACACGACTATACTACAAAAATACATTTCTAATGATGTTTTATTCAATTTAAACAAATTAAACATTGATGAAGCGCAATTGAATTGCCTGATGTGCGGAATGGGCCCCACGGAAATTTCAGAACAGTTTATTTTTTGGAAAACATAGGCTTATATTTGAGAAAACTATTTTCCTGTTCTACATATAGCCATTACTTAGTCGTCGATAGATTACATGTGGAGAGCAGCCGTGACTTTGATTGCCAATGGATAATTATTATAATTGTAAAACATGTTGATAAAGGAAAATGATGGAGAACAAGCCAGCTAGGATTAATAATTGTTGAAAAGGGATCTTCACGGCTGCATTAGCATAGTAAGCTTGAAAACTTAGCCAATTTATATCAAACTTAGTCTCAAGTGTGAATTGCCAGTTTAAGGTTATACTACGCTTACACAGCTCTTTTTTCAAAAAACTAAGTAGTGAGTTTAGGGTAAGACCTCTTGTATTTTCCAGTTCAGTTTTTCTGAACATTAATTTTGCTTTTGCAAACTTTGTTGTTAATGTGCAAGCCATCCATACTGGAAAGAAACTTTACCCTCATGTAATCTCTACTTCGAGCCGAAACGTTAAAAAAGTGGGTATTCTCAGGAATTATATTCTCAGTTATATTGCAAGAGATCAAACTCACTTATGAATACCAAGATCATGCACAGCTTTAAAATTTCTCATAACTCAACCATGTGCAGTAGGCTACATCCTTGGGCATGTCAGTGCCCCTTAAAGTCTGATGTAGCCGTTGAGGGGCAGTAGCCTACGTGTCAGCTGCATTCAGTCCATTAAAGAATTCATGAGTATGTTCAGAATTTTGTGTACTACTTATCAGCTTGTGTTTCACTTTAAAGCACTAATCGAAAATTGTGTTTGTAATGTACACATTCCAACAGAAAAGGCTATTTAAATTACTGCATTTTCGGCTCACACCGTACAAGATCCGGACTGGTATTAACTATTAGTAACAGAAAAAGCACTCAATTTTAGAACAGTGTCTCTGGGCAATAAAACTGTGGGACAGAATCCCAATTTGTGGGCCGCTGGAAAAGAGACAAACATGCTGTGTGGTACAACATAAAGCGGGACACTTGGTCACCCTAACCCAGGGGTAGGGAATCTTCTCCAGAAAGAGCCACTGTGGGTGCAGGCTTTCGTGCCAACCAAGCTGCTACACCCCTGATTCTACGAATCAACCTCTGGAATGTTTGATAAGGGCCTTGATAGGTAGAATCAGGTGTTTAGCAGCTTGGTTGGTATGAAAGCCTGCAAACACAGTGGCTCTTTCAGGAGAAGGTTCCCTACCCCAGCCCTAACCCGAGCAGAAGAGGTAAAACTGCGCAATGTGTTCCATTGTTTTATATGATGAGATGTCTCCAAGTATTTTAGTGATCCTGATCTGGCCCATTTCTTCCGCAAAGTGGACTGCTCGTCAAAATACTTTCAGAATTTAAAAATGTGTTGGATAGTTTTGAACACAATTCCAGCTGTTTTTGAAGTTTCTTATTATTTTTTTCTTTGCTTGATCCATGCCATTAATTTGCCCCTCTTGAAACACAGAAATGTCTTTTCCACAACTGTGGGAAACATTTTCTTCCAACGTGACTGTTTAAGAAATAAGAGGCTGCAGACTGCATCACTCAGGATTATATTAACCCCTTTCTGCAGATGTAGACGCTCGCGTCTATAGATATGCAAATTTATGCAATTAGTTACAGTACTTGACCACGAGATGGCACCCCCAGATCAGCTATTGAATATTCACAAGCAGGCAGAGCTAAAACGCGATTTAGAGTATGGAGAAGTTTCCTCCAATCCCTGTTTTTCAGGAGTTGCATGAATTGAACTCCTCAGCTCAGCCTGATGTGCAAACTGGTCAATATCCTTGCCCATAGTATCGATCCAATAGTTTTAAAAAATTATCACTTGCGACAGAAAAAAACTTAGTACTCTGTAGCAACCATTTTAGTTGTACGGCTCTTTCAAGGGGTATATGGGGTGATGTACCCTGCCTCTGAATCTATGTTCCCCAAGGCGATGCCGCTGGGAACATAGATTCAGAGGCAGGGTACATCACGCCATATACCCCCTTGAAAGAGCTGTACAACTTTTTTATCTTTCCGTTTTTATCTTACAGTGGCAAGCTATATATTGTGTTTAAATCCATGTAAAAGTGACTCAGCGTCTCAGCCAAGCGAACGCTGTCGAAGCATTTAAAGTCCACATCTTCTCCTTTTTCTGTTAGGTATTCACGCAACATAGACGAAGATAAGGTATTTGACTTTTTGGTATTTTGAGGGATCATTTTTGCACGTTTCTCAAGAATGTCGTCGTCTGTGTGACTAACAAAACGTTTCGATGCCATTTTGACAGCTGTCAAAAGCAGACAAAACGCGGTAAACAATTCAGATTTACGTTCCGTTACATCGGCAAACAAGCGGTTGAATCGAATTCAAGGAATTCGAAATCAGACTCTCACGGGGTATATGATTATATACCCCGTGAGACTCATGGGGTACATGGAAAAGAATTGTCAGCCAGTCAAAATAAAGGATTTTAACGTTAGGTAAGATAAAAATATTTGAACATGCGGAGCACATGAAACATCTGAGCATATCCTGTAAGTGAACGGAACATTTAATACACAAAAATGTCAGTGGGTGAGTGAGGAGCACATATAACATAGATATACAGCATGAATGAGGGAAATGAGCAGACTTATAAAAGGGGGGCTTCCCATCCTTAAATGTGATTGGCTGAGCTGCGTTCCATGCCCGTATAAAATGAATGTAACCCACTGTATTCTGAGGCAGACCGCAGCACAAAATATCCCTCTGCGCCTGGCCTAGCAACCAACTACAATGCGCTCCACTGACTCATTACGTTAAGTTTGTTTCAAGACTTTTAGCTCGCTATTTCAGTGTTGGTGAAGCCTTATAACCCGCTACCCAGGGGCTATGTGTGGGGTAACCACATCCATTGTAGTGAATGCTAACTAGTTGATAAGCTGGCTAGCAAACTAATGCACAATCCAACATATTTTCCTGGACACCGGCAAGTGTGGAGGACGAAAGTCAATCTTGTTCCCTACTCTCGCTACTGGTTGTAATGATATGGTCGATCGGTGCGAGTTGAGAACAAGGAAACTCTAAAACCGAAACGAACATAAAATTATTTAACAGGGCCTTCAGGAAACCGAAGGAGACATTCCAAATAGCCTGCTTTCATTGTATATCTGCATTAACGAGCCCAAATAGCCTGATGTGACATGATAATGGCGCTAGATGAAAAAGCAATCTTAGCGTCTGTGTTGCTTGCCAACCATTCTGTCCACTTGATCTTGCTTGGTGGAAGAACGAATAGTTCTCAATTTTATTGTTGCATTATTACCAATAAATTGTTGATTTTTTTTCTTGTGTGTTTATTTAATGGGCTATATGTAGGGTAACCGTTTTATAAAAGCAATAAGCCCCTTGAAGCAGTGGGTTACAGTGATTTTATAATGGCAGAGGGGCACTAAGGCACTCCGCTGCGTGTCATAGAACGCTTAGAACGCCGCTCCACCGTCATAAAAATCACTGTAACTGCTTCTCGGGGCTTATTCCTTTATTAACACATTCACATGTGCATGAATGAGTAGAAAATATGACAACATATGACCATGTGAATGATTCAGAGAGGAAAACACAAGAGGCAACCACATGTGAGATATGAGCAAATGAATGAGTGAGAGACAGCACAAGTAACATTAACATGGGTACAGCTGAATGAGAGATAAGGGCACAAGTTATTTGAATAAATGAATGAGTAACAAGCGCGTGCAGTTTAACATATTATACAGACAGAGAAATCAGGATGACATTCAAGGCCTACTTATGATTCATATTACTATCTGACCCCTTCCCTTACACAACATTATGCTCCCTGATCCATCCTCAAATGCTCCATATCAATCTCTGATTATGCTTCATTATATGACTCTACAGAATTTTAAAACTGATTTAATACAAAAAAGTATAATTCTCATGGAATAAAAAAGTACAAAAATGTATTAAAAAATAATAAATCCCTAATAAACAATATGGTATTGATCAGAATTTTTTTTAAAAACTCCTATTACTAAAGGCAACAGATAAGGATGGAGAATCCTCACCGCCAGCAGGTAAAACCACTCCACCTGAGAATCAGACAAACAGACAATAATTTAATATTTTTTTGTATGATCATAGACCCAGTGTGGACTCTCATACATAAAAAAGCATCTTGCTTTTGAAACGTAGGAACTCAATAGATGCCATACTCTGACGGTAACTATAGTATGCATTAATATGATACATGCAAGGTAACTCACACAGGTGGAGTTCGAGGATGTTGTGTGAATGGAGACGATTAGTTTCATGTTAAACCCTGTGTTGTTGTGATCATTCAAGCGAGCAATCTTAGCGCCCTCCAGAATTACTGGCACCCCTGGTTAAGATGTGTTAAAAGCCTCAAAATAAATTCAATTTTTATTGCAGAAGCATACTCTCACACTGAAAATCATAGAAATATGTAACCTTCAACTTACGTGAATTTTATGGGGAAAAATCCCTGACTAAGAAATAATTATTTTTCATAAAAGCACCTGTTCCACAATTATTGGCACCCCTAACAATTCCTAGGAATCAAATGTAAATTGAAGTATTTCTATCATTTCTACCGTAGTTTACAAAGTTGATTAGAGTATCTAGGAACACTTAAATAGGAAATCATTACTTCCTGTTTCCCTGGGGTATAAATATGATGTGACACAGAGGCCATTTCTCTTATCCACTCTTCAGCATGGGAAAGACAAAGGAACACACCATTCAAGTAAGGCAGATGTGTGTCGACCTTCACAAGTCAGGCATTGACTACAACAAAATAGCCACTCGCCTGCACCTGCCCATATCTACTGTCAGAGGAATCATTAAGAAGTTTAAAACAACTGGAACAGCGATGAACAAGCCTGGACGAGAACGCAAGGTTATTTTGCCACCACACACAGTGAGGAGGATGGTAAGAGAAATAAAAAGTTCTCCAAAGCTCACTGTTAAAGAATTGCAACAAATGGTAGCATCTTGGGGTCACAAATGTCTCCAAAACAACCATCAGGCATTGCGCCCACATGCAAACAAGCTGTTTGGGAGGTATGCACGGAAAAAACCTTTTCTCACTCACAATCATAAATGCAAACGTCTGGAGTTCGCTAAGCAGTACAGGGACTTCAACTGGGACCGTGTGCTTTGGTCAGATGAGACCAAGATAGAGCTTTTTGGCAACAATCACTCTAAGTGGGTCTGGTGTAACACAAAAGATGAGTATGTAGAAAAGCATCTCATGCCCACTGTGAAGTATGGGGGAGGATCGGTGATGCTGTGGCCCTATTTCTCTTCCAGAGGCCCTGGGAACCTTGTTAGGGTGCATGGCATCATGAACACTTTGAAATACCAGGACATTTTAAATCAAAAACCTCTGCCCGAAAGCTGAAGATGTGTCGTCACTGGGTCTTTCAGCAAGATAATGACGTGTGGCCAAATCTGCACAGAAATGTTTCTCCAGACAAAGAATCAAGCTCCTCCCATGGTCATCTCAGTCCCCAGACCTCAACCCCATTGAAAACATGTGGAGTGGGCTGAAGATGTCATGGTTTGGGAGCTTTGCTAGCTCCTTTTGTTACTCTCGCCTGGGACGATATCGTTTTGCTCACCGTCGGATTCCTTAGCCAGCTGGCATTGATTGGGGGCGTTGCCCGGACTCTATTTAAGCTCCTGTCCTTCCTTGTTCGTGTTGCTGGAGTGTCATTTTGCGCTTGATGCTTTAGCCGGTAAGGTATTTGAGGAGAGAGAGTATTGGCAGGATCTTAGCTGTATAAGAGGAATAGTGTTCGTGAGTAAGGGATTCTTTTGGTTTATTTCCCTTTTCTTTTGTACTCTTTTTGAGCTCGCCTGTTGGCTGCCACGGACAGCGTAATGTCCGTTGGTAGCGCGAGCTTCGTGATTTCCATTTGTTTTAGTCTCTCAGCAAGCTGCTGGTTTTTACTTTCATTTCTTGCCACTGCGCTTGGCGTCTTAACACCAGCACCATCACAGAAGAGGAGAGTGCTGTTATGATTCTGCTCTGTTTGCCATGTTTTTGATGTTCTGTCTGTTCTCTGTATTGACTGACCATGCCTTGGACTATGTATTGTGATTTGGTTACTTGTTCACGCATTGTCTAGTTTAGTTTTTACATGTCTTTTATTTTACCAAAGTTTCATTCCGGTCCATGTTTTTGTTTCTGCCATGCATTGCACTTTTTCTCTACCGGTCTGGTTTCTCGTCTTGTCATTGCTCACTGCCCCAGTATTGCGTGCCACTCTGTCGGGTGATTTAATGGTTTCTGGATTTCAACCATTCCTTCCAATCTCATTTATTTCCTTCGCCTTGCTTTTTCTACACTCAACAAAAATATAAACGCAACACTTTTGTTTTTGCTCCCATTTGTCATGAGATGGACTCAAAGATCTAAAATTCATTCCAGATACACAATATTACCATTTCTCTCAAACATTGTTCACAAATCTGTCTAAATGTGTGATAGTGAGCACTTTTGCTTTGCTGAGACAATCCATCCCACCTCACAGGTGTGCCACATCGAGATGCTCATCAGACATCATGATTAGCGCACAGGTGTACCTTAGACTGTCCACAATAAAAGGCCACCCTGAAATGTGCAGTTTTTTGCTTTATTGGGGGTCTGGGGACTCAGAACCAGTCAGTATCTGGTGTGACCACCATTTGCCTCATGCAGTGCAAGACATGTTCTTCACATAGAGTTTATCAGATTGTCAATTGTGGCCTGTGGAATGTTGGTCCACTCCTCTTCAATGGCTGTGCGAAGTTGCTGGATATTAGTGGGAACTGGTACGCGCTGTCGTATACGCCGGTCAAGCACATCCCAAACATGCTCAATGGGTGACATGTCCGGTGAGTATGCTGGCCATGCAAGAACTGGGACGTTTTCAGCTTCCAAGAATTGTGTACAGATCCTTGCAACATGGGGCCATGCATTATCTTGCTGAAACATGAGGTGATGTTCATGGATGTATGGCACAACAATGGGCCTCAGGATCTCATCACGGTATCTCTGTGCATTCAAAATGCCATCAATAAAATGCTCCTGTGTTCTTCGTCCATAGCAGATGCCTGCCCATACCATAACCCCACCACCACCATGGGCCACTCGATCCACAACATTGACATCAGCAAAGCGCTCACCCACATGACACCACACACGCTGTCTGCTATCTGCCCAGAACAATGTAAACCGAGATTCATCCGTGAAGAGAACGCCTCTCCAACGTGCCAGACGCCATCGAATGTGAGCATTTGCCCACTCAAGTCTGTTACGGCGACGATCTGGAGTCAGGTTAAGACCCCGATGAGGACGACAACATGCAGTTGAGCTTCCCTGAGACGGTTTCTGACAGTTTGTGCAGAAATTCTTTGGTTATGCAAACCAATTGTTTCAGCAGCTGTCTGAGTAGCTGGTCTCAGACGACCTTGGAGGTGAACCTGCTGGATGTGGACGTCCTGGGCTGGTGTGGTTACACGTGGTCTGCGGTTGTGAGGCCGGTTGGATGTACTGCCATATTCTCTGAAACGCCTTTGGAGACGACTTATGGTGGAGAAATGAACATTCAATGCCCGAGCGACAGATCTGGTTGACATTCCTGCTGTCAGCATGCTAATTGCACGCTCCCTCAATGCTTGTGCCATCTGTGGCATTTTGCTGTGAGACAAAACTGCACATTTCAGAGTGGCCTTTTATTGTGGACAGTCTAAGGTACACCTGTGCACTAATCATGGTGTCTGATGAACATCTTGATGTGGCACACCTGTGAGGTGGGATGGATTGTCTCAGCAAAGCAAAAGTGCTCACTATCACATATTTAGACAGATTTGTGAACAATGTTTGAGAGAAATGGTAATATTGTGTATCTGGAATGAATTTTAGATCTTTCAGTCCATCTCATGACAAATGGGAGCAAAAACAAAAGTGTTGCGTTTATATTTTTGATGAGTGTATATTACTAACCCATACTAAAAGTTTGTTATTTTTAATACTAACTAACTCATAATACTAACTTACTAACAAGCACTAAGGGATTGTATAGCTGCACTTACTAATTGATTAACAAGCTCTCAGCACTCACCCTGTTCTAATCTCCGCCTCTTGTCTCTCCCTAATCTTCTCTGCTGTGTTTCTGTGGATTCTCCACACCTGCTCACTCTGTCCTTTCTCTTATTATCTATGCACTTTAGTACTCCTTGACTGGAGCTGTATATCTGTCTATAGGATTGTCTCGTGATCCCTGTCTTGTTTACCTGTGCTGCTATTGTCTTCGCCTTGTACTCATAGTGTTACTCTTCTGACTGGACCGTCCGACTTATGACTTTTGGCTCTGCTCTTTGGTACTATTGTCTGCATCTGTTTATGAATCCTTTTTTGCCCGACTACGAGTTTTGTGATTGCTGCCCTGGTTTTCGACTCTGGATTTTGGCTTTTGCTTCTCTGATATACCTGTGCCTGTGTACTGAACCTATTTTTGCCCGACCAAGAGTATTGTGATTGGTGCCCTGTTTACGGTTCTGGATTTCGCCCTTAGGATTCAGATTTTTGGATTGTGCACCGTTGCCAGCTCTGTTGGGGGTCTCCCCCCTTCAGAAATAAAGCCTCCATTTTTTGTACTCTCTGGTGCTCGCTTGTGGTTCCTTACATAATCCTGACAATACATTCTGACCACAATGGAGCCAGCGAGTAACCAACCACTGCAAGCTGTGGTAAGAGAGCAAGGAGCCCAGTTGGAGTTTCAAGAGCGCCAGCTTCGGGCACTAATGCAGCACATGCAGACCATGAGCCTCCAGATGGCGGACCTTACTCATTCCTTTCAAGGCTTGCAACCACAACACGCTCCCCAGCGCACTGTCGATGCCGCGCCTGCTCCTGCACCTATTCCTGAGTCGAAAACCAGAGCAGCAATCACAAAACTCCTATCAGGCCAAAAAGGATTCGTAAACAGATGCAGACAATAGTACCAAAGAGCAGAGTTCTAACATGAATAGATAAGTAGAGAAAGGACAGCGTGAGCAGGTGTGGAGAATCCACAGAAACGCAGCAGAGAAGATTAGGGAGAGACAAGAGGCGGAGACTAGAACAGGGCGAGTGCTGAGAGCTTGTAAATCAATTATTAAGTGCAGCTATACAATCCCTTAGTGCTCGTTAGTAAGTTAGTATTATATAAAATGTTAGTCTGTGTTAGTAACTCTAGCAAAAAAAACAAACTTTTAGTATGGGTTTGTAATAAGGACTAGAGTGTTCAGGTGAACACATGTTCGCCTGCGAAGCTTATGTGAAAGTGTGACTACCAACTGAAAGTGTGACTACCGGACAGACAGACAGATGGAGGGACAGACAGACGCCGGACAAAGTGATCCCTATGTGCCGCTTTGCTTCGCAGGCGACACAAAAAAGCAAGGCGAAGGAAGTAAACGAGATTGGAAGGAATGGTTGAATTCCAGAAACCATTAAATCATCCGAAAGAGTGGCACGTAATACTGGGGCTGTGAGCAATGACAAGACAAGAGACCAGACAGGGGGAGACAAAGTGTGATGCATGGCAGAAACAAAAACATGGACCGGAATGAAACAACGGTAAAATACAAAACATTGAAAAACTAAACTAGACAATACACGAAAAAATCTAGGTAACCAAATCACAATACATAATCCATGGCATGGTCAGTCAATCTAGAGAACAGACAGAACTTCAAAAACATGGCAAACAGAGCAGAATCATAACAAGTGCAGAGGAGAGGACCCAGGTCGCTGGATGATTTAGAGAGATTGTGCAAAGAGGAATGGTCGAAGATCCCTCTTTCTGTCTTCTCCCATCTTGTGAAACATTATAGGAGAAGATTAGGTGCTGTTTTGTTGGCAAAAGGGGGTTGTACAAAGGTTGGGTTGTACTGGGGTTTGTACTGAATTTATTAGAAGCTAAAGAACACATCTTAATCAGGGGTGCCAATAATTATGGAGGGCGCTGTATGTTTGCTCGCTTCAAGCTAAAAAGTTTGGAGCACTTCAGTTGTGTGACGTAGATACGCATCAATTCTGTTTTTACGGCGCGTTTCTCCAATTGGAGGTGTTTTTGGCAGTTCCATTGCGTTTTTACAATCGCTGATTGTTTTGGGCTTTTTGCAGTGTGTTTGTCCCTGTCAACCACCATAGATCAGTGATTCTTTATCTAAGATGGGGCATGTTTCATAGATATATATATTTAGAACACTAGATTGCTGATGTTGTCATATTTACATTATCCAAAGTGAAGCACCCAGCCGCCATATTGATACACCCATGTAAACAACGCGCAACTAGGCCAAGGAGGGTCCTAGCTGAGGCGGAAGGTAAAAGATGGTCCTCGCAGTCTCCATTATAATAATGGGGTCTGGCTACAGCGTCAGCACTAGACCCCTGCCCCAGGCCCCACGTGATGATGTCTTTCACGTTCTGCTTTTAAATGGCCTGAAATGTGCCTAGCGGATGCTGCAGCCCTAATATCTTAGCGGTTACAATACATCTGACTCCATATCAAATTTAGGATACAAAATTCTAGTTGCAGTCATTTGCGGTTACCATGCGTTTGCATAAATATTATCTTATTTTAATTCGTCAATTTTATTACTTAATTTGGAGCTCCGTTGTGCATCGGACTCATAACTGGTCTATACCTTACTCTGCCGGACCTAAACCATCTGAACAACCCAATTCGGTGAAAGAACTCAGAGGCTGGCGGCCTATTAAGCACAGTAATTTTACATAGAAATTCGCTATGACTAGGGATTACCGGGGCCCAAAGCGAGCAACTACAAGGCATAACGGAATTCTCATCGTTCAGAGGCCTTGCGTCTTTTAAGATTTCCGCCTAAAGATATAAGCGAAATCTTGCTCGAAGCCAATTTTAATAGCACCACACACAGCATGGAAAATCCACCTTATAACGCAGATGCCAAGCGCGTTGATCAGGCACGCAATTACGGACTACGTTACTCAATTGAGAGCCAGGAGTCCGAACCGGTAAGTATATGTTCGTTTAAAGTCAGAAACACACAACAGATACAGATATCAATTTATTCCGCCAGGCAGGCACAAGCTTAAATCACAAGACCCAATTACATTGTTACAGAAAAGGTAAAAAGAAGTCAATTCATACCTGGCGCAGCCCCAAAACTACACATATACACAAAGTATATGAGGGAAGGATAAATACTAGCTTCCCCAACTTCTCTGTTCACCTCCCTTTTATGCCCAAACTCCAGACTGCGTCCTATGGCGGGGTCAAGGGTCGTTTGGGTAATTCGAAGCAGGAAGGCTCCCCCTCTCCGGAGGGGCTTTGGCAGGAGACATTACCACAAAGAAACTGAAGTATATTTCTTTCTAAAGTTATTGAATGAGGGTATGGCACAATTTTAATTCCTTCAAAATATGCCCTATGCGACTCCGGAAATTTAGAGGATTAAAATGACACCAAATACGACATACTTGCGTTAGAGTTGGTCATGAAACGTCCGATACAATACAGACTTACAAGAATAATCTGCATTAATGCCATTACTCTGCTCTTACCATACAGTATAACAGAAAATTACCCCCTCGAAAATGAGATGGTTAATCTCAAGGGGCTATCCTTAATAATAATAATAATAAATACACATTCTTTTTGTGACATCATGAGCGAAATGAGTGTTTTAACTCAAAAAATGAAAAGTCCTTAGAAATTTTTAAATAGAAGGCAATGCATTTTAATTTCTAAGGGTACAGTCCAGTCAAAGTCCCTTGTATGGCACTGTGGCGTTGTCCAGCATGGGCAGCACAGGACAGAAGTTTGTGGTAAGCAGTTTTTGGTGGTTCGCCCGACATTTGAGCTAACCATTACCCCAGAGATTGTCCCTCACCTCCGAGGCAGGTGGCCGCTTCAGCTGTGGCAAACTAAGTTGGTGCCAAGCAGACCCTAGTTCAGTCTGCTCCCATGACCCTGGAGGGCCTCTGCCAGGTCCTGGGGCCCTTATAACAGCAAGGGTCTGATTGCTAGAATCCTGACTATGTGCCAGGTGTATGTAGTCCTCTCTACCTTTCCTTGCCGTTTACACCCAACTTCTTCATAAAAATGAATGGTTTCCTATGAGGCCAATTTCAAATAACTCGATACAAGCGAAAAAAATGCCGAGATGTACGGCTGCCTTTTGCAGCAATATTTATTTGAAGAGCTGTAATAAAATGTTTCATGAGTAAATTCGACTTGAACAGACCGCTAACTGAAAGCGAACGCTAGCGATTGATAACGGTCACCAGCAAGCTACCTTGGCTCCCTTACCATCGCGGGGACTGCATTGACTTAGTGGTAAATAAAATTAACAAGGTGGCTAACATGCTACCTTGCTACTTGTAATTGACATTCTATGACAAAACTTCTTGCCCGCATAATATTTAAAACAGTGGACAAGTCATTTTGTCCATTTTGTACAGAGCCCCAAAAGACAAGGAGGGGAGAAAGGCTTCACTAGCGCTTCCTTTTATCAACGTTGGCATTAGCCATTTGATTCAATATAAACAGTTCAGTTGATGTCAGATAGTCAACCAGGTTACAATGAAGTGAGGAAATGTATACGGACATCCATCAACGTTTCTTATAACGGCGATAACTTCCAAGCATTTATCAGAGGTAAAAGCCTTGGTCATGTTAGCCTCACTTCTCTGCTGCACTTTCACGTTAACACCGAGTCACATTTCGATCTTCTCTTTAGTAAGTGTGCCGCTTTCCATCCTCCGAAAAGCATATATTTAGGGAGACAAAATGTTGCTCTGCACTACAGTACCAAAATAAACCTGCTCGCACGAAAGTCTTTTTGAAAATATAATTTTAACGTAGGCGAAAATGACTGGGAGTCATTTTACTTCCAGGTGTCTAAGCTCCGAAGACAGATGCTTCACTTGAACATACCATATCAGCAATCTAGTGTTCTATATGGCACGTTCAGGGCAGCCCTGTTGGAAACCTCTCAAGACCTCAGGAGTCGTTCAAAACTTCGGAGTCTTCCCTCGCAAGACCTAAGCGTGAGAGTCTCGAGAGAGACTATGCCGTGACATGTACGTGCATGGAGCAGTCATGATTTTAATTGGATAATACGATTCAAATACAGGCAGTTCATTTCAAAAGATGCAGTATTTCCATGACTTTTATTCATTCTCCCTTTTTTTTCTTTTTTTTTTTGATCGGCCATCCCGATTGGCCAGTGGGTGCTCAACCTTGTCAGTGGGTGCTCGAGCCCTGGAGCACCCACGGGATCAGCGCCTATGCCACCAGTAATGACATAGCTGGGATTTAAACACCCGCCCACATGGCTTCAATGTGAATGTCCTTGGGCCCTAAATGACCATATTAAAACTCTAAATTGATTTGAAAAGTATATTTTTGTAATGATTTTGTTTTTGCAACAATGCAATGTTTTTATCTTGGATGCCTTGAGATGCACCATGGATACACAATGATGAGGGCTTGGTGTAATAGCTGAGTAGGCATTGGCAGACATTGAGGATTTAGTCATGTTATCAAAGGATTACAGTGATAAAAATCTCAAATACGTTTCCTAAGAAAAGAGATCCCAAAAATTCCAACTATATTTATGTACGTATGTCTGTGTGTGTGTGTGTGTGTGTATGCGTGTGCGTGCGTGTGCGAGTTTTTAGGTAGTCAAACATGGGCTAGTTTTACACATACGAGTGATTAAAAAAAAAAAAAACTTACCACTTGGCTGGACTCCACCAACTATAATAATAATGAAAATATCAATCATTACAATCAATGTATTCTATCAATTTTGATGTTAGAAATACAAACAGAAACACTTTGCAAAACATTACTTACCACCTAGCTGCACTCCTATAACAAAAGTGCAACCACAGTATTTAAACACGGCACAATAAAACTTGTGTTCAGTATTTTTAGACAGCTTTATAGTTGGATGAAATTCTTTACACATGACACACACCTGTAGCAACACCAGCAGCACCTAAGAAGAGAAGGAGAAGGAAATGACACAATGTACACAAGAGGCTTCAGTTACAACACTCAGTTCTTTTATAACTTTTTAATCTACCGCATTAAAAATGATAAAATGATCTAATGATGCAATCAGGGCTTAGAGCACAGAGCAACAAGGAAGAGAGAGGAGAAGAGCATTAGCACGTGCTAAACGGAGCGAGCGGTCATTTTTCAGGTTGCATGCAGCGAGTAAGGCTTACTGTAAGGCTCCACGGAGACACTGGCTTCTGCTAAAAGAGACACGCGATACGCCATCAACACAGGATTCAGCTGCACCTATGGTGTGCCTATTAGACATACGACTCACACAAGCAGTTTCATACATGGCTTGCGCTCTGACTCACAGTCACACATGCGACCAGCACATGAACTAACAGTCACACACGACTAGCATTCTGACTCACCAGCACACAAACTTAGTCACACACATTACCACCAAAAAGACTCACAGTCACATATAACCAGCACACACCCTCAGAGTCATATACATGACTATTGCTTTTACTCACAGTCACATGCATGACCAGCACACAGACTAAAATCTCCCGTATGATCAGCACACT
This sequence comes from Gymnothorax reevesii, assembly GCA_029721435.1. Taxonomy (NCBI): domain Eukaryota; kingdom Metazoa; phylum Chordata; class Actinopteri; order Anguilliformes; family Muraenidae; genus Gymnothorax; species Gymnothorax reevesii. Next base: position 65,734,911 of record CM056574.1, on the reverse strand, counting down.
GATCATCTCTGCTTTGCGGAGGCAGCGATGCCCTCGACTGATATGCACATTCTTCACCTGAAGAAACTGTCAGTATGCTAACATGTTATTGCACCATTTTCTTAAGGGAATGACAGCGACTGATCTGTTAACAGAAGTCAACCCCCATCACAACCACACGCAATTAATTCACCTTAATCCTACCCTTTTGATAACTGTGCCACAGCCGTGCTATCGCCATGTGCCACAAAATTACTAAATGGAATTAGACTCACCCAGTTTGCATCAGCAGCATCCTTTGCTGCAGTCAGGTAGGGCCCCCATTATTAGTCATTAAAGTAGGGCCCACAGTCACACATATGACTTGCATACAGACTTGTAACTGCATGTGTGACCAGCAGACAGTCACACAATCACGTGTATGACCAGCTCACTGATCAGTCGTATGTATGACTAATGCTCTGACTCACTGACAAACATGACAAGCACTTTTGATTCACAAGCACACACATGACCAACACACAGATTCACAGTCACACGCATGACCAGCAATTGGACTCACAACACGCATGTCCAGCACACAGACTCACAATCACTCCCATGACCAGCACACAGACTGATAATCACATGTATGACCAGCACACAGACTTATAATTGCATGCATGACCAGCACACTGGCTTACAATCACACGTTTGACCAGTACACAGACTTACACTCCCATGTATGGCCAGAACACAGACTTAGGCCCGTATTCAGAAACAACACTCACCCTCCACTCACCATATAGTGAGTACGATTGAAATGTAACTGGAGTGTGAGAAACAGATCGACCGACCACTAACTGAGAGAGCGGTCCCACTCCTCGCCAGTTGCTATTCACAAACGCCACTCGCATAACTGACAGTAGTGGGCACTGGGTACCACAGGCGGTGCATCGGCTGCTGTAAAGTGACGCTCACTCCTCACCCTTCAGTGCTGAATGACCTAAACCTGTCGCAGTTTACTTTTCTTGATTAGAAAGTTTCTTAGGCTAATTGGTAAAACAACAATCAAATTTATTTTTGATAGCTTTGTTATACATTGCTTCACAAAATTGAGGTGTTTCTTTCGCACATAAATGACGACGTAAATATCGCCATGTCTTCATAAATGCTGTGGTCGAGTGGCTCGCAAAAGGTGCAGGACAGCCTGCGAGGCTCACTAAGCAACAACAAGCTGTGAAACGTGCCGGACATTTCCGACTACATTCAGCAGTTAAGAATGTAGAAAAGAATGGATTCTCGTGACTTACAGCTACATGAGGCTCGCAGACCAACCCACACGCGCCCCACGAGCCGCTGAGCGCAGCATTTTCCAACCCATCAGTAAAGAAAAGCACGAAAAATCCGAATGCGTGAGAGATGACAGATATTCGTCATTCATGAAAACTGGCCACACCTGATAATGTTGACAGTTTTTGGAGCTTTTGCAATGGTAATTTAAATGAATTGAATACAGGGGAATAATTATTAATGCTCATTCTAACTTAACAATTAGAACTGGCGACACATGATAATCCTTTGGATTTTTGGAGTTCAAGTAAATAAAATTTTACTAAATGATTGGATATGACCTTTTTTTCAGTCATTATCTTTAAGGGATGGTTTTGAGCTTCCCTTATTGCCAGTTCACCAGTAGCCACAGGTGGGTACACAAATGCTAACCTTGAGTTCACCACAGTGCAGTTCGTAAAGACTGAAACCTGGTGATCAGTTAGTCAGTTACCGGCATCGTTATCATCATTAGAGTTAAAATTTGCATATAGTCGCGATTGCGTCGAGCACGTGGCTGTAAATGATCCAGAGTTTCCAATGTTTCTAACCACCTGAAAGCCATGACAACGAAATATCGGCGCAAGTTAGTGCAGCTCAAGGGAGGTGCTCCCTGCACTCAACCTTCACTCAGAAAGAGACGCTATTTTCAGTGTGAGTGAGGTCTCTGAAAGCAAATGAGTGTTCGGACAACCTCTGACTCATTTAGTTAACCTGACACTAACTAAGTTTCAGTACTCACTCGTACTCGATTAGTGTGAGTGTCCTTTCTGAATACGAGCCTTAGAATCACACACATGACTAAAAGTTTGACTCAATCAGATGCATGACCAGGACTCTGACTCACAATCGCACATACTAACATATTATTGGCACTCTGACACACTGATAACCAGCATTTTGATAACCAGTCACATGTATGACCAGCACTGACAAGCACACAGCCATGTGCAGCACTCTGACACACACTCAAACACGTTCAGCAGACTGACACAGTCATTTGCATCATCAGCATTCATGTGCACATACACACTCGCACACGCGCACACACACACACACACACACACACACACGCACACAAACACACGCAGACACACACAAGATGTGAAATTCATGCCTGGAAGGGCAAAGCAAATTTTGCCTCGGATGGGACGAAACACTGAGGGCCCCAATGCAATCAGCAGGCTTTGGGAGGGGCATCAAGGCAACAAAGCAAATTGGTATCCAGGCACCAGGGCATTTTCTTGTTACCTCTGCCTGTATATTATGAGTGTAGCATATCTCAATTTAATTGAGAAAACACATTTTATTTCAAGTAAATTAACTTTATTGACAAACTTTTTGACAAAGAACTAAGTCACTGCCTGTATCATGTGGTTTTATACTAATATGTTTGAGTAACCCTTGGTCGTTGCTGTAGGAAGACAAATACGAACAAAACATTGCCATCATTTGTAACAGTTAAACATAATTGTTTTTGTGACTAACACTTGACAGAAAGACCACCAAACATTTCAAATAAAATTCTACTAATTCAAAATAGATTAAAGCTAACAGGCTTCCCAAGTATTTAATTTAAAAAAAAGTAATACGGTGTACATTAAATATTTAATGCTGGACTAGTAACCCTTTGACGCTCTTTGGAGCGTATGATGTCATTGATGTTGAGCGCTTGCAAATGGCAAATTCACAACCTTGCTATCTCTTCCCCTTCAATATTGAAGCAAATGCATACTCTAACTAGTACGTCGGGAAGTAGCAGAATTACTCCTGGGAATGAGCTTAGTCTTATGTCAAATACTGTCCTGCAATGAATGGATTAAATGAGTATTGAAAAACGAAACAGACAAACCCATGTACCAGCTTTGTTTTGACCAAGCTGGCTAATCTTGTTTAGCCAGAAGTAACGAAGGAGACATGTTGATAGGGTGAATTCAGTTTGGGACAATAGTGCTGCAATTCCAATAAACTGAATGTTTGCTAGCTGACAGTTGCTATCACGCATTTGCTAGCCACGGATCAATTTTCATGTAAGAGCCCAAATTCCAAATGTGTGAATACTTGCCAAATTTCTTCAAGAATAAGAATGTAACCACCGTTTTTGCTTAGCCAACAGATGTAACTTTTCCATACTCACTGAGTAGTTTGATCGCTAGCTCATGACAACTTAGCTTCCATCTGTTGGTCTCATCATCTAGCGCCCAACCACCTGCCAATGTGGCTGCTAATACTGATTACAGAGAGCATGTGCTAAGGGCAATGCTCACTTTAGGAGACTAGAACAACAACCAAAAAACCTCATTCATTTTTCATTGTTGCACATCTTGTGAAGGAAACTCTTTGGTTTGACATCGTTGATTGCCAAAACTGATGAATTTCTGGAATATGCTTTGATTTTTTCTGCCAGGTTTGTTAGAGGGGCACACAGTAATTGCATGAATTGGGCACAGCGATTACTTGCTTTTTGGACCATGGCTTTTGATAGGGCAACAGGGCAGTTAGCTTGGGCACGACGACAAAATGCCGTTGCTGCCGTGGTGAATTTCACACCCTGCACGCACACACACAAACAAACGAACACACATGCACAAATAGCCAGCACTGTACAAGCAGTGAAATAATGAAAGCTCCTAGACATCCATTCACACGTATGATCAGCCAACCGCATGCCCAGTGCTCTGTCACACAGTCATCCAAATTAAATTCCCTTAAATCTGTGGGTAGATGCCATGTTGGCCAGCGAGGACAGGACCGATGTTCAAACCAAGCATTGGCCAGCGAGTACAGGTGCAATGGTCAGTACTTCGGAATGATCCAGTGAGCACAGGCGCGATGCTCATTACTTGGGCACTATCCAACGAGTACAGGAGTGATGTTCAGTATCTGAGCACTAGCAAATGTGTATAGGAGTGATGTTCAGTACCTGGACACTAGTATATGGGTATAGGAGTGATGTTCATTACTTTGGCACTACCCAGAGAGTAAAGGACTAATGTTCAGTACCTAGGCACCAGCAAATGGGTATGGGAGCGATATTCAGTAACTGGACACTAGAAAATGGATATAGGAGTTATGTTCAGTACCTGTTATGTTGCATATTGGAATGCTAATTCTCAATTATAGCTTCGTAGTTTTGTGGACAGCTCTGTAATTATGTCAGAGATCTCAAATTTTGAACAATGTCTCTTATAAAACATTTGACAATGACTTTAAATTAGTCACATTCCACCAGTATATGGACAGATATTGAAGCTTGACAAAATGCTCGATTTGGAACTGCAATAAAGCTTATTTTGATTTCCACTTTCAAGCCTCAATATCTTTCCATATACAAGTGTGAATTGCACTAATATGTATTAAAAGGTGATGGTAAATGGTTTATAAGAGGCACTGTACAAAATTTGAGATCTCGGACATACTTACAGCACTGTCCACAAGGCCATGAAGCTATAGTCAAGAATTAGCATTCCAATATAAACATAATTTTAAAAATTCATATTTGGAAAAAGGGAAAGAACACCATCACAATGTTTGGATATATCATTAACAAAAACCTGCTCTTTAAGGTGAACTTGATTTGGATTTGATACACGCCACATTCAACAGGAATATAGCTTCGAAGTTAGGAAAATTATTGTTTTCTCATTTTTCATCAGCAATATCTCAGATGCTATTTACTTCACATTGGTAATTTTTCAGAAAACCATGTACCTCGTCCAAAAGACACCCCCTACAAAATATCATCTCCCTGTCATAACAATTGATGAGTTTACAGGCCCTTAAAAGTGCTGCCACAGTTCACGAAAATATTGACAGAATCTATGGGTCTTTTATTGCATGTTACACATGAGCTAGACTGCTGAAAGTCAAAATATGTACAGATATAGCACCATATATTGGACATACAAACTTTGGAGGTCCTGGCTCAAGTACTTTTTAAGATATTCCAGCTCAAAATTAGAACTTCAGAAGGCGATGCTAAAAAAAGGCTAAAAATCACCCAAAACTTTGTCCTTTTAATAATTTTTGTGGCCAAACTATTGGCAGTAGAAACCTACAATTTTGGGATTATTCTATTCTAAGTGAATCCACCAATATTTTTTCAAGAAAATCTGAGGGGTCATGTGGGAGCCATTCGGTGAATTAAAATGGAATGACCCATATATATATATATAAATATATATATATATATATATATATATATATATATATATATATATATATTTTTTTTTTTTTTTTTTCTAGTTTCTTAGTTCACAAGTTCAAGTTGTTTGTGTGATTTTGTTGGCTTTTGTGCCAGAAATAATTCCAAAATAGTGATGTCTTATAAATTGTTCTAGTGCTCAGAGTGCACCAGAAGGCACCATTTAAAGCCTTGAAATAAACAATTTTTCTGGGGGGCGGCCTTCGGGTCTTGATGTCAATACTTCCTTATTTTTATATCCTACCATGTAGAATTTCCTTATTTTTAAAAAAATCTCTGAGCACCCTCGGTGATGTTCAGTGCCTGGACACTAGGAAGCAAGTATATGAGTGATGTTCCGTACCGAGGCACTAGCAAGCGGGAACAGGAGCAGTATTCAGTACCCAGGCACTAGCAAGCGGGTACAGAAGCGATGTTCTGCAAGCAGGAACAAGAGCAGTGTTCAGTAACAGGACACCACCCAGCCGAACAGAAGCGGTGCTCTGTAACAAAGCACTGCTAAGCGGATACGGAACAATATTCAGGGCCTGGCAGCTAAACACCACGTTCAGAACATAATACCACTGCATACGGCAAGAGACAAGGCCCTGGACGTGAGCGGAGAGATTAAGCTGCTTAAGAGTGAGGAACAGTTAGGATGCTAAGCCTGGATCCAAGAAGCTACAGGTTCAACTCCATAAGACCTATATGTAATCACTCAGGATCCTCATATAAGAATCAGCAGCATTTAAAAGCTGAAGTGGCCTGAAGCAGTAAAAAAGTGGGTTTCAGCTGTGGAATACTAGGAGGGAGTGAGTGTAAGAACTGTAAAATCTGCCATCACTATTTCTATGATGTGATTTCCTTTATATTGCTTACTTGGTAACGGAGTTCCTCCAGGGGCAAACGTGGGAAACTTTGCTGTATAATACAGAAACACATAATTAGGGGAGAGCACAATGGAGACTTGTGTGTGAGAAGAGCACAGGTGAGGGTAGTATAGGAAAGAGTACAGGAGGGTGTTGCATAAACAAAAGCACAGAATTGTGTTTTATAAAGAAAAACTTGAGAGAGTATGGCATCGTGAGAAGAGCGCAGGTGAATTTTGAATGGACAAGAACATAGGGGGTGTTTTACACAGGAATGAGCATAGGTGAGGACTGTACAGGTACAGACGAAGAGGTGAATGTTTTATACGAGTAAGTGGGTGTTGAATAGAGAAGAGGACACATGACAGCTGCATACAAGGAACAGTACAAGTAAATGCTGTATATACAAGAGCATAAGTGATTGATGTATGAAGGGCAGCACACAAATAAGCACTGGATTGAAAAAAAAAAAGCACTGGTGAGTCTTGTGCGAGGGGGGAAGAACGCTTGATTGTTGTATGGAGAGAACAGCACATGTGAATGTTGTAGTAGAAATATCACCAGTGAATGTCGAACATCTAGAAGAGCATAGGTGAGTGTTGCAAACTCAAAAGGATATACTGTGAGTGAGTGTTGAATGGAGAGTCCACAAGACTGTTGTACTGAGGGAAGAGTGCAGATGAGTGTTATATATTAGAGCTCTCAGGCGAGTGTTGCACAGAGGAAAAAGTAGAGCCGAGTTATACTGAGAAGTGCAAGTTGACTATTGTACTGTACAGGGGCTGTGAGGATAAAGTGAGAAAGATGGTCATGACTGGTTGGGGACTGGTCGTCATGGTCGGCTAAGCAACTCATGTGTACATATTATTGGTAAATGTAGTCCGGCGCAAGGCTCGCCGCCTGTTTTCTGCAGGACTCTAACCTTGTGTTAGAACACCATGCAACTCAATAGCTACATGTAAAGTAATGTAATGTTATATAGCCTTACAGGGTCAAATACTGCCCTTGGTAAACACCGACAATGAAAACAGCTGAACAGAGAAAAGCTGAAATTATGAACCCCAAAAACACGCAATTATGGCCAGAACAACCCTAAATATTACTATCAATGGTGTACAGCAAGCTTAAATTTACTATATTACTTTGAGATTTGCATTTCTGACAAACCAGTACCATCAAGAGCACAAAGTTATTAAATTTCCGACTGATACTTTTCCAGTAGGCTACTAGGGGATTCCATGTTATGATATTTTGTGTAAAAAAAATTGGTATATATTTTGCAGGTATATTCTGTATTGTTTTAAGAAACACATGTTGAGTCTGGTGGCCATCCTTCTCAAATTACCTGATAATCCTCAATTATCTCTTAAATGATTAACTCTGGTGACTGAGATGTCCATTGCAGAACATTGATTTTGTTGTCATAGAAAAATTTCTGAATGAATCTTAAGGTACGCTTTGAGTTATTGTCATGTTGGAAAGTCTGCCTGCGGCCAAGTCCCAGCCTTCTGCAGAGGAAACCAGATTGTCTGCCAAAATATCCAGATACTTGATGAAATATATTATGCCATTGATCTGAACCATTCGCACTGGACCTCTTGAATTAAAACAGCCCAAAAACGTGACTGACCCACCATCATATTTCACCATCGGTATGAGGTTCTTCTTGTATGCATCTCTGTTTCAATGCCAAACATGCCGTTGCTGTATCTGACCAAGACATGCAATTTTGGTCTCATCTGACCAAAGCACCTTGTTCCAGTTATACTTTAAATGACATTTTGCAAAGTCCAAGCATGTGCATCTGTGTGTTCTGGTCAGAGAAGGGCTTCTTCAGGCAACCCTTCCAAAGAGTCTATGTGGAGGTGGCGCCTGAGGGTACTTTTCAAAATCTTGTGACCCAAAGAAGCCACCAAAGCCTGGAATTCCTTCACAGTGATTCTTGGGGATTTTGCTGCTTCTTTCAACATCCTCTTCAGTATCCTGGGGAGCAAAATGCAGTTGCATCCTCTACCTTGAGGTTTTTAACAGTTCCATATATTTGGAATTTTTTAACAATTGCCCTGACAGTGCTCAGTGGCATATTCAATCGCTTGCGAATCTTCTTGTTGCCATTGCTAGATTTATGAAGGCCAATGACCACCTGGTTCTTTTGAACTGACAGTTGTTTTGTTTTCTTCATGGTGTTGGATGACAAAGGGATACTGCATGTGTGTTACTTCATTTGTATGCCCTAGTGAAACAGGAAGTGGTGTAATGGCTCACTATAATTCCTTAACACTTACATAAAACTTAAATAGGTGGAGTTTATTATCTGGTTTAATTTTGGTAGATGTTATTAAGAGTAATCTTCTAGGGTGTTATTAATTGTGATTGTGATTTGGAGGAAATTGATTTTTAATTACGTCAGTAAATGATTTTGGTTGGTTCCATTGGAACATTAATTTTGTACAATATTTCTCACATGTTGTAATTAAGTGTCTCCATAAATGTTGAGTGGTTTTTTTTTTTTGGAATATTTCAAAGTATTTTTTGTACATTTCCAGTTAGGGGTGCCAATAATTTTAGAGCCCACGGTATATAAAAGGGCACAGGAGAATTTCACAGGTGAAGAACACAGGTGAAGGTTATCCGGTGGGAATAGCACAGGTGAGTGTTGCATAGAAGAAAAAGTAGATTTAAGTTATATTGAGAGCAACACAGGTGAGTACTGTGTACACGGAAGAACGCAGGTGACTTGTAAAGATGCAAAACACATTTGTAGATAAACATCAGTCTGGAAAAGTTTAGAAGGCCATTTCTAAGGTTCTGGGATTTTAGGGAATGATCTACAAAAAATAGAAAACCCAGTGGCCTGTGGTGAACCTTCCAAGGGGCGGCCAGCCAATCAAAATTCCTCCAATTTCCTCTGCAGACAACTCATCCAGGAGGTCACAAAAGAACCCAGATTAACATCTAAATAAATGCACACCTCACTAGCTTCATTAAGCTCAGCATTTCAGGATTCCAATATATGAAATACGCTTTGCAAAAATGGTACCCGTAGGACAGCTGCGAGTCGAAAACTACTGCTAATCAAAAAGAACAAGAGGGCTTGTCTCAGTTTCGCCGAAGACCTCTTGATGACCCCCGAGACTTTTGGTATAATATTCTGAAGACTGATGGAAATTTTGGTGCTGGGTGCTGTTATGTTTGGCATTAAGCTAACATATCATTCTGCAGTACGAACATCATACCAACAGTCAAACACGGTGGCGGTAGAGTAGGTTTTGGGGCTAGTTTGCTGCTTCAGGACCAGGGCAACTTGTCATAATTGATGGAACCATGAATTCTGCTCTCCAACCTAAAATCCAGATGGAGGATGTCTGGCCGTTACTTTTTTGACCTAAAATCTAGCACAGTGGGGTTAAGCAGCAGGACAATGATCCTACGTTCATAAACAAGCCCACCTCTGGATGGCTCAAAAGAAACAAAATGAAGGTTTTGGAGTCAAAGTCCTGACTTGAATCCAGTTGAGATGCTGTGGCATGTGATTAAATGGGCAGTTCATGCTTGAAAATCCTCCGATGTGGCTATATCAAAACAATTCTGCAATAAAGAAGACTCATTGCTTGTTATTGCATATGTTTGAATGCGGTTGTTTCCGCAAAGGGTGGCACAACCAGTTATTAGCTTTGTGGTCAATTAATTTTCACATGGTTGATACAAGTTTTGAATGATTCTTTATCTCCAATAAATGAAATGATCATTTAAAAGTTGCATCCTGCATTCACTCACATTGTCTTTGTGTCAAAAGGTTATTCGGATGATCTGAAATGTTTAAATGTGACTAATAAGCAAAAATACGAAGAGGGCAAATTCTTTTTCATAGCACTGTAGAGAACAGCACAGATGAGTGTTGTGTAGAGTAAGGAACACAGGTGTTTGTGTACCTGGTTTACCCCCAGGTGCGACTGGCTGTCCTGTTCCTGTTGGTACAACACCACCTGCTACTCCACTGTGTGCTGGCACACCTGGGCAGGAGAAGAAATCAATCCAGTCAGTCACTTCACTCAGATAGGAATGATAAAACCAGCCTCAATATCCTGTTCATTTCAGATAATATCTCACATCATGTGACAGATGGTTTACAGAATCGGACCAATTTGCATACCATATTTAGGGGGGTTTCTCACCACTTGAGTACCCTAAAACATGAAGTATTATAATGTGCCATTAGTGCCATGACTCATGAACCAGCATGAGCTGCATGGTGCGACCACTGTGGTGGCCTCCTTACCTGCACCAACGATACCAACCCCTCCTACACCTCCTGGCACTCCCCGTGGAACACACACAAAAACACACACCCACACACATCAGCATCCTCCTACATGGGGTTCATCTCGACTTAACCCCTTAAACCCGAATGCACAATAAATACATCATGTTTCCTAATTGCAACCTCGTCGTGCAGCTTATCCACTTTACGCGAAGAAACTCGGCAAAAAGCTCATGTTGACCATCTTTACCTCGACCAAACACAATTCAAGCACCAAGCAAGTAAATAACCATGTAGCAAAACATAAGATAAAATCATAACAGCACTGAGTTGCCAGCATTTCTCCTGAATTTCTGCTATGCATACAAACAACACTCAAATGAAAGAGGAAAGTCCTCAGAATCCAATGATAAGAGCCATGTCATTTTAAACTGACAGCGCACTCAAAGAACAGCAGACATTCACTTTACAGTCTACAAAGATGTGCAAAAAATTTTTCTTACCATTGATATTTTGTAATAAAAAACTGCTCGAGGGTAAATCGGCACTTGCTATTGTTAGCTCAATGTCTCCATGTTATAACGAAACTAGACCTTCCAGTCTCAAGGCATGTTTTTTTCCAGGGCACTGCTTCAAAGATCTCAGCTCCTTAGCATTCAACTTGCTTGCTATTTTTCTCTCTGTGATCAGCTTGTGATGCCGTCAGTAAGGCTTTGCCAGTAGCCATTTTATTCTATGGCTTCTGATGTTTCCAACAAGCTCTAAACCACCTTAAACCTCTAAACCTAGCCTGAGCTAGAGCCTTGCGTTCCCAGTGCGTCAAAGACCATGGGCCATTCACAGGTACTTGAATAGCGCGACAATATAAAGGCTTAACTGGTTTGTTTGTGGTATTTTCCATAAAATTATCCGCTAAATATTCAACATTCATTTTAAAAGTCATTGACTGACAGAATCTTTGTGCAATTCCGCGTGAATACAAAGATTAGGATAGGTTAGGATAAGGGGCTGCAACTTAGATTGGCAGGGTTCAAATCCTGGGCTTGGCATGTATATACTAAGACAATAATAGCATTTTTCTAGTATAAATAATTGCTGGAGTTTTTGTTCTTTATACTATTTTGCCTTTTTTTACATTACCTTTGTATTTATAATTTTATTTATTTGCTTTTTAAAAAATATGTCTGATCCAGTGGAGTCAAACTTCATTTTCTTTTTATGTATTATCTTTGAATGGGAAATTGTACAGGCAACAGAACTGGCAGAAGTAATGATTTAAAAAAAATTTTTGATTCTAAAAATTGAAAAATGATTGTATTTGGATGGAATGTACGCCTGTAGAAACAGGACTTAATTGTGCAGCATATATTTGTGTTTAGTAGGCCATTAACCCTTAAATGCCCCCTGTGACAAATTTGTCACATAATTTTGGGGGTTGTCAAAACCACTGATCCCACATAAATTTTGCAAACTAATGCCCATAGTGACATATTTAGACCATCAGTGCTGCCATCTGATGCGTAAAAGTGGCACTGACACTACACTGGCTGCACCAGCTAATCTTTCCAATATGGCTGCCCCCTGGAATCCACACAATAGATCAGCACCCATTCATCACTGGATAAAGTAAAGAAACAGGTAAGCTAATGAAAAACAAATCGACATGGCCTACAACATCCCCCGCCAGTCATGCGCTTCTTATTTTCAAACTCTATCAAGGCCTTTATGGTCTGAAGCTACACACCAAATTCGGTTACTGTATCTGTAATAGTTTCTGAGTAAAGCTGTCCACTTTATCTCGGACGGAAGGACGGACAGACGGAGGTCAAACCTATATCCCCCTCCCACTTTGTGTTGGCGGGGGATAATAAGCTACGCCTAATACTTCATATGTATGTCAACTGTCTTATCATTTAAGTTATTTTGACAATAAGGTCCCCAAAATGCCCACTGCGACATATATGTCACAAAACTAAAATGAAGTCAAAGGTCGCCAAAAATTTAAATTGCTATTGGGTTGTTATTAGCCCCTTCCCAGGACATATTAACAGCATACATAGGTTTTTCTTTCAACTTTTACTACAGTTGGGGATTTAAGGGTTAAGCATCCAAGAAAATATATCAGAAATATTGCCAGCTATGAAGATTCAGAGCTCAAGTGGACACCAGGGTCATGACTGTTACTTTATGCAAGTGCTATTTTCAAATGCCATTTTCTCATACTCATACATACATGCTATGTGGACAGACTATCTTCATGCTGTTACATGTCGGTCTTTTACCAGTTAAAATCAAATAAAGTTGGTTTTCTGTTCCTTGAATGATTTTGACACGGTCCTGTTTGTGTCACAGTTTTGTTACCCAGTATTGCAAAAAGACACACACATACAAATGTGGTTGTATTACACTGATATTTAAAGTACCCATGTATTGATTTAGAACTTGATAAAAACTTGTCATATTTGGTATCGTCCAAGAGGGCATGCAATACTCACTCTATTTTCTACCCAGAGATGATAATGAGATAGAATAATCATGTCATTAAAATGGACTTTTGGCAAACCTCAATGTCATCCTTGAGCAGCACTGTGACCGGGGCCAAGAGCTAAAACGTCACTTGTGGCAGCAATTGTGACACATCGGCAATCGTATTTTACATTGCAAGCAAGATGTTGAAATACACTAAAACCGTCATAATTTTTTCAACCCCTAATAGAATCCATTATTGAAACCTGTACCTCAATCAAATAGATGGAAAATTACTTGGATTTTTCTTCATTAAAGCACTATTCCGCAATACACTCATTCACTTTTAGGCACCCAGAACAGCCTTAATTATCATTCTAAAACCAAAAAAAAGTAATTGTCAAATGGATGGTTTGGTAGTCCTCATTACATTTGTTAGGATTCAGTAAATATAGGCACCAAAACTAATGACCCTTCAGTATAGAAGGGCAAGAGACACTTTAGAAAACATTAAAACTTCATGAGAAATCATGACTCCATCCCAATCATCTGACCAGCAATTGGGCCTATAAATGGAATTCACATCGACACCATCTTGAATCATCAGCAAAATTGAGCAATAACTTTCAAAAAACCCTAAAATCCCCAAAAGCCATACTACAACATCTAAAAAAAATTTATGACGATTATGCGACTGTACAATATACACTGACCAGCATTAAAAATGCACCACCTTAATTTAATGGCCAAGATACAAATTATGTTTGTGTATGATGTTTAAGTGTTATGAAAGTGTCTAATGCCACCTGACTAGATTCTCATTATTCTGTCACTGGGAAGATTGCCCAAAAATTTTGGGGGTATCTGTGCTGTGTCTGATTGTCTACAGTTTTTAAGCGATGAGGTAAATAAAAGAATCAAGGTCAGTCCAAATGAGTCCATCAGGGTAACACAAGGCTGATCACAAGCGACCAATAGCTCAAACAGTTTGCCAAGGTCATGTTAAAAAGAACCAAGTGTTCGAATCCACAGTCAGACGTCACCTGAAAGCTTTAGAGGTGGGATGTAACAGCCCTATTTGAGCCCATTTTCACCCTACATCACTGTCAATGTCCTCAGCAGCGGGGACAAAAAATCAAATTGATATTTATAATGATCAAATTGGACACAGATAAAATGATTTAGGTTTGGATTTCTTGACTCTAATTTGGAGTAACCCATGCCTTTATACGGTACTACAGTGGTGTCTATGGTGAAAATGGGCTCAAATGGTGGTTTAACACGCTCCTTTTGCAGTTGATTGGCGACTTGTGACTAAGGATTTGGACACTCGACTCCTTTGACATCACCTTAGTGAGCCGTTCAAGTCACTGTTCGGATTAAACCAAGCACACGTGTTGTTTCGGATGGACTCAATTTGAATGATCTCAAATTCTTTAACCCTTTCACCAGCAGTAATGCTATATGACATTCTTGCCTGACTCGCATTTTTTCCCAATAGAGCCATAAGACACTCTTTTTGTTATGTTCTTTTAACAATCAGGCATAAAAACACACAGCCAGAAATTTAGTTAGAATGTCAGCTAAGGCCAAGGGGAGAAATTGCAGTGAGAACTGGGCACTGGTGGGGGTAAATTTGGATAAATAAGAGTTAAAACCATGGCTGGCATATTGTGCACAGTCGGGCACTAGACAAATACCCCCAAACTTATGGTCAATCTTCCCAGTGATGGAATGATGACAATGGTGCCGCGTATCAAGAGCACAGATGCAAATGTGCGCTCGCAACATTCTAAGGGTGTGTTCCTACTCATTTTCATCAACTTCTTGCCTCATTTACCATCTACCAGTGATGTTAATCAACTGACTTCAGATGGCTTTTGCCTGGCTGCCTTTTGAAAGATCAGACTTCACGAACAGACCCAGGGAGATGTTATTTCATTTTGGAGCAGTGACAAAAATGTTGAGTTTAGCTTTTTTTTGGCCTGAAATGGCATTAAAACCTGTTGAAGACCTAGTTTTGCATTTTACCATCTTGTAGGTATGTTTAATACAATTTTACAACAATAACATCACAAACATGCATTAAGTGCATTTTGCCCATGAAATTAGAGCCGTGTATTTTTTTTAATGCTGGTCAGTTTATTACATAGTGATATTTTGAGCAGTTAGCAAACCCCAAATCCAGGCAATTGTGATGCAGAATGGCCACCCACGAGTTCCATGAAGTACTCAGGGAATCGTCCAATGTGCATAGAACTTCAGATATATGTTTATAATTACATGAACTACCCCCTTATCCCAGGATTTAAGGACTTTTTAGCTTCCATGAGGTAAAGTGAGGCAGACTTTTAAGACCCAGAACTTTGTTATGGAAGGTTTTACACTTCTGCACGTCTCACGGAAAAAATTCAAAAACAAGATATCACAGGGACGCATGCTCTGCGTCATCAACAATAGCACATATTTTGACAAGAATAGAGCTAATCCACAAGAAATATAAAATGAAACGAGACCCAGAAATTAACAAATTACAACAGGCAGGCAATGGTCAATGCACTTGACTTTCATACCTTGTGTCCCAGTCTCCCACCAATTATCAGAAAGGGGATATTTTCTTTTTGGGGATCTGCGCCAGTCAAAAGGATATTCAAAATGGCGCTTTTATTCTTCCTATTTGAATGAGTGTCCAGAAAGTGTGTTTGTTAAGATCTGTATCTGTCTAATTATGTATTTATTATTTTTCATGTTTATTCATCTACTCCATTATTGAATTGCACATTTTCTCCCCAATAATGTCTGATGTGATCTGTGTTATCATGACAGTGTACTCTCCTGTCTGCGTGCAGACACGCTTCAGGTGATTTCGGAAGTTATCTGGTATTTCACGAACTTCCTTCAAGTCTCGTTTTTACCTTCCTTCCTGCTTTTCTGAAATTACCATATTAATTAACCGCTAGGCTGCTTAGTTAGTACTGGTAATTTTACTGTATACTAATCCCTTTGTCTGTACAGTAACTTCCTAACCAACAATCACAAATTTTGATTAGGTGTGTAGATATCCCTGTTTACTAATATAACTAACTCTGCACTGCTCTGCTCTGTAACTCTGCCCCTGTTGCTTTCTCTGCCTCTCTCTGCATTTCAGCGAGATCTCTCTCACGTGCTTTATTCCTTTCCTGAACTCTTTGTCTGTGTACTTAGAACTCCTTGACCGGAGCTGTTTATCTGTCATGGGTTGTCTGTGTTGATCCTGTCCGTGTCTTGGCTTTTGCCAATTGTTGTGTGCTTACCTCTGTAATTAGTCTTAACCAATTCACCTGTTCCCTGCATAGCATGTGACTTCCCTCTTGTCTATCATAAGTCTTCACTGCAGTTCATTCTTTGTCAGGTTGTTGATCAATATTAATTCGTGCAGAGCTCCTCGTATGCCTTTTGTCTGTTGCTTCTCCATGACTGTTTCGCCCGACTTTGAGTTTGCCATTGTCTTTCTATTTCTGTTTTGTCTTTTTGGATTTTGACTTGTTTTTGTTCGACCGCGATTTCTGTTTTGGATGCCCTGTGTATGACATACCTTTCTGGATTTCGACTATAAGTTTTGGCTTACTGTCTATGTACCGTTGCTCATCTGCCTAACTGGTATTGACCGCTGCCTGTCCAGTCGACTTTGTTTTTGGCTTGGCAATTCTTGTGTCTCCTGGTCCTGACCCTTTTTGCACTAAAGGCTTAAGATTTTTGGATTATCCCCAAGTTGCAATTGGTTCCTCTGAGCATATCATTAGTTTTATTCATCATCATGTTTTATTCATGACATTGACTTTCCATAGAATTTAGAGGTAGAGGTAGAATTTGCCCATTTTCTGATTTGTCAATACATAGATACTTTAATCATTTATGAGAGAAGTTTTATAATCCATCATATAAGCAGCAACATTGACCTACAGATTTTTCCCGGTAAGGAATAATCAAATCTCTTACCTACACTCAAAAGCCCCCAAACGCACATAAAAAAAATTTCTAAAAACATAAAAGATTAAAATCTATTTCATCTCTGTCTACCACATATTAATTCATGTCACAAACCCAATTCGTTTTGCTTTGCTCTGACTGTGAATCAAATAACTGGCATAGCATTTTTTTTGTAAATTCCAATCCATTTCATTGAAGTATGCCACCAAACACCTTCCCATTTTTTAGCACCTGCGGCCCAACACCAGTGCCGTTTGAAAAGACCGGGAGGAAACACTGTGTGTGGAGCGGTAGTGTGTGGAGCATCTGTGCATGAAGCATCTGCTTATAGTCATTGAATTGTCATTTTAACCCACATAAATGACAGTAGTTGAGACCAATACTCCTCACCTGGTTGAAGAACTCCAGTACCCACTGTAATGAGAAAAATACCAATTCAATAAATATAACATTATAATATCTAAAATGTAAATAATAAATATGAAAATACAATACTGACTTACCACCAGGCTGCACTCCTGTACAAAAATATGACAAAAACTATGAAGTGCACCCCAGTAAAAAACATGCAATACTTTCATAAAGTACTGTACTTTCATTGAAAAATAACTCTGAAAAATGTATCATGAATGTCAGTAGCAACTCCAGTAGAACCTAATAAAAGACATGAAAGTGGAGGGATACACAAAGACCCTGTGCTTCATTCTACTACACCTACTTAAACCATCTACACTTAACAAAAATACAAACGGCCCATGTCAAATTTTAGAGTTTTTATGAACAAACAAGAGCAACGCAGAGCGTGGCATATGCCCGCGGCCTGTATGTTGATCAAGGGCATATTGAGATGGCTGCTGTGGCGGCCATATTAGATATCACACAACGCTGGTTTTCGAAAGGAACCTTCCTCTAGCCATTCCCATTACGCCATTTAGAAATGGCATCAATCCAAGGAGGGATTCTATAGTTATCCCACGGAAACGAAAAGTTAACGGACGACAGACGGACATGATGTCAACATAATGCCCCCTTTCCTCTTTGGAGGGCGGAGGCATAAAAACTGGAACTGGGATTCGTCTGTGAATAGCACTCTTCTCCAGCGTGCCTAGGGCCATCGAACGTGTGCGTTTGCCCATGCGAGTCGGTTCCGACGCTGGACAGCGGTAATATCCAGACCATGGTGAGGACGTCGAGCGTGCTAGTTGGCTTCTCATATACGGTTACAGACTGTCTGTGGTGTGATGCATCTGTTGTGCCGACCAATGGTCTCATCCGCTGTACGTGTCGCTGATCTGAGCCGATCCCGCAGGTGGACAAGCTGGATGTAGCGACCTTATGCTGGTGTGGTCACACGTGGTTGACGTGGATGAGGTCGATTTGCAGTACTGCCCATCCGTTGGAAACGAACTCTCAAACAGCCTATCGTCCGACAGTTAACATTCAGCTGCACAGCGACTGCTGCATCCCTGCATCCAGCATGCCAATGGCACGTTCCCGCATGACCTGACACATCAGAGGCATGATGACTTTTGACAAAATTTGACATTTTGGGGTGACCTTTTATTGTCCCCAGTATAAGGAGTGTCTGGGCACTGCTCATCTGATCACCGTCTGGAAATGCCACACCCATGTAGCAAATGCTCACTGACAGAGAGATGGATTAAAAAATGGTACACAAATCAAGAGAAATATCCCTATTGTACAAGTTAAAGGCAGCATATGCTCACTTAGAGTTGTTAACTCCATGCAGCATCAATATTTGACATGGGGCATTTATATTTTGGTTCAGTATAGAAATTAAATGAATTGCAAAACTGCAAAGTATCCAGTATGTTGCATAGATCATACTGTGTGTATTGTCTCTGGTGCTAAATCAAAAGAAGTAAGAGGAGAGCTGTGCACCAGATCGTGGGAAGGCTGTAGAACAGGGAGGAAGAGGTTGCATCGCTACATGTTTAATGTGCTGAGCTGTGTTCACTTTTGATGAATTAATCCTTAAATGGGGTCATATTATGCTTTTTGGGTTTTTCACTTTCCTTCAGTGTATTATAGTTTCCTGTGTGTGAAGAACATCTGCAGTCACAAATTCAAAGTTCACGCCAAAGGGAGTTATTCACTCCCACAGAAAACAAAGATCCTTAACTGCCTGAAACATTCCATTTGTGATCCAGCCTTTTCTTCTGTAGTCTACCTCACAATGAAACATTATGCCCAAAAAGCTAGTTTGACTTGCCATCGACTACGTAGAGCATAGCCTACGAAGAGTTTAGTTTGTGCATATCACCATGGGGCTCGAATTTCGTAGACCAGGTGCAGGCGGGGCGAATGGAGGGTGCACCACGCCAACGGGGTGTGTCCAGGCGTATGTGGCAATTTCGTGCCCGGCGTAGCCTGGCACAAGTACTCCTCTGTCCCGCCTCTGCCCCTCCTTCCAGCGCAAGTTGGCAAAGAAGGCGTATTTGGGTATAACAGCCGAGTCAAATATTGCTCAATGGCAAGAGAAACGTGCATTGAAATGTGCCTGACATTCTGTAAACCTGCCTGTGAGATTTCGGTGACATGTGCGCGCCGGTCAGCCAAATTACCTTTGCACAGAAATTAAACCAGGTTGGAGCTGGCGAGTTTTCTGCGCAACTCCAGCGGAGACTTTTTCTACGAAATTGTCACTGCGTCTTGATAAATATGTGACACTTCCCCCTACTACGCCGCCACACCCATCTCGGGGCACTTTCGTCTACCGAAGGCTGCGCCGCACGAAATTACCACTGCGCGGGCTGCGCCTCGCTACGCCACCTGCGCTGTGCCAGGAAATTAGAGCCCCATGTCAGGAAGAGGCTGTTTTCTTCAACGTGAGGACGAATTCTCTTTGCATGGACTTGAAAATGAAGATGGGGTGATGAATAAGTATTTAAAATGAATTTTTAACATTATTCCTCACAAAACCCCCTCCCCAAGCTTCTATTCTGTTCCCTTCATTTTACGGAGCTCTGTTTCTGTACTGGGGGTGGCCAATCTCAACAGAGAGGGCTTTAACGAAGGAACCTTCAAGAGAAAGGAGCCAAAACACCTCGATTCAGGCTTAGTGAGCCTGAGGTGCCGCACACACAACCTGAGCAGATATAACAAGTTGCTTTTAGACCAGATAAACATGCAAATGTTTGTAAATTGACCATGAAAGTAAAAATATCAAACTGGATAAGGACATAATATGAACCCTTTCAAAAATACCAAAAATTAAACCATTTGGTTCACTCATATAGGGATAATAATACCAGCCTCAATGTCCAGTTCATTTCAGAAAAAAATCTCACATCATGTGACAGGTGGTTTATAGAATTGGACCAATGTGCTTACCATATTTGGGGGGTTTCACACCACCTGGGTAACCTAAAATAAAAAAAAAAAACAATGTGTGATTAGTGCCTGACTCATGAATCAGCAAGAGCTGCATGGGGCAGTAACTGTGGTGGCCTCCTTACCCACACTGATGGTACCAACCCCTCCTACACCTCCTGGCACACCAGCAGGGTGGAACAAACACCAAAACACACACACGCACACACGTCAGCATCCTACCCGGGGCCCATCTCCCCTTTAGTCAATATTAAACATCTAAGAAATGCAGAAAATTCAAATTTGGCCAAAAAATGTGCAGCTGGCTACCGCAGCCTGAGGGAGATTTGTGACATTTGATCATCATAGAAGTCTAATGTAATTTTTTATAAATTCATGATTATCAACTGATGGGGTAATGCATCACACAGCACACCAATGTTGGGGAAATGCCTCGCACAGAACACCAATGTTGGAGAAATACCTCGAATGGTGGCACCTTTGTGGCGATAATGCCCAAGCAGTGGCGATGTTGTTGTGAGTGCAATGGCACGTCACACAAGGGCGCCGGCTGTTGGTGTTACGCCTCACAAATGGACACCATGTGTTGAGGCAATTTGCCTAATGATATTAATATTATTAATTTGACCATTAAAAAACATGATATTGTAATATTAAATTAATATTAAATAGTAATATGAATACCTCAGGGCACCACCCGAAGCTATTAATATGGAAATTGATTAATAATTAAATTAATTATTGTAACCAACTTACCCAATCAATAGTTAGATTGAAGGATTTGGAGTTTTACATAGAAGAGGTTGGCAATTTTATTCACTCTTGTACAACATCAATAACCACAGCATATGTCTTTAAAGAATATTTATTTAAATGAAACACAAAAAAACACACAATCTAAATTACACGAAACACTAGCACTATATGCACAATGAAGGAGGTGTGTGTGTGTGTGTGTGCGTGTGTGTGTGTGTGGGCGCGCGCGTGTAGGTGAGAAAGAACAAAGGGATGATCTAAGGTGTGAGTGGAGGAGCCTTATTAATCATGTGGAAGTGGGGAAGGGCAACCCTACAGTAACAAGACCAAGTCTTTGTTACAAAAAAAAGTTTAAAGAGAGCATTTGAAGTCAGTTTAAATTATTTAAAATGCTCAGTGTTGCGTTTGTGTGTGTATTACATTAAAATGAAGAGATATGTGAGTGTTCTGCACAGGGAAGGTGCCGTGTTAGTATACAGGAGGTTATTTGCATGCTAGGCCTAGGTCTGCTACACATTAATTCCATCCTGACCAACTGAAACACAATCCTAAAAACAATCACAACAGCTGTCATTTCACACATACACACAGTTGGTCTTTCTTAGAGAAGGTTTGAATGCCCAGTTGTTACCAGTCCTTCGTTGAGGAAGGAGGTTTGGTACTTGCTGCTTGGTGGAGGATCCGATTGTGGGCGATGCTGATCCGGCTGGAAAGAGTGGTTCTGGTGCTGTAAAAGGTCCAAGTCTTCGTTGTGGAAAAGGAGGGAGGCTTGCCGCTCCTCAAAAGCAAGCTGTTGCGTCTAAGGCTTGTTCTACTCCTGGTGGCGGCTGATGCTTCAGCATGGCTATGGGAGAGGGAGGCGAAGAGGTGGGGGAGGAGTACCCCAGCCTGAGCAGTCCCCAGGGGTTCAGGAGCCTCACCAAGGGGGAGAGCAGAGCCAAAAGAGAGAGTCCAGAGCCAAGAGACAAGAGCCAAGAGAGATAAACTGGTTGACCACTGCTTTTATGTGCCTGGCCTGCTGGCGGGAGGGGCTTACAGGCAGCAAGTGGTCGTGGGAAATCTGGGGCTCCATTTTGTTTTTTGTCACAAATGAAAGTTTTCCTCCGTGTGACCCCAACACAATCTTGATTGTTTTCTGTTAAATTTTGCCTTCATACATGACCACATAATAATGCTAGAAAAGTACTGATTAAGGCTGCATAAGGTTTACATAATTGAAATTTGTACAGCTCTTTGACAATAAATTTTCAACTCTGAAGTGTCACAACTTCCATTATTTATACCTTTGCACAGTCTCAGTGATCTGTGAGACTGTTGCCTACCAGCGTGACTGAATAGCTTGCTTTAAGTGAAGGAATTATCATGATATAACTACTGAAGAATACTCATTGCTGGTGGTAACATATAGCAAATTTCAGCAAAATTTACAAAAAAGTGGAAAAGGAGCAGTATGATGCTTCCATATACACCAATTTTTCTTGTAAACACACCACTGCATGTGGATTCCACGACCAGCTGCTCAGTAATCCCAGCTGTTGCATTTTCAGAGATTCCTACATGCATAGCTAAAATATTCACAGATTGTACTGAGGGTTTCTGTGATTGTTGACATATGCGACTCTGTTAAGCACATACATACAGGATCTCCAATGAGTGAGTGCGAGTTATCAAATTTTTGCAACGAAAGTAGTCATGTTCATTTATGCAGAGCGTTCAGGGAGGAATAAATGAAAATTACAACTTGTTGTTTCATATATTTGACATCTCAAAATTTGAGATCTTATTTATACTATAAATACCAGCATTGTGTAATTCGGAAAATGGAAAAATAGTCTTAAAGGTAGCTTCCGGGTTGGCAGTCTATTCAAAAAAATGGGATGAATAATTTGCTTGCTAGCATGCCATTGGTTTTCATCATTAAATTAATAAATTCAGGCATCCATGCCAACAGTTACATGTGTAACTTATTATTTTACTGGCCATAAGCGTAAGTATACTAGCAGGTTATTCATCCCACTGACGTGAATAAACTGTCAAGTGGAAGCTAACACCAGCAACGGTGAACATTTACCAGCTGAATTGGTAAAATTATCTTTGCAAACATATTAGTTGACGTTGTTTAATGAAAAGAACCTGACCAATTGTGATGCGAGAAGGCTGTAATCACACGTGTGTGATACCAAACATGTATCTCATGGGTTATATCCATAGTTACAGAGAGGATCTCTGATGAGTGAGCCCAAGATATCAAATTCACTGCATGCAATGAGAGTAATAATTGTCATTGATAAATGAATAAATTAAAATTCCGATTCAAGTTTCAAAAATTTTATTTATTGGGCTCACAAATTTGAAATCCTATTTATCCTATTAATCTCATTATTGTATTATCTGAAAAATGGAAAAATAGCTTTAACGTTAGCTTCCAGCCCTCAATTGGGATGAATAATTCACTACCTAGCATGCTTTTCGCCATTAAATAAATAAAAGCATCTATGCCAATGGTTACATGAGTAGCATTACTCTACTGGCCAAAAGCATCAGCATACTAGCTAGTGAATTATTCATCCCATTGACTTGAATAAACTCTCTACTAGAAGCTTACGCCAGCAATGGTGAATGCTTACTAGCAGAATCGTTAAAGATGCCAGTGAGAACATATTGGTTGTCATTTGTCAATGACCAGAATCCAACCAATTGCGACGCGAGAAAGCTGTATCACACATTTGATACCAAGCCTGTGTCTCATGGGTTGTATCATGCCGATTTTTAATCATTTATCTGATATATATATATACAGTATCAAATGTATATACACCATATACATTACAAATTTACCAGACCACCTGTCATAAAAAAGGGGAAAACCTGAATATTTAAGAAATTTGTTTAAAACTAAAAATAATTTTGCTATTTCCTTGGCAAATAAACTGAAACCACTAAATAGCCCTTATTCACACATAAAACCAAAAAAACTATATTCTGTATGGCCTCTCTGTATGGCCTCCTTTGGCCTTGATAACAGCTAGCACTCTTGCAGTCAACCGCTAAAACTAATTTTATGTTCAGGAGTGCAAGAAAATTACTGCTATTTGGAATCTGAATCATAAATAATAATGTGTTAAAATTTTTAATGCTTGTTTGTAAAACGGTAAATTCAAAATTCATGGATAACAACAATAATTATATTTAAGCATAAGAAATACCATTTCAGTGAAAGGGCTTGCACCTTCGAGGACGGGCGTTATCATGCTGGAACGTGACATTATGCTGTTGGACAAACGGTACTACAGTTAGTGCGAGGATCTCATCACGGTACCTTTGGGCGTTCAAGTTGCCATCGATGAAATGCAATAGAGTTCTCTGTCTGTGTGCAATCCCTGCCCACACCATGACACCGCCTCCGCCATGGGCGACTCTCCGGGCGACATTTGTGTCAGCAAACCGTTCACCGACACGGCGCCACACATGACGTCTCCCATCCGCGTGATACAATTTGAATTCTTGATTCATCTGTGAACAGCACATTTCTCCATCGAGCCAAGGGCCACCGGAAGTGTGCGTTAGCCCATGCGAAACGATTCCGGCGCCGTACGTCTGTGAGGTCCAGCCCACCGTGAGGGCGTCGAGCATGCAATTCTACTTCTCGGAGGCGGTTGCGAACTGTTTGAGCAGAGATTCGTCTATTGATTAGACCGACTGTCTCATCGCCGTGCGTGTCGCTGGTCTGAAACGTTCACACCAGTGAAGCAGCCGGATGTGACGATCCTGAGCAGGGGTGGTCACACGTGGACGACGCCGATGAGGCCTGTTCGCAGTGCCTCCAGTCTGTCGGAAACGCTGTCGTAGACAAACTATGGTACTGTAGTGAACATTCAGCTGTGCAGCGACCCCTCTGATGGAGGCCAATGGCACGCTCCCGCAAAATTTGAGACATCTGAGGCATAGCTGCGTCTGACAAAATCCAACATTTTGGTGTGGCCTTTTATAGTCCCCGGCCCAAGGTTTGTCTGAGTACTGCTCATTCTGTCTGAGCAGTGTCTGGGTACACCGCACTCGTTTACTCATACCAATCATTACACCGGTGAAAAAAATACTCAATGTCTGAGCTGAACTCAAATTTTAGACATCAATCAATGGAAACATTCCTTTTGCAGATGATAACAAATATATTTGGTATTTCATAACGGCATACTTGAAATGGTGCCAATATTTCAAGTGGTGCGTTTATATATGTCTATAATACTCTATTTTCCACCCGGAGATGACAGTGGAATAGAGTAATCATGGGTGTAATATGGGCTTTTAGCAACCCCCAATATCATCCTTGAACAGCACTGTGAATCTGGCCAAGAGAAGTGACGTCACTTGTGGGAGCAATTGTGACACATCGGCTATTGTATGTGTATTTTACATTGCAAGCAAGATGTTGAAATCCACTAAAACCGTCATTAGGAACTGAATGAAATCTTTAAATGCAAGATCTCTAAAGACCCTGGGCAATTCTTAAGTCTTCCATCCAAAACAGGGGTGTTAGACCCTCAGAGGTCTTAATGGCTGAATAAGCTTCTCCTTTTGGCTAGGAATGCATATTATTTAATTGGATTCAGGAAAAACGTCCGTCTGTAACACTGTGGTATAAGGAAATTTTCTTCCAATATTCTTCCAATGGAAAGACTTACTGCCAAATTAAAAAAGAAGGATGATTTTTTTTTAAACTTATGGTGGCCGTTAATGAGTTATCTGCCCAGGGACTTAAGTGTTGTGATTAACAGCGGTACTGACTCCCTAGAATGGAAAGCCCCAAAGGCTCTTTGACAATTTTTATAATGATGTGCAATTTGCTTTTGTCCCCGGTGCGCTAAAGATATTGTTTAATTTGAGGTGTGTATTAATGCATGATTTAATATTTTACTGTCTCCTCTGCAGTGGTGGGTCTATGTATGTGTGTTTTTTGAAATTATTATTTATACCTCATGGTAAAAATTGTACTTAATTATGAACTACCTGTCATGTATGTTTAAAACTAATTTAGGAAAATTTCATTCACAAAAAAAAAAACAATAACATACTTTTTGACAAGCAAAAATCTAATCCACAAGAAATATGAAATTAAATGAGACCAAGAAATGAACAAATTACAACAGGCAGGCAATGGTCAAAACACTTGTCTTTCTTATTGAACGTCCCAGTCTCCCATGAATTATGTTCTCAGAGAGGGGCAATTTTCATTAGGTCATTTCATTTATTTGGTTAGGCCAAAGGGGGTTTACCCTCTTTGAAAGGGTATTCAAAATGCCGCTTTTACTCTCTTCCTATTTGAGTGAGTGTCAATGAGGAGGCAATGGTCAATGCACTTGACTTCCATACCTTGTGTCCCAGTCTCTCACGAATTATCAGAAAGGGTGTATTTTCATGAGGTCTTTTTGGGGATGTGCGCCAGTCAAAAGGATATTCAAAATGCCACTTTCATTCTTCCTATTTGAGTCAATGTCCAGAAAGTGTTTTATTCATCATCATGTTCTATTTATGATATTGACTTTCCGTAGAGGTAGAATTTGCCCATTTTCTGATTTGTCAATACTTGGCTACTTGAATCATTTATGAAATAAGTTTTATAATGCATCATAAAAGCAGCCATATTGACCTACATCAAAAACCTTGTCAATTGAACTGATTTTGCCCAGTAAGGAATAATCAAATCTCTTACCTATTTTATTTTCAATATTTGTTTGGGACACTGGAATACAGGTTTAACTCTGGAACTTTCTACATGCCATATCAGTCATACTCTTAGAGATGTTATTTTGATTTAATCTTATTTTATTTAAAACCATTTTTTATTTTTAATTACTTAATTATTATTATTATTCATTTCATTCATTTTAACTTAATCAGCCCATCACATAGTATTTGGTATGAATAGATTTGAAAATTTGGTATGCGGTTCATATGGGGTGAGGGTACTACATATTGACCTTTGTGGAAAGGCGTAACAAATAGAAGGGGGAAAAGGGTGGGGGGAGTGTAAGGTGGGATAACTGGGTCTTTAAAAAGTTTAATTTCCAAGGGAATATGTGACCGCTGGGGGGGGGGGATATGGGAGGTGATAATGGTTTAGTGGTCAGTTAGCCATGTCGTAGGTGTTACAATGGTGTGGAGATTTCTCCTGTGATCTGGAAAAACCTAGTATGTGTGTCACTTTTGGTAGAAACAGAGTTTAACCTTCATTTGCAGTAACTAACAGTAGTAAAAATCTTAAAACACTGGCTATAAGTGTCATTTGAACTTTCAAAAATCAAGTTTCTATCATTTTTTCTGTTAGGAAAAGTCCAGAACCTAAAAGTTTTTGTTCAGTTGCAAGATCTTTGCTACTGATAAAAATACAAGGTTTTTCCAGATCACAGGAGATTTGTATAAGTCTATAAATCTTAAAGGGAAATGGTTCGTCGAAGTTTTGAGTTTGTCGAGAGGATCGGAGTACATATTTTTTATTTTTTATGTTGTAAGGGTTACAATATTACACAGCCACAGGACAAAAATGGGTAAACAAAGCATATTAAGACTGAGGTATGTCTAATACTATGAAGGTTAAGGTCATATCAAGGAATCGCAGGGATTAGGTAAATTGACTAAAGTGAAGCAAAAACACTCAAACATAGCTTTTCTGAAGGAGTCTCATATGATGCCATGTGATCTATTAAAAATAAAAAATACGACCAAGGGTCCTGTAGCTAACCGGCAAGCAGTCTTACAGCGATGATACAAGTTATGAAAATTTCATGTGAAGTTTGACATTGAATTAATGAAAATCAACGTCAAGGTCACTAAATGAAACTTCTTATACATTTATAAGACTTTCTGTGACACAATTCTAAGCTCTGAAGCAGTTTTGGTGATACATGTCATTAAAATATGTCAATATGTATTCAATATGTCAATTCTGAACTTTAAAGGTCACAGAATGTAAAGTGGTGGTCAGCAAATGGATTTCATATATGACTTTAAACAACAAATGTCATCCAAACCTCGGCTTAGCCAGCGACCATTTTGGTGATACAAGTTATTGTAATTGCACTGTCGAGTTTGATCCTCAAAGGTCACTGACAGTCAAGTTGAATGCCACCAAATGAATGTTCATATGTGACTTCCTAGAAGTCAGTAAAAAAAACCTAGACTCCGTCTGTGACCATTTTAGTGATACAAGTCATTGAATTTTCACTAGGTCACATTCAGGGGCAGAGAGGGACACCAAAATCCACCGGGAAAATTCTAACCACACCAGCCCATAAATCTGGCATCACATGCTGAAGAAGGATGTGTTATTTCAGCCTTTACAAAGCATGACTTTTGCTTATGTATGATTCATGAAGACATAATGTCTCAGTTATGAAGGCATTATACATGCTCTATAAAGCCTTTATGAGCAACACTTCGTATAAAGTGTGACCGTAAATTTTATATTTGTGGTCATGAAAGTTATGTAACGTCTGAATAAAAAGAATTAGATCAAGATAGGAGGCTAAACTAAAATCAGTAGGCTGGATTGATTAAAGTGAGTCTGACACTCGAGCCACCATGAGCGAGATGTAGAGAGAGTGCTATAAATATTGGTCGGCATTAGGAAATGCATAGTTGAAGTACAGCTTGGAGATTTCATGGGATCATGCTTAGTTCATGATAGTTCTAACTCAGTCTGCCGACAATGAGCATCACATGGCCACGCAGGGTAGTCTGCACGCCAGTTCACTTGAGCTCATTGGCCGGCCGGTACTGATGGCCACTCCGCCCCTGGTCAGATTTGGCCTTTGAAGATCAAAACAATGGTCACCAAATGAAAGTTCATACATCACCTCCTATATGTCTCTAATACAAACCTAGACTCCACCTGTGACCGTTTTGGCAATACAAGTCATTGTAATTGTATTATGTCAAGTTTGACATTCAAATGTTACCAACAGTCAAGTTGAATGTCACCAAATGAAAGTTCACATGTGACTTCCTATGTCAGTAACACAAATCAAGGCTCTGTCTGTGACATTTCCGGTGACAAAAGTAATTGAATTTTCTCTAGGCCCATAAAACGGACAAAAATGATTCAATCAAAAATCCGAGAAGTGTTTGGAGATATGGTCTAGTAGTACATTATTGCAAATTTACAAGAAAATTCATCAAGCCAAAAAAAAGATTTACAAAATGTTCCGGAAGACGGACAACGGACCCCACACCACGACAATAGCTTAGTGGCCCATAGGGCCATATTGTACAGTATAGTACCATCAGACAATGGTCCAATATCTTTATTTGGGAAAAAAAAATGGTTTGTCATCCTTCAAGATGGCTTTTCCACATAAAATGGCCACAGGATCCTATTTTTGTTGACTTTATTGGGAAACAAATTGATACCTTCGTTGAACACAAAACAAACCTCGACTGGTACTAGATGGGAAGCTTTCAAAGTGTTTTTAAGATGACAAATGATTAGTTTTACTTCTTCTAAACTGAAACGTACCCACCACAAAATGGAAATGCCTGAATCTAAGATTAAGCATTTGGAGAAAGACCAAATTTTGGATGGCTTACGCAGGTCATATCAGGAACTACTATTGCTTAAGGCAGAATATAATAAAATATCAGCAGAAAGAGCGGCAAATAGCTTTCTTAGACATTTTATGCCCAGGTAGAAAAACAAGGGAAGCTCCTGGCCTGGCAACTAAAACAGCTACTGTTGGAAAGGCCGATTAATGCAATTGAAAATAGTCAGGGTGAGGTTACTGTGGACCCGATGGAGATAAATAACATCTTTATGCAATTTTATGAGTCATTATACCTCAGAATATCCACCTGTTTCACAAACTGCCTTTTTAGATCATTTAAATTTCCCATATATTTCAACAGAAGCAAGAATCAGACTAGATTCAGAGTTGACAATGGAAGAAATTATAGAGGCAATAGATGCTATGAATGGCAACAAAGCAGCTGGTCCTGATGACTTACCAATGGATATATATAAAAAATGTGAACGTAAACTCCAGTTATGGAAATGTTCCAAGAATCCTATAAAAATGGGTCACGACCTCCTTCACTTAGAGGTGCCATGATTGTTTTATTTTAAAAACCAAACAAACCAGCACATAAATCCCAATCCTATCGTCCAATTTCATTGCTAAACTCAGATATGAAAAATATTTGCAAAATTTTAGCAAGTTGATCAGAGGTTATTCTCCCAGATATTATCGAGTCAGATCTAAATGGATTTATTAAGGGGAGACAGGGATTTCATAATGTACGAAGGGTGTTAAAATTATTATATGAAAGGAAAGATGCCCCAGACATGGCTCCTCTATCAATTAATGCCAAAAAGGCATTTGATAGAATTGAGTGGCCCTTTCTTTTTGCAACACTAGACCGGTTTGGATTTGGGACTCTTTTTTGTTCGTGGGTAAGGTTACTATACACTCAACCAACGGCTGAAATTCTGACTAATAATATAATTTCTCATCCATTTGGTGTTGGTCGGGGGGTCCGGTAGGGGTGCCCTTTGTCGCCCCTCCTATTTACACTGGCAATAGAACCCTTAGCAATGGCGATTAGGACACACAAGAGTATTTTCGGTGTCAAGCTAGGGCAGATAGGTCATCGCATAGCTCTATTTTCAGATGATGTCATTTTGTTTCTCACAAAATTATCAAAATCAATCCCAGCTTTACTGGATGTATTTAAGGAATTTCGGTTTTTTCAGGGTATAAGCAAATACAGCAAAATGCTATTTAATGTTATTGAATGAAAAAGAAAGAAGTAATACTATAAATCACACATCCCCATTTAACACAACAAATACTTTCATCTTTCTAGATATATGCATGGTTCCAGATGTGAGCAGAATTGTTCAAGTCAATTATGATCCCACTCTGAAGTTAATTTTTAATTCAATACATTGATGGTCGAATATGCCAATTTCTCTGATGGGACGAATAAAGAAACTTAAAAGGAATATCCTTCCAAATTTATTAAACCTGTTTCAAATTACACTTTTGCCCCTGGCATTGGCCCATTTCACTAAATTAAGGAAAATATGCTCAAATTCCATTTGGAATAATTGATGACACAGCTTACTTTTGATATTATTTTACATGCCGTATGACAGAGGGGGACTTAAACTCCCCAATTTCCAGTGGTATTACTGGGCCGCATAATTGCGAACTGTAATGTATTACTACTCCTCAGGGCCGATCTCAGCATGGCTGGACATTGAGTCACTCTCGCTCACACCCAAACTATCCCTTAGCGCGTACATGTACTCCGTGACTATTGAAAAACTTTGGGAACGAACTTCAAACCCATTTGTGTTGAATATGGTCAATGTTTGGCACCATATTCATGAATTGTCAGGAAAACAATCCTTATTATCCTGTTTTAGCCCAATTTGGGGAAATGACTATTTTAAGCCAGAAAGTCTGGATCAAGGTTTTCGTCTTTGGGCCACTAAAAAGCTTAGTAAAATAAGGGATATGTTCCAAGACAGAAATCTGATGTCTTTTCAGCAAATACGTACTAAAAATGATATTCCGAATAATCACTTTTTTAAATATTTACAGATAAGAAATTTTATAGCTACATCCCAAAATTGAATGTTATCCCTCCCACCTCTTTCTGAAATGGAACGATTGATCTCTACTAACTGTCACGATAAAGGGCGTATATCTGCTGTATATGACATGTTGGTTCATAGCTCATCAGAATCTTTTACTGACCGACTGAGGACCTGGAGGGAAGACTTATGGGAGGAGGTTTCCTTGGATGGCTGTGCTGGGATAAGCACCAAGGCATATAGACAAACTACAAATACCAGATTAAGGTTGATGCAATACAACTGGCTGATGCGCACCCACATAACACCAGCTAAATTACACCAGTTCAATACTAATATTTCAGATATTTGTATTAAATGTGAACAGGTAAAAGGCACACTTTTTCACAGTATTTTGGGACTGTAAAGAGATTGCTACTTTTTTGACTGAGATCTCACAAACAATACACAAAATGCTAGATGCAAAGCTGCCTCTTGATCTTAAACTGTTTATTTTGGGGCTTTATCCTCTCACCCCTGTCATATCAGGGAATACACAATCGCCTCTGTATATTTATTTACTGCAGGCAAAGCGCTCAATTTGCCTTCTCATGGAAAAAATATTCCATGAGACCACAGGTGGGACAATGGCAAAGGGAAATGTCTAACTGCTGTGCTATGGAGAAGATTACTTATATTCTGAAAAAGAAAAATGATATTTTAGATTGGGTTTGGGGCCCTTTTACCCAACTGTTAGAAAATGTTAGAGTGTCAGATATGTAACTAAGTGGTGACAATGGGGATTCATAAATGACATAACATAATGACATAAATCGGACTACATAAGAAAATTGAATTGCTTTGACTGTGACCAGACAGACGGCTTTTTAAAATACCTTTGAGTCTACTGTGACTGTGCACTTGCAAGGTTAATAATGCTCTTTCTTAAATGCTTGTTTTTTGGGGGGGTTTTTTGGGTGGGGGGGGGGGTTACCTTTTAGGTCCTTTCTTTGCCTTGATTATACCTTAGTTGAAAGTTCATGAAGGATTTCTTGCTTGTTTTGCTGTGAGGATATTTGAGCTATATATTTGTTATGGACCCCCTTTTTTGTGCGTGTGTGCGTGTGTTTTTTTTTAAAGGGGTATATTTAGGGATTTGGTATGAAATATTCGGAGGGAGGGGTGGGCTATAAAGTTTGCAATATATTGTCTAGTCTAAGTTTATGATGCACCTAATCTTAAGATGTAAATTCAAAACCAATAAATATATTGTTCCAAAAAAATCTCTTACCAATACCCAGAAGCCCCCAGATGCACACAACAACAATTTCTTTAAACATTAAACATTAAAAACTATTTCAACTCTGTCGACCTCATTCATGCTCATTCATGTCACAAACCCAATTTGTTTTGCTTTGCTCTGACTCTCATTAAAATGGTCAAAAACAAATAACTGGCAGAGCATTTTTTTAAAAATTCTGGTCCATGTAATTAGCTGGGTTTCCATCCACCTGATTTAATTCACATTTTCAATTTGAGCATGAAAAACTGGAATGGAAACACTGAAAATTCAAAAAATGTCCAAATATCGCAAAAAAAGCTTCTTCATGTTGTGTTCCAGGGTCCTGGGCCTTTGGCCAGGACAGTTTTTTGGGTTTTAATAGTTTCTTGTGCCAGGTTTCATAGTTCATGTTCATTACTCATGTCACAGTTTTAACAGTTTCTTGTATCAGGATTCTACATTTCATAGTCCATGTTTATTTTTCGTGTTTTTACTTTTCCATGTTTTGTTTTGCCAGGTCTGCCCAGCCACTCCACCGCTTGTCTGCGTTCTGCTTTATGTCTTCGTTTTTGCACACGTCAGAGCTCTGGTTGGCTTTTGGTATTTCCCTCTTCCTTCTGTGCTGTGCCGGATTCAGGGCTGCCTAAGTTTAATTTTAACTGTTTTTAAGTGACTAACATTAACTAACAGTCACGGGGCTGTAATTCTTAGACAGGCACATTACTAATACTACAAATTTAGGTAGGGAGTTTATTGTCATGATTCCTGCTTTGGTATTTCACGTCTTGCTGTGCTTTTCTGTTCTAACATTCATGCTTCCTTCCAATCTGCATACTTAATTGGTACTTAAGCTGAGCACGCTCATTAATGAGCAAGTCATGTCAACCAATCATTGTCCATGTCTAATGATCTTGCTTTGCCTCTTGTTTCTTCTCCAAGTGTTGCCTCTCATGTGTACTGATTTCCCCCCTTTATCTGGAGGCGGTGGAAGTTGGCTGGCAGACAGAGTCTCGAGTTTTTCATGGTCCTAAGTTTCACAGCCTTTCATGTCCTCGAGTTCCACAGTGTTTGGTGCAGTATTTTCGTCTTTCTTATAGTCAAGTCTTGTTGTATTCTAAGCCTGATTATTCTTTTCTGTTTGTGGTTTTCTTCCTGGAGGTTAAAGTGGTTTTTGTTTTTTGTCGTTTGGACTTTTTAGTTTACAGCTCTGTGAAGCTAACCTTAGTTAGATTTTTTTTGGTTTTTTTTTGGCCCTCGTGGCTGTTTTCTTTTGTTTTAATAAATTCCCTGTTCCTCTGCATCTTGCTTCTGGTGTCTTACTGATCTCGGATCTCTACGCTTGGGGGACGTGGAAATGTTAGCGTATCGATAAAAGGAAAATGTGAATAAGTGCTCAAGAAACAGATGCAGCGAATAAACGGTGACGCTCATAATCACATGACAAATAGCCCACTTCAAGGGCTTGGAACCAGAAGTGTCTGTGTGGCTATGGTAGGGAGTTGGACGTGGCCACATCTGGTTCTAAGCCCTCGATATATATCTATAAGGAAGACGGTGTGTGTCTGTGTGTTCGCCATGCACGGCCATATTTGTGCATGGATTTTTTTCACACAGTGATACCTGTGCTTCCAAACTAACACCTAAGCCAGGTTTCAATGACGTGCCCCCCCCCCCCCCCCCGCCCCCTCCTGATCGGAGGAGGTGCCATGCCAGCCAAACGGCTTGATAAATCAAGTAGCTGGGCTTGGCGCTATGGCGTCGAGTTCATCCAAGTACAAGTTGTGTTGCCGCATGTTGCGGTAACACAAATGCTAAAACAAGCTTCGGTTTGTCTTTGCATGTATATCTGATGTCAAAGATGTGGGGGGAAAAAATAGCAGACGGTCTTCGGCACAGAGATATTAAACTTCAGTGGACAACGTCATTGGCTGGACCAAAGCGCACACGGCAGAATATCTTGTTTATGTATAAATGTCCAATGAGACGCATGTAAACATAGGTGTCGACAATTATTTTTTTTGGGTGGGGGACTTGTTTTCCGTATTCTTTATCTTTTTGTACATTAAAAAAAAGACACGAGTAAGGAATTGTGAATCAACAATATTTATGTTCTATTATTTGGCAAAGCTAAAGAATAAGCTCTACGATTGCCTTACCCTTTACATAATTGCTCGGTTACCAACGTTTTTGTTTCGTACAAAGAAAAAGGGTTCGCATCCAGCTGTGCCTGTGAATCTGACTCAGGTCTATACCTGGAAAAAACTACTTTTGATATTTATATATGAGTATTATGCAGGTAAGAAGTATTGTCATTGAATGTCAATTGAGGGTATCACCAATACGTAAAAAATGCCTGAATGTTGCATTCGTGGCCCGCTTCAGATGCATTATGAGATGGATCAGTGACCCAGTCGCTTCCAAGAAGGGCCTTCCATGGCCATATCCAAATGGTAGATACAATTCTAATAGCGCAATTCTCGTTATTTTTTTGTCGAAATTAGCAGATATCTTTGCGGTCGCTGGTGGCTGTGTATCAATATAAGTGTATAACACGCATACGCACAATGTCCCGCATTTATCAAACGTGCGTACACCTAAAAAATTGGTGTATGACAAAACTGCCGCAAGGATCGGCATTTATCAATCTGAAGCTGAATGAACGGTCCGCAAAAATCTCACGCCAGGTCTGACTAGGTGTACGCAAATTTGAAACCAGTGAACAACATGCAGGAACGAGTGCGGCTGTCAAAATGAGTAATTAACCATATGCAGCGATGTGGACGTCATGCTGTTGTTGCTCTCATAAGTAAAATGAATAAATAGTTTAAATAGATAAATTGGCTAAATTAATAAATAAAAAATGAATGAATGAATAAATAAATAAATAAATACAAAAGACACCTGTGTTGAGAAATTAATTAAATTTATATTTTAGACAACCTGCTTGTCAGGCCAGACAGACGGCTGACAATAACAATCAATTTGATTAAGCGCAATGCGCAGCTTGGCAGATATGCAGTGGTAGGCCTATGTCAGATGCTCATCCAGTCAGATATATACTGAACAACAAAATAAACGCAAGCTAGCCTAATTAAAGGCAGACTGGAAAATAAGTTTGCGCATAATTATTTTAGAAATTCAAATTTATTACTAGCGCATGTACATTTACACTTGTTACATCAAACTTTTCTTTATTTTGCGGTCACTTTGACTGAGTAACTATAAGAGTACATTATCTAACTAGCTACCTTGCGTTTCTTTTGTTGCTCAGTATATATATATATATGCCTACGGACACTTCGACCGTGATCACATTTTGACAATGGCAGGTCTTCTATTGTTAGAGGAATGAGCTTCTGTCTGAAGTGAGAGGAACTTTCGGCACAGAGATGACCTCCGGGAAAGTGAGGAGTGGCTGGTCCTTTTGTGTGGCACCCAAAAAAAACGTCATGGAGTAACACTGATTAAAGTACAATGAAGAATGATCTCTGCAGACTGTATTTTAACAATTACCCTCACGCAGCTCCGATCGAGGCGGTGGGGACTCATCCATGTCCCCACCGCCTCGCATTCCCACGATGGAGGGGGAGCCTATCAGCGCTGCCATACACTCCAGGAACGGTGACAACTGTCTGGTTGGCCTCCACCGGTCTGTGCACTGCTGCGCCTGAGTGCAGCAACCCGTTTTTTGGAAGCAATCTTAAAATCTATTTGAAGCTACATGTAAAGCATTTGGATTGTCAATTATGTAGGCAATAAAACATGAAATATCGTGGATCTATAAATTGAATTTATTAAGGCCGATGTTATTTGCACTTATACGTGTGGCCAATGCTGAATTTTTTCCTTGACCGCACTTGTAAGTGCGCCAGCTGATGATCATTCCAGTGCAGCTTATAAAGTACCGCATAAAATAAGTTTGGCCAAGAAAAATTTTTTAGCTTTGGACACACTTAAAATAAGTGTGGGCAATGGAGCATCTTGACCACACTTATAAGCGCGTTTAACACAAATTTCGATGAATTTCTATGCTTGGACGCACTTGAATAAGTGCGAATAGTCACTTCGATTTATTAATGGATTAAATCAAACGTCTGCTGCACTCCGGTTTTCCACCTGAACGGTGTTTACCGCAGCAGCAATAGTTTTCCAAACTGCAGCCTTCTGCGCTCCCTTTATGCCGCTCTTAAGCTTCCAAATAAAATTATTTTCTTTTTCCCCATCTATCGTCGGCCTGCTGATAAAACCTTGTATCTTCAAAATGATAAACTTTACAGGAGAGCAAAAAAAAAAAGTTTAATTTTGCATGTAAGGATGCGGTTGAGCTGTGTGGGGTAGGATGACTATTTTTCCTCCAAGAATGTATCCAATGGATGAAATTTTTTATTTTGCAATGTTTAATGTTTAATTGCAATTATCGAGGACATACAAGTTTTTATTTCTTATCAAATTGTAGATACAAGGTTTTATCAGCAGGCCGACAATAATTCCTCCTCAGTGAAGTTCTTTCTTTGCCGTCTTTCGAGAGTCTATGTCGTAAAGTGGGTAGGACTACGCCTCCCGGAGCATGAATTTATTGGGGCGTAACATGTAAATTACAATGGTTTCTGCCGCCAGATTTATCAACGCCACGCCAGTTCTACACCGAAGTCAGCGATTTCACACTTTTAGTAAATCAGACGTGACACCTGCCGAACGCTGGTATTTACACCAGAATGTACGCCAGATCCTACGCAAGTTTGTTAAATGAGGGCCATTGACTACATAGCAACGCGCCGAAAGTAAGTGGGTTCCGGAAGTAGCAAGATATTTTGCAGAAAGCGCTACATCCGGGCATTTTTTGCATATTGGCGATACCCTCAATTACAAGTAGCTAACTTGTTAGGCACCTTGTTAATTTTATTAACTGCTAAGTCAATGCAGTCCCTGCGACCCTCAGGGTACCACGGTAGCTCGCTTTTTGACCGTTATCAATCGCTAGCATTTGCTTTAGTCAGCGGTCAATTCAAGTTAATGGGACGGCTAATTAGCTAGTGAGCATGCGAACGCAATTTTTATCTATTAAAGTGACACATTGCGTTTCTATGTTATCTTACGCATGAAACATTTTATTACAGCCCTTCAAATGAATATTGCTGCAAAAGGCAGCCGCACATCTCGGCATTTTAACGCTTATATTGACTTATTCGAAATTGGCCTCACAGGATACCATTCATTTTTATGAAGAAGTGGGGAGTATGAAATATTGCGGTCAAGTGCTTCACTTTGGATAATGTAAATATGACATCATTGGCAATCAAGTGTTCTAAATATACAAATATCTAGGCTTTCAACACGATTATGAACGTGTGCAGCGCTGTTATCATTACTCTTGCAAGAGCGC
The DNA here is from genome assembly GCA_029721435.1 of Gymnothorax reevesii. Lineage (NCBI taxonomy): Eukaryota > Metazoa > Chordata > Actinopteri > Anguilliformes > Muraenidae > Gymnothorax > Gymnothorax reevesii. The sequence goes on along the minus strand of CM056574.1, from coordinate 65,696,528 downwards.
ATAATTGTGATATTTCTTCCATTTGGTCCATAGCTTTCTTCTGTTGCTGTTGTTTGCTTTGAGGTTTGAAAGATGCGCCTGTAAATACGTCATCAAGTTGTGCCCTCCTCTTCTGCAGTGGTATACTGTCACACCGCTGGAGAATTAGCGCCACCTATTGCTTATCTCGATGAACCAATTCCAAATATTCACATAACCGTAGTGGATGCAAACGTGCATAAATTTGCATTTTATTTTGCTGAATTTCCAAAAAATAGGTTAAAATTTGTGATATATTTGGATGGAAACCCAGTTATTAAGGTATACTACCAAACAACTTCCCATGTCTTAGCACCTGCGGCCCAACACAAGTGCAATCTGAAAAGAGCGGGAGGAAAGCACTTTGTGTGTGGAGCGTTCAGCCTGTATCCCGCTGGGGTTGCAACTGTTTGGCTTGTGGAGGATGCCATGTTGTCGCGGGAATTTTGAATGTGTTCAAAAATTTGTAGGCAACCACTCTGGTCGCCAAGGTTTTGAAATAAGCGCCTAATTGTCTGCCGAGTGTCTACAGAATGTTTTCAGGTTGTTATGAGAATAAGGGGCCAAAAATTCATGAAGCAATCACACAATAGTCAGCAGTATGTCTTCAGAATGTCTGAAGAATGCCATCAGACATTTATGAGACATTTTGAAGACTTTTTGCTAAATTCCTGCCCATTCTGTGCATGCCCAGTCAGTAATGCCATTTTGACAACATCGGACACGAAAGTACATGACAAGACAAATCTGTTCTGTGGGACTGCAAGTCTGTTTGAATAGTTTGTCTTGAAACAGTCACTAATTTCAAGTCTGAAAACAGTCTCAAGCTATCACAGCTCAGTGGGATACAGGTTTTAATGAGTGAAGCATCTGTGTGTGTAGCATCTGCTTAAAGTTATTGAATTGTCATTTTAACCCACATAAATGACAGTAGTTGAGACCAATACTCCTCACCTGGTTGAAGAACTCCAGGACCCACTGTAATGAGAAAAATACCAATTACAATAAATATGACATTATAATATCTAAAATGTAAATAATAAATATGAAAAAACAATACTGACTTACCACCAGGTTGCACTCCTGTACAAAAATATGACAAAAACTATGAAGTGCACCGCAGTAAAAAACATACAATACTTTCATAAAGTACTGTACTTTCATTAAAAAATAATCCTGAAAAATATATCATGCATGTCAGTAGCAACTCCAGTAGAACCTAATAAAAAACATGAAAGTAAAGGGACACACAAAGATATTGGACCCTGTGCTTCATTCTACTACACCGAGTTAAACCATGTAAGAAATTAAATTAATTGCAAACATAGGGCACTGGTGGCCCCAGAAGCTCCCGCCATTAAGATTAACAAAATGTAAAAGTTTTTGTTGACGGACGAATGCACGGATGGAGCCCGATACCATCGGTCCCGTGCCGCTCAGGGGGCAGGAGCTAATTCGGAGCCTGTAACTGAATATGTTGGTAGGATAAAGCAAATTATCGATGTTTCTGGTGATATTTTTAGGCCAGTGACGTTTAAAAAATAGGCCAAGGTCACGTTTAGGCACATCAGTTGTAGGACTTGATGAAATGCACATCCAATAAAAATTAGGAGCCTGTAACTGAAATAGTAGATGAGATAAAGCAAAATAACAAAATTTTTGGTGATGTTTGGGCCAGTGACCTTAGAAAAATAGGCCAAGGTCATCTTTAGGCTCGTCATTTGTAGGGCCTTATGAGATCCATGTCCAGTAAAAATCAGGAGCCTGTTACTGAAATATTTGATGAGATAAAGCAAAATGTGTAAATTTTTGGTGATATTTTTAGGGCAGTGACTTTGAAAAAATAGGCACAAACCCATGTCACAAACCTAATTTAATTTGCTTGCTTTTGTTTGCGTACTTTGTCTTGAAACAGTCACCAATTCCAAGTCTGCCAACGTTCTTAAGCTATCACAGCTCAGTGGCATACAGGTTTTAATGTGTGAAGCATCTGTGTGTGGAGCATCTGCTTATAGTCATTGAATTGTCATTTTAACCCACATAAATGACAGTAGTTGAGACCAATACTCCTCACCTGGTTGAAGAACTCCAGGACCCACTGTAATGAGAAAAATACCAATTACAATAAATATGACATTATAATATCTAAAATGTAAATAATAAATATGAAAATACAATACTGACTTACCACCAGGCTGCACTCCTGTACAAAAATATGACAAAAACTATGAAGTGCACCGCAGTAAAAAACATAGAATATTTTCATAAAGTACTGTACTTTCATTAAAAAATTATTCTGAAAAATGTATCATGAATGTCAGTAGCAACTCCAGTAGAACCTAATAAAAGACATGAAAGTAAAGGGATACACAAAGATATTGGACTCTGTGCTTCATTCTACTACACCTAGTTAAACCATGTAAGAAATTAAATGAATTGCAAACATAGGGCACTGGTGGCCCCAGAAGCTCCCGCCGTTAAGATTAACAAAACTTAAAAGTTTTTGTTGACGGACGTATGCACGGATGGAGCCCGATACCATCGGTCCCGTGCCGCTCAGGCGGCAGGAGCTAATTCGGAGCCTGTAACTGAATATGTTGATAGGATAAAGAAAATTATCGATGTTTCTGGTGATATTTTTAGGCCAGTGACGTTTAAAAAATAGGCCAAGGTCACGTTTAGGCACGCCATTTGTAGGACTTGATGAAATGCACTTGCAATAAAAATTAGGAGCCTGTAACTGAAATAGTAGATGAGATAAAGCAAAATAACAAAATTTTTGGTGATGTTTGGGCCAGTGACCTTAGAAAAATAGGCCAAGGTCATCTTTAGGCTCGTCATTTGTCGGGCTTTATGAGATGCATGTCCAGTAAAAATCAGGAGCCTGTTTTTGAAATATTTGATGAGATAAAGCAAAATGTAGAAATTTTTGGTGATATTTTTAGGGCAGTGACTTTGAAAAAATAGGCACAAACCCATGTCACAAACCCAATTTGTTTTGCTTGCTTTTGTTTGCATACTTTGTCTTGAAACAGTCACTAATTTCAAGTCTGAAAACAGTCTCAAGCTATCACAGCTCAGTGGGATACAGGTTTTAATGTGTGAAGCATCTGTGTGTGTAGCATCTGCTTAAAGTTATTGAATTGTCATTTTAACCCACATAAATGACAGTAGTTGAGACCAATACTCCTCACCTGGTTGAAGAACTCCAGGACCCACTGTAATGAGAAAAATACCAATTACAATAAATATGACATTATAATATCTAAAATGTAAATAATAAATATGAAAAAACAATACTGACTTACCACCAGGTTGCACTCCTGTACAAAAATATGACAAAAACTATGAAGTGCACCGCAGTAAAAAACATACAATACTTTCATAAAGTACTGTACTTTCATTAAAAAATAATCCTGAAAAATATATCATGCATGTCAGTAGCAACTCCAGTAGAACCTAATAAAAAACATGAAAGTAAAGGGACACACAAAGATATTGGACCCTGTGCTTCATTCTACTACACCGAGTTAAACCATGTAAGAAATTAAATTAATTGCAAACATAGGGCACTGGTGGCCCCAGAAGCTCCCGCCATTAAGATTAACAAAATGTAAAAGTTTTTGTTGACGGACGAATGCACGGATGGAGCCCGATACCATCGGTCCCGTGCCGCTCAGGGGGCAGGAGCTAATTCGGAGCCTGTAACTGAATATGTTGGTAGGATAAAGCAAATTATCGATGTTTCTGGTGATATTTTTAGGCCAGTGACGTTTAAAAAATAGGCCAAGGTCACGTTTAGGCACATCAGTTGTAGGACTTGATGAAATGCACATCCAATAAAAATTAGGAGCCTGTAACTGAAATAGTAGATGAGATAAAGCAAAATAACAAAATTTTTGGTGATGTTTGGGCCAGTGACCTTAGAAAAATAGGCCAAGGTCATCTTTAGGCTCGTCATTTGTAGGTCCTTATGAGATCCATGTCCAGTAAAAATCAGGAGCCTGTTACTGAAATATTTGATGAGATAAAGCAAAATGTGTAAATTTTTGGTGATATTTTTAGGGCAGTGACTTTGAAAAAATAGGCACAAACCCATGTCACAAACCTAATTTAATTTGCTTGCTTTTGTTTGCGTACTTTGTCTTGAAACAGTCACCAATTCCAAGTCTGCCAACGTTCTTAAGCTATCACAGCTCAGTGGCATACAGGTTTTAATGTGTGAAGCATCTGTGTGTGGAGCATCTGCTTATAGTCATTGAATTGTCATTTTAACCCACATAAATGACAGTAGTTGAGACCAATACTCCTCACCTGGTTGAAGAACTCCAGGACCCACTGTAATGAGAAAAATACCAATTACAATAAATATGACATTATAATATCTAAAATGTAAATAATAAATATGAAAATACAATACTGACTTACCACCAGGCTGCACTCCTGTACAAAAATATGACAAAAACTATGAAGTGCACCGCAGTAAAAAACATAGAATATTTTCATAAAGTACTGTACTTTCATTAAAAAATTATTCTGAAAAATGTATCATGAATGTCAGTAGCAACTCCAGTAGAACCTAATAAAAGACATGAAAGTAAAGGGATACACAAAGATATTGGACTCTGTGCTTCATTCTACTACACCTAGTTAAACCATGTAAGAAATTAAATGAATTGCAAACATAGGGCACTGGTGGCCCCAGAAGCTCCCGCCGTTAAGATTAACAAAACGTAAAAGTTTTTGTTGACGGACGTATGCACGGATGGAGCCCGATACCATCGGTCCCGTGCCGCTCAGGCGGCAGGAGCTAATTCGGAGCCTGTAACTGAATATGTTGATAGGATAAAGAAAATTATCGATGTTTCTGGTGATATTTTTAGGCCAGTGACGTTTAAAAAATAGGCCAAGGTCACGTTTAGGCACGCCATTTGTAGGACTTGATGAAATGCACTTGCAATAAAAATTAGGAGCCTGTAACTGAAATAGTAGATGAGATAAAGCAAAATAACAAAATTTTTGGTGATGTTTGGGCCAGTGACCTTAGAAAAATAGGCCAAGGTCATCTTTAGGCTCGTCATTTGTAGGGCTTTATGAGATGCATGTCCAGTAAAAATCAGGAGCCTGTTTTTGAAATATTTGATGAGATAAAGCAAAATGTAGAAATTTTTGGTGATATTTTTAGGGCAGTGACTTTGAAAAAATAGGCACAAACCCATGTCACAAACCCAATTTGTTTTGCTTGCTTTTGTTTGCATACTTTGTCTTGAAACAGTCACCAATTCCAAGTCTGCCAACGTTCTTAAGCTATCACAGCTCAGTGGGATACAGGTTTTAATGTGTGAAGTATCTGTGTGTGGAGCATCTGCTTAAAGTCATTGAATTGCCATTTTAACCCACATAAATGACAGTAGTTGAGACCAATACTCCTCACCTGGTTGAAGAACTCCAGGACCCACTGTAATGAGAAAAAGACCAATTACAATAAATATGACATTATAATATCTAAAATGTAAATAATAAATATGAAAATACAATACTGACTTACCACCAGGTTGCACTCCTGTACAAAAATATGACAAAAACTATGAAGTGCACCGCAGTAAAAAACATACAATACTTTCATAAAGTCCTGCACTTTCATTAAAAAATAATCCTGAAAAATATATCATGCATGTCAGTAGCAACTCCAGTAGAACCTAATAAAAGACATGAAAGTACAGTAATACACAAAGATATTGGACCCTGTGCTTCATTCTACTACACCAAGTTAAACCATGTAAGAAATTACATGAATTGCAAACATAGGGCACTGGTGGCCCCAGAAGCTCCCGCCGTTAAGATTAACCAAACGTAAAAGTTTTTGTTGACGGACGTATGCACGGATGGAGCCCGATACCATCGGTCCCGTGCCGCTCAGGGGGCAGGAGCTAATTCGGAGCCTGTAACTGAATATGTTGATAGGATAAAGAAAATTATCGATGTTTCTGGTGATATTTTTAGGCCAGTGACGTTTAAAAAATAGGCCAAGGTCACGTTTAGGCACGTCATTTGTAGGACTTGATGAAATGCACATGCAATAAAAATTAGGAGCCTGTAACTGAAATAGTAGATGAGATAAAGCAAAATAACAAAATTTTTGGTGATGTTTGGGCCAGTGACCTTAGAAAAATAGGCCAAGGTCATCTTTAGGCTCGTCATTTGTAGGGCTTTATGAGATGCATGTCCAGTAAAAATCAGGAGCCTGTTTTTGAAATATTTGATGAGATAAAGCAAAATGTAGAAATTTTTGTTGATATTTTTAGGGCAGTGACTTTGAAAAAATAGGCACAAACCCATGTCACAAACCCAATTTGTTTTGCTTGCTTTTGTTTGCATACTTTGTCTTGAAACAGTCACCAATTCCAAGTCTGCCAACGTTCTTAAGCTATCACAGCTCAGTGGAATACAGGTTTTAATGTGTGAAGCATCTGTGTGTGGAGCATCTGCTTATAGTCATTGAATTGTCATTTTAACCCACATAAATGACAGTAGTTGAGACCAATACTCCTCACCTGGTTGAAGAACTCCAGTGCCCACTGTAATGAGAAAAATACCAATTACAATAAATATAACATTATAATATCTAAAATGTAAATAATAAATATGAAAATACAATACTGACTTACCACCAGGCTGCACTCCTGTACAAAAATATGACAAAAACTATGAAGTGCACCGCAGTAAAAAACATACAATACTTTCATTAAGTACTGTACTTTCATTGAAAAATAATCCTGAAAAATGTATCATGCATGTCAGTAGCAACTCCAGTAGAACCTAATAAAAGACATGAAAGTAAAGGGATACACAAAGATATTGGACCCTGTGCTTCATTCTACTACACCTAGTTAAACCATCTAGAAATTAAATGAATTGCAAAAACTGCAAAGTATCCAGTATGTTGCATAGAGCATACTGTGTGTATTGTCTCTGGTGCCAAACCGAAATAAGTAAAAGGAGAGCTGTGCACCAGATCGCGGGAAGGCTGTAGAACAGGGAGGAAGAGGTTGCATCGCTAAATGTTCAATGTGCAGAGCTGTGTTCACTTTTGATGAATTAATCCTTAATGGGGTCATATTATGCTTTTTGGGTTTTTCACTTTCCTTTAGTGTGTTATACAATGTAGTTTCCTGTGCATGAAGAACATCTGCAGTCACAAATTCAAAGTTCACGCCAAAGGGAGTTATTCACTCCCACAGAAAACAAAGCTCCTTAACTGCCTGAAACATCCCATTTGTTTGGCTTTTCTTCAATACAGTATGTCTACCTCATGATGCAAAATGATGCCCAGTAAGTTAGTTCAACTCGCTATCAAATGAAGCTACGTAGAGCATAGCCTGCGAAGAGTTTGGTTTGTGCATATCGCCATGTCAGGAAGAGGCTCTTTTCTTCAACGTGAGGACGAATTCTCTTTGCATGGACTTGAAAATGAAGATGGGGTGAAGAAAAAATATTTAAAATGAATTTTTAACTTTATTCCTCAGCAAAACCCCCTCCCCAAGCTTCTATTCTGTTCCCTTCATTTTACGGAGCTCTGTTTCTGTACTGGGGGTGGCCAATCACAACAGAGTGGGCTTTATCTAAGGAACCTTCAAGAGACAGGAGCCAAAACACCTCGATTCAGGCTGAGTGAGCATGAGGTGCCGCACACACAACCTGAGCAGATATAACAAGTTGCTTTTAGAGCAGATAAACATGCAAATGTTTGTAAATTGACCATGAAAGTAAAAATATCAAACTGGGATAAGGATATAATATGACCCCTTTCAAAATATACCAAAAATTAAACCATTTGGTTCACTCAAATAGGGATAATAATACCAGCCTCAATGTCCAGTTCATTTCAGAAAAAAATCTCACATCATGTGCCAGGTGGTTTATAGAATTGGACCAATGTGCTTACCATATTTGGGGGGTTTCACACCACCTGGGTAACCTAAAATAAAATAAAAAAAAACATTATAATGTGTGATTAGTGCCTGATTCATGAACCAGCATGAGCTGCATGGGGCAGTAACTGTGGTGGCCTCCTTACCCACACCGACGGTACCAACCCCTCCTACACCTCCTGGCACACCAGCAGGGTGGAACACACACCAAAACACACACACGCACACACGTCAGCATCCTACCCAGGGCCCATCTCTCCTTAAGTCAATATTAAACACCTAAGAAATGCAGAAAATTCAAATTTGACCAAAAAATGTGCAGCTGGCTACCGCAGCCTGAGGGAGATTTGTGACATTTGATCATCATAGAAGTCTAATGTAATTTATTATAAATTCATGATTATCAACTGCTGGGGTAATGCATCACACAGTACAACAATGTTGGGGAAATGCCTCACACAGAACACCAATGTTGGAGAAATACCTCGAATGGTGGCACCTTTGTGGTGATAATGCCCAAGCAGTGGCGATGTTGTCGTGAGTGCAATGGCACGTCACAAGCGCCGGCTGTTAGTGTTACGCCTCACAAGTGGACACCATGTGTTGAGGCAATTTGCCTAATGATATTAATATTATTAATTTGACTATAAAAAAACATGATATTGTAATATTAATATTAAATATGAACATAAATACCTCGGGGCACCACCCTTCCTCAGTGAAGGGAAAACGATAGCCAATTAATAAAACCTCAGTCTCAATATCCACTAAACAATTAATATGGAAATTGATTAATAATTAAATTAATTATTGTAACCAACTTACCCAATCAATAGTTAGATTGAAGGATTCAGAGTTCTACATAGAAGAGGTTGGCAATTTCATTCACTCTTGTACAACATCAATAACCACAGCACATGTCTTTAAAGAATATTTATTTAAATGAAACACAAAAAAACACACAATCTAAATTACACGAAACACTAGCACTATATGCACAATGAAGGAGGTGTGTGTGTGTGTGCGCCCGCGTGTAGGTGAGAAAGAACAAAGGGATGATCTAAGGTGTGAGTGGAGGAGCCTTATTAATCATGTGGAAGTGGGGAAGGGCAACCCTACTGTCACAAGACCAAGTCTTTGTTACAAAGAAGTTTAAAGTTTAAAGCAAGCATTTGAAGTCAGTTTAAATTACTTAAAATGCTCAGTGTTGTGTTTGTGTATGTATTACATTAAAATGAAGAGATATGTGAGTGTTCTGCACAGGGAAGGTGCCGTGTTAGTATACAGGAGGTTATTTGCATGCTAGGCCTAGGTCTGCTACACATTAATTCCATCCTGACCAACTAAAACACAATCCTAAAAACAATCACAACAGCTGTCATTTCACACATACACACAGTTGGTCTTTCTTAGAGAAGGTTTGAATGCCCAGTTGTCACCAGTCCTTAGTTGAGGAAGGAGGTTTGGTACTTGCTGCTTGGTGGAGGATCCGATTGTGGACGATGCTGATCCGGCTGGAAATAGCAGTTCTGGTGCTGTAAAAGGTCCAAGTCTTTGTTGTGGAAAAAAAGGGAGGCTGGCCGCTCCTCAAAAGCAAGCTGTTGCGTCTAAGGCTTGTTCTACTCCTGGTGGCGGCTGATGCTTCAGCATGGCCATGGGAGAGGGAGGCTAAGAGGTGGGGGAGGAGTACCCCAGCCTGAGCAGTCCCCAGGGGTTCAGGAGCCTCACCAAGGGGGGAGAGCAGAGCCAAAAGAGAGAGTCCAGAGCCAAGAGACAAGAGCCAAGAGAGATAAACTGGTTGACCACTGCTTTTATATGCCTGGCCTGCTGGCAGGAGGGGCTTACAGGCAGCAAGTGGTTGTGGGAAATCCAGGGCTCCATTTTGTTTTTTGTCCTCCGTGTGACCCCAACACAATCTTGATTGTTTTCTGTTAAATTTTGCCTTCATACATGACCACATAATAATGCTAGAAAAGTACTGATTAAGGCTGCATAAGGTTTACATAATTGAAATTTGTACAGCTCTTTGACAATAAATTTTCAACACTGAAGTGTCCCAACTGCCATTATTTATACCTTTGCACAGTCTCAGTGATCCATGAGACTGTTGCCTACCAGTGTGACTGAATAGCTTGCTTTAAGTGAAGGAATTATCATGATATAACTACTAAAGAATACTCATTGCTAGTGGTAACATATAGCGAATTTCAGCAAAATTTACAAAAAAAGAGGAGAAGGAGCAGTATCATGCTTCCATATACACCAATTTTTCTTGTAAACACACCACTGCATGTGGATTCCATGACCACCTGCTCAGTAATCCCAGCTGTTGCATTTTAAGAGATTGCTACATGGATAGCTAAAATATTCACAGACTGTACTTAGGGTTTCTGTGATTGTTGACATATGCGACTCTGTTAAGCACATACATACAGGATCTCCACAGAGTGAGCGCGAGATATCAAATTTTTGCAGAGAAAGTAGTCATGTTCATTTATGCAGAGCGTTCAGGGAGGAATAACTGAAAATGACAACTTCTTGTTTCATATATTTGACATCTCAAAATTTGAGATCTTATTTATACTACAAATACCAGCATTGTGTTATTTGGAAAATGGAAAAAAAGTCTTAAAGGTAGCTTCCGGGTTGGCAGTCTATTCAAAAAAATGGGATGAATAATTTGCTTGCTAGCATGCCATAGGTTTTCATCATTAAATTAATAAATACAGGCATCCATGCCAACAGTTACATGTGTAACTTATTATTTTACTGGCCATAAGCGTAAGTATACTAGCAGGTTATTCATCCCACTGACGTGAATAAACTGTCAAGTGGAAGCTAACAGCAGCAATGGTGAACATTTACCAGCTGAATTGGTAAAATTATCTTTGCGAACATATTAGTTGACGTTGTTTAATGAAAAGGACCTGACCAATTGCGACGTGAGAAGGCTGTAATCACACGTGTGTGATACCAAACATGTATCTCATGGGTTATATCCATAGTAACAGAGAGGATCTCTGATGAGTGAGCCCAAGATATCAAATTTACTGCATGCAATGAGGGTAATAATTGTCATTGATAAATGAATAAATTAAAATTCCTATTCAAGTTTCAAAAATTTTTTTTATTGGGGTCACAAATTTGAAATCCTATTTATCCTATTAATGTCATCATTGTATTATCTGAAAAATAGAAGAATAGCTTTGACGTTAGCTTCCAGCCCTCAATTGGGATGAATAATTCACTACCTAGCATGCTAACGCTTTTCACCATTAAATAAATAAAAGCATCTACGCCAATGGTTACACGTGTAGCATTTCTCTACTTGCCAAAAGCATCAGCATACTAGCTAGTGAATGATTCATCCCATTGACTTGAATAAACTGTCTACTAGAAGCTAACGCCAGCGATGGTGAATGCTTACTTGCAGAATTGTTAAAGATGCCTGTGAGAACATTTTGGTTGTCATTTGTCAATGACCAGAATCCAACCAATTGCGACGCGAGAAAGCTGTATCACACATTTGATACCAAGCCTGTATCTCATGGGTTGTATCATGCCAATTTTTAATCATTTATCTGATATATATACAGTATCGAATGTAAATACAGCATATACATAACAAATTTATCAGACCACCTGTCATAAAAAAGGGAAAAACCTGAATATTTAAGAAATTTGCTTAAAACTAAAAATTATTTTGCTATTTCTTTGGCAAATAGCAAACTGAAACCACTAAATAGCCCTTATTCACACATAAAAACCAAAAAAACTACATTCTGTATGGCCTCTCTGTATGGCCTCCTTTGGCCTTGATAACAGCTTGCACTCTTGCAGTCAACCACCAAAACTAATTTTTATGTTCAGGAGTGCAAGAAAATAACTGCTATTTGGAATCTTAATCAAAAATAATAATGTGTTAAAACTTCTTTATGCTTTTTTGTAAAACGGTAAATTCGAAAACTCATGGAGAACAACAATAATTATATTTAAGCATAAGAAATAACATTTCAGTGAAAGGGCTTGCACATTCTGGTGGATTAACCATTAGAGAAACATAAAAATTATTTTGGTAATGACTAACACTGTTAATTTAAGGCAGCTGTGGCATAAACCTTGCATTGGATGGTGGTCTAATAAATTTGTTAAGCACTGCGTGTGTATGCTTATATATATATAAAATACTCTATTTTCCACCTGGAGATGATAATGGAATAAAGTAATAATGGGTGTAATATGGGCTTTTAGCAACCCCCAATATCATCCTTGAACAGCACTTTGAATCAGGCCAAGAGATGTGACGTCACTTGTGGGAGCAATTGTGACACATCAGCTATTGTATGAGTATTTTACATTGCAAGCAAGATGTTGAAATCCACTAAAACCGTCATTAGGAACTGAATGAAATCTTTAAATGCAAGATCTCTAAAGACCCTGGGCAATTCTTAAGTCTTCCATCCAAAACAGGGGTGCTAGACAATCAGAGGTCTTAATGGCTGGATAAGCTTCTCCGTTTGGCTAGGAAATGCATATTATTTAATTGGATTCAGGAAAAATCTCCGTCTGTAACACTGTGGCATAAGGAAATTTTCTTCCAATATTCTTCCAATGGAAAGACTTACTCCCAAATTAAAAAAGAAGGATGATTTTTTTTTTTAACTTATGGTGGCTGATAGTAAGTTATCAGCCCAGGGACTTAAGTGTTGTGATTAACAGCGGTACTGACTCCGGAGAATGGAAAGGCCCAGAGGCTCTTTGACAATTTTTATAATGATGTGCAATTTGGTATAGGTGTGGAGTTTGTGTCCCTGGTGCGCTATAGATATTGTTTCATTCGATGTATGTATTAATGCATGATTTTATATTTTACTGTCTCCTCTGCAGTGGTGGGTCTATGTATGTGTGTTTTCTGAAATTATTATTTATATCTCATGGTAAAAATTGTACTTAATTATGAGCTACCTGTCATGTATGTTTAAAACTAATTTAGGAAAACTTCATTCAAAAAAACAATACAAACTTACTTTTTGACAAGCATAAATCTAATCCACAAGAAATATGAAATTAAATGAGACCAAGAAATGAGCAAGTTACAACAGGCAGGCAATGGTCAAAACACTTGACTTTCTTACTGTACGTCCCAGTCTCCCATGAATTATGCTCTCAGAAAAGGGCAACTTTCATTAGGTCTTTTTTTTGTTAGGCCAAAGCGGGTTTAACCTCTTTGAAAGGGTATTCAAAATGCTGCTTTTACTCTCTTCCTATTGAGGAGGCAATGGTCAATGCACTTGAGTTCCATACCTTGTGTCCCAGTCTCTCACGAATTATCAGAAAGGGTGTATTTTCATGAGGTCTTTTTGGGGATGTGCGCCAGTCAAAAGGATATTCAAAATGCCACTTTCATTCTTCCTATTTGAGTAAATGTCCAGAAAGTGATTTATTCATCATCATTTATGATATTGACTTTCCGTAGAGGTAGAATTTGCCCATTTTCTGATTTGTCAATACTTGGCTACTTGAATCATTTATGAAATAAGTTTTATAATGCATCATAAAAGCAGCCACATTGACCAACATCAAAAACCTTGTCAATTGAACTGATTTTGCGCGGTAAGGAATAATCAAATCTCTTACCAATTTAATTTTCAATATTTGTTTGGGACACTGGAATACAGGTTTAACTCTGGAACTTTCTACATGCCATATCAGTCATACTCTTAGAGATGTTATTTTGATTTAATTTAAATTTATTTAAAACCAAATTTTATTTTTAATTACTTAATTATTATTGTTATTCATTACATTCATTTTAACTCAATCAGCCCATCACATAGTATTTGGCATGACTAGATTTGAAAATTTGGTATCCGGTTGATATAAGGTGAGGGTACTACATATTGACCTTTATGGAAAGGTGTAACAAAAAGAAGGGGGAAAAGGGTGGGGGGAGTGTAAGGTGGGATAACTGGGTTTTGAAAATAAATTTAAAAATTTCCAAGGGAATAAGTGAACACTGGGGGGATATACGGGAGGTGATATTGGTTTTGTGGTCAGTTGGCCATGTCGTAAGTGTTTGAATGGTGTGGAGATTTCTCCTGTGATCTGGAAAGACCTAGTATGTGTGTCACTTTTGGTAGAAACTGTGATGGCGTTGGTGGTAAGACGCCAAGAGCAGTGGCCAGAAATGAAAGTAAAAACCAGCAGCGTGCTGAGAGACTAAAACAAATGGAAATCACGAGGCTCGCGCTACCAACGGACCTGACGCCATCCGTGGTAGCAAACAGGCGAGCTCAACAAAATAAAAAAGTAAAGGGAAATAAACCGAAAGAATCCCTTACTCACTAACACTATTCCTCTTATGCAGCTAAGATCCTGCCAAAACTCTGTCTTCTCAAAGACCTTACCGGCTAAAGCGTCAAGAGCAAAATGACACTCCAGCAACACGAACAGAGGAAGAACAGGAGCTTAAATAGAGTCCGGGCAATGCCCCAATCAATGCCAGCTGGCTAAGGAATCCGACGGCGAGCAAAACGATATCGTCCCGGACGAGAGTAACAAAAGGAGTTAACAAAGCTCCCAAACCATGACAGGACCCCCCCCTCAAAGGGACAGCTCCAGAAGTCCCCAAGGAACCCCGCGCACGAAAATCTGAAATAAGCGAGGGATCCAGAATATCCCACGAAGGGACCCAGCACCGCTCCTCGGGACCATATCCCTCCCAATCGACAAGGAACTGGACCCCGCGACCTACGCGCCTCTCGGCCAGAATGCGGCACACGATATCAACTGGCCCACCCTCAACCATGCGCGGTGGCGGCGGGGGCGTGGCGGCAGGCACCACGACGCTAGTGCTAACTGGCTTAATCCGCGAGACGTGGAACGACGGACGTATGCGCAAAGATCTCGGGAGCTTCAACTGGACCGTAACCGAATTGATCTTCCGTACAATCTTGAACGGGCCGATATAGCGGGGCGCCAGTTTTCGGGATTCTACCTTCAACGGGAGGTCCCTGGAGGACAGCCAGACTCTCTGCCCTACCCGATAAGATGGGGCCAAATGACGCCTAGCAGAACAGTGAAGAACGGACCATAGTCCAAACCGACCGACAGCGCCGAATGAACTGGTTCACTGAGGGAATCTCGGAATCGGTCTCAGTCTCTGGAAAAAGTCTGGCATCACATGCTGAAGAAGGATGTGTTATTTCAGCCTTTACAAAGCATGACTTTTGCTTATGTACTTCGTATGATTCATGAAGACATTATGTCTCAGTTATGAAGGCATTATACATGCTCTATGAAGCCTTTATGAGCAACACTTTATATAAAGTGTGACCGTAAATTTTATATTTGTGGTCATGAAAGTTATGTAACGTCTGAATAAAAAGAATTAGATCAAGATAGGAGGCTAAACAAAAATCAGTAGGCTGGATTGATTAAAGTGAGTCTGACACTCGAGCCGTCATGAGTGAGATGTAGAGAGACACCAAGTGTTATAAATATTGGTCGGCATTGGGAAGCGCATAGTTGAAGTACAGCTTGGAGATTTCATGGGATCATGCTTAGTTCATGATAGTTCTAACTCAGTCTGCCGACAATGAGCATCACATGGCCACGCAGGGCAGTCTGCGCGCCAGTTCACTTGAGCTCATTGGCCGGCCGGTACTGATGGCCACTCCGCCCCTGGTCACATTTGACCTTTAAAGATCAATACGGTGGTCACCAATTGAAAGTTCATACATGACTTCCTATATGTCTCTAATACAAACCTAGACTCCATCTGTGACCATTTTAGCAATACAAGTCATTGTAATTGTATTATGTCAAGTTTGACCTTCAAATGTCACCAACAGTCAAGTTGAATGTCACCAAATGAAAGTTCACATGTGACTTCCTATGTCAGTAACACAAATCAAGGCTCCATCTGTGACATTTCCAGTGACAAAAGTCATTGAATTGTCTCAAGGCCCATAAAACGGACAAAAATGATTCAATCAAAAATCCGAGAAGTGTTTGGAGCTATGGTCTAGTAGTACATTACTGCAAAGTTACACGAAAATTCATCAAGCCAAAAAAAAAAATTTTAAAAATGTTCCGGAAGACGGACAACAGACGCCACACCAGGACAATAGCTTAGTGGCCCATAGGGCCATATTGTACAGTATTGTACAATCAGACAATGGTCCAATATCTTTATTTGGGGAAAAAAAATGGTTTGTCATCCTTCAAGATGGCTTTTTCACATAAAATGGCCACAGGATCCTATTTTTGTTGACTTTATTGGGAAACAAATTGATACCTTCGTTGAACACAACACAGACCTCGACTGGTACTAGATGGGAAGCTTTCAAAGTGTTTTTAAGATGACAAATGATTAGTTTTACTTCTTCTAAACTGAAACGTGCCCACCACAAAATGGAAATGCCTGAATCTAAGATTAAGCATTTGGAGAAAGAGCAAATTTTGGATGGCTTACGCAGTTCACCTCAGGAACTACTATTGCTTAAGGCAGAATATAATAAAATATCAGCAGAAAGAGCGGCAAATAGCTTTCTTAGACTTAGACATTTTATGCCCAGGTAGAAAAACAAGGGAAGCTCCTGGCCTGGCAACTAAAACAGCTCCTGTTGGAAAGGCTGATTAATGCAATGGAAAATAGTCAGGGTGAGGTTACTGCGGACCCGATGGAGATAAATAACATCTTTATGCAATTTTATGAGTCATTATATACCTCAGAATATCCACCTGTTTCACAAACTGCCTTTTTAGATCATTTAAATTTCCCATATATTTCAACAGAAGCAAGAATCAGTCTAGATTCAGACTTGACAATGGAAGAAATTATAGAAGCAATAGATGCTATGAATAGCAAAAAAGCAGCTGTTCCTGATGACTTACCAATGGATATATATAAAAAATGTGAACATAAACTCCAATTATGGAAATGTTCCAAGAATCCTGTAAAAATGGGTCACTCCCTCCTTCACTTAGAGGTGCCACAATTGTTTTATTTTAAAAACTAAACAAACCAGCACATAAATCCCAATCCCACCGTCCAATTTCATTGCTAAACTCAGATATGAAAATTATTTGCAAAATTTTAGCAAGTAGATTAGAGGTTATTCTCCCAGATATTATTGAGTCAGATATAAATGGATTTATTAAGGGGAGACAGGGATTTCATAATGTACGAAGGGTGTTAAACATATTATATGAAAGGTAAGAAGCCCCAGACATGGCTCCTCTATCAATTGATGCCAAAAAGGCATTTGATAGAATTGAGTGGCCCTTTCTTTTTGCAACACTAGACCAGTTTGGATTTGGGACTCTTTTTCGTAAGTGGGTAAGGAACCAATGGCTGAAATTCTGACTAATAATATACTTTCTCATCCATTTGGTGTTGGTCGGGGGTCCGGTAGGGGTGCCCTTTGTCGCCCCTCCTATTTACACTAGCAATAGAACCCTTAGCCAGGGCGATTAGGGCACACAAGAGCATTTTCGGCGTCAAGCTAGGGCAGATAGGTCATCGCATAGCTCTATTCTCAGATGATGTAATTTTGTTTCTCACAAAATTATCAAAATCAACCCCAGCTTTACTGGATGTATTTAAGGAATTTGGGTTTTTTCAGGGTATAAGATAAATACTGCAAAATGCTGTTAATGTTATTGAATGAAATCACATAAATCACACATCCCCATTTAACACAACAAATACTTTCACCTTTCTAGATATATGCATGGTTCCAGATGTGAGCAGAATTGTTCAAGTCAATTATGATCCCACTCTGCTGTTAATTTTTTATTTAATACATTGATGGTCGAATATGCCAATTTCTCTGATGGGACGAATAAAGAAACTTAAAAGGAATATCCTTCCAAAATGATTAAACCTGTTTCAAAATACACTTTTGCCCCTGGCATTAGCCCATTTCACTAAATTAAGGAAAATATGCTCAAATTTCATTTGGAACAATTGATGACACAGCTTACGTTTGACATTATTTTACATGCCTTATGACAGAGGGGGACTGAAAACTCCCCAATTTCCAGTGGTATTACTGGGCCGCATAATTGCGAACTATAATGTATTACTTCTCCTCAGGGCCGATCCCAGCATGGCTGGACATTGAGTCACTCTCGCTCACACCCAAATTATCCCTGAGCGCATACATATACTCCGCGACTAATGAAAAACTTTGGGAACTAACTTCTAACCCATGTGTGTTGAATATGATCAATGTTTGGCACCATATTCGTGAATTGTTAGGAGAACAATCCTTATTATCCTGTTTTAGCCCAATTTGGGGAAATGACAATTTTAAGCCAGGAAGTGTGGATCAAGGTTTTCGTCTTTGGGCCACTAAAAGGCTTGGTAAAATAAGGGATATGTTCCAAGACAGAAATCTGATGTCTTTTCAGCAAATTCGTACTAAATATAATATTCCGAATAATCACTTTTTTAAATATTTACAGATAAGAAATTTTATAGCTACATCCCAAAATTGAATGTTATCCCTCCCACCTCTTTCTGAAATGGAACGATTGATCTCTACTAACTGCCACTGTCACTGCCCATTCAGCGCATGCCCAGTTAGTAATGCCACCTTGACAACATCAGACACAAAAGTACATGACAAGACAAATCTGTTCTGTGGGACTGCAACTCTGTTTGCATAGTTTGTCTTGAAACAGTCTCCAATTTCAAGTCTGCAAATAGTCTCAAGCTATCACAGCTCAGTGGGATACAGGCTTTGGTGTGTGGAGCATCTGTGTGTGGAGCATCTGCTTATAGTCATTGAACTGCCATTTTAACCCACATAAATGACAGTAGTTGAGACCAATACTCACCACCTGGTTGAAGAACTCCAGTACCCACTGTAATGAGAAAAACACCAATTACAATCAATATAACATTATAACATCTAAAATGTAGATGATAAATATAAAAATACAATACTGATTAAAATGGTCAAAAACAAATAACTGGCAGAGCATTTTTTTGTAAATTCCAGTTCACGTAATTAGTTGGGTTTTAATTCACATTTTCAATTTGAGCACGAAAAACTCGAATGGAAACACTAAAAATTCAAAAAAATGTCCAAATATCGCAAAAAAAGTTTCTACATGTTGTGTGCGTTTGGCCAGGACGGTTTTTTGGGTTTTAACAGTTTCTTGTGCCAGGTTTCATAGTTCATGTTCATTACTCATGTCACAGTTTTAACAGTTTCTTGTATCAGGATATTACATTTCATAGTTCATGTTTATTGTTCATGTTTTTACTTTTCCATGTTTTGTTTTGCCAGGTCTGCCCAGCCACTCCACCGCTTGTCTGCCTTCCGCCCCGTGCCTTTGTTGTTGCACATTTCTGAGCTCTGGTTGGCTTTGGTATTTCCCCCTTCCTTCTGTGCTGTGCTGATTCGGGGCTGTCTAAGCTTAATTGGAAATTAACTGTTTTTAAGTTACTAACATTTACTAACAGTCACGAGAGGTGTGATTCTTAGGCAGGCACATTACTTATACTACTAATTTAGACACGGAGTTTATTGTCATGATTCCTGCTTTGCTATTTCAAGTCTTGCTGTGCTTTTCTGTTCTAACATTCATGCTTCCTTCTAATCTGCATGCTTCATTGGTACTTAAGCTGAGCACGCTCATTTTCTTAATGAGCAAGTCATGTCAACCAATCATTGTCCTTGTCTCATGATCTTGCCTTGCCTCTAGTTTCCTCTCCAGGTGTTGCCTCTCATGTGTACTGATTTCCCCCCTTTATCTGGAGGCGGTGGAAGTTGGCTGGCAGACAGAGTCTCGAGTTTTTCATGGTCCTAAGTTTCACAGCCTTTCATGTCCTCCAGTTCCACAGTGTTTGGTGCAGTATTTTCGTCTTTCTTGTTTATAGTCAAGTCTTGTTTTATTCTAAGCCTGATTATTCTTTTTTGTTTGTGGTTTTCTTCCTGGAGGTTAAAGTGGTTTTTGTTTTTTGTCGTTTGGACTTTTTAGTTTACAGCTCTGTGAAGCTTACCTTGGGTGGATTTTTGCAAGTTTTTTTTGTTGGCCCTCGTGCCTGTTTTCTTTTGTTTTAATAAATTCCCTGTTCCTCTGCATCTTGCTTCCGGTGCCTTACTGATCTCGGATCACTACGCTTGGGGGACGTGGAAATGTTAGCGTATCGATAAAAGGAAAATGTGAAAAAGTGCTCTAGAAACAGATACAGCGAATAAACGGTCACGCTCATAATCACATGACATATAGCCCACTTCGAGGGCTTGGAACCAGAAGTGTCTGTGTGGCTATGGTAGGGAGTTGGACATAGCCACATCTGGTTCTAAGCCCTCGATATATACTGTATATGACCAAATAATTGCCTGCATGCAAATACACGCCTGTGTGCTAAAAGGCGCCAGGGGTCCACCCTCATTTTGCGTATTAAATGCCGGTTCATTTAAACGCCCGGGGTTCAATTTAAGGTCTACTAAGTTAGGAAAAAAAGCTGTAGACATGTATTATTGCCTGCAATTCAAGAATTCAGCATTTAACTTTCGTAATTGTATGTCATGTTGGCAAAAAAATGAAGAAACTACACACTTTGAGACCTCTCCTTAAACTCGCGAGCAATTGGCTAATCAGCTGCCACGTATGAAAAGTAAGTTGCACCAGAGCTAGTGCAGAAAATGACTTGTTTCACTCCTCATTTCAACAGCCAATTTGTGAAAGAGAAGTTATAGTTATCTCATTTGGGATGAATATTCTTATCGATACATTTTCTATATACCCAATGAAATGACTTGACACAAACTGTCCAGATTTTGTGGGTTTTTAACTTTTCCGCGAACAAAGCTTTGATCTCATCTGGGACAGTAAAAGGAAAAGTTTGCATTAGTTGTTAACGCATGTACAATCTTTTTGCGCGTTCTTGCATTGTACACTACACAAAATGAGTGCTAATTTTAAACTTTGAATGTAGTAAGCGACTGAGAAGCACAGCAACTTCATACTCGCATGGACCGGTCGCTTGAGTTTATGTTTGGGTTTCGCAATCGGTTATGTTCCGTACTGAAGTCCTAGTATTCCCCGGTGACTAGGATCACAATAGGGCCAGTGTTTCAGAAACAGACACAAAAGCAAAATTTGAATGTCATCATCAACAAAAACAATGATCAAAGATACTAAGTTACAAACAAAGCAACGTAAACACAAGCTCACTTGTCAGCTCATCTTCGCAGCCCTCTAACATAGACATTAACACCAAAGCAGTACAGCGGGGCTGGGCCGTGAGCTACACGTGCCGGGCACGGCAGGGTAGCAGCTGAGCAAGTGGGGAGTAAGCACGAGAACGGATCTCAGAGATGCAAAGTCTCACGCATTCGACGTAGGTCCTACGCATTTTTTAGGCTTATTCACCTTAGCCCGCAATTACTCAGTGAAAGCTTATTAATGAGATTCTCATGCGGAATAAAAATTCTTGTGCATTGAAGTTTCAGTTTCACTTGCATAAAGTTGGACCTCATCACAAGCAATATGGGAGGCGATTATGACTCCGGAATTCTTGTGCTTCTCTACTCAGGGAAAAGAAACAATGCATGCGTTTCATGATGGTCTTGTTTCATTAAAACAATTTAAACCATCTGAAACGTCATTATGCAATTCCATTGCTTTCAATCTCTCAGTAAAGACAAGTGTGAGAATTCCCGAGTCATAATCGATTTCCGTGACACTAGTGGGGAAATCCATCGTTACCCACGTAAAACTGATTAACTGATTAACTCTACCGAATCCGTGTGACTTGGCGTGATCTAAACTCAAACCATCGTTTGGAGTCTTGTTACAGCCTACCACTACGCACCTATTTGGCATGTTGATGAATGTTATCTCAAAATCAACGAAATCAAGGATTGATCAAGGCGAAATCAATTATTAGTATAGAACAAACCACTGGTCGATCAGCTGGGAACGTCTCCAACTTACTTTTCACACGTGACAGGTCATATGACTATGAGGTCCGTGTGCAAAGACTTTTTTCAGGGGTGGGGCTTAGGACCGTACAAACCAGCCAAATTTTGGTTTTCAAATAATGATTAAAAGTTATAGAAAGCATTTAAAATGCATATTAATTTGCTACATATGATCCATTTCTTCGAAAAATAGGCAAAAAATTTTCTGAGTGAACCTTTAAACGCCCGAGAGATTGTTTGCACTATTGTATATAAACGTCTGTGTTACCACGTGTTGCAGTAACACAAATGCTAAAACAAGCTTCGGTTTGTCTTTGCATGTATATCTGATGTCAATAAAGATGTGGGGGAAAAAATAAAAAAACTTGAGTGGACAACGTCATTGGCTGGACCAAAGCGCGCGCGGCAGAATATCTTCTGTATGTATAAATGTCCAATGAGACGCATGTAAACAGTAAACATAGGTGTTGACGATACCTAGTTGGGGGACTTGTTTTCCGTGTTCTTTTTTATCTTTTTGTTCTTAAAAAAAGACACGGGTAAGGAATTGTAAATCAACAATATTTATGTTCTATTATTTGGCAAAGCTAAAGAATAAGCTCTGCGATCGCCTTACCCTTTATATAATCGCTCAATTACCTACGTTTTCGTTTCGTACAAAGAAAAAGCGTTCGCATTCAGCTGTCCCTGTCAATCTCACTCAGGTCTATACCTGAAAGAAACTACTTTTAATATGTATATATGAGTATTATGCAGGTAAGAAGTATTGACATTGAATGTCAATTGAGAGTATCACCAATACGTAAAAAATTCCTGGATGTTGCATTTGTGGCCCGCTTCAGATGCATTATGAGATGGATCAGTGACCCAGTCGCTTCCAAGAAGGGCCTTCCATGGCCATATCCAAATGGTAGATACAATTCTAATAGCGCAATTCTCGTTATTTTTTTGTTGATATTAGCAGATATCTTTGCGGTCGCTGGTGGCTGTGTATCAATATAAGTGTATAACACGCATACGCACAATGTCCCGCATTTATCAAACGTGCGTACACCTAAAAAATGGGTGTACGACAAAACTGCCGCAAGGATCGGCATTTATCAATCTGACCGTGAGTGAACGGTCTGCAAAAATCTCTCGCCAGGTCTGACCAGGTGTACGCAAATTTGAAACCAGCGAACAACATGCAGGAACAAGTGCAGCTGTCAAAAAGAGTAATTAACCATATGCAGCAATGTGGACGTCATGCTGTTGTTGCTCTCATACGTAAAATGAATAAATAGTCTAAATAGATAAATTGGCTAAATTAATAAATGAAAGAATGAATAAATAAATAAATACATTAGACACCTGTGTTGAGAAATTAATTAAATTTATATTTTGAGACACCCTGCTTGTCAGGCCAGACGGCTGACAATTACAATCAATTTGATTAAGCGCAATGCGCAGCTTGGCAGATATGCAGTGGTGTCAGATGCTCATCTAATCAGATATATACTGAACAACATTTACGTGTAATTATTTTAGAAATTCAAATGTATTACTAGCGCGTGCACATTTACACTTGTTACATCAAACTTTTCTTTATTTTGCGGTCACTTTGACTGAGTAACCAAAAGAGTACATTAACTAACTAGCTACCTTGCGTTTCTTTTGTTGCTCTGTATATATATGCCTACGGACACTTCGACCGTGATCACATTTTGACAGTGGCAGGTCTTCTGTTGTTAGAGGAATAAGCTTCTGTCCGAAGTGAGAGGAACTTTCGTCACAGAGTTGTCCTCCGGGAAAGTAACGAGTGGTTGGTCGTTTTGTGTGGCATCCAAAAAAAAAAAATGTCATGGAGTAACAATGATAAAAGTACAATGAAGAGTGATCTCTGCAGACTGTATTTTAACAATTACCCTCACGCAGCTCCGATCAAGGCGGTGGGGACTCATCCGTGTCCCCACTGCCTCGCATTCCCACGATGGAGGGGTAGCCTATCAGTGCTGCCATATGCTCCTGGAACGATGACAGCTGTCTGGTTGGCCTCCACTGGTCTGTGGGCTGCTGCGCCTGAGCGCAGCAACCCGTTTTTTGGAAGCAATCTTAATCGGACCACTTTTTGAACCTACATGTAAAGCATTTGGATTGTCAATTATGTAGGCAATAAAACATGAAATTTCGTGGATTTATAAATTGAATTTATTAAGGTTGATGTTATTCGCACTTTAACGTGTGGTCAATGCTGAATTTTTTTCTTGACCACACTTGTAAGTGCGCCAGCTGATGATCATTCCAGTGCTGCTTAGAAAGTACCGCTTAAAATAAGTTTGGCCAAGAAAAAATTTTTAGCTTTGGACACACTTAAAATAAGTGTGGGCAATGGAGAAATGTGCATCTTGGCCACACTTATAAGCACGTTTAACACGAATTTTGATGAATTTTTATGCTTGAACGCACTTGAATAAGTGCGAATAGTCATTTCAATTTATTAATGGATTAAATAAAACGTCTGCTGCACTCCGGTTTTCCACCTCAACGGTGTTTACCGCAGCAGCAATAGTTTGCAGCCTTCTGGGCTCCCTTTATGCCACTCTTAAGACTTCCAAATAAAATTATTTTGTTTTTCTCCATCTATCGTCGGCCTGCTGATAAAACTTCGTATCTTCAAAATGATAAACTCTACAGGAAAGCAAAAATAAAAAAAAGTACAATTTTGCATGTAAGAATGCAGTTGAGCTG
Organism: Gymnothorax reevesii; assembly: GCA_029721435.1. Taxonomy (NCBI): domain Eukaryota; kingdom Metazoa; phylum Chordata; class Actinopteri; order Anguilliformes; family Muraenidae; genus Gymnothorax; species Gymnothorax reevesii. Next base: position 65,671,903 of record CM056574.1, on the reverse strand, counting down.
TGTTCGGGTAGGATGACTATTTTTCCTCCAAGAATGTATCCAATCAATGAAATTTTATATTTTGCAATGTTTATGTCATTATCGTGGACATACGAGTTTTTGTTTCTCATCAAATTGTAGATACGAGGTTTATCAGCAGGCCGACGATATTTCCTCCTTAGTTAAGTTCTTCCTTCTTTGCCGTCTTTCGAGAGTCCATGTCTTAAAGTGGGCAGGACTATGCCTCCCGGAGCATGAATTTATTGGGGTGTGACATGTAAATTACAAAGAATTCTGCCGCCAGATTTATCAACGCCACGCCAGTTCTACACCGGAATCAGCGATTTCACACTTTTAGTAAGTCTGACATGACACCTGGAGAACGCTGATATTTACACCAGAATGTACGCCAGATCCAACGCAAGTTTGATAAATGATGGCCATTGACCACGTAAGATTATATGTATTCGTGCGTGCACGGCCAAGCCAATAGCTGTGATCTTAGCAACGCACCGAAAGTAAGTGGATTCCGGAAGTAGCAAGATATTTTGCAGAAAGCGCTACATCTGGGCATTTTTGCATATTGGCGATACCCTCAATTACGAGTAGCTAACTTGTTAGCAGTTAATAAAATTAACAAGGTGCCTAAGTCAATGCAGTCCCCGCGACCCTCAGGGTACCAAGGTAGCTCGCTTATGACCATTATCAATCGCTAGCATTTGCTTTAGTCAGCTGTCTATTCAAGTCAATGGGACGGCTAATTAGCCAGTGAGCATGTGAACGCAATTTTTTTCTATTAAAGTGACGCATTTGCGTTTCTATGTTATCTTATGCATGAAACATTTTATTATCACCCTTCAAATGAATATTGCTGCAAAAGGCAGCCGCACATCTCGGCATTTTTATATCAATATAAAATATATATTTTTTATATAGTATAATATATAGTCAATATAAGGCTTATATTGACTTATTTGAAAATGGCCTCACAGGATACCATTCATTTTTATGAAGAAGTGGGATGTATCAATATTGGGGTCGAGTGCTTCACTTTGGATAATGTAAATATGACATCATTAGCAATCTAGTGTTCGAAATATACATATATCTAGGCTTTCAACATTATTATGAATGTGCGCAGCACTGTTATCTTTACTCTTGTAAGAGCGCATAATTGTGATATTTCTTCCATTTGGTCCATAGCTTTCTTCTTTTGCTGTTGTTTCTTTTGAGGTTTGAAAGACGGGCCTGTAAATACTTCATCACGTTGCGCCGTCTTTTTCTGCAGTGGTATACTGTCACACGGCTGGAGAATTAGCGCCACCTATTGCTTATCTCGATGAAACAATTCCAAATATTCGCATAACAGTAGTGGATGGAAACGTGCATAAATTGGCATTTAGTTTTGCTGAATTTCCAAAAAATAGGTTAAAATTTGTGATATATTTGGATGGAAACCCATTTATTAAAGTATACTACCAAACATCAGGGGGCGCTGCAGCACTGTCAGCGCCCCAACTTCCCATGCCTTAGCACTTGCGGCCCAACACCAGTGCCGTCTGAAAAAAGTGGGAGGAACACTTAATGTGAGGAGTGTTAAGCCTGTATCCCACTGGGGTTGCAACTGTTCGGCAACATTTGCAACTATCATTCTGCAGAGGATGTCATGTTGTCGCGGGAATTTTGAATGTGTTCAAAAATTTGTAGGCAACAACTCTGGTTGCCAAGGTTTTGAAATAAGCGCCAAATTGACTGCAGAATTTCTGCAGAATGTCTTCAGGTCGTTATGAGAATAAGGGGCCAAAAATTCATGAAGCAATAATAAAATAGTCAGCAGTATGTCTTCAGAATGTCTGAAGAATGTCATCACACATTTATAAGACATTTTGAAGACTTTTTGCAAAATTCCTACCCATTCTGCACATGCCCAGTCAGTAATGCCATTTTGACAACATCAGACACGAAAGTACATGACAAAACAATCTGTTCTGTGGGACTGCAACTCTGATTGCGTACTTTGTCTTGAAACAGTCACCAATTTCAAGTCTGAAAACAGTCTCAAGCTATCACAGCTCAGTGGGATACAGGCTTTAGTGTGTGGAGCATCTGTGTGTGGAGCATCTGCTTATAGTCATTGAACTGCCATTTTAACCCACATAAACGACAGTAGTTGGGACCAATACTTACCACCTGGTTGAAGAACTCCAATGCCCACTGTAATGAGAAAAATACCAATTACAATAACATTATAATATCCAAAATGTAAATAATAAATATGAAAATACAATACTGACTTACCACCAGGCTGCACTCCTGCACAAAAAAAATGACAAAAACTATGAAGTGCACCGCAGTAAAAAACATACAATACTTTCATAAAGTGCTGTACTTTCATTGAAAAATAATCCTGAAAAATGTATCATGCATGTCAGTAGCAACTTCAGTAGAACCTAATAAAAGACGTGAAAGTAGAGGAATACGCAAAGATATTGGACCCTGTGCTTCCTTGTAACACACCAAGTTAAACCATCTAGAAATTAAATGAATTGCAAAAACTGCAAAGTATCCAGTATGTTGCATAGTGCATACTGTATGTATTGTCTCTGGTGCCAAATCAAAAGAAGTTAGAGGAAAACCCTGCACCAGATCGTGGGAAGGTTGTAGAACAGGGAGGAAGAGGTTGCATGTGCTCAATGTTTAATGCGATAAGCGGTGTTCACTTTTGATGAATTAATCCTTAATGGGGTCATATTATGCTTTTTGGGTTTTTCACTTTCCTTTAGTGTGTTATACAATGTAGTTTCCTGTGCGTGAAGAACATCTGCAGTCACAAATTCAAAGTTCACGCCAAAGGGAGTTATTCTCTCCCACAGAAAACAAGGCTCCTTAATCGCCTGAAACATCCCATTTGTGGTCCAGCCTTTTCTTCTATATACTATATCTAACACATGATGCAAAATTATGCCCAGTAAGCTGGTTTGACACGCTTGGGAAAAGTTTGGTTTGTGCATATCGCCATGTCAGGAAGAGGCTGCTCTTAAAAGCTAGGACGAATTCTCATCGCATGGAGTTAAAAATGAAGATGAGGTGAATAATAAGTATTTATATAAAATTTTTGACGCTATTCCTCAGCAAACCACCGCCCCCCGCAACCACAAATGTCACTGTGTCGGATATGTAACTAAGTGGTGACAATGGGGATTCATAAATGACTTTGCTTAATGACATTAATCGGACTACATAAGATAATTCAATTGCTTTGACTGTGACCAGATGGATGGCTCTTTAAAATACCTTTGAGCCTATTGTGACTGTGTACTTGCTACGATAATGATGCTCTTTTTTAAATGCTTTTTTATTCTTTGTTTTTTACCTTTTCGCCATTACTTTTTAGGTCCTGCTTTGCCTTGGTTATACCTGAGTTGAAAGTTCATGGAAGATTTCTTCGGTTGTTTTGCAGTGAGGATATTTGGGCTATATATTTGTTATTGACCCCCCCTTTTTTTTGAAAGGGGTATAGAGAGGGATTTGGGATGGTATGTTTTGGGGGAGGGATGGGCTAAATAGTTTGCAATTTAGTGTGTAGTTTAAGTTTATGATGCACCGAATCTTAAATTGTAAACTCAAAGGCAGTAAGTATATGTCGTTAAAAAAATCTCTTACCAATACTCAGAAGTCTCCAAATGCACACAACAATTTCTTTAAACATAAAAGATTAAAACTATTTCAACTCTGTCTACCTCATTCATGCTCATTCATTTCACAAACCCAATTTGTTTTGCTTTGCTCTGACTGTGATTAAAATGGTCAAAAACAAATAACTGGCAGAGCATTTTTTGAAAATTCCGGTCCAAGTCATTGTAGTATGCTACCAAACAGCAGGGGGCACTGTAGCACTGTCAGCGCCCCAACTTCCCACGCCTTAGCACCTGCGGCCCAACACCAGTGCCATCTGAAAAGAGTGGGAGGAAAGCACTTTGTGTGTGGAGCGTTCAGCCTGTGTCCCGCTGGGGTTGCAACTGTTTGGCTTGCGGAGGATGTCATGTTGTCGCGGGAATTTTGAATGTGTTCAAAAATTTGTGGACGATAACTTTGGTCGCCAAGGTTTTGAAATGTGTGCCAAATTGTCTGCAGAATGTCTTCAGATTGTTTTGAGAATAAGGGGCCGAAAATCCATGAAACAATCACAAAATAGTCATCAGTATGTCTTCAGAATGTCTGAAGAATGTCATCAGTCATTTTAAAGACTTTTTGCAAAATTCCTGCCCATTCTGCGCATGCCCAGTCAGTAATGCCACCTTGACAAAATCAGACACAAAAGTGCATGACAAGACAAATCTGTTCCGTGGGACTGCAACTCTGTTTGCGTACTTTGTCTGTAAACAGTCTCCAATTTCAAATCTGCAAATAGTCTCAAGCTCTCACAGCTCAGTGGGATACAGGCTTTAGTGTGTGGAGCATCTGTGTGTGGAGCATCTGCTTAAAGTCATTGAATTGTCATTTTAACCCACATAAATGACAGTAGTTGAGACAAATACTCCCCACCTGGTTGAAGAACTCCAGTGCCCACTGTAATGAGAAAAATATCAATTACGATAAATATGACATTATAATATCTAAAATGCAAATAATAAATATGAAAATACAATACTGATTTACCACCAGGCTGCACTCCTGTACAAAAATATGACAAAAACTATGAAGTGCACCCCAGTAAAAAACATACAATACTTTCATAAAGTACTGTACTTTCATTAAAAAGTAATCTTGAAAAATATATCATGCATGTCAGCAGCAACTCCAGTAGAACCAAATAAAAGACATGAAAGTACAGGAATACACAAAGATATTGGACCCTGTGCTTCATTCTACTACACCTAGTTAAACCATGTAAGAAATTACATGAATTGCAAACATAGGGCAGTGGTGGCCCCAGAAGCTCCCGCCGTTAAGATTAACAAAACATAAAAGTTTTTGTTGACGGACGTATGCACGGATGGAGCCCGATACCATCGGTCCCGTGCCGCTCAGGCGGCAGGAGCTAATTCGGAGCTTGTAACTGAAAATGTTGATAGGATAAAGCAAATTATCGATGTTTCCGGTGATATTTTTAGGCCAGTGACGTTTAAAAAATAGGCCAAGGTCACGTTTAGGCACGTCAGTTGTAGGACTTGATGAAATGCACACCCAATAAAAATTAGGAGCCTGTAACTGAAATAGTAGATGAGATAAAGCAAAATAACAAAATTTTTGGTGATGTTTGGGCCAGTGACCTTAGAAAAATAGGCCAAGGTCATCTTTAGGCTCGTCATTTGTAGGGCTTTATGAGATGCATGTCCAGTAAAAATCAGGAGCCTGTTTTTGAAATATTTGATGAGATAAAGCAAAATGTAGAAATTTTTGGTGATATTTTTAGGGCAGTGACTTTGAAAAAATAGGCACAAACCCATGTCACAAACCCAATTTGTTTTGCTTGCTTTTCTTTGCATACTTTGTCTTGAAACAGTCACCAATTCCAAGTCTGCAAACGTTCTTAAGCTATCGCAGCTCAGTGGGATACAGGCTTTAGTGTGTGGAGCATCTGTGTGTGGAGCATCTGTTTATAGTCATTGAATTGCCATTTTAACCCACATAAATGACAGTAGTTGAGACCAATACTCCTCACCTGGTTGAAGAACTCCAGTACCCACTGTAATGAGAAAAATACCAATTCAATAAATATAACATTATAATATCTAAAATGTAAATAATAAATATGAAAATACAATACTGACTTACCACCAGGCTGCACTCCTGTACAAAAAATTGACAAAAACTATGAAGTGCACCGCAGTAAAAAACATACAATACTTTCATAAAGTGCTGTACTTTCATTGAAAAATAACCCTGAAAAATGTATCATGCATGTCAGTAGCCACTCCAGAAGAACCTTATAAAAGACATGAAAGTAAAGGGATACACAAAGATATTGGACCCTGTGCTTCATTCTACTACACCTACTTAAACCATCTAGAAATTAAATGAATTGCAAAAACTGCAAAGTATCCAGTATGTTGCATAGTGCATATTGTATGTATTGTCTCTGGTGCCAAATCAAAAGAACTTAGAGGAGAGCCGTGCACCAGATCGCGGGACGGCTGTAGAACAGGGAGGAAGAGGTTGCATGCGCACAATGTTTAATACGCTAAGCTGTGTTCACTTTAAATGAATTAATCCTTGAATGGGGTCATATTATGCTTTTTGGGTTTTTCACTTTCCTTTAGTGTGTTATACAATGTAGTTTCCTGTGCGTGAAGAACATTTGCAGTCACAAATTCAAAGTTCACACCAAAGGGAGTTATTCACTCCCACAGAAAACAAAGCTCCTTAACTGCCTGAAACATCCCATTTGTGATCCAGGCTTTTCTTCTATACAGTATGTCTACCTCATGATGCAAAATGATGCCCAGTAAGCTGGTTTGACGCGCTTGGGAAGAGTTTGATTTGCGCATATCGCCATGTCAGGAAGAGGCTGATTTCTTAAAAGCAAGGACGAATTCTCATCGTATGGAGTTAAAAATGAAGATGAGGTGAATAATAAGTATTAATAAAAATTTTTTGACGCTATTCCTCAGCAAACCACCGCCCCAACCCCGAAAAAAAATGTCACTGTGTCGGATATGTAACTAAGTGGTGACAATGGGGATTCATAAATGACTTTGCATAATGACATTAATTGGACCACATAAGAGAATTCAATTGCTTTGACTGTGACCAGATGGATGGCTCTTTAAAATACCTTTGAGTCTATTGTGACTGTGTACTTGCTAAGATAATGATGCTCTTTTTTAAATGCTTTTTTTTCTTTGTTTTTTACCTTTTAGCCATTACTTTTTAGGTCCTGCATTGCCTTGATTATACCTTAGTTGAAAGTTCATGTAAGATTTCTTCGCTTGTTTTGCAGTGAGGATATTTGGGCTATATATTTGTTATTGACCCCCCTTTTTTTTTTTTGAAAGGGGTATAGTGAGGGATTTGGGATGGGATGTTTCGGGGGAGGGATGGGCTAAATAGTTTGCAATATATTGTGTAGTCTAAGTTTATGATGCACCTAATCTTAAATTGTAAACTCAAAAGCAATAAGTATATGTAGTTAAAAAAATCTCTTACCAATACTCAGAAGTCTCCAAATGCACACAACAATTTCTTTAAACATAAAAGATTAAAAACTATTTCAACTCTGTCTACCTCATTCATGCTCATTCATTTCACAAACCCAATTTGTTTTGCTTTGCTCTGACTGTGATTAAAATGGTCAAAAACAAATAACTGACAGAGCATTTTTTGTAAATTCCGGTCCAAGTCATTGTAGTATGCTACCAAACAGCAGGGGGCACTGTAGCACTGTCAGCGCCCCAACTTCCCACGCCTTAGCACCTGCGGCCCAACAACAGTGCAATCTGAAAAGAGCGAGAGGAAAGCACTTTGTGTGTGGAGCGTTCAGCCTGTGTCCCGCTGGGGTTGCAACTGTTTGGCTTGTGGAGGATGTCATGTTGTCGCGGGAATTTTGAATGTGTTCAAAAATTTGTGGACGATAACTTTGGTCGCCAAGGTTTTGAAATGTGTGCCAAATTGTCTGCAGAATGTCTTCAGATTGTTTTGAGAATAAGGGGCCAAAAATCCATGAAACAATCACAAAATAGTCATCAGTATGTCTTCAGAATGTCTGAAGAATGTCATCAGTCATTTTAAAGACTTTTTGCAAAATTCCTGCCCATTCTGCGCATGCCCAGTCAGTAATGCCACCTTGACAAAATCAGACACAAAAGTACATGACAAGACAAATCTGTTCTGTGGGACTGCAACTCTGTTTTAATATTTCGTCTTGAAACAGTCTCCAATTTCAAGTCTGCAAATAGTCTCAACCTATCACAGCTCAGTGGGATACAGGCTTTAGTGTGTGGAGCATCTGTGTGTGGAGCATCTGCTTAAAGTCATTGAATTGTCATTTTAACCCACATAAATGACAGTAGTTGAGACCAATACTCCTCACCTGGTTGAAGAACTCCAGTACCCACTGTAATGAGAAAAATATCAATTACAATCAATATAACATTATAATATCTAAAATGCAAATAATAAATATGAAAATACAATTCTAACTTACCACCAGGCTGCACTCCTGTACAAAAATATGACAAAAAGTATGAAGTGCACCGCAGTAAAAAACATACAATACTTTCATAAAGTACTGTACTTTCATTAAAAAGTAATCTTGAAAAATGTATCATGCATGTCAGTAGCAACTCCAGTAGAACCTAATAAAAGACATGAAAGTAGAGGAATACACAAATATATTGGACCCTGTGTTTCATTTTACTACACCTAGTTAAACCATGTAAGAAATTAAATGAATTGCAAACATAGGGCAGTGGTGGCCCCAGAAGCTCCCGCCGTTAAGATTAACAAAGCATAAAAGTTTTCGTTGACGGACGAATGCACGGATGGAGCCCGATACCATCGGTCCCGTGCCGCTCAGGCGGCAGGAGCTAATTCGGAGCTTGTAACTGAAAATGTTGATAGGATAAAGCAAATTATCGATGTTTCTGGTGATATTTTTAGGCCAGTGACGTTTAAAAAACAGGCCAAGGTCACGTTTAGGCACGTCAGTTGTAGGACTTGATGAAATGCACATCCAATAAAAATTAGGAGCCTGTAACTGAAATAGTAGATGAGATAAAGCAAAATAACAACATTTTTGGTGATGTTTGGGCCAGTGACCTTAGAAAAATAGGCCAAGGTCATCTTTAGGCTCGTCATTTGTAGGCCTTTATGAGATGCATGTCCAGTAAAAATCAGGAGCCTGTTTTTGAAATATTTGATGAGATAAAGCAAAATGTGTAAATTTTTGGTGATATTTTTAGGGCAGTGAATTTGAAAAAATTGGCACAAACCCATGTCACAAACCTAATTTAATTTGCTTGCTTTTGTTTACATACTTTGTCTTGAAACAGTCACCAATTCCAAGTCTGCAAACGTTCTTAAGCTATCACAGCTCAGTGGGATACAGGTTTTAATGTGTGAAGCATCTGTGTGTGGAGCATCAGCTTATAGTCATTGAATTGTCATTTTAACCCACATAAATGACAGTAGTTGAGACCAATACTCCTCACCTGGTTGAAGAACTCCAGTACCCACTGTAATGAGAAAAATATGATTTCAATAAATATAACATTATAATATCTAAAATGTAAATAATAAATATGAAAATACAATACTGACTTACCACCAGGCTGCACTGCTGTGCAAAAAATTGACAAAAACTATGAAGTGCACCGCAGTAAAAAACATACAATACTTTCATAAAGTACTGTACTTTCATTGAAAAATAACCCTGAAAAATGCATCATGCATGTCAGTAGCAACTCCAGTAGAACCTAATAAAAGACACGAAAGTAGAGGAATACACAAGTATATTGGACCCTGAGCTTCATTTTACTACACCTAGTTAAACCATGTAAGAAATTAAATGAATTGCAAACATAGGGCACTGGTGGCCCCAGAAGCTCCCGCCATTAAGATTGACAAAATGTAAAAGTTTTTGTTGACGGACGTATGCACGGATGGAGCCCGATACCATCGGTCCCGTGCCGCTCAGGCGGCAGGAGCTAATTCGGAGCCTGTAACTGAAAATGTTGATAGGATAAAGCAAATTATCGATGTTTCTGGTGATATTTTTAGGCCAGTGACGTTTAAAAAATAGGCCAAGGTCACGTTTAGACACGTCAGTTGTAGGACTTGATGAAATGTACATCCAATAAAAATTAGGAGCCTGTAACTGAAATAGTAGATGAGATTAAGCAAAATAACAAAATTTTTGGTGATGTTTGGGCCAGTGACCTTAGAAAAATAGGTCAAGGTCATCTTTAGGCTCGTCATTTGTAGGGCTTTATGAGATGCATGTCCAGTAAAAATCAGGAGCCTGTTTTTGAAATATTTGATGAGATAAAGCAAAATGTAGAAATTTTTGGTGATATTTTTAGGGCAGTGACTTTGAAAAAATAGGCACAAACCCATGTCACAAACCCAATTTAATTTGCTTGCTTTTGTTTACATACTTTGTCTTGAAACAGTCACCAATTCCAAGTCTGCAAACGTTCTTAAGCTATCACAGCTCAGTGGGATACAGGTTTTAATGTGTGAAGCATCTGTGTGTGGAGCATCTGGTTATAGTCATTGAATTGCCATTTTAACCCACATAAATGACAGTAGTTGAGACCAATACTCCTCACCTGGTTGAAGAACTCCAGTACCCACTGTAATGAGAAAAATACCAATTCAATAAATATAACATTATAATATCTAAAATGTAAATAATAAATATGAAAATACAATACTGACTTACCACCAGGCTGCACTCCTGTACAAAAAATTGACAAAAACTATGAAGTGCACCCCAGTAAAAAACATACAATACTTTCATAAAGTACTGTACTTTCATTGAAAAATAATCCTGAAAAATGCATCATGCATGTCAGTAGCAACTCCAGTAGAAACTAATAAAAGACATGAAAGTTGAGGAATACACAAAGATATTGGACCCTGTGCTTCCTTCTACTACACCTACTTAAACCATGCAAGAAAGTAAATGAATTGCAAAAACTGCAAAGTATCCAGTATGTTGCATAGTGCATACTGTATGTATTGTCTCTGGTGCTAAATCAAAAGAAGTTAGAGGAGAACCCTGCACCAGATCGTGGGAAGGCCGTAGAACAGGGAGGAAGAGGTTGCATCGCTAAATGTTCAATGCGCTAAGCGGTGTTCACTTTTGATGAATTAATCCTTAATGGGGTCATATTATGCTTTTTGGGTTTTTCACTTTCCTTTAGTGTGTTATACAATGTAGTTTCCTGTGCGTGAAGAACATCTGCAGTCACAAATTCAAAATTCACGCCAAAGGGAGTTATTCACTCCCACAGAAAACAAAGCTCCTTAACTGCCTGAAACATCCCATTTGTGATCCAGCCTTTTCTTCGATACAGTATGTCTACCTCATGATGCAAAATGATGCCCAGTAAGTTAGTTCAACTCGCTATCAAATGAAGCTACGTAGAGCATAGCCTGCGAAGAGTTTGGTTTGTGCATATCGCCATGTCAGGAAGAGACTCTTTTCTTCAACGTGAGGACGAATTCTCCTTGCATGGACTTGAAATGAAGATGGGGTGAAGAATAAGTATTTAAAATTAATTTTTAACACTGTTCCTCAGCAAAACCCCCTCCCCAAGCTTCTATTCTGTTCTTTTCATTTTACGGAGCTCTGTTACTCTACCGGGGGTGGCCAATCACAACAGAGTGGGCTTTATCTCAGGAACCTTCAAGAGACAGGAGCCAAAACACCTCGATTCAGGCTGAGTGAGCATGAGGTGCTGCACACACAACCTGAGCAGATATAACAAGTTGCTTTTAGACCAGATAAACGTGCAAATATTTGTAAATTGACCAAGGAAGTGAAATTATTTGTAATGCCCCTCCCCTGTGGCATTCCTCTCCCCTGGCCACCTGCCCTGCATGAATTATTCATAATCAGTTTCCCTCAGCCTTGATTACACTTACCTGTTTCCTTTTTGTTAATCTCATTCCTTAGAGCATTTATACCTGAGTTTCTGCTCTTTCGGGCAGGTGGCCTTCGTCTGGATTTCCCCATTGTATTTAGTGCACTCCCCTTTAAGTTCTCCGATAGCTTGTATTTGTTAAGTTACCCCTTCACTTATTATTTAATACACTCCAGATCCCGGCAACTGGGTCCTATTCTCCACTCCTTGCCCAAGCAGCCTCTTCAAAATCCTGGGGTGTCAGGTTGTAACAGTATTAAACTGGGATGAGGGCAGAATATGACCCTTTCAAAATGTAATAAAGATTATATCATTCAGTTCACTCAGGTAGGGATAATAAAACCAGCCTCAATGTCCCGTTCATTTCACAAAAAAAAAAAATTCTCACATCATGTAACAGGTGGTTTATAGAATTGAACCAATGTGCTTACCATATTTTGGGGGTTTCACACCACCTGGGTAACCAATATGAAAAAAAAACATTATAATGTGTGATTAATGCCATGACTCCTGAACCAATATGCGCTGCGTGGGGCTGTCTTTACCTGCACCGATGGTTCCGACCCCTCCCACACCTGGCACGCCTGCAGATGGAACACACACACAGAAGCATACAATGGCACACACACACACACACACACAGAGCCTCATGTGTAACATATAGTAAATGAGTGGCTATTTTGTATTTTGGGCAGGTTGTATTTATTAAAGAGTAATGTTAACCCTTTGTTGCATAGAGTCTGAACAATTGCCTCTAATATGTTGAAATTGTTGTGTTCCGGGGTTCTGGCCTTTGGCCAGAACAGTATTATTCATGGTTTTAACAGTTTCATGTATCAAGATTCCATAGTTCATAGTTTCATAGTTCATAGTTCATGTCACAGTTTTTGCATTTCATGTTTCACATTCCATGTTTTTACTTTTCCATGTTTTGTTTCTTGCCAGGTCTGCCATGCCACTCCACCGCTTGTCTGCGTTCCGCCCCGTGCCTTCGTTGTTGCACATTTCTGAGCTATGGTTGGCTTTGGTGTTTCCCCCTTCCTTCTGTGCTGTGCTGATTCGGGGCTCTCTAAGCTAAATTGACAATTAACTGTTTTTAAGTTACTAACATTTACTAACACTCACTGGGTTGGTGTAATTCTTAGATAGGCACATTACTAATATTACTAATTTAGACAGGGAGTTTATTGTCATGATTCCTGCTTTGCTATTTCAAGATCTTGCTGTGCTTTTCTGTTCTTAACATTCATGCTTGCTTCCAAACTGCATACTTAAGCTGAGCACGCTCATTCTCTTAATGAGCAGGTCATGTCATCCAATCTCTGTCCATGTCTTGATCTTGCCATGCCTCTTGTTTCTCTTTCTCCAGGTGTTGCCCTTCATGTGTCATGATTACCAAGCCTTTATCTGGTTGCGGTGGAAGTTGGCTGGCAGACAGTGTCTCGTTGCATGTGCAAGTTTAGCCAAGTTCTTGTTGTCATAGTTCCCTAGCATTTCTAGTTTCAAGTCTTGTCCTAGCCTCTTGTTGGGCGATCTTGCGCTCCATCCCGCTGGTGTCTATGAGACAGTGTCTACTGATAAGGAATCAGGTAGACACCAGATGCGGGGAGATGGGAATGAGGATTTATTAAACAAAAAACAAAACAGGCACGAGGGCCAACGAAAAACTTGGCCCAAAGGGTTGCAAAAGACAAACTAAAGTATGCTGCACAGAGCTATAAACAAAGAATGCAAAACGACAAAAAACAAAAGGCACTGGAAACTCCAGGCAAGAGATCAAGGAAAATAAATAACAAGACTATATATATATACACAAAACAAGAGGCTAGGACAAGACTTGAAACTAGAAATGCTAGGGAACTATGACAACAAGAGCTTGGCTAAACTTGCACATGCAACGAGACGCGAGACACTGTCTGCCAGCCAACTTCCACCGCATCCAGATAAAGGCTTGGAAATCATGACATGAGGGGCAACACCTGGAGAGAGAGAAACAAGAGGCATGGCAAGATCAAGACATGGACAGAGATTGGATGACATGACCTGCTCATTAAGAGAATGAGCGTGCTCAGCTTAAGTACCAATTAAGTATGCAGTTTGGAAGCAAGCATGAATGTTAAGAACAGAAAAGCACAGCAAGATCTTGAAATAGCAAAGCAGGAATCATGACAATAAACTCCCTGTCTAAATTAGTAATATTAGTAATGTGCCTATCTAAGAATTACACCAACCCAGTGAGTGTTAGTAAATGTTAGTAACTTAAAAACAGTTAATTGTCAATTTAGCTTAGAGAGCCCCGAATCAGCACAGCACAGAAGGAAGGGGGAAACACCAAAGCCAACCAGAGCTCTGAAATGTGCAACAACGAAGGCACGGGGCGGAACGCAGACAAGCGGTGGAGTGGCTTGGCAGACCTGGCAAGAAACAAAACATGGAAAAGTAAAAACATGGAATGTGAAACATGAAATGCAAAAACTGTGACATGAACTATGAACTATGAAACTATGAACTATGGAATCTTGATACATGAAACTGTTAAAACCATGAATAATACTGTTCTGGCCAAAGGCCAGAACCCCGGAACACAACAGAAATTGGACATCCAATGTTCTTTTTGCGCCATTCCATGGGATTTGTTGCAAATTTGTTTTTGGGAGGGGTACTAGTGGGTGGTCAGTCTATCCATTCTTTTGGATATTATGCTACTGGGATGCCAACTGCCATATTGTATTTTGGGCATTTAGTATATGGCATGACAGAAATAATGTGAAGTCAAAGAAACCTGTTCATTGATATGGATGATGTCCAGTATTCTGGATATAGCTTGTTTACACTTTTTGCCTGGGATGCATAATGCCCAATATTTGTTATTGAGCATATAATCAGGCGTATTCAAACAAATACACATGCGTTACAAACTTGTGTTTCAGTGTCTGCAATTTAATGTATTTTGTTCCTCCAACATGAAAAAAGTTTGATCAAAACTTGTATGATATAAGAATATGTCTGAGTCTTGTCAACATACGTCTTACTTGCGAATACTGCCATTGTAATTGTATGTGGTAAATCATGTGACGAATCCGAGAGGCATCTATTGGGAAAATTGTGAACTGGAAATGTTCAATAAAATGTACATTATGTGTTTTCAGGGTATCTATAAGCCAAGACAACATAAACCTTACATGAAATATGTCCAAAATAATAGGCAATATGCAACAAAGGGTTAACTAGAGGGCTTCTTCCACTTAGATTTCTCTAGGGTGCTGTAGCTGTTCGAGGTTAGAATGTCAGTACTGACAGGGTCTTCTTTTCTTCTTTTACAAGCTGTTTTCAGCAGCTCAGGGGCATGAATCACGTGGTAAAACTGAATGTTTGAACGATCGCTCGTTAAAAATGCCAATTGCACAGCTATATCAACCTATCTCTTCATAATTAACACCACTTTTGGTCAGTGCGAGATTTTGCACTGCATACAGTAAACAAAGTCAGACCGCCATTTTTAATATTTAATGTGCCGTTGACCGCTCAGGGTCAAGCTGAGTGTGACATCACGCCATCTTTTCTCACTGATCCCATTGTACCATACTACAAGTCATGCCCAAAAAGCACTCTGAACTGAATTATTTTCCATGTCTGGATTCATTTCTGCCTCAGTGAGTAATACATGTAATGTGCATCCGCTGCGACACCAGTGCCATCTAAAAACAGCAGAAAGAGGCACTCTGTGCCGAGTGTTCACTGTGAGGAGCATCTGTGTCTGATGTTTCCGTGGGTGGACCATCTTTGTGGGAGGTGCTTGTGTGTTGAGTGTCTGTGTGTAGAGCGACTGTGTGTGGAGTGTCATTTTAATCAATGTAAATGACAGTTCTTATAGCCATACTGACCACCAGGTTGAAGAACTCCGCCACCAACTGTAATGAGAAAAAAATGTATTATTATAACAAGAAAAAGAAAGTTTGAGAACAAACTACATTTTGGATCTGGTTAGTATGAAATTAATAATAATTAACTATACAGTTCTTGCAGAACTTGCATTGTGGGGCTGCAAGCATTCACCATAGTGATTGTGCCTTTTCCTGAGACAACTCGGGACTCTCTGCTGGAAAATTTTTTTAATTAAGAGAGAACAAGATGATGATCCTATCAAGAGGAACCTGATGTTTCCCTGTATGTTGCAAGGGCCTGTCAAGACAGTGGCTGTGATGGCCTGGGTGGCGGCTTGGGTTTCTCGATGGTTGCCGGGGCGTGTTGGCTGAGTTGTTTTTGTGTTTCTAGGTAAGTGCTCAGGAGTACAAGGTGTTTGCATGAGTGTTTCTAGATGGTTAACCCCTTTGCGCAGATATAGACGCCGGCATCCCATAATTCCAAAATTTATTCCAAAATTATTGAATTTTCAAATGTTTTGCTCAAACCCATCGCTTAAAATTAATGATCGGTCATGACCTGTTTATAATCATTCATTTAAATTACCATCACAGAAACTCTGAAAACTCAATATTATCAGGTGTGGTCAGTTTTCATTAATAACGCATACCTGTCAACATGCATTCCGCGTGAGTTTTAGTGGCATATTTACATTACCCTGCTGCAGTCAGCAATTATTCAATCAATGCTTATTCAAGAGATTCTAGCGCAGAATGGAAGTCCTTTTGCATGCAGGTTTAACAGTTTCTCATACGTTGCGGTTATTATGACTCCAGACTTCTCACGCTTTTCTTTACTCAGGGTTTGGAAGCAATGCATGTTTCATGATCATCTTAATTGTTTAAATGAAATAAGATGATTTGAAACGTCTTTACGCAATTCCACTGCTCCCAATGATCTTATTTCATTTAAGCAATTTAAACGATCATGAAACACATGCATTGCTTCCAACCCCTGAGTGAAGAAAAGTGTGAGAAGTCCGGAGTCATAATCACCTGTAACGCATGTGATACTGATAAACGACCATGTACAAGGAAGAATCTCTTACATACGCATGATTAAATCATTTCTAATTACAGCAGGGGAACGTAAATATGCCTCTAAAACTCACGACCAATGCGTGCGAGTTGACAGGTATGCGTTATTGATGAAAACTGACCACACCTGATAATGTTGAGAGTTTTCAGAGTTTCTGTAATGTTAATTTAAATGAATGATTGAAAACAGCTCATGACCAGTCATTGTTTTTTAGGGATGGGTTTGATCTTCCCCTATCGCCAGTTCACCAGCCGCCATTGTTAGTCGGGCAAGCAAGATGATTACTAGGTTGTTTCGCTATGGTTGCGAAGGATTCTCAAGGTGGTTGTAAGGCTGTTTCCAGAAGGCTGTTATAATGGTTTTTAATGGTTGCAAAGATTTTCTGGATGGTTCTTCATGGTTGCAAGGGTGTTTGTAGGTAGTTGCGAGGGTGTTTTCCGGTAGTTACTGGGATATTTCTGGGTGGCTGCATGGGCATTTTGAGGTGGCGGCTAGGACATAAAGGGTGGTGCTTAGGGTGTTTCTAGGTGGGTGTTAAGGTTTTCTGAGTGGTTGCTGGGGTGTAGATGGGCAGGTGTGTGTCTGTGAACACATGCAGTATTAGCAGTGAGTGTGGACCATGGAGATGCATGAGGTCGTAGCAGGGGCAGTAGAAAAATGAAAACCCTGTGACACAAAACACAAGAAAAGGCACAAAGGTCTGTACTGCATGGATATAAAACCATAGATGCAACGTGTCATAATGACTTCAAGGTCTACCTGGGTCCAGTTCTAATCTCGCTCTAATCGGAACTTATGGTGAAAGAGGCTTATGTAGTCTTCATAATCCTTGTATTTTTCTACTGATACATTAATACTGCCTTTATTCAAGATAAGATGTGTCTGTCAAGAATGGATAAAAACAAAGTTTCGGGTAGAATTTTGATTATTATAGCTTCAAGAGAACTGACCTTATGTAAGAGTTGTCTCTGAGATTGTGAATGGTTACTAGGTTTAAATGTCCAGTCCTTTTTTATCTCAACTACACCAATTTTTATGAGACTGCAAACCTCAGTTCTTCATCATCAACAATACAGCCTCCTGTAGGACTTTTATAATTCATACACTAGGCCCAGTTAAATCGTGGGGTTATCGTATGCTCGTTGAGCCATCATATGACCATATGAGTTTGAAATGAACCATCTACAATGCTGGGCTCATTCATGCCCGGTGGCATCATGGGAGTTTTCTTGATGTATGCCGGGACAGATTTTTGAAACCCCATGCTGGCCAGTAGTCTGACAATTTATGCTGTTATTAAAGGGTGTTTTTTATTCATCGCATTCAACATTTGATCAACTGGTTGGTTGTTGGTTGGAGTGAAAAAATTCTTTGTCTTTGGTTAAAGGTGGAAGATTGAAATCATAAGTGTGTGGTTGAGAGAATAAGAACAATTTTCTCTCCTTTGGTAATTGGACTATTTTGTGCAGATTGTGGTCCAAACTGGCTGGTGGCCGGAGATGATGAGGGACATTCGGGAGTTTGTTGCTGCCTGTGGTGTCTGTTCCAGGAATAAGACTTCCCATCTCCCTCCCGGTGGTTTGCTGCAACCTTTGCCCGTTCCCAAGCGCCCTTGGTCGCATATCGCATTATATTTTGTTACGAGGCTGCCTGTATCTGACGGTAACACAGTCATTTTGGTTGTGGGTGACTGTTTTTCTAAAGCAGCTCATTTTTTTGCGCTACCCAAGCTGCCTTCAGCACGGGAGACAGCGTATCTTGTGGTCAACAATGTGTTCTGGTTGCATGGGCTTCCGCAAGATGTCTGACTGAGGCCCGCAGTTTACGGCCAGATTTTGGTAGGCGTTTTGTATGCAGTTGGGGGCCATAGTGAGTGTCTCTTCAGGCAGACGGAACGGACTAATTAGTCTCTCGAAAACACTCTCTGATGTTTGGCAGCGGATAATCCCTCATCGTGGAGTCGATTTTTAGCTTGGGCTGAGTATTCTCACAACTTGTTGTGTAATTCCTCCACGGGGCTTTCCCCGTTTGAAGCCCAAGTTGGTTACCAAGCCCCACTTTTTCCAGAGACTGAGAATGATTCCGAGATTCCCTCAGTCAACCAGTTCATTCGGCGGTGTCGGTCGGTTTGGACTAAGGTCCATTCTTCACTGTTGCGCTCATGGCGCAAACAAAAATACTTTGCTGATAGAAGGCGTTGTTTGGCCCCGTCTTATCAGGTTGGGCAGAGAGTTTGGCTGTCTTCCCGGGACCTCTCTTTGAAGGTAGAATTCCGAAAACTGGCTACCCGCTATATTGGCCCGTTCAAGATTGTGCGGAAGATCAATCCGGTTACGGTCCAGTTGAAGCTTCCGAGATCTTTACGCATACATCCGTCGTTCCACGTCTCGTGGATTAAGCCGGTTAGCACACCTGGTGCCCGCCAACACACCCCCGCCGCCACCGCAAATGGTTGAGGGCGGGCCGGTTTATACTGTGCGTCGCATTCTGGCCGAGAGGCGCGTAGGCCGCGGGGTCCAGTTTCTTGTCGATTGGGAGGGATATGGTCCCGAGGAGTGGTGCTGGGTCCCTTCGCAGGATATTCTGGATCCCTCGCTTATTTCAGAGCTTATTTCAGGGATTCCTTGGGGACTGCTGGAGCTGTCCCTTAGAGGGGGGGGGGGTCCTGTTATGGTTTTGGAGCTCTGTTAGCTCCTTTTGTTAATCTCGTTCGGGACGACATTGTTTTGCTCACCATCGGATTCCTGGGCCAGCTGGCATTAATTGGGAGCGTTACCCAGACTCTATTTAAGCTCCTGTTCTACCTCGTTTAGGTTGCTAGAGTGTCATTTTCCCCTTGGCGCTTTAGCCGGTAAAGTCTTTTGAGAAGAGACAGTATTGTCAGGATCTTAGCTGCATAAAAGGAAAAGTGTTAGTGAGAAAGGGATTCATTTGGTTTATTTCCCTTTCTTTTGTCTTTAGTCGAGCTCGCCTGTTTGCTACCACGGACGGCGTCAGGTCCGTTGGTCGCGGGAGTTTCGTGATTTTTATTTGTTTTAACCTCTCAGCACACTGCTGGTTTTTGTCCTTTTTATTTCTGGCCACTGCTCTTGGCGTCCTACCACCAACGCCATCACACCACTTCCCCTCAGCTTGCAGTTTTAGTCCATTGCCATAATCACCAGGCATTATCCTATCCACATAAATAGTAACATAAAAGGTCAATGTCTTATGAAGCTTCTGGATTCTTGCAGCTCACAAAACGATACATTATATCTCCTCCCCAGAGAGAGAGGGGAGACGTATTCTTTTAGGCTCGGTTCGCGTTTGCGTCAGTGTTCCCACTTGGTTTCAAGAGTGTAACTCCAAAGCAGTTTGCATGATCTTGACGAAACTTTGCATACTTACTACTCAGGTTCTGAAGTAGTGCCGTTTGGTATGTGCCTGTCTGTCAGTCCGGATGTCATCAACTTCTGTCTAGAGCATAACTCTACAACCGTTTGCATGTTCTTAATGAAACTCTACATACTTACTACTCAGGTCTTGCAGTGGTGCCTTTTGGTATGTTGCTGTCTGCCTGTTGGTCCGTCCGTCTGGTGGCTTTGCCAGGGAAGGGGGGCCGGGGGGTACGTTTTTACGAGTAAAAACACATTTTAGTTTTTTTCTGTATCCGTGTCTGAACGGCTTGATATGCCAAAAAAACTTTTCTGAAAATGCAGTTTTGCCACCTGAAGTCCTTGTCTGAAGGCTACTCATGTAAAAAATCTAACTCTGACTACAAACAGTGACATCACCATAAGCCAGGTTATCCCTGCATTTGCAAGTACGAACTGAATGATAAGTTTAATCAATTTCTTGAGCAAGTGGGCTTCCAATAAGCTGCGTTGCCATTAACGATTAAGACATACAGCAGTACATCAACGAGGATGGGTAAAATATGAGATTGCATGGATGATTTTTAACTAAAACTTCACAAAATTCCATCTTGAAATAGAATGTTACGTAGAAAATGCTTCTGAAGATAATGTTTTGGTTTAGATTTTATTTAATTAGGTTATTGCCATTCATTCATTCATTCATTCATTTTCTATACCCGCTTATTCCTCACTAGGGTCGCGGGGCGAGCTGGAGCCTATCCCAGCTGGCTATGGGTAGAGGCAGGAACCCACTCTGGACAGGTTGCCAATCCATTGCAGGGTGCACATACCATTATTGCCATTCATACAATCTCACATTATAGCCTTCCAACAGCTTTTCCAACTTTGCCAAACTGTGAAGCCTCATGAATGACTTTGCTACCTTGAAAGTCTGACGCATGGTATGCATACTAAATTATCTTAAATGCAGAGCTGCCGAATACCTCACTCGGTTAAGCATCGAGTTGCGAAGCAGAGGTGACTATCACGGCGCGGGTTCGATCCCTGCCTCATACCAACCAGCAGGGGTCTGCAGCTCTTTACAGAGTAGTGCGCAATTGGCCAATGCGCTACAGGGATGCAAATTGGGAACAATCTGCCGGGATAGGGTATTGTAAATAACAAGTTGTCAAGCGCCTCCTGTTGGCCAGATGGGCGCTCGTTAGGAAGATTCTAAGCTCGTTCATGTTTATGTTGTTAAATTTAAGCGCAAGTTCACTCAGGCAGCTCCGTTCACAAGTTTCACGTCACTGATCAAGGGGATGCTGAAAAGTCTTTTCTCCTGACTTTTAATTGCCAAGCCTTTCCTCCTTTTCTTTTGGAAATCGATATAAACAGACAAAGCAACTTACATACTGTTTTAAATATTTAGCAGGCAAGAAGTATTGCCGTTGAATATTTATTACACTAGCTTGTTCGCCACCTTGTTAATTTTATTACCTGTCAGGTCAACGTAGTCCCCGCGATGGTAAGGCATGCGGTAAAGTTACCACGGTAGCTATCTGGTGACCGTTAACAATCACTATTGTTTCCTTTTAGTCAGCGGTCGATTCAAGTCAATGGGATGGCTAGCACGCAAACGGATTTTCTCCATTAAATTAATAAATTTGTGTTTCTACATAATTTACACATGACATGTTTTATTACACCTTCGAATGAATATTGCTGCAAA
Organism: Gymnothorax reevesii; assembly: GCA_029721435.1. Taxonomy (NCBI): domain Eukaryota; kingdom Metazoa; phylum Chordata; class Actinopteri; order Anguilliformes; family Muraenidae; genus Gymnothorax; species Gymnothorax reevesii. Next base: position 65,650,304 of record CM056574.1, on the reverse strand, counting down.
ACGCAGCCACACATCTCGGCAATTTAACAATGAACGTATTTGAGACTGGCCTAATAGGAAACCATTCATTTTAATGAATGAGTTGGGTGTATCAAAATGGATGCCAGGTACTTTACTTTGGCTACTGTAAATATGACGTCATCAGCAATCTAGTGTTCTAAATTGAAATATATGCCAGCGACTCCCTCAAAGCCTCGTATCTGCTGTTTTCCTTTTTTACTTTAATGTAGGCTATCTTTTGGTGTTGTCTGTCAATATCATATGAATAGTAGTAGACCTTGTTTTTCAGTTGAAAAGCATGCATTTAATGCTGATTGCTGGATTGGTGTGTGATTGATGATGTGCACTTCTGGCTCGGAAGCTCTGTTAGTTTATTGTTTATGCTTGTATATCCCAGGTTGTCTCCCATGTTGCTGATGCAATCAACTGGTACAACCCCAATTCCAAAAAAGTTAGGATGCTGTGTAAATTATATTTAAAAACTAAATGCAATAATTTGCAAATCTTATAAAGACAAATTTTATTCACAATAGAACAAAGACAACAGATCAGGGCCCGTATTCACAAAGCATCTTATCCTACCACTAGGAGTACTCCTTAATCACGATAAAACATTTAATGTTGGAGTAAAATATTAAAAGTTATTCACAAAGCTGCAGAGAGCAACTTTTAGTTAAGAAAACTGGTAACTCCTAGAATAGGAGTAGCTCTGAGATTGGTGGGAGTAAATCTCAGTTTCTATGGATGACGTCTATTCTCATGCACTAGATGAGGTACAATGAGCACAGTGATTGGTTGTTTGGTGACAGACTGGCTCATTGAAAAAAATATCCCCCATACAACCCATGGAAGAAAAAATGAGGAAATAGTCCAAGCGGCTGGTTTGTCCCATAAAATAATAACATGTTGAGCACTCCTGAAAATGTACTATGTGCAGTCCCCACATATCACGGTCTAGGCAATAATCATACATAGGAAAGAGATTGTTGTAAAAACACCAATAACACCAAACGAGTCAATAATAAAACGCATCATTTGCCCCAATAATTAGCAACGTATTACCCAATGATAATATGTTGCGATCATTTAAATGTCGGGCCGTTCAAGTTTGTTTGCCCTAAACTGTCACGGATGAAAGTTCAAAAAAGACGCGAAAGCCCAACTGGAGCCACGACCAGTAACTGCCACTGGCCCAGTTGGTGCTGGAGCGAAAGCATGTAATCAAAGAGAAATTAGGCTCGGGGTTGAACAGCAAATCCAAGCGAGATACAAGTTTAATATGCATGCAAAATATGACATCTGCTGGTATTATTTTGATGATCTATTAAATGTAAACCTTGCTCAATGGCCTAATAAAATAATGTATGCATTGCAGGAGGAGGTACAGCACCAAAGCCACTGTCCATGAGCCAGTGGCATCCCACAGGCACATAATGCCTGTCAAGTAATTGGCATAAGCAGCTTTCCATTTGTAGCAGGCCGAATGAGGGCCCGGGCGGGGACTTGAACCTCCAGACTTCCGGGTAAGAGACATGCGCGCTGACCGCATCGCCTAAGAGCCAGGCTCGTTGGCAAGGTAGCCAGGGCATGTACTTATTAGGAGACACTTCCGGTGACAGGACCCTTCAACTGTCACATCTCTCCCCCTCTTTTGTGAGTGTGTCCTCACACTCCATGCTTTACGCATGCTGCCATCCATTAGGATAAACTGTCAGATGATATGGGGTTCACAAAGCACATTTATTGTTTGTTGAATTGAGCGACTGACAGATGATTGTGAAATCCCTAAATCGTCCGCATGGCAAAGCTGCATTTTTCCGGTGGTCAAGTAACGAAGTTTTGTCAAACGTTTTATTTCGGGGCTCTTTGTGTTGTTTCTGATGATTGGAGGCGTAATTCACTCCCTCACCAAGTCAACAACAAATAAAATCCCTTTACGGTCGATCCGATATCTTTTCAACAACTGCACATCATTCAGAATTTCCAAGTCATTCCGTCTTTCAACGGCAGCAATCATTTTCCGATTCTTTGTGAAAAGGCTTTAGCGAGTTCGGAGTCCTCTTGAGTACTTTAAAGCTCTCCCAGACTTAGGAGCTACTTTTCCCAAATTTTTTTAAGGCGTTTATCCTAAATCCAGCAGTTAGCACAAACTTTTAGCGCTAAGATGCTTTGTGAATACGGGCCCAGATTCTTAAAGTGAAACATTTCAAAGTCTCTTAGAAGTAAAGATGAACAGAGATTCACCAATTTGCAAAAAAACTGTATCCAAAAATTGTGGAACAATTTCAGAAAAATCCTCCTCAATGTAAAATTGTGAAGACTTTGAATCTACAGAACATAACATCATCAAAAGATTCAGAGACATAGGTACTGGTGGGCGACATGAGTCATCGCTGATTGGAGAGGTGTGCTCCCTTGTGTGTGAAAAGAGAGAGAGAGAGAGAGAGAGGACTTGATTGGACGAAGGCACAAGTTGCCAAGGCCACTTATAATACGCGACTTTGGGCTTCTTTTCTTATAATACGTGACTTTGGGCTTCTTTTCTTATAATACGTGACTTTGGGCTTCTTTTCTTATAATACGTGACTTTGGGCTTCTTTTCTTATAATACGTGACTTTGGGCTTCTTTTCTTATAATACGTGACTTTGGGCTTCTTTTCTTATAATACGTGACTTTGGGCTTCTTTTCTTATAATACGGGACTTTGGGCTTCTTTTTTCCTGAAGCTTGAAGTCGCTTGAAAAAATTACAGATCGCAGGTTGCGGTTTGTTTGGGCTTGTTTTTAAAAATATGGTTGCTTGTTAAAGAAGTGTACCAAGCGATCTAATTGGTATACATTTATGGTTGCCATTTCCCCCCGATTCATTGATTGACACTGTCCGCTCACAACCTCACAAGTAATGTGAGAGAACCCGCCGTCACCCCCAGCCCCTCGTGGAACTAGATTCCACCCCAAGCCTACGCCGTCTTAGTATTGTCTAATTTATACTGGGTTTATTTTTGAAGCTGTGGTCGCTTATTTGTCATATCAGAGTTGGCAACCCTGGAAGGCACCATTCATCCTTTGACCAGGAAGTTATTCTGCCTTTAGCGTGTTTGGCTCGGGAAAGAAACATAACGGTAAAAAAAACTCCAAGAAAAAGGAGTAAAGAAGCATGTCAGCGCGATATATTGCCTGAACTCTGGAATAAAGCTGGTTGAGCGGTCACTGAACTTCTGCAGCGGCTGTGGCCAGACTCGGCTTCAAGAAATGTCTAATATCAGAATTATGCCATCTGTGCAGCCCAGCCCCTTTTGAATGTGTCTTCAGTGTGCGCAAACTAATTGAAATGTCATGATTAGTCCTGAGCATATCAGTATCACCTCATACGTATGTCCTGAATCAAAATATTCTTTGATGGCAGCAGCTACATTTGGGTCACCGGTAACGCTCATGTTTACAGTTTTTTCCGATTGCATAAACACTAAAACACAAAAGTATTACACAATTTTCAAAACCTTACACACAGGGAGCAAAACGCCGGCCCAGATTTGCACAACTATAAGCACAATGCCAGCCTCCCAATATTTGCAAAACAATACACAGAGTGATTTGAAAAACACTAAACACACTTGCATACTTTAGACGCAGACGTATATCATGATGCCACTTCCTTGCAATTCTAAAGCACTGACTAACAAATAACCGCATCTATGAGCCAATTGGTTAAACACAGCCATCAGGTGCGAAAACACAGGATTGCTTAATTGTAGATACACCAATCACATTTAAGCACTATAAAAATGCAGCAGGTGAATTCACCTGTCTGCAGCCAAAATTGAAGGAATCAGAAGAAGAGGAGTGAGGGTGTGAGGGGGAATCCAGTGAGGAGGAGGAGGAGGAGGCCTTGTCAGCGGTAGAGGGAGAGGAAGACCTGAAGCAGGAGGAGAATATGCTCAAAGAAAAAGAGGATCAAATTTATCAAATGAAATTCGCGCCACACTACTTGACCATGTCATGAGCTGCAGATTGACCCTAAGGGAGACTGGACTAAGAGTTCAGCCAAATCTTGGCACATTTACATGTAAATTGACTAGCGTATAATTGATCAATGCTGAACTACACAATCTTGTCTTTCATTGTATTTCAGAGTTTTACAAATTGATGCTGAGGAAATCCCGCATGAATTGATTTACATTGATGAGGCAGGATTTAACCTCACTAAAGCAAGAGGGAGGGGCAGAAATATCATTGGCCAAATTGGGAACAATCTGCCGGGATAGGGTATTGTAAATAACAAGTTCTCAAGCGCCTCCTGTTGGCCAGATGGGCGCTCGTTCGGAAGATTCAAGAAGGAGGGGCAGAAATATCATTGGCCACAGGGCTATAATCAATGTCCCAGCGCAACGTAGGGGTAACATCACAATTTGCATTGCCATTACACAGAATTGGGTCCTCCACCATCATGACAATATGGGCCCTTACATCACACCTCACATTCTCACATTTTTGGACCGACTGCACAACATCGTCGCAGCAGTAAAACAAATCGACCAGATGCAATACATTGTCATCTGGGACAATGCGTCTTTCCACGGCTCTGCTCTGGTCCAGAACTGGTTTCCAAACCATCCACATTTTGCAGTTCTATTCCTTACACCATACTCTCCTTTTCTAAACCCAATCGAAAAGTTCTTCTCAGCATGGCAGTGGAGGGTTTACGATCTGCGGAAGGCTCAGGTACCCCTCATTCAGGCCATGGAGGAGGCCTGTGGCCAAATTGACGCTGCAGCTGTGCAAGGAAGGATTTGACATTCACGACGGTTCTTCCCACGTTGTCTTTTCAAAGAGGATATTGCCAGTGATGATGAAATTCTCTGGCCAGATCCAGCTGGGCGAAGAGATGCATAGTGTCTGGTATTTCCTGTACTATGTACATACTTTTTTTTTTTTTTTTTTACTGCAATTGTAACCCGTACTGAATACAGTATTACAGTATTATATTGTATTGTATATATTTGTATATATTTGCTGAGCTGTGTTATGCACTCTTCTGTAGTAGCATGAAAACTGGAGCATGGTTTATTGTGATTCTCCATGATGTTGACTGATTTGGGTACATGGAGAGAAATAAATTATACTTTCATCAGTCTCCAGCACTGGTCTTGTATAGTGTTTGGTGTATTGTCCGTATATTTATACTTTCTCTGTGGACTTCACTTATAGTACTCTAATCAATGGAAGGTAGAATTGCTAGTGTTAAGCACAGCAGTGTGTAACTGGTTCAAACAGAATTAAGGTATATGAAATGTGTGTGTTGCATATGGAAACAAAATATAGTTTTTATAAATTAGTGTATAGTTCTTACAAGAGTGTTGCATTTTGCAAAGGATCTGAGGTGTTCTGCTTATTGGATGCACGGTTGTGCTAATTGTGTGTAGTGTTTTGAAAAACCTGGCCCTGTTTTCAAAATTGTGCTGAAGCAATTGAAAAAAACTGTAAAAACCACGCCAAAGGCAGAATAACTTTTGATCAAAGGATGAACGTTGCCTTTGTCCAATCAAGTCCTCTCTCTCTCTCTCTCTCTTCACACACAAGGGAGCACACTCGTCCAATCAGCGATGACACGTCGCCCACCAGTACCTACACTTCCGGTAGGTTAATGTCATTGTGTTTGTCTGTTGTGTTTCTTAATTTGCAACTGTGTTTAGTTATTTGCTGTTGTGTCTAGGTATTTGCCGTTGTGTTTCTTAATTTGCTACTGTGTTTAGTTATTTGCTGTTGTGGTTTGCACTTCAGGGCCACTGTAGGGAAAGGCGTTATCAATGCAAAAGGTATATATACTGTAGAGGTTTTACAACAATATATGTTCCCATCCAGACAATGTCTCTTTCTGGGAAGGCCTTGCATATTTCAGCAAACTATGCCAAACCGCATACTGCAGCACAACAGCATGGCTTCACAGCAGAAGAGTCTGAGAGCTGAACTGGCCTACCTGCAGTCCAGACCATTCACTAATACTACCAAGCCCATCCTTGCACCTGAGTCCAGTCCTCAACTTCCTGTCCGCCATGCATCTGAACTGTGCACGCAGCACAAACGTTACAACAGTACAGCGATTGAGATCCGCAGTGACGAGACAAGGCTCAGGCAAGGCCAGTTATTGTAAACTTACCAGTTCTGTGCATGCTGCTATTTACAGACCCCGCAAAGTGGCTACGAAGTAGAATTAGAAATTTAATTAACTGGCTCCTACAGTTAAGTTAACCCATGGCCACGAGATATTGGGTGTTCCCTCAATTTAATTAAGTCCTTACCACGATTTTTTGAACTCAAATTGAGGGAACAAATTGTATCATGTGGCAACTAGTAAACTAAATCTAAACAGGGCCGTTCTTGCTGCGGTAGACATGCCCAATATAAGTGTTCTTTTTTTTTTCACGTCATTGCAATTCTCGTGCTCCACAGTTATCAAACAAGAGCTCTGAGAACTCGCTGGCACTATATGGCACAGCAGTGAGGCTGCATCAGATCAGAACAAACAATCGACGACGTAAACAGGGGCTTGCATTGTACAACATGTGCATTGTAGAACTTCGGATTCTGTACGTGAGCCTGTTCCTGGTGGCGTGAAAATAATGCATGTAGCTGGGCTACTAGCACGTGCTAATGTGAAGGGAAGCTTGCTCTCGTTCATGCCTTGTGATGTCAGTTTTTCCTCAATCGCTGACTCGTTTCTTTAATTAGTGTTGTACGTCAGTGAAACAAAGAAAAAAAAACTAAGAAATACTGAGACACTCTTTTAATCATATCAGTTACCCAGTTAGCAAGTTTACTCACTTTTTGTAGTTTTAGCTGGCCCATATTTGAAAAAATAATAAATCTCTGGTGTACTCTACGCTGATGGCTGGAAAGTCATTTCAGGCTTACTCGTTTTTAGTACAGCAATTAGGTGTTGCGCTGTAAACAACCAAAGCTGCTGCACATAGCTGGCGATTGTAAAAAGTAGGACCAGCGCTCCTGAGCGGACGGACGGATGACAGATACCAGATGCCGCGTCATGCCAATAGTTCATCGGCCCCTTTGGGCCAACCCGCCGTTTATTGGGGCCCTTGGATTAAAAGTACTCAGGTAAGATGCTGAACGTATGATCCCATGAGGGCTGACGTATGGGCTGACGTAACATTGCATCTATTGTTTTAATTCTATGCCATAGAGTAGGAGGAGAGTATATTATGACAACACAGACCCATTGCAGAACTGAACATTGCAAATTCATTTTCAATGTGTAACAAATGTATAAGTAAAACATTAATTTTATCATAAACAATAAAAGATATCATTCTGAAATTTATAAATCACACAATCTATAGTATGTTGAATCTACAGTGCTTAACAAATTTATTAGACCACCAGTCATAAAAACGAGAAAACAGAAATATTTGAGAAATTTGTCAAAAACTTGATTAAAAATAAAAATTATGTTCTTTCTTTGGCAAATAAACTGAAACAACTAAATAGTCTTTATTCACACGTATAAAACAAAAAAAAAAATCATATTTTGTATGGCCTCGTTTGGCCTTGATAACAGTTTGTATTGCATTGCATTAAACCACGGAAACTAATTTTTAAGTTCAGGAATGCAAGTAAATAACTGTAATTTGGCAGCTTAATCAAAAATAACAATGTGCTTAACTATTTCTTCTGCTTTTTTGTCAAACAGTAAATTCGAAATTCATGGAAAACAACAATAATTATATTTTAGCATAAAAAATATTGTTTCAATGAAAGAGCTTGCACATACCATGGATAAACCATTACAGAAACATAAAAAATGATTTTGGTAATTACCAATACTGTTAATTTAGGGCAGCTGTGGTATCAACCTTACATTGGGCGGTGGTCTAATAACGGTGTAGTTGCGTCAGTATGGGAAAATTGCCCATGAAAGCTTTTGAATCCTTACCAAATTGACTGTGTGGAGAGATGTATGTGGGCCTAGAAAATTGGTTTGTTTTTTGTATCATATGTGTTAGGACAGATGTGGGCCAAATTTACATGAGCACCCCCCTAAAAACAACATATGGGGATAAATCAATGAATAACTCCCAATCATCACAGTGCTAGTTTTTAAATTTATAACTGTCATTGTTGCTGCCATCCCAAGGAACAATTTGACACCAAACATCGCTTGATTGCTTTAAAATTATGAGACCAAGGAGGAATTAAAGCCGTTAAAAGCACAACTTGGCTACATTTTTCATCACAAATTGAAAGTTTAACATTAAAATTAATATAGTTCCCAAAGCGATCCACCCTTAATATTTGGTAGAAAGTAGGTGCAGTATGCCAAGTTTGTTTGCATAAAGTTTCAAGAAATTCTTTCACCGGTAACAATGTAGTATATATACTGAATATACTGCACTGCATATATGAATTTTATTAGGTGCAGCACATAATCTCTCGGGGTACCGAGTGGAAAAGATTCTCTACAAATAATAATTATTATAATAATTATTACTATTATTATCATCTTTTGGCAATATCAAAATTTTGGATCTTTAACCATATCCCGATAAAAATGACATTACAAAATCTAAAATGAAATTATGAAAATAGTGACTTACCACCAGGCTGCACTCCTACACCAAAATAGGAAAAAACTATTAAAACAAAGCACCTGAAAAACCATGTTAAATAGTTTCAGAAACATTAAATAACAACTACGCAAGGCGTGGTATATGCCCTTCACTGAAACAGTTGAAGAACATACAGAGAAAACGAGTGTTAGGCATCATCCGCTATGTCTTACCATTCTGGTCACCAAAAAGCAAAAACCTCCGGCGAGTGCGCTAAAGCATTTAAAGATGGGTGCTGTGGCAGCCATATTGGTTGGCGGAGTGAGCTGAAAATCGATAGACATCGTCTTCTATGTACGACCATTCACCCCACCAAAAATCATAAACCTCTGTCTAGCGGTATTCACGTTAGAGTGCAACAAAGGATTTCAGGATGCCTGCCATGGTGGCCATATTGGTTCTCAGAGCGAGCTGAAAATTGAAAGTCATCAACCCCTATGTATGACCATTCATTCCGCCAAAAATCATAAAGCTCTGTCCAGCGCTGTTCACTTAAGAGCACGAAAAAGTAAAAGTTTACGACAGGACGCCCAGACGGACGGACAGAAGGGGTGAAAACATAATGCCCCCGACCAACTCTTTCGAGATTGGGGGCATAATAAAAAAAATTATTCTCTAAATTATGCAATAACTCCAGTTACACCTAAGAATAGATGTGGAAATGACAGAATATACACAACATGCTTCACAGATTGGACTGAGTTCAGTATTTTCATACCTTTGCAAAACATCTCTGAATTAAGAGAATGGCAAACTGAAAAATGTCCATATTGAGTACTTTATACTGTATGTATCCTCTCAGGTGTTAAAAGCTTTGAAAAGTTTGAAGAGAGAAGCAGACCAGAAAGGGGGAAGGGAGCAGAACAGTGGAGGAAGAGGGGACAGCTGCATGTGCTAAATGCTAAATGTGCTTTGCGGCACTCGCTTTCAAAATTTAACCTTTCAAAATTTAACAGAAATTAGACCATTTGGTGTAGTGAGGTTGTGGTAATCACACCAGCATGAGGTAATCACATGTCCTGCTCATTTCAGATTAAATCTCACATCAGGTGACAGGTGGTGTACAGAACGGGATCAAAGTGCTTACCATATTTGGGAGGTTTCACACCACCAGGGTACCCTGAAATGAAAAAAAAATTATTAATGTGGTACTGATCCCATGACTCATAAACCAGAAAGAGCTGCATGGGGCTGCGCTGTTGTGGTGTCCTGACCTGCACCGATGGTACCAACTCCTACACCTTTTGGCACCCCCCAGTTACACATGCACACACCCAGGCACACACACATACATCAGCGCCCTACACACAGCTCATCTGGCCTTCAGTGAGTAATAATATGATAATATGGGATCATTGACGAGTAGTTCTGGGCATCAACCTAGGGGGAGGCAGATGTCGCAAATGATTCTGCTGAGTTTGTCTCATACAGCCCTCCTAGTCAGGAAGAGGAGGCGAAGGAGGGGTTGAAGTGGGATCCTCAATTTGACTGGCAGCAGCCACAGGATGATAGTGATTTGGAGGACACTGCCACCTACCATCTTAACAGGGTCTCTCCCTACAGTGGGATTCATAATTAGCACCCCACTGGACAATAGGACTAGTCTGACTAACCAAACGAATGTGAGGCTTATGCTTCCGTAACCACAAGTGCCCAAAGACAACAGGAAAAACAGGGGAACAAATAATAAAAAAATTGGACCGCCTCAGAATGGCAACCAAAGGGAATGAGCATGGTTAGTGCTTCAGAAACCTCAATTATAGTTCCAGAACCTAGCTGGTGACGGTAAAAAGATTTAACAGTGCATGAGTGTAGCAGAGGGCGTATAGGAATAGAATGCTTCTCAGCCCACTCTGCATCCATAAACCAATCCACGACCCCCAAGTCCAAAAAAACCTCAACAGGAATTATCTGCCTACCCACAGTTAATTCTACAGGAATCAAGGTTCGGAATGGAGTTTGGGTCTGTCCCTCTAGCGCTCCCCATACAGCTAGAGGGACTTCCCGTTTCCCTTAAGTTAAGGGCAGTGTGGGCGAATATGTCCCGGTTTGTAGCAGTTATGTTTTACGAACGGGCCTACAAGCCTGGCTCACATATGAGCTATCGACCTGCATAGGTTCCCCAGGAGTGAAAATTTCTGCTAAAGCAGTACGTTTTTCTCTGTTGTGTTCACAAATTCGATAATTGACACAGCAGTGCAAACCAACGAATTAAGAGAAATACAGAGTTCTAACGTAGCCAGAGTGTCCTTGACGTCCTCCGCCAAAGCATGAACAAAAACAGTCATTAGATGCGCCTCTGGCCAGCCCGTCTCTGTAGCTAGAGAGCAAAAGGCTACGGAAAACTCAGCAACGCTCTTGGAACCTTGCCTAAGATGCATTAGACGCATAGCCGTGTCCTGCCCACACACATCTTGATCAAACACCGACACCATCTCTCTAACGAGGGTCTTATCTGAATTCATGACATGTGAATTAGATCGAATAAGTGGCCCACCCCAAACCCGAGACCCTTCATTAATAGAACGCGAAGGCTGAGCTTTGAAAAATATTTCACACTGGGCAATGAAGTCTACATTTCCCACCCTCGCCTCCATATCGTGGAGGTAGCTGGAGCTTAGGCTCACGGGGGGAGTGTAGTATTTGTGCAACATTCTGTGTAATATGAGTGGACAAGGCTTGAATACTCTCATTGAGACTTAACAGGACGCTCTCCTGTTTTTGTAATGCCTCGTCCTGATGGTGGACTCACTCCGCTAACTCAGCCTGTCGATTGTTCAGGGTAGACAAGCCCTCGCCATAGCCCGAGAGTGTAGCTTGCTGATCAGCTAACACTTTCTCTAACGTAGCCGCAGCTGACGACTCCATGTTCGGCTAGAGTGTACTGTGATGGGCGGTGATAGGATGCCAGGTGCCGCGACCAGTGAGAGAAAACAAAGAGCAGCTCAGCTAAGAGACAAACACAAAAGAGGTACACATCTCTGGTATAAGCTCGCGCTAAATGTCCGCAACACGTAAGCAATGCGAGAGAAAAAACAACAAGAGAGAAGAGAGAAGACTTCTAAAAGAAGAAAATCCTAACAATAAATAGAATATAACAAATCACTAGGAAATCAGACTAGAGATTTTCTCCGGCCGAAGTGCTAGACATAATCAGAGACTCTAGCGATAGGCATGGCGAAGCCCGGGCCATATATATATAGAGTCTGGAAAACTCCGCCCCAGCTCAATCAGCCAGCTGAGCCAGGAATTTGATGGAAAAGAAACTTGCTATCGTCCCGGATGATAGAACAAAGAAAGGTCCAACAAACGCATGCCAAAACCAAGACAGAATGTGTACTTAAGTAGGATAAATCGATATTTCAGCTTGGTTTTTGGAAGAAATTGGAATGCTCCAGACCAAAGAACAAGGGGCATCCAAACTGTTTCAAATGACGCTTCCAAAAACCATGCTCTGTCTTGGCGTTGTGTCACTGCTCTTGACAAGGGTAACTTGGATTTCTTTGAAGGCAGAATTAATGCTGAAAAGTAAACTGAGAAACATACGTCGCCTTAAAGATGAAAGACATTTTTTTCCAGTGACGCCCGTCCATATTTCAACAAGACAACGCAAAACAGCATTCTGAAGACAGTACAAAGGCATGGTTGCGTACAGTATGACCAGGGTGTGGGTGCCAGACTGGCCTGTCCACAGTCTCGACTTGTCCCCAGTTGAGAACGTCCTGTGTATTTTGAAATGCACGATGCAAAAAAAAAAACCCTATAATGATGCACATTTTAAGACCTGTTCATGGAGAGGATGGGAAAAAATGACACCTAAATAACATTCAATCACTTGGTGTATTCACTCTCTAAACATTTATTAAGTGTTGAAAACGAATTCAAAACACTCATAAATAGTTTCCTGTCCCGTTACTTCTCAAATACATTGCAAGAATCAGAATTGAAATAAGTCTTTCTATCAAAAAAATGAATAAAATTCATATGAAACATCAAATCACATGCTATCCTATTGTTTTCAATGTAAGAAAAGATCACGGACAAATCACAGCTTTCAGTTTTAATTTTAACTTATCATGCTGTTCCGACTTTTTCTGACATTTTGGGTTGTATATTATTTTTGCAGAATACATACATTTTTTTTTAAATCCTGTAAAATGCGCAATGTATACCTGTAGCTACTCCAGTAGCATGTAAAAAGAAGCCATGGAAATGGAAAACTACGCAAAAACATTGGACTCGTGCTTCATTTAAATACACGGTATCAAACCATCCCTAAATTTAATCAATATTTAAAATAGAAAATATCTATGTTGCATTGTCTCAGGCACTGAAAATCTCGAGTTGGTTAGAAGACAGAACAAGGGCCAGACAGTGGGAAGGGATTAGAATAGCAGAGGAAGCGGAACAGGTGCATGCTAAATGCTAAATGTGCAAACTGTGTTCATTGCTGATTAATTAATCCCCTAAAAATGTAATAGCTTTTTGCATTCAAGTATTATAAGGGGCAGCACAACCAGTTTTATGCTTAATTTAAGTGGATTTAAATTGAGTATGCTCCATATGCTGACTATAAAACATGAAACAGATGAGAAAGATTTCTGATTAGCTTATTTACCATCTGCCTGCTCTGCTCTCAAAAATACTCCACATTCAGTAAACCTTAAACCACACTCATACACCCCCATATGCACTAATCCAGCACGGTTTCCACTAACATGCTCACACACTGACAATCACATTCCTACCGCATTTGATACCCACATTTGCCACATTTACCCCCAGACCCACCAAATGACCCCCATGTACAGCAACTTTCCTCTGTATCCACAGTGTTACCCCTACACCCACCATTCTACTCCCACAGCCACCATCTTACCCCCACACACAGCATTATATCCCACATCCACCACCATACCCCCATAATGAGATTCTTACCTCCGTATCTATACCCCCCTGGCACTACTCCTGGCACCCCTGCGATTCCAGTGGTCCCCGGCACCCCTAGAATGATATGATCAATGTAATCAGTCTTGCTCACTTGGTAGCATTTTTGGCTTTCACTCAGAATATAGTTCCTTAGACCATAATTGGTACCAACTGAAGACTTACATTTGCACATAAATTAAGATTACCCTCTTCAGCCCGAATGCCCCCGGTACCAGGGGGATTCAGTAAACATCATTAATACAGCATGTTTCCTAATAGCAACATTGACATGTAGCATATCCACTTAACGGGCAGAAACTCGGCGAAAAGCTCATTATGACCTTTTTTACCTCCACTAGGCACAATTAAAGCACCAAGCAAGTAACTAAGCATGCAGCAAAACATGAGATAAAATATTCTCAGCGCTCGATCATTTGCATCTCTACTGAATTCATGCTATGCTTATAAACAATACATGAAATGAAAGAGGAATGTTCACAGAATCCAACGATATAAGCCATGCCATTTTAAACCGATACCACACTCAAAGAACAGCTGGCATACAACTTACATTCTACAGCAATGAGCAAATTTTTTTTTCTTATCTTTGCAATTTTGTTATAAAAACTGTGTTCCAGGGTAAATATGCATTGGCTATTGTTAGTCCAATGTGTCTGTGTTATATTGAAACAGGATCTGCTAGTCTCCATGCATGTTTATTTCTGGTGCAGTGCTTTATGCCAGGCCTAGAGCATTCCGCATGCATGCAATGTATTGTCTTCTCTGAGAGCGGCTTGTGATGCTATCATTTGATTTTGGGGGTGGCCATTTGATTCAATGGGCTCTGACATTTCCAAAGAGCCCACAACCACCATAATCACACAAACATAGCCTGAATAGAGCCTTGCGGTCCCGGTGCGTATAACTGAGAGTTCATGCCCCATTACACACATGAACTCAAAGGGCGCAACAATATAATTTCCGACCTGGTTTATTCATGGTAATTTTGCTATAATTATCCAATAAATATTCGACAGACGTCATCAAAGATATTTTCATGGCTTGCCAGCTGACTCTTCACATGGTGATGAAGCATTACTAGATGCGTCATTGGAAATTGTTCTGTGGGTCACGGAGCTATTGTGCGGGTGACGGTTGTAAATACTCACATTTTGAGCATACAAAGTTGATAATACACCATTGAAGCACAGTTTTTGCATGTGTACTTGCTGGGGTATTGGTTGTGATTGCTGTTTTTACTTTATCAACGCCGTCTTAATCCAAATTTCTTCCATGTATATCCAAATTGACTTTTAATCGTCAGCCAAGAGGAAGCAAGTTCTTTTCACTCCTGACGAATATTATTCAAGGTTTATGGTATCCTAATCAAAAAATATTATTGTAGCCTCCGGATGAAGTCGGTGAATAGGACAGTGCCATTCTGGAGAACTGGCAGGGCGCCATGGAGGTGGCCTTAATTAAAAAGATCTGAGCTGCTGAATAGCTCACTCGGTCGTTACTATCACGTTGTGGGTTCGAGCCCCCGTCGAACATAGCGCACAATTAGCCATTGCACTACAATGTTTCAAATTGGGAAGGGACTGCCGGGTAAGGGAAATGAATAAACGGCTTTGTTCGTTGCTCCTGTTGGCCAGACGGGCACTCATCAGGAAGATTCTAAGTCTGTTCATGTCCGGGTATCCTTCGCCCTTATTCAGAACTTGCAAAAATTCAACCAATGAGTGTATAGGAAGCAGTGGCTGACGAGCACGTGCTTCGGAGGAGAGCCGTGAACTGTCTTCACTATCCTGAGTTGGCAGCAAGGGGTCGCATATGAGCAAGCCTTGTACATAGTTCACCAATTGGGCATTCCAGATCCAGGTGGGATTGGAGATGCCAAATTCTTCTACTAAAAAAAAGAAAAAAAGATCTGAAAGTGTATCGGCCCTGCGTAGATCTTTTTGAGGAATAAACCCCAAGGAAATTCATTTCACTATATTGGTTGGATATGGCAACAGCAGAGGAACTGGCCAAACATACACGTACAAATCACAGCTTTCAGTTTTAATTTTAATTTATCTTGCTGTTCTGACCTTTTCTGACTCTTGAGTTGTACATTATTTTTGGACAATGCTTACATTTTTTTTTAAAATCCTGTAAAATCTGTCATGTTTATGGTTTTTGGTCATGTTTATGTTCAAGTTCTGTGTTCATGATTATTGTCTTTTATTTATTCTTTTTGGTTATTGTAATACTCAGGTTTTCAGTTCATTCCATTTCTCAGTTCCATTGCACTTGTCTCCCCTGTCTTGTGATCTAGTTGGTTCAGTCCGGCTTCCCTGTCTGCGTGCTCACTGACTTCGGGTGATTAAAATGAATTCTGGTGTTTAAAATATTCCTTTGAGTCTTGTTTTCTTCCTTCGCCTTTCTGTTTTGATTACTAACAAGACTAACATTTGTATTTTGTATCATAGTCTACAAACACAACTAATCCATGTATATAAGATTACTAACTTACTAATGAGCACTCTAGTTTAATGTGTAAAGCTGCACCGCTACTAATTTAGGCTAATTACCTCTCCGCAATCGCCCTATTCTATACTCTGCCTCTTAGCTGTTTCTCTCCTCTCCTGGACAGAAGCTGTCTTCTGTCCTATCTCTCGCACCTGCTTAATCACTCTCCTGCGCTCGTTATCTGTGCACGTAGAACTCCTGGACCGGAGCTGTTTAAATGTCATAGGCTGTTTGTGTGATTCCCGTTCGTGTTTTGTCTTTCGCTAATTTTCATGGTTAGGGCTTCCCTCATGTGATTCTCCCGTTGTAATTAGTCTGATTCTCTACACCTGATTCCTGTATAGCATTGTGACCTTCCCTGTGTGTATATTAGCAGTCTTTTCATTCACAGCTCTTGTCAGAACGTTGATCAATACTTCTTTGTGCAGAGCGCCTCGTATGTCATTGAATATTGTTGCTCTTCTACTGGACTGTCCGACTTTGATTCTTGCCATTGCCCTTTTTGTATTCTTGTCTTTCTGGATTTCGACCCATTTTTGTATGACTACGATTTCTGTGTTTGGATGCCCTGTGTATGACCCTTGGCTTTGTTCATCGACTACGACTTTTTGCCTATCGTTTTTGTACCTCTGCTCATCTGTCTTGACTCCGCCATGGCAGTCTGGACAGGGAGACGCTATGGAAACTGCTTAGACATTATGGAGTGCCTCAAAAGTTCGTAAACTTGATTCGTAACTCGTACGAGGGAATGTCTTTCAGGGTAGTGCAGGATGGGCAGTTGACTGACAGTTTCGAATTTAAAACCGGAGTAAGGCAAGGATGTTTGCTTTCACTGTTTTTGTTCCTTATCACCATTGACTGGATGATGAAGACCATAACCAGAGGAAAGAGAAATGGAATACAATGGACACTTTGGAACCAGATGGATGACTTGGATTTTGCGGACGACCTAGCACTCCTGTCTCTCAACCACCAGCAGATGCAGGAGAAGTCCTCACAGCTGTACAACATCTCAGTTACAATAGGACTCAACATACACAGAGGAAAGACCAAGATCCTTAAAGTCAATACCACCAACAACGAATCAGTTAAAATTGACGGAGAACCCCTGGAAGAAGTGGAGTCATTCACGTACCTAGGTAGTATAATGGACAAACAGGGAGGTACAGATGCTGATGTGAAGACCAGAATCAGCAAGGCCAGAGCAGCATTCATTCAGCTGAGAAACATCTGGAGTTCAAGAGTAATCAGCAGAAACACCAAGATACGGCTGTTCAACTCGAATGTGAAACCTGTTTCATTGTACGGGGCAGAGACCTGGACCTGGAGATTCACTAAGGCCACCAGTCACAGGATCCAGACCTTTGTCAACCAGTCTCTTCGCCGAATCCTTTCCATCCGCTGGCCCATTACCATAAGTAACAACGAATTATGGAGAAAGACCAACCAGTGTCTTAAAGGAAGAGGAAGAGATGGAGGAAGAGATTCTGCGAAGGAGGGGGGGTTGGCTAGGACACACTCTACGAAAGCCAGTGAGTAACCTCACGCGGCAGTCACTAACATGGACACCCCAAGCAAAGAGAAAGAGAGGGAGACCGAGGAACATCTGGCGTAGGGACCTGGACCTACACGTCAAGCTGACAGGATAGATGTAGGGACAACTTGAGTTGACAGCAAAGCACAAGCAGCGCTGGAGGACAGTCGTCGATAGCCTATGCTCCTGGAGGAGCGAAGGGCCTAAGTAAGTAAGCTTATCTGTCTTACTGGTTCTGACCCCTACCTGTCTAGTCGACACCGTTTTTGGATTTCGTATTGTGGCTTGGCAATTCCTGTGTTTTTTGGCTTTGACTCGGACTCCATTAAAGGCATACGTTTATTTGGATTACTGTCTCTCGCGTGTGGTTCCTGAACTGTACCTCACACAATGTATACCAGTAGTTACTCCATTAGCATGTAAAAAAAGCCATGGAAATGGAAAACTACACAAACATTGGACTTGTGCTTCATTTATATACATGGTATTAAAAACCACCCCTAAAATTAATCAATATTTAAAATAGAAAATATCTATGTTGTATTGTCTCAGGCACTGAATCTCGAGTTGGTTCGAAGACAGAACAAGGGCCAGACAGGAGGAAGGGATTAGAATAGCAGAGGAAGAACAGGTGCATGCTAAAGCTGTGTTCATTGCTGATGAATGAATCCCCTAAAAATTTTAGTTTTTTTTTTTTTTTTGCATTCAAGTATTATAAGGGGCAGCACAACCAGTCTTATGCTTAATTTAAGTGGATTTGAATTGAGTATGCTCCATATGCTGACTATAAAACATGAAACAGATGAGAAAGATTTCTGATTAGCTTATTTACCATCTGCCTGCTCTGCTCTCAAAAACACTCCACATTCAGTAAACCTTAAACCACACTCATACACCCCCATATGCACTACTCCAGCACGGTTTCCACTAACATGCTCACACACTGACAATCACATCCCTATCGCATTTGATACCCACATTTGCCACATTTACCCCCAGACCCACCAAATGACCCCCATGTACAGCAACTTTCCTCTGTATCCACAGTGTTACCCCTACACCCACCATTCTACTCCCAAAGCCACCATCTTACCCCCACACACAGCATTATATCCCACATCCACCACCATACCCCCATAATGAGATTCTTACCTCCGTATCTATACCCCCCTGGCACTACTCCTGGCACCCCTGCGATTCCAGTGGTCCCCGGCACCCCTAGAATGATATGATCAGTGTAATCAGTCTTGCTCACTTGGTAGCATTTTTGGCTTTCACTCAGAATGTAGTTGCTAGGACAATAATTGGTCCCAATTGAAGATTTACATTTGCACATAAATTAAAATGACCCTCTTCAGCCCAAGTGCCCCCGGTACCATGGGGAATCAATAAACATCATTAATACAGCATGTTTCCTAATAGCAACATTGACATGTAGCATATCCTCTTAACGGGAAGAAACTCAGCGAAAAGCTCATTATGACTGTTTTTACCTCCACCAGGCAAAATTCAAGTACTAAGCAAGTAACTAAGCATGCAGCAAAACACAAGATAAAATAATCTCAGTGCTCGATCGCTTGCGTTTCTGCTGAATTCATGCTATGCTTATAGACAATACATGAAATGAAAGAGGAATGTTCAGAGAATCCAACGATATAAGCCATGCCATTTTAAACCGATACCACACTCAAAGAACAGCTGGCATACAATTTACATTCTACAGCAATGTAATTTTTTTTTTTCTTATCTTTGCAATTTTGTAATAAACTGTGTTCCACGGTAAATCTGCATTGGCTATTGTTAGTCCAATGTGTCCATGTTATATTGAAACAGGATCTGCTAGTCTCCATGCATGTTTATTTCCAGTGCAGTGCTTTATGCCAGGCCTGGAGCATTCCGCATGCATGCAATGTATTGTCTTCTCTGAGAGCGGCTTGTGATGCTGTCAGTTTGATTTTGGGGGTGGCCATTTGATTCAATGGGCTCTGACATTTCCAAAGAGCCCACAACCACCACAATCACACAAACATAGCCTGAATAGAGCCTTGCGGTCCCGGTGCGTATAACTGAGAGTTCATGCCCCATTACACACATGAGCTCAAAGGGCGCAACAATATAATTACTGACCTGGTTTATTTATGGTAATTTTGCTATAATTATCCAATAAATATTCTACAGATGTCATCAAAGATATTTTTATGGCTTGCCGGTGGACACTTAATACTGACTGTAATGTTTGACCAATTACTTTCATATTAGGTAAGAACGTGTTATACTCAAGTTATGACAGCTATCGATTTTTGTTACTGTGGCAACAGTATTGGCCAAATAAAGCGCAAATTTGCGCTTAAACATAAAGATTTCCTTGTGGATGGAGTTCAGGCTGCAAATTTTTACAGATTAATTTCATTTTTTGCTATGGACTTGTGTTATACTCAAGTTATAACACCTATTGATTTTGGTTGCCCTGGCGACATATTGGCAGAATAACAGGCAAATTTGTTTCCTTGATTTCCTTGTGAACACTGTGCAGGCTGCAATTTTTGACCGATTACTTCCATCTTTGGTATGGACATGTGTTATACTTCACTTATGACACCTCAAGATTTTGGTTGCCATGGCAATAGTATTGGCCGAATAATGCACAAGTTTGTGGTAAAACATACAGATTTCCCTGTGGAGGCATTATAGGCTGCAAGTTTTGACCAATTAATTTCATATTTGGTGTGGACATGTGTTATACTTAAGTTATGACACCTGTCGATTCTGGTTGGCGTGGTGACAGCATGGGCCGAATAATGCACAATAAAGTGGAGAAGCGAGATTTTTGGGGCTATGCACATGCAGCCGCGGCCAACTGGACTGTCTAGTTTTTGTTTCTTCCTCGCTGGCTGTTTTTCTCACTAATTTTAATTTCTTTTGGTCGTTCCCCTCCTGCACGTAATTACTTTTTTTTCCGACCAGTAACCCTGAATCAAAACTTCTTTTCTTTTGCTTGTTTTCCAAGTTGTTATAATTCTGTGTTTTGATGCCATGCTCATCTGTTCATTGCCATGTCTTTTCTTCATTCTTTTTGCTTATTATACATCTGGGTTTTCTATTCATGCCGTCTCAGTATTCATTGCACTTGTCACCCCTGTCTTGTGATCAGTTTGGTTCAGTCTGTTCTCCCAGTCTGTGTGCTTACCTGCTTCGGGTGATTTCAATGGTTTCTGGTGTTTCATATTATTACTTCGATTCTCGTTTACTTCCTTCGCCTTGCTTTCCTTGATTACACTAATACTACCATTTATATTTCGTATCATAGTTTACTAACCTAACTAATGCATATATACATTACTATGTAAAACTGCACCGCTAGTAATTATCATTAATTCAATCTCAGCACTCGCCCTGTTCTAGTCTCCGCCTCTTGCTTTGCTTTCTCTGCCTCTCCCTGCGTTTCCGCAAGATCTCTCGTACGTGCTTAATTGCAATCCTGCACTCTTTGTCTGTGCACCTAGAAACTGACTGGAGCTGTTTATATGTCATAGGAAGTCTGCCTGGATCCTGTCTGTGTCTTGGCTTTTGTCAATTGTTTGTGGTTCAGGACCTTCCCATGTGTGCTTCCCTTTGTAATTAGTTCTGATCCAATTCAACTTTTCCCTGCATTGCATGTGACTTCCCTCTTGTCTGTTTTAAGTCTTCAGTGCAGTTCATTCTCTGTCAGAACGTTGATCAATATTCACTTGTGCAGAGCTCCTTGTATGCCTTTTGTTTATTGCTTCTCCGACAACTATTTTTGTAAGACCTTGAGATTGCCTTGCCCTTGCTATTCTTGTTTTGCCTGTTTGGATTTTGCCTGTTATTTTGACTTCGCTTTTTGGATACAGTTTTTGGTTTGGCAATTCCTGTGTCTTCTGGTCCCTACCCATTTTTCAATAAAGGCTTACAATTACTGGAATACCTGTTCTCGTGAGTGGTTCCTGAAAGCACCGTCACACAAGTACATTCTGTGATGTAACATAAGTTCAGTTCCTGCCTCGGGGATGCACTGAGATGATTTCTAGATATGAATAAAGCAATTTTGAACAATGTCTTTAATATTTTTATTACATTTTTGGAGATCACTGTCATCAGGTTTCCATACTTTCGGCAATGGTTTGCTTGCGTGATTTGACTTTGCGCATGAGCACATCTCGTTCTTCGGCAGAGAAGTTTTGGTTTTTATTTACCTGTGTCATGGTTTTGGAGTTTTGAGAGCTGTTTGTTGCACTCGTCCGGGACGATATCGTTTGCTCCCTATCGGATTCCTGGGCCAGTTGGCATTGAATGGGGGCGTGGCCCGAACTCTATTTAAGCTCCTATTTCGCCTCGCTCCCATTGCTAGAGTGTCAGTCCTTCTTTGGCGCTTTAGCCGGTAAGGTCTCTAGAGACCTTGTCAGGCACTTAGTTCCTTATCAGGAATAGTGTTAGTGAGTAAAGGAATCTTTGGTTTATTTCCCTTTTCATTCGTTTTCCTCAAGCTCGCCTGTTTGCTACCACGGGCGGCGTCAGGTCCGTTGGTAGCGCGAGTCTCATTATTTTTATTTGTTTTTAGTCTCTCAGTGCGCAGTGAGTGTTGCCTTTTATTTCCGGCCGCTGCTCTTGGCGTCCAATTCCAGCAGCCATCACAGTACACTCTAGCCACTACAGAGATGCCAGCGCTGGCTGAAATTAAGAAGGCGATTGCCAGCCAACAAGAGATGTTAGCTGGGTTCGCTCAATCACTTTCAACTTGTTGAGAGACTCCACCTACAAGAGACCGCTCTTCACAATCAGCAGAGCGTTCTGTTAGGCTTGTCTGAGAGTATTAAATCTCTAACGTCACAAACTTCACATAAAGTTGCAGAAGCACCATTCGTAAATCCTCCCCGAGAACTTAAGTTACAACTGCCCCAAAGATATAGTGGCAAGGCTGGAAATTGTAAGGATTTTATCACCCAGTGTGAGATATTTTTTAAGGCTCAGCTGTCACGTTTTGTTGATGAGGGTTCTCGGGTTGCATTTATGTTATCCCTGTTGGCTGGCACAGCGCTCAATTGGGTCGACCCACTAATTAGATCTAATTCACCAGTCGTAAATTCTGTAGAAGCCCTTGTTAGGGAGATGGTGTCTGTTTTCGATCAAGACATTGGTGGTCAAGACGCAGCCATGCGTTTAATGCACCTTAAATGCACCTGAATTTTCTATTGCTTTTCGCTCTCTGGCCACAGAGACAGGCTGGCTTGAGGGTGGAGGCTCCTCTAATGTCTGTATTTAGCCATGCCCTTACTGAGGAAATAAAAGACGTGTTGGCTACTATAGAACCCTGTTCAACTTTAGACTCTTTAGTACATGCAGCTGTGCGAATTGACAACCGCACACGCAAACGCAACAGGGAGTAGCTCAACAGCTTGCCGCTAGCTGATAATGGGGCTAAAGTTGCTAGTGGTGAGTGTTCGGCTCCTATTCCACTCAGTGAAGGTTGTGCCCCAGTTGAGTTCATGCAAATTGACAGTTCATTTGACAGTCAAACTAATAAACCTACTAGCAGAAGAATAATCTGCTTTAATTGTACAAAACCCAAAACCAGTGAGGTTGGCACGTTATGTAAATCGTAGAATACAATGATTTGAAAATCCTTTTCAACTTATATTCAATTGAATCCACTGCAAAGACAAGGGGCTCTAATTTCCTGGCACAGCGCAGGTGGCGTAGCGAAGCGCAGCCCGCGCAGTGGTAATTTCGTAGGGCGCAGCCCGCGTAGTGGTAATTTCGTGAGGCGCGCAGCCTTCGGTAGACCAAGGTGCGCCGAGATGGGTGTGGCGGCGTAGTAGGGGAAGGTGTCACATATTCATCAAGACGCAGTGACAATTTCGTAGAAAAAGTCTCCGCTGGAGTTGCGCAGAAAACTCGCCAACTCCAACCGTGCAGTGGTAATTTGGCTGACTGGCGCAGAGAGCGCACACGTCACCGAAATCTCACAGGCAGTTTTACAGAATGTCAGGCACATTTCAATGCAAGAAATAATTACAGGAAGCACGATTTAATGTAACTATCTGAATAAGGACATAAATTATTGTATCTATATCGATTGTCCTGATGTCAGATTAAAGGCGGTTGCCACGCGTAATGGAAACTTGACCGGGCTTAATCAACGCAGCTGAATCTGTGATGCAAACTAACGACTTCACATCTTTCTCAGCCAACCACAAACTGTATATATATATATATATATATATATATATATATATATATATATATATATATATATATCGAATACTTGCGTTCTATGCTCATTAAAGCCGCTTGCACACTGGACGCGAAACGAATTTTTCGCCCGACTGATTACAGACAAAGTCAATGCAAAGACGCGATAGTTGGACAGGGTTTTAATATAGCTCCGTGTCCGAAAGTCATAAAAGTTCTAATTTTTCCGAGTATTCCAGGAATTATTAGTCGTGGAAACTTGGCCATTTTTGTGTTCGACCTTCACAGAATGCAAATTGATAGCTATCGACTTTTCTTGGTCTTTTTAGCCTATTCTTCTGTTTTCTTCCGTTGAAGATAGCCAGCAGTCTTTATTCGGTCTTTCTTTTGAAAATTAGTCAGATGGACCGAACAGATTCACGCTTTATTTCCACAGCTGAGATAAAACAGTGCGTGAACAAATCAATTCCATGACCATTGACAGTGTGAAGAAATTATCGCATGCACGATTAAGACTGTCCGACACGAAATGCAAAATACTCCATGTCCACCAGCCAGCAAAAAGTAGAAGTATTGAAATGAGAACAGATTTATAACGGGATATCCAACAAAGATGACCCGCTAAAAATAAATCCCAGTGTTCATTGGATGTTCTGTTGTTAAAATGTTTCTTTTTATTCTTTATTTAGGTATCAATCTGTTCTAATCGTCCTCTTTTTTTTTTTTTTTTTAGCTGTCAGACATGGAGGCATTGTACATTGTCCCATGCCAGTGTCGACTCGCTGAGCAGAGCTTTAACAGAAACATTGATTGAAATTCTCGGTACTCATCTTAAAGAACTGAGCCCTCTTATCAAAACATTCACGTTTAATATCGACAAGAGTCAGCAGATTTGAAGAAATTAAAAACAATAATAGACTGTCGGACACGGAGATTTATTAAAACCCTGTCAGACTTTCGGGCACAAGACGCAATCTGTCGAGCGAAAAATTCGTTTCGCGTCCAGTGTGCAAGCGGCTTAATACAAGGCTACTATTATTGTCACTTCGGTTTTATCGTCTTCAGTGGGGAAAAGGAATACAGCCTGATTGCTATGATCTCGTACTGAGTTAAGATCGCATATTGAAAATAAATGTGTCACGTATCTTGCATTGTTGTCCAAGCATGTTAATTCCAAAATTTAAAGCAGCAACAGTTTGTAATTCATGGGAACACGCTATCCATCGTTTCTCTTGCCAGTGAGCAAGATTTGACTCGGCTGTGTCGCCTTCTTTGCCAACTTGCGCTGGAAGGAGGGGCAGAGGCGGGACAGTGGAGTTCTTGCGCCAGGCTGCGCCGGGCACGAAATTGCCACATACGCCTGGACACACCCCGTTGGCGCGGCGCACCCCCCATGCGCCGCGCCTGCGCCACGCCTACGCCTGGTCTACGAAATTAGAGCCCAATATGTTTAATGTTCAAACTGAGAAACTTCATTTCTTTTTTGCAAATAATCATTAACTTAGAATTTAAAGGCAGCAACACATTGCAAAAAAGTTGGCACAGGGGCCTTTTTACCACTGTGTTACATAGCCTTTCCTTTTAACGACACTCAGTAAACGTTTGAGAACTGAGGAGACCAATTTTTGAAGCTTTTCAGGTGGAACTCTTTCCCGTTCTTGCTTGATGTACAGCTTAAGTTGTTCAACAGTCCGGGGTCTCCATTGTCGTATTTTACGCTTCATAATCCGCCACACATTTTCAATGGGAGACAGGTCTGGACTACAGGCAGGCCAGTGTAGTACCCGCACTCTTTTACTACAGAGCCATGCTGTTGTAACACGTGCAGAATGTGGCTTAGCATTGTCTTGCTGAAATAAGCAGAGGCGTCCATGAAAAAGACGTTGCTTGGATGGCAACATATGTTGCTCCAAAACCTGTATGTACCTTTCAGCATTAATGGTGCCTTCACATATGTGTAAGTTACCCATGCCTTGGGCACTAATACACCCCCATACAGAACACTTTTCGACTTTGCATCAGTCCATCTTAGATAAGCTTGGGCCCAGCGAAGCCGGCGGCGTTTCTGGGTGCTGTTGATAAATGGCTTTCGTTTTGCATTGAAGAGTTTTAACTTGCACTTGCAGATGTAGCGACGAACTGTAGTTACTGACAGTGGTTTTCTGAAGTGTTCCTGAGCCCATGTGGTGATGTCCTTTACACACTGATGTCGGTTTTTGATGCAGTACCGCCAGAGGGATCGAAGGTCATGGGCATTCAATGTTGGTTTTCGGCCTTGTCGCGAAAGTGCAGTGATTTCTCCAGATTCTCTGAACCTTTTGACGATATTACGGACCGTAGATGATGAAATCCCTAAATTTCTTGCAATAGCTCGTAGAGGGATGTTGGTTTTAAACTGTTCGACAATCAGCTCACGCATTTGTTCAGTAAGTGGTGACCCTCGCCCCATCCTTGTTTGTGAATGACTGAGCATTTCAGGGAAGCTGCTTTTATACCCAATCATGGCACCCACCTGTTCCCAATTAGCCCGTTCACCTGTGGGATGTTCCAAATAAGTGTTTGATGAGCATTCCTCAACTCTCTCAGTCTTTTTTGCCACTTGTGCCAGCTTTTTTGAAACATGTTGCAGGCATCAAATTCCAAATGAGCTAATATTTGCAAAAAATTACAAAGTTTACCTGTTCGAACATTAAGTAACTTGTCTTTGCAGTGTATTCAATTGAATATAGGTCGAAAAGGATTTGCAAATCATTGTATTCTGTTTTTATTCACGATTTACACAACGTGCCAACTTCACTGATTTTGGGTTTTGTAATAAGCCGGGTCATACCCGTCCACATTGTCCTAAGCGTCAGGGAAAACGGAAAACCCCTCCTGCTATGTGGGGGGCGATAGAGGGGCAATTTCCCTTCCGAACATTAATCCCTGTCGAACTGGACTGTGGGGAGCAAGAGATTTAGTATTAAAGCGTTCGTAGGTTCGGGCGCAGTAGATTGTTTCATGGATATTGGGTGGGCTAGGAAGCTCTCCGTTCCCACTGTTACGCTTCCACAGTCATGCTCGGTCAGAACTTTGGACGGTCGCCCATTCGGATCGGGAGTGATAACCGAGGTGTCTGAACCGCTAAATATGTTCATCTCATTTGGTGGCCACTCGGAGGAGGTTCGGCTTTTTATTGTCAGTTCCCCTGCTTTTCCTATTGTTTTAGGGCATTCTTGGTTACGGGAACACAGACCTTGCATCAGCTGGGGGGAGCAGAACAACCCTGTCGTCCGCTGGGGCACCAATTGCAGCTCTCATTGTAGAGATAATGAAGCTTGTTTTCCCAGACATCAAGCCACGGGGCAGGCTGATGCCTGGAGCGAGTGTGAGGAGGCTATCCCACCGTACGCTCCTAGACTACAAAAAGGGGCAGAGGAGGGGCTGGAATGGGATCTTCAGTCTGACTGGCGAAAGCCAGAAGACGATTAACTTTTAGAGGACTTTAGCGATTCGTAATCAGTCACGTAGTCATTAGATTCTGAGCAGGGTAAGGAATTTGGGGCCACCCTGAACTTTGACTTGGCTCCGAATGTTCCCAGGGATTACGTTGATCTCACTGAGGTCTACCCCCGCATCGTCCGTATGACTGCGAAATTAATCTTTATCCTGGGACAACTCTGCCTAGGGGTTCACTATACTCGCTGTCAGGACCTGAGCGTAGGGCTATGCGAGAGTATATTCAGGAGGGTCTCGCCAATGGTTTTATTCGGCCGTCCACGTCTCTTGCCAGAGTGGGATTCTTTTTTGTGGCGAAAAAGGATGGCTGTCTGAGACCCTGTATTAATTACAGGGTTTTGAATTAAATCACCATTAAAAACCGATACCCCCTTCCGTTAATGACTTCCGCGTTTGAATGTCTGCAGGAGGCGTCATTTTTTACGAAGCTAGATCTTCGTAATGCTTATAATCTGATTCGCATTCGGGAGGGGGACGAATGGAAACGACTTGAGGGGTACTACGAATATCGGGTCTTACCGTTCGGGCTGGTTAACGCCCCCTCGGTGTTTCAGGCATTCGTCAATGACGTGCTCTGAGAGATGTTGGAGAAATTTGTCTTCGTTTATCTTGACGACGTTTTGATTTTTTCTTCAACTCTGTCGGAGCACAAACAACACGTCAGACGTGTACTGGAAGCCCTGCTCAATGTCAAACTTTTTGTAAAAGCCGAAAAATGTGTTTTCCAAGCCCAAACTGTCTCAGTCTTGGGCCTCATTGTTTCTAAGGGGTCGGTGCCGATGGACCCACACAAGGTGGCTGCAGTCAGGAATTGGCCTGCACCACAGAGTGTGAAAGAGGTTCAACGCTTTCTGGGCTTCGCAAATTTTTATAGGAGGTTTATTCGTAATTTTAGCGCGGTTGCTGCCCCCATTATTGCGCTCACTAAAAAGAATACCTCCTCAGCGTTTTTTTGGTCTCCTGCAGCTGATGCTACTTTTCAGGAATTAAAAAAAAACGTTTTTAGATCGGAGCCTATTTTGATTTTGCCCGACCATGCAAATTCATGCGACCCATTTTCATGCAAATGGGCCCATAGGGGGTGCTATAAATGAAAAAATTGGGCATGGCATGATACATATCAGACTATAAATCAGCAATTGTTTGTCCTATAGCCATAAAACTCACAGGATATTAGGGGGGCACTCACAGCCCACTTGATTTACATGGCATTATTTGGCATTATTCTCAAGGTCATTACGATTATTTGCCCACGTACAAATACCTTGTCAACATAGTATCTCAAGAACGGTTTGACCGATTCCATTCATCTTTGGTGTAAAGGTGTATTAAAGGGGTCCGCACAGCCCACTCGATTTATGTGACCTTGCCATTATTCTCAAGGTCATTACGACCATTTGACCACTTACAAATACCTTGTGTAATAGGGGCGGGGGACATAGTATTCAACTCCATCCATCCAGCCGTCCGTCCGTCCCATCCCGTTTGTTGTCAACGCAATATCTCAAGAATAGTTCGATCAATTTCATTCATCTTTGGTGTCGAGGTGTATTAAGGGTGGGGAGCATAGTATTCAGCTCCATCCGTCCGTCATGTCCCGTTTGTTGTGAAACCGATATTTCAAGAATGGTTTGGCTAATTTCATTCATCTTTGGAGTCGAGGTGTATTGGGGGGTGCTCACAGCCCACTCGATTTACGTGACCTTGGGATTATTCTCAAGGTCATTATAACCATTTTACCACTTACAATTACTTGTACCTTGTCAACATGATATCTCAAGAACAGTTTGACCGATTCCATTCATCTTTGGTGTCAAGGTGTATTAGACCCGGGGGACATAGTATTCAGCTCCGTCAGTCCATCCTTCTGGGCGTCCGTCCGCCAGGTCCCGTTTATTGTGAAAGTGAAATCTCAAGAACGCTTTGACCGATTTTATTCATCTTTGGCTTCAATGTGTATTTGTGTGATACGCCGACCCCAGTCGATTTCCATCACCTAGCGGGGGACATGGCCACGTTTAGTAGCAACACTTATTAATTAAGCTGTTAAAGCTTTCAATTACTAATGGTCTTTCTTGGCTTAAACCCCGGAATTGCCGCTTGCGGCTATATTTTTTGTTCATTTTTTTCCACAGCATTATCTTTGTAAGGAGAGATGAATTGCTGAAACTACTGGGGTTTTATTATCGAGGTACATGTTTCCAGTTGTTCTATTTATCGAGGCATTAGTGGTGGGCTGATCAGGTCAGAACAGAGAGTATAAGATGGTGTTTATCACAGAACTGAATTGCATAATTTAATTGATAACCAATGTAATTTCTGCAAGCTCGACAATAGTAATGCCATCATTCTGCTAACTTACACTGAGGTCAAGCTGTCAATTTCGCATTTGAACTTCCAAAGGTACGTATTAATCCAGAGGTGGGCAATGAGGGCCATATCTGTCCCTGGTTTCGCCACCAACTTGTAGCCTTTAATTAGATCATTATCTAAATCAGTCAAACAATTTATGAAATCTGACATTTCAGGCGCATTTCTTTTAATTATCATGAATGACCAAAGACTGTTCTTGCCTCCTGACATAAAACATTTTTCTTTGATCGAATCTTTGCACAAATCTACATTTGCGTTTGCAAAAAATTTGCTTAATTTGTCAGGGTAATTGATAAAAATAAAAACCTGCATCCACACCGGCCATGCAGGACCAGGATTGCCCACCCATTAATCATTTTCACGTCATGAGTTGTGCTATGGGAAAAGTTCTTCAGTTAAGTGATAGATAAAAATATGGAACAAATGAAAAAAAAAGTGGAACAAATCACGGTTTTCTACCACTGTCAACTGAGTGCCTAGCTAACGGAGCTCTTTTTCTAACAAACTGATGTTACATAACGGTTATGCAAAGATACTGCGAGCACACTAGCTAAGTAACGTTAACTTAGTTATGAGACTGGCACATAGCTAGCCTGCTGCAGTGCTAAGCCATACCAATTTAAACAAAATGACACTTAGCATTCAGTTTGGCTAAATATGAACAGCATGACTTAACATGGAGTGATTTTTTTTTCTGATACTCTCAGACGATGAAATTTCCACAAAAGTGATATGTACTAGAGGTAATAGCAAGAATATGTCATGAGTTTGGCTATGGGAAAGGTGCTATTGTTCCGTGATGGAGAATGATCCAGTGCTATAGTTCCGCCGATCCAGTTGTGTTCTCAAGCCACACTTTGGACAAAAATGAATATTCGTGACCCGAATATTAAGAGTGGTCAATAGATGACACAGCTCCATTTTTAGATCAGTACGAGACATTCACTACAATCTTGTCAGCAGGGCGCAGTCTCTCAGGCACGTAGCCATGTAAAAGGAATATTGTTATGAAAAACAGAAATGTCCTTACCGTATTTTGGAGGTTTAACCAAACTGCCATAACCTAAAAAAGAAATCACTCAAATTAGAACCATTATAATGTCTTATTCTGTCCTGGATGTTCAGGGAACCCTATACATCCTCCAGTTATGTGTGCTACATTTTATTCTTATTTTCCACACAAAGGTTCCTCAGTAGGTAAAAGTACTTCAGCCACGGAAAGAAAGGTAACCTACCAGCTACCATAGTTTGCGATTTTATCACCTCTAGGGACTTGCAAGCAATGTGCAGACTAAAGTGGAAATGCGTAAACAAATACACCAATCTTTGCATGGGGTTGGAATTCCTTATTTAAACCCTCAGGAAGCCAAACTCAACTCTTTCATGGTCTTTTAGAACAATTATTCATAGTATTTTATAACAAAGTAACATGTGTCTCTTACATACTACTGCCTCTAGTAAGTCCAATCTATGAAATAGAGATACCATACTGAAGAGGAGAGCAGAATATGTCAAAATTGTGTGTGTAGTGCCAAAAATGTGGGAACAAGAGCAAGTTATAAAAGTGTTTTCAGATTTCCAACCACAAGTTTCTGTCTCATTTAACCCTTAAATGCCCAGCTATAGTAAAAGTTGAAAGAAAAATCTATGTATGTTGATATGTCCTGGGGAGGGGCTAGTAACAACCCAATAGCTATTTTTAATTTTTGGTGACCTTTGACCTCATTTTAGTCTTGTGACACGTATGTCACAATGGGCATTTCGAGGACCTTTTTGCTAAAATGACTTGAATGATCAAGCAGTTGACATATAGCTGAAGTACCAGGCAAAGCTTATTTTTCATTTCTTACCTGTTTGTCTACTTTATCCAGTGATGAATGGGTGCTGATCTATCGTGTGGATTCCACAATGGGGGCAGCCATATTGGAAAGGTTAACTGGTGCAGCCAGTGTAGCGTCAGTTCCACTTTTATGCATCAGATGGCAGCACTGATGGGCTAAATATGTCACTATGGGCATTAGGTTGCAAAATTTATGAGTGGTCAGTGGTTTTGACAACCCTCAAAATTGTGGGGCAACTTTGTCACAGGGGGCATTTAAGGGTTAATATAGGAGTTAATGGAGTTTCTGTTTGTGCTCCCGTTGTTTTTCAGCTCATACTGCCAAAACAGCCTGTCCGATTGCTTGCATAGTTACATTTTTGAGACCACCGCAACTTTTGCTACAACGTTGATATAAAAAATATTTATGAGGAGTGAAAACTATGGGAGTTAAAGAGAAGACTTCTTGTTGATTTTACGGCTGTTCGACAGACAAACGGTGACGTCACCTCACTGTAAGTTCCCAGAATCTATTGTAACAGAAATTATTTTTAAAAATTATAATAAAAAAAATATTGAATTACGCAAAATTTGAACAATGAAGAAATTATACAAGCTTAACTTAACATTTTGCAGTTTGAATGACATTTCTAGCTAAAAGTATGAAAGAGTGAAAAAATAGCAGAAAATGGCTGAATCTACCGAATTTGCACAAAAATGGCTTGATTTAATAGGACCCCAATAAAATCACATTTAAAATAAAATCTCAAAAACTAAAAAGAAAATCAAAAATCTGTACAGATGCAATGTAATTCAGAACAAGTTGAATTTTTTAGAGTTTGAACAGAATCAATAGCTTAAACGGTGTAGGAGGAGTTAGTCGGCTAAATTTTGACGGAAGAAGTAAAAGAATAAGAAGAGAAGAAGTAAGAGAGTAGAGAGTGCTGCCTCACTGAAGCAAGCACACAATAATGGGTCGAAGGATCTCGCACAATTGCATTTTGAATCTTACACAGTGAACATATTCTGCACACTGGCCCTCATTTATCAAACCTGCATACACCAAAACAATAGATGTACAGCAAATCTCCTGCAAGGATCGGCATTTATCAATCTGAATTAGAGCAAACGATTCACAAAAATCTCACGCCAGGTCTGGTCAGGCATATGCTCATTTGAAACCAGCATACAACATGCAGGAACGAGTGCAGCTGTCAAAATGATTAATAAACCACTTGCAGCGATGCGGCTATCATGCTGTTGTTGCTCTTATTAGTAAAATGAATAAATAGGCTAAATAAATAAGACACATGTGTGGAGAGATTAATTAAACCTACATTTTGAGACAACCTGGTTGTCAGGCCAGACGGCTGACAATTAAAATCAATTTGATTAAGCGCAATGCGTGGCTTGACAGATATGCACTGTGGTATGTCAGATGCTCATCCAGTCAGATGTATACTGAACAACAAAAAACACAGCCCCTTAAAAAGTTAATTAAAAAATTAATTTTCACTCGTTTCATCATCAAACTTTTCTTTGTTTTGCGGTCACTTTGAGTAACTATAAGAGTTCAGAGTTAGAGTTAACTAGCTAACTTGCGTTTCTTTTGTTGCTCAGTATATATGGGCATACAGACACTTTGACTGTGATCACATTTTGACAATGGCAGATCCTCTAGACAAGTGGCTATTCGCTCTGCAGCAGAGTGAGTTGAGGGAAATACATCAGCTATCTGCCCCACAGCAGGGCCGATAAAAGAAGCAGTTCTGCTAATTGCACCGTGGCATGGTGGATAACAGAAGCACTTCTGCTATTTGCCCAGCAGCTGGGCCAATAAGATATTTCATTTCATAATCCACCCGACTCTGTAAAGTTTCGCACGGAAGCGCTGCGGGGCGAACAGCCTCTTCCATCCTCTTTTGTTAGAGGAATACGCTTCTGACTGACGTGAGAGGAACTTTCGGCACAGGGAAGATCTCCTCCAGGAAAGTGACGAGTGGCTGCCCGTTTTTTATGGTACCCAATAAAATGCCATGGAGGAATACTAATAAAAGTAAAATGAAGAATGACCTCTGCAGACTGTATTTTAACAATTACTCTCATGCAGCTCCGATCGAGACGGTGGGGACTCATCCGTGTCCCCACCGCCTAGTATTCCTACGATGGAGGGGGAGCCTATCAGTGCTGCCACACGCTCCTCGAACGGTGACAGCTGGAGGTTTCAGTCTGGTTGACCTCCACCAGTCCGTGCACTGCTGCGCCTTAGCGCAGCAACCCGTTTTTTCCTATCTTAAAATTGGACCACTTTTTTTTTACCTAACTGTAAAACATTTAGATCGTAAGTTATATAGGCTGTATAACATGAAATATCATGGATCAATTAATTTAATTTATTAATGAATTTAATCAAACGTCTGCTGTGCTCCGGTTTTCGATCCCAATGGTGTTTACCGTAGCAGCAATAGTTCTCCAAACTGCAGCCTTCTGGGCTTGCTTGATGCCACTCTTAAGGCTCCCAAATAAAATTATTTTGTTTTTCTCCACCTCCAATGTGATAATTTATATTTCCTCCTCAGTGTAGTTCTTCTTCTTCTTTCGAGATTCCATGTCGTAAAGTGGGCAGGACTATGCCTCCTGGGGCATGAATTATAGGAGCGTGTTATGTAAATTATGATGTTTTCAGCCGTCAGATTTATCAACGCCACGCCAGTTCTACACCGAAATCAGCGATTTACTTTAAATCAGACGGGACAACTGATATTTTCACCCGAATCTACACCAGATCCTGCGCAAGTTTGATAAATGAGGGCCCTTGTATTCAGAAACCATACTTGCAATAGCCTTCGCTTGCATTCTTATTTAATTTGATACCAGCTCATATGTCCTGGCCCAACTGAAGATGTGTCCATACCAGTGCCTCCAACCCCTGCGTTGGGCACTACGACTCCTGTGCCTGGCACTATGACTCCTGTGCCGGGTACTACTCCTGTGCCGGGCACTACGACTCCTGTGCCGGGCACTACGACTCCTGTGCCGGGGACTACGACTCCTGTGCCGGGGACTACGACTCCTGTGCCGGGGACTACGACTCCTGTGCCGGGGACTACTCCTGTGCCGGGCACTACGACTCCTGTGCCTGGCCGTACACCGACTCCAGCTGGACCTGAGGCACAGAGGGCACTGCAGTCCATTCCGGAAATTTATGAGCATTTAAACACACAAGGCAATTAACTATTTTTACATCAGTTTTCATCTGAAAGAAATGTGCTCACCATATTTGAGGGCTTTAGCACCACCAGGATATCCTAAAACATAGACAATTAGCATAATTATTGTGCAAGATACTCTTAAAGCTGCAGTTGGTAAGTTTAAGAAAAGTAACTTTTTGTCATTTTTGCTAAAACTGTCACTGTGTACAGACAGTATTGCAACTAGTACTATGTAATTAAGAAAAGGCTTCTTTAAACCCACCTAATGCTCTTACTGCAATTTAAAAGAATCGTTCGGACCGACCAAAAAGAACCATTTAGAGCCAGGATGGTGTCTGACAGCTGTCAAACAGTGCACATGCATGCGCTGCAGACAGCCTTCTCCCCCTTCCTCCTCAGTTCCAGTGTTGCCAACTTGGCGACTTTCTCACTAAATCTGGCGACTTTCCAAATCATGTTGGAGACTTTGTTTTGTCAAAAGCGACTAGCGACAAATCTAGCGACTTTTTCTGCTATTGTTGTAGAGTTTTCTGGTGTTTTGGAGACTGACATGAAAGCACGTTGCATTCTGCAGTTACTGTCCTGAACGTACAGAGGGTGCTGCCGTGATCCTCTCCCCTGTCCGAAAGCACTGAAAGACTGGATGTGCGTAGTATGAATGAAATGAACCAACTCCCCCGCCTCAAAATAAACCGTGTCTCCCCCTGCTGATCAAAAATAAACTGTGAACCCCCCCCCTCGTCAAGACAAATGAACTGTGTACCCCCCGCTCAGCAAAATACATGCTGTCTCTCCCCCCCCCGTCAGGGTGTTTAGCGACTTCTAGTGAATTTAAGGACAGCCAATAGCTACTTCCCTTACTTAGGAGTTGGCAACACTGCTCAGTTCACGCCAGTGCTCACTCAAGTTAAAATCTCCGAGAGCGGGTTCAGGAGCTTAGAGCCATCAGCGAGGAAAAAAAATACAGATACCTTCCTCACCGGCAACAGCACACACGGCTAAGAAAAGTAAAATGAGGAAGCCAGAAGAAAAAAAAGCACGAAAGAAACAATTTGACGAAACCCGGGATAAAACCAGAGTGAACATCGGAGTGGCTTTTTAGAGGTGGAAGGAACTCCGTGATCTGGAAGGATTAAAAACTGACGCAGAGTTTGCAACTTTTCTCCTTGACAGGTAAACCCCTGCTTTATTCGTTGGTTCATTTTTGCTCTGCAAATAAGCGAGTTGCCGTTGCTGACATGCTCACCAAACTAACCCCAGCCCTAACCAGCATCAATTTATTTTAG
The DNA here is from genome assembly GCA_029721435.1 of Gymnothorax reevesii. NCBI lineage: Eukaryota > Metazoa > Chordata > Actinopteri > Anguilliformes > Muraenidae > Gymnothorax > Gymnothorax reevesii. The sequence continues at coordinate 65,614,309 of CM056574.1, read as the reverse complement.
CTCTGCAGATTAGCGAGTGAACGTCGCTTACAAGCACAGTGGCTGTTTGAATAGCCAGAGTTTTGTAATTGTTACAGTACTCCACAGTGCATGCGATGTTGCAATCGAGCTAACGTTAGCTTGTTTCAGATGCTAGGGCTAATGTTACTGGCGTTGTCTTATTAGAAAGCAGCAGAAAATATCTTTATGAAGCGACCTGGCAGTCTTATCAGTTGTGTTGTTGTCCTTATAAATATGTCTAACGTTTCTGTGCTCTCACAGCTAAATGCTGACATACATGATGTACTGGCCATTCAGCTGGATTCAGGACAGTTTCTGTACTCAAAAAACCGGTAACTTACTGAAATAAGCCTCTGCTGGATTTTTAATAAATACATATTGCTGTAGATTACTTTTCATGTCAACATGATTTATTTCTGCTCGTTTGTTGGCAGGCGCATCGTTAGACCTGAAAAATCCGGGGCTAATATTCCTCCTTTTATTGAAAATAATTAGTCCTGGCTAATTCTAGATGGGTTTCCTCTATTAACACGTTTTCCAATTCAAAAATAATCAAGTGGCAATCGAGGTCTATGTACCTGCACTCGGCGACGGCATTTCAGACTAGTAAGTGGTTATGTACTTGTCGCCTAAATTACTTTCATTCGCTGAAGAGTTCTGAAATGCCATCGCCGAGTGACGGTGCATAGACCTAATTATAATTAATTATTTTTCAGTACTGAACGTAGCCCATTATTTTGTCACTTTTAGATCGCATGAGGGAGAGAAGCTGTGTCTTCAACTGCCACTTGATTATTCTTGAACTGGAAAATGTGTGAATGAAGGAAAACCATGTAGAATTAGCCAGGACTAATTATTTTCAATAAAAGGAGGGATATTAGCCCCGGAATTTTCAGGTCTAACAACGTGCCTGTTTATTGGCCAGCAGTGTTGACTGTTCGCAACAGTAACATTTAGTCTTGGCAACTTGCCCACTTTCATAATGTGAACGAGCAAAATCTCTCCACAGTTGCATGCATAACAGCTCGAGTGCCTTCGTGTGCATGGCAGCCGTCTGGGGGAGGGTCTTAGCAGTGCAGTGGAGAGGGAGGGGGAGGGATCTGAAAGTTGCTTTTTTCAAATTTTTATACGAAGTCCTCTCACTCCTCAAAGTTACCAACTGTAGCTTTAAAACTTGTGCAGTAATGTGACAGAATATGAGACACAAATCCAGTCACAATAACACAATAGTACATATTTGTACAATTCCTTTCCAATGACGCTATACAATATCCTATACAATGATCCATTTACAATGAAATTACAAAGCACTAAACCCTAACTCATTAAAACCCACCACATTACTCTATAAAATAATCTATATTCAATGGCACTACATTACATTAAATGATAATCCACTTACTATGATACTGCAGTATATTATTCTCTAATCCGCTTACATGGACGTTACAGTACATTCTGCATTATTCCATTTGTGACACAATACACTGTGCACAAACTAATTTAAAATGACACCACAATACACTACACAATATTTCATTTGCAATAACAACAGAATGTTGTCTACTAATCCATTCACGGGGACATTATAGAATACAATTCCTTACTCCAATTATAATGACATGCCAACACGATGTACACAAACCCATTTGCAGTGGCGGTCCGTCGGCAGAAATACAGGGCCAGAAATGACCTCACCTTTCACGGCTTAATGACCTAAACCTCTCACAGTTTGCCTCTCTCGATTAGCAACTCTTGCTGAGACTGGTAGAACCGACGAGAGTCTAAAATATTTTTGATAGCCTTGTTATACATTGCACCACAAAATTATACAGCGTCTGTATTGTTACATATTTACCTCCAAATCCAATCAATGGCAACCCCCCTGGCCCCACTTCTGGAACCACGCCTGACCCCACACCTGGAACCCTGCCTGGAACCACACCCGGCCCCACACCTGGCACCACGCCTGGAACCACACCTGGAACCCTGCCTGGAACCAAACCCGGCCACCAACCTGGAGCCACGCCTGGAACCACAACCGGCCCCACACCTGGAGCCACGCCTGGAACCCTGCCTGGAACCACACCCGGCCCCACACCTGGAGCCACGCCTGGAACCACACCCGGCCCCACACCTGGAGCCACGCCTGGAACCACACCGGGCCCCACACCTGGAAATAGGCCTGGAACCACTCCTGGCCCCACACCTGGAACCACGCCTGGTACCACACCTGGCCGCACACCTGGTACCACACCTGGAACACCAAAAAAGTAGGGTGCCATTAGTGGTAAATTATACTGGACAACAGACAGTTTGAATGAAGGCAGTAATATACTAATGTAATGCCACTGGCTGGTCATGAACATACTCAAGCATGACATTAGAACAGAAGTTCCTCTGCGTGGTGTGGGTGCTATTACAGTTGTGCAGTGTTGGCAGATATAGCACATGTAAAACGGCCCCGCAAAGCACTGAAACAGTGCAATTGCAGGTAATTGTGTTGTTAGGGTCACCTCTCATTGCTTGAATTAGCACCTGTGAATCAGCATCCATCAGCTGCTGCAGGTAGTGTCACCAAACATACAGAATATAGTTTAGGACACTTGCATTAGCTACAGCAGGGAGCTTAACTAAAAAAGCAGAATATGCTGTAGAATACTATCAACAAATATGCACAATATGTTTAAGAAAATAATCGTTTGCTATTGCAGGGAGTGTCTGCAAGAGTGCAGTGTATGCTGTAGAACACAAAAATCACCCGCTGCAGGGAGAGCCAGCAAATACTATAGTAAACAACCATGAGCTACTGCGGGGAGGGTCAGCGAACATAGAAAGCATATGTCAGAACAGAAGAATGACTTACTGCAGCAGGGTCAACAAATAAAGACAATACGCTGTAGAAAACAACCACAAGTAATTGCAGGGAGCATCAGGATATATGCAAACAAGCAGTGCCAGGCATCGAAACCCCACCCTTTGTGCATATTTTAGCTGTCAATGAGTTGATCCACTTTTTGGGTACATGTGCTCTTGAGTTTGCCCTTTCAAGGTCACTCAAGGTCAAAGGACATGATACATTTACTCACTGTATATGAGTTCTCATATCATAACTTTAACTTGTATAGCACCTTCTAGCTGTTTACAAAGTGCTTCACAGAATAAAGAGGCATAAAGAATTAACAATTGACACAATAGTAAAATAGTATGGGGAACAAAAATAAAATTTTTGTCCCAAATTAGTTGACTTTACTCAACACTTGTGTGGACACAGTTGCCTTAAACCATTTAGGGTTTTACACGAGGTAAAAGTAAACAGGTCAAGTTGCATTATTAACATAACACCTTAATTGTATGCGGTAGCCATATTGTTTATATTAGTGGTGTTTAGTCAAAACCACTCATTCAAACAAATTATTTTCTGGAGTACAAGATACAGTACAAGAACAACTTTCAGTGAAATATAGTTAAATATATACTGTCTAACATCATATACATTGATGCAATGATCAATGATTTTACAGCTGAAGCAAATACGGTGAGGTGAGTTGGGGGGGTGTCAGGGTGGGTCACTGCCTGTGATCAAGCATTCCATATGTAAGTATGCGTCCTTTTAAGATGAAACACCACAAGTAGCTATCAATTTTCCGACCAATAAGGGCAATCATGAAAAGAACAAACAACTTGATCCACTTAGCAGTGGCACCCGAATGACCCAAATGAACATGATCTGTGAAAGTATGCATGTGCATGCTAAGTACTCCGGGTAATACTAGAAGACAAACCTGTGGCAAAGTAACACATTTCTGCTTAACCTTTAAATGCCCAACTATAGTTAAATTTGAAAGAAAAATCTACGTATTCTGTTAATATGTCCTGGAGAGGGGCTAATAACAACCCAATTTTTTATTTTTGGTGGCCTTTGACGTCATTTTAGTTTTGTGACGTATGTGTCACAATGGGCATTTCGGGGATCTTTTTGCTAAAATGACTTGAATGATAAAACAGTTGACATATAGCTGATGTATTAGGCATAGCTTATTTTTCATTATCTTACCTGTTTGTCTACTTTATCCAGTGATGAATGGGTGCTGATCTATCGTGTGGATTCCAGGGGGCAGCCATATTGGAAAGGTTAGCTGGTACAGCCGGTGTAGTGTCAGTGCCACTTTTATGCATCAGATGATAGCACTGATGGACTAAATATGTCACTATGGGCATTAGGTTGCAAAATTTATGTGGGGTCAGTGGTTTTGACAGCCCCCAAAATCGTGTGGGAAATTTGTCACCGGGGCCATTTAAGGGTTAACACGATCAATTTCACAGCATATTTCAACTGACTATTACAAAAAACTAGTTTGATTTAGTAATGGCACCGCTTTTTACAAAGCATGAAAGACTAAGTAATGACTATTCAGAAGTTAAATTAGAAACCAAATCTGGGAGAGAAAACAATTTAACACTACCTATTTAAAAGGAATGATAAAACCATGAGCTTTAAGATGTTTATTGAAAATACTGAGGGCATCAGTAGCTTTTAACAGCGTACAAAAAACCTGGGCCACCTTACCTTTTGTTTAAAACTTCTGACAGTTTACCACTTACCTTTGTACCATTTCAAGCTATTTGTTGGACTGGAACTGCATGATTTTCAATAAAAAACTGGAAAAATTGGGGTGCCCTAAAACCCGGAAGTGTACGTGGCTTTGCGGGGGTCATATGTGACGGTACGAAGGCCAATATTCCTTTTGGGCATTTCTCAAACTTCGTAGCTATTATTCTGCAAACTATTCTGCAAAAATCTATTCAAGGCTTATAGGTTAGCCAAATATACTACGGCGAGACGGATGCTTTTTTTCCTCACATTTTTACAAACTTAGAACAGAAATCGCAATCTTCTTTTCAGAGAATAACTCTCCTCTTTCCAACCTGTTTAGCGGCTATGTGTGGCTTGCATCAGGTGCCTATCTTGCTGATGTGTTTGAACAGTTCAACACATTAAATGTGACTACACAATGGAGGGGACAATATTTGTGAACACTATGATAAAATCAAGGCATTCAAAAAGAATAGTTCATTGTGGGCAAATCATATTTTCATAATAGACTTGACATGTTCCCCAGTGCTCGTCATGAGGCATGACAACTGGACATTGCCGGAAAAAATGCTCTGAAGTAAAATTTCACAGCAAATCTCAGCGGGGTCATTTTAACTACTTCTTACAGAAAAAATACAGGAATGATGACTGGGTGTGTGATTTCTTTGGGATCAATATGGAAAGTTTAATGTTGATAAGCAATGAAGAGAATCTGAGGTGGACCTCTCATGTGAGCAGACACTGAAAAAGAAATTCAGCCTACCCCAGGTTTGGTGCACTAATGACAGAGCATCCATTTCTTGCTACCCATGCAATCAAAACCAGCCTACCATTCAGCACTACCAATCTTTGTGAAAGTGGCTTCTCAGCTCTAGTCCATCTGAAGACAAAGCAGCAGAACAGATTGGATATTGAGCACAACCTCTGAGTTTCTTTGTCTACCACCGCGTTGAGATGTTTATCAGGAGCAAAAAGCATCCCCAGTTATCCCATTAGTTTCCCCAAATACCTGTTTTTCAAGAAAATCTGCTTTTTATTTCATTCAAAAAAGTCTGGCTTTTCATTTCATATTTTATACAGATCAGTGAAGATTCTAGAAACTTGTAGATCATTATCAGTTTAAGGTTTTTTAAAAAGAATATTGGCATATGCCTATAATAGCGGTCTTATTTCATTGGGTTAGTAATCCTCGTGGCACATTTTTGTTTTTTTCATGTTTTAACAGTACACCAATGCATTGCGTATTATTGTATTTATTTCAGATTTCAGAAATTTGGGTCACAACTTAATGGGTGCATCGCATAGCGTAGGCTGCAGTCTTAGAAGGCTGCATTTTTAGGGATCGTCAATTAATTCCATCCACCAAATTGACATGACCTCACTTCATCTCCCTTAAACAGCCTTGTTTTAAGCGAGTCTTTACTGGTTTCCCTAACCTTAACCTTTACTCAGACCCTAAACCTAAATTTTACCTTGTCCCTTACCCTAAATGTTAGTTTGGCAGATGTAAATTTTTGTTTATTTATTTAACCTTTATTTAACCAGGGAAGAAATAAGTCACAATCTCTAAAAATAAAGCCTTCGAAGCATGCTGCCTATGCTTTGAGATGCACCCAATTACTCAAGAAAAATGTGGGTCCTAGTGCCAGACCAGTTGAGAACCAATGCTATAGAACAATCATCCTTTACTGTAGAGAGCGGCAATAAACATACAAAATTTGATTCATAATACTAGCTCTAGGGGAGGTGTACTACGAGGAAAGTTCAAAATTAGCCATGTTTTATTTGTATGAGCTGGCTTGACAAACCTTAAACTTGCAGTAAGAGGTGGGTGACCATAAGTTACAATGGCCAGAGTGAAAGATGGTCACCTTCATTCTGCTAGAAAAAACTATCAGGATGAAATATAGGGCACTGGCGGCCCCAGAAGCTTTTTGTTGACGGACGCACGCATGGACAGAGCCCAATACTATTGCTCCTGCGCCACTCGGGCAGCAGGAGCGAATAATTAGGAGCCTGTAACTGAAATAGTTGATGAGCTGAAGCAAAATCTTGAAGTTTTTGGTGATACTTTTAGGCCAGTGACCTTGAAAAAATAGGCCAAGGTCACTGTTAGGCATGTCATTTGTAGGCCTTTATGAGATGCATGTTCAGTAAAAATTAGGAGCCTGTAACTGAAATAGTTGATGAGATAAAGCAAAATGCAAAGTTTTTGGTGATATCTTTAGGCCAGTGACCTTGAAAAAATAGACCAAGGTCACCTTTAGGCACATCATTACTAGGCCTTTATGAGATGCATGTCCAGTAAAAATTAGGAGCCCGTAACTGAAATAGTTGATGAGATAAAGCAAAATGTAGAAGTTTTTGTTAACGGACGTACGCAAGCACGCACGCACGGACGGAGCCTGATACCATAGCTACCAAGCCGCTCAGCGGCGGGAGCTAATGATAAGCAGAATTATTGGATGTCTGCATAGTTAAAATGCCTGCATCCACATCACCCCTTGGAGGAGAAGCATAAAAACCTCAATATTACTCACACAGGGAAAGTATTAAGTGGAGACTGGCCTGGATGGCCTGTTCTTTTCAGCGTGTTTATGTAAAGTTACTTTGTGCCATGTAAAATCACAATGACACAATGTAAAGCTTTCTATGATCTTAAACTCAAACACACTGTGCCAATGACAGTTTGATTAATTTTGTAATAAATAATATAAAGAATAAGTATTTAGATATCTATGGTTTTACAAAGATTATCTTTCATTGAGCATTTTTATTCCATGTAAAAGTGATACTGCAACAGTGTTCTCCAAGGACTTTACACACTCATACTCCACTGCACACTCAAATACTCCTAAAGTGTGCCCCAAGGACACTGCACACTCAAATAATCCAGCAGTGTGCCCTAGATAAACTGCAAACTCATACACTCCAAAACTCTACCCTGAGCGTACTGTACACTGAAACACTGCAAACATTTTCAATTGCGTTTCCGTTGTCATAAATTATTAATTTCATTAATTTCCTTCTCAAATCAGGAAGGGAATGATATTGCTCAGTAGCAGAGTAATTGGGTGTAACTGTTTTTATGCAGTGAAAGGAAAGTTGTGAAGGCGAGGCATTTGAAGTCTTTACCATATTTTGCTGCTTTGGCCTGAGCTTGCGATACTCCTTGTGTACCCACACCTGTAAAGCAAAAAGCGCACATCACAATCTGAACCTTTTTCAGTGTAAACTTGCCTAATCTCAACAGCTGTCTTTGTGGGGTCACTTTATGACTGAAGCTAAAAGATCAAGAGCAAAATATTGAACTAACGGTGTGTAAATTGCTTTGCATCCGAAATCCTGACTTCATAGTGTTGTGGTGCTAAGTTTTGCAGGAATGTGGCACGTTTTCGTGCTGCTGTGTTGCTGATTATTTGAATAAGAGGCCCATGGGCCTCAACGGTCACCTGAGTTGTATAAAAACTGATGTTTTTGATGTCTATGAACCAAATATACCAAAAATTATCATTTTCCTATATAAAGTATAGTAAACTTAACCCCTTCCTCAGGGGCAAACATGGAGCCTGGGGGCCATGAAAGCACCTCAAGACCCTTCCATCTATCAAGAGTATTGGTTTCCAGCCTCTCTCGGTGTGGAGAAGAAGAATGTTGAAATTTTTGGTAATATGACCCCATTTGGGCCCCACCCCTCAGCCCCTGGGGAAGTAACAGGGTCAAAAATGTCATAGTATCTAACTGTCATCTCATGGTTGTAATGCCAATCAAGTTTGAATGATTTCCAGTGGAAAATGAACAAAATATATCCAAAAGTATCATTTTCCTATATAAGCTATAGTAAATTTCACCCACTCCCCAGGGGCAAACATGGAGCTCGAGGGTCATGAAGTTCACAATTTTGATAAAGCACCTCAAGAGCCTTCCATCAATGAACAGTATTGTTTTCCAGCATATCTGGGTCTGGAGAAGATTTGTAAAATTTCTGTCAGTTTGACAACTTTTAGCCCTGCCTCTCAGAGCACCTGGAGATGGGCACCATATAACTCTGAATTTTGGTGCATACTTGATCAAGGAAGGTTCCTGCAAAATTTTATTGAAATCGAATCAGCAGTTTCTGAGAAGAAGCGGAAAATGTGTTGACCAGTTTTAGCCCCGCCCCTCAGGGCCCCTGGGGGTGGGAATCATATAATTCACAATTTTGGTGCATATTTGACCAAGGAAGATTCCTGCGAAATTCTATTGAAATTGGATCAGCGGTTTCTGAGTAGAAGTTGAAAATGTACTTTTGTAAATTGTTTACAGACACACAAGGGGCGACGCACAAGGGGCGACGCACAACAGATGACGAACAAAAGGCGAATAGAATAGGACACTTTGAGACTTCGTCTCAGGTGACCTATAAAGGTAAACATCTGACAACCTTTTGTTACAGCTTGGCCGTTTTTTTCGGCAGGCCTGTTTTGGTCACGGACTGTTTCCTCTGGGAATGTTCCAAGGAATATTTACTAGTCCCCAAAGAGTACATTAGCCACTTTCTTTGGGGACTATAGACCACTGACACTGGCATGTACTGACTGGTTTGTGTTGGGAAGACTGATTGTTTCCTGAGGAACATACTGCCCGGCTCCTGCAGCGTATAAAAGCAAGCTCCTTTTGGTAACACTGTTCCATGCGGGATATACAGAGGAGTTCCTGTGGGACCTACTGGCAGGTTCCAATGGGGTAAACTGACAGCTTCTTACAGGTAATATTGTCTGGTTTTAGAATTTTGGTTCGCTGTCTGTGTCTGGTGAGATAAACCGCCAAACTCTGGTGGGGAATAACAGTCTAGTTCCTGTGGGATGTACTGACACATTTGGGTAGAGCATACTGACTTCTTTTTGTATGACATACTGACTGGTTAGTATCGAGTACAGTTCATGAGGGATATACAGGCCAGTAGGGCATACATCTTGTGGGATATGCTGACCATTTCCTGTTGGGCATACTGACTACTTCTTGTATGTTTATGCTGGCTGGTTCCTGTAATGGCATACTGACTGGTTCCTTGGGGTATGCTGATTCGTTTCTGTGGGGTATGCTGACTGATTCCTGTGGGGAATACTGACCAGTTACTATGGGGAGGACTGGCGAATGTTCTTATGGGGTATTCAAGGCAGCACCTTGCAAGACATACTGACCAGTTCCTGCAGTGCATATGGACTGATTCCTATTGGGCAGGTTTCTTCAACCTTATTCAGAAATGGCTGGTGTAGGTGTAGTCTTTCATTCCAGCCATGCAATTACACACTTAATACAAATAGAAGCAGAAGAAGAAGTAAGCCTGTACGAGCCTAGTGGCCTATCGGGCCGGTGCTTAACCCCGTTTCCATGGCATGAAGCGACTAGGAGTATTGCTACTCCACCTGGATGGGATGCCAGTCCATCGCAGGTACTCCCCCCAGCTCTTAGACAAGTGTCCCTGCCTATTTGCTGGTACCCATTTATACACCTGGGTGGAGTGAGGCGTGAAGTGTTGGAGTAAAGTGTTTTGCCCAAGAACACACCGCGAAGGCCGTGGCCGGGGCTTGAACTCAGGATCTTACGATCTTATGTCAAGCCTACTAGACCACTGCGCTACCACGTCACCCATATACAAATAATAAACCTTGCAAATCTTTGCCTAAGACCTTGATTGGTGAAATCAGGTGTGTAACTGGTTCTAATAAAAGTCTACACCCACTCTGGCCCTTTCTGGATAAAGCTGAATGCCCTAGCTGTAGGCTATACTGACATATCCTTCAGCAGAATACTGGCTGGATCCTGTGGAGTATTCTGACCAGCTCTTGTGGGGTAAACTGACTGGAACCTGTTAGGCATACTGGCCATTTTCTGTGGGGTAAACTGGCTCTTGCCGGTGGAGCCCACTGAACAGTTACTGTGGGGTATACTGGAATTATCTTGTGGGTTATACTGACCAGTTCCTGTGGGGTATCCTGGCTTGGATTTAGCACCTCCAACTCCACCCCCAGGGAGTCCTCCTCCACCACCAAACCCACCATAGCCTGCAAAACATGAAGGTCACAGTTCATTCAAAACCCTACAAAAAGTGCTACACACAACGTTGTGATGGCTCTCTAACATACCATAGGGTAGCTTGCCGCCAGCATAAGGTGAGCCAAACCCACCTGAGGGAGAGCACAAACAAGCAATGTCAGAACAGTGATATGAAAACGTTTTCTGCTCCAAAGATACTTAATCACAGACATGATGCTATACAGTAGTCCGTCATGATGACATGGTTCAGTCATCGTACAGGGGCTTTTTGGCCTCTCCTCCAATCTAAACCCCCGGAACCCTAAGACTGGTTGGAGATCCAATGGCTTCAGTAAGAGAATGAAATTTCTCATTCAAACGCACTGGAGGCACAGCAGGAGGTATGTGTGTGCCAGCAGTGAGGCACAAACCTTTCCTATAAGTAGCTGGATGCCCTGGTTTTAGAAGCTAAAAAAACAGCAGGCCCACTTGTGAACTCTACCTACACACTAACTTCATAACCTGTGGACAAAGTATCTGTCAGCTCTACTTTCAGCTCGAATTCTGCGTCACTCCTAAGTTATAAGGAAATGTTTTCGCGGTCATTTTTTCCATATTGGAAATGCATTAATGGATTTTATAACAAAGATCTGGAAGTAATGCCACGCCAGGTGCCATGTCTCATAAACTTTAACCTTGCCCCCCTGACTGCAAAGTGTGGATGATACTTACAAAAATAATCCAAGCGTCACTGTGGCACTTCCTTTTTATTCTCTGCCAATCAGCATGAGATTTCAAAATGTATAAATAATTCTGCACAGCAAACCAAAGCATTTTGGCCTTAGAACAATAAGGGATGTTTTGGCCACAAAGACCCATAACTCTCAGAGCTCTTGGCAGGGAAGTATGATTGTTGGGCACAGCCTTGCAGTCTGCACTGTATCCCTACAGGACACACCTCAGCAAAAACTGAGCCATTTGATCTTTTCATTTGTACACTCCTCCTGAGACACTCAGTGCAATACTGAGGCCCAAACAACGGGTTCAATGTCCCACCGGTGCTCTGGCAGAAAAGTGCATGAAATAGGATAAAATCCCTTCCCTGGTGCCTGTCTGCACACATCTGGAATCCAGTTTCTTTCCTTTTGGTTCAGATCTTCACTAAGAAGAGAAAAATAACCCCAGCAGAGAGGCAGCTGTGCACACAAGACTGTCCTCAGACTCATCCAGACAGATTCAGACCAAAGGCATGCATCTCTCAACATGTGAGAGTCAAAGATAAGAGTTGTGTTGCAAAAGAAGATCGTTTAATGTGAGAAATACATGTATAGTCTGCATGAACAAATCCCCTCTAATTCAAAATGCTTCTCTGACTTCTAATAATTTTGTGCTTTGCTGATTAGAGCAGATTAAAACAGGTGGTTAAGATCATCACATTCATTATAATTAATTTATAGTGTTATATCATTAAAAAGTGCTCAGTCATTGAAGAAATATGGTCAGTGTTTACAATGCATGATCAGAGGTTAGAGTTCACTCAGTCACACATCACTCACATGAGAGAGTTCAGTCAAAGTGCACAGTGCACTTATTGGGTGTGGTTAGCAAACCCGAAGTATGCCAAGTGTACCTTGCGCTTTAGGAGATTTGAGGGGATAGCCATAAAATACTCCAGGCTGCTGAGGTCCCCCATACCCTCGACCACCTGCAAATATGCCAAAAATCCAAGATAACCATTTCTTGGTTACAACTCATATTACACGGAAAGAAACACCTGACCCCAAATACAGTCAGCATATCAGACACAAACTCTATACCAACTGGTACAGCAGGCTGCCGTAGCTAAGTAACTTTTGCGGGATATAATTTAGACAATTCTGCCCTGCAATGCTGGAGCAACATTGCAATCAACCAATCACAGCCCTCTGACATGATCAGTGTGGTGGTGCTGTACTTCTTTCCAAAATCATTTGCGCTTCTTCAGAAGTCAGCAAAGTTCACCAAATTGAAGTTAGTATAACTTACCAAAATGAAACTTAGTGAGACTAAAAAATTCCTTAGTTTCAAGTGTTAAAGTCATAAATATTCCATTTTTATAGCCGAGCACCTTGGCTAGATTACAGAGTGCACTGATGATGTCAGATAGTTGCGATTGGTTGGTTGATCGTAGTGTTGCTTCAGGATCACAATGTGGGCTGTTCATGTAGGAACATGGCTAAATGAGGTAATGCAGCAAAGCTTCATGGGTAAGTAACCTGAAAACACTGAGCATTAGAGAGCAACTGTAAAAAAGCTGAAGATAGGCCTACTCGCTGGAATCCAGAAAAGCTCTACACGACAGATGTTCAGTGCAGAGATGTTTCACTGAGAAATAAAGTACTAACCAGTGCCTCCAAGACCAAGCTGAGCACCGCTTCCAACTGGACAAGAACAAGAAAGACAGATTAATTTAAGCAAGTAATCACATAATTCACATATTTTATATTTGTAATGGCTATTTTTAATGTCATAAATTGCTTTGTATTTCATAGAATTTGATATCTTCCCAATGACAGATAAATTATACCTCCCTCAGTGCTTCAGTGGCGGTTGGTGCCTGGTCTTTACACCCATAAGCTCTTGATTGGTTGCAGGTGACCTGTCTTTCAAAATTTAAATGACATAAGGTACTGACAACAAGACTCTTACTGGATTTTGGTTTGAGTCCAGCTCCAGTGGCAACTCCAGGAAGAATACCTCGTCCACCAAACCCTGCAAATACCGCACACACCCCATAGGCAGTGTGGAAACTTGTCAGTCACAACAGCAATCTATTCCAAAAACAGAGAACCCCACAGATCCCCCACAGACACACATATACAGGTACTACTCGGAAAATTAGAATATCGTGTAAAAGTCGGTTTATTTTGGCAATTCAACATAAAAGGTAAAACTAATATATTTTATAGACTCATTATATGCAAAGTGAGATATCTCAAGCATTTGTTTGTTGTAATTTTGATGATTATGATTTACAGCTCATTAAAACTTCAAATACAAAAACTCAGAAAATTAGAATATTGTGAATATAACCAATATTGTGTGTGAAACAACACACAGGCGGATGCTGGACATGGGCTTTAAATGTCGAATTCCTGTTGTCAAGCCACTCCTCAACAGCAAGCAATGCCAGAGGCACCTTCGCTGGGCTAAAGAAAAGAAGAACTGGTCTGTTTACAGTGGTCTAAAGTCTTCTTTTCTAATGAGAGCAAATTTTGCATTTCATTTGGCAACAAAGGTCCAAGAGTCTGGAGGAAGACTGGAGAGGCGCATGATGGAAAATGCATGAAGTCCAGTGTGAAGTTTCCCCAGTCTCTGATGACTGGGGGAGCCATGTCAGCTGCTGGTGTTGGTTCCCTGTGCTTTCTCAAGTCCAGAGTAAACGCAGCAGTCTACCAGAACATTTTAGAGCACTTCATGCTTGCTTCAACGAACCAGCTTTATGGGGATGCAGACTTCATCTTCCAGCAGGATTTGGCACCTGTCCACACTGCCAAAAGTACCAAATCCTGGTTCAACAACCACGGGATTACTGTGCTTGATTGGCCCGCAATCTCACCTGACCTGAACCCCATAGAAAATCTATGGGGCATTGTCAAGAGAAAGGTGAACGAAAAGAGACCAAACAATAAAGAAGAGTTCAAGGCCGTGATTGAAGCATGCTGGTCTTCGATAACACCTGAGAAATGCCACAGGCTGGTAGCATTCATGCCATGCCGGATTGAAGCAGTCATTTGTGCTAAAGGGGCCCCAATCAAGTACTAATTACAGATGCAAGATTTTCCTTTCAGAGACCAGACATTTTTGTATTTAAAATCCTTTTTTTTTTATCGATTTCATGTAATATTCTAATTTTCTGAGTTTTTGAATTTGAGGTTTTCTTAAGCTGTAAGTCCTTATCAGCAAAATCAAAACAAATAAATGCTTGAAATATATTGATTTGCATGTTATTTGTCTATATAATATGTAGGTTTCACCTTTTAAGTTGAATTACAGAAATACATGAACTTTTTGAGAATATTCTAATTTTCTGGGTAGTACCTGTATCCCCACAGAACTGGCAATGATTAAAACAGAACTCAACAGAAACTGGCAAATCTTCGGATAGCCCCAAAAGGGAAAAACTGAACCCCTAAATAGGCATAAATATCCTAAAAGAACCCTCACGGAGAAACACAAAAGCTTTACTGAGACACACATATTCCCAAAACAACCCCTCAGAGAAATAAAAAAACTTGCACAGAAATGCACACATCACAGCAGGACCCCAATGAAGAAACAAAGAACCCTACAGAGATACACAGAAAAGCCCTGAGAGACGTACCCTGCCCTGGGACAAGCCCGCCTTGATACAGCCCTGGTACTCCCACACCTACAACCAAACACACAATTGCGGCAAATTACCACCTCTACCACTCCCAGACCTACAACAGAACAGACACATCACAGCAAGTTACAACATAGACCACTCCCACGTCTACACCTACAACACCCCCCACACCTACGCCCAAAAACAACAAGTATTTGTGAAGATGGGCACAATTAATGAACTTTACGACTCAAATGATCCCACAACAGCACTACTGGATGCAAATAAGGTGATTGAGAAGGCCACTGCATATTTTGTCATTCTTCTTAGCATATTTTGGATTTATGTATTGGTTAATTGTCTTGTCGAAACAAAATTTTCTTCCATTTAATGTGTACCAAAACTGCAAGTGATTCAAAACTTGATTCCAAACTTCTGAGCAAGTTGTGTGGCCCAGACATACACACACAGACCTGGCAGCTTTGCAGCTTTTTTGGCGGCCTTTGCAGCCTTCCCAGGAGCAACCCCTGGCAGGCCAGTCTGGGGAATGACAGGTGCTGAAAAAATGGGTACAGAAATAGTAACGCTTGCTTCACATTCTGCTTCCTTTCAAATTCACAGAAAAAAGAGATATTCTACATTTTGGAGAATATTAGTAGTGCTTGCTTCTTATATTTACAAGATTTTTCTTTTAAGAACTGAAATCTCATGATTGTCATTTTTTTGTTTGCAATTAGTGAAATGCTCCTCCAGTTACCTTACTGTCATTTTTTTGTTTGCAATTAGTGGAATGTTCCAGCAGTTATCTTACCTCCACCTCCAGGACCTCCAACACCTGGGCCAACACCAGGCACTGTGAAGCAGGAAAGTTGATTAGAACCACCATAAATGCAACATAGCTAATTACAGCCATCTGAAGCCAAACACTGCCAATCACATTCCTCGCAAACTCAAGGCAGCCAATCACAGCCCTCACAACACAGCACTACCAGTCACAGCCCAACTAATACAAACAACACGTATCATAGCCCTCTAAAACTCATTGACCACTCTTAAATTCTATGCATACCTTGCATTCCAATGCTAAAATGAGGCTTGACAAGGAAAACAAAGAATGGCTGCATCCAGATCACCATTTCACTTTTGGGTCCCACAATGTAACGGGTATACTAGATTGCACGATGATCTTATTTCACATCGTTTTTCCAAAAGTTTGTCTTTGTAGAAGGAAATGATTGAATTGTCTTTGTTATAATGTGATTTCCTTAGCGCATGTTAATTACACAGGCATTGCACTGGCCTGCACACTGTAAGGTGGCGGGCCTTTTTTAGGGAGTCCTGCAGAGTGCGGGCATTCGGGTTTGAGCTTTTTTCGGGCATATGCCACTGTATTGTTCTGGGCTGCACTAAGAGATCACATAAAGAGTTGAATCGAATGAACCTGTGTCTGTCACGTTACTACATTGGCGACGAGGAAGTAACCCGACTATGTGCATGAATGTCGGACTCGGAAAGCACTTTGGATAAGGAAGAATTCGAACTTGTAGCCAGTGAGGAAGACCACAACGAGCTACCGGCTAACAGTGATAGCGCCCAGCCAACGAGAGCAATGGCAGCAACATATGGACGGATTGCAGAATTCAGTCAAGAGACGGATGATTGGAGGCAGTATATTGAGTGTTTAGACTTTTATTTCATAGCCAATGACATAAAAGATAATGTGAAAAAGAGAGCCATATTTCTCAGTGCATGTGGGAGCAGGGTTTATGGGGTGCTACGGGATCTGTGCCAACCAGACTCATCGGCAGCTTTCGAGTTGAAGGACTTGCTTAGTAAACTAAGCGATCACTACACACCCAAGCCAAGTGTGATAGTCCAGCGTTTCAAGTTTCACTCGAAATCCAGGCAAACTGGACAATCGGTATCATCGTTTGTAGCCGAACTATGGAGACTGACAGAGTTCCTTAAGTTCGGCAAAGTGCTGGATGATATGATACGCGACCGTCTCGTGTGCGGAATCAATGATGATGGCATTCAAAAGAGACTGTTGTCGGAGACAAACCTGACGTTGGCAAAAGCAGTGTAGTTAGCAACATCAATGGACACAGCATCCAGGAACGTGACTGAATGACAACAGGGGTTAGTGGATCCAGTGCACAAGATTAAGATACAGCTCAGTGGCGAGCGACCAACTGTGGTGGGTGGATTTTACCGCTGTGGGGGAACGACTCAGAACGCACCTGACTGTAGGTTTATTGAAGCAGTTTGCCACACCTGTCACAAGAGGGGGCACTTAGCCAGCAAATGTCGAAGGGGCCACCAGGATAAACAGAGAGACAATAAAAAGAGCGGTGATAATAGGCCTACTTATTTTCTTGAAGGGAATTCTATTTTTGAAGAAAATACATACCATCTGTTCAATGTAAAGGGGAATAAAGTGAAACCATACGCAGTGAAGGTAGACATAAATGGTCGGGAGGTAGATATGGAAATAGACACTGGGGCTGGTGCAACCTTAGTGAATGAAGAAACATATAAGAGGTTAAGGGGAAGGATGCAACACACAACAGTCAACTTAATAACATATACAGGAGACAAGGTCAATGTTTTAGGGGAAATAAAGCCAGAAGTGAAGTACAATGGCCAGCATAATCAACTACTATTGTTGGTGGTGCGAGGATGTGCACCAAACCTTCTGGGTAGGAACTGGCTCCAGGTCATTAAGCTAGACTGGAGGAAAGTATTTAAGCTAGAGACAGATCAACATGATTTAGACACACTGCTCAGTAACCACAAAGCAGCATTTGAGACAGGGCTGGGCACCTTAGCAGGGGCTACTGTGAAAATATATGTACAGCCTGAGGCAAAGCCCAAGTACTTTAAAGCTCGCCCTCTACCTTATGCACTAAGGGGGAAAGTAGAAAGTAGAACAGTTGCTGGTGCATTTTGATGACAAAAAACCCCTCTGCCTTGCATGTGATGCATCGCCGTACGGGGTTGGAGCAGTGCTACCGCACCAGTACCCTGACGGCTCAGAGAGACCTATAGGCTTTATGTCCCGTTCCTTGACTTCAGCTGAGAGGAGGTATTCACAATTGGAAAAGGAGGCACTGTCCATCATGTTCAGCCTCAAAAAGTTCCATCAGTACTTATATGGACATCACTTCACCATCTTGACTGATCACAAGCCCCTCCTGGGCTTACTGGGTGAAAACAATGGTATTCCAGTGATGGCCGCAGCCCGGATTCAGAGGTGGGCTTTAACACTGGAGGCCTACGACAACACATTGGCCAACAAGGAAGGCTCCAAGCTGTAACGCCACAAGAGGGGGACGTGATCTTGCTGCTGGAACACATGGACAGCACCCCAGTTGACGTGACCCAGATCCGCACCTGGACGAGACAGGATCCCATCCTGTCGTGGGTGCATCACTGGCCACTCCAAGGATGGCTGAGCTGGGTGAGGGACCCAGAATTGCAGCCTTACTATAGGCGGAAGCACGAACTGAGTGTGGAGGGAGGGTGTGTCCTGTGGGGGACCAGGGTTATCATCCCGCCCCAGGGGCGACACAGAATGATGAAAGAACTCCATGAGGCACACCCTGGGGCATCACAAATGAAAGCGTTGGCCCGCAGCTTCATGTGGTGGCCAGTGTAATGTGAATATAGGCCACTGGATGGCAGTATTTGCCTTTTTTTTGTTAAGCCCAGACTGGAGCTAGGTTTGGACATGTTCTGGGCATGTCTGAAACAAGTCCCAGAGAAAACAAAAGAAAAGTCTAAAAGGTGGGAGGGGTTTGCAAAAGAGTATATAAGGACGGAGAATTGAGACAGCAAAGTAGTAGGAGAAATTGCAAGGAGAAGGATACATGTGACCAGACCTGTCATTCTGTTTAAGACCTGTGAAGCTTTTAGTGGATTTTTGCCTGTGTTAGAGCATTTTCCTCACCCAGGACATCACCAAAGAACCCAACCAAAAAAAAGGACTGTAAATATTTCTGATTTTCTTATTTATCAATATTGGTCATTAGTTGTAGATAGAAGATTAGTTAGTTGTAAGTTGTTTAATTAAATGTGTTTTAGTTTTAAAATTTTTGTCTGTCATCCTTTGCTGTCGTTAATGTCATAACAAATTTGGGCCATAACACCAGGCATGGATGTCGACTTGGAGGAAGCTGTAAGGAAGCGCCACACCTGTCAAGAGAACCAGCCCACACCAGCTGCAGTGCCGCTACATCTCTGGGAGTGACCCAGCCAGCCGGGGATGAGAGTGCACATAGACTTTTGTGGCCCAGTGATGGGAAAGATGTTCCTGATCACCATCGATGCACACTCAACGTGGATTGAGGCTCATTCCATGACCTCATTAGCTGCAACCATAGAGAAGCTTCGCAGCAAATTTGCGGAGCACGGGATTCCAGCCATTCTCGTCAGTGACAATGGACCTAGTCTAGTCAGCACAGAGTTCGAGTGGTTCCTGAATAAGAACGAAATCAAGCATGTTACTTCAGCGCCTTATCATCCAGCCTCAAATGGGCTCGCAGAAAGAGCAGTTCGAGTCTTCAAAGAGGGGATGAAGAAAATTGGGGAGGGCAGCGTGGAAACAAAAGTGTCACGATTCCTCCTGAAATACAGGACAACTCCTCAGACGACAGGAGAGACACCAGCGGAGCTCCTTATGAACAGGCGACTGAGAACCCACCTGGACTTAGTGCGCCCATCGCTTGCTGAAAGAGTCAGAAAAAACCAAGGTTAACAGAAGCAGCAACATGATGTCCACGCGCGAGACAGAGACCGGGAGCTCACACAGGCAGTGGCGGTGTATGTAAGGGGCTACCAAGCCTCTGGTGAGAAATTGATTCCAGGAATTCTGATAGAGAAAACAAAACTGAACCAGTGTCATGGAAAGTGAGAACACAGGATGGACAGATAGTGAGGCGGCACAACGACCAGATTCGCCCATGCCGAGACAACCACGGCCCATCAAATGCTTCACCGCCACGGACAGAGGCACAGGAGGTCTGGGGGCCATCATCATACAACAATATTGTGAGACCGGCTGAAGCACCGGCCGAGCCTCAAGACGCTGAGGCGCCACAGCCTGTGTTGGTCCAAGAAAGACAGTACCCAGTGAGAGACCGCCAGGCTCCAGCTTATCTGCAGGACTTTGTTTGGGCAGGAGGAGAATAGAAGAAGCTGTTAGACTGTTATGTTGGACTGTTGGCCATTAGTTCTGTTATAAAGGCTTGATTATGGGTTGGGTGATGTAGTTGGGATGTGGTGTGATTTTCGTTGGGGCCTGAATAGTAATTTCTAGTATATATTAGCACTGAGCTAACGCCATCACTCTGCTCACTTAGAGTCAGCCAATTTTGTACGAGCAATGGTGTGTATTAATCACTTTTACGTCGTGAGTTGGGCAATGGGAAAGTACTACAGTTATGTGAGAGCGAAAAATATGGCACAAGTGGCTAATCACGGTTTTCTTCCGCTGTGAATTGAGTGGCTAGCTTCTGTTGGCTCACTAGCTAACAAATTAATGTTACATAATGGTTATGGAATGGTACTGCTGGCATAGTGCTAAGCCATACCAGTGACGTGCCGTCAGAGGTTAATGGCATTTTAATGGCATAACCTGGGAGTTCATTCCAGTCTTCTTTCATAATCCAATAAACAAAAGATCAAAACGATACACAGCATTACTGAGAAAATTTAGAATTTTTCTAATTAACCTAATGATTAAGATTTCCATCCTTGCTGTCTTGAATCAAAGTGCAAATGTAAATGAATCTTTTTGTCATTATCACCTCTAAATCATTACAGGCTACATAGTATATATAGGCTAGGTCATAAGTGTCTGGTAAAAAAAAAAAAAAAAGAGGAAAAAATGGATTGATTGTCAATCAGGCGTAGTACGTGGAAACAGGTTGACAAAATCCAGCAATAAAAGATGAAGTCACTGCCTCCCCTGACCCCACATCTCTGAGCCATATCAACTTAACCAAAGTTTAACTTGTCATTTAATTTGGCTAAATATTAACAGCAGGACTTAACTTGGGGCAATTTTTTTCTCACGCTCTCAGACAATGAAATTTTCGCAAAAGTGGTATGTACCCAGGGTAATATCAAAAATGTCATGAGTTGGGCTATGGCAAAAGTACTATACTTGTGTGATGAAGAAAAATCTGGAACAAATGCCAAATCACGGATTTCTTCACGGGCAAGCCATGCACATCATGTAAACAAAGACTGTGATCCAGTAACGTGTCTCAAGCCTCGCTTTGCGCAAAAATGAATATTCATGACCTGAATATTAAGAGTGGTCAATTGATGGCAATCACTGCCCTCAGAGTAGAGCAGTCATATTGAATTTCTACAAAAAAATGTACAGAAGGTATAGCAGGAAGTCTGTTACCTGTACCTGTGCCACCTGGGATAACTCCTCCTCCAGAGCCTGGAACAAAAAAAAAAAAAAACCATCAACAGCTCAATACACACAAACATATACACACACTCAAGCACAAAATAACCGAAAGCACTCCAATACAAACACACAAAAACACAAACATATTCAGACAGAAAAACCTCCAACTCTAATGCACACTCTATGTACACACACATGCTAATCTTAGGACAATAAAAGATGTTTGGCCACAAAGACACAAAAAAAAACTTCACAATCACACGTATAGAAAAACTTGAGAATTTTCACTGAAACATACAGAAACACACATACACACACACACACACACAAATACAAACACCTGTCTTCGGAGGTTTCAGTCCTGCTTGAGGAAAGACTCCAGCCAGACCTCCATGGCCTCCATACCAGTATCCCCCTACATGTAACAAACAGGCAAAGTCAGGAGAGTGAGAAAGAACAGCAGGAAATTGACAGGTGAGTGAAAGAGGAACAGGAAGGTGGGGTCAGGTGAGTTAAAGAGGGACAGCAGGGCCAGGAAAAGTGAGACGGGAGCAGAAAGGTCAGGTGAGTGACAGAGGAACAGCAGTATCAGGTGAGTGGGAGAGGAACAGCAGTGTCAGGTGAGTGGGAGAGGAACAGGAGTGTCAGGTAAGTGAGAGGAATAGCAAAGTCAGGAGAGTGAGAGATGAACAGGAGTGTCAGGTGAGTGGGAGTGTGAGGTTATAGGAAAGGAACCACAAGCGAGAACCAGTAAAATACAAAAAGGAGGCCTTATTTCTGAAGGGGGAAAACCCCCAATAGACCAGGCAACAGTACAGAGTCCACAATCCAAAATCACAATCCAATGGGTGAAATCCAGAATCATAACCAGGGCACCAATCACAAAAATCAAAGTCGGACAGAAAGGGTTCAGCAAACATGAAGACGGTGAAGGACAGGGAGTAGGCAAAAACACTAAATCCAAGACAGTCCAGTCAGAAAGATAATCACAATGAGAACAGGGCAAATTGAATGTGGCACAAGTAAACATGAGAGAACGATCTGACAAGGCAGTGCTGTGAAAAGACACCTAATATACATTTCAGGGAGGTCACATGATAACAGAACACAGGTGCAAGCAGTCAGACTGATTACAAGGGAGTAACACATTAGGGAGAACCTGATCACATGAAATTAGCAGAAGCCAAAACGCGGACTGGGATCACGGGACAAACCAATAGACAATGACACAGCTCCAGTCAAAACGTTCTACCGTGTATAGAAACAAAGAGAAAGGAAAGCCTAAGAAGGTGTGGAGATTCCACTGAAATGCAGCAGCGAAGATTAGGGAGAGAAGGGGCGGAGATTAGAATAGGGCGAGTGCTGAGAGCTTGTTAATCAATTAGTAAGTGCAGCTATACAATCGGGAGTGCTCGTTAGTAAGTAAGTCTTATATACAATGTTAGTCTTGATTAGTAAATTAACAAAAACAACAAACTGTTAGTATGTGTTAGTAATATAGAAAAAGCAAGGAGAAGGAAGTAAACAAGGTCGGGAAGGACAATTGAAACCCAGAAACCATTAAATCACCCAAAGGAGTGGCACGCATTACTGGGGCTGTGAGCAAAGACAAGACCAAAGACTAGACAGGGGGAGACAATGTGCAATGCATGGGAAATTCAAAACATGGACCAGAATAGAACTATGGTGATAAGTAAAACATGGAAAACCAAAAAAAAGACAATGTATGAATAAAAAGCAACTAAATCACAATACACATTTCTAAAGAACAGTCAGACTAGACAAGGATCAAAATACACATATGGCAATAAGGGCAAAGACATGGCAAGGCAGAACCAGAATCACAACAGGGAGCGGAACAGCAGAGTCAGGTGAGTGGGAAAAAAATAGCAGTGTCAGGTGAATGGGAGAGGAACAGCAGGATCAGGTGAGTGAAGAAGGAACAGCAATGTTAGGTGAGTGGGAGAGGAACAGCAGTGTCAGGTGAGTGGGAGAGAAACTGCACTGTCAGGTGAGTGAGAGAGGAACAGCAGTGTCAGGTAAGGAGCAGAGGAACAGCAGTGTCATGTCAGTGGTAGAGGAACAGAATTGTCCGGTGAGTGATAGAGGAACAGCGGTGTCATGTGATTGAGAGAGGAGCAGTAGTGTAAGGTGAGTGAGAGAGGAACAGCAGTGTCAGGTGAGTGGGAGAGGAACAGCAGTGTCAGGTGAGTCAGAGAAGAACAGCTGTGTCGTGTGAGTGACAGAGGAACAGCAGTGTCAGGTGAGTGGGAGAGGAACAGCAGTGTCAGGTGAGTAAGAGAGGAACAGCAGTGTCAGCTGAGTGGGAGAGGAACAGCAGAGTCAGGTGAGTGAGAGAGGAACTACAGTTTCAGGTGATTGGAAGATGAACAGCAGTGTCAGACGAGTGAGAAAGGAACAGCAATGTCAGGTGAGTGGTAGATGAACCGGATTGTCAGGTGAGTGGGAGCAGAACAGCAGTGTCACGTGACTGAGAGAGGAACATCAGTGTCACGTGATTGAGAGAGGAACATCAGTGTCAGGTGAGTGAGAGAGGACCAGCAGTGTCAGGTGAGTGAGAGAGGAACATCAGTGTCACGTGATTGAGAGAGGAACATCAGTGTCAGATGAGTGAGAGAGGACCAGCAGTGCCAGGTGAGTGAGAGAGGAACATCAGTGTCAGGTGAGTGAGAGAGGACCAGCAGTGTCAGGTGAGTGAGAGAGGAACATCAGTGTCAGGTGAGTGAGAGAGGAACAGCAGTGTCAGGTGAGTGAGAGAGGAACATCAGTGTCAGGTGAGTGAGAGAGGAACATCAGTGTCAGGTGAGTGAGGGACGACCAGCAGTGTCAGGTGAGTGAGTGAGGAACAGAATTGTCAGCTGAGTGGGAGAGGACCAGCAGTGTTAGGTGAGTGGGAGAGGAACAGGAGGGTCAGATGAGTGGGAGAGGACCAGCAGTGTCAGGTGAGTAGGAGAGGAACAGCAGGGCCAGGTGAGTGGGAGAGGAACAGCAGTGTCAGGTGAGTGAGAGAGGACCAGTAGTGTCAGCTGAGAGAGAGAGGACCAGCAGTGTTAGGTGAGTGGGAGAGGAACAGGAGGGTCAGATGAGTGGGAGAGGAACAGCAGTGTCAGGTGAGTAGGAGAGGAACAGCAGGGTCAGGTGAGTGGGAGAGGAACAGCAGTGTCAGGTGAGTGAGAGAGGACCAGTAGTGTCAGCTGAGTGAGAGAGGACCAGCAGTGTTAGGTGAGTGGGAGAGGAACAGGAGGGTCAGATGAGTGGGAGAGGAACAGCAGTGTCAGGTGAGTAGGAGAGGAACAGCAGGGTCAGGTGAGTGGGAGAGGAACAGCAGGGTCAGGTGAGTGGGAGAGGAACAGCAGTATCAGGTGAGTGACAGAGGAACAGCAGTGTCAGGTGAGTGAGAGAGGACCAGCAGTGTCAGGTGAGTGAGAGAGGAACATCAGTGTCACGTGATTGAGAGAGGAACATCAGTGTCAGGTGAGTGGGAGAGGACCAGCAGTGTCAGGTGAGTGGGAGAGGAACATCAGTGTCAGGTGAGTGAGGGAGGAACATCAGTGTCAGGTGAGTGAGGGAGGACCAGCAGTGTCAGGTGAGTGAGAGAGGAACATCAGTGTCAGGTGAGTGGGAGAGGAACATCAGTGTCAGGTGAGTGGATGAGGAATATCAGTGTCAGGTGAGTGAGAGAGGACCAGTAGTGTTAGGTGAGTGGGAGAGGAACAGCAGTGTCAGGTGAGTGGGAGAGGAACAGCAGTGTCAGGTGAGTGAGAGAGGAACAGCAGGGTCAGGTGAGTGGGAGAGGAACAGCAGTGTCAGGTGAGTGAGAGAGGACCAGTAGTGTCAGCTGAGTGAGAGAGGAACAGCAGGGTCAGATGAGGGGGAGAGGAGCAGCAGTGTCAGGTGAGTAGGAGAGGAACAGCAGGGTCAGGTGAGTGAGAGAGGAACAGCAGGGTCAGATGAGTGGGAGAGGAACAGCAGTGTCAGGTGAGTAGGAGAGGAACAGCAGGGTCAGGTGAGTGAGAGAGGAACAGCAGGGTCAGATGAGTGGGAGAGGAACAGCAGTGTCAGGTGAGTGAGAGAGGAACAGCAGGGTCAGATGAGTGGGAGAGGAACAGCAGTGTCAGGTGAGTAGGAGAGGAACAGCAGGGTCAGGTGAGTGGGAGAGGAACAGCAGGGTCAGGTGAGTGGGAGAGGAACAGCAGTATCAGGTGAGTGACAGAGGAACAGCAGTGTCAGGTGAGTGAGAGAGGACCAGTAGTGTCAGCTGAGTGAGAGAGGACCAGCAGTGTTAGGTGAGTGGGAGAGGAACAGGAGGGTCAGATGAGTGGGAGAGGAACAGCAGTGTCAGGTGAGTGGGAGAGAACCAGCAGTGTCAGGTGATTGAGAGAGGAACATCAGTGTCAGGTGAGTGAGAGATGAACATCAGTATCAGGTGAGTGACAGAGGAACAGCAGTGTCAGGTGAGTGGGAGAGAACCAGCAGGGTCAGGTGAGTGGGAGAGGAACAGCAGGGTCAGGTGAGTGGGAGAGGAACAGCAGTGTCAGGTGAGTGGGAGAGAACCAGCAGTGTCAGGTGATTGAGAGAGGAACATCAGTGTCAGGTGAGTGAGAGATGAACATCAGTGTCAGGTGAGTGAGAGAGGAACATCAGTGTCAGGTGAGTGAGAGAGGAACATCAGTGTCAGGTGATTGAGAGATGAACATCAGTGTCAGGTGAGTGAGAGAGGAACATCAGTGTCAGGTGATTGAGAGAGGAACATCAGTGTCAGGTGATTGAGAGATGAACATCAGTGTCAGGTGAGTGAGAGAGGAACAGCAGTGTCAGGTGAGTGGGAGAGGAACATCAGTGTCATGTTAGTGAGAGAGGAACAGCAGTGTCAGGTGAGTGAGAGAGGAACAGCAGTGTCAGGTGAGTGAGGGAGGACCAGCAGTGTCAGGTGAGTGAGAGAGGAACAGCAGTGTCAGGTGAGTGAGAGAGGACCAGCAGTGTCAGGTGAGTGAGACAATCAATCTGTTGTAAACAAAAGACATAAAAGATGTAACGCACACCTGAGCAGATAGGATGCAGTGATCAGAAAACGGGTTACTGGTATTTATCATGTATACAGGGATATGAATAACTGGGTTTTTCTGTGTCCCATGTAAACATCATATCCCGGTTATGCTCAAAACCGGGATACTAAGTCAATGTGAGCAGTCAATGTGAGCAGAACAGCAGTGTAGGGCCAAATGAGTGAGAAGAATATCAGGGACAGGGGAGTAAAACAGGAACAGCAACGTAAAGCCAGATCAGTGAGAGAGAAACAGCAAGGTGGGGCCAGGTGAGTGAGAGGAAAAGCTGGGTGGGGCACAATACAAGGTCAAGTACACAAAGAACACTTCACTCTATCAGCCTGCAGACGTTGACTGATGCTCACCCAAAGTGCCTCCTCCAGTCCCCAGACCCCCTCCTGCCAGGCCAGCACCCAAATTCCCATAACCTTAGGGAGACAGAGACAGAACAGGACATCAGCCTGAGCAGTGTAGGTGTTAGTGTTCTGTGTCATATGCTCGCTCTCTCTGTCTCTCTGTCTCTCTCTCACAGACACTCACGCACACACGCACACACTCACACACACAAACTCACGCAGACTCTTGGGTTCCTATAACCTTAGGGACAGAACATGATAGCTGTATCATGAGTTTACATGTTAGTGCTTTCTCTCTCACACACACACACACTCCCAGGTCCCCGTAATCAGAGCAGGACATCAGTCTGATGAGTTGTGTTCCTTCACCCTAACTCAAAGATAAATGCTGTCTCATAGACACTCGCGCACACACACACACACACACACACGCACATAAAACTCAGACACACTCAAATTCACACACACTCCCAGGCTCCCATACCCTTACAGAGATGGCAACAGAAGACTATGTCGGCCCGATGAGTTTACATGGTTGTGCTCTGTCTGAGACACACAAAACGCCTGCAAACACACGCCCCCAGGTTTGCATCACCTTACAGAAACAGTGAGGGAGAAGGACGTCAGTTTGTCCAGGTAAATTATCAGCAGAGCTGCATATGAGATGTCGATCTCCAGTATGTCGATCCAGTAAAGAGTCAGCACAGTTTTTCAGTGTGTCTCAGCGTGCAGGTAGTATGGTGTATTTCAGTGTAGAGTACATGTAATTTCAGTGTTTTTTCAGTATTAAGAGCAGCATATTTTTTCAGCACGTCTCAAAGTAGGGCTGGGGCTAGTTAAGTGTATTTCAGAGTGGAGCAAGAGCAACGTTTCTCAGTGTGGAGTTAGCAGTATTTCACGATGGAGTAAACCATGTTTTTTGGTATAGAGAAAATGCGGTGTTTCAGTGTGTCTCAATGTGGGGCTAACACTGTGTATTTCTGTATGGAGTAAGTGCAGTGTGTTTCAGTACATCTCAGCGAGGCAAAAGAACAGTGTGTTTCAGTTTGGATTAACTCAGTGTTTTTCAGTGTCCACAAGTTTCACCAGAATCCCATGGGCGCTGCCATACTTCCGCTGTTCGGTTTGTTTTTCCGGTAGCCTTCATGCCAATGACAGCAACAAACAGAGCCAGCTAGCCCAAACAACAAAAACATGAGAAATGACATCAACAGGATGTTCATCATTGAACCCCTTTCTGCAGATGTAGATGCTCGCGTCTATAGATTTAAGCAGTTAGTTACAGCACTTGACCACGAGATGGCACCCCCGGATCAGCTATTGATTATTCACAAGCAGGCAGAGCTGAAACGCGATTTAGAGTACGGAGTAGTTCCCTCCAATCCCTGTTTTTCATGAGTTGCATGAATTAAACTCCTCAGCTAAGCCTGATGTGCAAACTGGTCAATATGCTTGCCCATAGTATCGATCTGGTAGTTTTAAAAAATTATCACTTGCGACAGAAATAAACTTAGTACTCTGTAGCAACCATTTTAGCTACAGTGAACAACAGTATTCCAATTAGTGGTCAAAAAAATACGTTTTGTGAAGCAAAAAATCCGACATAGTATTGATTCTCTCACATTCTACTGTCAATCACAGTCGTCACACACAAAATATGCGGAGTTCCCTCCCATGGATTAACGCGTATATTCCTCCATTGACAAATTCAGCGCTCCAGTATATCCACCCAAGTACTGTGACGATAGCCAGTCACTCAATTTGCGTAACTCTACAGTTATAGTTCACGCCCTCGTGAAGCTTCCCCGGTAAAGATTTATTGATAGACTTGTTTCTTATCCAATTCCCGAGTGTTTAAACTTTCCTCAATAACTGAAATACATTGATCGGACAATAAGAATGGGATACAAAGCTAAGCGTAAAAGTAAGGTCGGTTGTGTTCTTCGAATGTTGGCCACGGTTGCGCAGCTGAACATGATGCGATATCAAGGAAACAAAGACACCTGAAACCGGCCTGAAGTGTTCAGTTTCATTTACGAGATAAATGTTGTATGGACGCGGTCAATGGGAATTATTCCAAATGAAACAGTACTGGAGGGTTCCTTCTACCTGATACATCTGTCTCTGGAGGAGGGCATCAATGAAGAAAACAGGTTATGCTTCTACTCTGTTTGCATTTTGCTCAATATGGCTTTTTGCTGTAGAATTTATACCGCGTTTAAAGACATCGAATGCCGAGGTTTTCGTTTATCCAAATGCGTGCAGCCGACGCACGTCGGTAGATCCCTCAGTACGTTCATTACACCATTCTATCGAATATGGAGGTATATGTCGTTTGATTTTTCCTGAAAGTGAAATTTCTGTTCTGTTAAAATAAGGTGTATTTCAGAATTCAGACATTACTGAATTAGTGAGTTTTTACCCTTATAAGGTGTAAGGTTATGAGCTCGGATGTGAGAGCGGTTAGCTTTTCGTTGCAGCGTGAATGTTATAGCTGTTTAATCAGCACTTTATTAAATGCTTGAGGGACTTCGAAGAAAAATGGACAATATTGTTACCTTTATTATGGAGAAAAGGCATGTTTTGTGTTTGGAGAGGTCACTGAGGTGACCAATGATGTTCAACTGCACTGATATTGATAAATTCATGCTAAACTCAACCAGAAAATCATTAGTTCATGCTGAATTTCATGCCCCAAAAGTTAAGTCAATTGAGCCAAAGTTTTTCTGTCTGTGAAGCTGCAATCTTGAATTATAAAGCCTTAAATCCGGTAACACCTAAAAAGCCAGATTTGGCTTCTGCGCAAAGGGGTTAAACACTCACTGCTGAACATAAGCTTATCTAATAAAAGCACAATAAAGTCTTTGTAAATATATTTAATCGTTCCGATGTTTGGATAACTGAAGGGAGATTTGGCTAAATGAATAACGCTGCCTTCCACAGAATAGCTGCTGCATGACTTCACGATTTCGCTAATCCGGCAATTCACGAGCAGTCGACTGTCTCCACGACTCCACTTTCCCTCGGCATTACCCAAGCTGTACGTTCAGCTTGAATGATGGGCTCAACAGCTGCCTTCAGAAACAGGAAGTCGCTGTGTTTCTAGAGCAGAACTTTCCCTATTTTGTTACTGTGCATGTAATTATGTGCCTCCATGCTTTTATAGTTTCGCTGTTCTTCACCATCAACGCCTTCGGAAAACACAAGGTAACTAACTGGGGGGTATTCCACAAAGCTGGCTAACTGAGTAAGCCTGGCTTTTTCATAAAGTAAAACCTGGAAACTATTCAAATCTGAAACATAGACTGAAATAAATATAGCTTTCCGGGTTTTACTTTGTGCAAAAGCCAGTCTTACTCAATTAGCCAGCTTTGTGAAATACCCCTCAGGACGCACACCTTGAGTGCAATTGTTATGATTCTGTTCTGTTTGCCATGTTTGTTATGATTCTGTCACGTCTGGATTTTGACCTCTTCCTTGTCTGACCATGCTCTGTAATTTTGTATTGGGATTTAGATGCCTTGGCCATGCTTTGTGTTTTGCATTGTCTGTTTGTTTCCATATTCCATCTTAGCAGTTCTATTCCGGTCCATGTTTTTACTTTTGCCATGCATTGCACTTTGTCTCCCCCTGTCTGGTCTCGTTTCTTGTGATTCCTCGTTCGTCTAGTACTGCGTGTAACATGTTTAGGTGATTTCGTCGTTTTGAGATTTCCAAACATTCCTTCCAATCTCGTTTACTTCCTTTGCCTTGCTTGCGATTTTACTAACCAATACTAACAGTTTGTTGTATTTGTTAAAGCTAATAACCTAGACTAACATTGTATATAATACTAGCTTACTAACGAGCACTTAATCTTCTTTGCTGCGTTTCACTGGATCCTCCACACCTGCTCACTCTGTCCTTTCTCTCATTATCTGTGCACGTTAGAACTCCCTAACCGGAGCCGTATGTTCTGTCTATAGGCTGTCTTGTGATCCCTGTCCGCGTTTTGGCTTTTTCCTATTGCATGTGATTAGGTTCTCCCTCATGTTTGCTCCTTTGTAATTAGTCTGATTTCTTTCACCTGTTTTCTGTTTAGCATGTGACCTCCCGTATGTGTATATTAACAGTCTTCTCACAACAGTTTCTTGTCAGTACGTTTCTTTCAGTTTGCTTGTGCCAAGCTTGTCTTCGCCTTGTACTCTTAGTGATTCTATTCTGACTGGACTGTCCCTGATTACGATTTTTGGCTCTGTTTTGGATTACTGTCAACATCTGTGTTTTGAACCCTTTTCTGTCTGACCATGAGTACTGTGATTGCTGCCCTGGTTTTTTCGACTCGGATTCTGCCCACCTGGTTTGTGATTTTTGGATTGTGGACTTTGTACCACTGCCTTCTGCCCTGCGGGGGTTTCCCCCCTCGCTTAATAAATTACATCTACTGCATTGCTTGGTTCTCGCATCTGGTTCCTGACCGTATCATCACAGCAATCCTACGCCAAGGCAGCACAGTTGTAATCTTGCTGAGTGAACACGACTCTTAAGAAATTCAAGGGTTATCACACAACTGAAGTACTTTTCTCATAGCCCAGCTCATGACATTTTTTTGACAAGACCCTATATTTCACTTTTGCGAAAATCGCATTGGCTGAGAGCGTGGGGGGGAAAGAAATCATTTGGTGTTATATCTCGCTATTTCTAATAAGCCAAACTTAATACCGAGTGGGATGAATCGATATGGCTTGGCGCTGCAGGAGGCTAGTTAAGAGCCACTGACATAACTAAGTTCAAGTTAGCTAGGTAGCATGCGCGCAATACTTTTTCAAAACCAGTATTAGTTTGTCACTCAGTGAGCTAACATTAGCTTGTTACTCAGTTGACTGAATATACATTTAGCGTTGCTCGTTCAGCCACAAGTGCCCGTGACTCAGAGACTGGGTAAGCAGAGCGATGTAGTTAGCCCAGTGCTAACATACATTGGGCGCTTAGGGAAATTACAGTTGTTTTCCATGAAATTACAGTATTTAGATAAACAGAACGAGAAAGTTTTGGAAGTATGACACATATGACACACCCACTACTGTAAGATCCTGAATATCTGCTACATAGGATTTTGCGATGGTTGCTGTGGTGGGCATATCGTTCGACCGATCACCGTCAAAATCAATACAGTCCATCCCTGATGTATTAGCGACCAACCCACAAAATTTCATAGATATCCGTTTAATACTTTTTGAGTTTTCTTGTTCATAAACTTTGGCGTAGCTTAATAATTAACCATATGGGTGTAGCTAACATTAGGCCTTTGTTTCATGTCATCTACGCACTCCGTGAGAAGTGACGGGTGATGCACTGTAACTGAACTGTCCTCATGACTCTTTAAAACATCTGTACTCTGTATCCACCTTCGTTTTGTTTCGATGTGCATTAGCAAAAAGTGGCTTTTACAGCTATACAACCATAAACAAACACATCAACCAGAGGAGAAGAACCGAGAGCCTCAGATGATTTATAGGTAACATCACAAAGTTGTGAAAAAGTTGGATAGAAAAAGCACAGCGCTTGTGTGTCTCAGTATGTACGTAGTAGTTAGCACAGTGCATTTCAGTGAGGAATAAAACTGCAGTGTTTTTCAGTATACAGTAACTGTTGCATGATGCAGTGTGTTTCATATTGGGGCTAGTTGATCCGTATATTTCTGCATGGAGTAAGTACAGTTAGTTTCATTGTGCCTCTGTGTGGCGTTCACTACAGGGCAAGCATAGTGTGTTTTAGTGTGTCTCAGTGCGGATAAAGAATAGTTTTTTTCTTCAGTATGAAATAAGCCAGTGTGTTTCAGTATAAAATAAGCCTAGTGTGTTTCAGTGTCTCAGTGTGGATTTAGCACATTTCAAATTGCAGTCACCACAGAGTGCCCGTGTGCTGCAGTGAGTTTCAGTGGGAGGTTTCAGTGTGTTGCTGTGTGGAGTTACTGCAACACAGTTCATTAGGTTCATTACTTATAATGTTACTCAAACAAAAAGGTATTTAAAATTACGTATATGTTGAACATAAAACTGTGATCATATCAGCCAATTTAGATTATGCAATGGAGAAACATTACATTGAAGCCAATCATGGTTCACTCTCTTCACTCCGATTCGTAGGGATTATATCACCCCTAAGAGGAGGTGACACTCAGTGGAAGTTAGCCCAAAGAAAAATGCTTTGGATTTATTCACTCAAATTGATGACTCTTAGTGGTCTGAATAAAGACTTAAGACTGAATTTTTTTGTAATGGTATGAGTAACATTCCATTTTGTGTCTTTATAATAGCCTTGTTTTATGTGCATCCATAGTTATTTAGTTCCTGAGTGACATTGCAATATATGGTCTAATTGAGTAATGGAATAATTGAACAGGTTGGATTTGCCTAACTGCTTGCAAGTGAGTGCCACTTAGCCACTTAGCAACCAAGTTAGTCAAACTTCCCCCAATGCGCATTCCAATTCTAAACAGTGAGTCAGCCTAACACGTCATGTACCCTAGTGCACTGTGGAAATTATATATTCTGACCATGTTTCATTTGTTGTTAAACTCTGACGAAGGCTGGATTTAGCCAAAAGCCGTTAGCAGTTTTTATGCGTTTGCCTGATAATTAACGGTAAATCTATATTCTGTCTGATTTGTTAAATTTGGATGTCTGACCATTCTCTGTGTTGAGAGTACCACGCTATTTGTTCCTTTTTGTGGTCAGCACTCCCTGTGGCACTCTACCTGTTGTTGCGTCACTTTTCTCCCTTTTTTCAAGCTGAATAGGTTATTTGGCAGCAGGTCAGTAAAATGACTGGGTATAGAAAGAGCATCTTAGAGAGGCTGAGTCTTTCAGAAGTAAAGATGGCAAGGGCTTCACCACTCTGTGACAGATTGTGAATTAGAATTTATAAATACAAGTTCTCAATGTAAAATTGCAAAGAATTGGGGGATTTCATCATCTACAGTACATAATATCATTAAAAGAATCAGAAAGACTAAAGAAATCTCTGCACACAAGGAACAAGGCTGACAACCAATACCGAATGGCCTTGATTTTCAGGCCCTCAGGCAGCATTCCATCAAATACAGACAGGATTCATCAGTGGAAATCACTGCAGAGGCGCAGGAACACTTCAGAAAACCATTTTCAGTGAGCATAGTTCATCGCTGCATCCTGAAACGCAATTTAAAACTCTACAATGTAAAGATAAAACCATACAGTGGGCTCCGAAATTACCAGCACCCCTGACTGGCAATGCATAAACAATACAAAAAAAAACAATATGATTATAGAGATAAGAAATATACCAATATGTGCAAAATATGATTTTGGTTGTTAATAATCATTTAATACTAGAAAAGCACTCAGAGAGCGCAGAACCTCCGCCAGGGGGCAGCAAAGCCAAAAGCACGGCGATTGTAACTCCGGCCCATTGGAAAGACTTGAAGTCTTGAAGTTTGGCGTATATCTCAGCAGTACTTAGGCCTAGATATGCCAAAATTTAATCACCTCTTCCTTGAGTTAATACCCACCTACCCTGAAAATTTCGTCAAAATCCGGCCAGAAGTTTTTGAGTTAAACAAACCAACAAACAAACGGCACCGAAAAACATATACCTCCTGGCGGAGGTTAATAAAGTGAATCTCAACAATATCATTTCTTACTTAGTGCAACCACCTCTGGCAAGGATAACAGCATGGAATCTTTTCCTGTAATTTTTTGACGATGGTAAGGCAAACATGGGGTAATTTTGGACCATTCCTTAAAGCAGATCCTTTCAAGATCCTTCATACTCTTGGGTATCAACTGCCTTCTTCAACTCATCCCACAGGTTTTCAGTTGGATTGAGGTCTGGCAACTGGGATTGCCACTGCAGAACAATGATTTTGTTGTCACAGAACCACTTCTGTATAGATCTTGAGGTGTGCTTTGGTCATTGTCTCGTTGGAAAGTCCACCTACGGTCCAGTCCCAGCCTTCTGGCAGAGGCAACCAGATGGTTCAACAAAATATCCTGATACGTGGTAGAATTCATTATGCCCCTGGGCCTCGTGAATTAATAAACACCCAAATAAACGGCCTAGGGCCTTTCTGTGTAGAGTTTGCGTGTTCTCCCTGCGTTCGCGTGGGTTTTTTCCGGGTACTCCAGTTTCCCCCACCCACAAAACATGCAATATAGGAACACTCCTGTACGGCTGTGTGTGAATGTTTGGTGGTGGTCGGAGGGGCTGTAGGCGCGTTCTGGCAGCCACGCTTCCGTCAGTCTGCCCCAGGGCAGCTGTAGCAACAAAAACGTAGTTTACCACCATCAGAGCGTGAATGTGTGAGTGAATGAATAATGTATCCATTGTAAAGCTTCTTTGAGTGTCCAGAAAAGCGCTATATAAGATTGATGCATTATTATTAATAGGGAGGATTGTGAGCTGGCTTGCTAAGGCGGTTATATATCCACTCACTTGGTATCAATGTCCAGGTTACTAGATCTGAGCATGTTTCATGAGATGGTTTGCAGCTGTTAGTTAAGGTTGTGGCAAGTTTATGTATGTGGCATCTTTGTATGAAAATTTTGGAGGCATCTTGCGTAGCATAATTAAAAAAAAAACAGAAAAACACTCATTCCGATAATCTCTGGATACAGTAAAGGCAGTATCTGCACTCAGATTTACAAAAATTTTCACGTGCTCGCATCATATACGTGTCCCTACCAATTCTCACATTACACCTACACCCTTGGTATCAGTAAATACTTAGGGAACTGGAACTTTGTAATTCAGATCTGAATCCAGTTTAAAAAATGCATTGAATACCCATACTTAATCATTAGATGGAACTATTTATTACCAATTATGTGCAATAGTTAACTCAATTCTGACTAAAATGTCAGTTGGAACCCTGTCATTTTTAGGGACGTGCGGTCAGGGTAGGCAATGACTTCTAGATTTGGTCAACCTGGTTCCACATACTATGCCTGATTGTCAATCAATTAATTTGACCTTTTTTCTGGTCAATTAATCCTTTAATGATTAATGTACCTTTATGCTTTGATTCGAGACTGCAAGGAAGTAAATCTTAATAATTAATTTGGAAAAAATCTTAACTCTCTCGGTAATTCCGTTTATTGTTTTGATCTTTTGTTTATTGGATTATGAAAGAATATATGAAGAATAAATAAATAAAATAAACTCCTATTTTTTAAATATGGCATGCGATAAATAAAATATCTGTATTGCAAGAACTCCCTCCTGATACCATCGTGGCTACTTTTGATGCGGAAAGCTTATATACAAACATCTCTCATGAGAGAAGGATTGTGGCACTTGAGTATTATTTACAAGACCGACAGGAAGATATGTGTCCTCCAAGTGCTTCAATTTGTGATTTAGCATCGTTGATTCTTAAATTCTATTTCTTTTCTTTCCACCAGGGAGAGCATTTCTTGCAAGTCAAAGGTACAAGTATGGGGAGTAATTCTGCTCCTACTTATGCCAATCTTTATGCAGGTTATGTTGAGCAACTGTTTATCTTTAATGAAAACAGAAATCCCTTTTATCACAATATAATTAAATATTTCAGGTATCTTGAAGATATCCTATGTATTTTTAAAGGGTCTCAAATTCAGTTTACAGATTTCTTCACTTATCTTAATTCCATGAGCCTTGATTTGAAGTTTTCAGTTGAGTCTGATCCTAAATGTGAGCATTTCCTTGATATGTGGGTCAAATTAGAAGGTGGAAAACTTCTTACCTCTCTTTATAAGAGGGAAACTGATTGTAACTTGTTTCTTTTGGCTAGTAGTTCTCATCCTAAAGCACTCATACAGGGCCTACCTAAGAGCCAATTTTTTAGACTTAGACGTATTTGCAACTCAATTGAGGACTTTGTTGTGAGTGCCCCTGATATGAAACAATGTTTCTTGGCCAGGGGCTACTCCCCTGAGAGTATTAATGAGGCCTACAATACTGCACTGTCTACACCACACTCTGAACTATTAAAGAAGAGTGTTAAAAGGGATCAGAAGCTTTCCGTTTCATTTGTTACCTCTTATACTCCAAAAGCTTATGTAATTAAAATTATCATTATGAAATATTGGCATTTAATTTCCAATGATCCTTCATTGAACGATAAATTTAAAGATCCACCTTTATTTGTGTATGGACGGGGCCCTAATTACCTGTAATTAAGTAAGTAAGTAAATAATTACTCTGTAATAGGGTGGTTAGGGCTAGTATCCAAACGGCTCCAAGTCAGACCCTCTTGGCACTTTTGAAAAATGGCAATTATCCATGCGGCAATTGTGCCCAATGTAATAAAACTCATAAATCTTTTGATTTTAAACATTCCAGATCTGGTAAAAGTTATTTGGTTGTGGGTTTCATTACATGTAACACTAAAAATGTGATTTACATATTAAAATGTCCTTGTGATATGGTGTATGTTGGTAAAACCACACGGAGTTTAGCAGAGGATCAGTGAACATAAAAGTTCCATTAGACGTGCTGATCCTAATTTTCCAGTTGCCAATCATTTTAATGCTCTTTCTCATCCCATCTCTTCCCTTTGTTTTCAGGGAATAGAACATGTACAGTTGCCAAGAGGTGGAGACATCAATAAAAGATTGGGTCAAAAATAACTTTTTTGGATACACACATTAGATTCTTTATACCCTAAGGGGTTATATGTTGATTTTCATATGAGTGTTATGTTATAATATGGATTTCTATGAATTTGCTTGAGGTCTTTATTTGATGATGGTGGAGATTTTGCATTTTATGATGGTTTTCCTGATGTTTGTGCAATTTCTTTACCTGTTTAAGATTTTGTCTTGTACATGCATAACTTTTTTTTGTTTTTTCCTGGTTTAGTTGTTAGTGTTTCGCTCATGTGGTAAATCTTTGTTTTCTCCTTCTGATAGTGGTATCCATTACAGTGCAGAGAAGACACCACTATGCTTTTCTCCATCTGAGCAGGATTGGTCCAGCACAGCTGTCACTGATTCATTGATTGGCTGTTGAAACACATAAGATTGTTCATTGAACTCAAGTGTTGATCGTTACCCTGATGAAGGTCCTTTGACCGAAAGCTTGGTGTATTAAAGAGACTTGCATTGATCTATGTGTGCAGATATTCTTTTTTACTAGTTGTTATTTGGTTATCTAGCACCTTGGCAATTTTTTTTTGGTCGTGAGTGCGGTGATTTGCTCTCAGTTAAAAATGGCATTAAAAACTATGTGTTTTAGGGGGGAAATATTATCGTAAACATAATGACTACACATTGAATGCCGCATAAGAATGGTTTCAATATTTGTTAATAGCATTGTGTTAGCTTCCTTTTAAGCAAATACGAACAAACTTGCTGTCTTGTGAGCATTCTAAGTTTGATGCACTGAGCAATTATATCGTGGATGGAACTGGCACACCATTCTGCCGTTTAGTCTTGTAAATTAATTAATCAATCCTCAGATTGCTAATGAAGCAAAATAATAGAGTTATCATTTGTTTAATGGTGAGGATTCTGCCTCCCCTAACTCACCTCCAATCGCATGGCACTGGTAATTTTAAGGTCACAAGATGTTTTTCATTAAATATTACAATTTCTCAGATTAAACATCTGATATGCATCTTGGTACTATTTTCAATTAAGCGTCGAGTTTAAATCATTTGCTTATTCATATTTTTCACAGCATTTCAACTTTTTTGGAAATAGGATAGCAACAACAGCCGAGGCCTCATGTTGTATCAGAAACATAAAAACACATGGTACTGTTTACATATTTACAAAATACAAAATCTGCACTATCATGATAAACTTCTTAAGCCCTGAGCCTTTGGCTCAAAAATTACATGTCCAAAATAAAGTGAGTATAACTCTGCAACTACATGGTCCATTTGAATAACCTTGGAATCATCATAAAAGCAACACCGTGGGGATTTTTTTCTTCGTGTAAAAATCAGTATATAAGTCACAGAGTCAGCATAAATAAAGATGGAATATAGCATACATGAAAGATCTAATTTTCACCTATCAAAATTTTACTTTTATCCCTTTTGAAATTATTTAGTTTCAGTCTGAAACCTCAAAAAAATTACAGCACAGAATCTCAACTTTAACTTAGTTTATTCTAATCAAGTAACTCAGAAGAGAATTATAGAGGTTTCAGTTCAGGAATGTCCAGATCTCCAAACTGGCCATTTTGGCACCTTTTTGAGCATTGTGCGCCCTTGGAGATTTACCAAACCATTAAAACAAATTTAATTTCACTTATATGTCACAACAGGAATACATTCCATCTAATCAGAATCATTTTTAAATTTTTAAATTATTTTTTTGCCACCAGCCCTGTATACATTTTCCCATTCAAAGAAAATACATACAAAAGAATTGAAGTTTAACTCCGCTGGAGCAGATTTATTTTCAATAACACAAGCAAATAACAAAACAATAAATATAAAGATGAGGGGAAAATGGTAAAAAGTAAAAACAAAAGACACTCCAGCAATTATTTATACAAGAACTATGTTTCTGCTACAAAAATACAATGCAACTTCAGTACGGATTGACCTCAAGTCACTCAGGCCAGTGTGCAGCATCTTAGCCACTTAGCAACCAAGTTAGTCAAACTTCCCCCAATGCACATTCCAATTCTAAACTGTGAGTCAGCCTAACATGTCATGTAGCCTGGTTTTGCTCTTGCATAGCAGCGCTCTCATTAACACTTGCAAATAATGGCGCAAGGATTCTCAGTCAGAAGCAACTGAGAAGACTACTTTGAAAATGACTGTTGAATACTTTGTGGACAATTGTAGTGATGAAGCAACTGGTTTTGCAACTTAATTGCTGCATTCGTTCCTGTGCACTTTGAGTACACGTGTGTGCTGGCGCATAGACACCCAATTAGATGCTCTGGGAATGCAAGGCTCTATCTCAGGCTAGGATTGTGCTATTACAGTGGATAAGGGCTCGTTGAAAATGTCAGAGCCCATAGAATCAAATGGTCACCCCCAAAGTCAAATTCACAGCATCACACTCCAATCACGGAGAAGAAAATACATGTGTGCAAGGGGAATGATCAGGACCTGACCCGATTGAAAGCGGTGCCATGGAAAAAAAAACAAGCATGGGGACTGGAAGATGTACTTTTAATTTAACAGACACAAATTTACCCTCGAACACAGTTTTTCATCACAAAATATCAAAGGTAAAAAAATTTTGCTCAGCACTGTAGAATGTGATGTGCGCCTCTGCTGTTCTTTGAGTGTGGTGTCGGTTTAAAATGACAAGGCTTATATTGTTGGATCCTGTGGACTTTCCTCTTTTCTTTGATGTATCATTTGAATGCCTTGCACAAATTTAGTAGAAACACTAGCAATCGAGTGCTGATATCATTTTATCCTATCTTTTGCTGCATGCTTATTTACTTCCCTGGTGCTTGAATTGTGTTCCGTTGAGATAGAAATGAGATAAAAATGGTCAAAATTAGTTTTTCGCTGAGTTTCTACCCGTTTCTACCTGGTACGGGGGGCGTTTGGGCTTAAGAGGTTGACTCCACAGTAAAGGTCATGTTTGCCACGAATTCCAATGACAGTGCTGAGCCTTCTCAATACTTCTTCTGTGTTTGCAGCAGATACTACCGGAGGTGATGTAAACAATCAAAACATGGGGGAAAGTAGGAGCAGTGTATCCACCATTAATAAAGCAGCTGTTGCGGTTTAAACCAGAATGAACACTTCACTGTGGCGATGGCAGAGAGATAGAGAGAAACAGCACTTGAGGGAGGGTGAATTTGCTTTGCTCTCTTGGTTTCAATTGGTGAGAGGGCACTCTACTATAAGCAGGTTAGGTGCTGGAGAATCATATTCACAGAACAGATTGATGGCCGAAATAACCTGCAGGACCATCACATTTTAGACTCACAGACCTCAGCAAGGCCGCATATCATTCTGCACAGTTGCTGTATTTTAATTTAAACTCATATCCAGCAGCAGGTAAGAATACAATAGTAATCCATTTCAAATTTATCCAGCAGTTTACTGAGCTCCAGCCCTGCAATGAGGGTATTAAAAGCAGCAGGCAAAGAGAGTCAAGGGTTCCAAAGTTTAAATTCCGAACTGAGAATTCCTTGGCTTGCCCCGTCCGAGCTGAAGCCAGCAGACTGCTGGAGAATTGAGGAATCTGATCGTGTGGAATGCCTGTGAGTACTGCACAGAAGATGTGTGCCAGGCATGTTTAACAATCTTAATTTATTTGGCCATCGGGATCATTTACACTCATAACGTTTCACGCCAGACCTTTTAAACAGCCTTCATTTCCCTGGCCATCAAGATAATTTACACATCACAATACTGAAGTCCAATTAAAGCATTCAATGGAGTGAACCTTTGAACTCCCCAAAAGAAGACATGAAGGGAATGGAGAAACAACAGCAGCAAAAGTCTGCTTTCTCTGGGATGAACAGTTATATGCTAAGATTGTGTCCAGTATACCGAGCCAGTTGCTTGGTTGCTTGGCCACTCGTACTGCTCTTTGTGTTATGATGTCAGTCTGAGTGGTACAGTGATGTGGGCATTATGTCAGTAAGAGTGAGAGGATTCATACTTACTAAGTCAGTAAATGTGGGAGGGACGTTCATAATGGAATACTGAGTTGACTTCGTCACTGATACGTTGATATAGCTACTGCCTTTGGAAGTACAGTGGTTCCAATATCACAAGCACTTCTGATGGCAATGCGCAAACAATACAAAAAATATGAACAATGAAGTTATAGAAAAATGGAATATACCTGTAACGGTCCGTCCTAATGAAGAGAAGTGGAGAACTGGACCCAGGCGCAGGATGTAATAAATGAAGGTTTTTTAGAGGCTGCACATCAGTACAACACTAAATGTTGCAGAAAAAAGGAACGGAACAGAGATTCCCATGAATTACCTGCAAGCCTAGAATAAGACTTAACAGAGTAGGTTGAAATCAAAAGGGAATCGAGGTTCCTTAAAATATAATAGTGCGAGTAGTGCACGATAGATTTACATAAAGATGAACGCAAAATGTGCGAGAAATAAGCCTATACAGACTACAAGTCTAACAGGCTCAAGGTTACCAGACTACATGCAGGACAGAGCTCTGTCTTTAACTGTGAGTGAAATGGGTGTGAAATGCTGATTGATTAATTGGGCTGTAATTCAGAGCGCTGATGAGCTGGGCTGCTGCAGGGCTCAAGTAAACCGGCGAGTTGGCGGCTCGGAGGCAAGACCTTACAATATCAACATGTGTGAAATACTTTATCAACGTTTCCAACCAAAATGATAACAATCATTTCATACAAAATTAATTACAACAAAATCAAGGTTTCATAATAATTTGCATCCTTCATTTAGCACTTAGGGCAGCCACCTCTGGCAAGGAAATGAACTTTCAGTCTTTTCCCATCATTTTTGACAAGGTTAAGGCACACATTTGGGGGGATTTTGGACCATTCCTCTGAGCAGATCCTTTCATGATCCTTCATATTCTTGGGTTTGCAGTTATTAACTGTCCTCTTCAACTCAGCCGAAAGGTTTTCAAGTGGATTGAGGTCTGGCGACTGAGATGGCCATTGCAAAACGCTTGTTGTTGTCACAGAACCATTTCTGGATCTTGAGGTATGCTTTGGGTTATTGTTCGCTTGAAAGTCCACCAACAGCCAAGTCCCAGCCTTCTGGCAGAGGCAACCAGACTGTCAGCCAAAATAACCTGATACTTTGTGGAACTGATTATGCCATTAATCTTAACCAGTGCCCCAGGACACTGGAACTTAATACCTACTTTAATATTGGTAGATGTTATTTACAGTAATCTTTAAGGGTGCCATTATTGTGACACCTTGATTTGGATTAAATTGATTTTTAATTAAATCAGGAAATGATTTTGGTTGGTTCCATTGAAACATCAATATTGTACAGAAGTTCTCACGTGTTGTTATGTAGAGATTCTCTGTAAGTATATATTTTTTTAATTTTTTACAGTACTGTTAGTGCATTGCCCTTCAGGGGTGCCAGTAATTTTGGAGCCAACTGTAAGATTCCCATGGAAATTTATTAGGGGGTTTGGGCTCTGACCAGCGTTACTCCAGTAATTTCAGGGCAGGTACGCTCTGAGATTAACCTATGGGGTATGCGGATACAAGTGAGCTCATCAAATTAGTGGTTTATGGTCAAAAATGTAATGTTATTTCACTTTTTGTCCAATTTGTTGTCAGTTGCCGCAAACTACACATCCACAATACAAATGTGCAAATACACTGAACAAAACTATAAAGGCCTCATGTCAAATATTGATGCAACATGGAGTTAACAACTCTAAGTGAGCATATGCTGCCTTTAACTTGTACAATAGGGATATTTCTCTTGATTTGTGTGCCATTTTTTAATCCATCTCTCTGTCAGTGAGCATTTGCTCAGTGATGCAGTGATTTCACTCAGTACATGGGTGTGGCATTTTCAGACGGTGATCAGACAGAATGAGCAGTACCAAGACACTCCTTATACTGGGGACAATAAAAGGTCACCCCAAAATGTCAAATTTTGTCAAAAGTCATCATGCCTCAGATGTGTCAGGTCATGTGGGAACGTGCCATTGGCATGCTGGATGGAGGGATGTCCACCAGAGCAGTTTGCATGCAGTTCCTTGAATTAGAGCAAAATTCAAGTTCTGGACTGGCCTGCGTATTCGCCGGACAGGTCCCCCATGGAGCATCTTTGGGATGTTCTGGATCAACTTGTCCCCAACCGTGTTTCAGTTCCGGACAATGTGCGCCAGCTCCGTGTGGCCCTCCGGGAAGAATCTAATAACATTCCACAGGCCACGATAGACAACCTGATCAACTCCATGTGAAGGAGATGTGTTGCTCTGAGAGACGCAAATGGTGGACACACAAAATATTGAACATTCAATTTCTTCAACCTGACCCCCAATGTGTTCAAAGGATTGTCACTCCTTTGCAGATGCCAATATCAAGATGTAATGGACGGTGATCTGAAGATTAGTCATTAACAAAAATGAATTTTGATTTGCTTCATACATTGCATAACCCTAATATTAATAAAAACTCAAAAATTTGACATGTTGCTTTTATATTTTTGTTCAGTGTAGCTTGAGATAATAATAGTAAATAATAATAATGCAGAAATTTTATATAGCGCTTTCCTGCTTTCTGGGCACTCAAAGACACTTCACAATGGATACATTATTCATTCACTCACAAATTCACACTCTGATGGTAGTAAACTACGTTTTTGTAGCCACAGCTGCCCTGGGGCAGACTGACGGAAGCGTGGCTGCCAGTATGCGCCTACGGACCCTCCGACCACCACCAAACATTCACACACAGCCATACAGTATTCCTATATTGCATGTTTCTGGCCAATCAGGAACCCGTTTCAGCAAATGCAGAGAATTTCTTAGATGGGGAGAACTTCCACTCTCAGAACCTCCCTTTTCATGGGGGGTGCTCACTTGGTTGTCAAGAATGAATGGAGGCATATGGAGCTGTTGCCCCCAAAATCT
The DNA here is from genome assembly GCA_029721435.1 of Gymnothorax reevesii. Classification (NCBI taxonomy): domain Eukaryota; kingdom Metazoa; phylum Chordata; class Actinopteri; order Anguilliformes; family Muraenidae; genus Gymnothorax; species Gymnothorax reevesii. Next base: position 65,569,964 of record CM056574.1, on the reverse strand, counting down.
AACGTTCTTGATGGCAAAAAAGATTTTTTCATAAAGGCCTTTCAATGTAATAAAACAAACATCGGCTAATATCAAGCGCCACTTTACGGCATTTGCAATTTTGATTTTATTCAATTTAGTACAGCAGCTATTTAATCACAGTGGACAACAACAGCCTCTGACAAACCACATCTAAGTTTTTTTTTAAATCTAACCACACTCATATTGTCTGCTGCAGTTATTGTCAAGAAAATACACAAAAGCCAGAACCTTAATTATTATGATTAGAATCATGTAATTGTCAAACGGGAAAATTAGACGTGGGTAATGATACTAGCTAATTGATGACCCCCAGTGCCATTAAGGGAGAGTCACAAAGATTGACTCTTAATTGTTTGACAATACAAAGAAAATATGATTCACTCATACCGATGGGCAATATATTATCCAGTCAGCATACCATGCATGTCTTTGACCTGTGGAAGGAAACCAGAGTGTCCAGCAGTAACCCACACAAATATGAAGGCTCCACGCAAAAAGGCCCAAGACCAGATTTGAACCCACGATATTCTTGCTGGGAGGCAGCAGTGCAACCTACTACACCACCGCGCCGTCCCGTAATTATTCTTAAAGTAATACATTAGCAGAATGCAAGCGTCTATGGACAAATTTGCCTTTTTGTAAGAAAAACAAAAATACAAGTATTTTTTAAAATTTCAATCGATACTATATATCAATGCAACACTTGCAAAAACTAGAATAATTTTTTTTTTTCTGTTAAAGGTGCAATTGCTGACTTTGATAAAATATTTTTTTTTTTTTCACATTTGCTGAAACTGTTATCCTATACTGACAGTAGTACATGAAACAGGTAATCTGTAAAAAAAAAAAAAAAAAGTCACATAGATTTGGCTTCTAGTGCTTCTTATGGCACTGACAGGAATCCACTATGCCAAAACAAAATGAACCAATCACAGGCAGAAGGAGTTTCTAATGCAGTGTCAATCAGTTCCAATTGCCAATGCTCGGTTCCAGGAACAGCTAAAAGCTACAGTTTGTAACTTCTTTTAAAAAAAATGTCATAAGACCCTCACCGCAATCAGTAATTGAAGTGGTCTGAGAGTATATTTGGATCATGGGCGTAAAAATGCGTATGGACGCTATGGACGCGTCCATACCAATATTTTGATGTGTTTAAAATGTCCACCATACCAATTTTGAATGGGGCATTGCACGGCATTCGGGACACGAAAGGTTAAATTTCCCCTCCTTAGTTCCGCCTCTCAAAGACGGCGTGTCATTGGTGGGGACAGCCTTGCTGTCTGTGATTGGCTCCCCTTCCTGTATCCATCATCATGACTGGGTTGTCATTGGTAAGTTGGTAGGCTACGCGGTGAAAATAAAAAATAACAGCGAAATAACAGCGTCTACTGTTGCTGGCTCGGGGAATCATGTCTGACTCCGGCAGGAAAAGAAAAAAGGCGGACATTAGACATTATTTCACCCAGTCAATGGTAAGTTACTCACACAAAATAGTCTTGTAAAAACCAGTTCAGACCGCGACGCATTTTCTCTTCCAAGCGCTCGATTTCATTGTTTTTCCAGTAGCACAGCATAATCCTCAACATGCAGTAGCATAATAACTTCCGTGCTGCCCATTCCCATGCTTGTCGTTTTGGAGGGGGGGTGCGTTGCAGTCTGACACGGATTCTACTGAAACAGATTAATCATGCTAAAAGTCTCTTAGAGCGGAGTGAAATAAGAACAGAAAATCTTTACATAATTTTTAGAATCCGCTCATCTTTAGCCCTATTCGGACGAGAGAACAGAACTTGAGAGGGGTGGATCTTCACGCACGCACTGTTGTGAGTTGTGACAGTTGTCACGTGACCGCCATCTCCACAATGCATGTTGATGCATCTGAAATTCTGAATGCATTTTTACCCCACGTCCCCCCATAAAACTAGTCCCGTCCTAATAGGGCTTTAGATGGAATGGTTGGATGAGTAATAATATAGAAGGACAATGTATTATTAATGCAATAAACAGCCAGCCAGCCAGCATAAAATGTATTATTATTATTATTATTATTATTATTATTATGCAACAAGAGACAAAAATAGGTAGTGTTTCTTGATCATAAATTTTGTTTTACAGCCACAACACAGCAGCTCTGCAGATCAGTCTCCATCAGGCAGACAGGTATATTTCATGTGGAAATTAAGCGACACACTGTATTGCTGATTGATGAGGCTGTATTTTGACTAGGTTAAGTCATGACATAGGGAGGCATGGGAGGCAAATTATGTCCCCACCAATGTCAATACCATTATTACGCCCTTGATTTGGATCCATGTATATTGGACATGGACAGTAAAAATCCATAAACTTGAAATTTATCCATCCTCAATTGTGTGCAAATACATAAATGTCATTGCCAAAATTACTAGCAGGTAAAAAGACTAATGAAACTAGCAGAAAGCAGTCAACCAAGAGAGAGGTGGAATTTTGTTCTAAGAATTGCAACCCGCACAAACCAGGCTTAAAGGTTTGAAAGATCTGCCGGCATTTTGTTGATATGTGGCTTGTTATTATGCTTCTACAATAGCACTGCAATACTGGTCTGGAAATTAATTTATGGTGACTGGGCTTCAGTTTTAATAATGTCAAAGCAGTCTGTCTGTACCAGAATAGTTGACCGAATGTACCTAATGTATAGAAACTGTTGCATTGATAAACAGTGTGTACATTTGTTTGATTGCCTAGCGTAGTGTCATAGCTTTGCTTAGCCTAGCATGGTGAGATGGTGCAAATAATAGACAACATAAAGCCAGATCAGTAGATAGCAGCTGGGAGGAGCACTTTACCCTAGTGAAAAGGCACGCAAACTTGCTTTTCTTTTTGTGGTCTATCCCCCTCCCTCGTTTGACCTGGAGTATAAGTTCATTATCACCACAACCAAGGCTCTCATCCTGTACAGTCTAATTATGTAATAAAGTTTTTGTGTTATTTGTTGCTGGGTAACTTTCATAATATGTGCGTCTAGTCATGACACGGTAGCTAATGCTAACATTGCGTAAGTAACATCACTTTGATTACTTGCTCGGATGTTCTACAACCTCATTTAGCTAATGCTAAGGTCTTGTTGGTAACGTTTGTTCACTCACATGGATAGCTGATATACAGCCTCAATTCTCTTGGTTTGGTATCTAATGCTAATATTGTGCAGGTAATGTTAGTTGGCTCACTTGCTTGGCTAATATACAGCCTTGTTCTTCTTGGGTTGGTAGCCAATTCTAGAGTCATGTAGGTAATGAGAATTAGCTCACTTCTGTGGCTGATATACTACCTCTTTTCTCTCAATTCAGTAGTTAATGCTAATGCTGTGTAGGATATGTATGTTCGCTTACTTGCTTGGCTGATAAACAGCCTCGTTTCTCTCATCTTTCAACTGCTAATCTCAATTACAGTGACTAAGGTGGTGTGGTATGTGTTTCTATGTGTCCTGAAAATACTTTATGTTGACTTTACTTTTTAGCAGTGTTTTTTACATCACAAAAAGTCATACTAAAACTCATTTATTTCTACAGGCTATATGGCTTTTGAACTAATATTATGAATGAGTTTGGAGGGAGGGACTACAGGAGGGTGAGAAGGAGTAGAGAGGAAGAGGTGGTGGGGTTTATAGTCAAAATCTCTCTGTCTTGCTCTGTTCTCCAAAGTTATGGACTGCAGGGTTAAATAAATATTTTTGCCATTTTTCTTCATTCAGTTCCATTCATTGAAAACTATCCTACGAGCTCGTTCCAGATGAATGGCACTCTGTGGCTGAACTCTAAAACTTCACTTTCCAAACGGCATTAAACCTGGACCTCAGACAAACATTAATTTTCAGAATAAATCTATGAGAGATGAACACTCCCTTAGATAAGATTACTGTTCAATAAAATATGCAAATAAATAAAATGATTAGGGATAACTGGTAAAAAATAAAAACAACGGACACCCAAGCAATTATTTATTCAAGGACTATGCTTCTGCTGTTCAAAACGATAAAAGGCTCAGCCATGGTTTGATCCTGGCCTCCTACACCAGAACATGGCACCTTAGCTGCTAAGTTAGCTGAGAGGACTGGTCACCACCTCCCACATTGCAAATCTTAAGAGTGAATAAGCAAAACACGTCATGTACCCCGGTTTCACATTTGTATTGCTACGCCAGGATTCTCAGTCAGAGGCAACCATAAAGTCTACTTTGACTGCTGAATATTTTGTGGGTAATTATAGCGAAAATATATTTAAAAAACTGGTTTAGCGACCGTATTGCTGCGCTCATTGCGCTCCTAGAGTCTTTGTCGCCTGGTAGCTGGAGTGCAGAAAGGTAAAAACAGAAATCGCAAACACCCCAGCAACTACATATACAAAAAGTGTGTTTGCGATTGAGCATTGCTCGAAATGCGATCATATACGACCATCACCCATGCAAGAGCTCAATGACTTACTAACTATGCTATTTACAATGACTCATCTAGTAATGTTTCATCGTCAGCCAATTTCAAGAGTCAGCCGGTAAGCCTTGAAAACTAGTTAGATGACGTCTGCTGAATATTTTGTGGGCAATATAGCGAAAATACTAAAAACAAATCAATTTAGCGTTTATATTGTTGCGTATTGTGATTTATTCTTAGTGGGTTTCGGCAAAGATAAATGCAGTCACTCTAGCAATTTCGCTTTTGCAGGGCATCTTCTGTATTTAAAACAGCGACGAAGGTGGGCTTTACACACATACTAATAAGCTTGGGGTTTGTATTTCTGCTCCCTTGATATCGAACTGAAAATGTTTATCGACTGGACTCTACTACGCATGTGCACCAGCTGACATAGTACCTTTAATTACAACACAAGTGTTATAAAAATTTACACCTTTTCTCACTCCCAAAAACGGGTAGCTTATGGGAGTGAGAAAACGTGGTCCTGGCATAGACTGTATTTGAAGCAACTCATTTGAAACATGCTCATGGAAATGACAATGACATTTATTTATGCCTGCATACAATCCAAAATAATTTTAAACGTAGATTAATTACAATTTCAAGATAAACCAATGAGATATTCCAAACATGTCTAGTTGCTTGTTAATTTGTGCTTTTTGATGGTGTTTTGATGTGAAGCTATTGGCGCAAACCACATATGCACACTCAAAATGTCAGATCATGCAAAGTTTCCATTTGCCTAGATTGTTCGCATTATCATGGATCGTACATAAAGACAAACGATGCGTTTCCACTTAAAGTGCAGTGCAAAAATGGAGCCAAAATGTCCCTCATATGGATGCTGCCATCTTGCTCATTTGGAGCATGAGTCTGCGCAGTAGTGATCAGGGGTTGAGCCGTAGTATCGAGGTTCTGCCCATACACCTATCCTACTCCTAATCACATCCTCTTAACATTTTACGCAGCCCAAGTGGCTCCCTTCGTTTGCCGTAAATGCTGGGTGATATACCACAGCCAACAGACCGGTTCTACTTTGACTAAAAGCTTGTTAAAGAGTTTGATAGATTGGATCTTTTCCCAGTACAGTCGTATGATACTAAAATATGTTGGCTGCTGTCCTCGTCTTTGGCGGTTAGTTGCTTAGCCGATATCCGTAACTAGCTAGCTAGGTAATGCCTTGTCTATGTATAAATAGCTGACTAACTACATAATACAAACCTACTTTAGAACTCCAAGCTGCCTAATCTTTGAAAATAAGTCAAATGGAGTCTATGGGTGAATAGACTCCCCACTATCATGGGTTATAATGTTAGTTCTAACTACCAAACTAACAAGGAAAGGGTGAACCTTCTGAATCTCAATTTTCTAATCTCAGTGAGGTAACTAGCTATCAGTTTTTGGGATAACAAAAATTAATTGTAGAAAGTCCTTTACTCTGAACATAACAATGTTGTGAGCAGTAGCTACATTACGCCATCTTCAAAGTAAAGAGCTTTTTACCACCAATTTCTGTGGCTGTCTACAGTGACCTATTATAAAATGTTGCTAAAACTGCCAGCTAGCTAGCTTGCTATACCTTTCTACAGCACTAGCATACCTGCAAACAGTACATGATCCTATGTTCAGAGCAAAGGCGGTTTTACAATGAATTTTCATTGGACTTGCAAATCACTATTGGTTATATTCTGTTGTCCTGGGACCTAGCAACTTATGCATGTGTTATGTTAACAATATATCTCTTCTCCGTGGTCGGAGCATATATCAGCATGGTAGACACTATTTAAAATGACAGAGACCAGCTTTGGAAAAAACTTTTAAGTTTTGTTTTCAAGTACTTATAACATACATTTACTTAAATATTTCACTGAGGCCAATGTCCCATCCAATAACATGAAAGGGGCAGGTTTATAACTTGTACTGCAGCCTGCCACTAGATGGCAATCAAGATGTTTTGGCCTCACTTTTGGGGAGCTGTTAGATTGTGCATCTTTATATACAGTCATTGCAGTCCATTGATGAATCTAGCTTGAGTCCAGCAGAATTATTTCTAAACATTGTGCTAAAGGACCGATGAGAGGAGGAGTTAATTGCAGGGGTATTGCACCTTTTGCCCACTAATCAGTCTGTTTGTTACTCAGAGGATGATATTTCTGGTGATTTGTGGGTGAGTTGCAGTACCAGGTCACAGGGTGGAGCAGGGGAGATTAATTGTTGATCTTGAGGCAGTGAAGGTGACTGGAGATAATGGGCCAGGTGCTGATCGGCAGTAGCTGGTGAAGTCGGTGAGCCTTGGGGAGAAGGGGCTGTAGCATTTTGTGTACTGTACAGTCCTGTGGCATGAGCCCCTGAGCAAGGAGTGCAGTAACTGTCCTGCTCCACTAGGGGACTGGCCTGGACCACTGAGCAGGTGTCTGGAGACTGGCTCGGGGCAGTGGCTAACGATTGCAGTAACTGTCCTGCTCCACTAGGAGACTGGCCTGGACCACTGAACAAGTGTCTCGAGACTGTGGAATTTTGCTGTCCTTTCTGGCCTTGTACCGAGGAAAGCGGCTCGAGCCAGCGGTAGCGTACGGTCTGGGAACCACTGACTGGACATGCTCAGAACACTGCAATTACATCAAATGCCTGCCTTACCCTCAGTATAACTATTGGAAAACTTCATTTATCTAGCCTGCCATTTTGATAAATAAATCATTATGAATGTAATTGTTCAAAATGTTTGAGCTGGTAAAATGAGCAAGTTACAATCAATGTAGCCAGACGATACGCAACTCGCCCCTTTTTACTGCACTAATTTGGTATATCAATAAGCTAGCAAATGACAACAAGACCAAATGAATATAAAGTAGAAGTAACTGAGACTGTCAGCTTATTCACAAAAATTATTTATATTAGATTATTTTTACCTGGCTTAGCTAGTGAACTTTAAAAAATAAACAGCAGGTTTGGCAAGTAATGTTAATAAATGGTATTGACACTTTGGTGTCAGCTGTTAATCACGGTTGATTATGGTGCTGTCATTCTGCAGCATAGAAACATCATTTTAAGTAGAAGGCCACGACTGTACTCAGGCAGAGGCGTGTGATACAGCCCAATGATTTTATACTTGAATTACACAGAGCTGTTATTCATTTCATTTGAAAATGTGGTGGCCATTTCTGAAAAGTAATTTGTTTTCACAGAAAACATTATAAAATGACCTCATAGTTTTACCATTCAGTCCTTCCGAGCAAAAGATAAAAATGTTTAGAGTAGACTGTCAAGGGGGACAGGTGTTTGAACTTAGAAGAGGGCTATTGTTGCTGTCCATCAGAAATGGGACTGTACACACCCCCGATGTGACACTGCGTCCTGATTCTGAGCGCCCGGTTTTGCACAGCCTCCAGCCTCTGAAACCCCAAACTTCACACAAGACGCTGGACATACACAACACACTGCCTCTGTGCACCTCAACTTTCCACCGCCGTCTGCCTCTGAGCACCCCAACATGTCACCCTGTTTTTACATTGTATTCTGCCTCTGAAACCCCAGCTTTATGTAGCACCTTGCCTCTGTGCATGCAGGATTTACAAAGCACCCTGGTTCTCTGCACTTCAGCTATACACAGTCTTATGCCTTGAGCACCCTATCTTCACAAAGCACCCTGCTATTGGACAGCATCCACTTCTGTGCACCCCAACTTTACATTTACTTTACACTTTGCAACCTAACTCTAAGCCCCAAACGTTACACATCTCTGCGCCCCCAGCTTTACACAGCGTGGTATGTCTGAATACTCCAGTACTTCTCTGAAGGGTAGTGTTTGTTTGTTCCCCTAACTCCCTGCTGAAAGCCAGTCTTCTTGGCTCAACAAACTGGTCCTCAAATTTTGCAATCCCCTTTCAGGGTCATTTCTTCGGTGAAGAAATGCTTCATGCAGCGAATTTATTCTCCACACTGCTGTGTGCTGTGTGCTCTCAGCTCTGCAGGAAATGAGCTTTGCTTGTTTGTACCCTTAAACTCAACCCCAAAACTTGGAGAGTTACACAATTTTTACCTGATCTTAGCTTAAGCTAAAAACAATGAATATGAGCATATAGGAGAAATTTCAGTTTTATTTTACAGGTATTTACATACACATCATGTGAGCCATACCGGAACTGCCGCCCTTTTAGCACAGTTTCACAGTCCAGAGGCCGCTAGATGGCACTAGAGTTCAGCGTTTTCAAGCCTGGGTTCTCAAGGTGCTTTTGAAGTTCTGCCCAGAGACCGTGCACTTGTTGATGCTGAGAAAAGGCGCTGTTGCTTTTTGGAGCTTTGACCCTGAGAGCGTGCTTCAAATCTGTCTGAATATCAGCAAATACCAGCTCGTTTATTTCCATTATTTATTATGCTCTGACCAAAGCTAAAATGCAAATTGCGCTATGAAACCCTGGATAACCGCGCCAGCATCACTGGAATGCAGTCCTGGCGATGGAGTGCGAGAGCCCATCTGTGGCGCACATGCAGCGGGAGCTTTAGCAATACGCTTTCCCATTGAGTCAGAGGAGAGGTGACACCTCTGCTCAGTGGGCCTGTTGTTCCCCTCTTCAACGCCCTCACCGTGTCTCCCCTTCATCAGCATTATCGCATCTTTCAGATTTTCCCATGACACACTGCCCTTCCATTGCCTCCACTTATGCAACACCCAGTACATAAATCACTTGCAAAAAATACATTTAAAAATATGTATATTATAAAAAAAAAAATACATTCAGGCACTGCTCCCGAGCAAGATGTAAACCATTATTCTATATTTGTACAAACTGACACATTGTGAGGAAAAATTCTCAATTTCACCAAAAATATTTCAGAGATAATGTGCATGTCTGAGCTCTTGTACTTTTACATGTCATAAATGTTATGCAATCACTCTGTATTAACGAATTAGTCACTCGGCACGCATTCATATGTTTTCATGAGAGATATAAAAAGGAGGAGCCCCAGAAGTCTGAGAGATTCACCAGAGATGTGAGCTCAAGAACTAAAACATAACAAGGTATATCTTCATGTTGGTCATTCTCAGAGAATTCTACACTGCCTCCACCTCAGTCTAAACCTCTGCTTGGTATATCATGACAACAAACATGAAATGCTGAGATTGTGCTTAGCAGAAGAGTCAGTAGAAATCCTGCCGAGAGTCCAGCCGTCAATTTTGCCCAGCACTGCTGTCCTCTTTTCTCCCGACCCAATGGCTTCTTTTGTGAGGAAAATTGTGATTTGTGAAATCCTGAATTGTTGACGAGTAAAACTGAAGAAATTAGCGCAGATATTGTGCAATGTTCCCTGACCTCATTCCAGCGTCTGAGTTCCTGGTGATCTAGGGAACAGTCATTTGTGTATGCAATCTGTCTTTGTAATGGCAAGCTGTCAAGCTTTACATACGTTATCATTTATGAACGCGACATGGAAATATGCATAAATGGTAAACATGTGGCTTCGCAGAACTGAGCTTCTGGGTTTATCTGCGGCAGTTCATGCTACAGAAGCAGAACAGAGGCCTGAGGAATATTGTGCTCAGTATAACTGTATAACTGTGGTCATAAATTGAAGCAATTGCTGCATGGCTGAGAGAGAGGTCCTGATTAAGGATGGCGACTAGGCCAGCAGGTCCAACATCGACTTGGACTGATTGGCATGTTCCTGAGAAGTAGAATAAGGCTGTGTCCTGCATGTGTCTATCATAGACAAATAGCAATGCTGTCCTGCCAACAGTCCCGTAATGAACTCTGGTGCTGCCATTTGAATCACCGGTGTTTGCCCCTGTGTGGCCGGGCCACCACACTGCAGTTGCAGAAGTAATGTAGTCTGGCAGTCAAGATGCACGAAAACTGGAGAGAGCTTTCCCTCACCAGTTCCTCCAAAGAGAGAGGCCTGGACGCGGATGCTGCCATGTTTGGTAATGATTGAATGATTTGGCTCCACAGAATGCATACTGTGCATACAGAATGCATACAGAATGCAAACGAACAGAGACTTGTTCATTTTCGTATGCCTGTTCAAATTTGAATGCGTTCAGAATATTTACAAGCTCCCTAATGTAAAAGTTCTTGCTAAACTTGTATAATTTTGCCACCATAATAGTATTCCGAGGGTTTCAAAGAGGTCATTTTGGCTTAATAAGCTGCAATATCTCTACTAACCACTTGTGTTCCTGAGCATTGGGGGGAATGTCCATCCCTGGGCCTTTTGCAGATGGCATTTACATTATATATGATATTGCAGGTTCAAAGGTTGACATGTTGAGCACTGAACTCATTGAGCCTTGATAGCCAAACCAGCAGATTTAATGGCAAGGTTTGGAAATGTAATTTACCTGTTGAATTTCTTGGATGGTAAGCTACTCCCTAAAAGGAATTGTCAAAGCAGTAAATTACTGTATTCTGGAAAATAAGCATCAATGTTTCTCCTAGCCGACTGTATATTTACTGGAACGATTCCAACGAACTGTTAAAATACATACCTGAATACCCAGAGAATGAAGAAATACCGATGATCTCCGTGTTATCGGCAGAGTGGGGGCAGAGCCAGACTGTTCTGTGCACTTTAACGAGCTTCTAAACGTTTCTAGGCATAGAAATGTGTTTTAGCAGCCGAGCCTTATCTGAATTAGCCATGTCCTCCGCTCAACACTGCTGCAGGAAATTAAATCTGCAAAATGGCCATAATGCATCAATACTGCATGCCAAGAAAAAAGCGAAAGACATTTATTTTATGGTATCTCTGTGAGACCAGTTGCCTCTATCAGATAGCAGGTTTCCCCTTATTGTACGGCCAAAGTTATAATAATAATAATAATAATCAAGGCTGTGGCTCTTGGTTTAATGCCTCCCCTTAAGTGGGTTTACACTTCGCCATCGTTGCAGGGGTAAGACAGAAGTAATCAGCTCTTTTGCTTTCTCATACTGAGGCGTGACCGAAACTGCACATTCAGAACTGCAGTTAAGATAAAGCATGGGCAGCCTCAGTTCAAATCACTGATAATACTGCTGTGAGCAAAAACTAAAAAACAAAAAAAATCTAACTTTCATCATTTTTTTGTGAAACCCCCCAGCAGTCATCTTCTGTAAACACTTGTACGCAGACACTAGTCAAACCTTGTCAACAGTCACTGCCATTGGATAAACTACTCACGAAGAGAACAGCACCTATCTAAACACTATACACACCAACGACAAAGGGCACAACCCCATCGACCTGCCCGCAAAGGGTATAATTCAATTACTGAAACCAAAGGTAGATTTTCAGAGTGGCAATAGTGCACCAGTTCCATACGGACACACAGAAACGGCAAAAGCTCGGATTTAATCGGACAGGGCATGCTCAGTGGAAGATAAAAGCACGCCATGAGAAGGCAGCATGACATCTATTATGACTTATTAGAGGTTCTCATCAGCTCAAATATCCGTGCAGGGAAAGCTTAACTATCAAAATGTCTGCACTTTTGTAAACAAGTGTGTGATACATTAAAGGGACATCCTGCTTTCAGCTCTAAATAGGCTTCATATTAATTTGAGAAATGTGTTTTGTGTTTGCTCAGTTTTTCGACTGTCAGATATTACATTCTGTCCAAATATCTGAAACAGTTTGCTGAGACAAAGATCCAGTCATTTTTGGGGGCACTGTTTTCGTCACACACCTCTGATGCCAACAAAAAATGGTTTTCGGTGTTGCTGGAGTCAAAGTACTGATGCAATGGGTATACGGCTCTACTGTACTGGATAACTCAGCCATAAATGAACATAAATGGGCATTTTGCTAAAGAGCCAGGAAGGCTGCAGCCATCACTCATTTCTGGGATTTTTTTACAACACATATATCTAATTGTAATTAGAAACAGTCGGTCGAGGGCGACCACGTATGTGGCCCCCGCGCAGGTGCTACCATTGAGGGGGCCCTGGAAATGGCAATTGGCGAGCGATGAAACCCAAAATCTAATCAGTTTGTGTCAAGATGTCCCTTAACATGTTAGTAAGATTTGGTGTTGATGGAGCGAAAAGTTTTCAAGTTATCGCGGTAACAAGCAAGGTCTCCGGCGGCAGACGCAGACCGGCACCAAAAACATAGGCCACAATTATTTGGTGATATAAGAGTTCATGTATACAGTGTCCCGTTATGCTGAGGAATCAGACCGTGGTCACAGTGGTTAGCACTGCTGCCTCCCAACAAGGAGGTTCCAGATCCGAGCCCCGGCCGGCCAGGGCCTGACTGTGTGGAGTGTGCATGCTCTCCATCACTCAGTATACACTTCTTCTCTTCCCCTGTGTTTGAGTCAGGTCACTTATCCACCCAGTCTTTCTGGTTCCATTTTCATCCCTGTCCTCTAACTGTCAATCCATCTCCACTGCGAGCTGGTCCTGATCTTCTCTCCTCCCCCTGGAGTGATTCCAGCCACTTGATTGCATGTAGCCCCCATTTAATCATATAGCATCATTCAGCATACATCCACCCTGCTAACAGGAACTTCCTGCCAGATAGCATTGTGCATTTCGTGCCAAGCTCTCAAACAGTTTCTTGCGAGAGTAAAGTGTGCCTGACTTTAATTCTACCTTTTGCCTTGCCTCTTGCTCAGCCCTTTGGTTTTGTTTGCCAGTCTTGGATTCCCCACCCGATTTTTGAATGTAGCTTCTTTTTTTGATCATGAGTTAAGACTGTTGTTTTTGTACCACAGCCGGTGTCTGCACCCTGCTCCGTAGCCTTGAATCTGAACTCCAGACAGCTGGAGAGTGGTCTGGTGATTAAACATGAAATCCAAGAACTTGCCTGGAATCAATTCCAAGTTCAGCCATCAGCTAAATGACTGATGGGAGAATGCAAATGTGATTTGTGGAGGCCCAACATTTGCACCATCTGTTTGACTCTGGAACACTTCAAAAATAATACGAGTGTTGAGGTCTGCTCACTAACAAGACACCAGATCACACATCCAATCTCACCTGGCTTAGGGGGCTTTGCACCTGCTCTTGTGAAAATAAACCACCGAATAGGCCGATAATTAAAAAAAATTAAAAAAAAACTCAGTACATTTCCGACACGGAAAGGCTAGATGAGATGAATGAAATATTATTGCATTATTAAGAATGTACCAATTAAGAACTGTTGGAAGCTTATGGGGTGACTTTGTATGGTGCCAGTTCACAATATAAATTTGACAATGTTTACATTAAATAAATTATTGTGCCCAGATTCTTTTGATAAAGTGGAAAGAGATACAGCAAGATACATCGAAAAGTATTACTCAGGTAGTAAGTATAAGTTATTATAGCAACCATACAGGTTTTCTGCAGAGATTTTAAAACGGCCATACAGATGAATTCTAGTGACCATAACACAATGTCTAGTGATCCTAACTGTAACGGTTGCGTTCTGAGCACCACTGATATGAATGGAGGACAGGAAGTTGAGGACTGGACTCAGGTGCGAAGATGGACTTAGTTGTATTTACTACGCCTTCGGCACAGCAAGAAGTCACATATGAAGCCATACAAAACCAACAAAGATTCCTAAATAACACCATTAGTAATACAAACACTGGGCTTTAGCGACAGTAAAAATGTATTACAAATAGAAAAGTAAGAGGAAGCTTGGTTCCTTAATAATAATATTAAAGTGCTGAAACAAAAGAATAAACAGCAGTTAGTTCAAGAGTTATGATACACGCAATTCGCAGGGAATAAGTCTATTCAAGACTAGAGATTTAATACAGGCTTGTGGCTTACAAGACTTCGCAATGACGAAGTGCGGAACTCGGTCCTGATAATAGCACAACACTACCATACATAAGGCCCTATGAAATCAGTTTTATTTTCTCCCAAATTCCATATTTTCCATTTTAATTTTTTGGAATTCTGTTTTTTACCAGTTACACCAATTTTACCTTTAGAGAGAGTGTGCTATTTATGTCAATGAATAAAATAGAAATAACCTTAAATTAGTTGATGCAACCCTCCATTTTCCTTAGTACTTAAAGTCAGAACAAGTGCTGCGTAATGACGCAATATAACATTGCACTGGGATGAAAGCATTTTTGGTTACACTTTACTTGAAGGTACCGTCATAAGAGTGACATAGCACTGTCATAACTGTTACATGTGTCATGTAAGTTATGACAGTGTCGTGTCACTCTTATGACAAAGCTGTAATAATCAAGACAACCCAAATACTGTCAACTTGTAAAAACCGAATGACACTTAATGACAACATTTATGACATTTACATGATGTTTATGACATGTTCATGACTGTGTCATGTCACTCTTATGACAATACCTTCAAGTAAAGTGTTAACGAATTTTTTTTAACCTAAAATAATACTACAAAATAAAATTGTCTCTTTAAAGGAAGTGTAAGCTACAGTCAAAAAGGCAGACAACGGCCGTACTGACATGTATTATTCTGACTGCCCCTTTTTAATAATTTATAATCTTATGTACATACATGGTGTATCCACAACCCCAATTCCCAAATAGTTGGGACAAAGTGAGTAAAATCTAAATGCAATGACTTTCAAATCACACCAGCCAGTAATTTATTCACAATAGCACAGAGATAATACAACAAATGTTGAAACTGAGGAATTTTACGATTTTATCCACAAAATGAGCTCATCTGAAATTTGATGGCTGCCACAGGACTCAAAAAAGTTGGGACAGGGGCCTGTGGTGCGGCATCCCCTCTAATTTTTAACAGAGTGGAGGCGTCTGTGCATTGTCCTACTGAAATACACAAGGCCTTCCCAGGAATAGATGTCGTCTGGAGGGGAGCATATGTTGCTCTAAAACCTTTATATACCTTTCATCATTCATGGTGCTTTTTAAAACATGCAAGTGTCCTACACCATATGCAATAATGTATCCCCATACCATCAGTGATGCTGGCTTCTGAACTGAACGCTGACAAAAGGAGGGGTGGTCTTTCTCCTTTTTAGCCCAGATGACACGATGCCCATGATTTCCAACAAGAATGTCAAATTTGGACTCCTCTGACCACAGCACACTTTGCCACTTTGCTACAGTCTATTTTAAATGAGCCTTATCCCACAGAATACAGCTTGGCTTTTGGATCATGCTCAACAATGGCTTCCTTTTTGCATGATAGAGTTCTAGGTGGCATCAGTGGATGGCGCAGCAGGCTGTATTTACAGATAGTGGTTTCTTGAAGTATTCCTGGGCCATTGAGTAATGTCAGTGACAGAATCATGCTGGTGAGTGATGCAGTGGTGTCTGAGGGCCCGAAGATCACGGACATCCAGTAAAGGTCTTTGGTCTTGTCTCTTTCGCACAGAGATTTTTCCAGTTTCTCTGAATCTTTTGATGATGTAATGTACTGTGGATGATGAGACCTTCAAAGCCTTTGCAATTTGACATTGAGGAAAATTGTTTGTAAAGTATTCCACAATTTTTTTACACAAGCCTTCAAAGGTTGGAGAGCCTCTGGCCATCTTTACTTCTGAGAGACTCAGCCTCTCTAAGACATCCCTTTTATAGCCTATCATGTTACACACCTGATGCCAGTTAACTTAATTACTTGCTAAATGTTTTTTCAGCTGTATTTAATTTATTTTGTAAATTTTAAGAAACTTTTGTTCAGTAATCACAATACTGTTTATTCCATCCTAGGACAAAATAATGATTAAACATGAACAAACTGACACAAAGATGCATCAGCTATTATTTCACCATTGGGGAAGGACGTTATGTCATAATTTGCATTCACACAATTCAATAAGTAGACCATGAAAAGAAATATTGTAGGCTATTTAATGTTCAAACTGATAAACTTTATTATTTTTTGGAAATATTCACTCATTTTGAATTTGATGCCTGCAGCACGTGTGATGGCTGGTGTTTCAAAACGCCAAAAGCAGCAGCCCAAACAAAATGAAGTCCAGCAAAATAAGAGAGACAAACCGAGAAAAAGGGAGAGAGAGACTCGCACTTCCAACGGAAAAAGATCTTAGTCCAGGTAGAAAAGGAAGCAACGCAAGCGGGACTGGAATAAAATAAAGGTAAAATCTTGGCTACCGAGATAAGGCACCAGACGGTGCGCAAAAAGAGAGAAATAAAGTGAGAAAGATTCCCTTGCTAACTAGCACTTTCCTCTTTGAAAGTGATTCCTCAAACAATTCTCTAGCCGGAGACCTTTCCGGCTATAGTGCATAAGTTACACTGGCACTCTAGCAAAGGCAACGAGGCAGAACTTAGGTTTAAATAGAGTCCTGGCGCCGCCCACAATTAATGCCAGATGGCCAAAGAATCTGACTGTGGGCAAAACAATATCGTCCCGGGCAAGAGAAACAAAGAAAGCTCACCAGCCTCAAAAAACCATGACAGCACGTTCCAGAAAAGCTGAGAAAAGGTCGAAAAAGATGGAGAAAGTTGAGGAATGCTGAAAAACCACCTGTTTTGAACATTCCACAGGTGAATAGGTTAAAAGGAGCATTCCCCAAAAGGCTCAGTCATT
This sequence comes from Gymnothorax reevesii, assembly GCA_029721435.1. Classification (NCBI taxonomy): domain Eukaryota; kingdom Metazoa; phylum Chordata; class Actinopteri; order Anguilliformes; family Muraenidae; genus Gymnothorax; species Gymnothorax reevesii. The sequence continues at coordinate 65,553,014 of CM056574.1, read as the reverse complement.
CACAAACACAAGGATGGGGTGAGGTTCACCACTTTGTGAACAACTGCATGAGCAAATAGTCGAACAGTTTAAAAACAATGTTCCTCCATGAGCTATTGCAAGGAATTAAGGGATTTCATCATCTGCAATCCATAATATCATCAAAACTTTCAGAGAATCCAGACAAATCTCTAAACGTAAGCGGCAAGACCTAAAACCAACACTGAATGCTCGAGACTGTCGGTCCCTCAGGTGGCACTGCATTACAGCCCACATCATTCTGTAAACGACATTAGCATGTGGGCTCGAGAGCACTTGAGTAAACCATTGTCAGTTAACACAGTTTGTCGCCACATCTACAAGTGCAAGCTAAAACTCTACCATGCAAAAGCCATATATCAACAACAACTAGAACGGGCACTCGGTAGAGCGCATACCTTCGCCGACGCCACTGAATCCCTCGCCACTGGCGTTGGTTTCATGCCGATCGGATAAAAATTGACCGAGATATGGCCGAAAGTCGGTTTTGACCTTTTCGTGGCCTTGACCTTGACCTTTGACCCGATCACTCCCAAAATCTAATCGATTGATCCTCAGGTCATGCCAAATCAACCCACCAAATTTTATGAAATTCCGTTCGGTACTTTTTGAGTTATTCGATACACATACACACAGACAGACAGACAGACAGACAGACACACAAACAAATAAATACACGGGGATCAAAACATTACCTTCGTCAGCGAAGACGCTGGCGAAGGTAACCAGAAACGCCGCTGGCTTCTCTGGGTCTGAGCTCACCTGAGACGGACTGAAAGAAACTGGAAATGTGTGCTGTGGTCTGACAAATCCACATATCAAATTGTTTTTGGAAATCATGGACAGTGTTCTCCAGGCTACAGAGGAAAAGGACCCTCTAGATTGTTATCAATGCAAAGTTCAGAAGCAAGCATCAGTAATGGTATGGGGATGTGATAGTGCCCATGGCATGGGTAACTCGCACATCTGTGAAGACACCATTAATGCTGAAAGTTACACACAGGTTTTGGAGTAACATTTGCTGCCATCCAAGCAAGGCCTTTTTCAGGGACGTCCCTGCTTATTTCAGCAAGACAATGCCAAGCCACATTCTGCACGTGTTACAAAAGCGTGGCTTTGTAATAAAAGAATGTGGGTAATAGACTGGCCTGCCTGTAGTCCAGTCACTGATGTGGTCTGTATTGTTTCTTCTGATTTCACTCAAATCATTGAAGGTCCTCCCCATCCTAATCCCAAAAGACCACAATCTTCCCTTCTCAATCTATTTATTACTAATAGGCCCATGAATATTCAGTAGTTAGTGTCTTTGCTAATGACCTTAGTGACCATTGTGTAATTGGACAATCAGGGACAGCAAAATTCCAAGTTTCAAGCCTTGTGTCATTCAGAAAAGAAATTTTAAAAACTTTAGCGAGCAAGCTTTTCTCCATGACCTGCATCTGTTTAGATGGGATTGCATATTCTTAATTGGTGAAGTCGATCTGGCCTGGAATTATTTTTAAGATAATTTTCGTTATTTTATTAATAAACATGCCCCTTTCCTCGTTTCCAGATAAAGGGGCGCAATAGCCCCTGGTTCTCCAGTGAGTTGTCTTCCCTTTTATACAAAAGGAACCAGTTTTGGGCTGCTGCTACGAAGTCTGGTTCTGATGCTGACTGGCTCGCTTTTCTTCAGGCTAGAAATAGGTTCACAGCTTCTGTTAAGAAGGCTAAAAGTGAGTTTTATCTAGCTCAGTCTCTTGATAGTCTAAACAACCCCAGGAGTTTTTGGAATAATGTAAAGTCTCTCCAGATGAACCACCAGAACCACCTTGCCGATTTGCCTCCCTATGTTATTGTATATTACTGAAATGCTACATCATTTCAATGAACATTTTATAGCTTCTGGTTTCTTCTTTGAATCCTCACTTGCAACGGGCTCTTCCCCTCCCCCCTCCTCTCCTTCTTCCCTATCCAATGTCTCCAGGGATGCTTTGAGTAGTCTCTCTGGGCATCCTCCTTTTTCGTTTTCTCCCTTCGTTGTTGGTGATGTCTGGATAGCCCTTAGGGAGATTGACATCTGGTCCTGATTATCTTCCACCTTTCTTTCTGCGCCTAGCCGCAGACATTATAGCAAAGCCTGTGACTCACATTTTTAATTTATCTATTTTAAATAATGAAATCCCGGAGGTCTGGAAAACTGCTTTTGTGCTCCCACTCTTGAAAGGTGGTGACCCCAAGAACCTGAATAATAACGGGCCGATTTCTAAGCTTTCTACTTTAGCAAAGGTCCTTGAACGCTTAGTTAATGACCAGATCAAGGACTTCCTGGACTCCCATAATATTAGATCGCCCCTGCAATCTGGCTTTAGGAAGCGGCACAGTACAGTGTCTGCTGTAGTTAAAGTGGTAAATGACATCTTGGAAACCTTAGATAAAAAGTTCCACTGTGCTGCACTTTTTGTCGACTTGTCTAAAGCATTTGACACCATTGATCACAGTATCCTGTGCCAGCGCCTGTCTGCCATTGGGTTTTCCTCTAATGCAGTTGGTTGGTTTGCCAATTATCTGTCTAACCGTAAACAGTCAGTACTCGTTGGCGAACTCTCTTCCAGCATGGTGAAGGTTTCAAATGGGGTACCCCAAGGTTCAGTTTTAGGGCCGACTCTTTTTGTAATTTATATAAATAATATTGGGTCTATTTTAAATGCATCTGTCCATGTATATGCAGATGACACAATTTTATATTGCTGTGCATCCTCTGTCTCTCATGCTTTTCAATCTCTGCAATCTGCTTTTGATATTCTTCAGTTTCAATTGCGGCAGCTTAAATTAGTCTTGAATGCAGAGAAAACTAAGCTGATGCTTTTCACTAACAGCAAGTGTGTGCCAGATGCTCTTCACAGCATTGTTTCTCTTCAGGGTACACCTATTGAACTTGTGTCTAATTATAAATACCTTGGCATACATATTGATGATGGCCTTTCTTTTAAAATCCATGTGGATAATCTTTTAAAGAAACTTAAAATTAAATTGAGTTTCTTTTTCAGGAACAAATCCTGTTTTTCATTTGCTGTACGGAAACGCCTGGTTGCTGCCACATTCTTGCCTCTGTTGGATTGCGGTGATGTCCTCAATATGTAAGCCTCCGCTAGCTGTCTCCAACTTCTTGATGCTGCCTATCATGGCGCATTGCGATTTATTACAGGCTGCAAACCTCTCACTCACCATTGTGTTCTATATTCATTAGTCAACTGGTCATCTCTCTCCATGCGCCGAACCTTTCATTGGTACATTTTAATTTACAAATCCATCCTTGGTTTGTTGCCTTCCTATTTAACGACTTATTTTTCACGTAAACAAACCGGCGACAATCTTCGTATACAGGACTTCATAACCTGCTCCAGCCCCTCAGTCTGTACTGAGAAAGGCAAGAAGGCGTTTGTGGCCCCTGCCTCCTGGAACACGTTACAGCTCAGCCTGAAGCTGTCAGATTTGATTCCTCTTAATAATTTTAAATTGTTACTGAGGAATATTGAGATCACTACAAAGATTTGCTCCTGTACTCCGAGTTGACGCTCTCTCCCTTTTTAACATTTTACCCTGATGACCTCGTAAGGTATCTTAACTGTCAATTTGTGTATCTGTTTTTATGTTTTAGTGTTACCATTTTGAGTTTGTCTTGTTATAATTTTTTTTGTTTGTCTTGTTTGATTCAGGTTGCACTTGTAAATGAGTCCCTGGGACTCAACGTGATTTACCTGTTCAAATAAAGGCTTATATATTGTTTAAACCACAGCCAAACACGTGGTCTCACTGTGCTGTAATGTCTGTAGCGATTTCACCATGACCATACTGGAGACAGGGGTGATTGCAAAAAAAATTCTCAATTCTCTTCTGGTTGGGTCATGAGGAATGAGTCGTTGATGGGCCTACACCCTACATTTCGAGGGTCGGCATGAGGAAGTGTGAGCTGAGCTTTCAAAAGTGATGTAATATCACTGGCTTTAACTGCCATATAACTAGGACATCAGGGCCTAAACAATGGCTCTAAAGTCAAGCGAGGTTCATGATGGGTTAGTCTAAGATTAGTAACTCAAGTTCCTCAATGGACACCACTATAAGGATTGATCAGAATTTTCAGCACAATATTACAGAAAAACTTATTTTTCCACTGCAGTTGAATTCACATCAGACGACTAACTCTGTATCTAGAATGAGTTTTTCGCACCTACCTACTAAATAATTAACATTCTTTTAAAACATGCAAGACATTTTTTTGAAAATAATAAATAAACATAGTACTCGGTGAAGGCTTAAATATAGTTTGGAAAAACAGTTTATATATGGGGATATATATACACTGTTAACCCGGACTTCATATCTAATTAAACAATGTAATTACAATATACTTTAATGATTTAAGTGTGGTTGCATTAATATTCTTATGTAAGTATATTCTGCTGTATTACTATCAAATGTAAGTACATTCTCTTAATACCTAGACATATTTGAATGTACAAATAACTTTAAGTTTAATGACTTAGAAATAGTAACTTTTACTGCTCTGTTAGACAACAGAAGCTCGTGATTGGCTGTAGCTATACTGTTGCAGATGTCTGTGCGTTATCTGGAGCGGCTAGCAAGAGTGAAAAAGTTTATTTAACCGACTCGATGGACATTTTATATACTTTTGGTCGGATTTTGTGTCATTCGAGAGGCTGTGAGCACAGAAGGTACTACGGAAAATGGCACTGCACTATAGGGGGAGAGAGGAGGACAGTATCGCGCTTCAGCGGAGGAGAGAGGAGGTCGGCACTGTCCTCCCACGGGGAAGGGACGAAGGCAGCACCGCGGGCCAGTGGGGAAGTGAGGACGGCATCAGGACAGCTGTCTGCTGAATCTGGATGTAAGCTGCTGCGGAGTATTCATTGTGCTGAAGTGTGGATGAATTTGTGGGGCTGCTGGTGAGACGTGGGAAAGTTCGTTTTCATCCAATTCTGAAATTTTTCACGTTTTGCCTTTCATTGGATTTTTTTGTCAAGTCGACAGGCGGGCGTTTTAGCTGGTTAGCAAACTCTGCTAAGATAGCTAAAAGCTACGTTTCTCACTCGAGGGGCTGTTTAAGCAGAGACAATGATGTTTAGAGCTGTTTAACGTGACATTTTCACCTGTTGGCTGCCAGCGCCTTCCACAGTGTGGTAGACACCCCCCCCGACTGCACCCAGGGAGAGCAGTAACATTAGCTGTAAGGATACAGCAGTCTACTGAATCTGGTGAGTGAACAAGTTAACGTTATCGGCCTTGTTGTATAATGAAAAGGCAGCTGATTGAAATAGATTAAGGTTAGTCATTGAACAACGCTGGGAAAATGTTTATTTTTATGCATGTGACAAAGCCATGAGGTCCAGGAGGTAACTCTACAATATCAGCTACCATCATAACATTACTTAATTAACTGAACAGAATCTTGGCTCCAGACTTTAGACTTTTATTTTTTCCACCAGATATACTGGTGTTTACTACTGAGGAGTAATGTTACCAGCCCAAAATGTAGGAGCATAAATTAACAGGCAAGGCAACGCATTCATATTTTTTTCCATCTTATTTGTATAGCTGATAGATGCTTTGCTAATAACCAGACAATATACACCAACAACATTGTACAGATTCTTTTAGAGACAAGCAAAGTGGGCTGATATGTTAAGAGAAAAAATAATTCAGATAAATTGTAATTTTTTCAAACACAAGACACCGTTTTTTTTTAAAGACACGTCATTATAGTGCAACTAAACAAATGGTCACAGTCTGGAGCCCTGAGAAGAGAACACAAATTAAACATACAGGTGTATGGCCTTTAATGTAACTCAGTTGGAAGTAACACTCCCAATTACAGATTCATTAATAAATACAGATACATTGTTGTAATAAGCTAACTAAGTTCCTTGTCTATGTGTTCTTCTATTGCAGGTCCCAGGGAAAGATGCTGTGGAGGTGTATCTTCACTGGGGCCAGGGAAAAGTTAACATTGTTATTGTGTGCATTACACCATCTTTGTTTAATTGTGTATTCAGACATATTCAGTCTCTCAGAAACAAGCAGATGCTCTTAGTTGCCGATTGTCTTCTGACAATGCTCATTTTCAAATATTTTTCTGTGTTCAAGCGAGTAATTGTTAAATGTTCCATTTTTTCCATTTGTTCCATAATTGTTAAATTGTTAAATTGGGACCAAACAGAGATGTTACTACTACTGTGTTCACTAACAATGTATATTTTGCATTTCATAATGGAAATTTACAAAGGTTATTCTCTCTGAGAAAAAAAACAAAATGCTAAGTACACTTTGAGCCTTTGCACTATATTTATTTTTCATTTGTAATTTGTTTTATATTATTATTATTTATTTATTTTTTTTACAAAGTTTAGTTTTTAGTATTTTGATTATGTGGAGATTCATTTAACTGATTTTTTTTTCAAATAAGTGCATTGCAGACAGTGTAATGTATGACTGTCTCATTTGTTGAACACTTCTAAAATAAAACAGAAAAAGAATATACTTCTGTTTTGCTTTACTTTAACTGAAGATACTGAGTAGGGTAAATGGGTAAAACAGTTGATATTACAAATTATTTTAAGTTAAATCAACTTTGAATTTAGTGCATTGAACTTAAGGATAGTAAGTAGAATAATTGGGTAAAGCAGTTGATATTACAAATGATTTTAAGTTAAATCAACTTGGAACTTAGTGTATTGAACTTAAAATTTTTAGTTAAATGCACTCAAGTTTTCATTACACATTACTTAATTATTTTAACGTAACCGGTTTCCTCAAATTTTTCAAGTAGATTCAACTTATCCGGGCTTACAGTGTATAGGGATATAACATGTTGATTATTTTTATTTAACAGGGAAATAAAATTATTCACTACATCACAAAGAATGTCAGCAAAACCGTTGACTTGCTGTACTAAGTATTAGATGACAGTTCAATCTCGTTTTCCACACAGCTCAAAGCTAAATGTATTTGTAGAAAGTTAAACATTTTGTGCTTGTTAGCTTGCAACCCCCTCTATTATTACTGGATTCAAGACAATAACCCAACTGCACAAAGCGCTGCCTGTGCTATATGAAGTAGATGATGTTTATTACAATATTTAGCCAATTCTGACAAGTGAAATTACCTATAGCATACGTATGCTCAAAGTTCCTTAAAACCATCCATTCTCTATACTTGGAACTGGAGCCCATCCCAGCTGAAAGGCAAGGACCCACCCTGGGCAGCTCACCAATCCATCGCCATACATTAGAATTTAATTCTAATATCACAAATGCATATGCTGCGCATGCCCTCACTACCCGGTGTGTCATCAGTAATGTAGCTGCTGCCGTTATATGCCATTACTACGTTTATCAGTACGGGAAATTAAACTGTAAATTTTCTTGACTAAATGCACGCTTGACGTTTTAACGCACCCAAATGTTTCTCTGGGTGCTCAAACACATCAAGATAAGCTGAAAAAGTGCTGATTTTATTCAATATTAGTCGAGTTTCAATACGGAATTCTTTTATTTTATTTTATTTTACTTTAAAAAAAAAAAATTTGCATCTCCAATTCCACCCGAATCTGGAATGTCCAATAGGGGAACTATGTATAAGGCTTTTAACCCCCTATTGCCAACTCAGGAGAGTGAGACAGCTTGCGGCTCTCCTCCGAAGCACGCGCCCGTCGCCACCGCTTCTCATACACTCACTGGTTGAAACTTCACAAGCTCAGAACGAGGGCGGAGGATACCCAAACATGAACAAGCTTAGAATCTTCCTAACGAGCGCCTGTCTGGCCAACAGGAGGCGCTTGAGAACTTGTTATTTACCCTATAGTGTAGTACCCTATCCCGAAAACCTTCCCACTTTGCATCCCTGAAGCGCATTGGCCAATTGCGCACTACTCTGAAAAGAGTTTCTGACCATTGTCACCTGGTACGAGGCGGAGATCGAACCTGCGCCGTGATAGTCACTTCTACTTCGAAACGCTATGCTTTACGGAGTGAGCTATCGAGCAGTTCGAATACAGAATTTTCTGCCTTCTCCTTCCACAGGATTAGTAAATTCGTAAGTCCTCACGTAATCAGCAGCCCAGTCCTAAAATATATATGAAGTCGATTTTCGTTTCTTTCTCATCTGTTTCTTTCTTCTGAGACTCTCGTATTTTCTCTGTGCCGATGGAGTTCAGCCGCATCAGCGAATCTCCGCTGCGTCACTCCCATACACCAATGCTGCTCTCTAACAGTGTATCATTCACATCTCATCTGGTCCAGCGTTTCCAACCCACTCAACACTGCTAGCTAATAAAGGCTGAACTACAAATACTGTCTCTGTTTGTGCTGTGGTGTCATGCAAGTTCGGCGCATGCTTAAAATAAAACTTCATCTTTTGTATCTTGTCTTGAAAGTTGCTGAAAAGTTATGACATAAAGTATGCACATCTGCTACTGTTTTAATAATTAAGAATGTGCATGCAATGGTAAATAAATTATTATCTGTGCAGTTTTTTGGGCTGAATTTATCAGTGCTGAAAGGGCACATATGGATGTAGTTAATGCTACTTAGCTAGGTACGTAGCCAGCATACATGAAGCAGCAAAACAGTAACTTGAACCTGTGTAGGATATTCAATGTAATGAAAATATACAACTCAGTTTACCGAATACACTCCCGTTATCCAACCTTAGTTCACCAACAACAGCTTTTGTTACCTTACGGTATATACTGCAAAGTTAAAAGATGGGTGAAGCAGTCAAGTTGCTCTATAACAAAGCCATTCATCAAATGCAATAAATGAAAACACTGGTGTTGTTACACCTGCTCACTTTACCAACTTGGTAATACTGTAAGCCGACAGCACGGAATCTCCTAACCAGACAACCGCAGCAGCTGCACGGCTTATGCGCTTAGAGACATGGTCTACTTGGTGTTGACGTAGCCTGAATAATAAAAAAAATGTTGCTGCCGTGAAAAAGGCGCCAATGATTTAAAAGATTATATATTAATCATTTGTGGCAGTCAAATTGCATCATTGCATCATTGCATCACGTGACTTGCAATATCAGCTTGACCGCTAAGCCGTTGTTGGCGTACGTCTCAGCCCTGCTTCAGTATCCAGTTCTTAAAATACATCCATCCTTTGGACTAGTTGTGAGCGAAAGTCATTGGCTGAGAGCGAGAGGTCTATCAAGGCCCATCCAGGTCTACTGTCTGCGATCTTTCTGCACACATGTATCCCGCATTTTATTTTTTCCCTCGCCGCACACTGTAAATCCGGCATGGTGCCGGATTCCCATCACCCATGCGGAGATCACACCGTACTGTAAGATCGGTATTGATTATATCATGATTACACAGGTGGTCTCAATGTAATGCAAGGTCTATACTAATTATAACATAAAGGTGGCCTCACTGCACTTCAAGATCTCACTGTACCGTAATGATAGTAGTGATTATAACAGCCATGCAGGTGGTCTCTGTGCTTTATGATCTGTAGCGATCATTATACAAACATGCAGGTGGTCTCATAGCACTGTAAGGTCTGTCGTGATTATAACAAAAATTTATTCTCAATTGTGTTGTGAGGTCTCCTACCTGGTCTGTATCCTCCACCTGGTACTGCACCTCCAACGCCAACACCTGGGACCACAGGTGCACCTGCTGAAATGGTATATTACCACTCAATCACAATTCGATGGCACATCGAACACAAGATTCTCTATGCCTACACACTGCAAATAAAGAAATTTACAAATTATTTATGCGCTTGTGCATACTCATTTTATCTTTGTTCCGTCCATGGTATTATGCAAGTGTGCTCACTTGCCCTGTGCAGTCCCTGCAGATAAGTGTCACAGCTACAGGATGCCAACTATACTCATTGAAACTCATTTTCACAATTAAGAGGGAAGAGATATTATTTTAGGACAGAGAAATCACCTCCAGTTTTTGCTGGTTTGTATCCGGGAATCTTGCTGGCTCCTGAAGAAAAAGTGATAATGCTGTTATTAGATGACTGCCAAGGCTTGGGATATTGTTAAGTTACTGAAAAAAGATAATGATCTAATACAATAAAGGAATACATACAGACTGGGTTTCAGTGGTCAGAAACAGACTACAGACTTATAAAAAACACAATATGTTTCCAGCTTATCCATTTCAGAAGGTAATTTGAAAAGCTCTAAACTGAGCTCACCAGTGCACACTAGAGATGTCCGATATTGGCTTTTTTGCTGATATTGGCCGACTCTTAATTTCCGATTCCAATACCCACCGATACCGATATTTCCCCCCAAACTAATTTTTGACAACATGACATATCTGATGAGGAATTAACACATCATGGGAACTTTTCTTGTGATGCCCCACTGGATGCATTCACAAATGCAACAAGGTTTTCCAAATGTAAACAATAAATAAGTTATGGAAAAAGTGCCATATTTATTTTTAAAAATTTTGTCTCAACTGTTTGGATTACCCTCTCCCTGAGATAATCCTGACAATGCCCCTGACACCTAGGCAATTTGCCGACTTCACAAAATTTTTAAATATTGGACCAGTACAACTGTGTGCAGCAAGTAAGACCGGCTAAAAGAACATGCAAGTGATTAAATTTAAGCATATCTAGGCCAAAGTACAGCTGAGATGTAAGCCAAAGTTCAAATCCAGCTATGCTGGCAGAAATGTTCGAAACCGTGCTCTACGGTCTACATAGATTATTCTCACTACACACTAGTCACTCTACAGGCTACTCAGTACTCACTACGAACAAACTCTTCCTGTTGCTTCTTCTTCTTGTTATTCCTCACCGTGTTTTTCTGACAGTCTACGTCACGTTGCATCTTGGGCAATTTAAGTATAAATAGTAAGCTTGCGATGCACCCACAAGATATCTGCCAAATACATCCGGGAACTTCTCGCAGACACAAACTCACTCCCCGCACATAATTGAACACCCCTAAATCTGATGTCATTGGTAGTGTGAGTAGTACGTTAGTGCCCGGCAGAGCACTGCGCGGGTGGTCACATCCGCACCCACGGGCAGTCCGCAGACAATCGTGCGGGTGCGAGCGCGGGTTTGTGTGCAGATTTTGCCTGCGGGCATGGGTGTGGGTGTACATCTGCAGGTACCATGGGTGCAGGTGCAGGTGTGGGCAAATTCCTGAGGGTGCAGGCGGGTGCGGGTGCATTCCGCCCACTGCTCTGGTGCGCGGTTTCAAACAGGCCTTAGTCTTCCCAATGGGCCAGATTTCCATCGGTGTGCTTTTTGGTTTTGCTGCCACCTGGCGGTGGAATGCAACAATACCCTACATCAGCCAACGAAAATAAGTAATGTACAGAGTTGCCTTGGCGTGTTGCTGTGCTCTCTGAGTGCTCTTGTTCTATCGGTTTTCATTATCAGCAAAAAATCTGATGATAATCTTTTCAGATATCACATTATCATGCAAATATCGGCCGATAATATTGGTCTGCCGATATTATCGGTCATTCCTAGTGTGCACTGGTTCAGATATCATTGGCTTTGTGTGGTTATGGATATTTATCATAGGCTTCCTTTTAATACGGGACATCTGCCCGTGTGATACAAGTGCAAGGCACAAGGTTTTATCAGCCCGCCGGGCAAAAATCCTATATCAGCCATATCTGCCCGCTGTGCAAAATCCTGTATCAGTGGCAGCAACCATTGCCATAGCAACAGTCACGAGCATCGTTGGCAACGCATCGCTTCAGATGCTGAGTAGATGCTGTCATGGCCGAAAGACTCACAAATTCCTCAGCGGCTCAAATTTCTGAAATGGACTATGTTATACAAAAGGAACTTGGCGCAGAATTATTCATAAACAACATGCATAACGCTGTGTTTTTCAGCAATATTCATGCAAGAAGCTGTAGTGAAACATTTCATGCATAAGCTATCGTAGAACACACAAATTTATTACCTAATGGAGAAAATCGGGTTTAGCCATTTCATTGACTTGAAAATACCGCTGACTAAAAGCAATGCTAGCGCTACTGGCCTGAAATGATAACAATAATAACCTGAAATAAATACTTTGGATGAAGTGCATCGCTAATCATGGTCAAAATCATTATATGATAAATAGAACATCATATGCGCGTTTTCATATCACACTGTGCATCAGCCCTTGACCAGTATCTGGGGTCACTGGGGTCTTGGGTTGATACAGCGTGTGATAGAGAATATCATATGAGCATTTTCCTATGTATTAGTCTGTGTTTGTGGTGAGAGAAGGGTAGTAATTATACCTGGGTATGGAGCTGCTCCTCCTCCTACTCCCCCTCCAACACCACCTACTCCTCCCCCCCCAGGTGGCACATAGACACCTGAAACACAATACACAGACACTCATTATCTCATTAGCATCCACAAAGCAGTGACATGTAGTGACTGTAAACATCTGATAAAAAATTTGAGACAATACTTCACATTGGTTAACACGCCTCCAATAATCATGTATTTGAAAAGTTGTACATATAGGTAATAAAAACATTTGACAGGATCACTTCATGGGAGGTTTAAAACTGTAATGTGCTCCACACAAAAAAGATCTGGGAGCGATTGTTGACCAAACCCTCATAGGCTCTAGCCATTGTGCCATAGCAGTTAAAAAAGCCAATCAGATGCTGGGATACATTGCCAAAAGTTTTTATTCGTTGTTGTAGACGAGACCACTAATGCCCGGGATTGCAGGGTCCTAAACATTGTCATTTGGCATCTTTTGTTAGCTCATATATAGCTTACATTATTTATTTTCGCAGTCTTGGCTACTTAGTGAATTGCGTGCATGCAAATTATGACATAACGTTGTCCCCCAGTGGTGAAATACTCCCTGATGAATCTTTGTGTCAGTTTTTTCATGTTTAATCATATTGTAGAACATTTTGTCCTAGGATGGAATACACAGTACTGAACAAAAGTTTCTTAAAAATAATATAAATTAAATATAGCTAATGCATTGGAATCAGACAGCTGATTCGATGGGGAAACTGAGTGTCATTACTGCTGCTCTCATACATTCATATATATACACAATGTATATATATTCATTCATTCAATTCAATTCATTCATTCATTTCTATACCCGCTTATTCCTCACTAGGGTCGCGGGGCGAGCTGGAGCCTATCAAAGCTGACTACGGGCAAAGTGCGTACTATAATGACAGGCGTAGTAACACCTTCCGCGCGCTTCGACAGCGCATTGATACCTTCATTTCTGATTTCTTTTCTCTCCCACGACCCCCCCTACTTCCGTAAATACAACCAACGTGACTGCACAGCACTACTTGGTACACAGTCAGGAAGCCAGAGCTTGCAGAAAATTATTAAAGAAAATAATCAAGTGTGCTACTATGGAACATTTTCAAATGGACGACATAGATGCCGACGACTGGCTTGTGGCGGAGCCGGAGCCATATCTATTTGAACCGGTATATACCGAGGAGGAGCTAGCCGAAATGGACCGTGAGAGGGAAGAAGAAACGGATGAAGATGAATCGTATATGAAGAAGTGAAGTTTAAATTTACATAAAAATTCATCGGGCCAAAAAAAGGAATAAAATGTTCCGGACGACGGACGCCACACCACGACAATAGCTTACCTTAAGCGAAAAAGATAAAAATTAAATAAAATAAAACATAAAATATAATACAATATATCACTGAAAATTTGTAATGTGTTCAAGAAGGAGCAGGAAGAAGCAAGAATGCTTATCAAGTCCTACCCCGTCATTAAAGTATCAGTATGAATAAAGATAGTTGTTTTATACTTTAAGAAATACTCACCAAGATATCTTTAACATTGCAATTGCAACATTCCTCACAAAATCATAATTATTTTTTGAGCTCCTCCTCATCTCTGTATTTGTCCATGATTGATTTCTTATTTTTTGCTTTTAAACGGTGTAATATTATTGCTTTGTTTAATGTTATCATCAAGGCTATTCCACGGGATCACCCCACAAACTGATATGCACATGCTTTTTTTGTGTCGTGCGGACACAAGCTTGATTCAGATTTAATTTCCCTCTTAGCTCATATCTCGCCCCTCTGTCACTGAATAATTTTTGAATGTTTCTTGGTAGTAGATTGTGTCTTGCTTTAAATGTAATTTTTACAGTTTTAAATTTTATTAGATCCATGAATTTCAGAATGTTTGATTGTAAGAACAGTACATTTGTATGTTCTCGCTTTCCCGCATGATGGATTAACCCTATTGCTCTTTTATGCAGTGTGCATTTTTTTTGTAAGTTGCTCCTGTAAGTATTACCCCATACTTCCACACAGTAGCTGAGATATGGTAGAATTAGTGTGTTATACAGCATGGACAGTGTTTTTTTGGTTCACCATATGTCTACTTTTCCACAGTATCCCAACACTTTTACAGACCTTGGAACACAGATATTTAACATGAGATTCTCACTTAAGGTGTAAAAAATAAATACTTGAATAGTACTATCTTAATTTTTTATGTGTAAAATGATCACTGCACACTACTGTACATATAGTTTTCCACGGAGAAATGGAAATTCTGCAAAACCAAGAGAACATTCAAAATGATTACAGAAACAAAACTAGAACGGGCTCTCGGTAGAGCGCATACCTTCACCGACGCCACTGAATCCCTCGCCACTGGCGTTGGTTTCATGCCGATCGGATAAAAATTGACCGAGATATGGCCGAAAGTCGCTTTTGACCTTTTCGTGGCCTTGACCTTGACCTTTGACCCGATCACTCCCAAAATCTGATGGATTAGTCCTCAGGTCATGCCAAATCAACCCACCAAATTTTATGAAATTCCGTTTGGTACTTTTTGAGTTATTCGATACACATACACACAGACAGACAGACACACAAACAAACTAGAACGGGCACTAAAGTCTTAGAGTTGCCAACTTGACGACTCTCTCGCTTAATCTGGCGACTTTCCAAATCGGGATTGTTTGTCCATTCAAGACGTATGTATACGTCTTGAGAAAGTCGTCAAGTTGGCAACTGGAAGACTATAGCGAAATCGACAGTGCATCGTTCATTTTCGGCAGGGTGACATGCTAAAATAAGCGAATTTACGAGAATGTGGACGTAACAGCTATGTCTTACAATTCATTGTTAAACATCTGCATTAACAATAACGTCATATTTGGAAGCTTTACTTACCAACCGAAGGAGACACGCCTGATTCCGCTATCTCTGAAAGCAGCCTGGGCCGGTACGCGCAAGCGCAGTAAATGGCAAAGACGGATGCGATAGATGATGTTGCAGTTTCATAGCCTTATGCTACGAGTCAACAGTTTATGTTGCGGTTTTTGCAGTTTCGGTAGCGGGGTATTATTTTTCAGTTGCTATTTCCGCCATTAATGTAGGCATTTCAAAGTTTTTGTGTGCTGAGGCTACGTTTTCTTTGGTAGGCCTGATAAATACACGGGGATCAAAACATTACCTTCGTCAGCGAAGTCGCTGGCGAAGGTAACAACAGCCTAGAAAATTGGCTCTTCTTCCGGATGAAGTAAGCATAACGTTAGATGAAGTGGAAGCAATATCACTTTATTCAACAGATTTAAAGGAAGCCTAACAAATAAAAATAATGCCATCATTTGGGAAGACACTGCAGGGAAAAGTAAGCCAACAAGGGGTGTGAAACGTGATGGTCAAGAGACAGGAAGAAACCCTGATCACTGACATTTCCTTGGAGACAGTGGGTACTCTCTTTAGCCATACCTCTTCACTCTGATGGCAAATTCCACAACTACAAGCCAGCTGGGGAGATGGAAGTTGGACTTCAAGTCTGTGCCCAAGTTCAGTAGTAGCTTATACTTCTCTGCATCAAAGTGCTATGCAGTCATCACTGTGCCAGTTATGCAGCACAACATTGTTGTATACAGGGCGAGAGCCTACTTACGTGACCAGGAGGAGAGAGAGGCTGGTAACAGATTGGCAGGCATGAATAAGTTAAGGGATGCAAAGTTTTTGGCTGGTTTCAGGGCACGTCAACAAATTATTGGACTTTTTTTAGAATTCGTCCCCATTTCCCCCTCTCGTAATCAGCTGACCAGTGGCATCAATCACCACCGCGTTAATTTGTGTTTTCTTAATTTTCATTCATGAACGGCATCAGCAGTCATGATTGAATGGGATAACATTAAATTAACACGCACACAGAAAAAAATTATAATAGTTTGCGATGACTCTTGTAGGTCCTAAGAAGCACTTCGCTTTTTACGTGTGGTGTTCAGCGCATGTAGATCTACCATGATATCTGAGAGCGTTTTAAGTTACGATGGTTTTTGGAAACATTCCACAAACGTAAAATGTGTCATAAGACAGATTCTACAATCATCAGAGCCTTAAGCAGCTTTTATGAAACGAGGCCCTGATGGTTGAAAATAGAAGCTGCAAAATGTAGTGAGTTTAGCCATTTGGCGAATACACTCAGCACAGGATAAAACGTGTTATCAACAAGAACTCTTGCGCCTGGGTTACTGGGCTAGATTCCATCATTTCTGAACGAGGAAAGACAATTCTAGAAAATATTGAAATTATCAATTAAAACTAGATTACAGCGGGGGAAATAAGTATTGAACGCCTCAACATTTTTCCCAGTAAATATATTTCAAATATTTTCTATTCACATTACATTTTCACCAGATGTGAGTAACAGCCCCTGTAATCCACATATACAGAGAAATCAAAACAACTAAGTCAATAAATTAAGTTGTGTGTAATAAAGTATAATGACACGGGGAATAAGTATTAAACACATGAAGAAAAGGAGGTGCAAAAAGGCATGGAAACCAAGAAACCAGCTGATATCTGTCAGTATTTAAAAAGAAATCCTGCCTCCTGTCAGTGCAAATTAATTTCAGCTGGTTTAGTCCTAATTGATGACCTATAAAAAGGTTTCTCATTACCAAGGTGTCACACAGGAAGCATCTCTTGATGGGTAAAAGCAAAGAGCTCTCTCAAGATTTTCGCAACCTTATTGTTGCAAAACATATTGATGGTATTGGTTACAGACGTTTTCTAAACTTTTGAATGTTCCAGGGAGCACCATTGGGACCATAATCTGGAAGTGGAAAAAACATCATTTCACCATAAACTGGCCAGGACCAGGGGCTCCTTGCAAGATTTCTGATAGAAGAGTCAAAAGAATAAACAGAGGAGTTGTCCAAGAGCCAAGGATCACTCACGGAGAGCTTCAGAAAGACCTGGAATTAGCATCTACAGTTGTTTCAAAGAAAACAATGAGTAATGCACTCAACCGCCATGGTCTCTATGCACGCTCACCGCGCAAGTCGCCATTGCTGAAGAAAAGGCATGGTAAAGCTTGTTTACAGTGTGCTGCACAACATTTGGACAAGCCTATGAAATACTGGGACAATATAGTCTGGTCAGATGAGACAAAAATTCACTCTTTGGATGTCATAGCATGCACCATATTTGGAGGACAAATGGTACCTTACATCACCTCCAAAACACCATACCAACAGTGAAGTTTGGAGGTGTGAACATCATGGTGTGAGGCTGTTTATCAGCATGTGGTACAGGCAGACTTCATATAATTGAAGCGAGGATGAATGGAGACATGTACTGAGACTTTCTTCGTAAGAATCTGCTGCCATCTACCAGGATGCTGAAGATGAAACGAGGGTGGACATTTCAGCAAGACCATGATCCCAAACACACAGCCGAGGAAACTCAATTGGTTTAAGAGAAAGAAAATAATGCTGCTAGAATGGCCCAGTCAATCACCTGACGTGAATCCAATTGAAAATCTGTGGAAATAACTGAAGATCAGAGTTCACAGAAGAGGCCCCCCAGAAAACTTCAAGATTTGAAGACCATTTACAAGGAAGAATGGGCCAAAATCACACCTGAGCAATGCATGCGCCTAGTTTCTCCATAAAGGGGGCATCTTGAAGCTGTTATTACCAGCAGAGGCCTTTCTTCTGAGTATTAAATCAATTTCTGTCAACGTGTTCAGTCCTTTTTCCCAGCGTTATTCCACTTAATTTCACATAACTTCATTTATGGACTTATTTGTTTTGATTTCTTTGTATGTGTGGATTACTTGGGCTGATACAGACATCTGGTTAAAATCGCCCCATCAGAAATATATGTACTGAGGAAAATGTTGACATGTTCAATACTTATTTTGCCAGCTGTATATCGACCACTGTAGGCTGCAAATGTACTATTAAAAATCAACGAAGATCCCTACAATTTCCAACACGGTTCACCATGGAACATGTCTCTGTATGAGAAGGTTGGATATCACCATGATGTGGGTTTCTATTTCCGCTGTCATGCTGGAAAAGTACAGGAATAAAAAACATGCACTTTTAATGTGGGAAATGTTATATCTTGGCGCTCACTCTGCTTCTCTCCAATCACTGCTAGTAGCCTGAGTATAATTACTCATCATTTACCTTTTGGTTCTACCACCAGATCACTGCTGCAGTGCTGCCGACTCACCCGTATTTTCCGGGGGTTTTAGTGGCATATTCACGTTCCTGTGCCATAGTAAGAAATTACTCAACCAATGTGTATTTAAAAGATTCTCACATGGAATTGAAGTCCTTGCGCATGAAGGTTTACCAGCTTCACGTGTGTTATGGTGGATTTCACCACTGGTAATATGGAAACTGATTATGACTCCAGGCCTCTCGCAGTTTTCTTTTTCTCAGGGGGTAGGAGCAAAGCATGTGTTTAATGATTGTTTAAATGATACAAGACCGTGTGAAACATTTTTAATTGCTTCTATCCCCGGAGTAAAGAAAAGCGTGAGAAGCCGGGAGTCATAATCGGTTTCCATAATACTAGTGGTGAAATCCATCTTGACACATGTGAATCTGATAAACCTCCTCGCACAAGGACGTCAATTCTGTGGGTGGACCTCTTTAATACACATTTATTGAATAACTGCTGAGTAAACCACAGGAACGTGAATATGCCACTAAAACTCCCGGAAAATTCGAGAGACTTGGCTGCACTGCTGCTGATGCAAGTGAGCAGCCGTGAACTTCATGGCCATGTGACGCACAAAAATGGCAGATCACCAAACACAGCAATAATGTATTTGTATTGCCCCCAGTACCATAGAATTCCTGACAATACCTAAATGATCCTGATATGAAAAAATAAAACCCACAAAAAATAATAGTAATTCTGTTTTCAGATAAGAATTTGTTGATGGTCAGAAGAAGTTTATGTTCCCGGCATAGATCATTGGGGAAATGAAGACTAATAAGTGCTGTCCAACCTGGGAATAATTCTGCTTCCCAACCTGTTAAGCATCCTAATGATTCTGTTTCAAAGCTCATCAAAACCTACTAATTAATGGGCTTTAAAAGCCATTGAAATCTTCCAGTGGTTATGGTTTCCATCATACAAAAAAAAAAAAAAAACTGCAAATGATTCTGCTTTCCAACCACTTATAATCTGCAATTGAGTTTGGTTTCCAACCTGCTAAAGCCAGCTAGTGAATCTTCTTTCCAACCCTGTAAAACCTGCAAATGAGTCTGCTTTCTTACTTTCCAAAAGCTGCCAAAGCGGCTGCTTTCCAAACCTCTAAAACCTGCTCGCAATTCTGCTTTTCAACCTGCTAAAGCCTGCTTATGATCTAAGACCTGATAATCAGTCTGCTTTCCAGCCCGCTAAAATCTTCTTATGACTCTGCTCTCAAACCTGCTAAAGACTCTGTTATCCAGGCTCCCAAAAACATGTGAATGAATCGGCAAGCCAACTTGTTAAAATGTGAATGTACCTGCTATTTCTCTTATTACACTCATGCTGAAGTAAGTGGCTGCTATCCAGTCTGCTAATCATGCATGAGTGCGCAACAAAAGTCAACACAACAGTTGACTTTCTCAGGCAGACGTATTCAAATGGAGTTGGTCCTGTCTATTAAAAAAATGATGAACCTCTCAGCACTTAACCAACCCTCTTTTTTCAATTATTTGCTGCACTTGAAATTGAAATACTATTTGTATTTGCGACCGCATGAACTGCACAAATGTGTGATTTGATAAAATCTGTCCGATAGTTTTGTTTCCAAAGCAAAATGAAGATGATCATTGTTCCAAAGATTTTTGAGCTCACCATATGCAGACCTGATGAAGAAATTTATTTCCATGCATTTTTGAGCTCTGTGGGGTATTATGTTCTCTGCATTTACCATAACTTAAGAGTAGCCACTTAGGAGCCCAGGGACCAAATGGAGTTCTAAGGCCAGTGTCCGGGTCAAAGACAATGGCAGGAATGTTGATAAGCTTATGCGCATATTTCGTTGACAAAACATTGGATAGGGCAGCTAAGAGTAACATTTCCCATGCAGTTTTTTTTTAAATTTGGCATCGCCAATCCCACCCGAATCTGGAATGCCCAATCCGAGAACTATGTACAAGGCTTGCTCCAATGCAACTGCCTGTTGCCAGCTCAGGAAAGAGAGACAGTTCGCGGCTCTCCTCCAAAGCATGCGCCTGTCAGTCGCTGCATCTTCACACTCATTGGTCGAAACTATTGCAAGTTCTGAACGAGGGCGGAGGATACCCGAACATGAGCAAGCGCCGAATCTCACTGACGAGCACCCGGCTGGCCAACAGGAGGTGCTTAAGCAACGAACTAAGCAATCATTTTAATTTCCCTTCCTAGCAGTCCTTTCCCAATTTGCATTCCCACAGTGCTTTAGCCAATTGTGCACTGTTCTGAAAAAGCTGCCGACCACTCCTGGTTGGTACAAATGCGGATCGAAACTGCTCTGCAAATGCAGCGCTTTAACCAAGTGAACTAACCAGGCAGCCTCCCATGCAGTTTTTTAGCCCCCTTGAGGGCAGGTCCTCTATTTTAAAATGAGCTTCAGTCCCGGGAATTTCACACACTATAGTCATAAGAGTTTACAGAGAATGCAGCAGTATATTATAAACAGAGTCAGCTGGCCCATTAGGCAATATACGCAAATGCTAAGGGCGCTGTGGCCTCCAGGGGGCGCCACAAAATCTGGAAAAAATGCACCTTCAATAAAACAATTTATTACTATTAACTCTTAAAATGGAAAGGGTAACATAAGGTGCAATTCACATTGCAAGTGAAACTTCGTGTAGTTAGAAAATTCATGAAGTTAGAGTGACAGTTTAGACAGCCAAAATCCGTCTAAAACTTGGCAAGAAAAGTTTCAAGCCAGAGTGGAAAGTTTCGCACGAAGCGCAAAACTTCGCAAAGTTTTGTAATGAGAGCGCTCACATCTGAAACAGTGAAGTTAATCCTCTGGGTTGAATGCTTGAATGTATAGTTGAATTACATAGCAGGGCACACACACTACTTCCTGAAACTTCGTGATTTTTTCAAACAGAACTAACCGCAAGTTTTCTGGCCAGTGAGAACAGCAGGGCGAAATTTTGTGATGTTTACCTTCGCGATTTTTTGCAATGTGAATGCACCTACTGATTCAAATGTAAAGCAATGCCCAATTATTATCACTACAAATGATAATATCAAATAAGTCCTGCTCGCTCTCTGTGGGGGGAGGGGCGAATTTATTGAGGTGACCCCAGAGAACTTTGTAAACATGTCAAAACAACCTAAACTATCCGGAGCACAGGGAAGAAATAAAGAAAAGGAGAAAAAACAGGATAAAGAAAGAGGTAAAATAAAGATACAGTAATGAAATGAAGCATCCATTGTACTGCGTCAGTTATTTAACACAGTGTACTGTTAAGTTGATAACTTTCTTTTGAGCGATTTAGCTAATCAGTAGGGATGCACCCGAATCTGAATCCAAATTTGCCAAGTCACAAATAATGGCTTTTTGCCGAATAAACTATTCGTCCAAACGTTTTGTTGAAAGTTCGGCTTTCTATAATATATATAAAATATATATATTTTTACCCAAGTTGACTAAGGGAAGTGGTTGGTTCTGAAGTTCTCGAATTCAAACTAGATTGGCTGCCACTGCTGTCAATCATCCTCGCCAGTCAGTCAGAATTGACGACGTCGGCAGCCGTTAGAGTGGGTTTCTTAAACCTGTGTTGCTTGTCCTTGTAGCAGGAGTCTGTTCATTTAGAAATGAACAGCTACGGTATCGTCTTTAATAGAAGCCATATCTATGTGAGAGGCTAGCTTATCTTCTTTAGACTGTGAGTGTAGTTTGCTTGCTTTGTTGTACAGTCAGGTTGTTGCCGCAAGAAAGTTTTTAAAACACCGACTGTATTTATTTTGATTCACAGCGTGGATAGATGTCAGAGTGGGTTTTTAAACCTGCGTTGCTGGTCTGTGTCTGTGTGCAGGCACTCTGGAGAAAAATACCTGTGACTGAGAGTTGGGTAGCTAGCTATCACTGCCAACAGTTTTGCTAAATTCTGATTTCTTTATTTAGCACTAAAATAGTTACACAAAGTTGCATTACTTAGTTGTGGCATGCTGTTGTTTAACTAACCAAGTTAGTTTGTGTGTGTGCGTGCGCAAGCGCTCTGAAGAAAAATATATGTGGCTCAGAGTTGGGTGGCGAGCTAGCTCCATTGTTTAGCTTGCATTAAGTGCTGTAGCTCAGTGATTTTTATGTCAGACATTTTCATTTTTGATTCTTCTCTTTTGTAATATTTTGGAAAATGGATTCAGACAAACTTGCATGATCCCTTTGTTTGCATTGCTATTCCCCCACCATAAAAAAACATCAAAGCGATGTCTGGGAACACTTTGCAGTCAGAGCAGTAGAACCAACCAAGGTGATCTGCAAACTGTGCAAAGCTTGGGGGCTCTAATTCCTTGGCGCAGCGCAGCTGGTGTAGCGAGGCGCAGCCCGCGCAGTGGTTATTTCGTACGGCGCAGCCCGCGTAGTGGTAATTTCGTGAGGTGCGCAGCCTTCTGTAGACGAAAGTGCGCCGAGATGGGTGTGGCGGCGTAGTAGGGGGAGGTGACACATATTCATCAAGACGCAGTGACAATTTCGTAGAAAGAGTCTCTGCTGGAGTTGCGCAGAAAGCTCGCCAGCTCCAACCTGGTTCATTTTCTGTGCAGTGGTAATTTGGCTGACCGGCGCAGAGTGTGCACACGTCACCGAAATCTCACAGGCAGGTTTACAGAATGTCAGGCACATTTCAATGCAAGAAATAATTACAGGAAGCACTATTTAATGTAACTATCTGAATAAGGACATAAATTATAGTATCTATATCGATTGTCCTGATGTCAGGCGGTTGCCACGCGTGATGGAAACTTGACCTGGCTTAATCAACGCAACTGAATCTGTGATGCAAACTTCACAAACGACTTCACATCTTTCTCAGCCAACCACAAAGTCAATGCAAAGACGCAATAGTCGGACATGGTTTTAATATAGCTGCGTGTTCGAGAGTCATAAAAGTTCTAATTTTTCCGAGTATTCCAAGAATTATTAGACGTGCAAACTTTGCTATGTTTGTGTTCGACCTTCACAGAATGCAAATTGATAGCTATCGACTTTTCTTGGTCTTTTTAGCCTATTCATCGGTTTTCTTCCGTTGAAGATAGACACCAGTATTTATTCGGTCTTTCTTTTGAAAATTAGTCAGATGGATCGAACAGATTCACGCTTTATTTCCACAGCAGAGATAAAATAGTGCGTGAGCAAATCAATTCCATGACCATTGACAGAGGGAAGAAATCATCGCATGCACGATCAAGCCTGTCCGACACAAAATGCAAAATACTCCATGTCCAGCAGGCAGCAAAAAATAAAAGTATTGATATGAGAACAGATTTATAACGAAATAAAGAATAAAAATATATCAGCAACAAACGGGATATCCAACAAAGATGACCCGCCAATAAATAAATCGCAGTGTTCATTGGATGCTCTGTTGTTAAAATGTTTCTTTTTATTCTTTATTTCATCATCAATCTGTTCTAATCGTCCTTTTTTTGGCTGTCAGACACGGAGGCATTGTACATTGTCTCGCGCCAATGTCGACTCGCTTTATTGAGCAGAGCTTACACAGAAACATTGATTGAAATTCTCTGTACTCATCTGGAACAACTGAGCCCTCTTTTCAAACACTCTCGTTTAATATCTAAAAGAGTCAGTAGATTTGAAGAAATTATAAACAATAATAGACTGTCGGACACAGAGATTTATTAAAACCCTGTCAGACTTTTGGACACAAGACGCAATCTGTCGAGCGAAAAATTCGTTTCGCGTCCAGTGTGCAAGCGGCTTAATACTAGGCTACTATTTTTGTCACTTTTTATCGTCACAGGTTTTATCGTCTTTAGTGGGGGAAAGGAATACAGCCTGATTGCTATGATCTCATACTAAGTTAAGATCACATATTGAAAATAAATGTGTGAGGTATCTTGCATTGTTGTCCATTCATGTTAATCCCAAAATTTTAAGCGGCAACAGTTTGTAATAATAGGAACACGCAATCCATCGTTTCTTTTGCCAATGAGCAATATTTGACTCAGCTCGGCCAAATACGCCTTCTTTGCCAACTTGCGCTGGAAGGAGGGGCAGAGGCTGGACAGGGGAGTACTTGCGCCAGGCTATGCCGGGCACGAAATTGCAACATATGCCTGGACACACCCCGTTGGCGCGGCGCACCCTCCATTCGCCGCGCCTGCGCCTGGTCTACGAAATTAGAGCCCAAAGTCAGCAGAGGCAAGGATATTAATCACCTGTCAACATCTGCCATGCATAATCACTTGCATCCCACCCTGAAAATGACTTAAACCATCCCATATACTGCTTAAATCACTACTAAACCCCCAAGTGCCACATCAAAAAAGTTTAAATATTTGTCCTTTTAATATATAATAGGCACTTTCCATTTGATAACTAATTGTTTATTCTCCTCATGATAGTGGTTTTGGAATTTCATTAATTTTAGATTTCTTTGTGGTTAAAATCCGATTATTAATTCACTTATTTACAGGATTTTTTGCGCGGTGGCACTGTGGTTAGCACTACTGCCTCACAGCAAGAAGGTTGTGAGTTTGAATCCGGCTTGGGGCCTTTCTTTGTGGAGTTTGCATGTTCTCCCCGTGTTCACGTGGGTTTCCTCCGGGTACTCCGGTTTCCCCCACCCACAAAAACATGCAATATACAAGCCACACTCCTGTATGGCTGTGTGTGAATGTTAGGTGGTGGTCGGAGGGGCTGTAGGTGCATACTGGCAGCCACACTTCCATCAGCCTGCCCCAGGGCCGCTATGGCTACAAAAACGTAGTTTATCATCATCAGAGCATGAATGTGTGAGTGAATGAATAATGTATCCATTGCGAAGTGTCTTTGAGTGCCCAGAAAAGCGCTAAATAAAACTGATGCATTTTTATTTCAGATTTTTTTTTCCGGGATTTATTTGTAATTTGTTAAACATGTAAATTGGGTGACGTTATCTTATAAACTAAGGACAATGGTAAAAACAATGCTATTCGATTTCTTTAGTAAGCGTATGTAAATCGACGATGGAGGGGCGCCATATAAAATCTTGCCTAGGGCTCCACATTGGGTAAAAAAACCAAACAAAACCATGGTTGAGTATGTCTTTTACTGTCACAACCCTTGTGGGAATGTCTTCTGTGTCTCCTCTAATTCAGCAACTTGCATGTCTATCAGAAGTCATTTCTTCTTTGATTGATTTGCATCTTGCATGCTACCTAATCCTCGGCTGTGTCTCGTTTCATACTTACCTCACCCCTTGGGTCTCTGATGTGCATAATATATATCCTTTGAGTCGCAAGTTGCTTGATTGTAATTTGCCATGTGTGCTTTGTCAGTATTTTCTTGTGAAACTCATCTTTTGAAAGTAAAACTTTAATTTTAAAGACTGTAATTTATGGAGGCTTCCTTCCCTAAATACTTAATAGAAACAAGCTCACAAGCCTTTCTCATGCTCTGCATGATCGGGACCGTGTTCCTCCTAATCCTGTTCCAGTCTGTTCCTCTGTCTAGTTTATTAAGAACAAGCTCCCAATCATTCTACAGTCATCAGGATTGGAACTGTGGTCCTCCTAAGCTACTCCTTTCTGCTTTCAGACAGCTCAGCTCCGGTGAAGTGTGCACTCCACTTTGCAGTCATCCTGAAAAGCCATTGGCTGGAAATTTGCAACGCTGACACGGCTTTGCCCATAACATCTGAACTGAACTGAGCTATCCTCTTCTGGGCTCCGTCTACTATTACCACATCACCAAACCCTTATATAGGATTGGACTCACACTTGATTCCTGGTCAGGATCATAAGATTAATGATAGAGGTCAAGGCAAAATGTTCAAGTTCAAGCTAAAAGTAAAGCTTCACATGCTCAAGTAACAGTATTTTTAACTGTGGTGGTTCCTTGAAGGCAATCTCTGAACGCTCATAGTAAAGAGCTTACGACATGAAATTCAGCTCTGTATTTTATGTGATAAAATGCTACAACGTGCCAGTCTTGAACAATTAGTGATGGTTTTAATATTGTGTACTTTACGCAATGTTTAAAGAAAACCACATTTTAACTGCTCAATTATCAAATCAAGAGCAATTACGCTGGGCCAGCTCAGCCACGTGATGTTATAAGTTGTACACAGATTGTGTCTCGGTGGTTAGCCGTAGTTTACGACTCTGGTCTGGCAGGAGAATATCTTAAAGAATGGAGTAAATGGAGAATGATGTGCAGTGTGGGGATGCAGTGCAAAGCATGCATATGGCCATGGAATGTTTCTGTGGCCGAAAGATGCAGAGATATCGAGAACATGGACGAAACAAGTCCAATGTACTGGTGCTGACTTTGCTGGCGCAGGCAAGCCCGGGTCACCGAAACCTACGATACCCGGCTAACATTTTGAGTATTCATGTTTTTACATATAATTATTATTATTTGTGGAATCCACATCGTTTCTCTGCACTGCCTGTTCAATAGCCACCCAACTCGCTGTTCAGTGGGATCTAGCTGTGCACTGTGTGTTTTCTGGCTTACTCCCTAATAACAGCAAGCTGCAAGATATGGCTTGCACATGTTGTGATATCAGTCACGGCTCTATATTTCTTCACACTGCATGTTCGCTCGCTAATAATAGAAAGCTGCAAGGTATGGCTTACACTCATAGTTTCGAGAGCTGATTAAACACAGTGCACAGAAATGAATGGAGCCGCGAAGATTATCGTTTCACTACCGGCTAGATCAGGGGTGAGTTCAACAAGTTCAACAGAGGTTAGTTTTCTCAGCCTAATAAACAAATCATATATGGTCTTGTTAGGTAATGTAACCAAACGTCAGGTCTATTGAACTCACTTCAGGTTGAAAAGTGAGTAGGCTGTTTATCCAACATGCAGTGCACAGAAACAATTGTAGAACCGGAATAATACCCATTCCGCTACTTGGCGGGACAGGCGGAGACACTGACAGTTAGCCGTCTTCATTTCTCAAGTACTCAGGCTGGAATCTGCATGGTTCTGAATCCCATGTTATGTTGAGTTCCAATCTCATGGTCCTCATCTTCCATAAAAAAGTACTCGTCTTCATCAAAATGGACAGATTCAACTGGATATTCGGAGGACTCGGATGCCATCGTTGTTGGACGCACAATCCCCCACCGTGTGCAACTCATGACGTGACCACACAGGGGAGTGCCAGAATTGCTGTTCTGTGTAGCTCAGAATGTTTGTTGTGGAGGGGGGTGGGGAAAGTAACCAAAAATAGCTATTTTTGTTAAAAAATTATTTTCTACATTTTTTTAGGCAGACGATGGAAATTCTTTTAATTGTACCCATACATATTCATAAGCCTGCTCAGTACATGTCCTAAGCTCTTTAAGTCTTGACGCATCAGTAGGCAACAGTAGGTTGAAGAGCATGCTCGGTCCCAATAAGTCTATGCTTTGGAAAAAAACACAGGAAAAAAAATATCTATGCTGTCAAATAATAATTTTTCAATGGTATGACCAGAATATGATATGCACAGCATGAGTCTATGAATCTTCCCTGTCCTGCTGTCTATTGTGCAGGCAGAAGGGGTTGTATTGGCACGGGGAATGTTTATTTCTTGTTGCCAGAATTGGACCCCAAAAAACCACATTCATTTGAAACAGTTCCTACCACAGCATGCCTGAGGATGTTGCTGATCACGTGCATCCTTTTACAACTAGCCTGCCATTTTTCCACTGGATACTTCCAGAAGGATAGTGAGCCAAATTACAGTGCTCACTTTACCTCTAGCTCGCAGCTCACCACATCCCATAAACATGACAGTGACCATAGTTTGTTCCAGTGGTCTGCACAGTCCTCAGGTCTCACACCAAAAGATGATCTTTAGGATGAGGAGAAAGAGGAGAACTATGGAACTATGGGATGCTATTGAGGCAGAACTGTGTTGATTCCAGGTTCTGAATTATTCAGGTTGAAGGGAAATGGCAATCTTTGACAATACTAGGAAAGTGTGCCTACTAAAGTGGCAACTGAAGCTGCATGCATATGTATCCATGCGTATTTCTTGTATTTGTAGAGGTGTGACCTGTCTGATTTAGGCTGACTTGAAAGGGTTCAATCTTAAAATGTCTCACAAATACAGTGCATGCGCAGAATTATATGCCCTATCAAGGAATTTGGTGTTGACCAATATTGGCTTTTGAGCGGGAAATGCATGCAATTATCGATCATACAATACTGGATGTCTTTTATTAGTGTTTCCCATGAAAATATCGGACAGTTGTGCTCATCTAAGGATTGAGCATTACGTAGTGCATTACATCACTCAGTCTCTTCATCCTAGAGATACAGACCACTCTCTGTTCTTCTAATTCCATCAAAATACCTGATGGTTTATGGAGAAAACAAAAGGACCCTTTCCAATTTACCAAATACTCTTAAAAAGTTCCTGAGGGTGTAGCAAATGTAAATCTTTTCATTTTAAAATTGCTTGAATGACTTTCACTATTTATCTGTAGAAATATGACAATGTCAGCTATTAAAAATGCTATACCTTTCCTCAAAGTATAAAGGTCTCCATTCCTACCATGGCATGGGAAAAGCCGGGAGATTCTTTATACTGGGCTGGTGAATAGATCAGCTAAAAAATACCGTTGAATACAATTGAATAAAATGTGGGATTGCTCCCTTGTCATTTGAATTCAATTTGTTATAGATTTGTACTAGACAGCTGCCTCTGCTTGCGCTGCATTAAGTATCGTAAAAACAACAAGACTGAACGAGGGAGCACAGAATAAACAGAGGGAAGGAGGAGTGCTGAGTGATGAGAACCAAGGTGGCAATATGGAGTGGGAAAATAGAAGAGAGGAATATAGAGCGGTGCAGTATAAACCAGCCATTTCAATTTAACAATTCAATTTAATTCTGATAAATAGCGGATGCATTGCAGGTGGGTAAAATACTGTATAATTAAAGTTAAAATATTCAATATGTCGTCTATAATGTGAACACACTTTTAGCTTCATCTTTCGTCAGGGAAAAATCAGCCGACTAAGCTGTTGCTGCGCCTGTGCACAAATTGGGCAGTTCATATTCCAACAGCAATCGAGGCAAGAAAGATAAGAGAGAAAATTACTAAAAAAGAATTGAACACAAAGAAAAGGAAAGGGCAGAGAAGTTCCACGTGCTTCAGTAAAGTCATTAACCAACATGACGAGCCAAGTGCAGGATATATCATATAGGATAGCGACCCAACGAATACTACAAAGGGAACAAAAGGGAACTTTCCATCAGTTTAGTATTCCAGGCATGTGTAACAACACAGCACCTTCCTGACAGGAGTAGGCTACTGGTAACTTTGTGTAGTCTAAAAAAAAAAAAAAACACACAAAAAAAACATACTCAGATAACAGAACCTTTGTTGTTAAGACTTGCCGCATCTTTAATCTTTTGCATAATCACTCATTCATCAATGAAACACACAACTTCATTTTAAAATTGAAAATAATCAAGTGGTGTATGGAGATATCAATGCGGTTGCAGGTCTATTGTTGCAAATAATAATTTCAAGTGACTGCCGGGTCGATGATTTAAGCATACAAGTGGATTTGGATGACATCAGAGCCGATCCACGCATCTCCAAACTAAACATACACAAAGCTAAAACAACACTGACACAAAAAGACACCAAAATTAGACTTCATCCTTGGCGCACATAGCCAGATCTCAGACATGGTGCAGGTTACGTCACAGCGGCTATACGCTTGGTGGACAACTTGGACTCAGCGGCTGTGCTGCCTCAAAACTATATAATGTATCACCACCCTAGAACTGAACTTCACTGAGCTGAAATGATTTTCTACAAGCCCAGGGAAAGTCAATGCGAGACATTAAAGTAGATTTCCCCTTAGATTTTACTCAGTCTATGAAACAAAGGCACAGGGTACACATACAACATATTCATGTGCGTGTATACAAAAAGCACTTATGGAGACAAAACATAGCCTAACACAGCACGCACACGCAAACACACACACACACACACACACACACACACGCATGCACGTGCACTCAAAGGCACACACAGAGCACTTAGACAACATTAACACAATGTGAAGGCAGCACACACAAATACACAAACACAGAATATGTACATGATGACGTCGCACACACACAGATTGTGGTTCAGAATCAAATGGGGGATTTTCCTTTGTCAAAGCTGAGACCAACTGAACTCAGCAAACTGAATGTCCCATATTCTTTCCCTTCCGCTCTTTCACTGAAACACTCTATTTTCCAAAACTATCATCCAGCCATAAATGCAGAATTCCCAGAATTCAGCTGTGAATACAAACACTAACTCAGCTGGGAATTCCGCAATTAAACAGCTAAACAAGACAGAATTCACACATTGATTCAGTCGTAAACAAGCAGAATTGAGACACGCCAGATTCAGTCGTAAATACACATAGCTTTTCTGCAATTCCTCCATAAATACAAATAACTTCACAACGCAGACCTCTGCTATTGATACGGCCATACAAACCAGAATTTTGCTTTCAATATGATACAACTATGCCGAACACAAAATTCACACATAACTCACTCATAAATACACACATACGTGCACAGAAAATGCTGAATTCTGCTGTAGATGCAGGCTACACAACCCAGAATGCCACCATAAATACACACAGCTTTAGAGCACAGAATTGATACCTTGGCTGCTGTTGCACTGAAAACAGGATGATGCCAGTCTGGGAGGGGATACCTAGCTTAATGAAAGTGCTTTACCATGGGTCCAACCATAGTTTATCCACATAACAGTCCCGGCTATGCAATGGACACTGAGTGTGGTCTTCGCACTGCAAACTTGCCAGATTTCTCAGTGTTTGCAAGGGTGGTGTAATTAGTCAACATGGTGTTATTTAGTCTACTGTGCTAATGGTTTTATTATAGGAATCTGGCAAATGCCTTCAGTCATTGTCAGGAGAACTCGTGGAGTCCAACATTTCTTGCGATCTTTGTGCATTGTTTCTTGTCAAGATTTTTGTACACTATTCTGAAGGACAGAAGCATTACAGGAAAAAAACATTCACAGGATGTTTTATTGTCAGCGTATTAACCAGAGTTTGGCTGAACATTTTATTGTGCATTTCATGATCACAATATTTATCATCGGAACCAAACCTCTGTCATATTTAGGGCCTGAGCTCCGAGGGTACAAAGACCCTAATGTAACTGTAGTGTTTTTTTAATTATTCTTATTATTCACCTCCGCCAAGGAGGTGTATGTAAGTTTAAAAAAAAACAATCTGTGCTAGGGCCAATGAAACTATCTGTGAATCCTATACCAGAGAAAACCGAAAAGCTGGTCAATTAAACTTTCCACTGACCAATCTGCACCAAGTGACAGAAGAAATCACTCCAGTAATGATTTTACACCATTCACTAAGTTGCATAACCTCAGGCGAATCCACTGAACCAAGAGGCTCATGGTTGGTAAACAAGCAAATGCTTATAGAGTACAAGAAATTGCTTTGAAGTAGAAGTAAAACATTATGCATTTGAAATCAAGCTTAAGCTTTTTACCTTTTCTTTTTGATTAAAGCAATGCCTTTCACTTTTTGCTTTTGGTATCAGTAATAACTTCATTTTAATGCCTATGACCCAATGTCACCATCAATATTTAATCCAAGTTTCTTACACAAATCTTACTTGACCTTCCATCGTCAGGGTATCGGAAGCAAGTTCTTTTTCACTCTTTTCAGATATGGTAGCTTAATCAAAATAACATTATTTTTGTCTCTTTCTCACTGACTGTATTTCTCATTCAGTCTAATTTCTGACGGTTGTTCCCCTCTAGAGCGTAATTATTGTTTTACCCGCAACCCTGAATTAATATTGTTTTTTCTTATTTATTTGCCCGTTTTACTCACTAATTGTAGTGTAATTGAAAGTTCAAATACAGCCCCAGAATTTCACTATGATGATTTTTAACATCAGGATATGAATAAACCAATTTTGAACAGTATTTAAAAAAATGTTTTTACTACATTATTGGAGATAATTATGTTCCAGTTTCCATACAGTAAAAAACATATATAGTAATATAGTAAAAACAAT
The DNA here is from genome assembly GCA_029721435.1 of Gymnothorax reevesii. Taxonomy (NCBI): domain Eukaryota; kingdom Metazoa; phylum Chordata; class Actinopteri; order Anguilliformes; family Muraenidae; genus Gymnothorax; species Gymnothorax reevesii. The sequence goes on along the minus strand of CM056574.1, from coordinate 65,520,456 downwards.
ATATAATAATGTCTTTTTTTGAGAAAACATCAATATCTAGTGTGGCCACTTTGCTTTGATTTTAGCTTTTGATCTTTCAGGCATAATTTTCAAAGATTTTTTATTTCCTCACTTGCTAAACCATTCCATATGGTTTGAAGTTCATTCCAATTACATTCTTTCAATGTTACAACAGATTTGCTCAATCGGACACAGATCTGGACTTTGAACAGGCCAAGTCATAACTTTAATGTCACCAGATGATTCTTTCCGACTGAGATAATTCTTGCACAACTTAGAAGTGTATTTAGGATCATTATATTTTTGAAATAAAATCCTCGACCAATCAGTCTCTGTCCAGATGGCAATGGATGCCTCAAAAAGATGCTGTGATACTTCATTTGATCCATGATTCCTTGGAGTTTTATGAGATCACAGGCTACTTTCGAGCAGTCTGAATCCTAAACCATAATATTACCACCACCAAGTTTTACATAGGGCATTTAACAGTCATTCTTAAAATGTTCTCCAATTCTACAGCACACAGAAGTTCTGTATTTAAGTGAGAAAATGTATAATTTGACTCATCGGTTCAAAGGGCTTGTTCCCAGTCCTTTGGTGTCCGATCCTTGAATTTCTTGATGTTACCCTCAAACTACTCAATCCTCCTGCGGAACATTTTGGCTCTGGCAAAGTGTGTATTCCACTTGGCTGTCATTCCCCTGTCTTCCTCCAACACATCTGTGCTGAAATGTTCTCACCTTTTCTGGGGTTCCAGAATTAATAAGAGGCGCAGTTCCCCTGAAGGATTTTAGCATGACTGATTAAAAAATTGCATCTCACTACCTGGTCTACCGTGCACTTTTAGAAACAAGTTCCAGGGTTTCTTGTTTAACAGCAAAGTTGTGCAGAAATTATGATGGAACCCTTGTCAATTAAAGGTCTTATAAGGAAGGTTTTTATTTTTAATATCCAAGAAAAATGCTATTTCTCAGTCAGGTTTAACAACATAAAAATGGTTTGCCGTGTCTCCTGATTTGGAGACCTGAGAAGGTCAGGATCAATCAGAGGCCAGGGAGCCTAGGTCATAAAGAAGTATTTACCAGTCGCAATAGTAACATTGGTATGTGTTCAGTTGATCTGTATGTCTGTGTGCCGTCAGAGTAGTTTACTCTGAAACTACTGTAAAATTGCCAGCAAAGCTGTTTTAAGCATTTTTGCAAGTGTTGATATTTTTGTCTGTATGAATGTATGTCTGTTATTCTGTTTGTGCGCAATTCTTGTGAACAAGGTAGCATAGCAACCTTCTCAGATGCAGCCCTCAAACTTCACAAGTGAATAGTTGTGATTAAAAAGAAGGCAGAGTTTGAATATAGGCATGTTCTGATCTATACTGTAAGCGCTATACTGTAAGCAATAACTGCTTTGCTATCACGGCTGGTGCAATCCCAAGTCATATTGATGTGGCTTCCTTGCCTTTGTTTAACTCAGATCACTCTCAGACCTGGAAAACCACCCACTGCCCAAACAAAGCCCCTCTCATACAGCGCAGTCCCCATGACCTCATTTTAACTCTCAGATGCTCAATGAGCCGTTACTGTGTATGTGATCTTACTCTGAATAACTCTCAGGCCTGCATCTCATCAGTATTTCCCATTAATTCTGTCTTATGAATTAATGCCCTGCCTCAAGTAGAAATGCTTGTATGAATTTGTAGCAGACATTCAAACACCATTGGGCAGATTAATAAATTACTTTAATAAAAGGAAAACTGTTTTGACTACAGAAGAAAAACAAATACACTTGTCCATTTATTTGTTTATTTGTGAGGGAGTTGAGGGATGAAAGGCATTTGAAGTCCAGCAACAGTAAGCACCAGAACATCTTAAATCAAGTCTAAAGACGTTTACCAATAAAATAAAAAATAAAGACTAGCCCCCACTCACTACACTGGGAAAATGCCTTTCCTCTAACGTACCTACACACCCTGCAGGGTAACAGACATTACATCAGCCAGTTAATGAAGGCCATTTTGCACAACTACAGAACAGGATATGAGTAGCATAGAAACCTTTTGCTTCCCTTAAAAAGCTCTGCATTGGCCTGTTACAGGGGTTAGGCTGTTCAAAACTGAAAAAGACATTCATAATCATATTCCATTGTTCGTCGTTGCATTCATTCAATTTTCTTACCACATTATAAAGTTTGTTTGTAGAGGAAGCAACTGAGAAAACAGCACCAAATGTATTCAAAATGTCATTGGAACTACATCCGCTCGCCAATATTGAGAATAGAAAGATTTGCGTCCATAGTCAGCGATACTCATTTGGCACACCGACACCTAAAAAATACTTTTATGGCGCACATGTAGTTTGTCATTTTCACACCGCAGACACAAGAATCAAATTGTCTGGCGCCATATCCTAAAAGCATAGACTTAATGGCTAGATTCATCAATATGTGTATTTTGAGCATAACATGATACACCAATCATATTCCCTTTTAGTTTGCTTGAGATCTCTTTGAAAAGATGGGCTGCCTCATGACTGAAAAATGCTCTTCATAAATATAAACTTCAAGCAATGTACAAGTAAGTTTGATTTCACACATCATTGTGCTGTAAAACCTATTATTTGAAATTCTTGACTCCACACAAGCAGAACTGATCTATTGAACATTAAAGTGAAAGACAATTTCATAATCACCCATTTGAGAAGTCAAGATTGCTCCTATAAGACCTAAGACCTCAAAATGAGTATGCAGAACTGGGCTATGCACTTTCACTGACAACAGTGATCAAGCACTGTAGTTAATATTAGTGTATTCATCTAGGATATACTTCAGGTCTTACTTATCTGGAGTTTGTTTTGCTTTTTCAGAAGGATAGATAGTGATTTTGGAGCTGGGGTGGGAAAAGTCAGATTTTCTTTTCTTAACCTGAGGGATATTGGGGCAATTAAGAAGCTTAGACAACAGTGAAATGTATTTTTTTTTATTTTTGTATTAATATGTATGTATAAATAATATGTAGGTATTATTTTATTTTTTTGCAATACAGGGCAAGAACACGGTGGATGATCAAAATCTTTCAAAAAAAAAAAAAAATACAGCAGCCCGGATTTTTTAAAATATGTTTGCAAGATAAATTCCTAGAAGAATATTGGCTGGAAGCCAGGGGCACAGATATGGAAGAGAAAAAGGAGTTTGGGAGCCCACACCATGCAAAAACCTGCAAGCAACATCATATTGTGCTCAAACCTGCAAGCAACGTCACATCATACATAAACGTGAAAGTAACATCACACCATGCACTAATCTGTAAGCAAGATCAAACTGGCATCACACTATGAACAAACCTTTAAGTAACATCACACCATGCACAAACCTGCAAATAACATCACGAAATGCATCGCAGCTGCCAATAATGTCACACTGTGCACAAACAGGTGAATAGCATCACCCCATGCACAAAAAGACAAGTAACATTACACCATGCGCAAAGATGTTAATTATATCCCACCACAAAGTCGTAACATCAAATTCCACCATGCACAGAGCTGCAACAACATACCATGTATAAACTTGCAAGTAACATCACAGGCAAGGCTTAGGCCTGTGATCCCCAGGAGAAAAAGAGACAGCTGGAGAAGGGATTAAGGAGGGAGAGGAAGCATTTTCAGTGGGTTTACTGTGGTGTAATGGCAGCAAGAAGGCTGCACAAGAGAGCAATGGTCAGAAGCCTGTTCTCTGGAGGGAGCTACAAGTTTCCAGAAAAAGGAATACGGCCAAATACTCTTCTGAGCTGCCTCAACCGTACTATGCTGCACATTATTTTATAAGCTTGTGCTGACAATTCAATTTAAGCATTCCCATCGTACTACAGTTTTTAATCTAGTTTTTGTTATTTACTGTTCATAACATTGTTACCTCCCAAAAACCACAGGTGAGTTCAATCGTGAAATAGTCCTCATGCATTATAAAATTATGCAATACATGCTCCTGAAGAAGGATTGTTTTTATACATCAAGCGGTAAATTTGCCCATCCAAAATGCAGCTTCCTTAAAACAGACCTCAGAAAATGACTAAATCGTAAAGAAAACAGGTAGGTAGAACAGGCATCAGTTGCTCAAGTCTTTTGCAAGTGTTTATGTTGCTACATACATAAACATACAGCTGCAACACTTAATAAACATTGACCTCGCTGATCAGAAAATTACAATGCCATTGGTTAGATACTGATCTGTATGGTTTTGTTTATCAAGCAAATGAAATTTAATTTTTTGAAAACTTTATGTTCAATTCTGAGAACAAATGTCCACTTTGAAATATCCACTGAGATATAAATGCATCTATTAGAAATACGTAAAAATTTTTATAAGGATTAAGTCTTTTCATGTCAGCAAAGGCAGTGTTGATAAACCGGGATAAAAAACCATGTCTTAAGCCAGGACCTGGGCAAGTGTGAATTAAGAGGGGGCACTTTCTTTTAAAGGAGAATCCCCCCAGACATGCATCAGTAATATGTGACTTCAATCCAGAACAGGTCAGGTAAGGTACAGTTCACGTAGAGTGGCCATCATCTCTAGCCATTGAACATCAAGCTTAGTTAACATGATAAATAAATGTAGTGTTCGATAAGTTATGGCAAGACATTAATGGTAGTCTGAGCAGGCATGACACAGGCTGTCCCTGAGATCACAACCACCCCGGTAGAGCCTAAGATTCTTTTGAACCTTGTTAATGTTTAAATTACTGAATATAATGTAAACAAATGCTGCTTGCAATGAACAATGATAATTCAATCATTGAGTTTCCAAAGGGCCCAAACCCAGTGAATTAGAGGTCTGCATATCGTATGACAAAAAAAGGTAACTTTCCTGTTATTTACCCAAAAGTATCCCAATTACACTCTCTTGTAAAGAAATAAATAAAAATATATGGGTCATAACATACGGGCAAAAAATGTGTTCAATTTGTCTCTTTCTTTAAAAAGAGTGTTCCTTGGATGCGGGCCCTTTGTAAATTCAAGGATTCAATTACTGAGGCTGGGGAGGTGGAGGCATGTAAGAAACTGATTAATAACCCAAGTATGAGCGGTGTAGAGGGCACGGTGCCAAAGAAATGAAGGAACACTGCCTTGGCTATAAAAGCTTGTCAATTAGGTGGGAGGAGCTACAGTTAAAAATGATTGGACAGAAACAGACTACCTCACCTGACTGAGCTTACACTATAAAGCTCCATTTCAGTCAGGACACTCATATCAAATATTACCACTTATTGCAGGACGAGACGACCTACATTCGAGTTTGGTGGTGACTGCTTGAGTGATACTCTGGAACAATCTGAGCAACCATGACACATACAGTCCCTGATATCACAACCCCTAAACCCGCACTCCAAAAGGGAGCAGGCAAGCAGAGTCAATTTCTAATAAAATCAAAGTATGAATGGAATTAAATATATTCATTTGCAACAGCCAGGATATTGCATTTCTTTGAGTTCCAGAAACGCTTGTGGCTTACTGAATACAAACACAGGAACTTCGGAAAGACACTCCTGAAGTGGCCTGACACAAGGGAAAAATACCATATGAAACTATGTGTGGGAACAAGTTGTATTTGTCGTATTTCTTTTGAGTTCACGCAGGCATGCATGACCTCCCCTCTGGGTGAAGAGAGCTCAGCAGCCTGCTGAGTGCAGACTGGGGAACATCTGATAAGACACTTGAGTGGCTTGATACAAGGGAAATATACTATATGAGATGAGACTGTTTGTAGCGACAAGCGTGTCGCATTTCCTTTGAATTCATGCAAGCATGCTTGACCTTCTTACCAGGGTGGGTGGAGGGAGCTGAGCGGCCTACTGAATACAGACAGAGGAACATCTGGCAAAACACTCCTAAAGTGGCTTAATACAAAGGAAATATACTACGTGAGATATGAGACTATGTGTAGCGACAAGCATGTCGCATTTCCTTTGAATTCACACAAGCATGCATGATCTTCTCCTCTGGAAACAGGTAAATCAGCAGAGATACTGAATGGAAACAGAGGAACATCTGGCAAGACACCACTAGAGTGACTTAACACAAAGGAAATATTCTATGTGTGCTGGAAAGTTCCCCTGAACTGAGTGAGTTTGCATGTAACTCAACTGAGAGTGTGCAAAAAACCCCAAGGCAGATTTCTGCCAGCTGGGCTCAAAAACTTAAGCTAACGCTTATGGCCCTGTGGAGTCAGAAACGACGTGCTCTTGTATTTACTGCATTAGCTCAACTAAGTTGATTGATATTACTGCCAGATAATAGGAGATATATTCCAAAGCAGGCAGAGATGACGGTTGCAAATGAAGCATATAAATGTTGGAGCTGATGACAGTATAGGCTCTGGATAATAGACACCTCAATATAAACTCAAGTCAAAATCTAAAGAAAATTGAGTCATTTCAGCCAACAAAATGAGCTTGGGAATGTGTAGCAGAAACTGGCAGGGTATCCGGGTGGTCTACCTGATCGGTGGCATACACTGATAAAGATGGCACAAGCTTAGAGCGTAAAATATGAGCCATGGCATGAGGAGGTGAGGCTCATACTATTATGATAAGTATTAGCAGCGCTTGCCTGCTAAGCAATGTGCCTCCATAGCCATTGCAATTGTGGGAGTGATTGAAATAAGCTACTATTTGCAGAAACAAGCAAGATACAAGCAAATTCTGAAATTGGTTGCCTGTTAGGCAATGTGGTTGGTGCCAATTCAGTACAGCTGACATTTACTACAGCTGGACAACATGAGCTTCATGCTGGCAAATATTTATCTTGCATGCCAGACAAAATGCATGCAGCAATCCCAGTCTACATTGACTGTACACATTCTAGTGCTCTAATCATGCAAAACCATAATTGGCCAAGTTTGCAAGGAACAAGGACAATTTTGAATCGCAACACAAATAGTTACCGAGTAGGGCTGCTAAATGAAAAATTCCAATAATTGTTGACAGTTCTCGGCTCTCCTCCGAAGCAAGTGCCTGTCAGCCACTGCTTCTTATACACTCATTGGTTGAATCTTCGCAAGTTCAGAACGAGTGCAGAGGATACCCGGACATGAACAAACTTTGAATCTTCCTGACGAGCACCCATCTAGCCAACAGGAGGTGCTTGAGCAATGAACAAAGCTTTTTATTTATATCTCCTTACCCGGCAGTCCCTTCCTTAATTGAATCCCAGTAGCGCGATGGCTAATTGTGCGCTACCCTGAAAAAGCTGCCGACCACTGCCGGCTGGTACGACCGCGGCTCGCACCTGCAACATAATAATAGCAAACGTTTTTAAGGCAGAAGGTGTCATGGTTTGTGAGGTGTGCGTGTGGTTTGGACATTCCTTTGCGGCTCTTGTCCCAGGACGATATCGAATTCCTTGGCTATAGGATTCTTTACCCAGCTGGCTGATTGAGCTGGGGCGGCTCCTTCCCGGACTCTATATAAGCAGGAAGTCCGCCACGCCCTCTTCACCAGAGTGTCTGTTTTTAGCTTACTATAGCCGAAGATATCTGTAGTTAGGTTTTTTTATGACTTTCGATCTTCTAATTATTGGAGTTTCTTCTCCCATTCCTCTATCTCGCCTTGCTTCCATGTTTCGGACTATTATACGTCCTTTGAAAGCGCGAGTACTTTCATTTGGTCTGTTTTATTCTCTGTGTTTGTACTGTGTCCGTGCTACTCACTTTGTCTCTGGTCGTTGCACTTGGCCTCCTAATTCTACTGGCCATTACAGAAGGTTCCAGGTTCCAAGTGGATACAAGCTTATGGTGTTATGTAATGAAATCAAAACTATGCGACCACAATTTGAGCAATCGTCAACACAAAGAAAAGCCCTAATGTTGCAGTCACACCCCATTTCTGATGCTTTGTGAGACAGTTCAGTGGCCAAGTCGCTTCCAGTCTTGTGGAGCTGCAGATGGTTAATTTAGCATCCGTGGTTACAGATACTTGGCTGTACAATACTGAGCGTAGCAGCTCTAATAATTCTTTGGGCATCCGGTACATTTTCTTAGCTTGATTTTTACGATGATAGCATTTACAGTTTCTAAAGTCTAGCTGAATTATTGCCAGTTAGGTCATGGGTCCTTACTGCGAAGCTGCCACAAGCTGGTCACAAAACGTGAAGAGAAAAAACCCTCAGAAATGCCCCAGGATAAAAGACATCAACTTGCATCGATGATTCTAATGATTAGCTCATTATCAAGGATTTTCAAAGGTAAGGAGATAATCATTTAACTGCCTGTGCTGGATAAGGCAGAGCTGTAAAACATTCAGGTTCTCCAGGAGAGTTTTGAAAAGCACTGATGTACAGTAGATGATAAGATTGCTGTCGTTCAATGTTATTATGCGCAAGCAATAGACCTATAAGCACTAGCAAGCTGCGCACTGGAAGTGTGATAGTCTCGGAGGTGTACGAAATTTCAGCAAAAAGATCTGGCTTTTTTTTTTTTTTGTATTGACAATTGCTTCAATTTGGTGTGATTATTTAACGCATTGCCACGTCCTGAAACACTAAGGCTAATGTGGTGAAAGTAAGCGGAATTACGTAAGGGATGATTAACGAGAAGGTGTGCATTCCACGGTTTTAATGCATAACGCGGAGGCAAATAAGCGTCGGGTGGTTGCCTCCGCGAAGTGCATTAAAACCGTGGAATGCTCACCTTCGAGTTGATTATCCCGCTTATACCATGGTCATTTGCCAGCAGTATCAAATCGCAGCATTCAGAAAATTTTGGTTGAAGTTTAGCACTAAAAAAAAACGAGCTGGTAATCATTAAACGGGCGCCGCGGCTTGTTATACCCAATAGCCTACTATAGGCTAAATTAAATTGAACCAGCTATCTTAGTTCATCTTACGTTCACGGAGAAAGATTTTTTTTGCACACGCTTACATCCGTTTACCAGCTGAAATGGAGATTATGCATAACGCAACATTATGTGCGATTATGCAGACTAGCTAACTTGCTACCCACAATGAACTTATGACGGTTTCCGCAGTCAGCGATCTGAAATCAGTCTGCAGGCATAGGACGTAGCTACCGAACTGTCAGCAGTTGCTGACACGTGAATTGGACACGTTAGCTTTCTTTGTACCCGTACACAATTACAATCGTTTAATGAATAAAGCCTGATTACTTCGCTGCTATAATATTTCCGGTCATTATCGCTCGAGTACCTATAGTTAATCGCCCCGCAGGACGCAACTTATGTGACGCCGCTAAATTTACTGGAGATAAATTAGCAGCTAGGTTGTTGTACCCAGCCGAATACCACGTTTAACGTTGCTTGGGTTACAAGTTGGCTAGTGGATGAATTTCGAATGGTGAAACGACCGTAGCCGAACTACCTGTGCGGTTCCACGGTTTTAATGTATCCCTGCCAGCCAATCAGAAAAACGTATTCACCCAGACCATGGTATAAAGGATAGTAATCAATAATGCTGAAGGGGCTGTAACATTTTGTGTACTGTACTGTATGCACTGTCATTCAACGACAATTTTTTTTATCTCCAGCGAAAGCGACATTTCAGAATCCTTCCGTGAACGAAGGTAATTTCGGTGACAAGTGTGGTGTCCTCCATTTATGTTTTCTAATCAGACAGCTGTTCCAATCGGACAGCTGGCTTCACAGTAAACAAGAAGAGCACCGCCAACGGTGCATAATACGCCCGTCATGAACATAGATCAGGAAGTGGACAGACAACATGATACCAATATCCAACAGACAACAGCCCCATGTGAGCTTTGACCGTTGTCCGTGACCTTGACCTTGGAGGGAGGGCCGTAAACATGGCACGCACCACTCCGCTCAGTGATGGTACACGTGTGTGTGAAATATCATGGATGTATCTGAAGCGGTTGAGAAGTTATGCTCCGGACAATCCCCATCTGGGCCCCATGTGACCTTTCACCTTTGCCAGTGACCTTGACCTTGACCGGGTGAACGAAATCATGGTGCGCGACACAGCGCCTAGTGATGGTGCACGTGTATGTGAAGTATCACGAATGTAGCTCAAGCGGCTCAGGAGTTATGCCCCGGACAAGAAATGGCTTACAGACAACAGACGAACGGACGGACGGACAGACGGGGGTGATGACATAATACGTCCCGTCTTAAGACGGGCGTATAATAATAATAATAATAATAATAAAAACGGCGCGTTGCATATTGTCAGGCCACACTGATTGTTGCTGGCTTATTTTTCAGGCTTCAAATATTTTGAACAATTAGACCTACTGTCCTAACGATTTAATTATCCAGATAGCGACTAAACAAATGATTTGGCCAACAGTAATGCTGAGAATAAAGCAGCCATTTATTCCTAGCATGGATTGTGCAGTCAGTGGTTTCCGAGAAGCAATAAAAATCATTATCGCAGTGTTGTTCTGAATGTAAGAGAATTTTGGATTTAAGACAACACCCCTAAAAACAGATTTTTGCAAAAAAGGGGGTTTTCATTACATCTTGTTTTAATCACAAATATATATATATATATATTTGAAAATACTAATAAAACCTTGAGAAAATCAATATTTAAAACAAGGCAAACTGTTGTTCGGCGCCATGCTTTGTTGTCAACGCTACAATACACAGAATCACTGATTTTGACTAAAAAGCCGAGTCCCCAAATATAAGACGAACTCACTTTTTCCAAAGGGGATTTCCCGGGAAGAAACATTGTTTATATAGCGCTTTTTTGGACACTCAAAGACGCTTTACAATGGAGGCATTATTCATTCACTCACACATTCACTCTGTGATGGTGGTAAACTACGTTTTTGTTGCCACAGCTGCCCTGGGGCAGACTGACGGAAGTGTGGCCCCTCCGACCAACACCAAACATTCACACACAGCCATAAAGGAGGGAGGGAGGGTTTCTATATTGCATGTTTTGCGGGTGAGGGAAACCGGAGTACCCGGATGAAACCCACGCAAACACGGGGAGAACATGCAAACTCCACACACAAAGGCCCCAGGCCAGATTCGAACCCACAACCTTCTTGCTGTGAGGCAGTAGTGCTAATCGGTGCCTTGACGGAAAACTGCATGTTTGCCTCTTCGGGAATACTGCTTCTGGAGAAGAAAGCGGCGATGGTTACTGGTCTTTCACTGGCTACTCCAGAAGGAATTCCAGGGTGACTATTAAAAACGCAAGTCGCAGCAGCTGAAGTAATCAAAAAGAAAGGCCAGGGAATGGTGGTCATTAGCCAGCATGCATTTGCAATATCCTAATTTAGTAGCTAGCTAGACATCCATCTACTGCAAAGCAAGTTACATTTAGCCAGACTTTGCATAAGCTGGCGGGGCAAACCTCAGGCTCTCTATCAGATACCATTGCTATGTGTTCTAGCCTGGATAAAACCGAGCTATGTTCATGACAAAAAAAAAATATATATATGGCTCAACACAACTCACCTAGCTAACGAACCCCCAATCTCACCTCATTGGAGCTACAACCTTGGTACAATTGGCAAGCTTCCTCAGTGACTGAACAATATAACATCCAACCCTAGTGACCACTATGCAATGTCTGAGAGTAGACAAAGCTACGTAAAGTTAAAAAAACAAACGTACAAACAGCGAGTTTTATGAACACAGGCATTTATTAAGTCATATAGTTCTATGCCAGCTAACATTTTTGCAGGCAAGTTAGACAAATTAGCTGAAATGCCAGCTATCATAAGCGACATCTACACAATAAAAAACGAATGAAAAGAAAAGGCTAACCTTATAACCTAGACAAATTTATACCTCCACACGCTCCCCTGTAATTTCAAAATACGGACCACAACTGTAATCATCTCTTAAGACAAAGAAAGAAGAGATTGTGACAAGATAAATTGACAGTACATGCCTATACGCTACTGTCGTTTTAGTCACAGGGAGTGTTTTTAAATGCCTTCCGGTAGGTGTAGCCATCTTGTGAAATAGGCCTATCGTCTATTTTTAAGTGAAATAGGCAACAATATTGGGAATGTGAAGTATAATTCTCTTATTAAACGCTTCATATGTTTGATTACCATTATCTCCCGGGACAGAGCAGAAACAAAGATCTGCTTAACATCAGATGAGGTTGCTAACACCAATGAATTCACAGGAAGACCAGAGGAAGGCATCCAAAGTGCAACCAAAGCTGATTGTTTAAATTGTTTGTCCGAAAAAGGCAATTTTCTTTCCCTACTTGTGAATTGCTTCAATGCCAAGTGCGTAAATGAACATAATAAGCAATAAATTACCTACAGTCCAGCCAAATTGTTATTCATCATAGAATTTTGCATCCAATTTGTGTGCTCAAGTCAAAACCTTAATGAACAAGAGGCTCCTCAAAGCCTGTACTCGCGCCGGGTCTAGGCCTAAGCCAATTGCGAAACCGCACGCGTGCATTAGCAGGACATCTGCGATGCCCGAAGAAAAAAAAAAAAGAAGAAGAATGAAGCCGAAACTTAAGACTCGAGGCCTACCGGTCCCAGTCCTACCGGAGCACAAGCATGCACCCTTAAAGCCTCTGGCATCATTCACTTATTTAACCAATTACTGGTTTAATTTGACAACAGCAAAGGCCAGCTTTTTGGAGGGTAGCCAAACGATAGTATATGGCTGTGCTGAAGCTGATTATTACGCTTCATTAATACAATGTGCACTGTTCCTTCCTTCTTGAGATGTAACAACAGATCTCACGCACACCTGTTACCAAGCATTTGATTAGGCTTTGCACAGGCAGCGATTCCATCTTGAATAGCTTCATTTAAAATGCAAGATTCACGAGGCGTGACTGTTCAGAGACCAAATCTTCAACAAACCTGCACACAAGTCCAGATGGTTATTAACTGAATGCACCGGAGGTTACTCAAAGGAGCACATTAACTATGATTAGAAAGAGATCCCAACAATGTGTTTCGAACTTGAGCTCAGAATCCACGGTTTGCTGATGATGAGACTGAACAACTTATATAGGCATTACATGAATATCGGCTCCTTCAGGCAGGGAAACTTCAGCATTTAGTAGTCCTGAAAAGAGCGCACGAGCATAAAATCAATCTATATCTTCAGCCAAATTAACCACCGCCAAATTGTGGTGCGTAAAGGAGAGACATACAGAGATATTTTATTTGTGAATATTATGATAATTGCTTCCACGAAAGCGCAACCTCCGTAGCAAGTGTGCCAGATTAACTTCAAATAGGAGAGCAAGTGGGAAAAAAAGCGTCAAGCTGCCCCATGATGGTGACAAAGGATTACTTTGGGAGCCATCAGCCTCACAAAAACCAAAGACATTGTCATGTTACTATATATACACTACTGGTCGAAGCTTTTGGAACACCCCAATTTTTCCAGTTTTTTCTTGAAAATAGCGCAGTTTAATGTCTCATTGTACTCTGGAATAAAAGCATCGACGTGATTGAACAAATAAACAATTGAAGTTAAAAAAGAAATCATGGAATCAATTTATAAACCAAAATGTATTCTAAACTTTTGACTCAAACTGGCCACCTTTGGCAGATATAACAGCTGAACACTCTCGTGGCATTCTGTCTACAATAAAATATTTTTTTGTAGTTCTTCCCTGTTGCTGAAGTTCCCATAAATGTGTGGCAATTGTTGGTTGCTTTGCTTTCACTGCTTCTGTCCAGTTCGTCCCAAACCATCTCGATGGGGTTTAAGTCTGGAGACTGTGCTGGCCACTCCATGTTTTCAAGCTCACCATCTTGTTCTTTTTTCCTAAGGAGGTTCTAGCAGAGCTTGGACTTGCCGTAGGATGAACCCCTGACCAGCTAGGCACATACCAGAGGGTACTGCATGGCGCTGCAGAATGGCGTGGTAGCCGTTATATGTGCTCTGTAAATAAAGTTTGGGTTGAGTTGAATGTAATAAAATTGTGGAATACTTTATAAACAATGTTCCTCAACGTCAAATTGGAAAGGCTTTGAAGGTCTCATCATCAACAGTGCAAAACATCATCAAAAGATTCAGAGAATCTAGAAAAATCTCTGTGCGGCAGGGACAATACCTAAGACCTTTACTGGATGCCCATGATCTTAGGGCCCTCACTTGCCACTGCATCACTCACTGACATGATTTTATCATTGACATTACTAAATGGGCCCAGGAATACTTCAAGAAACCACTGTCTGTAAACACAGCCCACCATCCCATCTACAGATGCAACCTAAATGTCTATCATGCAAAAAGGAAGCCATTGTTGAGCATGATCCAGAAGCGCCGCCGTGTTCTGTGGGCCAATACTCATTTAAAATGGACTGTAGCAAAGTGGTAGTGTCCTGTGGTCGGACGAGTCCAAATTTGACATTCTTGTTGGAAATCATGGGCTTGTGTCCTCCGGGCTAAAGAGGAGAGAGACCACCCCTACTGTTTTCAGCATTCAGTTCAAAATCCAGTATCTCTGATGGTGGGGATGCATTGGTGCATATGGTGTGGGACACTTGCTTGTTTTAAAAAGCACCATGAATGCTGAAAGGTGTATATATAGGATTTAGAGCAACATACGCTCCCCTCCAGACAATATCTACTCCAGGGAAGGCTTTGTATATTTCAGCAGGACAATGCAAAACCACATACTGCAGCTATTACAATGGCATGGCTTCGTAGTAGAAGAGTCCATGTGCTGAACTGACCTGCCTGCAGTCCTGATCTTTCACCAATTGAAAACATTTGCTGCATAATTAAACAAAAAGTCAGTCAAAGGAGACATAAAAACTCTCCAGCAGCTGGAAGCCTGTATTAAACATGAGTGGGATCAAATTCCAATGGCTAAACTCAAGAAACTTGTCTCCTCAATGCCCAGACGCCTTAACTCTGTGTTAAAAAGAAGAGGGGATGCTACACCATGGCAAACAGGCCCCTGTCCCAACTTTTTTGAAACCTGTAGCAGCCATCAAATTTTGAATGAGCTAATTTTGTCGATAAAAAGATAAAATTTCTCAGTTTCAACATTTGCTACGTTATCTCTGTTCTATTGTGAATAAAATACTGGCTGGAGTGATTTGAAATCATTGCGTTTTGATTTTATTCACAATTTACACTTTATCCCTATTATTTCGGAATTGGGGTTGTGTTAAACTGGTATGAAGGTTAACCAATGCCTTATATTCTACTGCTTTCTAGTGGAATGGAACGTCTCCATCTATTCCCCTTCAGACATGACAATGCCACGTTTCCCCGCAGCAGTAACATCAGATGGAAAACACATTCTGATTAGTCAGTGTCAAGGTGACAAGCGCTCCTCGAATGATCGCAGTTAGCCAACAAAATCACTTCAGGAATTACCTTCATGTCGCTGTAGGCTCTTTGAGTTGTTTGGTTAGTTTACATTGTAGAAATCCTTGGCTATGCGTGTGGTTCAGTAAAAGGGAGGTGAGCTATTTTCACTTCAACAAAACGAGAGCAATGTTACTTCTGCCTCAGACTTAGATTTTTCCATTGAATTACTGCCCGGAGCATTCCCCTCCAGGAGTCGGCTGTACTCCTAGAAGAACTAAAATCCCAAGCTATGGAGGAGTGCATAAATCAGTCCCTGGCTTCCAGAATAATTCAGGCTTCACCAGCCAGATCTGGATCTCTCTTCATGGCCTTGAAAGATAGGTCGTTAAAATCCCTCCTTGACAACAGGGGACTTAATGCAGTGACAGTAAAAAATCATTTACCTTTCATGTCGCCACTTCTTGAAGTTTAATTTACCATTTGGTGTGCATCTGGGAGTGGAAGACAGCGTTTTACACCTCCTGGGCTCCAACAAATACCTGGTGATGCCGTTCAGGCTTGGTAATGACCCTACTGTGTTGAATGACCTCATAAATGATGTCCACCGAGACAAGGTTTCCCGGTACATCTACATATATCTAGACGATATATTAGTCATCTCTAAAACCCTGGAAGTCTATACCCATCTTGTCTGCCTAGTCATTCAAAGGCTACTGGAGTATCATTATTCCTAAAGCCAGAAAACTGAAAATTCCACTACGCTACAGTCTCCTTCCTAGGGTTTGTGGTGATGCAGGGAGCCCATGAGATAGATCCCTTCTGGCGATCTATCTCAATTAGCCAGAACCAAAAGATCTAAAGAAGCTGCAAAGATTCCTTGCCTTGCTAATTTCCACCACTGATTTATCCAAGGGCACTCCGCTATTGCCGCACAATAACTGACCTGATATCCACATCGTCTCCCTTTGCCTGGACCCATCAGGTCACCTCCCCTTTTGAACACCTAAAGAGACTATTTACCACCACACCCACCGTCATATCCCATCTCCTAAATCGCCAGCCCCAGTTCATCATTGAAGTTGACGCCTTAAATGTGGATGTTGGAGCAGTCCTCTTGCAACAAACAGACAATGGTAATGCCTATTTCTCTTGTTGCTAGTCCCCTGCTGAAAGAAATCACACCATCAGTGATTGGGAGCTGTTGGTGGTGAAGCTAGCCTTTGAAGAGTAAGGGCACTGACTTCCCTTTCTCACCATGACAAATCACCGTTTGGAGTATCTCGCTTTGGCGAAGAGCCTGAGTAGCAGGCAAGTACTTTGGTCCCTCTTCTTTGCTAGGTGCAAATCCATATTAATGTATTAGCCTAGTGCAAAGAATGTCAAGCTTGACTCCTTACCAGGTATATATCTTTCCATGCCCTAATACTATTCTCATGGGTAACTGTCTCCTAACTGTCACTAAGCTGCAGGTCGAGAGTGAGGTTGACGAGGCTTTGCAGTCCTGTCCCTTTCCGTTGAACACTCCCCCTGATTGGTTCTTTATTCCTGAGAAAGTGCTTTTCAGCTAGCATGCAATCCTGGATTCTCCCGTACCCTTGCCCTGGTTTGTCAATGCTTCTGGATACTCGGTCCTTTGTTGCAGCCTATAAATTGTGTACTTCAAAGTGAGCAACCAATGTCCCTGCAGTCTGCTGCAGCCCTCGAAAGTTCCCCATCGACTATGTGTATGCATTGCACTGGATTTTGTCATGGGGTTGCCACCCTCTGATGGGAATACTGACATTCTCACCATCATTGACCGTTTCTCGAAATCAGCCCACTTCCTGCCAGTGCCAAAGCTGCCCACTGCCAAAGAGACTGCAGAGCTGCTCCTGCAACACATTGTCCACCTTCGCAATGTGCCACAGGACGTGGTCTCAGATCGTAGTCCCCAGTTCTCCACTCGGTTCTCAAAGGCCTTCTGCTCCTTAATGGATGCTACATCTTGTTTCTTGTCGGGGTTCCACCCTTAAATCAATGGCAAGGTGGATAGGCTCAACCAAGAACTGGGCAAGACTCTTCGCTGCCTGTGCAAAGGTATCCCCGCCAGGTGGTCTCATCACTTAACTTAGTTAGCTCACAATTCTCTATCAGAGGCTGGATTGAGCATGTCTCCTTTTCAATGTTGTCTAGGTTAGCAACTGTCTTTATTCTAGTCTTAAGAGAGAGAAGTGGCAGTTCCCTCTGCTAAAGCCTTAGTTTGACGCACCAGCTGCGGATGGAGAAGAGCCTGTGCTTTACTACTCAGTTATGCCTCGACTTCCTAGAAACAGGGGAAGGGTCCTTGCAGGCCAGTGCCTGCCTACAGTGTTGGGCAGAGGGTTTGGCTGGCCTCGAAGGATATCCCACTTCAGGAGGTGTTGAAGAAGCTTGGCTCCTGGTTCATTGGATATTTCACCATTTCAAAAATACTGCCTCCATCTGCTGTCAGGCCCCTCCTCCCTCAGTCCCACATAACATTCACCCAGTGTTTCGTCCCTCAATACTTAAACCTGTGTTTCGCTACAGTCCTGCCACCTGGATCCCTTCTCCCCTAATTTCACCAATGGTGTTCTCACCTACACTTTGTTTTGGATCTTGGACATCCAGCGCAGGGGACGTGGTTGGCAATTTCTGGTTGACTGGGAGAAGTACAGGCTCAAGGAGCGGTCCTTGGGCCCTCAGCAGAACATCTGGCATTCCTACCTGCACCCATACTGGGCCTTTCTAGATAAGGTTGAATACCCCTGGCCTGAACAATGCCCATTGGAAGATACTGGCATGCAGCCTAGACTATACTCAATGGTAAGCACAGGTACTATTCTTAAATTACGCCTAAGGATATGCACAGGGAATGAGCTTTCACTAAGTCCAAAGGTAGGCACTAGGAATCAGCTTGAACTACACCAAAAAGTAAGCCCAGGCAATGACGAGTTGGGTTTTCTGGGAAAGTGTGGCATATGGACTTGCCATTTCTTTTTTCCATAACTTTCATGGTACAATGCATAGAAGAGCATTTTCAAAAGAAAACAGCTGAGAGCAAGTGTCTCATGGAAAAAAAACCTTTTCTCATTCTGGACCCGAGCCCAAGCTCTGCTGTCTCGCACGCATGCAACCCAGTAACTCAAATAAACACCAGCCGACTATGTCTATTCTTTTCCAATCAAGACTGCCTTTATCCTAGCTCTGTCTCTGCTGGAGGAAAACTGGTTGCACTTAAGAAATGTGCGTTTGAGCAAGACATTCAGGGTCAAGTTATCTGGGGTAAAAACAAATTAAGGAAAATTGTGAAACCATTCCTTTGACTCAATGACAGTGGAATTTCATATAAAAAATTGGCGTCCAATTTGAGTTTTTTCATTAAATAAACTTACAGATAAAAAATAAATTTACAGATATAAAAGCACCAGCAGAGATTGCACTCAGGGTGTTGTATCATGGCCGTTAATTTGGAAACCGGATGTTTAGAAGCTGAGCACTTTATGAGGGTATTGAACTTTAACTGAACTGTAACTTCAATCTGAATGATTCCATCCAACAGATTTTAATCATCACATCAGACAAGTTTCCAGATCAACTCCACTGCCTTACATGGTTAAGTAAGTTGCCACATTTTTGGGCTTAGAGTGTTTCATGTTAGAGTGTTGTTGTGTTTTACATTTGGGTGTGGTTGTGTTTTATGTCAGTATGCAGCTGTATTTCATATTAAGGTGTAGTTTTTATGTTTTCAACTTTTATGTTGTCATGTTTCATGTTGCTGCGTGGTTGTTTTTTTTAATTTTAGGGTGTACCTGTGTTTTATTTATAAGAGACCTGGGGCTCTAATTTCTTGGCGCAGCGCAGGGTGGCGAAGCGTGGCATAGTGTGGCGCAGCCCAAGCGGTGGTAATTTCGTCCGGTGCAGCCAGTGCAGTGGTAATTTCATGTGGTGCAACACCGTGCGCTGCCAATTTGGCAATTTGGTGGATGGCCGTGCGCCAAGATGGGTGTGGCGGCGTAGTAGGGGGGGAGGTGTCACATATTCATTCAAGACACAGTGTCAATTTCGTATAAAAAGTCTCCGCTGAAGTTGCGCAGAAAACTCGCCGGCTCCAACCTGGTTTACTTTCTGTGCCATGGTAATTTGGCTGACAGGCACACAGTGCGTCACCGAAACCTCACAGGCAGGTTTCCAGAATGTCAGGCACATTTCAATGCAGTAAATAATTACAGCAAGCACTATTTAATGTGACTATCTGAATCAGCACATAAATTATAGTATCTATATCCATTGTCCTGATGTCAGATTAAAGGCGGTTGGCACGCGTAATGGAAACTTGACCTGGCTTAATCAATGCAACTTAATCTGTGATGCAAACTAAGGACTTAACATCTTTCTCAGCCTACCATATAATTCTTGCGTTCTTTGTTCTGTAAAGCTGCTTGCACTCTGGACGCAAAACGAATTTTTCGCACGACTGTTTACAGTCAAAGTCAATGCAAAGACGCGCGAATACACTGTTTATTCTTCTGTTGACGATAGACAGCAGTCTTTATTCGGTCTGTCTTTTGAAAATTGGTCAGATGGATAGAACAGATTCATGCTTTATTTCCATACCAGAGATAAAATAGAGCTTGTAGTCAGTGACCAAATCAATTCCATGACCGTTGATACTGTGAATTAAATATCGCGTGCATGATCAAGACTGTCCGAGGCAAATGCTTCATTTTCGGCAGCCAGCAAAAAGTAAAAGTATTGACATGAGAACAGATTTATTACTCATTAAAGAATAAAAATATACCACCAATAAACAGAACATCCAAAGATGGCCTGCAAATAAATAAATCACAGTGTTCATTGGATGCTCTGTTTGTTGTTAAATTGTTTCTTTTTTTATTCTTTATTTCGTCATCAATCTGTTCTAATCGTCCTTTTTTTTGGCAGTAAGACACAGAGACTTTTGCACTTAATGTTCGACAGGCATTGTACACTGTCCCGCGCCAATGTCCACTCACTTTATTGAGCAGAGCTCAAACAGAAACATTGATTGAAATTCTCGGTACTCATCTTGAAGAACTGAGCCCTCTTATCAAAACTTTCATGCTTAATGTCTAAAAGATTCAGTAGATTTGAAGAACTTAACAACAATAATCGACTGAGATATTGAAACCATCCGACTGTCGGACATGGAGATACATTAAAACCCTGTCCGACTTTCGGACACATGGACACTGTGTTCAGCGTAGCAACGCAATCTGTCAAGCAAAAAATTTGTTTCGTATCCACTGTGCAAGCGGCTTAATACTACAATTATTGTCACTTTTATCTTTTTTATTTTTTTATCTTTTTTAGTGGGGGAAAAAGGAATACAGCCTGATTGCTGTAATCTTGCACTGAGTTAAGATCACATATTGAAAATAAATCATGTATTTCACGTATGTCACGTATTTTGCATTGTTGTCCATGCATGATAATCCCAAAATTCTAAGCAGCAACAGGGTGTAATAATTGGAACATGCTATCCATCGTTTCTCTTTCCAATTATGCAGGCAGAAGAAATAAATGAGCAACCTTCATATTTCATTCCAACTTCATAAGTTTGAGTGATCTGACGTAGTTTTGTTTTGAAATTCCATTCAAGTTCGCTAATGGTAAAAATTTGAGAATGCCTCATATTTGTAATGTTTAATATAGACGTAAGCAGTGCAGAAAACAAGCCTGAAGCAGCAAAGTAAAATGCGACATTAATGCATCATGCAGATCTAGGACAGAGGGTTCTTTATTTCAGCACTTTAAAGGTGAGGAGAGGAGCTCATTTTATTGGTGCGGATTTGACTCAGCTGTGTTAAACCCACTTAAGCCTTTTCTTCTCCCTCTTTGCCACTTGCGCTGGCAATAGGGAGAGAGGCGGGACAGAGGAGAACTTGCGCCAGGCTATGCCGGGCACGAAATTGTAACATACGCCTGGACACACCCTGTTGCCGTAGTGCTCCCCCTTTTCGCCGCGCCTGTGCCTGGTTTACAAATTTAGTTCCTCAGTTCCCTAAAGGATTACTTGTTAAGAGTTTTGTTAAAAGGAAAAGTGATATAAACATTCCTCTGTCCCATCCCAGTATTCTGGAAAATTTTCCAGCCACTTTGGAATGATTTTTTATTAAAAAGACAATGAAGAAAGGAGGGACGAATAGTAACACTCAGTGCCAATGCTCAGGTAACAACACAAAATGGTTCAGCCTTCAGTCCTGCCTTAAACTGTTGTTAGGCCCTGGGGCTGAGAGGCTCTATAGAGTAGTGAAGTGATGATGTCACAGCTACTTAGCTTCTGATGTCAGAAGTAAAATCCCTATGGAAATTTATAATGGGGTAAGGACACTTTCCAGCATTGCTCTAACGCTCCCAGATTAGCCTACAGGGTATACGGATGGAAAATTATCACATCAAATTTGTTGTTTATTGCCAAAAATGATATGCTTTTGCCCATGTCCAACTTGTACTCCACTTTTGTGAACTACATATCCACTATACAAACTGGCAAGTGATTTTTTTCCCGGCCTATGGGGTACCACAGTTTCAGCAAAAGTTCCTCATGTAACTCGACGGAAGCCAATCAGTGAAATAAATTACCGTTGGCTATCTACATGCCTAGAAATGAATGAATAACAATGAGTAGCTATAATTTTGTCATTTAGCTAGCAAGCTAGCATTTATGTACAACAATTATGACCAGCTACGCCAGCGAACTACCAAGACAGCCAGCTAGTTGGCTTATTACATCTTGTGCACATAGCTAAATCATTAGAAAACAGTTAATGGTTAGTTTATTGTCATTTACTGGTATTTAGCAAGCTAGCTAGCATGATTATTCATCAAATATAACTAGCTAAGCTAGTGAAATAGCTAGCTAGCTAGTTTGGCAACCTAACAAAGCCCCCTGCTTTGTGTTGCAAGCTCCTGGATTGTACTTTGTCAAACATTTAGAACAAGGCAGTATTCCTAGAAAAGAACTTTTTGTCTTTATGAAGTTTAACGTGTACTTTAATGACAGCTATCTCTGGAAGCTTTGCTCTTGTTCTCAACTGGTTTCACATTGGGACCCACATTTTCCCATGGTCATTACGTCGTGACCCACTTTTATTGAATCGAAACCAAGCAAATATAATTTTCAATAACAGCCCTTGAAGACACATACACAATCTTTATAAACATACATACACATTTATTTATATGCTCAAAGCACATTTCAGAGCACATTAAGAAAATGAGGAACATGAAAACTGAATTAGTGAATAAAATGCAATAAAATACCAAAACTGCACAAAATAAATAAGGCCACAAAACTAAATATTTAACTTCTATGAATATTCCTGCATTCAAAGCACAAACTGAGGAGGAACATGACAACTGCACATATAAAATTGAATGAAATAAAATTATCAAAACTGCACAACATAAATAAGGCCACAAAACTAAATATTTGCATCCATGAATCGCTCTGCATTATACGCTCAGCATATTACTGCCCACCACAGGCCAGATATATAATGATAAATCTTGAATACGCAAAAAAAAAACCCTCCATTTCACACAAACTCTTGCTTCAAATTCAAACTCCTATTGTCACTTGTGAGCTCAACTCTGCTCTCTTCTTCCTCTTCCGCTCAACTACCCCACAACCTCAATACAACACTTAAAGTGAATGGCGATCAGATGATCGTTACCATGGCTCCAGGCTCAGACACACATGAAACATTATTCACCTTATTATTATTATTTATTGCCAAGGAGTTGTGTTTTTGCCGGCGTTGGTTGGTTTCTTTGCTTCTCTGTTAGCAGGATATCTCAAAAATGGCCGCATAGACTTTAACCAAACTTTGCAGGATGTTAGAGTAGCACAAGAGGAACGTGTGATTGAATTGCATATCTTGGCTAAAGTACGGCTGAGATTTACGCCAAAGTTAAAGATTTTAAGTCTTTCCAATGGGCCAGATTTCCAATCGCCTTGCTTTTGGGTTTTGCTGCCACCTGGCGGTGAAAAGCAGCAATACCCTACAGCAGCCAGCAAAAATAACTCATGCAGAGTTGCCTTGGCAAGGTGGACATGCTGCGGTCTCTCAGTGCTCTTGTTAATTTATTTTTTAACCAGCTGTCCACGACCCACTTTTTGGTCGCGACCCAGCAGTTGAAAACCACTGCACTAGAACATGCTTATAAGCCTACTTAAGCTCCAGGACTGGGTCCGCATTCAAGTTAGCTCAAGTCAACTCATCAGTCCAGTTTAAAATGGAAGAAATTTCCAAGCATAATCAGGGTCCAGGATTGGGACTATGTTCTTGTTAACGCTTCAAAGTGTGTTCCTTTGTCCAATTTGTTAGGAACAAGCTCCCAATCCTTCTACAATCATCAGGATAGGAACCAATTTCCGCTCAAGCTACAACATCCTCCCGTGCCACAGTTCAGTCTTGGCGAAGTGTGCACTCCCATCTGGCTGTCATCTCCGATGCCACTGCCCAGCGATTGACAACTCAGATTTTCCCACAACATCTGTACTGAAGTGTGTTATCCTTAACCGGGGCTTTGTCCCCAATTTACCATTTAAGCAGTGAATAAAACTACATATTGGATTGTACTCTGCATCCGCAGAATGTTCCTGGTCTGGAATAGTACAAAAAATGTATTCACAGCACTGCAGCACTGGCCACTTCAAAATGATATGCTGAAACTTTCTCTATTTAACTGAGGAAACTCATTGTTTCACAATAAACAAAACAATCTGCAACCTCTACTGGCACAGAAAGTATGTGACAGCCATAATGATTTAAAAAATACACTGTTCACGGTAATAGCTCAATAAGTCAGATCAGGTCATTTGTGCTGCTGGTTTTCATTTCGCTCCAGCCCTCTAACTAAGGCTGGTTCAGGCTTTGCAGCAGTCCTACTGCTCCCTAGTGTACACATCTTGCAATTATGACAGAGATCATCACATCTGTCCCTTAAATTCAAATCCAAACCCAGTTTTCTTTCCCCAAGGTTATTAACTGAATATTTAGCTCCACTGATTGGCCAGACTGCCTTCACACAATTCCTAGCAAGAGTTAGGGTGGGAAACCAGCATTTCTCAGCCCTTGAGGATTACGACTACATGACCTGTAGCCAGGAGTGTAGAAGAAATTACAGAATTACAGTGATTATGTGAATGATAAATATCTGGCACGTCGTGTGGCAATGTGACAAAATCACAGTAAATTGCAGGTGCTACTCTGAGACAGAGGTGTCAGAGTCCAGTTCTTGAGGGCTGTCGTGTCTGCAGGCTTTCTTTCAAAAAGCAGGCAATGGATGCCTTGAAAAAAAGCTGTGTGGTCCCTTTAGCCAATCAATGATGTATCTTCACTTCTTGACCAAAGACACACCAAAAATCTCCATGCACTGTGGTCCTCTAGGACAGTAGCCAAGGGTGGCTGTTATAACCATTGAATGGCTCCCAGCAAAATGTTCATCTTGGAGCCTTGTGGTCAGGTGTTTGAATCCCAACCATGCCATGACCGACTATGGGCTACTGGCTTCAGTTCCTTATTGGTGGGACAACAATTAGCCCAAAGCGAAGAAAGTTTCATACGCGCATCACATATAAGTAGGTGCAAGCCTATTAAATGAAATGTGTCAACAGAGAAAGGAAAAGACACCTGCACACTTACTCCAAGCCACCAAGAAAATCTTTATTGATTAAAATAGGACGACGTTTCGATCCAGTTTGGATCTTTGTCTGGTCATCGTGTTTACAAAGGAGGAACACAAAATATTCTGAAATTGATTAACTTTTTCCCCATGCGGTCTTTAATAGAGTGGTTAAACCCTCAGCATATTTGCAACCCCAATTCCGAAATAGTCGGGATAAAGTGTAAACTGTTAATAAAATCAAAATGCAATGACTTTCAGATCACATGAGCCAAAATGTTATTTACAGTATTTCAAATGTTGAAACTAAGACATTTTGCATTTTTATCCACAAAATGAGCTCAATTTTAATTTTCTGGCTGCAACAGGTCTCAAAAAAGTTGGGACACCGGTTAAAAAAAAGGGGGCTGAGTAAGCATGTAATAGCCTATATAAGAGAATCAGCTGAAAGAACATTTAGCAAGCAATTACATTAACTGGCATCAGGTGAGTAACATGATTGGCCATAAAAGGGATGTCTTAGAGAGGCTGAGTCTCTCTGAAGGACAACCTGAGAAGGCTTGCATTAAAAAAAAAATTGTGGAATACTTTTAAGTAGGGATTCAAAGAAAATAAGTACCCATAAAATTGGTCAATGATAGCAATTTCATGATAGGTTGAAGGTATTCACATACGGTTTGTGTACTCTGAAAGTAACCATGATGTTCCATAGTTATAATACAGTGAACACTGTGAAAACTGTTCAATTTTGTTTTCAAAGCCTGACGAGCCAGAACTCTTAATAGATTTCTTCCAGATCTTCCAGTAATTCATAGTTTTAAATCTCATGTTTAAATCTTCATTTTCTTTAAGCTACTGTTGCATAAATGTGATTTCTTTCATCGATGCATATTAGTTTTGCTGCTTATTTTGGTTCGTTCTGCGCCTGCAAAATGTTCGGTCGCTGTGCTGGCTATGTGCTATACACGTATACTTTGTCTACTTTAAAAGAAAATCATGTCTTTACTGGAGTCATGCTACCATTCTGAGGATGATTGGATTAGCCAAAGCTGAGCTAAAAAAAAGATAGTATTTTATGAACACGATCAATTGAACTCTCTTAACAGTGATTGACTGACATAGAAATATGGAGTGATGAGATCAATGCCATTCAGAACACAATCGTATCCCTCAAATATCTACACCCAGTACCTCAAAAGCAGCCTGAATCGTCTGCCTGTACTTCTCATACACTCAAGCTCAATTTCAGGTCATATTTTCTTTTTTGTAGTTGCTGTATCTTTTCCCATGGTTCTTTCTTCAACTTCTGGTCCCTCCCCCTCCTTGATGGCCAAAACAAAACAAAACCTCAAATCTAATAAGGTTAGATAGTTATAGTATATGCAATAGAAAGATCTGACGACAGGCAGCTGCAAGTGCATAAACAATATGTATTCCTGCACAAGTTAAGAGGAAGAATATGTTCGAAAAATCTTCCTTTCTTCTTTTGCCGTTGCTCTTATCAAGTCTACTCATTGAAAAAACATAATAAATCAAGGTATCTGTCCTTCCCCCTGGGTTTCTGCTACATAAAATCAATCGTGGCGCACCGCCACGGTAAAATAAAAGCTGCCATGGCTGTGTAAAGTGACTTTACATAAACTCCAAAAATCCAAAGGATAATCGGGTGTCGCCAGTTATCATTGTTAAGTTAAAATGAGCGTTAATAATTCTTGTCCTGTCGTCAATCATTTTGCTCTTTGAACACGTTTTCTAATGAATAAAAATTAGCCATCGGCAGTAAAACAAGCTGCTTTCTTCTTAATACAATGAGTGCAACGATTAGACAAAAAATATTTTATTCAATTTGCAAAAGGATAAACTACGATGTTAACTTCTGTGTTTGCTGTGAGCACATCCTGCTCTACCTAACTGTATCTTCCTGATTATTTAATTCCAATTCTGGAGTCCAGAGTCATAATCGGTTGTCATATTATATGTGAAATCCACTGTGATGCTTGTGAAACTGATAAACCTCCCTGCACATAGACTTCAATTATTACATCGCTCCATGCTGATTAATGAAAACTGGCCACACCTGATAAAGCACCTGAGTTTTGACGCGACGCTGAGGCCCTCCGCCACAGTTTCAAATAATCCTGGAGGAAACCCTGCCTTCCCCGTATTCACATGATTTCCGTCAGATCGTTTTTATGTCCATGTTAATCTTCAATGTACTAGGCCTAACAAGCTGTGTTTGTGGAACACTGATGCCCCCGGCGGCAGGTTAAAGTATTGCAGGTTAAAGTTTTTTTTCCCGCTGCAGACAAGCAGACAGAAATTTATAGTTTTATACAGACTCCATTATAATTAATCCATCTCAAGTGAAGTACGACTCAATTTTAACCTTTAACAAAATATAAAGCTTAGGGAGAGACATAGTATTTCTCTTGACATGTAACAGAGCAGAGCTTGCAAAAGTCGTATGTGACGTCACCCGAAACGGGCCTCTTTCCAAGCATCACGGAAGTATTTACTCTCAAAAAAGTACTGTCGCTTTGTGTGTGTTTCCATTTTCTCGGATCAATAATATGATGGAATGATATTACACTGCATTCTTTGCATTCTAAGCTTTCTATTGATGTCAAAATTGCCATATTTCAGTTTTACTCTCGGCATGATTCTGTCATTGACATTACTAAATGGGCCCAGGAATACTTCTAGAAACCACTGTCTATAAACACAGTCCACCGTGCCATCCACAGATGCCACCTAAAACTCTATCATGAAAATAGGAAGCCATTCTTGAACATGATCCAGGTGTGCCGCCATGTTCTGTGGGCCAAGGCTCATTCCAAATTTGACATTCTTGTTGGAAATTATGGGCGTCGTGTCCTCCGGGCTAAAAGGAGAAAGACCACCCCTCTTGTTATCAGCATTCAGTGCAAAATCCAGCATCTCTGATGGTATAGGGATGCATTAGTGCATTTGTTGTTAGACACTTGCATGTTTTATAAAGCACCATAAATGCTGAAAGGTATATGAAGGTTTTAGAGCAACATATGCTCCCTTCCAGATGACATCTATTCCAGGGAAGGGCTTGTGTATTTCAGCAGGACAATGCAAAACCAGATACTGCAGCTATTACAACAGCATGGCTTTGTAGTAGAAGAATCCATATGCTGAACTGACCTGCCTGCAGTCCTGATCTTTCACCAATTGAGAACATTTGGCGCATAATTAAATGAAAAAGGAGACCCAAAACTCTCCAGCTGCTGATAGCCTGTATTAAACAAGAGTGGGATCAAATTCCGATGGCTAAACTCAAGAAACTTGTCTCCTCAATGCCCAGACGCCTGCACTCTGTGTTAAAGGAAGAGGGGATGCTACACCATAGTAAACCGGCCCCTGTTCCAACTTTTTTGAGACCTGTAGCAGCCATCAAATTTGAAATGAGCAAATTTTGTGGATAAAATTGTAAAATTTCTTAGTTTCAACATCTGCTATGTTCTTTTCTATTGTGAATAAAATACTGGCTGGTGTGATTTGAAAGTCATTGCGTTTTGATTTTATTCACAATTTACACTTTGTCCCGACAATTTTGGAATTGGGGTTGTAGAATTGCTTTCATAAAGAATTTACAGAAGATAATCCTGCATAAAAAAGACATAAAACCCCCAAACTAAACTGGGGCGCTTACTTTACCATCTCCATGTGTCATATAGGACATTGAACGAAGGGGCCTTCCAAATATCGGCACTGAACTCCCTATGAAGATCAAATATTTTATAATAGATGTATAGAGGCATTAATGAAAATCCATTCCTTTGATATACTGTATTTAAAGACATGAGGGTTACTATTTTACAACTATTCTAAGCACAGCAATATTATTGACAGGAATTTTTGGACTTTTGTCCTAAAAATCGAATTTTGAGGTTATACAGGTGATGTAACTCAATTGTTCTAGATGGCTTTGAAATTAAACTATGATGTGGCAGCAATAGTTGCCAATTTTACCATTTTTCAATGTTCTCATACAGAGTCACCCCAATATGTCATATTTCTGCAACCCTAACAAAGCAAGCTTAATTTTACAGGTAGAGAGATCTTCTAGGACTACATAGTGGTAGGAAAAAGGTTTATCATATAAGAGCTGTATGAAAACCATCAGTGGTTTCCAATTCTGGTCCTGGGGACCACTGGTGTTTGCTAGTTTGGATCTACTGACATTCAAGATGGTGGATATCCAAGAACAGGGTCAATTACCACTGATCAACACTCTGTACAACAACTCGCTATATGCACTCCACTTGGACAGTAAAGATCACAGCTATACTGGATCAGACTGAATCATGACCATTAAATTAATGCCAGGATTTTCTTGCTGAATGTTTTCAAGCACTCTAAGGGGGCCAAGGCATCGGAAGATTTTGTTTCTTTTTTTTTTTGCAAAATCACTGCAGAATCACTTTACTAAACTTTTAGACATCTTATTCAACATTTATAAAAACCTTTTCAGTGATTGAGTTTTGATACGTTTATCGATGTTGAATTTTGGAGATCGACCTGATCAAAATATGGCTTTATTTAGTCCTCGATGACCCTCTTCCAATGAATTATTCAGTGCCTCATTCGATAACAGCATGGGGATAAATTCACTGTAAATACTCGTGTTCTTACTTCGAAAAATTCAGCAACATAAAGTCAGGGGCGGCTGAAAACCTCATTCACGGATTTTGCAATTTTTTCCTGGACACAGGAAAAATGTCCTTATTTTGAACTTCTTCTGGGTACCTTTCTTTTTTTGGAATATGAAGAGAAAAGGTTGACATTTTCTGGAAAACTTATATTATTTTTTCATTTATAAATGACATATCACGTATGAGGTTTTCCTCAACAAAATATGTCCTCTTCCAGACCTGAGCTTTTGTCACTCAAAATGTTTCTCTTCTTCCATTGGTCCATTTGCCATGAGGTCTTGACAGTAGTTTCAGGGGTTATATCATCTGTTTATATGAAAACCTCAAAATGGTCAAAATGTTTTATTTGGGGCTTACCGCTGACATTTTTCTTCTAGTTGCACAGTACCACTCAGAAAATTAGTTTTTATGAATAAACTAAAACATTTAAATAATGTAACGTAACTGAAATACCTCTGAAAATCAAATGACTGTTATGATTCTGTTGTGCCTGTCCATGCTTTTGTTATTACCCTGACTCCATGCCATGTTTTTTGAGTTACTCCATGCCATGTCTTGTATTTTGCCTGCCTTTTCCCCAGTCTTGTGTGCCACAGTTTCAGGTGATTAAATGGTTTCTGGGTTTCCAAACATTCCTTCCAATCTTACTGCTCTATCTTTACTAACAGTACTAACAGTTTATTATTATGTCCCCCGAAGGAAGGGCATATAGCGTTTGTGACAATTCCTAGGCGCCATGATCGTTATCGTGCGCCGTACCAAACGACGTCACACACTTTTTATGAACATTTATGAAGATATCATTACGAAACTTTTCATACACACATATCTGGTCCCGAGGTAGGTTGCTTTTGAATTTCGGCCAAATCGGAAAAAGAACATGGCCGCAATGGCGGCTATCTTGAATTTTTTGTAAGCCTCTCCCTCCAGGAGCCCGATTAATGTCCAGTGGCCCAATGTGTTGTACATCATGGTATTTGAGAGAGAGAGAGACAGTGAGAGACGCACGCACACCACACCACACCATGCATGCGTTATTTGGATCTATGGTACAACGGACTTCTGCCATCATGTTCCATGTGCCATTCCAGTCATACGGCGAAAACCATTCAGTGAGTTTGTACAAAATTTGGCAGAAATATTCCAGAGCCAAATACCATTAGATGTTTTACTGGCATCACTAAGATGCCGTCGCAGCTTTGGCACATCCATCGCACCTAAACATTCAAAATGAGGTCTAATTCTACAAAAATTACCCTGACTGATTCCATTGCCTACTTAAGCCGCTCCCCTGGAATCCTGAACCCCAGGTATATATATGTATATATATAATTATATATATATATACCATTTTTCACATTTACAAGTACAGCATTATCTACTAGATGGGCAATGGACATGCCCATGGGGTTTTGCCCAATTTCATCTGACAGCTGCGCACCGGGGGACACCAGTCGTGGTCGCAGGCGACCGACTGGACTGCGTCTAGTTTTAGATAAATTTCTAACACTAACTAACATTGTTTATAGTACTAACTTACTAACGGGCACTAGGGATTGTAAAGCTGTACATTACTAATTTACTATAAGCACTCGCTCTGCTCTAGTCTCCGCCCCTTGCCTTCACTCAATTTACTTTGCTGTGCTTAGGCAAATTCTCTGCACCTTGTTAAACACTGTTCTGCCTCTCACTCTGTGCACGGTAGAACTCCCTAACCGGAGTCGTCTGTTTGTCATAGGCTGTCTGTGTAATCCCTGTCCCCGTTTTGGCTTTTGCCAATTTCATGGTACTTCCTCTTGTTCATTCCTTTGTGAATTAGACTGATCCAGCTCACCTGTTCCCTATTGTAGCATGTGACTTCCCATATGTGTATTCAAGCTGTCATTTCACTTCCTGCTCTTGTCAGAATGTTTTGCTTGTGCTCCGATTGTATATCCCTTGTACTCTTTGTGTTACACTTCTGACTGGACCATCCCTGTTTCTGATTTTGGCTTTGTCTTGGACTTTTCTGCACCCGTGTAACGAACCTGTTTTGCCCGACCCTGAGTTTTGTGTTTGCTGCCCTGTGTACAATTTGAATTATGCCCCTGGGATTCTGATTTTGGATTGTAGACTGTACCGTTGCTTTCTGCCCTGCGGGGGTTCATCCCCGAGCTTGAATGAAATACAAGTTTTCTGGATCTCTAGGTTCTCACGCTTGGTTCCTGAACGCAACCTCACAATGACATATCTTATCGATTTAATTTTTTTTATGGTGTAATGCCACTCTCCCACTGAGCTAGTGATGACAAATGTATTTTGATTGGTGAAAAGATTAATGATACAGTTAATATTTAGTGTCATCTCTGGAATTATCAGCAGGGGGTTCAAATCTGTATCATCTTGCAAAAACTACAACACATGTAAAGACATTTATGTCATGAAAGTGAACTGACCTGCAGCAAAGATTATTTGTATTTTGATATAAAACCTTTCTGAAGTCTAGATGGAGTACTCGCTATAGTGTAACATATGAATCTCTTGAAAGAGGGACTGAGCACAGACAGGAATATTCCCATTGCAACACCCATACACCAAGTTCACAGTCAAGGGCCGTAAAAATAAATGTCTCAGAATCAATTGTCGAACTCATTCAATAGGGTCATTGGTACTGGCCACGCAAGTTTCACCCATTAAGGTGCAAGAGTTTCTGAGAAAACTTGTCCCCATTGAACCCGGATGGATGAGCTCCATCACTCAATCCATTTTGTGGCGGGGGATAATAATGAATATTGCAGCTAGCGTGAATTACCAGTCTGATCAACACAAGGCACTTATCAAATTTAAAGCCATAGAGGCACACATTGTTTGAATTTTTTTGCCAATTCCCAGTTCATGGCGCATAACAGTGCATCATATGCCATTCCCTGCAAGCATCTTGTTGATCACTTCTTGTAATGCTGTAGAAATAGCGGCTGGTTCCTGATTGATGTACAGAAACCATGAATTGAAAGATTTCATTTGCTTATTGGAAGGATTATTTGATCCTTATTCAGCAATGCAATATGCAGAATTAGAACCATTTGAGACTCATGGTTGAAAAGCAATAGGCAATTTTACATTTTACCTCCTACAGCACCACCTATGGGCCAACTGGAACCAAATTTAGTACACTTCAATTTCTTGTCCAAAAGATGTCAATTTTTTAGTTTTGTGATGATAGGACTTTGCCTTCTGGAGTCACGCTTTAACCTCTTAAACTCCTGAGACTCACCGCAGCAAAATACCCACAACGCCGCGCTAATTAAGTAGCAGTATAGTCATATTACACGTCAAATGAAACAGGAGAGCCTCTGCTACAAGCACATATAAGTCATTTTTACATACACCAATCAAAACTCAAACGCCAAGCATATTAATGTTCAAATATTTAAAAAAAAAACGAAATAAATTAGCATTTATTCCAATGGGTGTGGCTTATATACACTACAGGCTAGAAGTTTGGTAGCAAGGCCAATACAGGTTAAAAAAATTTGAAGTAACAAGTTTCTGTTGGCAATGCCTTCCTTAAAAACCAATATGAAATCTATGGATTTTGTGATGTATTTACTGCATGATTAGACTTTTCTTTCATTGACAGGCACCATTTTCCTATATTTACCTTTTTATACTTAGATGTTACCAGACCATTGCGGAATAATTGTTAACAAATGAAAGGAGGGGCTTAGTTTTTGGGTTGAGAATATAAGTCACAACTTCAGTAAAAAAGTAAAAAACAAATTACAGTTTGCATTATTCACTTTATGTCATGGTTTACAGCACACCGGATGCCAACGGCAATCCGGCAGGCACTAGGACCATGGGCCTAGTAATACGGGCCAGATAATTTGAGAAAAAATTTATTCTGATAAGTAACTTTTTATATAACAATCTTGTTTATTTTGTTCCAAAGTATGCCAATGAAACTGATCTTTTTCGCACAAATTTGATCTTGCCTCCAAACTTTTGGCCTGTAATGTAGATCAATTCTCCTTGATTCACAGAATCAAGCAAACCAAGAACTTTGTTCCAATCAGTAGTTAATGCTAAAAACATGCTATACGTTATGTCTCTATAACACCATCATATGGCCAATCAAAGTACCTCATATGAAGATTTATTTTTTCCAGATCTATAACAATAGTGTAAAGTTTCATGATAGTTGACAGCTAAAATGAGTAGAAGTGCTACTGATTGGTTGATGTTAACTATGTTGTTTCAGCAATCACTTTGTTCTTACAGATATTCATAGCAACCCTGACCACCATAAAGCATGCCAAATGTTTAGCTAATCAGACAATTGGTTTAGTGGAGCGGAGCAGTTGAAAAAAGTGCAAATGGTGATACAAACAACAGACTTTGCATGAGAACTCTTAATATCCCCATAAATCAAAATCAACCCTCCAGCCACTTCAATTTATAGTTATATCCAAGATGGCCGATACGTTTTTCAAAATGGTGGCAAATTTGCTCTATATTTTGAATATTTTCAGCCTATAAGCGACAAAAATTGCATATTTTCTACACAATCATTGTGAATTCATATATCTTGGCATTCTTACAGTCATAAAGAGATAAACTAAATCAACCCTTCCAATCCTTATCCTTTTACCACCTATACAACATGTAAGCACTCTCAGATATGGGATACAACTAGGCTCAGATATGTTACAATCCTACCCCTAATCCGATCATTCATCCAATGCTATTTAATTCAGGTGTGATCTGTACACCTTCCAGAAGACTATAGCCCCGTCTTCTTTGGCTCGGCTCTCCCGCGCTGGCACATCCTGTCAATTCAGGTACGGCTGTTTAACTTTAAAATGGGGCAAGAGAAACAGCATTTGGGAAACTAATGACAAATTTCAACCATTAGCTAGCGTTGAACCCCATGCTGAGTTTCACAGCTATAGTGTCAACCAGTGTGCCCTGGTAGTGCAGTGACACTACACTATTACAATGTTATATTTACCCTTATGTTCATGTTTTCAAATTAGAATGTAAATTATTTACAAAGAGCTTAATTATTTTCTTACTTGCAAAAATAAACTGATCCAGCTAGATTTACCCTAGATCAATCTATTACCTGACCTTTTAGCGCACATATGAACGCAAATATTTTGCTCTTTGGCGGCCATTTTGGATATGATGACAGCCATCTTGGATGTTTCTAGAAACTATTTTACATAATCTTAGTACTTGTAGGCTTGCTCTCAATATTTTAGCATAAACTGACAATGATAAAGAAATGTTTAAGTGATTAAGGAATTAAATGTCCATATTCATATATCGGAAGGAAGCCATTTTGAAAAACTGTCAAATTCTGTGTGGCCGGAGGTTGATTATGAAACAGGAGACAAAGAAGAATAGTTATGCCGAATTTCATGCCTGTATCACTATTTGCACTTTTTCCCTGCTATTCTCAAGTTACCCGCTCCACTGGTTTAGGAGTTATGACTATTTGTTTGCTATATGCCACCTGTGGACTGACTTCAAATTCGCTATGCTTGAGTCTCATGGCTGGGGCATCTTTAGTTTGGCGAGGATTGGACATTGTGTTCATAAGTTATAGCTCATCACATCAATAGAGGCCACACCCACTCATTTCATTAGCTTACTGCAGCCACATCTTTGACGTAACAAATGGAACATTAAAAGACCTTTGTTCGAAGATCCCATGAACCAAGTTTCATGGAAATCAGTCACACTGCCAAGGAGGAGATAAATTTTTCAAGTTTTACAAAAAATTCAAAATGGTGGATAATACAAAATGGCGCATCAATTTGGTGAAAATGGCTTCTTTGTTCATCTGGAGTCAGGGATTTAGGGGAAAAAACAATTTTGATTCCATCCAAATGATTCAAGAGTCACAGATGAAAATGTGTTGTGGCTCTCCATACTCCCACTATCTATCCAATAAGGGAATTTATTTTTAAAAGCTGAGTAGTGGGTGAATATTGAAACCTATCAACCAAGTTTGGTAACTCTAGCTTTTATCATTTTTGCTGCACAAACACTTTGAGGAAAGAATTTTTTTAAATCAGAACAAATTCAATAGGAATTCAGCAGATGAATTGCTTGAATCCCTAATAATAAGTAAAGCAATTCCAGGGTCCAAGCTGCCGAACCCAGCAACACCACAGAACAGCCTCAAACATTGAAGACTTCATGGTGTTCAGTATTGGTGAAACATCAGTACTGAGCAACGGCTCAACATATTCCTCAGTGAGGATATTTAAAATTTTATTGGTTAATTGAGGCCAATGGTTACAAAGCGTTAATATTCAATCCAAAGCCAGCCCAAGCCTTTGCCGGGCCCCAAGCAGAATTTAATTCTACTGATTGTAGTTTACTGATTGCGCACCCATTATTTATGTTATTAAGTGCTGCTGTGTTGCTTAGATCACACCAGTATTCACTGGAGGGTAGTGCAGCAAGCTCACAAAATGTGTATCTAGCACAGTCATTATCACAGTGCAATATATAACCAATACATCGTACTATTGTATTTTGTTTTGCTACTCAGTGGCACAGTTATGAAATAGAAGCTTATTCATGCTACAAAATTGTCAACACTCAGCAACTAGAAATTTGAATACAGAAAAAAAACTTAATCTTCAGCTTGCCAATAAAATAATGTGGAATATCTCAACAATAATTCTAAAAGTCCATTTCCAAAAGGATGTTGTGTAAAATCCAATAAAAACAGCACAAATCGTAAACCGTTTCAACCCTATATTTAATTTAAAATTGAACAAGGACAATAGGCTCTAAATACGTAGATCAGGCCCAGGCGCAGTGAATGGGGGGTGCGCCGCACCAACGGGGTGTGTCCAGGCGTATGTTGCAATTTCGTGCCCCGTGGAGCCTGGCGCAAGTTCTCCTGTCCCGCCTCAGCAACTCCTGCTGGCACAAGTGGCAAAGAAGGCGTGTTTGGGTATAACGCAGCCGAGTCAGATCTTCACCAATCAAATGAGCTCCTCTCCTCACCTTTAATGTGTTTAAATATAAAAATAATAATAATAATATAGTTAATGTTGCATTTTACTTTGCTGCTTCAGGCATGTTTTCTGCACCGCTTACGTCTATATTAAGCATTAGGAATATGAGTTAGCTGGCTAGTTAGGGCATTCGCGAATTATTATTATAGGTGAACTTGAAAGGAATTTCAAAACGAAACTATGTCAGATCATTCAAACTTATGAAGTTGGAATGAAATACGACGGTTGCTCATTATTTTCTTCTGCCTCCATCATTGGGAAGAGAGACGATGGGTAGGGTGTTCCTATTATTACACCCTGTTGCTGCTTAAAATTTTGGGATTAAAATGCATGGACAACCATGCAAGATACGTTACACATTTATTTTCAATATGTGATCTTAACTCAGTACGAGATCATAGCAATCAGGCTGTATTCCTTTCCCCCACTGAAAACGATAAAACCTAAGTGAAGTAGCCTAGTATTAAGCTGCTTGCACGCTGGACACGAAACAAATTTTTCGCATGAAAGATTGCGTTGAACGCAGTAGAAGTCCGAAAGTCTGACAGGGTTTTAATATATCTCCGTGTCCGACAGTCGGATAGTTTCAATATAACTCCGTGTCTGACAGTCGATATTGTTTTTAATTTCTTCAAATCTACTGACTCTCTTAGATATTAAACATGAATGTTTTGATAAGAGGGCTCAGTTCTTCAAGATGAGTACCAAGAATTCCAATCAATGTTTCTGTTTAAGCTCTGCTCAATAAAGTGAGTCGCATTGGCACGGGACAATGTACAATGCTTCCGTGTCTGACAGCCAAAAAAAAAAAAAGAGGACGATTAGAACACATTGATAATGAAATAAAGAATAAAAAGAAACATTTTAACAACAGAACATATCAATGCTTTTACTTTTTGCTGGCTGCCGGACATGGTGTATTTTGCATTTTGCGTCAGACAGTCTTGATCGTGCATGCAATAATTTATTCACATTGTCAATGGTCATGGAATTGATTTGCTCACTGACTACAAGCACTATTTTATCTCTGCTGTGGAAATAAAGCGTGAATCTGTTCAATCCATCGGACTAATTTTCAAAAGAAAGACCGAATTAAGACTGTTGTCTATCTTCAATGGAAGAAAACAGACGAATAAAAAGACCAAGGAAAGTCTACAGCTATCAATTTGCATTTTGTGAAGGTTGAACACAAACATGGCCAAGTTTGCATGTCTAATTATTCCTGGAATACTTGAAATATTAGAACTTTTATGACTGTCAGACACGGAGCTATATAAAAACCCTGTCTGACTATCGTGTCTTTACATTGACTTTGACTGTAATCAGTCGTGCGAAAAATGTGTTTTGCGTCCATTGTGCATGCGGCTTTACTCAGCATAGAACGCAAGCATTATATATATGCACTGCCTGATGCCGAGGCAGTTTGTGGTTGACTGAGAAAGACGTGAAATCGTTAATTTGCATCACTGATTCAGCTGCGTCGATTAAGCCAGATTGAATTTCAATTACGCGTGCCAACTGCCTTCGATCTGACATCAGGACAATCGATAAATTATAGTATCTATATGTGCTGATTCAGATTGTTACATTAAACAGTGGTTGCTGTAATTTTTTACTGTATTGAAATGTGCCTGACATTCTGGAAACCTGCTTGTGAGGTTTCGGGGACCTGTACGCACTGCTATGCACTTGGTCGACCAAATTACCACTGAACAGAGAGTAAACCAGGTCGGAGCTGACGAACTTTCGGCGCAACTGCAGCAAAGACTTTTTCTACGAAATTATCACTGCTTCTTAACGAATATGTGACACCTCCCCGTACTACACCGCCACACCCATCTCGGCGCACGTTTGTCTACCAAAGGCTGCGCACGTTGTTGCACCTCACGAAATTACCACTGCGTGGGCTGCGTCAAGCCACAACACACTGCGCCACCCTGCGCTGCGCCAAGAAATTAGAGCCCATTATATAAGATCTTTAAGCAAAAATGCTGTTTTTTTTAAATATATTTTTATATTGTATTAGATGCCATTAACACGTTTAAAAATGTTGAGATAGGCATGTTTACCACTGTGTTGCATCACCATTTAACAACATTCTGTAAGTGTTTGGGAACTGAGAAAACCAACTGCTGTAGTTATAAGAGCAAAATGTTTTTCCGTTCTTGCCTGACGTAAGATTTCAGCAACTCTACACTTTGTAGCCACCTTTGTTATATTTTTTTGATTCATAATATGCCAAATATTTTCAGTAGGTGACAGGTCTGGACTTCAACAGGCCAGTTTATTATCCAGACTCAGAGTCATATTGTAATGTGCGCAGTCTGGTATTTAGCAATGTCTTGCTAAAATAAGCAAGGCCGTGAAAAAAGATGTTTGGATGGCAGTATTTTTTGGAAACCATGGGATCTTTGTCATCCAAAGTAGTTGCTAAAAAATCTCTATCCAGTACCAGTGAGGTGGTGCAGAAAGAGATATTTGCAGAGGTTGTACAATATCATTTGTCCACATTTAACTTGTACCTCATTAGCAATGTAAGTTTTAAGAAATAAATAGGGCTAATAGCCATTACCATTGGCCTGGTGAGATGTTGTGAATTACGGCCGTAATTATGCAAGCTAGTGCTCGTACTCTGGACTGTTTTCAAATAAAGGCATTTTTAGGTAATTGATTAACTCTACATAGCCCTATAATGCCCGGCTGAAACTTATAGGTGGCACTAAAAACGTGAAATAACAGCAGCTTTCATACCAATCTAACTTATTTGACTTAGTGAAAATAATGAAAACTAAAGCAGCCATTCTAGTTGAAGCAAAGACAATGTTAACTTGGCAGCGCATGAAGGTAACGTACCTGTTGTTGGGGAAAATGGTTGGGAATATTGTATTCTTCTCCAACTTTGCTTGCAAAATACCTGGCCATGCTAAATCTGTAATTTTGCATTCACAAGCTACTAGCATGTGGAGCTACACAACTCACAAGGTCATTAGGAAACTTTTCACTATCAAACAAACTCTAAGAATGGCTTCTTCTGCCCAGCTGACTGTTATTATTGTATTATGTAATTATTTTGCCAGCATTTTAATTTAGGCTCTTTATAGCAAGCTGGCTTACTAAAATGATTAGAATAGGCACAGGACAATAAGAGAATTCCACTGAAGAGCATCTTTCGGGTGCTTTCTGCAAGCTCAAAAATTCCGGCACACATGCCGCCATATCTTCAGTATTTTCTGTCATTAACTTTTTCGATTTAATGTTGAGAATATGCAAGCACATTTGTACCCAAATCATCTCATCAACATTTAGAATACGGAGTGATGTGATGAGGTACCCAATCATTTATCTTGATCATTGGTATGGCTTGGAATGTCTATCAGCCAATCAGAATGCACAATACGTATTGAGTGTTGTACCTGCACGGTAATTTGCATTAATGGCATCACACCATTAAGCTCAGTGCATCGCACAGACTGCAAAACGGCAGAGCAGCAGAGTCAAGCTAATAATTTCAAGCCTTTTTTTTTTCCAAACTTATCATGGGGCTTAGTTCGCCTCAGGCCGGCTCTGATTCAGTCTCTCATAGTGACCAAATTATTTGATGAGTCCACACCATTCAAATTGCATCTTTTTTAGAATGAGTTGGTCTCTGATTTTGAAATAACTCCAGCCTCTATACCAACCATAGAATTAATTACAGTGATTTAATTGGACACATCCAAACAATGAATTTGATTGACTCGCTATGCAGCCATATCTTACTAAAGAAATCCTTTTTTTTATTATTTCTGAAGGATTTTTACCACAACTGCGTTTTCCACATTTCATGTCGATCAGATTAATGGTTGTAAAATGTTGTAAAATCATTCTTGAACAAATTGACACATTTCACATTTTACTTGTCCGGAGCGATGAGTGTTTCGATTTAAGGCATGTGAGGTTTTAAAATAACGTCTAAAATTAATTATTGTGATTTAACTGGACATGCAGAAGTGAATAAATGAATGAATTAACATTGCATTTAAATAG
Organism: Gymnothorax reevesii; assembly: GCA_029721435.1. Classification (NCBI taxonomy): domain Eukaryota; kingdom Metazoa; phylum Chordata; class Actinopteri; order Anguilliformes; family Muraenidae; genus Gymnothorax; species Gymnothorax reevesii. Next base: position 65,479,825 of record CM056574.1, on the reverse strand, counting down.
CTGTCACAACATTTTTGTGATTGCACTGTGTCTTTTCGCAATTCAGAATGTCTCTACAACTTGCATGTCTATTAAATGCATGTCTTTTGTGATTGGTTTATGTCATGTATCTCCCCCACCCAGCTGAATCCCGTTACATGGTTGCTCTCTTATGACCATTTGATGGGCATTTAAGCTCTCTCCTTTATGAGCAAGTTTCTGGATTGTAAATTTGCATTAGTATTAAAATCCCGGTCAGTATGACTTGCAGAAGTTTTTTGTTTTCGTCTAAAGCAACTGATAGAGACAGCAGTTTCTCTCAAGGTATTTTTTTGTCATTTAGTTAATTCGAACAAGCTTACAGTATTAATCCAGACCCAGGACTGGGACCAAGTTGTATTTAACCCAGGTCAAGGCTGATGCTCACATCATTTATCAAGACCAAGTTTCCCATCCTAATCAGGATCCAGGACTGGAGCCGCATTTTTGTTAACCCTTCCAAGTTTCTTCTTCTTGTCCAGATTGTTAGGTAAAAGCAACCAATCCTTCTATGGTTATCAGGATTGAAACTAATTTCCCCTCGAGCCACATCCTCCTCCCCTGAAAGATTTCAGTGCCGGCGAGGTCTGCACAACATCTGTCTGCATCCTGGAAGCCACTGGCTGGCGATTGGAAGCTCAGCCTTGCCTTTTACATCTGTACGGAACTGTGCTACCACTGTTCCGCCCCCGCTTCATCATCAGGGGTTCTGTCCCCGTGTCTCTACACTAAATAGTTCAAAAGTTATGGCCCTTCAAGCTAAAAAAAATGTCACCTTGCTCTATAGCTTCACCATTTGATCTATCGTTGCCATTTTCCCCCCCTTTGTGCAAATTACACTGTTTGCCATTCTTAACAAGCCTACCAAGTATCATGAATTTGCATCAGGGTGTCCAGGAGCTATGAACCTTCAAGAGGAAGCAATGAATAAATAAATAAATTTAATTAATTGAAAATATTATCATTATTATTATTATACAAATTAAATTAAATTTTCAAATCAATTAAAATCCAATATTTAATTGAGAGTAGGACAAAGACAACATATCAAATGTTAAAACTGATAAATTTTATTATTTTTTGATATACTAAAAATATCTGCTCAGTTTTAATTTGATGACAGCAACATCTTCTAAAAAATTTGGGGTGGTGCCAATAAAAGCAGTGGCGGTTCATTGGCCGTAAGAAAGGGAAGCCAAAATCTAGCCCTTCAAAGCTTAATGACAAAGCTCATATGAATTCGTAGATGGGCAGTCAAATTTATTCAATACCAAATGACAACGCAAATTATCAATACGTCTTTATAAATTAGTTTGCGAGGCTTCTTTCGCAAGATGCCACGAGAATCAGTTTTCTACAATCTTAATATAGAAGTAAAGAATGTGATGTTGCACAGCTTATTGCTTATTGAGCCTCACTAATCAGTTTGCGAATCTATGCCGTTTCACGAATTTATAAAGACGTAGGCCTATGGTAATTTAAGCTGTAATTTATGTGTGAAAGAAAACCCCTCATAATTTTGTGGTGCGATGTATAACAGTGCTATCGAAAATAATATGACTGTCCTTCTACCAATTCATATGAGCAACTGCAAATCAGGAAAAGTAAACTGCGAAAGGTTTAAGTCATTAAGCTTTGAGGGGAAAGGTTTTAGCTTCCCTTTCTTACGGCCGACGAACCGCCGCTGAATGAAAGACTGGAAAAGTTGCATTTTGAAAAAAAAACAGGCAGAACATCTTATGGTTAATTCGATCATTTAGCAACAGGTCAGTAAGATGATGGGGTAAAAAAAATGTTTCATAAGGAGATAGGATGAGGGCTTAACCACTCCATGAAAAACTGCATGGGAAAATAGTTCAACAATTTAAGAATTATGTTTTCAACCTGAAATTGCAAAGCATTTGGAGATTTCTATCCTCTATGGTGCATAATATCATTAAAAGATTTTGAGATATCAGAAAAATCCAATTTCAGGTCCTCGAGCTGCACTCCATTAAAAACTGGTGGAAATCACTGCATGGACTCAGGAACACTTCTGTAATCCATTCTCAGCCAGCGCAGTTTGTTGCTGCATCCACAAATGCAAGTTAAAACTCTGCCATGTAGAGATTAAACTATATCTAAACAAGATCCAGAAACACTGCCTACTTCTCTGGTCCTGGTTTTATTAGTCTGGTTTGACTAATAAAAATGTGAATTTTAATTTTTTTTGTAAATGATAGATGACATGTCCTCTGGGCTAAAACGGCCTCTTATCAGCAAACAATTCAAAAACCAGCTTCCATGATAGTACTGGGCTGCATTAGTACACATGGCATAAGCAACTTGTGCATCCATGAAAACGCAATTAATGGTGAACGATAAATACAGGTTTTCGTGCAACAATTACTGCCAATCAGATGCCTTTTTTGCACATTTCAGCAGTACCATGCCAAACACCATACTCTCCAAGTATTACTACATAATGGCTTCATAGTAAAAGAGTAAGGGTGCTAAACTGGTCTGCCTGCAGTGCAGACCTGTCACCCTCTGACAATATTTGGTACATTATGAAACAAAAAATATGACAAAGAAGGCTGCAAAGTACTGAGCAGCTGAAGTCCCATACAAAGCAAGAATGGGAAAGCATTTTGATTTCAAAACTACTGTAGTTGGTCTCCTTAGTTCCCAAACGCTCATAGAGTGTTGATTGACATGATGCAACACAGTGGTAAACATGCCCCTGTGCCAGCTTTTTTGAAACATGTTGCTGGCATCGAATTCAAAATGAGCACATATTTTTTGAAAAACAATAAAATATCTGTTTCAACATCTGATATTTTGACTTTGTACTATTTTCAAATAAATATAAAATTCAAATGTTGTGAAAATCATTGGATTCTGTTTTTATTTACATTTTGCAAAGCGTCCCAACTTTTTTGGAAATGGGATTGTAATAATAATAATAATCACAACAAAAACAATGGGACTCAATCAGTTTTGCTGCTTGGACCCATAACAATAATATTGATAATAATAATATGCAGCATTTGTATGCCATTTCCTTTCTCACTGTTACTTTTTACTTGTCCGGAGCGACTAGTAAAGTTATTTTAGCTGTTGCATAGCAGCATAACATAATGAGATATGCCTGCTGATGGTATTCCATCAAGAAAATGTACTCTTTGACCTCAGAACTAGCTCCTGATGGATCAACCTGCCTGACAGTTCACAGACTGTACTCAAATCAAGTAAGATAAACATGGAGGAAATTCAATGTAAAAAAAAAACAAAAAAAAACTCACAGTCTCATAAATACATTTTTAACATTAATATCACTCTCAGAATAACCGGCACCTTTGATAGATAAACTTAATAAATACTGTTTCCTAAAAATTAACGGACCTTGCCAAATACTTCATTTTCCAGCATGTGGACAATAGCATATTTTATTATGGATTCAGCAGAATAAAACTTTTTTACTGATTTTTCCCAAAAAACTGGTTTCACAATATTTGGCAGTCTCAATTAATACCTAGTGAAAGAACCCCTGGAAAAGATGACAGTTCTCAGTTTTTTCCCCCCATAATTAAAGAGTTCAGAGAACACATTTTCATTCCTCCTTGCAGAATTTTCCAGATCATTGATTTCTTTGGGTTTGGGCTTAAGGACTGACCTCCATAGTTCAAACCACAGGTTCTCAATGCAGTTTTAGTTCAGTGACTGAGCTGGCATTTGCCATAGCACATAGAAATTATTGTCACTTGACAATTCTATCATGAATTTTAATTTTTTTAAAAGATATTTTTACTATTGCCCCAGAGCAAACGCCTACCTTTGGCCAAATCTTAGCTTAGAAAATTTAATTCCCTGCTTTCCATCAAACTTCCTAATACTTTTTGGAATTCGTGATGTGCCATTATCCAGTGTCCTGTGACAGTAAAACAAGCACAAAACATTAATGACCCATCTCCAGATTAGCTGCATCACTATTTACACATTCCTCTCTTTCTGCCAAAAACATTATGGTGTACATAGCCAAAAATATTCATTTTGGGCTCAACTGTATTTTAGATTGTACTTAACGATGCAGTCAAAATTCCAATGACTGGAAAACTCCAGGTGCTTGCGTATGTTTCTTTATCTCAGGTGAGGCTTTCTTCTTAAAACCCTTCGAAAAAGTTAGTATTGGGGTGGAATATTATGGTTGCTTCATGAGACTTGCTGACCGGAGAGGACATCCACCAATCTCTGCAATATCTGAACTACAATAAAAAATGTTTACATTGCCTCTGTCATCGTGTTTCTTAACATCTTTAAGGAAAACATGGACTTGTGTCTTTTTCCTAGCGAGTTTACTATCATTCATTGTGTTTTCATTTCCTGATTATTGTCTGCACATTGCTAAGTTGTATGTTAAACCATTTTGTGCCCATGATCAGACTTCAGTTACCATCTACCTCTTTAGTATTGACAGCTCTTTTACTGATTTATAGATTTTGCATGAATTTTACCCCATTTGGTCCTTGGTGAAATAGTAGATGTTGTCAACACAATGTAGTTCCTTTCGACTCACGTTAACTTACGAAATATTTCATTACCAATTAACTTTGGTGTCATCGTTATTTTCTTAACTTTCGGCGGTAATCAAAGAAAAAAGGTAACACGACTAGCAATACATTTTAAGTAAAGTTTCCCCAAATTTTTAAATATAAAGAATAATATTTTTGTGACATATTTTTGTCAAGAGTGGAAATGATTATTTCCCTCATTGTAATTATCATTTTCTTATCATGAATATTAACTCTGTGAAGATTATCGTAGTCATTTACAATGAAATTAAAGGTAAACTGTTTTACTAACAAATTAGACCTTCAACATGATAAACACTTTGGACCAAGCTAATTACTGGCCATTAACATCACAGACCAGCGTGCCTTTTAGTGGTTCTGAAGAGGCACTGTTTTAAATATCTTAAAATGGAATGACCTCAGCACAGTAACCAGAATTAGGAAACCACTGTAATTTCATGGGAATAATGACTAGAATTAATCAAGAACCAGATAAGGAACTTCACAGATGGAAAAATACAATCTTACATCAGTTATAATCAGGAGAGCTATATTTTCAGCTGATAATCAAACACATTACTTGTGTTCCATATCTAAAATAAAATCTAAAAAAAATCCAGTAGGATTGGGACTGACATTGCAATTACAAACTGTGCTCTTAAAGAAAACCTTAAGATTGACATAAAAAATATGAAAAATTAAGCCCAGCAGAGAATACAGCATGCAAATACGGAGCACATGAGAATCATGTTTTTAATTATAACTGTTTTTTTTTTCCTGGAGCTTCTCAGCTAGATATTCAATGAAAAATAAAAACAATTCAAGGATAAAATGTGCAGATTTTCTGTGAACTTATACATCATCTATGAAACTTATTTAAAACCAAGCTAAAGTTCCCAGGAAAAGAGGTATTTTCACTGACAGAAGTGCTTACACTAAATGTTAAGGATTTTGATAGCTGCACACTACACACATGGTGCTCTGCACTCAAACAGTCCAGTCAGTTTTCAACACAAGGAACAAATGCAGCTGTACCCTAAACAGACAGAATGTCAGACAGACAGACATAGACAGACCCTGGAGGAGTCTGAGTTGTCTTACCTCCTTGGAGAGAGGGATGACACAGTGCCAATAACAGGAGAGCTTGAAGGAGGTGTAGAACCTGCCTGACAGCCATCTCGCTCCTAAATGCACCAGCCTTCTCCACGCTGCTGGTTTTATTCTGCTCAGGCTAATTTCTCATACAAAAGTCTTGGTTTGGAAGGAAAAAAAAGAAAAAGATACTCGACGCTACGTAATTTAAAAAGGGCGAAGACTTTCAGCTCAATGGCACGTTTCACTTTTTTCCCCGTACTGTCTGATGTTCCTGTTTTTATTCGGGTTGCTCCTGCCAAAAGCACGGAACTTGCTGCCAGAAAGGGAGTGAGAGAGAGAGAGAGAGAGAGGAGAGAGGGAAGGAAAAATTGCAACCATCAAAGAGAGGGATGGGGAAAGAGAAAGGTAACAGGACGAACACAGAACATATAAAATGATAGAACATAACTGGAGAATTTCTCTCTTTTCTGCAAGTTTAGTCTGTGTAAACTGACAGTGCACTATCACAGGGACGAAATGCAGGAAGCGCATCACAGCTACAGATAAACAATTCAGTGCCTTCTGGCCCAGACTTTCATGGACAGACAGGCATGTCGTATGAAGAGTCTGGATATGGTACGGCTGCTGCTGCTCAGGGCACCTGTACAGTAAGCTTGGCTGAGACTGAATTGCTCAAATTCACAACAGACTCATCAAAACAATAAGCCTCATGCAGCAACATTTTTTTTTTATTCTCTTGCATTTTCTGTCATATTTTTGCTGAAAGAAAACAGAAGAGAAATCAACCTCAGATGCTCCAGACGTTCTTCCCACCCAAATCTGCTTTTACCCATGTATGCGGAATGATGAATCCCATTTGATTTTAAATTGGAGGCATGTGGCCGATTGATTTGTAATTAGCGTAGGTAATGCCCACTAAACACCATATAAGGGCGCAAATAGCCAACTTTGGCACAACAATTAGAGAGAGGCCACCGAAAGAAGGTTGTAAGAAGAACTTCAACAGCAGCAAAATAGAAGCACTGTTAAATCAACTTTGAAAAAGTAAATGTGATCTTCCAGAGTTTTATAGTCTTAATTTGACCAATGACATTTTTTACCCACAAATTAAACAATCCAATGATTAAAATTCTTTGAAAACATACAGTATAATAATAATCTTAACTTGATTCTGTCAGATTTATGTCAACATATAGGGATTTCCAGCAGGTTATATGGATTTTACCCCCAATTACACAGCTTATGGACGTACAAATAAAGTTATGCGGATTTTTAATTCCAGCCGTGAAGCATACCTGGTTAAACCAGCCCCTAAGTGTAGCTGGTATTGCAATCTGTTGGTCTGTGTAAACGCAATGACATCTTATCCGTTTTAGATTCAACCTTAAGACAGTGTATATCACTTGCTGGGATAAAGAGAAACTTTTTTATTATTGGAAGCTATTCATTTTGACTACAATGAAAGAGCACATGAACGCACACCATAAGCAATGAAACAACAATCAGATGCTTCTTTTCGTGACACAGCACAATGTTCCATCGGCCACAGGGGACCACTTTGCGGAGCTTCAGCTCATTATGCATACAGACCATAAATCAAACAATGGGCCTTGCAGCAACATTCTCTTAAATTTCTCTTGTATTTTCTCATTAATTCGTGAAGAGAAAAAATAAGATAAATAGATGCACCAACAGGGCTGGTGACGTGCTGTGTGCAAAGAGCCGACTGTTTGTGGCAATCTAGGGCGCTTTCACACTAGGTACCATTTTTCCGTACCGTGCCACATTACGATGTCAGCTTTCACACTAGTATTATCGTAATGTACCCAAGTACACTTGCATGCATGTCAAAATTCTAATACAGTGCATTGCAGTATGCACCTAGGTGGTTGTAAATGGGGAACGATTTTAAAAGGAGGCGCCAATATATTTGGGGGGGTTTTATAATTGGGAAGGGAGTTTAGAGTATTAATATTGAATATTAATATCGCAAATGTATATGCTGCGCAGGCCCCAGCAACCCGATGTGTCATCTGTAACATGGATTACCACATATTGCAGCACGAAAAAAATTTTCTCGAACGCTTGATGTTTTTACACATCGGAATCTTTCTCTGGGTATCCAAACATCAAGGTAAGCCAAAATGTACTGAACATATTCGATATAGGTGGATTTCGCATACGGAATTATTTTGCCATTGCGTTTTTGGCCTATTATGCTGTCCACTGCACAAAAATCTATCTATCTCATGACTTGAGCTGCCAGACTTTCCCACCGTGTCCCGCACTTTGAAATATTTTCTTTAGTTTGTCATGGCACTGATCTATTATTCTGTGATAACCATGCTAATGTAACTATTCACAAATTATTCCATAAATCTCTGAACTTTTGCGTGTAGTATCCAGTTGTGCTTGTATGTTTTCGTCCGTCTACATTTCGAGCAAGCATGGATCAAGATGTCTTTAATTTGTTAGAATAAGAGAGCCTTAACACATAACGGTAATCTTCCATGCTCAAGTACAGTGATTCGAGTAGCCATTCATCTGTCTTAGCAAACACATCTGCACGATCTCTGTGCAAGGCCTGGATGGCTAAAGCTTCCAACAGCAACAGAGAAGCCATTCAGAAGCAGAACACACACAAGTATCCAAGGGTTTTCATTGCTTAGCCCTAATTAGGATCATCTGGCTGAACTCTATAGCCCAAGTTGTTATGATTCTGCCTTTTGTGTGTTGTCTTGTGCTTATTTGTGCTTGTGCCTTACTTTCTGTTTTATATTTCAGCTTTCTTTTCTGCCGTCTGACGATCCACTCCCACTCGGCCTCCAGTGATGTCGCGTGACAGCCTTCAGCATACCTGCGTCTCGTCGTCCAATCGCGTTTCCTCTTTCGGTTTCGGCTCTGGTATTTCATTCATTGCTTCCAGCTGTGTTTAATTCTGGGTCTCACAAAACTCTGGAGTGAATGCGTTCTCTGATAGGATATTACTAACCCGTACTAACCAGCACTTATTTGAGGGTGATTGTAAATATTTCGTCACGGAGTATTAAACTTAATTAACTCATTAGCGAGTGTGTGTGTTTCCTAGCTTTCGTGCATTCTGCCTAAGCTGTCTCTGAAATAACTGCGTTTAAAACTATGCTTTCCTTTGCTTCCCTTGTAGTGCTTTTTACTGGTCACGTTTCGATTACCTCAATCTAAACCATCTAGCTCAGCGTCTTGTCTCGAGTCATTATTGTTAACTCGGTTTTCGTGAAATTGTTTATTAATCCCATGTGTTTTTGATTCCTTCTGAGATTGCATTCCGAGTCCCCGCCTCCTATCGTGACTATATGTGGCAGAGTTGGAAGAGCTGTTGTCAGACGGATCCTCGTACTGACTCTGTTCTACTTGGTGAAATCTCAGCTCCTCGTGCCTTCCAAGTTTCTCCTTGTAAGATTCCCGAGTCTCATATTTTGCTGCGCCCTTGTCTTGTCTGCCGCGTGTTTAAGTCTACCAGTGTGTCCGTCAGTTTAGTTAGGTTCAGTTTTTGTTTTTCTAGTTTAGCCACTCTTGGAGAGTGTATTTCTGTTTCCCCCTGCCTTTGGCAACATATCTTAGTTTTCCCATTTTTTCAGTGCTTGTGCACGGTGTTTTGTTTCTGCCGTGTCTGCCAATTTTCCCTTAGAGTCTTGTGTTTAATAAACAGTTCTGGATCCTGCAACTGGTGTTCCCCTGACCTCTTCTTACACAAGAATTAAATAATAAAATCATTATAATTTTTCAAAAACATAAAACAATCAAAATTTTACTATATGATGCATTTTTAATGTTTAGGCTTTAAAACTTGTGTTTCTGTGCATTGGACCAGCAATTTGTGGACAGAGATAAATAACACTTTTCTGTAACAGAAAAAAGGAGCCCAAGGCACTCAGAAGTGTCGACCACAGACGGACTGAGTTAATAAGCCTTTAATAAAACTGGCTAGTCATATAAAATGCCAACATGTTTCGACCTCTACAGGTCTTCATCAGGGCACACGCAAAGAGAATAGAAAGAGTCGCTAAGACTATATAGACAAAGCCCCACCCCTATCACAGGTGTTCACACTTGAGAAAGTTTAAAAATCTCAGCCTATTGGATAGAGTAAGGCAGCGATAGGAGAGGAAAGTGAACATGTCACACTTCAAAAGTTGGATCGGGTTACAAAACAACACACAAGTCAAAATTCAAAATAAGCACATTATTAAACAAAGTCCTAAACCCAATATCACACACATCTTACATCATACACCTAATTAAAGAAGTTATTATAAAAAACATTTAAACTCGATGTCCTCAGTTAACCCAGGATATTTTAAGGCATCCAGTTGATGTATCCAATATGCCTCGCGCTGATTAAGCTTGCACAGACGATCACCACCTCTATCCAGAGGTTTGACATGTTCCAAACCAAATTATTGTTACTCACGCATGCCGAGAATGTCGCTACCACCGATTTTTCTTCAAAGAAACATGAACTACGGAAACTCCTAGAGAAGAATTAAACTCAAACGGCACATACTGTCACTTTCTGACTATTGGAGAGAAGGGCTCATTCCCCGTGGGCTTCGCATATCTAAATTCCCTTCTACTCATACTGAGGATACGACCTTTAAATCCAAATGGGAATCTATTCTAAATAAATGTTCAAGTGATTTGATGCTATTGTTAATACAAGAAGGCAAGAAAGAGAGGGAACGACTTCAGTCCCTCATTAGTGACATAGAATCCTCTCTACCGACAAGTTCGGAACATCAGGTTCCTTTACAAGACTCTATTAGAGCACAGGTGCTCAAGCTTGAGACTACCATTGAGGATTATAAGTCAGAAAATTCAACTGCGATATGGGGGACTATCAGAGAGGTCAGGTGTATAGGTGGAACCAACCGCGGTCCTTCAGATCTCACCGAAACACACAGCAACAATCAGACCGTCAAGCACGCCCCCGCCCGAAGGTGTCTTTCTATTTAACATCCAGTGAAGATGAGAGCCGTTCGAGGGGTTCTGATTGATTATTTTTTGGAGGTGGAGTGGCCAGAACTTCGCACCAACCGGAGCGCGTTAAGAAAACGCACCAAGGCCGTAGGGGGAGAGGAGCGAACCCGACCACCGTCACTGAGACCGCAACCCAAGAAGAGATATCCTCAGTGATCAATTTGTTGACTGTGTCACTTACACGAAGCCAACTGACTGTACTTTCTAAAGATTTGTCATTTGCACCTACACACAACTCGAGCCTTTTTAACACTAAAACTGAGCTCTTTCAATTCTCCCAGAGTTTGCACTTGAAGGCATTTTTTCACAAACCCGGGCCTAACCACCTCCGGTCCCCACTACATACCAACAATGACAGTGCTGCTCCCGTTAGTATTTTGGACCGTCCAACGACTTCAGCCAGCTTGGACAACCTTGACTCCTTCTCTCTATTCAAACCTAAATCACAGTTTACACCACTTGTGTCGAATCCTTCCCTAGTTGCATTTTGTAAGAAAGTGGAATTTGATGTTGAAAAGTTGTTTGAGACTAATAAATCATACGCTAAACCCAATCTGTCAGCAGCAGAACGCAAAGCTCTTTCCGAACTTTGCAATATGGACAATTTGATTATCCGCCCTGCTGACAAGGGTGGCGCAGTGGTGGTCTTGGCCAAAGATATGTACATTAAGGAAGCCATGAGGCAATTACAGACAAAATATTATGAGAGACTGTATGAAATTCCCTTGCCAACTTTGATTGAGTCGTTTTATGATATATTGTCTCATGCCTGAAACGCAGAATGGATTACTGAGAATGAACTTAAATTCATGACTGTTGATCACCCGAAGTTAGCTACCTTTTACTTACTCCCGAAGGTACATAAACCTCCGTTTGACAACCCCCCTGGGCGACCAATTATTTCTGGCAACAATACTCTCACCAAACCAGCCTCGAAGTTTGTAGACTTTTTTATTAAGCCCTTCGTTAGAACTCTTCCTTCATTCATTGAGGACACTGTAGATGTATTGAACAGCCTCTCGGGTCTGGGCAATGTCAGATCTCAGTATCTCATTACCATGGACGTCGAGTCCTTATACACGAACATTGTCCATGAGGAGGGTCTGCATGCGTTAAAACATTTCATTTCTGACAGATACCAGACCTCCTCAAAACTCACTGAGTTTATTATTTACAATAATGTCTTTGTGTGAACTGGTAGGTTGTATAAACAGAGAATTGGGGTTCCTATGTTGTTTTTCACCCAATTATGCCTGTTTATATCTGGGGTTATGGGAGAAACTCTATGTTCTGAACCCAGTGAATCCATTTTACAATTGCATAACTTGGTATGGTCGTTTCAGTGATGATTTGTGTTTTGTATTCAAGGGCACGGAAACACAGGTATTGGAATTTCATAAATACCTTAATTCTATTAACACTAACATTAAATTGTCCCTTGAATACTCCAAACATAGTATCGACTTTCTGGACCTAACTATCTCTATTGACCAGGTAGGCGATTTACACACCACCATTTTTAGGAAAAAGACTTCCAGAAATACTATCCTCAGGGCCGACTCTTTTCATCCACCACACCTCATTGACAATATACCTTTTGGACAATTCCAGCGTTTGCGCCGCATTTGTGATGAGGATATAGATTTTAATGAAAAGTCAAATGACATGTCCGACCGTTTCATTAGGAGAGCATATAAACCTGATGTAATTGCGAGGGCACGGACAAGAGCTGAGTCACTAAATCGTTCGGACACCTTAGTTAAACACGGACGAAAAACCAACTAACAATCCCGCCCCATTTTTGTCACTCAATACAGTGTCGAGGCTAGGCAGATCTTGCGCATTATTCACGACAACTGGGCCATAATAAATTCTGACCCTGATCTTCGACAGGTCTTTCCTGAGCGTCCTTTAGTTTCTTATAAAAGAGCCCCTACACTCCGTGACAAGTTGGTACACAGCCACCTTCCTCCGGAGAAAAAAGAAAGTTGGCTCAGAAGACCTATTGGTGTTTATCTTTGTATGAATTGTCCCCACTGTAGTCACATAATCCAGTCTAAAACATTTGTTGACTTTAAGTCTAAAAAAACATAAAAGATCAAGGACTTTATTAATTGTAACACCAGCTTTGTTATTTATCGTCTGTCGTGCCCGTGTGAGAGCGTGTTTTATGTAGGACACACTAAAAGACGCCTGCGCGATCGATTGGCGGAGCATAAATATGCCATACGTACCGGGATCTTTAATATCCAAAGGCACTACATTTCCTGCTTTGCCATAATAAAAATGACTCTCTCTTAAAAATAGAAGCTTTGGAACATGTCAAACAGCGCAAGGCATATTGGATACATCAACTGGATGCCTTAAAATATCCTGAGTTAAATGAGGACATCGAGTTTAAATGTTTTTTATAATAACTTTTTTAATTTGGTGTATGATGTAAGATGTGATATTGGGTTTAGGACTTTGTTTAATAATGTGCTTATTTTGAATTTTGACTTGTGTGTTGTTTTGTGACCCGTATGCAACTTTTGAAGTGTGTCATGTTCATTCTCTTTCCTCTCCTATCGCTGGCTTACTCTATCCAATAGGCTGAGATTTTTAAACTTTCTCAAGTGTGAACACCTGTGATAGGGGTGGGGCTTTGTCTATATAGTCTTAGCGATTCTTTCAATTCTCTTTGCGTGTGCCCTGAAGAAGACCTGTAGAGGTCGAAACATGTTGGCATTTTATATGACTAGCCAGTTTTATTAAAGGCTTTTTAACTCAGTCCGTCTGTGGTCGACACTTCTGAGTGCCTTGGGCTCCTTTTTTCTGTTTCTGGATTTATCCCTTTTCCAAGAGCACCTGCTTGAATCTAAATACTCCACCTGAGCGCCGAGTTGGACTACTTGTTTGCTTAACTCTTTTCTGTTTTCTCTTATCTTGGTAAGAGTGCTCTCGACCACTTGTAACATTTTCTCTTACATAAGAGAGGAGTAAAAATAAGAAAACATTGTTGCATCCCAGAATCAATGGGTAAGAACTAAATTAGAAAAAATCAGGGATACGAACAAAAAAGACTAAATGTGTTCTTATATCGCTTCTTGTATGAGGCCCATTGTAGGGTCTGCACAATCGCCAAGCTATCAGTTGCATACATTCAAACACAAAACAAATTAAGATGAGCTTGGTTCCCTAGGCTGCATAGCATTGGCTGTTACTGGGCAACACCCTTCCCACTCGTAATATATGAAATAATTGATAAGAATATTCATAGGATAGGCCATTTTCATCGGAGCTCAAGAAATAGTCCTGGGGCCGAGGGGGGTCCCGTGTGCAATCAGATGTCCCCTCATTTTGACTCTTGAACCTGATCGTACTTACCTAGGTAAGTTTAAAAAAAAAACTTGGGTGGAAGGTCTGGATCACGGGCGGGAGGGGTCAAATTCAAGATGGTGTCCAAGATGGCCGCCATATCATTAAATCATCCATAACTCCTCAAGGAAAGGGACTAGAGAAATAATTTTGGTGTCTTTACCAAGGTTTTGGGGGGTCAAGGAATCCAATGAAGCCATGTTTTTGGTCATCACCATATTGGTAATCGTTAAATTCAATACGGCTGCATGTCATCCACTATGAGTCAGTAACAGTACATAATCATTGTATTTTGGCAACAGATGACAGGATGGTTGCAAGTAAGCATTATCAGCTACCGGTATGTTCTTTGTGACAAGATAACAGCCTCATCTTAAAAATAAGGCAGACATTAAATATCCCAAGAAACACCAGGGGTTGTAATGGTGCATTCTGGAACCACACCCAAGTACAAAAATTCCAAAAAATGTAAGCCTTTATTACAAAAAGGGTCAAACCAGAAAACACAGGAATTGACAAGCCACAGTCAAAATCCAAAAACGAAGTCGATAAACAGGCTGGGGTCGAAACCGGTGAAGCAGATATGTAACGGTACATGAAACAGTAATCCAAAATCATAGTTAAAAATCCAGATGGGTAGGTCTTGCACAGGGTATCAATAACAAGACTTGTGGTCATACAGAAAAAGGGTCAAAATCCAGAAAGTAGCACATCAGAACAAGAAGGGGCAAGGTAATATCAAGGTTGTAGAAAAAGTGTCGTAGTTAGAAGCAATAATCAAAATGCATACAAGGCTCTCTGCACTAGTGAAAATTGATCAACGTTCTGACAAGGTTAAGGCTGCAGTGAAGACCTTAAATGCACAAGAGTAAAGTCACAACCTATGCAGGGCCAGGTGAATTGGATAAGAACTAATTACATGGGGAAGTCCTAAACACAATAATTGGCAAGTGCCAAGACATGGACAGGATCCACAGAAAACCTATGACAGACAAACGGCTGCGGTCCAGGAGTTCTACGTGCACAGATCAAGAAGTGCAGGACAGCAATTAAGCACTTGCGAAAGATTTCACGGAAGTACAGGGAGATACAGGGAAAGTAAAGCAAGGGGCGGAGACTAGAACAGGGCGAGTGCTGAGATTGCATTAGTAGTAATCAGTGGCGGCTCGTGAATTGGCAACAGGGGAAGCCCAAACAATCCCTTAATGTTAATGATTGTTCATAACCTGTTTTCAATCATTCATTTAAACAGTGGAGGGTAGTCGGCCGTAACAAAGTTAAGCCAAAACCTCGCCCTTCAAAGCTTAATGACTTAAACCTTTCGCAGTTTACTTTTCTTGATCAGCAGTTGCTCATACGAATTGTTAGAAGAACAGTCAGTTGTGTCAAATTTATTTTCGATAGCATTGTTATACATTGCACCACGAAATTGAGGGGTTTTCTTTCACACATAAATTACGACATAAATTACCATAGGCCTACGCTATAAATTCCGCGCTCAAGAAGCTCACGAAACGGCATAGATGCGCAAATTGATTAGTGAGGCTCATTAAGCAATAAGCTGTGCAACATTGCATTCTTTTCTTCTATATTAAGATTGTAGAAAATGGACTGTCGTGGCTTCTTGTGAAAGAAGCCTCGCAAACTAATTTACAAAGACGTGTTGATAATTTGCGTTGTCATTTGCTATCGAAAATAGATTTGATTGTCCTCCAACCAATTCGTATGAGCAACTGCTGATAAAGAAAAGTGAAGTAAGAAATGTTGAAGTCATTAAGCTTTGAAGGGCGAGGTTCTGGCTTCCCTTTGTTACGGCCAACGAGCCGCCGCTGGTAGTAATTAGTTGCAGGGCAACTTTACAATTTAACCCAAGCGCTTGTTAGTTAGTAGTGTAGTATGTACATGGGTTAGATAGGTTAGTAAGTGTAGTACAACATATAAATGTTAGTATTATTATCCCCCGCCAACACGAAGTGGGAGGGGGATATAGGTTTGACCTCCGTCCGTCCGTGTGTGCGTCCGTCCGTCCGAGATAAAGGGGACAGCTTTACTCAGAAACTACTACAGATACAGTAACCAAATTTGGTGTGTAGCTTCAGACCATAAAGGCCTTGATTGAGTTCGAAAATGAGAAGTGCACGATTGGCGGGGGATGTTGTAGACCATGTCGACTTGTTAGTATTATTGTCAGTATTATTATTATTAAAGGAAAGCAGAGTGATGGAAGTACGCAAGAATTTAAGTAATAATGTGAAACATCAGAAACCTTTGAAATCCCCTGAAGCATGTGGTCACGCAGACTGGGAGGACGCAATGTACCATACTGATCACGAGACGGGGGTGGCAATCGTGCAATGAATACAGAAATGGCATGAACAGAAAAACCAGATGTACAGCATACAGGCCAACTCTACCGCTTTTGACGGTAGACTACTGCTTTCGGGGCATTTACAGAGGCGGTATTAGACCTGGGCTAATATCCCTCCCTTTAATAACAATGAGTCCTGGCTAATTCTAGATGGTTTTCCTTTATTAACAGGTTTTCCATTTCAAGACAAGAGGCATCAGGCAATGGCGGATCCCCCCAGCTGTAGGTTATGTAACCTCCAGGTTGTGTGGACAGACAGACGGACCGAAACCCTCAAAAGGCACAATTAGACCATAAGGAGAAGCTCCATACCAAATTTGATGTTTGTAAGTGGTATAGTTTTCGAGTTCTGGTCCAGAAACGATTTTATTACAGACGGACAGACAGATGGACGGACAGACGGACACACTGATCGCTATATCCCTGCGCATTATATGCCGGGGGGATAAAAATGTGACGATGCGTTCAAGAACCACGTGCAAGAGCAGGAAATCCAAAAATCGTATGCCTTTATTGACAGCAGGGTCAGAACCAGAAGACACAAGAATTGCCAAGCCAAAAACTAAATCCAAAAATCAACGTCGACAAGACAGGCCAGGGTCAGAATCAGAAAAGCAGAATTACAACGGTATATAGACAGTAGGCAAAAAAAATTGTGGTCGAAATCTAAAGCAGAGTGTCATAAACAGGGAATCCAAACACAGTAGACGTGGTCGTACATAAATGGGTCAAAATCCAAAAAGACAAAAACAAGAACTGAAGGGCTTTGGCAAAATCAAGGTTGGACAAAACAGTCAAGGAGAAACAATAATCGTTTGGCATACAAGAGGCTCTGCACAAAGGAATACTTATCAACGTTCTGACGAGGGCTGAACAGCAGTGAGGACTCTAAATAGACACAAGGGAGGTCACATGCTATGCGGGGAACAGGTGAATTGGATAAGAACTACTTACAGAAGAAGGTAGACACAGGGAAGTCCTAAACCACAACAAATGGCAAAAGCCAAGACACAGATGGGATTTACGCAGACAGCTCCGGTCAAGGAGTTCTAATTGCTCAGACAATGAGTGCAGAAAAGCGATTAGGTGCGTGCGAGAGATCTTGCAGAAATGCAAGGAGAGGCAGAGACAGCAAAGCAAGGGGCGGAGACTAGAACTGAGATTTAATTAGTAATAATTAGTAGAAGTGCAGCTTTACAAATTAACCGAAATGCTCATTAGTAAGTGAGTAGCATGGATTAGGTGAGTTAGTAGACGATGATACAAAACATAAATGTTAGTATTATTAGTAATCTAGGAAAGCAAGGCAAAGGAAGTCATAATATGAAACACCAGAAACCATTGAAATCACCGGAAGCAGGTGAGAACACAGACTGGGAAGACGGACTGAACCAACTGATCACAAGACGGGTGACAAGTGCAATGAAACCTAAAAAGACAGGAACTGAAAAGCGGAAAATACAAGAACCAAAAAGAATAAAGAAAAGTCATAACCATGAACATAAAGCATGACATCAAACAATAATTAAGTGGCAATTGAAGACACGGCTTCTCTCTCCCATGCGATCCAAAAGCGACGTAATAATGGGCTGCATTCTGTACAGAAAAATAATTTGTAATTAGGTCTTTGCACCTTCCCTCGGCGACGGCATTTCAGAATTCTTCAGCGAATTAAGGTAATTTTTGAGACTAGTACATGGTTTTGACCATTTACATTTTTCAATCAGACAGCTGTCTATTTTTTTTTGCGAGTTGCATGACCGCGCTGCAAAAACAGGTGTACGTACTTGTCGCTGAAATTACCTTAATTCGCTGAAGAGTTCTGAAATGGTTAATTATACCTCAATGACCATAATCAAGCATAAGGATTCCTGCGGTCATGACATTCCTGGAAAAGTTATGGAGTTTGAAAAACCTGTTTTCCAGTCTGGAAAAGTTATGCAATTAACAAATAGTTTTGGAAAGGTTTGGAAAAATACACTTTTCTGCCCTAATGCTTATAATATATTCACTAAATCCCCAAAAGATGTCAAGTTTACCGCAAAACTATAAGCTATTATTTAAAATCGAACCCGAGACCGTTGAAACTAACACGAAGTTTCGTGATACACGTAGGTTACATTATGCAGCCAGTTGGCGGGCAGCAAAATGTTTTTCCTTCCGGACTTCTTAATACCAACTTTATCTCATTAGCTTACCGCCGGTAAGAATCGAGCACATCCTTTTGTTTACCTTCTGACGCACATGGGCTTGTACCCTCTATTTACGTGGTAACTGGGTACACTGTTCGCCAGAATTTAAAGGGCACCGTTTTTATAATAATGCCAGTTGAATTTTCCTGCTGCCTCGCTTCAAATGAGGGTAAAAATAGCATCAATGTCAATCAGAATAATGAATGAAATAACATGAATGTAACAAGATTTCAATACAAACACACAACTTTATTTCAATTTATGGTCGACGTCCACCTATGGCCAAATTGGTTCCTCTCCAAGTCATTTTCCTGCATTATACAGTGTTCAAAAATATTTCATTTCCATCCTGGCATTTTTTTTTTTTTTTTTTTTTGATTACGCAGGTTCGCTTGTGAAACTCAATGATTTTCTCTGGTCGATGAACACGTCATGCGCGTCAATTGATTAGACCGCAAAGAAACCCTATTCCCAATTGTGGCAGAACAGAGCGTACGAAAAATACTTTCACTATTTGCTTCGAAATTCTCCTGCAAATTTCTCATTCCAAATAGTCCAAACAGATTTTCTGTCATTTTAAAGCTTATCTGTTTCGACATTATGGTGAGGCATGTTCGTGTGAGCGGCGATTTTTGATTTTCTGAGAAAATGGGGCCAAAAGTGAAGGAAAGCACCTCAATTCTGGCTTAAAACACATCATCAATTTTTTCATTAATCATGCAAAATTTCAAAATGTTAATTCTATATGAACATGCGCAACATCTTAAACAATATACGCTTTGGTTCATGACAGTGGCATTTGTTACGTTGAGAAAATTTGCACAGTGATTTTGATGATCTTGGGGGGGGGGGGACCTCATTAACGCCAATTTGCATTTTTTCAAATTTCCTTTTCATATAATGTAGCATACAACATATGTCATTGATAGCTTAATTTGATAGGACTCGGCCCATACAACTGAATATTAGTCCTATGTTATTTGCACTTCTACGTGTGGCTAATGCTGACTTTTTTCCTTGGCCACACTTATAAGTGCACCAGTTGATGACCGTACCAGTTTTTTGAAAAAGTACCGCTTAAAATAAGTTTGGCCAAGAAACTTAGCTTTGGATACACTTAAATTAGTGTGGGCAATGGAGCAATGTGCATCTTTTTATACATGCGTCTAACGCAATTTTCGATCAATTTTTGTGCATGGATGCACTTAAATAAGCGCGAATAGTCACTCCGATAATAATATCAAATTTAGCGGCTACTGTGGTGTCAAAAGGTGGACATCGACCTTCACTTTCTCTTTACATGTACACTGAATGCTTCCATATCACCGTGCTCACCAGAAAAGTAGTACGTTATGCCGTGGGCAAAAACCTGGTTCCTTTATTGTCACTTTGTAGAAACTTTCTGTGGGCAGTTCAAGTATTTTTCCATCACAGCAAGTATGATGTGCTGATATTATAAAATGAAAATATAAAAGTATGTGCACGCTAATGAGTACAATTTGTTTGCAGCTGTGTAAGAAACATTTTTTTCTGTACTGCGATAGCACTAGGCCTCCTGCAGACGAATGCACCGACAATTTTGCATATGGCTCATACGAAAAGAAAATCTCACAAAAGACAGCTATTCTATGAACCTTTCCTTGGCTGGCTTTTCTATGAAACCTTTCCTCACTTACAGTCATGTCAGTGTCATTTCAACTTCGCTAACTCGATGACATCCCCCAGATTCTGCAAACAATGCACGCAAGTAAGGATAATACACTCTAAATAATTATTTATAATTGTTCAACATCTGTCTGAGAATATATTAAATTTCATCTGTTTGTTACCTCTTCAATGTTTTTGCCTTCTTTTAAATGTAGCACTTGGTTATTTATTGCTGTTTGTTTGTTGTGTTTTCTCAATTATATTTAACAAACAAACAAAGAATGGTGCCATAGGCCCTTATGCCATTGTGTGATGCCTTAGAATAGGTGGTAGATAGACACAGCTTCCCTTCCATTTTCCATGCTACATTTTTGCTACACTGCTTTGGGCATAGCAGACTGTAGAGGCTCATTATGGTGCTCTGTGTTCGCTATTATAGGCCTTAGCTATTTTAAACTAAGTCATGGAAATTAGGTAAAATATTATGGAAAGGTTTTGGAAAAGTTTGGAAAAATCACTGGTAAACAAGTGTGGGAACCCTGAAGCATGCAGGCATAGCATGTCGATAAGAAAAACGTTTCAATTCAAGACAGTGTAGCTATTCATAGCTTGGGCGAGAGTGGGTTAGCCCCAGAACTGGTGAGCTAGCGTGAAGTGGGAGCTGCAATCTAGCTTTGGAGGGAGTATGTCTCTCCCATTCCAAAACTTTGTGGTCCCAGTGTCACGACGCTGGCTAATACCTTCAGCTCGCTGGGAGGACTGTGTGGAGCAAGCAGGATGTAGACTACCTTGACTTTCAATAATTTCACTGCAGATCAAAGAAATGTATTTCAATCATTTAAAACAAAATTCATTTCATCTCCCGTGTGTGTGCTTATTTAGCACAGGCGAAATCCGTTCGGTCCTTTCCATAGCTAATAATATGTTGACAGGATGAATGTGTGAGGATCTCCGACATGAATACGCACTGGATTAGTATAGAAAGGCTTATTACCTAGAGGGTGAATATAATGTTATTTTATACGCCTATAAACACGATCTACAATTTAATTGAACATATTGTGATTTCGGCTTGGCTAGTGTGAGCTATCTATCATTTTATAATGTAACAACTATCGTTATCAAACAATGTAGCGTGTATGTTCTGAGTAGCAAACCTCATTTCTCTATTGACTTCCTTGTAGTGAAGTTTAAGTTAGCCTCACCTCCCATCTAACTATAACGGGATGTTGAAAACCATAGAACTTGGATAGCTAGCAAGTTATTGATCGAATCAGGAACTAGCTGGCACTGAATGCCTGGATCGTCTTTGCTCGACTGCAAACATATTACAGCTCTATTGACATACTGATGCTGCGAACTTCGGTATGCAGAAAACTAATGTTCACTCCATTGTCAATGTTAGGTCGTTAATTGACCTAATAAGCTAGCCAGGGTTGAATGAATTGTCTACTTTGCCACTACCTAGCTACTCTGGCCGGCAAAGTGTGTGTTACCTCTCTGACAAAAAGACTCATAATGGAGAATGAGAATATGGCAAATTATGTTGCTCCACTGTTTAATTTAGTTACCCTGATAAATTTGCCAGTTACGTGTCACAGTATGCTGGGGAATGGCAGAATGTTGTTAGCTTGCCAGATCGTTATTGAGCTTGTTTAATTAAGATGGCTAGCTAGCTATGTACCTCGCTAGATAATGCTTAACCACTTAAATCAATTATGTTGCACCACTAACTTAAACTCACACAACCGGGAATACTACACTTCCGAGATGAGGACATGGCTAGCAAGCTAACCACCGATTCCAGCAAGCCTGAAGTATTTATAATTTTATGTTGGGTGGGAGGAGTTATCCAAGTAGGGGCAGCAGTGCGTAGTGCAGTCCCCTCTTTAACCCCACCCAAAAAAAACCCTCAAACCACGAAAGTGACGTGAAACCGTGAATTCAAGATAAACCTCTGACTATGAAACTGAGCAACATACAGAAATGACTCTTTTTCATCTTGTTAACAATTCGTTTTCAACATTTATTTAATATTTTGACACAAATCTCAGATTTTCCTTATCAGGGTCTTTAATGATTTGACAGTGCACCATTTTGAGGGATCTCAGACTTTGGGTAGCCACCTGGATAGCTGTCTAATTTGGCTCATAGCAAGTAGGTAATCTCAAATGTAATGCTCAAGATGAATTATACTCGTGGTCAAGGAGTTTATGATCCCAGAAATGTATAGTTTTAAGCCCCAGAGGTTTTTCAGTTCTCAGTATAATTTTTATGCAATTTCAATGTTGAATTTTCATGGAAGATTTTTTGTGTTTGCAGCCCCTTTTCTCTACCAAAATAATAAAAAATAAACTGAAATATGATGGGAGGCTAAATGCTTCAAGTGTCTAGACTCAGTTCAGCCATTCCTTTCCTGTCTGTGAAGCTGCAATCTTGAATTTGTACTCTGGACCAAGTACAAAGCAAGTTACAGCTCGCGGCCCCCTTTTCACCGCCATAGTGGATTTCACCGTTACCAAATTGAATTTTCACTGTCCTGGATGAAGCTATTTATTTATTTATTTATTTAAAAAATTTTTAAAGGTTTTTATCGTCTTACTTGTATAAAAATATTTTAATTAAATTTTCAAACTCCATTTACAATTCAATTGATTAAAAAATATTTACACATAAAATACAAATTTATATAATAAAAAATACACTAATTAATAAAAAAATTATGGATTTTTAAAAAATGAACATTTATTGGAGGTAATACAGGTTATATGCTGAAGATATGTTTGCTATTATGGATTTTTTTAAGCTCCTATAATACAAAACATATGTTTCCGTGCTGTGGACATACGAACAATTTGTGGACTGTATAAACGAGATGTTTTTCTCTGATCTTACTAAGAGTGCTTTCAACTGCATGTAAAATTTTCTCTTGCCTAAGAGAACAGCAGAAATAAGAAATTATTGGGGAATCACAGAAATCAATGGATACTAAAAACATATGCAGTATATACGGCAGTTTTTATTGGCACGGCAGTCGATTTGAAGGGATTAGGATAGGATTCGGGATTATGGTTTGGGGTCAGGGTTAGGGTTAGAGTTAGGGTCAGGGTTAGGTTAGGGCAGGGTTTAAATTAAGGACTGCCGTAACTCTCTACATTGATATGCTGCCGAACCCATAGCAACTGCCAAAAACATAAGGGAAAACCATGGATACGAACAAAACTAAGACAAAATTTGTTCGTATATGGCTTCTTACATGAGGCCTGATGACTCGCTCAAGCCCTAACTGACAGATTATGCTCAAACACCTACATGTCAGCTGCAGATAATGTTCACAAATTTGTGTTTCAGCTGCAAGTTATACTCACACACACACACACACACACACACACACACACACACACACACACACAAGTGTTTGTCAGAATACACTCACACACCTATTTGAAAACTGCAGGTTTTACTCGATTACCTGTGTGACAGCTGCAGGTTATACGCACACACTAGTGTTTCAGCTGCAGGTAACACGCTTTTCTGTCTGCTGCAGGCTACACTCACAAACCCTTATTTCTGTCTGCTGGTTATGTTTAAAGAAATTGTGTGCCTGTCAGTGAGTTATTCTCACATGCCCATTTCCCTGTAAGCTACAAGTTACACTCATACATCTATATGTCAGCTGCAGGTTATACTCGTACACCTGAGTGTTGGCTGCAAGTTATACACACACATCTGTGTTTTGGCTGCAAGTTTTATTAATAAATCTTTCTGTCTTCGGCAAGTTAACCCCGTTGCACAAAAGTCAAATCTGGTTATTTATGTGTTACCTTATTTAAGGCTTTATAACTCAAGATTGCAGCTTCACAGACAGGAAAGGAATGGCTCAACTGAGTCAGGACACTTGAAGCATTTAGAATTCCATCGCAGTTGACTCAGAAGACTCACCCCTGCCCTCCGATTCGTTGGAACACTTTTGTTGATGTTTTGGGAGGCGGGTAGGTACCTTGAGTTTTTGTATCTTTCTCAGTGTCTACCCTGCTGTAAGTGGACTACAGAGACCGGATTTTTTCACAGCTCATTCATGAGATGAGCTGCCAACAGTTCGTGAGAAAAGATCTCCTGTACGTAACATATTACGTTTTGTATCAGAATCCCTGATACAACCTGTGACCCCTTTGCGCAGAAGCCAAATCTAGCTATTAGGGGGTGACCTTATTTAAGGCTTTATAATTTATGATTGCAGCTTCACAGAGAGGAAAGGAATGGCTGAACTGAGTATAGACACTTGAAGTATTTAGACTCCCATCGTAGTTCAGTTTATTTACATGATTTTGTAGTGAAAAAGGGCTGTAAACACAAAAAATCTTCATGAAAATTCAGCATTGACATTGTAAATAAATAATAATATTGAGAATTGAAAAATTGCTGGGTCTTAAAACTACATTTCTGGGATCATAAACTCCTTGATCACAAGGGCAAGTCATCTGAGCATTGAATTCTAGAATCTACTCTCTTGGACCCAAATAAGAAAACTATCCAGGTGGCTTCTCAAACTCTAACATGCCCAAAATGGTGCACTGTCAAATCATAAAATAATCATATATTTAACACAAATCAATGTCCCAAGGAAGGACAGTTTGAGCTAGTGAATAGTATTTCTATCTTAAGTGTAGTAATTTCATTGTTTATCCATTCCTGTATTATTGTAATTACTACGTTCATTCGCTTAGTTATTCAGTAAATTGTTTAAATTTAATCTTTCTCCCGAAACTTCCAAAATATTCTGGAACACACACGTGTCCATCACATGTTCGATTTTCAGGAAGAATCAGGCAATTTTCGACCCAAATTGAACAGAAAGGTGCATAGACGTACCAGGGGGTCGACCGAAGCATGTGAGCTGCTTGCATTTCGAAGAAACGAAAACCTTGCCATTCGATATCGTTGAACATGGTATAAATTCTAAAACAAAAAACTCCATTGAGCAAAATGCATTACTATAACCCTTCTTCATTGAATCCATCCTCCCGAGACAGATGTATTGGGTAGAAGGAAACCTCCAGCCCTGTTTCATTCGGAATAATTCCCATTGACCAAGTCCGTACCACATTTCAATCCCGTAAATGTAACTGAACACATCAGGACGGTTTTGGATGTCTTTTTTTCTTAGAAATTGCATCATTTTCAGCTGCGAAACCCTACCCAGTATTAGGAGAACACATCCTACCTTACTTTTTCGCACAGGTTTTTATACAATTCTTATTGTCTAATTAATGTCTTTCAGTTACTGCGGAAAATTTAAAGGGGACCTATTATGCTACATTTCCAAATTTATATTTTGATATTGGACTCCCCTAGAGTAGTCCTGATCGTTCAAAGTCCAAAAAAGGGTCCTTATCCAGCTCATACTGCCATCCTCAAAAAATCCCATTTGTATTCCATTGTAGTCTCTCGCTGAAACGTTGGGGCGGCTCTTCCGCTATGGCCCCCCTCCCCGTATGCCCATTAGTATTCACGACCGTCCTTCCGTCCGTGCATCCCGAATCCTTGTCAGCGAGATATCTCAAGATCTAATAGACGGATTTCCTTCAAATTTCATGTCAGCATGTATTAGAGTGATACCCTGGCGCCAGTCCATTTTGGTGACCTTCGTGTCACTCTCAAGGTCACACCGAGAGATTGCTCATTTTGACAAGATTTCACATCTTGTGGCAGGGGACAAAAACACGTTAGTGGAAAATACTTGTCTTCTTACTAGCCAGCTCTGTGGAGGGTAGATCTGGGTGGGACGAGGCAGCAGAACGCAGTTTTCCGGGTCCGCCTCCTCAGAGTGAAACTGAGACGCGTCTGCTATCTGAGAAGGCATCGACGGGCAAATTCCGCAATCAAACGCACTACATGTGTATAGATCTAATGAAATTAACTTGTTCTAATAATCGCAACAACGAAAGTGGAAGACGCAGTGCATAAGTCTGGCAGCTCAAACTCGAATTTGCTGTCTACCTCTGGCTACTATGGTGAGTACACCAGGGTTTCTACTCTTTAGCTAGCATTGAGGGAAAGCTAGAATCCACCCCATACAGACACATTTGTAGAACGGGTTGACATACCCAAGTGTAGACCGGAGACCGTTGAAATCCGGTAGGTCTGAGTTTAGAGGAAAACATGGACAGTGAGGAGCAGCAAAAAGTGGACCAACAACTTAAGGACTATATGGTGTGTATTATAAGGACCTGCTGGTTCGTGTGCATAACTATGATGTGTCGTTAGCATGGCGTAACAAACAGCTTCTGCGCTGGTTTATGACGAAGGGGCGAAAGCTCCAGGCTAAACAGCCTTTTCGCATATTGCCTGGGTAATGTTTACTTATTGCATCTGAAAGACCAGCGTCTGCTGGCGGGAAAAGGGCATGATAAGCCGCTTTCACACCAGATGCGAAACAAATTTTTCGCGCAATGTCTTTGCATTGACTTTGAATGTAATCTGTCGTGCGAGAAATTAGTTTCACATCCGGTGTGAAAGCTGCTTAACGCGCCCATAATGCATGTATTTGGGTCTTTGTATTGACTTCAAATGTAATTAGTCCTGCGAAAAATTCATTTTACGTCCGATGTTAAAGCAGCTTTATGGATAATACGCAACAGCTCGGTTATGTTATGAACATCATACTGGTTTTACTGACCGCAAGTTCCGTTAGCGTGAACAAGTTGCTTATGTGGAGCTAGCAAATCGATTACTTCTACAGGAAGGAATTTACTCTTCAATCTCCACCTTTTTCAGCTTTATATTAGTCACAACAATTTCTAAAGGGGGATTAAATCATGTAACGGTAGTGCAGAGAAATCGTTTGTTATACCAGACATGTTAAAGCTTCTGCATTTTCGATTGCTTTAACGGTGGCATCAGAGAGCTAGCCCAGATATTTGTGAAGTATCTGGCTGATATCAGTCATGGATAAGTGAAGTGATCACAAGCAGCCGTAAACAAACCCAAACAGATATCCCAAGCTCGAAAAATCTACGTCTGGTCTAATCGCAGCCTTTTCAGCCCAACTTTGCGGACAAATACAGCACCTCTCCGGTTAGCTTCAACTATAGTGGCTATAATCGGGCAATGTTATGATGAAACTGCCACACTGATGCTTACCGTAGTAACACAATTATACCGATCAGAATTACTGCATAAAAGTTAACCGGGAGCATTTTTAAGTAGCACGGCACGCAAACTAACATGCAGCAGCTGGTAACCAAGCATTCAAAACAAACACAGAGACAAACCCTTGCAATACAGGTTTTACGGACGGCAAGTTCCGTTACTGTGGACAGTGGTAACAAGCATCCAAATTGCAAACAAGTCTAAAAAGTTAGCTTCAAATGAGGTTAATGTTTACACACCTTCTGTAGAATTTCCCCTGATATTACTTTTGCATATTAAGGACACAAACATTAGCAACAGTAACTTGGCAATGTTAGCCGCAGTGCTACAGCCAGAATAAACTGGCTATCACGTCAGGTTGGCTTATGCAGTAAAAGCAACTTACAGCTTCAGCGTTTGTGAGTCAGGGACAGGTCGTGACTGATCCAGGCTTTATCCTCAGATATTTTGCAAAGCCTGTGTATGAGGTCATTTGTGAGTTCTAACTATCGTTAGCGGTCCTGCTAACCATGCGTAACAGGTTAGCTTCACTTCCATTATTTGCTGTTTTATTGTTACTTACAGCTTGTGGCTCCCAGTGCTTGATTAATGCAACTGCTTCAGGTTTGACAAACAGCTGAAACGCTTATCCTGTGTCGAATTCTCCTTAATTGACAAAGCTGTCTTTGGTGAAATGCTGAGCACAAGCGGCTAACGTTCCCTTTAGCCATGGCTGTTTACAGCCAGCAATCGAAAAAAGCTGCCCACCGGTTCCTGGTGGCATTGTCTTTTGGAAGAGTAATAGGTGCTTTTCTTTGCGTCCAAAAGTAAACGGACAAGCAGCTTTGGGAGAGATACTGACAAAACTGCACCTCAAATGATCTGGATTTCTTAATTTGTAGACGCTATCTAAGGCATAGCAATAGAATAGAATAATTTCCGGTGTGAGCAGGTCCAGCGCCATGATCAGCTCTGGCTAGGTAAGGGCTCTCAAGTCTTGAATGCAGGCTTGCGTCGGATTTTTTCTGGGGGGGGGGGGGGTGTATGATACTCCTGTTTTCAAAGGTGCGTAGTAACTTAAGTGCTGTAATGAAGTACATGTACTTAGGTTGTTTTTTTTTTTGAGGATTTGTACATTACTTATGTTTTTTTTTAAGTAGGGACTTTTTTATTTTTTCCCTTTTTTTATTCTACTACATTTAAAAGATAAAAAGTATGCTTTCACTTTGTTACTTTGAAACTGGCAATTTAGTTTCTCGTTTCAAATTAAATTGTTATTGAATTCATCATTTACGGATTATCTGGATTTGGCGCGTTCATTAAGAACAAAGGTGTATCTTTGCGCAGATGTGTCCGCCAGTGGACATGGAGCTGCAAATTTATGCACGCAGTTACAAAATTCTTTCACTAGATAGCACACCAGGATCGGTCACAGAAGTTTTGTGTGCGTTGTAGGCTATTTGCAGAGTGAATGCTGACCCGGTTTATCCGTCTTATCTTGTTGTCAGAAGTGGTAGCTCAAGTAAGTGAGCAATGAAACGTTTCGATATACAAGTTATCTTATATCTGCATGTTGCGTGTATATTTCCTTTTACTTTGCATCATCAAGCATTTTACAACACAGATAACAGCTGTGCTTAGCGTCACGAATATGAGTTAGCTGGCCAGCTACAGCATTTGCGAATGCTATTTGACATGAGCTTAAAAATTAGATTTCAACTTGCTAGCGTTTACTCTTGGAGTAGTTGTTAGATTTTGAACAAGATAATGTTTAGCCATGCCTGTACTTTTTTATTTCAGTGGGACTCCACAGTATAATAAAGGCTAAATTAAATAATTCTTTTGTGCATTTGTATTGTTTTGTCTGTCACAAACAAGAGGAGTTGCAGGACCAGCTGTGACACCGGATCGGAGCAGGGTTTGTCTTCAGCCAAAATACACTACATGGAGGGCAGAGAGCCCCCACTCTCCCCTAATAAGTTACAAGTCAATTCATCTAACCATAACTGTCCAAAGCTGTTAAAGTGAAGCAAAAAACGATCCATAAAGCAAATATCTTGCATAGTTCCTGCACTTTAATAAGGAGCTTCCAAATGTATGACTGTTGTCCTGCCTAAAAAGGGAGAACTAACGGCACCTGATAGTATGGAGTGTTCTTGGACTGAATCTATCAATAATTATGAAAACATAAATGCCAAGTTTACCACTTTTCGCAGTAGACTACCGCCTTCGGGGCATTTCATTCTGAAAAAAAAAAAAACGCCCCAAAAGCGGTGGTCTACCTCCAAAAGTGGTAGAGCTGGCATGTATGTGAAAATGACTAAGAACAGGTCAGGATTAATAATTGTTTTGAAGGGATATTCTTTGCCCCCCTCTAATTCCCAGTTCTGGGGCCACCACTGCCTGTGTGAAAGCTGCAGGTTATACTCACACCAGTGCATCAGCTGCAGGTTCCACCTACACCTATGTGTCAGCTGCAGGTTATACTCACGCACATGTGTGTTTGCTACATGTTTTTCCTCAACATGCTTGTCCATAACAGAACATACCAGCCTGGGAACACAGCTGGGGTCCTTTCACATTTTTTTGGGATTCATTAACTCTATGCATTGACATGAGAGAAATTACACTGGAAAAATGTTGATAAATTAAACATTATGTTCTATTGTTTTGATTTTAAATCTAGACAGACAAAGGCCCCCAATTTTCAGACATAATTCCTGTGAACAAAAAGGCAGTTGAAAGCATTTTATTTCTGTACACAGAGGTACTGAGTATAAATATCCCAAATGATAGATTGATTGAGAATTAGTTTACTCAAAAAATATTTAATGAAACAACATGAAATCAGATAGATTGGCCTGAGAGCATGGACATATTATTCTTTATGTTTTTTACAACATCTGAAATTTTAACTGGCTGTTCTAACTTTAAAATATTCAAAAACAAAACAGTTACCATTGGCAAATAGCTTTAAATGTACACAAGGTTTTGTCCGTTATCATTATGTCATGTGTGTCTTTGCCTTCTTGGCATCTCTCTATCTTCTCTCTCCAAAAAATCAGAGGTCTGGCCAGTCAGATCTGTATTTTCAAATTGACATTTGTGGAGTGCAAAATATTGTTGTTGCTGGATATTGGTGGTTGACATTTGTTGTTATAATTTTTTACATCCCTCCCCATAGCCCCTGAAGGAAAAGGCAAGTGATACCACATCAGTAAAAAAAAAGTCATGAACAGGCTTTCAGCATTCAAAAATGTGCAAAAAATAGATTTTTACCATGTTTTTCACCAAATAAATTGGCAGTAAAAGGTGCCAAAGTTCAATTTTGGACCACTCCTGTGGAATCAGTCCTGCAACAAAATTGCGTGAATTAGTACCCAACGCCATTCCAACTGAGTTTGTGCATTGTGAACAACAGCAATGCCAGTCGTCAGTGTCTTGCAGGGAGGAATATGCCCAAGAAATTAAGAAAGGTGAGAAAATATTATGTTCAAGTGTACATAAATAATGTTACATCATTTTGATGAAAACAAACTGGAAAATACTGAATTAATAAGTAACCTATGAGCCATTTCTCTGCCCGTTAACCAGTGATAAACAATAGCAGTGATCTGCTAAAAACATAATTCACATTTTCTGCAACAATAAGTGCAACAGCTGCAGCATATTTGAGCCACATAGTGTATTACAGTGTGCTCAATCGCCTAAATAGAATATTTGCCTCCTGCATCGGAGTGCAATAGGGCACAATTGACATCATGCATGCACCTGTAAACAACCAAGATGGCAACATACTCAAATTTGCTTGCTATGGCGTCCGTGATCCTCGTAAGTCAGTGAAGAAATATGCCTGAACTTAATAAGTGGTCAGTTTTGAAACTGCAGGTCATACTCTTTCCAACAGAGTACGGTTGCAAAATTCGTTGTCTTTTCCTTTTAATAATTCAACCATGTTTTCACTGCCTTGCCTTCAATCTGGGCACTGAATATTTTGGATCCTTTAAACTCAATCAGTATACTAATTCTACTTTGGAGACTTACCCGACAAAATGCTGCTGGTTAGACTTATTTTAATTGTTGCTTCTAATTGGAATTCAAATTAATATAACAGGGAATAACCCTGTGTCAATGTATCTTGTGTCTCCCCCCATCCAGCAGCTTGCATTCCTATTAGAAGTTCTGTCTCTTCTCATTTCTTTCCATCTTGCATGCTTTCCTTCACTCGGGGATGCAGCTACCCATTTTTGGGGCGTATGCAACGACAACAACAGCGCCCCCCAACACCTGCACCCGGTGTTCTCCACTTGCGTTTTATTTAATTGATATTGCTCACTCTATCGCGCATCTACCAGTACTCTTTAAATTGTATGATCTTGTAAACATCGCAATCTTGCTTCTTCATCTGCTTGCGGCCAATTGTTTTGGCGCCCCCCTTCGCGTAGCACCCCTATGCACTGCATAGATTGCATACCCACTCTTTGCGCCACTGCCTTCACTGGCCGCATCTTATTCAAGTTCACCCCTCCTCACATGTGTATTGATGTATTTATACCCCCTACAATACCCTTATATTTATACCCTTAGAGTTTGCAAATTGCAAGATTGTCTCTCTCTTTATGTCACTTTCTGTTCTGACAGTCTGTTCCTCTGCACTGTTATAAAAAAACAAGCTCCGAAGCCCTACTGTCATCAGGAATGAGGCCGCTTTCCGACTATACTTTTCCATCCAGTCATCTGACGGTGAAGTTCTGGCGAAGTGTGCTCTCCATTTGGCAGCTGTACAGGAAAGCCATTGGCCGAGCACTATATACGCCCATGGTGCCTCGCCTGTTACATCTCAATTGAATTGTGCCATTCTGGTCTCAGCTCAATCCCTCTGTCTTACTGCATTACTATCAATGAACCCTACTGGATTGTATTTTGCCTCCACATTTGAGTCAAAGGGCCCTATTTTCTTGGCGCAGCGCAGGGTGGCGCAGCCCACACAGTGGTAATTTCATCCAGTGTAGCCCGCGCAGTGGTAATTCTGTGCAGTGCAACACTGTGCGCAGCCACTTTGGCAATTTGGTAGACGGACCTGCGCCGAGATGGGTGTGACAGAGTAGTAGGGGGAGGTTTCACATATTCATTAAGACGCAGTGACAATTTCGTAGAAAAAGTCTCGCTGAAGTTGCGCAGAAAGCTTGCCAGCCCCAACCTGGTTTAATTTCTGTGCAGTGGTAATTTGACTGACCGGCGCACAGTGCGCACACGTCACCGAAATCTCACAGGCAGGTTTCCAGAATGTCAGGCACATTTCAATGCAATAAGTAATTACAGGAAGCAATATTTAATGTAACTATCTGAATCTATACCGATTGTCCTGATGTCAGAATAAAGGCGGTTGGCACCCATAATGGAAACTTGACCTGGCTTAATCACCGCAGCTGAATATGTGATGCAAACTAACGACTTCACATTTTTCTCAGCCAACCACATATATAATGCTTGCGTTCTATGTTAGTAAAGCCGCTTGAATACTGGACGCAAAACAAATTTTTCCCGCGACTGATTACACTCAAAGTCAGTGCAAAGACGCGAATACACGTGTCTCTTTATTCTTCTGTTTTCTTCCATTGAGGATAGAAAACAGTCTTTATTCGGTCTCTCGTGAAAATTAGTCAGATTCAGGCTTTATTTCCACACCAGAGATAAAATAGTGCTTGTAGTCAGTGACCAAATCAATTCCATGACCCTTGACATTGTGAATCAAATATCGCATGCACGATCAAGACTGTCCAACGCGAAATGCTCCATGCCAGCCAGCAAAAAGTAAAAGTATTGATATGAGAACAGATTTATAATGAAATAAAGGATTAAAATATGCCACCAACAATCAGAACTTCCAAAAAAGACGGCCCGCAAATAAATAAATCGCAGTGTTCATTGGATGTTGTTTGTTGTTAATGTAATATATTGGACTTACCTCTTAAACTGCATAATCATGACGGACAACGCTGGTGTGTGGATGATACTTTTACTCGCAAATTCTAGAACTCAATACAATTTGTCAGCGCAGTGACCCACATGACACAGAACAGTGCTATTCTATTTTCGGCCATGGGGGGGGGCCATGTGCAACTCAACATAAATAGCGCAATACCATTATAGGCAATAACGTAATGATACCAATCTATTACAACTCCTCTCCTTTAGAATGAAAACCTCAGAAATTCTCTTAAACTCAAAAAGGCCACATCCTTTAGTTACTGTAAGTTACCAATCAATCCACATCATAACAATAATCATGTCAACATGAAATGAACAAAACAGACCTACCAGAACTATCAGTAAATTTAAATGAACCTTCTGACAGTCTGTTTGAGATTATTCCCCTTTGGTTTCACCTAATACGACAGTCTGTTTGGTTTCCGATGCACTCGTTTGGGATAGCGGCGCAACCCAGGACTGTCCTGCTGGTTGGGTGTTGGTGTGGATTGAGTGTCACTTGGCTCGATTGTGCTCCGTACAGGCGGTGCGGGGTGTTCTCTGGCAGGTGTGCCCAGATTGGCACTTGGTTCAGGAATGGAGATACCGGTTCCCCGAGTCTGTAGTGACACGGCAGTCGGGCAGCTCCACCCGTTCTTCCACCTGTGCAGGGCAATCCTCTAAGTGTGGTGGTCCTGCTGTCTCATGTGAATGTAGCAAATGGTCTATGTGGAGCGCTCTCTAACGCCATCACGGATCAAGCATGTGACCTGACCCAAGCGCTTCACCACTGTAGCTCTCGACCATTTTTCCTTCCCCTCACGGAAGTTTCTCACACGCACTGAGTCGCCTGGAGAAAGGTGTCGCAGATTTGACACGGTTTTGTCATGTCACGGTCTTTTTTTTTTTTTTTTTTAATTTGGCATCTCCAATCCCACCCGAATTTGGTATGCCCAATTGGGGAACTATGTACAAAGCTTGCTCGTATGCGACCCTTTGCTGCCAACTCAGGATAGTGAGACAGTTCACGGCTCTCCTCTGAAGCACGTGCCTGTCTGCCACTGATTCTTATACACTCGCTGGTTGAATCTTCGCAAGTTCAGAGCTAGGGCAGAGGATTCCCGGACATGAACCAAGCCGGAGTCTTCCTGACAAGCGCCCGTCTGGCCAACAGGAGGTGCTGGAGCAACGAACAAAGCTGTTATCGAATACCCAAATCCGGCAGTCCCTTCCCAATTTGTAACCCTGTAGCGCAATAGCCAATTGTGCGCTACTCTGAAAAAGCTGCCGACCCCTGCCGGTGGGTACGCCGAGGCTCGAACCTGCGACGTGGTGATCACCTCTGCACTGCAGCGCAGTGCCTTAACCGTGTGAGCCACCCGGCAGCTCATGGTAAGTCTTTTGTTTTAGTTGTTTCTCCTCCACAGCGCTTGCAAGGTTTGGTTTGAGCAGTGACAGTCTCGTTCTCAGCTGGCGTTTCACAAATAGCTCCGCTGGAGACACCCCTGTCACTGTATGTGGAGTGGTCCTGTACAGCAGAAGGAAGTTTGCCAGTCTGTGTTCCAGCGACAACCTCACCTGCTGAGCCTCTTCTCCGATAACTTGTTTCATCAGTGCAGCTTTCACAATTTGCACTGACCTCTCGGCCGGGCCATTGGATGCAGGGTGATACGCTGGCACGAGAGTCTGTTTGATACCGTTGCTCCTAAGGAACTGTTTGAATTCACTTGAAGTAAATTGTGGGCCGTTATCAGACACGACCTCCTCAGGTAGGCCATGAGCTGAGAAGATGCTGCGTAGGACCTCAATAGTTTTCTGTGCGGTAGTGGTGGACATTGGTACTACTTCTAACCATTTTGAATGGCTGTCGATGAGCAATAGGAAATACTGTTTGTTTTTCTCACAAAAGTCGATGTGTATTCTCTGCCATACACGGGTTGGCCATTTCCAACAGTGCAGCGGAGCTACTGCTGGCAGTTTTCTCTCTGATTGACAGGCAACACAGTTTTTGACTGTTTCCTCATTGTCCCGGTCTAAGTGTGGCCACCACACATACGATCGGGCCAGGGCTTTCATGCGGTACATACCGGGGTGTCCGGTGTGTAGGTCACTAAGTAGTCAGGTTCGGTGAGTTTCAAGAACGACGACCCTCATGCCCCATAGGACACATCCTTGCTCTTCAGATAGTTCCGTCCTCCTGATGAAGAATGGTTTGAGGGCCTCATCATGTATCTGATTTGGCCATCCGTTCAGAATGAGCTCTCTCACCTTGCTCAGCACTGGATCCTTGTAGGTGCTCTGTGCTGTGTCCTTGGTGTGCACAGGAAGGTCATCAAGATGTGGGAAGTAGAAAATGCTGTGTTCTTCAGCTGTATTGTCCTTCTCACGTCTCGGCAGTCTGGAGAACGCGTCTGCATTTGCATGGTCTGCAGACTTGCGATACTCGATGTCGTAACTGTACGCCATGAGGATCAGTGCCCACCGTTGCATTCTCAACGCAGCTAAGGTGGGGATGGCTGACTTTGGCTCTAGGATGGCCAAGAAAGGTTTGTGGTCTGTGGTAAGTATGAATTTCCAGCCGTAAAGATATTTGTGGAATTTCTTTACACCAAAGATAATCGATAGAGCTTCTTTCTCTATCTGAGCATATTTACTCTCTGCTGCAGTTAGAGTCCGTGACGCAAATGCAATTGGCATTTCCTCGCCATTGTCCATGATGTGTGATATGACAGCTCCCACCCCATATGGGGAAGCATCACACGCAAGCCTCACTTTTTTCTTTGCATCATAGTGCACCACCACCTTGCTCTGCAGTAGCTGTGTTTTTGTCTTTTTGAACGCTGCCTCACATTCAGCTGTCCATTTCCATGGGGTCTCCTTCCTTATTAGTGCATGCAGAGGTTGTAGTAGGGTGGATAGGTTTTGCATGAACCTACCATAATATTTCAGTAACCTGAGAAATGAACGGAGTTCAGAGACGTTGGTGGGACTTGGAGCTTTTACGAGAGCTTCCACCTTCTCCTGTGTGGGGTGGAGCCCTTCACTGTCCACAATGTGTCCTAAGTACTCCACTGTGCTTTCCATGTACTTACACTTAGCCCGTTTCACTCGGACACCATACCTTTCCAAACGACTGAGGACTTCATCCAGCTTTTTCAATTGGTCCTCTCTTGACTCCGCTGTGATCAAGATGTCGTCCAGAAAACAGGTCACATGATCCAATCCCTACAAGATCTGATCCATCGCTCCTTGAAAAATGGATGGCGCGCTGGACACGCCATAGGAGAGACAATGGTAAACATAAAGTCCATAGTGTGTGTTCACAGTGAGGTATTTTTCTGAGTCTTTGTCGAGCTCAAGCTGCTGGTAAGCATGTGATAAATCGAGCTTAGTGAACAAGTTGCCTCCTTCTAGGGTTGCAAATAAATCCTCTGTGCTTGGCAGTGGGTATGTTTCCTCCTCTACACTCTGATTTATGGTCACTTTGTAATCACCACAGATTCTGATTGACTTATCACTTTTTGTGATGCCCACTCACTTCTGTCTGTCTTAGATATGATGCCTGCACCTTCGAGTCTGTCAAGTTCTCTTTCCACTTGCTCTTTAAGTGCATAAGGCACAGGTCGACCCTTCTTAAAAATGGATTTAGTATCTGGTTGTACTCTAATAGAGGCTTTAAACTCACGGATAGTACTGGGGCCCTCCTCAAATACAGCCTGGTATTTCTCTAGCACAGCCTGCACATCCGCATCGCTTGCACCTCCTATTGCTTTGACAGAAAAAATGTTACTCCAGTTAAGTTTTATTTTGTCTAACCAGTTCCGGCCTAATAAAGCTGGTCGATCTCCCTTCACAACTATCAGGGGTACCTGTACGGCCTGCTGCTCATATTTTGCATTTACAGTCACCTTCCCTAACACTGGGATCTTCTCTCTTGTAAAGGTGATCAGTTACAGGTGGCTTTTCTCAAGAGGTAGGTGACACAGTGACTGTCTGTAAACCATCTCTGACATTAAACTTACAGCTGCTCCTGTATCTAACAGCATATCAACTCCCTTTCCTTCCACATTAACATTCACATTAATGCCATGCTTCCCACTAGAAGTTGTAAACACAGAAAAACATGGAACACCAAAAAGTTCCTCTTCATCCTCTCTATCATTGTCATTTTCTATTGTTTCCTCTTGTACATACTGTGTCTTTTTATTTCTACTCATGCGTGCAATATGACCAGTCTTAGAACATGAATGACACCTTTCTTGCTTATATCTGCATACCTGGGCTGAATGTTTCATACCCCCACATCTATAACATGGTTGCTGCTGTTTATTATCATCACACTCAGTCTTTGGTGCTTGTTGGAGACGTTTCTGTGCACCACTGTAGTTGCGGTAACCACTAGGACGCTATTACCATTCTCCCCTATTGGTTTTCTGCTGGTGCACTTTATTCACATTCCTGGTTTCTTTTGCCTTCCCAGAAAATTCAAGTGCATTGCGTGCGGCCATTTCCATCGCTAATGCCGTTTCACATGTTGTTTTCCACGTCAGCCTTGCCTCTGAAAGAAGTTTCCTCTGAACCGATTCGGTTTTTAATCCACTCACAAACCAATCACGAAGCGCATCATTCAGATATGCGCCAAATTCACAGTGTGTTCCTAGTTGCTTCAGGGCAACAGTATAGTCAGTAATAGATTCACCATCTAGTTGGTTTCTCTTTTGGAACCGAAATCGTTCTGCAATCACGAGTGGTTTTGGTTTATAATGTTCACTCGGCACAGTGCTCAGTTGCACATAAGTTTGGGTGCTGGGGCGGTCAGGGCTAATTAAAATTTTCAAAAGTCCGTAGGCATCTGCTCCGATTACCGACAGGAACACACTGACCTTTTTATCCTCGCTCACGTTGTTTGCTATCATCCAGTGTTCCAGTCTCTCTAGGTAAGACTCAAAATCCTCCTGTCCTTCTTTGTATTCTGCTATTGTACCAATCTGGAACGTAGTAATCCTGCTAGCTGGTTGGACTGCTGCTTCTTGCTCGGGCTCCGGCAATTTCTCCTCTTGCTCAGGCTCGTGCGCGGGCGATGCCGACTTCGACGACTCACCACTACTCATTTGCAACAGCTAGCCACTTAGCCAGCTAACTAGCTTCCCTTGCTAGCCTCTACCTTTCGTTCAAAATGTTTTTATTTTGTTTTGCTAACTTTTGACTCATCACCAGGGATCTCTTCTACAGCAAAGAGAATCCCATCCTTGTCACCACTGTATTATATTGGACTTTGAACCTCTTGAACTGCATAATCATGACGGACAATGCTGGTGTGTGGATAATA
Organism: Gymnothorax reevesii; assembly: GCA_029721435.1. NCBI lineage: Eukaryota > Metazoa > Chordata > Actinopteri > Anguilliformes > Muraenidae > Gymnothorax > Gymnothorax reevesii. The sequence goes on along the minus strand of CM056574.1, from coordinate 65,441,152 downwards.
CTTTTACTCGCAAATTCTAGAACTCATTACAATTTGTCAGCGCAGTGACCCTCATGACACAGAACAGTGCTATTCTATTTTCAGCCATAGGGGGGGGCCCAAGTGCAACTCAACATAAATAGCGGAATACCATTATAGGCAATAACGTAATGATACCAATCTATTGCAGTTAAAATGATTCTTTTTTATCCTTTATATCATTATCAATTTGTTCAAACTGTCCTCTTTTTTTTTGGCTGTCAGACGCAGAGTATTTTGCATTTAATGTTCGATAGGCATACATTTTACATTGTCCCGTGCCAATGTTGACTCACTTTATTGAGCAGAGCTCAAACAGAAACGTTGATTGAAATTCTCAGTATTGGTCTTGAAGAACTGAGCCCTCCTATCAAAACATTCGCGTTCAATATCTAAAAGAGTGAGTAGATTTGAAGAAATATCGACTGTCGGACACGGAGTTATATTGAAACCATCCGACTGTCAGACACGGAAATATATTAAAACCCTGTCTGACTTTCGGACACGTACTGTTTTGAATGCAATCTGCGGTGCGAAAAATTTGTGTCACGTCCAGTGTGCAAGCGGCTTAATACTACTATTATTGTCACTAAGGTTTTATCGTTTTTAGTGGGGGAAAGGAATACAGCCAGATAGCTATGATCTCGTACTGACTTAAGACCACATATTGAAAATAAATGTGTAATGTATCTTGCACTGTTGTCCATGCATGTTAATGACAAAATTTTCAGCAGCAAAAGGGTGTAATAATAGAAACACGCTACCCATCGTTTTACTTCCCAATAATGCAGGCAGAAGAAATAAATGAGCTACCGTCGTACTTCATTCCAACTTTTGCAAACAAAGTTTGCATGATCTGACGTAGTTTTCGTTTTGAAATTCCATTCAAGTTCGCTGATGGTAATAATTCGAGAATGCCTCATATTCGTAACGCTTAATATAGACGTAAGCGGTGTAGAAAACAAGCCTGAAGCAGCAAAGTAAAATGCAACATTAATGTATCATGCAGATCTAGGACAGAGGGTTCTTTATTTCAGCACTTTAAAGGCGAGGAGAGGAGCTCACTTTATTGGTGAAGAGTTGACTCGGCTGTGTTAAACCCACTTAAGCCTTTTCTCCTCCCTCTTTGGCACATGCGACAGAAGGAGGGACAGAGCAGTACTTATGCCAGGCTAAGCCGAGCACAGTCCTGGGCATGACATTAAACTGCATTCTTGTGCTAGACTCACATTGAATCAGAGGACTGTGGAGCTACCTCCCTTGCTGCCATCGCTCCCAGGTCCATCCTGACTGTGGGTGGCAGCACCTGTTTAGGGCCCCAGCTATTTGTTAAATAGCCTGGGGAAGGGCTATGGGCACCCCACCCCAGTATACTGCCCAGTCAACTATGATGCACAACAATGACCAAATAACCATCATCAACTGCGTAAACGGGGTCCCTGACTCATCAGGTGGGATGTCACGCAAGGTAACGGGGACGGCAACAACAGCAGCCAACGGCCATGGAGTCCCCCGGGATCGTCATCCAGCAACTACGACCAAACATTTACGATCGGAATTGTCCAGGATCAGCGTGTGGAACGACCGCACGTTGTTTCAAACGGGGAAGCTGGATAACATTATTCTTGAAATGGATAGACTTAATATTCAATGCTTAGGCCTAAGCGAAGTCAGGTGTTCAGGAGCCAGGGAGTTCTGCAGAGAGGAGAAACGTATCTTCTACTTTGGAGGTAATGGACATCACCACAGAATTGCCTTACTTCTCAACAAACACTTTGTGCAAATCCGTTCTCTCTTTCTGGCCAAGGTCCGACAGGGTTATTCTCGTCACGTTCAAAGCAAGCCCTTTCAATCTCAACATCATTGTGATTTACGCTCCAACATTGGAGGCGGACGATCAGACAATCAACCACTTCTACAGAGATCTTGAAGAAGTCTACTTTACGTATAAATCCAATGAGATCACCATCGTCATGGGAGATTGGAATGCAAAGGTCTGATCCGTAAAAAGAAGGTAAAATTGTCGGCCCATGCGGTCTGGGCGAAAGAAACGAAAGAGGAAACAGGCTGATTGTCTGATTCAGAGATAAGGATATGATGATCACGAATACTTAGTACAATGTCCCTCTTCGAAGAAGGTACACTTGGAAAAGCCCGGGTGACTGCGCACGAAACCAGATTGACTACATCATCGTCAATCAACGATTCAGGAATGCGGTAAAGTTGGCAAAGATTTACCCAGGTGCGGACATAAGCTCTGATCACAACCCAATCACCATATGCTTCAGGCTTTCTCTCAAACATATTCCAAAACTGAAACCGTCAGTAAAGCGCGATTTGGGTGCTTTGAAAACATCAAAAACCAGGAACAGCTTCAAGACTGCCGTCTTCAACAACTTGCCGCCACTCGATACAGCGGACATCGATACACACTGGAATGCCATCGCATCGACCATCAGACAGGCAGCCGTACAACACATTCCCAAAGTCATACCAGTCATCTCTGCGGATTACACAGGAGATCAAAGACCTGATGGAACAACGAAGGCTCGTGAAACAAAACGAAGTGGAATACAATCTTGTCAACAAGGAAATACGAAGGTAATGAAAGAAAGCAAAAGAAGAATGGTTAGAACAGTAATGCCAAGGGGTCGAACAACTCACAACACAACCCAAAGAGATGTTGAAGCGGATCAAAAGAATCACAGGCAAAAGATCGCCCCCAGCGTCAAAAATCATCAAAGCCGCCAACGGCAGCGTCCTTCAAAACCCAAAAGACGTTGCTGAAAGGTGGAAGGAAAACCTCCAAGAGCTCTTCCATGACGAATGAGAAGAAGACAAAATGGCTCTAGAAACCATGGAATCCGGTCGAAGAATCCTGAAAGAGGAAAATCGTTGGGCACTGAAGAATATGAAGACGGGGAAAGCCACGTGCCCTGATGAGGTCCTGGCAGAAATGATCTTAGCATTGGAAGAGGAAGGCGAGGATCTCATTAAGTCGATCGCTGACAAGATCTATGATACCGGTAAACTCCCTGAAGAAATGCTAAAGTCAATCTTCGTAGCACTTCCAAAAAGCCCCGGCACACTTGACTGCAGTAATCACCGTACTATAAGCCTAATGAACCATGCACTCAAGGTTCTACTTAAAGTAGTTCTTCATAGGGTACGGAGGAAATTGATCCCAGAAATTCCCAAAAACCAGTACGGTTTTATGAAGGATAGAGGCCCAGAAACGCGATATATGTCCTAAAAATGCTGTGCGAAAGAGCAATCGAACACCAGCAAGACCTCTATCTCATATTTCTCGATTACAAGAAAGTGTTTGATAGGGTCAAGCACAAGGATCTCTACAAACTGCCCAGAAACATCGTCAACCTTTACACCTTGCAAAAGGCAGCATTCAGACTCCCTGAGAAAACACTCATGGAATGGGTCAAAATACAACGAGGACTGAGACAAATATGCAGAATGTCACCTGATTTCTTCAACCTGTACAGTGAAATAATCCTCAGAATTCTTGAGGAAATCCCCAAGGGCCTTCTCGTAAATGGACACCGGATCAACAATATCCAATAGGCCGACGACACGGTGCTCATCGCAACGTTCGAGGAAGAAGCCCAGAGAATTACCAACATTGCAACAGCTGTTGGAGACAGCCGAGGTCTCAACATCAACTGCAAGAAGACGAAAGTGATAGTCGTCTCGAAAACCGGCAGGAATCAAACACATCTCCCCTGGAGTGTCAGCCCATCAAGAAAATGAAAGGGGCTACACAATAGATTATAGCACTATCGTATTCGGGTAAGATTTAGGGCAACAACCAATGAAAAGAAAAACACAATAAAGGCCCATTCAGACCGGGGTGAAGCAAAAACGGCACGGATTTGCAGAATATTCCGCGTAAATTCCGCGTGAAACCATGCCCACCGGACTCCATGCAAAATTATGCAATCTTGCGTTCCAATTTCGCACAACAGAAAAACAAATCCATGGGATATTTAATCACATTGGACCATGAGAGCAGCAGCAGCAAGGATGACATTTTTTATATGTATCTGAACAATAACCTATAGCTTCACGTCTACTTTTGCGTGACAGACGGTCATCTCCGTAGCCATCGAGCATTTTCATTATTGATGCCTGGAACTGGTCTTTCAGTTACTTCAGTTCAAGTAATCATCCCGCCTCTTGTGATAGAGGACAGGATGCTGGAGAACAATATTGATAAGATGCTGTCCTTTGCTTGTCACCCTACCATGCTATGTACTGAGTTTGTATCTAGTTTGTGACCTTGTAGTTTGAGGATTGAATGCTGTAACGTGAATAGAAACATAGCATTTCATTGGCTAAAAGTCTTGTTTTGCAGACGGAGTTTCGCAGAAGCTTAAGTCCGTGCCGATGTTTTTTCTGCTGCAGGAAACTTCCGCCTTAGTGTGCAAGCTTACATTATAACCCATGAAATAAGCTTCTATAAATATTCACGCGAAAAATCCGCACAGAAATTTGTGCTTAGTATGAATGGGCCTTTAGACTGCTTTTACACTGAAAGCAAAACTAATTTTTCGCATGATGGATTACATTCCAAGTCAATGCAAAGACACAAATACACGCGTTTCACATTGACTTTGAATGTAATCTGTTACGTGCGTTTTTGCATTGACTTTGAATGTAATCTGTGGTGGGAAAAATTCATTTTGTGTCTGGTGTAAAAGTGGCTTTATCCTGGAATTATTTACATAATCTTGCTACAACAACATTCTTTAAGCTGCATTATTCATTCACCCATGGTGGAAAACGGGAGTAGGGGAGACTGGGGTCCGATGAGCCATGGGGAGCAATGGGCCATATCACTATTTAGAGATCAATCAGTGCCAAAGGTGTTTAAAGTAGGCAAAATAGTGATAAGGCTCATTTATCCCAATGACAGTCAATGGTCAAATATTTTACCTATTTTAAACAGCTCTGTCATCAATTGATCGCAAAATAGTAATATGGCTCATCATGGTTCATCGGACCCCAATCTCCCCTATCATGCATCCCCCCCACAGAGAAAATCTCACTCTACTGCGTTCAAAACTTGAGAGCCCTGTAGATGCGTAGTTACAGCAGTTGCGAGAGATTGGCAAAGGGTAGAAATGATGTCTGAACTCATTCTGTCCCTCTTCAAAGTAGGATGACTCTGGTCAGACTGTGAAGTTTCCGTGCATCGGGGTTTCAGTACAATACTACTTTTGTTCACAGAGGGAGGGAGACTGGACTCTAGAGCACATTTCCCATTATTTTTTGCCCTGACATTGATTTCTTCATGGCTAGCTTGCGACATGTAGTTAGCCCATCACTTGACAGTTGGCCCCTCTCTAGCTGTTTTTCATCTCCCGCCGCCATCTCCCACCTCACGGCAATAGCTATTTTCTAGTCATAATGTATTTATTAATCGCTATTGGTAAATGTCCCACACTTTGCAACTGAAATGTTAATTATTTTGGCTGGTAGAGGCTCTCTTCATACGTCCTGCTCCAATCAACAACGCAGTCACATTGTGCAAGTTTATACAAGCTTGGGGCCAACTGTACAATTGTGTGCAGCAATGATGATACACTTAACAAAATGAAGATCAGACACTAAGGCCCAGTTTACACGAAGACGCTTGCGAGTAAAGACGACAAAATATTTTAAAGGAAGTGCCTTTTGTTTATATGGTGATGGCGTTTTTGGGGCTTGAAGACGCAGAAATCTCGAACCACCCTCGAAAGTGGAAAACTTGAATACGCTCCGGCGTAGTGTTTCCGTCTAAACTGGCCAAGACGCAAAACTGGCTCAGATCTGCTGTTCTGCTCACATCGCGTAGGCGTTTATGTCAAGCAGTAAACAAACATGTTGGATTACATCCATGCTTCGGACCTTCAGGCTACTCTGGCAGCCATAATAAATGTACAGGAATCGTTACTACAAATGTACAGAATCTGTACACATGCTATTGGCGAACAGAGGAGGATCTACCTGACCAGACAAAGTTCTTCTTGTTACCGGTAGCCATATTTTGTGATTTTGCGGCACAGTGACGAGAAGAAGGAAGATTCTACGCATGCGCGTAGGCATGGCTGCGTTTGTGTTAGTGTATCACAGCACCATCTAGCCGTCTGGCATGCATACCCAATCGATTTCTACACACTTATGCATCACCGTATGCACACAGATTTCCTACCGAGAACGCTCGTCTGAACGCGAAATAAAAAGTGAAGATGCGATGCCACTTTTGCGTCTTCTGTTCACACCGTCATCATGTAAACCTAGCCTAAGTACTATTCAAGAATTTATTTCACGTAATATCAAATCATATACGGTGGGCTCCAAAATTACTAGCACCTTGACTGGAAATGCACAAATAATAATAATTTTTAAAAATATGATAATTGAAAAATGGAACATTTCAACATCTGTGAAATGCTTCCATGGACACAATCAAAATCATAACAATCATTTCATAAAAAAATTAATTTCAACAAAATCAAGGTTTTTTTATATTGGCACCCATCATTTAGTTCTTCAACCACTTCTGGCAAGGATAAAAGCATGATGTCTTTTCCTGCAATTTTTGACAAGGTTAAGCCACACACTTGGGAGGAATTTGGACCATCCTTCATATTCTTGGGGTTGCGTTTAACAGCTGCCCTCTTCAATTTACCCCACAGCCATTGCAGAATCTTGATTTTGCTGTCACAGAACCATTTCTGTGCAGATCCTTAGGTATGCTTAGGGTCATTGTCTTGTTGGAAAGTCCATCAGTGGCCAAATCTTAGCCTTCTGGTGGAGGCAGCTGGATATCCACCAAAATATATACCAAATATACCAATGGTGTGTCTGACCGAAATGTGCAATTTTGGTCTCATCTGACCTAAGCATCTTGTTCCACTCATGATTTAAATTACATTAGGCGAACTCCAAGCACTTACTTTTGCGTCTTCTGGACAGAAAATGCTTTCTTCTGGCAACCCTTCCAAAGAGCCTGTTGTTGTAGAGGAGGCATCTGACAGTGCTTTTTGAAACCTGGTGACCCCAAGATGCCACCAATGCCAGCAATTCCGATGGAGGAAAAAAAAAGATAACAAAAATACAAAAATAAAAACGTATCGAGAGTGGCCACCCTTTGCTTGGATTACAGCATTTAATCTTTCAGGCGTATTGTTCACATATTTTTTATTTCCTCACTTGCTAAACCATTCCATATGTTTTTAAGTGCATTCAAAAGAGATTTTTTTCAATGTAACAACAGGTTTGTTTATTTTGGTATCAAGAAAATCCCAGACTTGCTCTGTCGGATTAAGGTCTGGACTCTGAGCCGGCCAAATTATAACTTTTATGTGAACAGATGATTCTTTCTGACTTTGAATTCTTCAAAGACTCAGAAGTGTGTTTTGGGTCATAGTCTTATTGAAAATAAAATCCCTGACCAATCAGTCTTTCTCCAAATTGCAATGCGTGCCTCACAAAGATGCTGCGATACTTCTTTTGATCCATGATTCCATTTTTTATGAGATCACCTGCTCCTTTCAAGCAGAGTGAACCCCAAACCATAATATCACCACCTTATTGTTTTACTGAAGGGGTTAAACAGTCATTTTTTTAAATATTCTCCAACTCCACAGCACACGTAAGTACGGCGTTTGGATGACAAAATTTCTAATTTTGATTCTTCGGTTCAAAGGACTTGTTCCCAGTCCATTGGTGTCAATCCTTGAATATCTTGGCAAACTCAAATCTTTTTGTGATGTTGTCGGCTCTTGGCAGAAATATGACTGATCAGACCATTTTTACACAGGTGTCTGGAAATCGTAGATCTTGGTACTTTCATCTTTTCAGTTCTGGTGCTATTGATATCATCATGGAGTTGTTGTGCTTTCAACCACAGATTTTTTTGTACCTCTGTTGCCACGAGTTCTCAGCAAAGGGGTCTTTGAACCGCATGATGGTGTTTCTTACAGTGCTATAGCAGCAATTAACGTCTTCAGAATTTTTTCTCATTGACTAACTAGCATCATGTAAAGCCAGAATGCAGCAATGAACAATCCCAGCGAGCTCCTTCCATCCTTCCATCTACACTGGTCAGAGTTCATGCCACCTTACATACTGGAACAACTGACCGTCAGAGGTCATTTTCAAAAATAATGTTGCCTCAGTCCAGTTGAAACAATTAGAATTTCTTAGCATCAAAAATCATGGAATTAGCCTTCAAACATGCATTCATGCTATGCAAGAGTCAAAAAAATAAAATTTGTGACACTTTTTGTAACATCACGCTTTCAGCCCCCTGAATCATTAGCCTGTTAAGTCATTCTCAGGGAGTACTGTCAGCTCCTTAATGTCTTCAGCAAGACCCTATCCACCCAGCTACCTCCTCATTGCCCGTGGGACTGTGCCATCAAACTCCTGCTCGGTGCCCCACCTCCCAGAAGCCACGTACATCTCTTTTGGTGGATGAAACCCGAGCAATGGAGCACTATATCCAAGAAGCTCTCCAGCAAGGCTTTATCTGTCCCTCTACCTCATAAGCAAGCTTCTTTTTCATCTAGAATAGGGGTCACCAACTCCGTTCCTGGAGGGCCACTATCCTGTAGGTTTCTGCTCTACCTGCTGTTCAGCACACCTGATTCAACTAATTAGCCACTGAATTGCCCAGCTTGTGATCTTCTTAAGTTGCTAATTAGTTGAATAAGGTGTGCTGAACAGCAGATAGAGCAGAAACCTACATGATAGTGGCCCTCCAGGAATGGAGCTGATCTAGAAGAATGATGGGGGGCTTGGCACTGTATGAGCTACAGGGGTCTGAATGAAGTAACAGTGAGGTACCAGTACCAACTTCCTCTGGTTCCTGGCTCTTTGGAGCAGTTGGGAGGAGTGAAGATCTTCATCAAGCTCGACCTCCGCAGCGCCTACAACCTGATCCATATCCGGAAGGGAGATGAGTGGAAGACGGCTTTTAGCACCACCTCTGGCCACTACAAGTACGGTGTGATGCCTTACGGCCTCATTAAAGCCCCCTCTGTGTTCCACTCCTTCATCAACGATGTGCTGAGAGAGATGCTGGGTAGGTTTTTAATCGCCTACCTCGCCGATATCCTCATCTACTCTGCCAGTTATGAGGAACCTGTAGGGCACATTAGGAAGCTACTCACCCGCCATCTGGATCACCAGCTCTGTGTGAAGGCAGGAAAGTGTGTCTTCCACTAATCCACTATCCCCTTTCTTGGGTACATGAACAGATCAGAGGGGGTGGCAATGGAGGAAAAAAAGGTGTAGGCAGTAGTAGCATGGCCAGTCCCACGAACCGTACAGGAGCTTATGCGCTGCCGGGGCTTTGCCAACTTGTACCACAGTTTTATCTGGCACTTCAGCACGGTTGACCAACCTCTCACAAGCCTGTCCAAGGGAAAGCCCTACGGGTTGGTATGGAACCCTGAAGCACAACACGTCTTTGAAACTCTGAAGAGAATGTTTACTGCAGCTCCAATTCTGAAACAACCAGACGCCGTGAAGCCCTTTGTGGTGGAAGTGGATGTATATTTTCTCCCATATACTCACATCTGTGGTGGTGAATTATGATGTGGGGAACCGGGAGCTTTTGGTGGTGAAGTTAACACTGGAGTAGTGGAGGCATTGCTTTGAGGGGGCTCGTCATTCATTTACGGTGCTGATCGACCATCGCAATTTTCAGTACCTCAGAAAGGCAAAACAACTCAATCCACATCAGCCCAGCTGGGCATTTTTCTTCACTGGCTTCAATTTTATCATACCCTATTGCCCAGGCTCCAAGGACATCAAGGCAGAAGCCCGATCCCGAAGCTATGAGGTGGAAGCTGATCCAGAGGCTGATGAACCCATTCTAACACCTTCATGTGCCGTCGCCCCTATCAGATGGCAACAGGACCGGGAGATAGCAAGAGAACCCAATAGAGGCCAAGAAGCAAATGAATGCCTTTGAAAGGAAGAGATGACCTAACACCAACAGTAACAGGCCCAGAGACTAAGTCTGATTTGAGATGAACATTATGGAGAGGTACACTTGTAAAACCACATTCTACTCCTTGAATAAGGACATTAGCCTGAGTATACGATTTGTCCGAGAAAGGCAAAATATCTGCAAGAATAAGAGATTGGGAAGACCCAGTATCCCTTAGAATTCGAACAGGAGCAGATGAGGAAAAATCATGTGAAAGTGTGACAAAACCATCGGTGATGAATGGTTCAAAACCCTCCATAACAGAATCAGACACAGAAGGCAGAAGATCAGGTGAACTGACCATTGATACAAGAGATTCTCTCTTTGTCAAAGCAGTTGGCTTGGTTTCTTCTTGTCGTTGTTTTTTCCTGAGAGGATAACACTCAGAAATAAGGTGACCTTGCTTTTGGCAGTATTGGCAAGACGCAGAGGGTAAAGAATCAGAGGATTGCTTCTCACTGGAAGGTTTCCTCTCAGAAGTGGCCTTAGAATCATTAGAAGTGTTATTAGAAGTCTTGGACTGAAACTTGCTTTGAAATTTTGAAAAAGTGGATTTTTGGACAGAAGAAGACTTGTGAGTCAATGCATAACTGTCAGCTAGGGTAGAAACATCTTGCAAAGTATTGGCTTGTTTTTCCTCAAGGAACGTTTTAATATCAGGCTGGATACGCCTTTTGAATTCCTCAACTAAAATAAGTTGCCTCATTCTCTCAATCTTTTTCAACTTTCATGGAATTACACCACTGATCAAACAACTGGTCCTTCAACCTACCAAATTCAACATGAGTTTGACTGGCTTCCTTGCGAGAATTCCCACATTTTTGCCTGTAAGCCTTGGGGACCAATTCATAACCCTTCAGAATGGCAGATTTGACAAAATCATAATCTGCACACTGTTGGACAGATAACTGGTTATAGATTTTCCTAGCTTTACCAGTAAGAACACTTTGTAACATCATTGTCCAATGCTCTTTTGGCCATTTCAAATTTTCAGCAATTTTTTCAAAATGGGTAAAGTATTGATCAACATCATTTTCTAAGAAAGGAGGAACAAGTCTGATATGCTTAACTACATCAAAATGATCAGAGAGTCCAAAAGATTTTGAAACAGTACCTGCTTCTATTTTCTTCATTTCCAATTCGTACTGCAAATGCACTCTTCTTTCTTCCAATTCTCTCTCCAATCTTATTTCTTCCTTCTCCATCCTTCTTTCTTCCAGTTCTTTTTCCTTCTCCCTCTCAAACCTTCTCTCTTCCAGCTCTTTCAGGCGTAGCTGAAATTCAAGTCTTTGCAGCTCCGTTGCAGGCACTTCCACAGCTTTAATTAAATCTGCTGCTTCTTCCCCAAAGATATCTTCATCGATGAAATGTTGCACCAAAATGTTAAATATTTCTTGTTTCTTCATTGATGACTTCACATCAGATAATCCAAGGGTTGAGGCTATTTGTAGCAAGTCCTTCTTCTTTGCCAGCACAATTAATTCCTGGGTTGGAGTTTTCAAAAAACTTTCCACATCAAAAGTCATGATTGCTGGTTTGTAAACTAGTCACAAGATTTAAAATAATAATCTTGGGTGAATCCAATCTTGGTGGAACCTCCAATTTGTTATGACTTGATAAATCACAACAAAGAAAACCAGAAAGTACAACTAAAACAAATTTATTCTTCACAAAAAAAAGTTGTACAAAACAAATATACCCACTATACAATTCTCTAATAACACTCCAATGCCACTATTTAACTGTTGCCAAAACAAAACTCTGTTTCTGCTCTGCTCTATTCTGCTTTCTGCTCTCTGCTCTCCTGTGCTTAAAATTACAGCATTTATATAGACTAGCAACCTTCTAGAAAGATCCACAGGATTCTAGGGAAATGCCGCCTCCTCCAAGCAGGAAAGTGCCAGAAGCTTCTAGAAATCACTAGTCTTTTCTTAATGATTTTACAGACACGCCACCAGAGGGTGCCAAATGAACAAAATAAATATAGCTGACCAGCAAGGCAGCAAAACAGCATCTAACAAATCTTCATTTACAAATGAAATATCATGCAGTACAAAAAAATTATCATACATAACAAGAATTACACCATTTATGGTTAACGATTAGGGCAAGCCCCCCTCCTCTCCGCTTGCCACTCAGCTGGTTTCTGTCAGCCCGCACGGTCTGAAAGCCGCTGATGGTAACGTCAGAGTCAGGGATTTCCTCGTGCAGCCAGGTCTCAGTAAAGCACATAATACTGCGCTGTCGGTACTCCACTCGACTCATCGTAAGTGCCTCAAGTTCATCCACTTCTTTTAGCAGAGATCTCACATTGCCCATAATTATTGCTGGAATATTCGGTTTGTACCTCCTCTTCTCTCTGCGCCGCTTCACTCCTGCTCTGCACCCCCGGATCCGCTTCCGCAGTTCCTTTGGGTTCTCTAGCCTCTCTCCCTGGAACACGCCTGGCTTGTGGCGTACAAAAAATTGTGGAATACGAGCTGCCGGGTGGCTCACACGGTTAAGGCACTGCTCTGCAGTGCAGAGGTGATCACCACGTCGCGAGTTCGAGCCCCGGCGTACCCACCGGCAGAGGTCGGCAGCTTTTTCAGAGTAGCGCACAATTGGCCATTGCGCTACAGGGTTTCAAATTGGGAAGGGACTGCCGGATTTGGGTATATAATAATAGCTTTGTTCGTTGCTCCAGCGCCTCCTGTTGGCCAGGCGGGCGCTCGTCAGGAGGACTCCTGGTTGGTTCATGTCCGGGTATCCTCCACCCTAGTTCTGAACTTGCGAAGATTCAACCAATGAGTGTATAAGAATCAGTGGCAGACAGGCACGTGCTTCGGAGGAGAGCTCACTATCCTGAGTTGGCAGCAAGGGGTCGCATACGAGCAAGCTTTGTACATAGTTCAACAATTGGGCATTCCAGATTCGGGTGGGATTGGAGATGCCAAATTTAAAAAAAAAAAAAAAAAATTGTGGAATACTTTAAAAACAATGTTCCTCAATGTCAAATTGCAAAGGCTTTGAAGGTCTCATCATCGTCGGTGCATAACATCATCAAAAGACTCAGAAAAAATGGAAAAATCTCTGTGCGGAATGACCATGATCTTCGGGCCCTCAGACGCCACTGCATCACTCACCTGCATGATTCTGTCATTTGACATTACTAAATGGGCCCAGGGATACGTCAAGAAACCACTGCCTGTAAACACAGTCCGCCGTGCCACAGATGCCACCTAAAACTCAATCATGCAAAAAGGAAGCCATTGTTGAGCATGATCCAGAAGTGTCGCCGTGTTCTGTGGGCCAAGGCTCATTTAAAATAGGCTGTGGCAAAGTGTCCTGTTGTCAGACGAGTCCAAATATGGCATTCTTGTTGGAAATCATGGGTGTCTTGTCCTTCGGGCTGAAGAGGAGAAAGACCACCCCTCCTGTTATCAGCGTTCAGTTCAAAAGCCAGCATCTCTGATGGTACGGGGATGCATTAGTCCATATGGTGTGAGACACTTGCATGTTTTAAAAGGCACCATGAATCCTGAATGGTATATAAAGGTTTTAAAGCAACATATGCTCCCCTCTACACGACATCTTTTCCTGGGAAGGCCTTGTGTATTTCAGCAGGACAATACTGCAGCTATTACAACAGCATGGCTTTGTAGTAGAAGAGTCCGTGCGCTGAACTGGCCTGCCTGCAGTCCTGATCTTTCACCGATTGTGAACATTTGGCGCATAATTAAACAAAAAGTCTGTCAAAGGAGACCCAAAATTCTCCAGCAGCTTGAAGCCTGTATTAAGCAGGCGTGGGATCGCATTCCAATGACTAAATTAAAAAAACGTGTCTCCTCAATGCCCAGTGGCCTCCACTCTGTGTTAAAAAGAAAAGGGGATGCTACACCATGGTAAACAGGCCCCTGTCCCAACTTTTTTGAGACCTGTAGCAGCCATAAAATTTGAAATGAGCTCATTTTATGGATAAATTTGTAAAATTTCTCAGTTTCAACATTTGCTATGTTATCTCTGTTCTACTGTGAATAAAATACTGGCTGGTGTGTTTTGAAAGTCATTGGGTTTGATTTTATTCACAATTTACACTTTGTCTCACTATTTCAGAATTGGGATTATAAAATGTCTCAGTTTCAACATTTTAAATGTTATATATGTTCTATTGTAAATAACATATTGGCTCATGTGATCTGAAAGTCATTGCAATTTGATTTTATTCACAATTTACACTTGGTCCCAACTATTTCGGAATTGGGGTTGTATATAACAGCTAACTTTTGTGCAGGGAAACTCCTTGATTAAACTTGAGACTCTTAATAAAAACTATAGCCTACATTTCCTGATATTGTTGTTGTACTGAGCTAGCTAACGACCCAAGATCTAGCTTGCTACCTAACCTGTAGCAGCAGCAGGTGATAATATAGCTGGTGACAACTATTGTCTCATCTGTAGGCAGCTCACTAGTATCATTAGCAGCCAGTTTTCCCGTCAAGACTCCTGGAGGCAACTTGTTAGCAGCCCTTGGATAGCCACTGCTTTGGGAGGGTTTTTGATCTCGTTGTCAGGGCTTGCAGCTTTGAAATATCCCTTTTGCTTGGGTATTTATCTTAATTGCTGAGACTCCCACTGTAACTTCTCTCATTGATATCTGCATTTCTGAGCTGCACTTTCACATTTCTCTCCACATTTTAGCATTTTTGTCTAAATTTTCCACTCCAGCAGCTGGGTAACAGCTATGTGTACAGTTAAGGACATCAGCTCATTCATTGGGAAATAAAAACAGGCATGTATGTCATCCTTGAACAAATCACAATGGTTTTTATTTATTCAAGCTGTTAATGCCCCCCCAACCCCTGACCAAGCCCAACATTCACACAACAGTGAGAGCACCGCATAAGCATTATTTTGCGTTTCTCCCGATGATCATTTTGATCCTGTGCCTTGTGGTGGGCCCTTCCACGTCTTCAGGCTGGGGGCTTGAGCTGCGATCAGCCCATGCATTAAAACATCGGTGACTTTAGGTTCTCACAACCAGTCACAAAAAAAAGGTAGGAGTTTCGAGGGAATGCTCAGTCTGACTTGGATTAATTGCAGTGGGAAACAGATCTGTCCCATTCTATGTTGAGGAAGTGGAGCTGAATTGCTCATTCTAGTGCTTTCTAACATGGCATTGATAGAAGTTAACTTTAACTAACCTTTCAAAGACATACGTGAGTTGAGACGTTGTGTGACACATTCAAGATCATACCAGTGTTTGTGATGAAAGTCAGAAACATTTTCCCAAACACAGTAATTAGCTAGAAATGGCTTCCTAACTATGGTTAGCTTATATTATGACACCTGACCCAACTTTAGATAGACAACTTTACGTCCTATGGAAATAATAATTGAACAGTATGCAAGCAAATGTTACATCCTTTACCACTGCTTTTAGCGTGTTTATTTGTTCAAATAGGAGCAATGTTTGGGTCTGCTAACTGTCTTTGTAACTTAGTCTGCTTTGCTGCCTGCTCTACCATTTTCCAACCAGATAACAAGAAGCTGCTCCGCATGGGAGAATTAGGGAGGCTGGGTCTTGGACGGAACACTGAGGGGAAGGGGTCTTTTCAGTGGGTATTGCGGTTTGAAATGTTTTAAAACAACCTGCATTCTCTCTACAGATCGCTGACCCCTCCTTCAAACTAGTCACATGGGCATTAAACGGAGGTACCTGTAAAAATTAGTGCACCTTTACCTAACTTACCTTGTGAAAAAAATATAAAAGCTAATAATTACATGTAAGTTTAAAGTGATTCCAAACAAAAACTTATGAGCAATACGTCGCTGACCATAAGTACAGCATAGTTTCATCAGTATGGCAGGTCTAATACTTATTCCTTTTTTCTCTCCAAACCTTTCATTTCTACTCTCATATTCCCGATGTCTTATTCTTTTTTTTTTGGCCATTTATGTATGTAGGATTCAGTGCTGGACTGATTGAGCATATTTGGCAGCGAGGAATGCATGAGATCAGTATTAATCTGCAGTCGTGTGAGGAATGTGGTGCAGATTTCCCAGGGTCCCTGCGATGTAAAAATGCATGCTGGGCTGGCGGAGGCCCTGACGAGAGGCTGAGGGTTTGGCAGCCAGCGCTTTTGGGCCTTTCTTCCAACAGTCCTCCTCGCTCTCAACGGCGCTTCTACACTGCTCCTGGGGTCCGTCAAACAGGCCAAGCTGCTCACTGCATGATTCGGATGCATGCAAAATGACTGATTATTTTGTTAATATAAATAGCAGAACAACGGTGAATTGGATTTAGCAGATGGTAGATATAGATGGTTGCTTGATTTCCATCTGTTTAGAAAAGTTCGCTCAGAGATCCAGGACCTAAGGCCACGAAAAGCCCAGAGGGAGATGAGCTGGACCTGATGCTCTGCCTGGAGCCAGTATGGTTAGGTAAAACAGCAGTATTGTGCTCCGAACAGTGGAGGGAACCAGCACATCAGCTTGAGGGGGGCAGTAATATGCTCCTCTTGGTGTGTTTTTCGCGAGCCAAACAGCATTACGTAAAAATTGGAGCCAGCCTTGTGTGCAGTCTGATAAACTCATTTCAACATCACATAACAATTAGCAATATTCCGGAAGTTAAGATAAAATGAACTGTGTTGTGAAAACAAAAAAAAAAAAAAACTTGCTTCTGTCCTTCATGAGTTTTAAAAGACTTAAACGACGTGAGCAACTTTTATGTTGTGCAGTGCAACTCACACTTTGACTGCTGGTGGCATCAGAGATTTCTGCCAATGTTTAACTGTATTCAGAAAACATTTCATGTGCCTATGTGTACTGAACTGGCGAGCTCAAAGACACTTCCCAATGGTCTACCATACAATAAGAGCCAAGTAAAAACACTTTCATTATCCTGTGCCTCACTGGCTACAGAGATTTCCAAATATCTTCCTGGTTCTCACACTTCTGCTGCGGAAAGCCAGGGGTAACTTTGGCTGAAATTTGGGGAAATGTGCTTCCTGGTCTTTGTTTTGATTTCCTTCTGAGTTCTGATGTCCTGCATTTCTGTGTCAGGGGTAAACTCAAACAGGCCCATCAATAACACATGGAGCTGAGCAAACACACACACTTGCGCGCGCACGCACACACTCAAGCACACACATTGTCACAGGCAGAAAACTCAAACAGGTTTATCAGTAACACATGGAGCTGTGCTAACACACACACTAGCGTGCGCGTGCACACACATATACAGATACATTTTCACAGGCATAAATTCAAACAGATCTATCAGTAACACATGGAGCTGTGCACAAAGGCATGCGCATACACACACAAACACACATACACGCACACGCATTGTCACAAGTGTAAACTCTGTAACGCATGGCGCTGCGCGCACTCACACGCATTCACGCACGGACACACAAACACACACACAGGCAAACTCAGAACTGTTTGAGCTTACACCTGTGACACTGAGTTTGCCTGTGTGTGTGTTTGTGTGTCCGTGCGTGAACGCGTGTGAGTGCGCGCAGCGCCATGCGTTACAGAGTTTACACTTGTGACAATGCGTGCGCGTCGGTGCGTGTATGTGTGTTTGGGTGTGTACGCGCATGCCTGTGCGCACAGCTCCATGTGTTACTGATAGATCTGTTTGAGCTTACACCTGTGACACTATCAATAACACATGGAACTGTACACACAAATGCGCATTTATGTGTACATTTACACACACAGACACCACACGCTCTCTGTCACAGGCCTTAAACAGGTCTATCAGTTTAACATGGGGCAATGCACATAAACAACCACACATATACACACTCATACTTGTGAGGACATTGTATTGACTTACATTCATTCTGTACAACTTTCTCAAACCCTATCCATTACTGAATTATGTCTAACCCCAACCCCTTAACCTTAACTGTAACAATAACTTTGAATTACCAATTAGCTGCACCCAAAGTGCCCTCACAATCTCTGATATCCTCACAACAGCTGTGATTTCTCTCAAGTTGGTTCTCTCAAGTTGGCGATATAAGCACACACACACACACACACACTGCCTGGAGTGCTGCCCTAATATGTAGATAAGATGGTGCGGCTTCGCATCCTGCTGTGCCAGTTCCTTCTGTCGGAAACGGCAGTCAACGCCCAGCACTCAGTGAACAATGCAGCTCTCCACAGCAACTTCAGGAAGCCGTCATGGGCTGAATTAATCACCCAAAAACTGACCTGTTAGCCCAGTGCTGCCACATAAAAACACAAATATAGCATAATATACTGAAGAATGTTGACTCCAAGAGGATAATCATGAATAAAATCAGCCATTGCCAGATAATGCCGTCATTTCGATTTATTCTTGCATATTTTGTTTGGTCAGGACTGGGTTCTGACAGGCCTTATGAGACCCTTTGTTGTGAAGTTGTTACGTTCAGAAAGTGGCCTCATATGCCGCCCTGGAGGAGGGTGACCTGGTTCCAAACAAAAATGGGTGGGATTTTGTGCTCACTTTCTCAGTCTCAGTAAAAGCAGAAATAACTGGGTTCCAAATTATTCTCGCTGCTGGGCAGTATACAGGGAACTTAATTTCTTCTTCATGTGATTGAAGAGGAAAACATAATACCTTTATCAGGCATTTTCATATGTTCAATAATTTTTGCAACGATTCCTTTTGCTCATTTAGAAGACATCATTCACACGCCAAAAAGTGAGCAGTGGAAAACATCTATATCTTTCATGAAAACGTCCTGACAAAAGTTTGTTGGCAAAATCGTCAGTTGATTTCACCTGATACACATAAGCCTTCATTATTTTTCCAGGCTGACATTACAATTTCTTTGGCATATACTAGATTTTCATTTTAAAGGCTGTGCAGAGTTTATGTCTAGAAACTTCTTGGGCTAAATACAGCCTGGGCCGCCGGTGCAGGCAGAAAAGTTACCAATCCAAGCACAACAGTGATGCCATTACAATAACCATTGTTGAAATTAGACGGTAACATTGATTTAAAAAATTTTCAGTAGAAATACATTGTAAGCATAGGAGAAAGGAAAGGTCTATAAGGCAAAGGGATTCACAGAACGGATAAAGAGGATGTACATCCTTTGACGAGTCCCCGATCAGTAATATATCACCACTGAAAACTGCTTCTGTCAGTTTCAGAGACATTATATTACAGAGAGTTGTTCCAGATCCCATCTGTGGCTTTCAGCTGGAATGAGGAATGTGCTAAATCTCACACAGTGAGCCCACACACATGCGCAAACAAGCATACATACACTCACACACAACACTCATGACCAAACACACGCACGCAAACACTCGCACAAGCACATGCATACATGAACTTTTATTGACTTAAAAGCTATACTTGTATTGACTTACGTTGACATCTGTACAGCCTTCCGAAAAGCCTAATCATATCCAAATTATGCCTAACCCTAACCATAACACTAACCTTAACCTAACTCTAACAGTACCTGATACCCTAACTTTAAACAGTTAGCCATAATCCTCTGTAATCCTCTTTGAGGGCCACATCAAATATTCTCACAATATCTGTGGTTTCTCAAGACACAGTTCCAAAATGCATGGGTATACAAGCCCGCATATACACCCGCATCAGCGTGCACACAAGAAAACACCAAAACATGCTAGTGCACGAACACACAAACCCATACGAGCACACACACAGGAACACAGACACTCATGCAGAAATGCACGGACCCATGCAGACACACAATAACTTATTCACCCACTTGCACACAAACACACACCCTCACGCTCCTGCACACACGCACACACGCTTAAGCACACGCAAAAATGCGCACATGCTCTCACACACATACGCGCACACGCAGACACACACACACACACATACGGGCCTGTCTCCAACAACAGATTTACTGAATATCCGTGCAGTCACTGGCAACATCATGCAGAAAGCAGCCAATTGCAGTTTGCGGAAAGGCTGCCTTTTCTGTGGGAAACAACAGAAAACAACTGAAAATGCACTCAGACATTTTACCTGACATTAACCATGGATAATTAGAAAAACATTCTGGCAGGTAGGAAAAATGCAATGCATCAGGACAGATTGGAGCATTGGAGCATCACTCAAAATATAATCAACAGGCGTTGCAAAAGGTAAAAGTGAATTTTTTTAAATGGCACCTTAATGCACTGCATGAAGAATTGGCATGTGTACTTGGCAGCCGGAGATGACCTTGACAGCTGTGGTGCGTGGACTTGTATCAGACAGACCTACGTTACTCACACAAACAACATCAAGACAGAAATAAAAATTCAAATATGATGCAGTTTCACAAGACATCAAATATTCATCAAAGGATGACTAAGAGGTTGAATGTTCAGCCAAGAGTTTGTTCTGGTTTGGTTTACGCTGGTTTCAAATCTGCGGGCCGATGGTCACTCTGTGCTTTGACCTTGATCAATGAAGAATAAGAGGTGCATAGAATAACTGTGGAAGGTCAGAGTGTACAATGTGACCTGCCGTCTAATCGTCTTTTACCAACTCGGAGACTGTCAGAGAATAATAAAATAAACTGTTTGTTTATGTAAGGTACACATAATTGTAACTCTTGTCATGGGCTTAATACTTTGCACTTTAGTGCTAATAAAAAGGAAAAAAAAATATTCGAAGTGGTTGATCTGGCATTTGAAAATAAATTACTCTACCTTGTAGCTGTGCCAGATGTCATGTCAAAACTTGATGCCCTATAACTCAGAACTGCTCTTACCCCTGATAGACCCGTATAATGCCAAGGTGAGGGAATGCCACAATGCATTGGTATAACTTTTCTTATCATAGATTCCATGATCCATTTGTGAGAACTTAGACTATTTTTGAATGATTTTGCAGCTATGCCCGAAAACATCCAAAAGCTTGTATTGGAGATGTGCAGACAATGGCATCAGATCTTGGGCACTATCATCATGACAGACGCAGAAGTCGTCTTTCATTTCTGGCCACAGAGAGCCCGGAGAAACCTGAAAATTTTGCTGAAAGAATTTCCCTGTAAATGGCAGCTGAGGATAACGTTCGCTATAATGGGAGCTGTGTGGGGGCTGTTAGGTTTATATTGATGTGCGGTGGAGTCCTGCTCTTTCATGAGCCATTTCCACTCCAGCTGTCACACATTTCCTGAGTGCTCTAGGAGCAGGAGTGGAGTCGAATAAATCCAGACCAAACTCAGTCCAGTTCAGCTATACGAGCCACGGGCCCTTGTTAACTGTCAGAAAATCTCATTTTGAATAAGTCCAGCAACAGCCAATCTTTCCAGTCATTCTCTCCAAACCCAGCTTTTTTCTGTTCTTTGGCGGAACATCAGATACTTGATTAAACTCAGGGAGAGGAGGAAACAGCACAGTGAGATTTTTAGCCCCCCCACAAAAAACCCATAGTCAGATTACCGAACCAAAAGACTGAAGAGATCCCTTTCAAAAATGAGAAAATTTTTGCAACTTTTAATACCCATTTTATTGATAAAACTATACTTTAACGTAATGAAATACAACTTATATTGTCATTTTCCATAATAAATACTGTAAAGCGCACAGAGAATCATGGATTTTGTAGACGGGCAGGGAGTATAACAATTGTCAAAAAAGAACTCTTCCGTGAAACCATATTACTTTGAATTATGACATCAGTGTTTTGCATAACTGTTCTGACTCTAACAACTTTTGTTCCAACACAGGCAAAAAAGGTCAGTGTGAAAAAGCTTCCAAAAATACCTATAGGTCAGACACACACACTCAAACACAAGCGCACGCACGCACAGATGCATATACACAATAATACACTTTCTTTAACACACACACACACACACACATATTCTCTCATGATTACACACACATACTCTCTCTCTCACTCCGACACATAACTCACAAACACATACTCACACACTCTCTCACACATTCAAAGTCATACAAACACACACTCACACCCACTCCCATAACTACATTTTCACATACTCTTGGCACACATATATACACGTCCACTCGCAAAAACTCAAATTCATTTACACACTTAATTGCACACACAGACTCACAAATACACAAAGACTTATGTGTACACTATGTGCTAGCATATAGACACACATGGTCTCACATACTTAACTGATAAATACATTTCCATCACAGCCAGATGAAGCCCTATCAGTTCAATTCCATTGTATTTTTTTGCTCTGAGGCCAGAAATGTGTTGAAGTTTACTGAAAAATGTGTATGGTTTTCTCATCATCAACCTCAGAAATGAGTATGAGGTGATAGCAAAATCTCTCTGCCTCCAGTGAACCGTGGTCATCCTCCTAATCTAACAGGCCACGGTGAATTTGCATCATTTATGGGACTGAATATGGGAGCCGAGGACAGCATCAACTTGTCAGAATATTCGATTCCATTTTTATTTGTTTTATTTGTAGAGCGCTTTTCAGACAGACTGGCAGAAAGACGTTTCTACAGTGGCTGGGAAGTGTAAACAAAATTACAAAATTACACTTTTACAAATTCAAAACAAATTTACATTTAGAAAACATTTTTGCATTTTATGAAAAAAAAAATTACATTAGCAAAACACTATTACTGAGAACAAAACAAATTTATATTTTATAAAACAAATTTACAGTATGCGAGACAACACTGAGACAACTCTGAGACAAATTTACAAACAGCGTTACACTTTTACAAGTCCTGAAACAAATTTAATAACAATAGAATTCTAAAGGAAAGGGAATGTACCAAATACCGGAAGTGATTACATAAGGGGCTAATCAGTTGGTTGCAGCGGGAACCAAATTTTTTTTTTTTTCCCCACAAGAGTTCCAGACACCAACAGAAACTCATTTGCATGCAGCCAATCAGCGACCTTGTTCTGGACCACTGAAGGAGTGTCTCGAGAGAGTGACTGACCTTGCACCGAAGTACGATGTTCGGAATACTGCAATTACATCTTAAATGCCTGCCTTACCATCTGCACAACTGTTGGCCAAATCATTTGTATTGCCTGCCATTATGATAAATACATTGTTATGAATATAATTGTTCAAAATATTTGAAGCCGGTAAAATGAGCTAGTTACAATTAATTTAGTCTTGCAATACGCAGCTCGCCACTCTTTTATACTGCATTAATCTGGCATATTAATAAACTCGCTAGTGATGCCTAAAAAATCCCGATGAATACAGAATAAAAAATTTAAAAGATTGCGTCGGTTTATTCTCAAAAATTTTTTATGCTAAAAATAGATTATTTTTATGTAGCCTAGCTAGTGAATGTTAAAAACATATTGGCAGTGGTGTTGGGAAGTGGAGTTAATTAATTGTATTCACACTTTGCTGTCGGCTGTTAATCTGAGTTGATGATGGTGCTTTCTTTCTGCAGCATAGAAACATAATTTTAAGTAGACGGCTATAGGCCTAGCTACACTCAGGCAAAGGGGTGTGATATAGCCTAATGATTTTATACTTTAAAAGAGGTTTTGATAAAAGTCACAGTATAAACACTTACCCAAGTTATTAATGGCTGATCTGGGTCAAAGTTGCTACTGTCGATCTGCGGTAAATCGCATTACACATTTAAGATACAGTCTACAGTTGCAGGGTGAATTCACAGTCACATTTCTGCAGCAACAATAGCCCTCAGCATGGGTAAAACATCCATCCCCCTGGACAGTCTAAGCATTTTTATCCTTTGCTTGGAGGGACGGAATGGTAAAACCTTGAAGTCATTTTCTAGCACTTTCTGTGAAGCCAAATTAGGCTTCTTGTCACAAACAGCCACTGCATTTTTAAATGAATTACAACCCCAATTCCGAAATAGTTGGGACGAAGTGCAAATTGTGAATAAAATCAAGGTGCAATGACTTTCAGATCACATGAGCCAATATATTATTTACAATAGACAATAGATAACATTTTATATGTTAAATCTGAGACATTTTACATTTTTGTGGGTTAATTTTAGGGATGCAGCGAAATGAATATTTTTGCCCGAAACCAAAAACCAGAAATGAAAAACGCTTGGCCGAAAACCGAAACACCGGAAGAAATTATTACGCCAATTTTTAGTACCATTGCATTTATGGCTATGACTGTGTACTTGCCTAACTAAAGTCAAGGCATTGCCGTTGCATAAATTAATATTCATCCTTTAAATAATAAATCAATTACAAAATTATGAATATGTTTATTTAGCACTGACATTCCAACATAGCACATTATAAAATAAAATAATAAACAAAATGTTTTACTTGGCCTCACTCATGAATAACCTACAGGCCTATAACTGACTGGCATACTGGCTGCTAAAAAATTGAGAAATTAAATATCGTAGGCCTGCTGATAAAATCTTGTATCTTCAAAATGATAAACTTTTCAGGAAAATAAAAAATCGATATTAAATAAAAGATAATATTAATATATAAATATATTAAATAAATTTAAAATATCCTCAAAAAAATAAAGGGAACACTAAAATAACACATCCTAGATGTGAATGAATGAAATCTTCTTATTAAATACATTGTTCTTTACATAGTTGAATGTGCTGACAGAAAAATCACAGAAAAATTATCAATGGAAATTAAATTTATTAACCCATAGAGGTCTGGATTTGAAGTCACATTCAAAATTAAAGTGGAAAAACACACTACAGGCTGATCCAACTTTGATGTAATGTCCTTAAAACAAGTCAAAATGAGGCTCAGTAGTGTGTGCGACCTCCACGTGCCTGTATAACCTCCCTACAACGCCTGGGCATGCTCCGGATGAGGTGGCGGATGGTCTTCTGAGGGATCTTCTCCCAGACCTGGACTGAAGCATCCGCCAACTCCTGGACAGTCTGTGGTGCAAAGCGGCGTTAGTGGATGGAGCGAGACATGATGTCCTAGATGTGCTCAATTGGATTCAGGTCTGGGGAACAGGCGGGCCAGTCCATAGCATCAATGCCTTCATCGTGCAGGAACTGCTGACACACTCCAGCCACATGAGGTCAAGCATTGTCTTGCATTAGGAGGAACCCAGGGCCAACCGCACCAGCATATGGTCTCACAAGAGGTCTGAGGATGTCATCTTGATACCTAATGGCAGTCAGGCTACCGTTGGCAAGCACATGGAGGGCTATGCGTCCCACTGAAGAAATACCACCCCACACCACTACTGACCCACTGCCAAACCGGTCATGCTGGAGGATGGTGCAGGCAGCAGAACGTTATCCACAGCGTCTCCAGACTCTGTTACATGTGCTCAGTGTGAACCTACTTTCATCTGTGAAGAGCACAGGGCGCCAGTGGCGAATTTGCCAGTCTTGGTGTTCTTTGGCAAATGCTAAACGTCCTGCACGGTGTTGGCCCTCATACCATCCTCATGGCGTCGCTTTCTGACCGTTTGAGGAGACACATGCACATTTGTGCAAGGGGGTAGGTTTGTATACAGAAGGTTGTGACATGTCCCTACCAATATTTTTGGAAGCCAGATTGTCCCTACCAATGTTTTAGCGAACTCATTCTTATCATCTTTCTAGATAAGCTATGTAAGACCCAATTGTTGAGGCTACATCTCCAAGACAATCAATTGATGCATTCTAGCATTTGATTGGTTGAAAGGGCGGGGCTATCTGAAGGCTAAAAGTCAAGAGTAAACAGACCACCCTATTCAGGTTATGAATATTAATTTTTGTCCAAAGCGGAGCTTGAGACGTGCAACTGGACCGCCAGCTTTGATTACATGTGTTTACAATGGCTTACCCATAGAAGAGAACCGTAATTTGGCATTTGTTCCAGATTTTTCTTCATTGCGTAACAATAGTACTCTTCCCATGGCCCAACTCATGGCATTGATATTACCTTAGGTAAGTATCACTTTTGTGGAAATTTCATTGTCTGCGAGCATGAGGGAAAAAAAAATTGCTCCATGTTAAGTCATGCTGCTGATATTTCTCCAAACTGAATGCCAAGTGTAATGTTGGTTGAAATAGTGATCTAACTAGTCAGAAATAGATAGTTACTTAAAGTCAAAACTTGCTAGCTACCTTAAATTAGTTTTTACCGAAAAAAAAATGTCAACGAATGTCAAACATGTTCACTAGTTTCAACTCGCGAACTAAATCTGGTTTCTGTCATATGTTGGTTAGTAATTGGGTTGCTAGCAGTAGTAAATATAAGCCAGTTAAATATGTCAGATCATGAGGTGAATTTCAGTAGAGAAACCCCACAAAGGTGTCATTATTAATTAATTATTTTATATGCAGGAACCACAGCAGCAAGCTAGAGAAACAGAGCAAGGTGTTGGGGATACAGGTGCATCAGGGCTTCAGGTGAGGTCATTATGATGACTTGTTCTGTGGAATTATAGGGAAAGCATTGAAGTTAGTCTCATGATGTTCAGCAAATATAACCCTTTGAAAGTCACATGTCCGAACTAACTTTGCCTCAGTGGGGGAAATGAAAGAAACACGTAATCGTAAATCTAACATGATCCAGTCCGATTAAAGTTCGGTCCAATTCATAGTCGATATTTTGAGGTGTTCATCACAGCTGCAACTGCTTTAACGCATATTAAGATGCTTAATCGAGAAGATCTCGAGCTGGCTTGATAACGTACTTATATATCCACTCACTTGGTATCAATGCCCAGGTTACTAGATCTGAGGGGGTTTCATGAGTGCGCGGAGATGGTTTGCAGCTGCCAGTTAAGGTTGTGGCAAGTTTATGTATGTGGCATCTTTGTATGAAAATTTTGGAGGCACCTTGCGTAGCATAATTAAAAACAAGAGCCATCTGGCAATGGCAGATCTCCCCGGCTGTAGGTTGTGTAACAACCTTTAAAAGGCACATCGACACATCATAATTGACATGTGTGTCAAGTTTGGTGAAGGTAGCACATATAGTTTCCGAGATATGGCCCGGACAAACTCATGTTTACAGACGGACAGAGCGATCGCTATAATGGCGGGGGGATAAAAAAATGCAGAAACACACATTCAGATAATCTGTGTACAGTAAAGGCAGTATCTGCACTCAGATTTACAAAAGTTTTCCAGCTTGCGTGCTACGCGCACTCGCATCACAAACCTGTCCCAACCAATTCTCACACTAAACCTACGCCCTTGCATTTGTGGCCTGCTGGAGGTCATTTTGCAGGGGTCTGGCAGTGCTCCTCCTGTTCCTCCTTGCACAAAGGCGGAGGTAGCGGTCCTGCTGCAGGTTGTTGCCCTCCTACGGCCTCCTCCACGTCTCCTGATGTACTGACCTGTCTTCTGGTAGCGCCGCCATGTTCTGGACTCTACGCTGACAGACACAGCAAACCTTCTTGCCACAGCTCGCATTGATGTGCCATCCTGGTTGAGCTGCACTACCTGAGCCATTTGTGTGGGCTGTAGAGTCCGTCTCATGCTACCACTAGAACGAAAGCACCGCCAGCATTCCAAATTGGCCAAAACATCAGCCAGAAAGCATAGGAACTGAAAAGTGGTCTATGGTCACCACCTGCAGAACCACTCCTTTAAAGGGGGTGTCTGGCTAATTGCCTATAATTTCCATCTGTTGTTTATTCCATTTGCACAATAGCATGTGAAATTGATTGTCAATCCGTGCTGCTTCCTTAGTGGACAGTTTGATTTCACAGAAGTGTGATTGACTTGGAGTTACATTGTGTTGTTTAAGTGTTCTCTTTTTTTTTTGAGCAGTGTATAAATAAAATGTAAAATGCTTAATTTTGCACGTAAGAATAGGGGACATACAAGTTTTTGTTATCAATTTGGAGATACGAGGTTTTATCAGCAGGCCGATAATATGTTACGTGACAACACAGCAGCCCACTGATTGGTCAGAGAGCATCCTCTCTGCGAAAGACAACTCGCTTCCGCATTATCGCTAGGAAACTGCCTTCACTTGCCATCATTGAAACAGGTCTTCAAACTGTGCTTTTGAAATGTATGTTGTTTTAGGCAGCTTGATAAATATATCGTGCTGCCTTACCTTTCAAACAAGGTTGCGTTTGTTCACCGAAGCTGCTGCATTTATGAAAAGCGTTTCTTTGCCTGTGACCCTGTTTGTAAGGAAATTAGAAGCAACGGTACGTCCTCAATTCCCCTTGAGAAAGTTATTATACTGCCCTTATTTAACGAAAAATTGCGCGGAAATAACTTTACGGGTTCTGATGAAGCATTTTGTTCTTAGGAAAGGTATCACAGATGAGATGGCACATCGTAAAGCGATAAATACTAATACTCTGCCATCTCCTTTGCAACGTGTTTTGCCTTCAATTTCAAAGTGAAATGTTTATGAAGCCTGAATTTCAGGCTAATAAATAATAATTGTTTTGTCGTGTCATTTGCTTCTTTCTTTCGAAGGAAAAATGGTAAATTAATATCCTCAGTGTGTGGTGATTCAATATTTTTCCAGGGGTAGTACATTATGGAATACTGATGGTACACAAATGCCTTGAAAATATATTGCCTTTTTCAATGAATACTCTGCCTTTTACGGATATCATTGCTTTGCATTTTTTGGTGGTACGTAACGTTATTTAAATGTGCTACCGAATCGGACACAACACCACCTGCAATCCTATACATCGGGACAATGTCAAACAGAAATTACAATTTAGCAATTGTGGACTTTAGTGCCATAACGTGGTGACGGTTGTTCGCGTCCCCTGATTTAAGCACATAAATATTTATCAAAATCAACAGAATAAAAGCCTGGACAGGCGCGTGCTGGCAGTTTCTGCTTGCGTCATCAAACATCCTGTTTCGACCTTGTTTCAGTGTTAAAAGTCTTTCAGCTGAAAACCGGAAATGCATTTTTTTTGCCATTTTCAACCGAAAATTTTCCGTGGCCGAATTTGGTGCATCTGTTTGCGTAAATATAGAGTGAAGGGCCGGGATAATCCCTGGTTTTCACAGGAGTTATCTGGTCTCCTACATGAAAGGAACAAGGCTTGGGCAAAGGCAAGAATGACAGGATCTGAGATTGACTGGCTTCATTTTAGGCGCTTAAGAAATTACTGTACATCACAAATTAAATCCTCAAAATCTGATTATTACATTTCAGTCACTATGGAAAATGTAAAAAATCCAAGAAAATTTTGGAAAGCAATTAAATCTATTTCGACTTTGGGTAAACGTAATGAGTTGCCCCCTTGTATTACAACAGCTAATGGCACCGTTTCAGATAGACTTAACATGTTGAACTGTTTTAATGAGCATTTTGTGTCTTGTGGTTCACTATTTGATTCGGTCTCAAACCCAGCTTCGTTAAATGCTGCGGCTGGTGTGTTAAATCAGACTGTCACAAGTCAACCCTTCTTTTTTACTCCATTTTCTGTTAATAAAGTGCGTGAAGCCCTAGGTAGGCTTGACACGAAAAAATCTGCGGGCCCTGACAACTTTGAACCATTTTACCTAAAATTAGCTGCAGATTTTATAGCAGAACCACTTACATATATTTTCAATCTCACAATAAGTACTAATGCAATTCCTAAAATATGGAAATCAGCATATGTCCTCCCTCTGCTAAAAGGGGGTGATGTCGCCTTGTTAAATAATTATAGACCAATTTCTAAATTGCCAGTTCTCGCAAAAATCCTTGAACAACTGGTAAGTGAACAGTTGAAGGATTTCTTATGCAAAAATGACATCTTATGCAATCATCAGTCTGGCTTTAGAAAGCGACATGGTACTACCACTGCGGTTATGAAAGTGTTAAATGACATCATTGGCATATTGGATAAGAAACAAAGTTGTGCAGCTTTGTTTATTGACCTGACTAAAGCTTTTGATACGGTGGATCATTCTATTCTCAAAGATAGGTTAATTAGTATTGGAATATCCAACCAGGCAGTGGGATGGTTTGTAAACTATCTCGCTGAAAGATGTCAATGTGTCAAATTTGATGGGCTCACTTCAAACTGGTTAAATATAAGAAATGGTGTACCCCAGGGGTCTGTTTTGGGTCCACTTTTATTTTCGATCTATATTAATAGTTTGGGACAAAATGTAGAAGGTGCAATTTTTCATCTTTATGCGGATGATACAGTGATTTATTGTGCTGGTTCCACCATTGTACAGGCCCTTTCCAAACTGCAGGATGTGTTTGACATTATACAGACTCAGTTGTTACATTTAAAGTTGATTTTAAATGCTGACAAAACCAAAGTAATGCATTTCTCAAATACTAGAAAGAAACTTGTATTTAGTCAGGATATTATTACTGCTGCGGGAAAGAAGTTGGAAATTGTCTCAAGTTTTAAATATCTTGGTATCTGGCTTGATGACTGTCTTTCTTTTAAACCCCATGTTGAAAATTTGGTTAAAAAGTTGAGACCAAAGTTGGGGTTTTATTTTAGAAATAAGTCCTGTTTCTCTTTCGAGACGAGAAAGAAGCTGATCTCTGCCACTTTTTTATCAGTTATTGATTATGGTGATTTTTTATACATGCATGCGTCTGCCCATTGCTTACAAAAGTTGGACAGTGTTTATCACAGTGCCTTGAGATTTATGACCAATTGTAAAGCCCTTACTCACCATTGTACTCTGTATGCCAGGGCTGGGTGGCCATCTTTGACCATGCGTAGGCTCAGTCACTGGTATTCGTTTATTTATAAAGCAATTTTAGGTGAACTCCCTTCTTATATTTGTTCTTTGATTGAACTAAGATCTGATTGCAGTTATAATTTGAGATCTCAAGATGTGATTTTATTGTCAGTTCCAAGCGCACGGACCAATTTGGGAAAGAAAGCTTTTAAGTGCTCGGCTCCCCTCACCTGGAATAGCCTGCAAAAAGATTTGAAACTAAAGGATTTGGTCTCCTTGTTGGTTTTCAAATCTTTTATTAGTACAATGGTGAATAAATCGGTTGGTACTTGTCAATGCAGTTGACCATTTTAATGTGAGGCCACAGTTTATTGAATATCTTTTATGTCCGTTGGTATCATTTGAAGCTATTCTATGTTTTTTATGTTTACACTGTATATTCTTTTGTGTTTGTCCTGTATATGTAACATGTCATGCTGCTATCTTGGCCAGGTCTCCCTTGAAAAAGAGATCGTTGATCTCAATGGGACTACCTGGTAAAATATGGGTTAAATAAATCTCTTGTTAATTTGCATAAAGTATGCAAATAGCATAAAGATGGCCCTTGCGAAATAAGGTTCTCACGTCCTGCCTCAAAATTTCACAAGGCGTCAGACAATCATATATACCATGCTTTTAAAAGTAATCAAAATTTTTCTGTGCCCTAATATTGTGTTACACCCATAAAAACAAACAATCTGTGTGCTATCACCATAGACTGTAGATGGACGCAGCACGTGGGTCTGAAAAGTGAGACCAATGCAGAATTTGGATTCCCTTTAATGGCCAGCAGATGGCGACTTCAGTGGTTGCAGAATTGGAAAAAGCGTATTTGAATTTTCATCACCATTGTAACACATTTGTACAGTTTAGT
Organism: Gymnothorax reevesii; assembly: GCA_029721435.1. Taxonomy (NCBI): domain Eukaryota; kingdom Metazoa; phylum Chordata; class Actinopteri; order Anguilliformes; family Muraenidae; genus Gymnothorax; species Gymnothorax reevesii. Next base: position 65,409,683 of record CM056574.1, on the reverse strand, counting down.
ATGGAATGAGCCAAATACCAGACCACATGGTCTCTGGCTCCAAAGGCACGCTGTCATTAGCCTCTGGTCTTTGGGTTATGCCTGCATCATTGGTTTTTGGGGGATTCTAGCAGCTTTTACAGCTTTCGGATTCGTGAATGCTTTTCATATTTCGCAATCATGGCATTTTTATTGTTATATCAACTTTACTGAGTAGACAACAATATCTCACAGTATATCCCCAGCACTGCTTCCACCTGCTGCTCTCCACTAATTGCCTGGTTTTGTGTTCTCTCCATGTCTACAATGGGGCCCTGCTCTGAGCATGCTGCTGCTGGTCTTCGCCATCATCGTCATCTAACCCTCTGCCCAAGTGCTGCCCAGTCTCCACCATCGGAACGGTCTGGTCCATGGCATCTATCCTGCAAACCACAAATCCTGGATTGCTTTTCAGATGGACTGTTTTGCATTATGGCAACCATCAACTCATACCTTGGGCCAGTCAGATGAGGACGGACTACCGCTCTTAAGCCTGGTTCCTCCCAAGGTTTCTTCCTATTTTATTCTATATAGGGAGTTTATCCTTGCTGTTGTTGCCACTGGCTTGCTTTTGAGGGGATTCAGGCCAGGGTTTACTGAAGTGCATTGTGGCAATATTTTATTTCTTTAAATGTGCAATCCTGATTAAACAAAAGGTTCTTCTTGTATTAAATTAAATCATATGATAACATGGCAGTATTCTTGCACGTAGTCGCTCTTCATTAATCTTTGCACTCACTACTGGCTGACGCATTGCATAGAATATCTTCCTTTCACATTGGCAGGTCGTCCAGTGACATTGCATAGCTAATGCTAACTTATCCACCAATACACAACTCATGATAAAGGTTCCAATTTCTCTTTCAAACAGTTGTACCAGCCATCAGGCTGTCTCTACTCAGTACACTTTAGAGCATATTTCTCTTGAATCAGCTTCAACTGAAATTCTGACAGCCACTGGGATATCACTATGCATAGTACCTATCATAATATGACATGAGTGATGAGAACAGGCCATTCAGCCCAGCTAAGCTCACCATTTTCCTATCTCTAAAGTTTATTTAACACTTCAGATACTAATTTACTAAATGGGTCGCATAGTACATTTCTCTTGTATTGGTATAAAGAGAAATGCCAGCTGCAAGTTTGTCACTACATATGGCAGACTTCGTATAGTATATTTCTCTATATTGGCACCAGGAGAAATTGTGCCAGCCGCAGGGTTGACAGTGTATGTGGCACACTTCATATAGTATATTTCTCTTGTATTCACTTAAAGAGATATTGTGCCAGTCGTTCGGTCGGCACTGCACATATTACACTTCATATAGTATATTTCTTTTGTATTTGCTTTAAGAGATATTATGCCAGCCATAAGTCTGTCATGACACATTGTACACTCATGTAGTGTATTTCTCTTGAATTGGTTTCAAGGGATATTGTGCCAGCCATTGGGCTGCTACTACATAGAACACTTCATATTGTTATGACTTGAAACTCACAACAAAGAAAACCAACAATTACAACTTAAACAAATTTATTCTTCACTGATTAGGTCCAAAAATTTCTATAAATGATCCACTGTGCAATCTTATAATAACACTCCAATGCCACTATGTAACTCTGATGCAAAACTCAAAAAACCTCCTCAACTGACCTAAATAACGGCATTTATATTGTTGGGAAACAGGATATTTTGGGTATTTGCAATCTGAGGTGAGCCAGGCGGTTTGATCAACGGATAATGAATGTCTATTAGGAAATAAAGAGAAGCCGTCGGGTCCGGCAGGACATATCGCCTATTTGCGACTTCCAGCTGGGATCTCCCTTTGTCCTCAGTTCCGACAGGACACGATATGCACTAGGACCTTTTAGTTGGAGATTCTGTATGCCCACATATGGAGCTTACTTCCGAGGGTTCGGAGTCTCTTGAACCAATTACGTTGAGATGCTCAGGAGAGGCCCAATTGTAGAATATTCCTTTTTATCAATGTGTTAACCCTAGGACCAATCAGCAACAACTTTTGATGACATTAAAGAAATCATGTACAAATATCTGTACTTTTAACATGTATAAAGTTTCTGACGAATTTAAGGAATTTTGAACTCTGCATCAAGCTGTTGTTCCCTCGGCCGGCTGTGTAATAAACTTTTTCCTGATTTGCTACAAACATCGGAGTCTGATTCTTCATCGGGACAACGTTCTTGGTTTTTTATGAATTTACCAACAAATTTGGCGCTGCGGAGCAGGGTGGAAGTCGCTTTTTGGCCCTCTGCCAGGTTTCCCAACCCATAGGAAGAGAGGTGAGTACATTGAATTTACCACCAGTTAGCTAGGGTTATGGGAAGATAAACCTGCAGAGGTCGGAAACGCTCCACCCAGTGGTATGAATCTTTATTATATTTCACGTTGAATTGCTCGTGAGAAGTGGATTCTGTAATCACGTTCAAAAGCTGTGTCATTTTGTTGGAACGCTGTGCATCATATCGTATTTGTCTGCTGTACTACTTAAAGTATCTGAAGTTTCTGTCATGCTGTTTGTTTAATTGTTCGTATTAATAGCTGTACTGATGTGCGTATACCAGAACTGAGGAAGTCTGGTGACTGAGTAATTTAGGACCCGGTATTTAAAAGAGCGGGTTGCGGGGAACCAAGAAATTAGGGATCGCCTCAGAGTGACGGAGTAATTCGGCTTCTGTGGTATTAGGTTGGTTGTCTGCTGTCGGACGCGACCTGAGAAGCGCGCTCTTGTCTCGTTTATGTGTCCGGTGGCCGAGGGAAGCCCCGGGAATATGAAGTGCGTTTCGAATAACCTGAGTAATTTAGTATTTGGTCCAAGAACGACGGATTAGTTATTCTTGGGGTATTGCGGAGTTTCCTGTGAAAACACTAGACCACCTGAGAAGCGTACTTTTGTCTTTGTTTATGTGTTCGGGGTGACTGAGTAATTTAGGACCCGAGCCCAGAATTACAAAATTTGTTTCGTTGCTGGTTTGTCTTTGTTTGAGTGTCCAGTGATTGCTGAGGGAAGCACCTGGCTCCAGGTAGCAGAATTCTTTTCTGTACCTGGAAGTATAGGGCTACGTTCCGGGAACCTGAGTAATTTAGACCCCGGTCTACAACGGTCCACAGTAATTCTCTTTGTAGAGTATTAGGTGAAGTGGTTATTTAATCACATCATCTAAGAAGTGCGGTCTTATTTGACGTGATTTCAATTGACTGCACCGACGAGTCTGATTAATCATATGGCGATTGATGGGGTTCTTCATGTGACATTCATAACTTTTTGAGTTATTTACTGGAGAATAAGTCCGGGAGAATCGTGTCATCGTTCGTTATTGTCCAGTGTTGTGTTTTTTGTTCGTCCTGGGTCTTTTGTTCAGTATTGCTAAAGTGTCAATCTTGCGTTTTTACACTGATGCTGGCTATTTTATGTTCAATGTTTTGTTGGCCAAGTAACACGCGCTTACAAGTAAAACCATATTTGCTCTGAGCTTAATATACCGAGTATTATGAATTCTATTCGGCTTGTAAGTGCAAATTGTAATATGGTACTATTTTAATAACTATCAGACTATATAGAAGTGAAAAGGAACATTTATTAGCGCTTCAAACAACACGCATTAACTAAAGATGTCCACCAAAAAGGAAATGCAGAATTCCCAAGAATATGTGTTACTATTTATTCACAGGAAAAATAGGCGATGTAATGTGGAGGACTGGTGGGGATCCAAACAGATCCACCCGGAGTCGCTAGAATGGTGGGCTAAACAAAATAAATAAATAAATAAATAGCCGCATATAGTGCACTTATATTTGAAACCAAACAAAGAAGGCAAAATGCGATTAAATAACAAATTCGCGTACAAACTCAGAATAAAGAACTGGCAAAAACGACTCTTCCCACCAAAGTAGAGAACTGCTTGTCGCCGTGCTGGAAAACTTAAAACAATAGGGATTGATTGCCTCCTTTTCAGTCATAAGCATTGAAACTCAATCCTTGTGGACCGTACCGGAGTGCACGGTTAGGAGGCCATCCATCCGATATGCTTATTGCTACTCCTGCTTCTGCTCGTTTTACTGACTTACCAGTTGCCTATACTAGGCATTGCATTGATTTTGTGGGCGTTGGTGATAATTCTGTTCGCTTGACTATTGAATACAGAACAGTTAATGCTGTAGCAGATAAACTTGCTCCAATTGTTTCTGACCCTAAGACTTTGCTGCTGATGTGAAACCCACTCACAGTGTGTTTTCTTTTATAGATATTGCAAATGGCCTCTGGACCTCGCCCATTGTTGAAGACTCGCTACATGGTTTGCTTTCACCAATGGTGTACACAGTACACCTGGACACGCATGCCTGAGCATTCTCACAATAGCCTTGCGCTTTTCCATTGTGTAATGCCGTCAATCCTTGCTACAGTGCCATGTTCTCAGTATGGAGGGACACAGAGCCTCCAATATGTTGATAACCTGCTTTTCTTTGCAGGCTTTACTGGAAGCACTGAAAAGGAATGTCTTGCTCTGACCTATCATTCTTTCTTTGGTCAGTCTTTAAAAAGGGCATGCAACAGCTGTTCACACTCAGCTCCATGGAGATGTGCGGGGCCCTGTTTCATATCATTCTTCTCACCTGGACGCTGCGGCCTCCGGTCTCTCCGTTTGTTTCTAGGAGGCGCAAGCTGCTGCCTTAGCAGTGACAGTCTCCGCCCCACTGGACTCGATGGGAAGCCATCTTATTGGCCCCAATTATCACTCTCATTCATTCTTTTGTTGTGAACCTGGCCAGTTCACAACATGCTTAACTGGTCTTTTCGAGGTTTCCTGCCTTAGTCAGGCCCCTCAATGGGGGATTGTTCAAACACTCAGCTGTTGTGAATGTGAACACTCACTTGAAAGGTAACTCTCAAGGAAATGAACAAAAGTGTTGTCGCAAATGGGGGACTGGGTTCAGAGTCTCCCGGCTGCACTGATGGCAATGAGACCAACTCTGAATAACATCACTAAACTGTCTCCGTACGAGGTGGTCACTGGCAGAGCAATGTCCCTTGCCCCTGGCCTTTGTTGAGGACTAAAAGACCCTCTCATGCCAAGCAATGTGTTGTTCTTTCAGTATTTAAACCTGACTGAAATTTTGAAGAACTTAACCATGCTATGTCATTACAGGCTCCAAGAGATGAACAGCAGGAGGGGGAAAAAGAATGCACAGATTTCTGAGTCTGGGCAATGGGTCATGGTAAAAGCCCATTACCCAAAGGCATTTCTGTTCTGGACAATTCTTGACCCTAGCTGTGCTGCGTTATACTCCAGTCACAGTTGTTCTTAATAACAATGACCCTCGACTGCGCAGCGCCAGCTTGGTGTTATTAATCTTTGAGTCTGTCCTCTGAGCTGCAGGATTCCCACCACCTTTCTGACGCTGCCTGCTGTGCTGAACGACGCCTGTTGCGCTGAACATCGTCATCTGCGCTGACATCACCACCTGGGTTGAGCATCATCGCCAGTACCTGATGACCGCCAGTACATCACCTTCTTCAGAAGATCATCTGAACACCACCCGGCATTCCCGCTGTGGAGTACCATCCCTGTCAAGATGATGATCGTCAACATAAAGATCCCTGTCTTAGGACTCAGAGTCTTAGGACTCTGTGCCATGGACAATAATAACATAACAATACATAACATATAGACTAGGAACATTCTGGGAAGGTCTACAGCAGTCTTGGGTGATCTGGCCCCCTCCAGGCAAGAAGATGCCAAAACCTCTAGAAAGCACTAGTCTATTTCATCATAAACAAGAGGTATTGCATTAGATCATGTTTTGCTACAGACATACCACCAGAGGGTGCAAATGATGAACAAAATAAACAAATAGCTGACCAGTAAGGCAGCAAAAACAGTATGTAACTGTGGCAGCGAGGTATAAGGGGGGAGAATTTACACCAATAAACAATTATGCCGAGTTACGCTGTTGCACGACAACGCCACCCTGGGAATTTCACTCAGAGAATATGTAAGTAGGTCACAAAACACACGGGTTCGGTCTATTAAGTTGCTGAGACAAGGTTTGTGGTAGCAAAAATATAAATGGTTTATTTTACTCAGAGTTAAAATTAAAAACAATAATACACTCCATTCACACACTCATAAGAAAAAAAAAGAAGAAACTAATCAGGGCAGAGGCTAGGGGTTGGTGAGGGAGTGTACTGTGGAGTTCACCCAAATTAAAGAAATCAAAATAATGCAAACTAAATCACCCACACACACACTTTGAAGTCACCACCACCAAGGAGCACCGCACCCCAAATGAGGGGACACCACCAGTCACCGTCACCACCACCGGCCTCGAACTCTGAAACCAAGAATAACACAATCAGAAAAATGTCACACACAAACAATACAAAAGGACTCAATAACTAGGCAGATTAAACCAAAATAACAGAATAGAAATATTTTAAATATTCAAATATTGCCCAAAGAAAAGAAAAGCAAAATATCTAATTTAAAGAAATTCAAAATATGATTTAACAAAGAGGCAACCAAAAAAAAGAAAAATTAAACACTAAATCAAAATCCAAAAGAAATGAATAATTAAGGAAACAAAATAAAATAAATCAACCTAAGAAACCCAAAGAAAGGAAATAAAAATAAAGTAATTAATCCAAATTAAATTAACATCCAAGCATCTATAAAACAATTAAGTCCTTAAAAAGAGAAATTCAACTCGGTTCGGATGTGCAACATATGCAGCGGCTGTAGGAGCGGCAGAGAAGTTCAACCACAGCAACAATCTGTTGTTAGCAGGAGAGCCGCTTTAAATTGTTTGTAGAAGCTGCAGCCCGAACGCCACAAGCAGCGTAGAGCAGCCCAAGCAGGGAGACTACTTTCACTTAGCCACAGCCAAACAGGTAACAGCAGATCAGCAGAACAACATAGATCAGCTGGAATCAGACGAAGACAAAGCAGCAGGGTCCTATGTGGTTCTCCCTCACAAAATATGTAATCATTCGCACAGTTTAATAAGGCTAAAAAAAATGATAGTTGCGGGCAGACTACAAGCACATACCTGTTAGCAGTAATCGATTGGCACATGCAAACACTCATACAGGAGGGGAGGCGAGAGAGACGGAGCCTGACATCGGCGTTTCCTAAGACCACACTAGCATTAGCCACTTGCATGCTATCATCACACGCAAAGAGTGGGGGAAAGGACAGAGAAGTGCAGAGAAGTGGCACAGAGCAACGCACACACACAGTGCAGCACACGCATGCTGCGTCTACCCAGACCGGCTTCTACTACTAGAAGTGTTGCGGAAGAAAGAGGGCCGGCTTAAAAGTCGGCGCCTGCTCACCGATAGGCCAACAGGCCATCATGTGCAACGAATGCACTATGCTGCCACATAACGAATCTCCATTTACAAATGATATACACTGCTTTACATAAAACATTAATAGGTCTGTTTGTGGGGTTGGTAGCAGCTCCCTGCCTTCGGTTCCACACTTAGACAGGCAAGGATCTCCCAAAACAGAGCCACGTCGCTAAACCCAATGAATGCTTATATGCTTATTCCTTTATTATGTATTATGTCATAAAGGAATTGCTTATTTTACGGTCAGAACATTCACTCAGATGAAAATCTTACTATTTGCAAATCCGATCATGCAAGCGAAATGAAAGCTTGTAACAACTCTTTTCACACCCTGTAAGGAGTAAGTATAATTCACTACATAGTCATTTTAAATGTGCAAAAATCCAAGGCATTCTATTTTGTTGAATGCAGTATAAATTCTAACACAGATCACCACATTAAGCAAAATACCAGCACATTGCAGTATCGACTACCCATATTAACCAATGAGACAAACTCGCTCTGTGATCACGGTGGTAAACTGAAAATAAAGAATAGCTGTCTAGTTTGCTAGCTGGCTAGAAGTAAGATAGAGCTAAACCATACTATGACAGTTTGACTCACACTACAAGTGGAAAAACTCAATCATTGATTTTCTCCCCTAAATGTTGTCAGCCCTCCAGTCTGTTACATTCAGAATACCAGGCATTTTCCATTCCAGAATCACATTGCCATCCCGCAAATATAAGCTCAACATTCCAGGGTTGGTTCTAGAAGTCTTTTTTCCATGCAATCATGTCTTTCTCGGCTGTGCAAAGTTGACAGTATACAACCTGATTATGCAAATGTTAAAATACCTTTCTGATGATCGAATGCATGTCTTATAGTTACTATGGAAAGTTTATACTCTGGCATTGGATAAGAAACATGTCAATCAATACAAGTTTCACAAGGGCGTGAACTGAAGGGAGTGCATTGCGCAGATGAGCCGAAGTAAATAATTGAGCGATTGGCTATCAACATGTGTGCTCAGGAGGATATAAGGAAGTCCAGAATTTGTTGATGGAGGAATCACTGTGTCAATCCACGGTAGGGAACAAGCGTTTTTGATATGAGATGACTATAACTGATAGAATGACAGTATCAATACAATGTGGATTTTTTGCTTCAGAAAACTAATTTGTCTTAACTACCAGTTGGGATACCATTGGCTCACTATAGCTGAAGTGGTTCTTACAATGGACATCTATTTTTTTCTGAGGCAAGTGATCTTTTTTTAACTGCTGGATAGATACTATGGGCAAGTATATTGAGCAGCTTTCATATCTGGCTTAGCTGAACAGTTTAATTCATGCAACTCCACAAAGAGAGGGATGGGGCTGAACTCGTCTATATTCTAAACAGTGTTTAAGCTGAGCTTGCTAGTGAATATCCAATTACTGATCCGGGTGTGCCTTCTAGTGTAACTGCGTGCATAAATAGAGTTCTCCTTGGGATTGCCATACCACAGGTGTATCTAATCCCACAGGTGTCATCGAATTCTGAGGCGCATTTAAAAAGATTTTTAAAAATCCCAATCTGGGACATCCCAGGAATTAAGTGCAAATGAAAGAATGCTTTTTAATCGCGATCTTGCCCACTACGACATCTTACAGAATTTTACTCATGACCAGATGCACACTTATGTAGGCTAAGAGAAAAAAACCTGACATCCGCAGACAACCTGACAACAACCTGACACCGACAGAACTGGTCTACATGACCACAATCCTACCTCATGAAGACGATGAGGCAATTTGTGTAGAAACATGCACACCAGAAGCATTCTGCAGATCATTTTGCGGGTGCATTGTAGTTTGCATTGGATGATGTTTTGCCAGAATGACCGAAAACCGATCATTAGCAGCCCCAGTTGCCCTTTGACGATCTCCCCTATACTGCTGGGCTACATTTCCCGTATTTTCTAGCAGTTCCACACGTGGCATGCCACGCTCTCTAAAACATTTTGTTGTTTGTGCCACCTGTTCCTGCCTAGTGCCTTCTTTCAGCATTCCCATCCTCGCTCGTCACATCTTCATTTCTCAAATGGCGTCTTTGGAGATGCCTTTGCTTCCTTTCTCACATCGAACAAAAAAAGAGAAAAAGTTAAGAAAACAGGCTGTTAGCTGTCATTGTTGTAAATGCAAACACCCAGTAGCACACCAATGAACAGCAATGCACACATCATGCACGTGCAAAATGTGATTTTTGACGCACGTGAAAGTCAAGAGTTTTTAAGGAGCCATAAATTATTCATACAGTCCAAAATGTAATAATTCACTGACCAGTTGGTCAAAACATCCAAAATCACTATCAAATATTGAGTAGTCAAATTTTTCCAAACATGCTCTTTTCCATTATTTTTGAGAAAATCAGATGAGTCCGATCCAAGAAATGAAGAAGAAGAAAAATAAATCATGAAATACGTAGATGTCTTGAATTTATTTTGGTGAGTTAATTGCAGAATTAAATTAAAGGTGTTGAAAAGGGAAACCCAATCACAGTCATTTAACTGAAAGCGGAAATGTCCAAGAGGCGCGACAAACTCATGCACCTGTTATCACAACAATAACAGTAGTCACATGTTAACGCAGCAGAAGCACTTTCAACTGAGAAATTAATATTGCATTGTTTTTTCTTAAACGAAACAAGTAAAAATAATGAAAGCTGCAATGGCTAAGCAGTCTGGCCCACTCAGAAGAAAGTTATTCATTTTTTAGAGTTCATTGGTGGTGTCAAATCCTGGTGGGGATTTCACAGTTTCACTAAACTCTATCAACCAACAATGAAGTAAATTAAAGCTACAAGCAGCGATGAGCGGGCCCTCACGCCCTTGTGCACGCTGGGGGTGGTCGTGAGATCGTCACGAGTGCAGGTATTCAAGACCATTGGGCAGTGATAGACCGTGTAAATGGTATTTTCCTGAGTGGAGAGCAACCACCTTTACTTGTGTTTGGGGTACTCTGCAGAACACTGTCCGTATGCAAGCTCAGACCGGCATGATGACATCTTCCGAATGGGATTCTTTTCAAGAATATGAAGTTTAAACCTGTTTTGACAATGTTTGTTTCAGTAGCTTTGTTTGTTTCAGTTTCAGTAACTGAAACAGTTGAAACTTCCTGTTTCTTGGCACCAAGAGACTTTTTTTAGGTTTGGGCATGGTCCTCGTTTCCACTGAATTTCATACATATAGGTTTAACGGGCTATGAGGGCTGTTATATTGAACTTTTCTAGGAGGCGCTATGGAGCCATTTTGCCCCTCCTTGAGCAACACCCCTATCATATATACACCATGTCCCAAAAGTTCATGCACCACAGAAAAGGTCAACTCAGAGTGTGAATATTCAACAGAGTGCCTTTATTCAAAAGCCAGTGTATCTTAATTACTGCCCTCAGCCTGTGGAGCATAGAATGCACTAAGTTGTTTAGAACGGAAGGCTCAATGTTGACCCACTCCTGCACAGCCCTCGCATTGAGCTGCTTCATGGTGGTAGGGGGTGGGCTGTGGAAGACCCGACCGTTCAGGATATCCCTGCAGTTCTCAATTAGGTTGAGGTCCGGGGAGTTGGGTGGCCGTTCCTCTTCGCGCAGAAAACTAGGAAGCTGCTCAGAACTCAGAACGAGCAGTATGTGTGGAGGCACTATCGTGCACAAAGACCATTTCTGCACGCCTGTTGAACATCTACCAAGCAGTGACAGGGCCTGATTTCTTTTGTCTAGTGAGTATGGGAAGTAGCACTGGCTGGAGAATGTTCTTGACATATTACGCATTGATGGTGGTGCCCTGGGGTATAACATGCAACTCAGATATCCCTGCAGATGACATTGCCCCCCAGACCATGCAAAGGGCGCTGAACTTGAGTTGTTCAGGTGGTGGCAAATTCTTTCAATCATCAGTCTAGATGCGGTCGTTTTGGCTATTGGGAGTTGGACGTAAGTCGAGTGGTCAAACATCAGAGAAAACTCAGTTTTCCCAGTGTCTTGCGGTCATTGTGGCATACTTCTTTGCAAAAACCAACCGCTTCTCCTTTTGCAGTTTGGTAAGGCGAGGAATCTGCTGTCTTCTGTATGCTCTCAGTGTCATGATTCTGCCCTGTTTGTCATGTTTATTTTGAATTCTGCCTCGTCTGACCATGCTCTGTATTTTGCATTGTGATTTAGATGCCTTGCCATGTTTTGTTTTTGATTTGTCTGTGTATGTCTTCCATATTCCATCATTACAGTTTTATTCCGGTCCATGTTTTGTTGTTCTCCATGCATTGCACTTTGTCTCCCCCTGTGTGGTCTTATTTTAAGTGATTGGTCACTGCCCCAGAATTGTGTGGCACACTTTTGGGTGATTTAATGGTTTCTGGGATTTCAGTCATTCCTTTCAATCTTGTTTACTTCCTTCACCTTGCTTTTCTATATTACTAAATAACCTAACAGTTTATTATAGTTAAATTATTACCCCAAACTAACACTTTAACACTGACTCTAAATTTTGCTCATATATATCTGAAGCCACTGATTTTTTCCTGGGGACTAATCAGACCGAAGACACCTCCCCATCCCGACTGTGGGAGACCCAGAAGGCCGTTATTAGGGGCAAAAATCATTTCTTATATGTCCTACACCAATAAATGTCACAGAGTGCGCCTAAAGGAATTAAAAGAATCCATATCTCTTATAAATGATCAAACCAATCTGTCACCCGATGCTTACAAAGACAGACTGAAACTCCAAACAGAACTTGACCTTCTAATGACAAGAGAGGCTGGGCAAATTTTGAATCTTACCCAAACCTCATGGTATGAGTTTGGGAACAAGGCTAGTCGCCTATTAGCTCATCAACTGAAGGCAAAGACCAAATCAAACCAAATCTCCCTGATCTGAAATGAGACAGTCACTCTTACTTCTGATCCCAGGGAGATGAATAATATTTTTCAAAAATTTTAAGCCTACTTTATTCAGTCCTTTAATAGTAAAGCCCAAATGTCAGAATTTTTTTCACAACCAAACATTCCCAAGCTATCAGCGGAGGACAGAGATGTTAGATTCACCATTAAAACTCAGAGATCACTGGAGCTATTAAATTGATGCATAATGGGAAAATCCCCAGGACCTGATTGATTCCCCGTGGAATTCTATAAAAAGTTTTTGTAATGAACGTACGGAGACTCCAATCGCAGTTCAAGCTCGGAAGAGCGTCTTTTTAACATTACCGTTGCTCATGGTCAGACAGAAACAGAGGTCAATAGCCAGAAATCAGGAATATCACAGAAACGCTCAATCTTAGTCAGGGACAGGCAAAATGTCAAAAAACCAGGAAATCAGTCAGCACAGAATACAGAAACAAAGGGAAACTAACCTAAGGGAATGGGGAAAAGGGAAAGGGGAATTGGAAGGGAAGAGGGAGACACAGAAATTAACTAAACAGTCAAAGTATAAAGGGAACTGGGGAAAACGGGAGACTCTCAAAGTCACCACACTCACTCGACGAAATACAATCAATAACTAGAGTACAGAAAATCACAAAGGACAAAAACTCTCAATAATCGCAAAAACACACTGAGAAAAAGCGCAGGGACAGAACGACCAGGCAGAGCAAGGAACGGTCACAAATCGACAAAGACAAGCGGGAAAAGTGGGGTCTTTATAAACAAACTAATTAGAGTGTTTAGCCCAAGAAATGAAGGACAGCTGAGAGGAGGCAGAATCTAGAACAGCAAAGGAAAGTGATAGGACAGATTGAACAAGTAGGTGTGCCCTGCTTCTTCAAACTAACTAATCACCGTGCCTAACTACTCTGCTCTAATGTGTAGTCCTACCCATTTCTAATCACCAGTGCCTCAGCTAAACTATTCTCAGGTGCAGACAGTTAACAGGCACAGGAAGAAGGAAGCAGGAAGTACCCAACCAGAAAAGACAGGGGAAAAGACTGTGAATGGAAACAAGACACCACACTTAGACACACAAGGGAGTGAGTGACAAAAGACAAGCATTCATGAAACATGAACAATCACACTAGAAGTAAATCTAACACAAAGAAACAAATAATTCTAAACATCATGAAACTGAAAACATACAAAAACAAAGCATAAATACTTAATTCACAGCAGTTTTCAAACAAATTGGCTCTTCTTCTGTTAAATATGTTTCAACATTCATATCAACGAGGCTCTCTGCCACAGTCTCTCACACAAGCGTCCATCGCATTAATCCTTAAAAAAAGACAAAGACCCTCACGACTGCTCATCTTTTAGACCAATATCACTATTACCTATAGATGTAAAAATCCTTGCTAAGGCCCTCTTTTTCAGATTAGAATCTGTGATAACTTCAATCATATCAGGTGATCAAACAGGGTTTATACATCAACAACACTCATTTGCTAACATTCGAAGGCTTCTCGGCATCATCCATACCCCGCCCTCCCCTTCAGCTTCAGGGGTAGTCATCCTCCTCGATGCAGAGAAAGCCTTTGACAGAGTAGAGTGGGCCTATCTGTTCTCATCACTCCTACAATTTGGCTTCAGTGATAATTTTGTCTCTTGGATCCGTTTGCTCTCCACCTCCCCCCAAGCTTCAGTATGTACAAACACCAACCGTTCTAAACCATTTCCCCTCTCCCATGGAACATGGCAGGGGTGCCCACTTTCTCCGCTTTTGTTTGCCATTGCAGTTGAACCGCTCTCAATAGCCTTAAAAGCAGAGCCTCGATTTTAGGGTATTCGGTGATGGGGAATGGAACATAAGGTTTCATTATATGCAGATGATCTACGTACTTTTGTATGTACGTAACCCATTATCCAGCATCCCTCATATTCTATCAATTTTAAACCACTTTAGCACATTTTCTGGTTACAAGCTAAACTATCAAAAAAGCAAATGCTTCCCTAACAACCAATCAGCTCTAGACATACCACCATCATCAACTCCATTTCATCACACTACTTCTGGATTTAAATATTTAGGCAACAACATCACAAGATCCATTCCCTCACTACATGAAAAAAAAAATTGACGACCCTAACAAAAAAGATTAAAAGTGACCTACATAGATGGAGTCACCTATCCCTCTATTTAGTAGGACGAGTGCAAACAGTTAAATGAATATGAATACGAAGCCTCTGTACTTTTTTTTCAAATGCCTTCCCATTTTCCTACCTAGATCCTTCTTCGTGCATTGATTCTATGATCTCTACATTTATATGGGCAGGTAAAAATCCAAGACTTAAAACCTTCCTGTAATGAAATGGACTATCATCAGGTGGACTTACGCTACCAAATGTTTTATGTTACTGCTGGGCTGCAAATGCACATAAGCTCATGTTTTCGTTCACTGCTCCTAAGAGCAGCTGGAGTCGACTGGAGACGAAATCATGTATTGCCATGATTCTTCACCCCAGACTCTGGCATGCTGCGCTTTACCTCTTATTGCCACCTTGAAGATTTGGGCACAAATGACAATTTAAGCGGTTTACCACCCCTCAATCAACCCCTATCTGCAATAATCATCTCTTTTTACCAGCTAGAACTGATCCATGGTTTTTGAGCCTTGCAAAAAAGGTCTACATTGGTAAGAGGACCTGGGGGGGTCATTTGCCAGCTTCAACCAATTATGTGCCGCCTTCGAGCTCAATAATACCGATTTCTTAGGACACCTCCAGCTCTGGGATTTTGCAAGAACCCACTTTTCTACCTTCCCTCAAATCCCAGCCACCACTGGCAATGATCATGTAACTGTAGCTAACACTCTAGCTAAGGGTCATATCTCCCACATATATAATCTTCTTTTGCCAGTAAATGAATCAGGCATAGAGAAAATCAAAATGCTGTTAACTCCTCTTCCTCTTGTGCCCGGCTCAGTCTCATCCAATGATTAGGATGAGACTTCCTAAGGTGCTCCACAGAACTCATTACAGTAAAACAAAGCTTTCCAAGATTTATCCCGGCAGAGTGGAAGATTTCGATGCTTTAGATCAGGGGTGTCAAACTGACCCGTAAACGGGCCAAGAGGCTGCAGGTCTTCAATCCTACCAAGCAGAAGCTCACCTGAAAGCACTGATTTAATCAACTGATCTAGGCCTGCACAACTGATTAGTTGTATCAGGTGCGCTTCTGCATTGTTGGAGTGAAAACCTGCAGCCTCTTGGCCCGTTTACGGGTCAGTTTGACACCCCTGCTTTAGATGCTCACTTTCTCCGTGTGATCTATCTCATGTTTTGGCTTTGCACTAAGCTATCTGTATTTTGGAAATTATTTTCAGAAATAACGCAGATGCATATCCCACCCTCTCCCTACATAGCCATTTTTGGAAGACCAGCAGAAGATAATACAACCCTATTTCCAAAATGGTTGGGACAAAGTGTAAATTGTGATTCAAATCGAAACGCAATGACTTTCAAATCACACCAGCCAGTATTTTTTTTATAACAGAACAGAGATAACATAGCAAAAGTTGAAAGTGAGAAATTTTTTCCATTTTATCCACAAAATAAGCTCATTTCAAATCTAATGACTGCTACAGGTCTCCAAAAAGTTGGGACAGGGGCCATTTTACCATAGTGTACCATCCCCTCTTCTTTTAAACACAGAGAGGAGGAGTTTGGGCATTGAGGAGACAAGTTTCTTCAGTTTAGCCATTGGAATTTGATCCCACTCTTGTGTAATAGAGGCTTCCAGCTCCTGGAGAGTTTTGGGACTCTTTTGAAGGAGTTCTCGTTTAATAATGCGCTAAATGTTCTTAATTGGTGAAAGATCAGGACTGCAGGCAGCCCAGTTCAGCACATGGACATGCTGTAGCTGCAGTATGTGGTTTTGCATTGTCCTGCTGAAATACACAAGGCCTTCCCTGGAATAGATGTTGTGTGGAGGGGAGCATTTGTTGCTCAAAAACCTTTATATACCTTTCAGCATTTATGGTGCTTTTTAAAACATGCAAGTGTCCCACACCATATGCACTAATGCATCCCCATACCATCAGAGATGCTGGCTTTTGACCTGAACATTGATTACAGGAGGGTTGGTCTTTCTCCTCTTTAGCCAAGAGGACACAACGCCCATGTGCGAGACAATATCCGGCACCACATCACGTCACGTCCGGTTGTCTGTCAGCGGTCTGGTTTTGCTGCTGCCTGTGCTTTTAGTTTACTTTAATAATTTTATCGTTATTTTATTTATTTATTTTTATTTTTATTTATTGTTTTGACATTTTATTATTTTAACATTTTTACATTTTACTTGTTTTATTATCAAAAAGAACATGACTCAACTCACCTCTCCGTCTGGCTGTGATGGCTGCGTCTGCCTCTGCAAGAAGATAGTGGGGCTGGAGCAAAGGATCTCCACGCTCTACAAAATCCAGGAAGTGGAGAGGCATTTGGATACCTTCACCCTCGGTCCGGCACAATCCTCTCCCAAAGATGCGCCTGGGTTGGAAGCTCCATCTGCTGCAAATACCCCAAACACGACTGGTGTTCCCACGAAAGTCCCTTGCCCGGAGGAATCATGGCTACGGCTAGGGGCAAAACCCAAAGCCCCAGTCAACTCAACGCCACTCCATCTGGAGCCGTGAGTCGAGGTCGGCAGCCGCTAGTGGAAAGGTTGACCGTCATACTCTCCCACGATCAGCGAAATCCAGTTGGAGAATCCCTATGAGATTCTCAACTTGGAGGAGTTCCCTTGTTTGAGCCGGAACACATGTCCCTCTGCAGCTTGTTATGGTCTGAGTCAGTCCAGCCGCTCTCTGCCGCCCCTGATGTCTCCAATGAATGCGCCCAGACGACCTTTACGCCCCAGGCCTCGCCACACACAGCTGAACTTCACTCCGGCTCCACAGGGCACTACTTCTGCCCCCACCATTGCATGCTCTCTTTCAGTGGCTCACGGTCCACGAAGCCAGCCTACACAGCCAACATCTGCTCCTCCAATAACCTTCTTGATCGGCAACTCTATAGTGAGGCATGTCCGGAGGAGAACATCGGAGACGTACTGCTTTCCGGCCACTAAGGTACTTGACTTATTCGGAAAGATCCCGAGTCTCCTAGAGAGACATCCTGGCATGAGGAATGTAATTGTACACGTTGGCTGCGATGATGTGTCCAACCGTGCTTCGGAACTGTTGAAAAATGACTTTAGCAGGCTTTTGGATTTGCTTATTGACTGCGGCAAGCGTATTTTTATCTCCGGCCCCATTCCATCACTGGGCTGAGGCGCTGCTCGCCTTAGCTGGCTTCTTAGCCTTGATACATGGCTCCAGTCTGCCTGTGTAGCGTACGGCATGGTTTTTATTGATTATTATAACCTTTTATGGAATAGCCCATCCTTTCATATGAGGGATGGTATTCATCCTAGCAGACTGGGTGGACATATTTTAACAAATTACATGTTTTACATAGTTTCTAATGCTTCTGTACACTGACTAAGCCATGCAGCAAAATCGGGTAGCCACAGGTTTACTGCACCAGTCATTTCTGATCCTGAATTTCAGGCTGAATTCCACCTTCCAGAGCAACCCAAATTTAACCGCATTAAAAAGTTACTAGCTTCCTCTTGTGTCGGGGAGCTATCTGTTTTTCACTCAGGGCCTGATTTTGCTAGGAACTCTTATGTTCCTGTTGATGGTTTTATTCCGGTTTTAAACCTGTCTTGTCAAAGATTATTTAGATCTTGTTTCTGGCCAAATGGGATTTTGGTTTATCATCTTATTTATGTGCCCTTGGTTAATTGTAATTCTGTAGTATCTGTTGACACTGAACCTGCCATTTTAGATTATCCATCTGCTTTCAAACCTAGAGATGGACTTGGTTGTTGCATCTAAATTTGAGAAGTTTGACTGCTAAAATGGACCATGTCAATATTTTAATCCAACAGACAATTCCTGATATTTTTGTCATCACTGAGTTATGGTTAAAAAAAAAATCGATTAACGATTCTGATTTTCATCTTAATGGCTACAACCTTTTCAGAGCTGATAGAAGAGGGAAAGGAGGTGGTGTCATGGTTTTCCCCCCGCCGGCAGAAGATATGAAGCCAGCGGGCACTGGGACCGTGTACCCAAAACCAAGGAAAAGTACCCAAACACACAGGCTGAGTAAAAATATAAATATTTAATTTAAAGAATAAAAACAGAGAGGAGCAGCGGTAACAAGCAAGAGGGCTCCATCACACAGAGAATGTAGCTGCAGTGCAGTGCTTAAATAATCTTACCTGCACCTCCTCCTCAACGAGCAGCAGGTGTGGCTCGTTGAAGTGGAGGTGCAGACAGGAGGGGGGAGGGCCTGCAGAGCAGAACCATCACAGGTGGTGTTGCCATCTATGTTAAACCTTGTTTTTCAGTATCTGTGCTAATTTCATCCTCTATCCCAAAACAGTTTGAATGTCTGGCTCTGTTGTTAATCTTGGGGGAAACACTCAGGTAACAGTTTTTGGTGCATATAGACCCCCTTCAGCCCTCCCCTGTGCCATTGACAATTTGGCTGACATGTTTTCCTCTTATTCTGCAACAGAGTTGTTAATTATGGGGGATTTTAACTTAGATTGGGATAAAACAGTGTCTGACTGCTTCAAAGACCTATGTGCTGATCTAAGCCTGACTCAGTTAAACACTAAACCTACCAGGCCAAATGCAAAAAAACAGCTCCAAATCTTCTCTGATTGACATCATCTTGACTAACATGCCTCAGAGATATTCTTTGAGTGGAGTTTTCCCTCAGGATGTCAGTGATCACTGCCCGATTGCTTGCATAAGGAATGTGAAATTACTTAGGTCCAAGCCGCGTGTCATTTTTAAAAGAAATTTTTGGCACTTTGACAATCAGAGGTTCCTCAATGATTAAAGTTTGTGTGAATTAGACAGGATGTCCCTAAGTCATGATCTGGCCTTTGCATATTTCTCACATTCTTTTAACTCCATTGCTGACAAACACGCTCCATTTCTGAGAATTAGGACTAAGGACAGATATACTGTGTGGTTCTCCCATGAATTATCTGAAATATTGAAGAAAAGGAACTCTGCATGTGCAAAAGCTAGAAAACCTGGGGCTCACTCAGATTGGACTGTGTTCAGGCAGTTGCGAAACAAGTGCACTGCTATGGTTAGGAAAGCAAAATCTACTTTTTATCTTAACTCATTACATCAGAGTGCCAGTAATCCTGCTAAGTTCTGGAAAACAATAACATTAATGAAGAATAATAGTGCCCCAGTGCTTCCCTCACAGATATGGTCTGACTCCGGTCCCGTATGTGACAAGAAGGAAATTTGTAATGTACTCAATGAACATTTCATTACTGCTGGCTGCCAGTTTGATAGAATGCACCCTAATCGGATGGGTGCCACAAATAGGATAGGGCACCATATGCAAACTGTTCAATGACAATCAAAACCCACGCTCCCAAATGATATGAGCCATTGTAGTTTTTCTCTTAGCTTAATTTCTGAATCAGAAGTCTTTGATGCTCTTTTGAAAGTTGACTCCAAAAAGTCTACTGGTGCTGATCTTTTGGACCCAGGATTGTTGAAGTTGGCAGCTCCCATTATAGCCCTGCCTTTAAAACACAATTTTAACCTTTCACTTAGCTTGGGCATTGTGCCAAAGATTTGGAAAACTGCACTTGTGCTTCCTTTACATAATGGTGGTGACGCTAAAGACTTTAATAATTATCATCCAATTTCCAAGCTACCTGGTCTGGCAAAGACTCTTGAGTCCTTTGTTAATCATCAGCTCCGTTTATTTTTAGATAGGACTTGCATTTTAAGTACATTTCTGTCTCGTTTTAGAGCTGAACACAGCACTTTATCTGCGGAATCTCGTTATAAATGATATTGTATGTGCCCTTGATTGTGGGCAACATTGTGCCACCCTGTTTGTTGACCTGTCCAAGGCCTTTGACATTGTCGATCATACACTCATTAGGCTTAGATTAGAATGCTTGCAAATGGTTTTCAAGTTATCTTTCAAATAAAATACAATGTGTTGCAGCAGACTCTGCTCATTCAATTTTTTTGGAAGTCACTAAAGGGGTACCACCGGGCTCGATTTTAGGACCCTTACTTTTTACTCTGTATATTAATAATATGGTCCCATTTGATAATGGCTGTAAGGTGCATTTCTATGCTGATGATACAGTGCTTTATACTTTGGCTTCTTCATTGAATGAGGCATTATCTGCATTATAAAAAGCTTTTGTTTCATTTCAGCACTCACTTCTTGAGCTCAAATTAGTTTTAAATATGGCAAAAACAAAATGTATACATTTCCTTAGATCTCATTCTTTGAGGGACTGTTCATCTTTAATTCGCTCCTTGGATGGGTCTGTAATCGAGCGAGTGTCTTGTTACAAATACCTTGGAATATTTATCGATGAAAAACTGTCTTTTAAAATACATCTTGATGAACTTCCAAAAAAGTTGAGACGTAAAATTGGGTTTTTTTAACAGAAATGGCTCGAGTTTCTCTCGAGATAATGGGAAGCTTTTAATTCAATCAACCTTCTTGTCAGTGTTAGATTATGCTGACATCATCTACACTGCCCTCCATAATTGGCACCCCTGGTTATGATATGTTCTTTAGCTTCTAATAAATTCAGTTTTTTTTTTCTAAATAATATAGGACCACAATGAAAAAAAGAGGAAAATCCAACCTTTGATTCTAGTGCATTTGTTCAGTGGGAAAAAAGTCCCACAGTAAGAAATAATTCTTTTACATCAAATCATGTGTGCCACAATTATAAGTACCCCTGATGTTAATACTTTGTACAACCCTCTTTTGCCGACAAAACAGCATCTAATCTTCTCCTATAATGTTTCACAGGATGGGAGAATACAGAAAGATAGAGATCTGAAATTCTCGGGATACATACTCCGTTTGAGGTATATTACAGCATTAGTAAAATCTCAATGGTAGTATTTTCAGAGTAGACGATATTCCTCATCAAACGTTGGAAAATTTTGCTCAGGGGATGCTGTAGGCTGGATGCAAATACTGGCTATCCCCAGCAATGTAGCAAATGAATTGTTTGTGAATGGTGATGCACACAGTTAATTTTCTCTGAAAATGGAGATTTTAGCTTGGTACTATGCTGGGTAGATAACTTTCTGACTAAAGGTGGCGCTCAAAAGAGCAAATGTTCTACCGACCTAATATTCCATATTGTCAGACATATACCAAAGTTCTGTCTTTTGAAATAAATGAAGTACATGCACAGTTATACATAAAATGCAGAATCTCTTTGGTGGTAAGCTGGGTTCATTGAAAACTGGTGGTGACTGTGAGCATTACAAACGCGCAATACATTGGCTTTTACCAAGTGCGGGTACAGCGCAGTCAAAAATGTATTGCAGGTGATAAAAGATGACTAGTCCAAAATTTTTAAATGCTGAAAAAGAACTAATGTAGAAGGTGTACCACCATAAGTGCGCATGCAGACATGCATCAACAGTTTATGTACACGTACAGAAACAGTCCATAATTTGAACTTTGAACTTTTAAAAAATAATCTTCGTCACACAACCGTGTAGATGAAGACAGAATGTGTGCACAAAAGTTAATACTAATTTATGCTTTTCATGTTATCCAAAGCAAAATGATGTCAAAATAGCATGTGTTTAGCTCTATCTGTCTACACTTCGTCCCAACTATTTCGGAATAGGGGTTGTATTACAACAGGTTCTCAAAACAATATAATTTCTTTCACCACCCTAATTGCTGGCAGAAGGATTCTTCTGATGTGGAAATCCGCTCTATCGCTGTCATTCAAATCTTAGGTGCAGGATATTATGTCTCTCTTGAAATTGGAAAAAATTAAATTTATCAGTGGATCCTCTCAGAGTGAATTTTTTTCCATCTGGAAACCATTAATCAGTTATTTCGACCAGCTGCCTGCTGGTGAAACGTCACAAAATAAGTATATTGTAGACTTTTCCGCACTGTGTGAGCATCCTGCAGTCTCTCTGCTGCCCAGCCCGTTTTTCTCTCTCTTTCCTTTGCTTTGGTGTGTGCTCATTCAGGGGGTTTCGGTGCTTCTGAGTGTGCACACACACACACACACACACAGTTATCTGCCCACAAGATATGAAAGTCCTGACAGCACCGCAGCCATGACACCTTGATTATTTTCAGTATGCAAATATTCTTACTTATTGTCTTTATTATTTTTTATCGATACCATAATTATTATCATTATTATTGTTAATTTTTTGTTCTTTTTTCCCTCTTGTTCTACGTATTTATTGCTCTATTTTAACAATTTTTTGTGGCTGATTATTATTATTATTGTCATTATTTTTCATTTGGTTACACTTTACTTGAAGGTACCAACATAAGAGTGACATGACACTGTCATAACTGTTACGTAACAGCTATGCCAGTGTCATGTCACTCTAATGACGAAGTTGTTACAATAAAGTCAACCCAAACAATGTCAACTTATCATCTCAAAAACTGTATGACACTTAATGACAACGTTTATGACATTGACAAAATGTTTATGACACGTTCATAACTGTGTCATGTCACTCTTAAGACGATACCTTTAAGTAAAGTGTTACTTTTCATTTATTGACTTGTTGAAAGCTACATTTTATTACTCAATCTTTTTGCATTATTTTTATCCGTGTATGATTAAAGTGGCCTGGGGGATGGGTGGGGTGGGAATGTTTAGGGATCAAAGGAATGGAATTTAATGGAATAAGGAAAAATGGAAAATGCTTTGAGCTCTTTGCTCATTGATGTGTAACATATGCTTGCATTTTCTTCAATAAAATGTTGAAACAAAAAAAAATATGAGGTGAGGAAATCACCGATAACCAAAAATTCTAATCAAAATGGCCAACTTCCATGGAGATTTTTTGTGCATCTTGGTATGATACATGTGTGTAGCAAATTTCGTTGGCCTATGACAAATTAAACCCAATCAGGAGGGCTTTTTGAAAAGGGGTAGGGGGCACTATTTTGCCATTTGGTCACACCTTTCTGCAATGACTTAAAAATATGTCAATTTTCACCAGACCTGACAATTATGCAAAATTTGGTGAGTTTTTCAGCATGTTAAGGCCTCCAAACATGCGAAAATACTTGGTGAAAAATAATAGGTGAAAAAAATAATTAAAATTCTAACAATTTCAATAGGGTCCTCGCACCGTTAATAAAGCTGCAAGCAGCTGTGATCGGGCCCTCGCACTCACGCGTGACCGCAAGGGGCCTGCAGCACACAAGTGACCAAATAAATGTGGTGGACAAACTTTTGGAACTTTCGTTCAACTCCAGTTAGTTTGAGGAATTGTGAATAAAATTTGGCTTTCTATTAAGCAGGAGAGGCAAGGCAAAACTGGCAATATGAGGAAATTACATTTGATGAATTTGCATTCATTGCGAGTCTGAACAGTGGTGCCTGCAGAAAATATTCAGTGGGGGGGGCAGAGAATATCATGGGGGTGGCCCAAGTAGAGTACATAAGGATTTTCCCAGTACGCAAATTTATGCAAAGACAATTTTATCGCATAATAAATTGTATTCAGTTTTGTCTTAACACATGAATATCAGATTATAGTATTCAGCTGAGATCAGTTCAGGAACCCATCAAATAACAATTATCACCTCCAATCAGGCTATGAGTTGCTTAAACATATTAGCTTTAAATATTAGCTGACAAAATATTGATGTTTAGCACATTGTATTTTATATTATTAACAAGTATGTACTTGTTAATCATACCAATTCAAGTATCAAGATTATAGATGGCCAAAAATGTGACAAATGAGTAAAAGTCTCTAGAAACACATTTCTGCATTTTATTTTCCAACTAGAGGGCGTTTCTTTCACCAAAACAGACATTTCCCCCAGACCCCTTGATTTTACTTTTTTCTTCCCTCACTGTTACCATGAGTACATTAAAAAATGATTAATTTAATTCATCTCTAAATAGAAAAGGCACATCTGTGCCACCTACTGAACACTTGTACAAAATCTCATGAAAAAATCACAAACAGTTTCAAAGTTATGGTCCAGAGACTATGGGGATTCCAAAGTACAGTGCCGCAAAAAAGTATTTGCCCCCGATCCTGATTTCTTACTTTTTGCACATTTTTCACACTTAAATGTTTCAGATCATCAAACTAATTTTAATATAAGACTAAGATAACCCAAGTAAATAAAAAACACAGTTTTGAAATGATGATTTCATTTATTAAGGGGAAAAAGCTATCCAAACCTACCTGGCCCTATGCGAAAAAGTAATTGTCCCCCTTGTTAAATTATGAATTAATTGTGATTAACCACATTTTTTGAGTCCAATTTCACTAGCTACACCCAGGTCTGATTACTGCCAGATCTGTTGAATCAAGAAATCATTTAAATAAGACCTGTTTGACAAAGTGAAGGCTAAAAGATCTCAAAAAGCAACATGTCATGCTGCAAACTTAAGAAATTCAAGAAAATGACATCTATCAGTCTGAAAAGGGAGACAAAGCCATTTCGAACTCTGGCAAATCATGGTAAAAGCCATTATCTACAAATGGGGAAAACTTGGAACAGTGGTGAACCTTCCCAGGAGTGGCCGGCGAACCCAGAACAACATCTATAGGCCTCACTCGCCTCATTTAAAGTCAGTATTCATGATTCAACAATAAGAAAGCGACTGGGCAAAAATGGCTTCCATGGGAGAGTTCCAAGACAAAAAACACTGCTGACCAAAAAGAACACAAAGGCTCATCTCACATTTGGCAAAATACATCTTGATGATCCCCAAGACTTTTGGGAAAATATTCTGACGAGACAAAATTTGAACTTTTTGGAATGTGTGCATCCCGTTACATCAGGCGTAAAACTAACATATCATTTCATAAGAAGAACAACATACTAAAAGTCAAACATGGTAGTGGGAGTGTGATGGTTTGGGGCTGCTTTGCTGCTTCAGGACCTGAACGACTTGTCGTAATTGATGGAGCTATGAATTCTGCTCTCTACCGAAAAATCCTGAAGGAGAATGTCCAACCATCAGTTGGTGACCTCAAGCTCAAGCGCACTTGGGTTATCCAGCAGGACGATGATCCGAAACACACTAGCAAGTCCACCTCAGAATGGCTTAAAAAAAACAAACTGAAGGTTTTGGAGTGGCCTAGCCAAAGTCTGGACTTAAATCTGATTTAGATGCAGTGGCATGACCTTAAACAGGCCGTTCATGCTCAAAAACCCTCCAATGCGGCTGAATTAAAACACTTGATTGCAGTTGTTGTCGCAGCGGGTGGCTCAACCAGTTATTAGGTTTAGGGGGCAATTACTTTTTCACACCAGGCCAGGTAGGTTTGAATAGCTTTTTCCCCTTAATTAAATCATCATTTAAAAATTTTGTATTTTCTATTTGTCTTTGCTTAATATAAAAATTTATTTGCTGATCTGAAACATTTAAGAGTGACAAATATGCAAAAAAAAAGAAATCAGGAAGGGGGCAAATACTTTTTCACGTCACCGTACATGTGGACAGGAAACTGAACAAAACCATTATGTCTGAGGGGAAACGTAACCAGGTTAGCAGCTGGGTCATGTCATGTCAATTTATTGAATTTGAGACAATCTTCCCACGTGACCTATTCAGATTTGCTTTGAAAATTGATACAAAGTTACATTAGTACACTACCAGTCAAAAGTTTTTGCAAACCCTACAATCTTGTCGAGTCTTCATTTAATATGTATGCTTAAAACAAAGAAATGACTGGAGCCCAATACTTGTTTATTACAAATAATAAATTTACAAGAAAAATCCGCAAGGGATCCAGCACAGGTGATTGAAGTGATCAGCTCGCTATCAAACCCCTGAAGCTGCTTGATAATGAGTAGATCATTTGAATCACCAGTGCTGGAGCAGAGAGAGATCTAAAACATGCAGGACAGGTGGGTCAACAGGAGAGGTTGGGGAAGCACTGGATTAGACCATCGTTACTGATCTGCTTAAATACTGACAAAATGACTGATCTTGGTTTATCTAAATTTATTTTTTTACATGGTTTATACTTTGGGCCTCAGTTTTCCTACCTTTTTGTTATATGAGCAATATGAGACTATTACACAAGAACAAAATATTTAAAAAATTGGACCAACAACAGAAAATGTTGGGGTGTGCAAAAACTTTTGACCGGTAGTGTATATAGGACCTGTGCCACATTCTGGGTCAGTACCTCTCATAGTTTTTTATCATGAAGTATACACAAGTCTCTCATTGTTTCCAAGAAACAGGAGGGCAAAATCGGGAACAATGCTATTTTTCGCAAGTCTTTAACCCTTTGTATAAATTCATTTCTATGCAAAAGCCCATCAACAAATATTTATTTAAATATTTTTTATTTAATATTTTTAATATTTAAAATATTTGTTCCTTTTTGCTCAAATCTTTGTCTCATCTAATAGAATGCTGAAATACTCACTCTTTGATTTCTTTTATTATGGATGCACGGACCATATCAGCACGACCCCCTAGAATCTCCTTTTTTACTCTGTGATCTGTGTATGTTGCATTACGTCATTTTGTCATAATTCTTTTTACATTATCATCATGTTTTGCAATAAGATCCAAAAAACATCAAAGTTTCCCTTATTTTTAGTGACTTCTGTGTCTCTGTCACCTCTCTTTGCTGTGTTTTGGGTTGCTGTGAGAACCAACACCTCACCAACAGTTTTTATGTACTCTCGATTTTTCTTTTACAATTTTTCTTTTACCCTTCATTAAGGGTACTCAGGACCGAGGACTCATTTGTTGAGGCCTTTTTGTACTCTGCCCAAGCAATCATTACACTGATGTGTCACTCTGATTCAGCAAAACCACCCTCGTACATGTCTTTTGTCCAACTCCTGAAGCCTTCAGAGTTGAATGGTGTTGCTCCAAAGACAGGGAGGCTGAAGTATCGTCAAGCAAAACAATAAGCTGCATCCTTACTCGGAGAATATTCCAGCCATTCAAATGAGTTGTACCACATGTCCTTATTTCCTCCTTCAGTCCCCCTGGAGAGTCCGTGGGAACAATTTTTGCCGTGGCTGCTTTGGACCCCCTGCCTTCGATGTGGAAATGTCTTCAGACGAAAGAGTGAAAAATGGGAAATTAGTCATTTCATCACTAAGTTGTTTATTGCAAACATTCAGTCCCTAATTCTCTCTGGTGCAAATAATCAAACACAGTCCCCTTTCTCACTCAACTTAATCACTAAAATCAATCAGCACACAGATAAAATCAATTATACATCAATGACACTTCTGAAATGGTTCCAACTCATTTATTAGTGCAGACACCAACTGCGACATTCCTGCTGGGCCGACACTGACGGTGGACACAGCTGGCTCCTCTCTCTCAGGGGAAATGTCTTAAGATTAAATAGGGTGGACAGTCGGTTATCAGTAATTTTCCACATCAAGCTGTATAATGCAAATGTGCACGTTCTCCAATTTTCGCTTGCAGTCAAAATCAAACATACACAATCTTCCTCTTTCACACTTAATTTAAACAAACTACAAATTAGTGCAGACAGAAAGCGGTTCCTATTCATTCCTTAGTGCAGCATACCCGCCAGACCAATATCCTTCTCCAGGGCACGTTTTTTATCCCCTCCTCTGAGCCTTTCCCTCCTCTCACCTGCCGCCCTCTAACCAAAGAAGGTGGCAATGTCAGCATTGCCCCTTCTCTTCATCTCAAAGTAAGCTTCTCTGTTTCTGTCTCTGTTCAAAATAATGAACAATCATAAGCATTTCAGTGTCTTAACCTGTTCAGATATAAGTATGGTAGCCCCATAAGTAAGGTAGCCTCATGCTGTCTGTGATCCAATGTTGGTAAACACAGGCTCCTATATACAACCCTAATTCCGAAATAGTTGGTACAAAGTGTAAATTGTGAATAAAATCAGAACGCAATGACTTTCAAATCACACCAGCCAGTATTTTATTCACAATAGAACAGAGATAACATAACAAATGTTTAAACTGAGAAATTTTACAATTTCATCCACAAAATGTGCTCATTTCAAATATATGGCTGCTACAGGTCTCAAAAAAGTTGGGACAGGGGCCTGTTTACCATGATGTAGCATCCCTTCTTTTTAACACAGAGTAGAGGCGTTTGGGCATTGAGGAGACAAGTTTCTTGGGTTTAGCCATTGGAATTTGATTCCCCTCTTGTTTGATGCAGGCCTCCAGCTGCTGAAGAGTTTTGGGTCTCTTTTGATGGACTTTTCGTTTAATTATGTGCCAAATGTTCTCAGTCGGTGAAAGATCAGGACTGCAGGCAGGCCAGCTCAGCAAACGGACTCTTCTACTACGAAGCCATGCTGTTGTAATAGCTGCAGTTTTGGATTTTCCTGTTACATTACATTACATTACAGGTTCTTAGCTGACGCTCTTATCCAGAGCGACGTACAAAGGTGCACAGGATCAGTACAAAAGTGCATAGTTGAAATACACAAGGCCTTCCCTGGAATAGATGTCATCTGAAGGGGAGCATATGTTGCTCTAAAACCTTTATATACCTTTCAGCATTCGTGGTGCTTTTTAAAACATGCAAGTGCCCCCCATCATATGCACCAACGCATCCCCACCATCAGAGATGGTGGCTTTTGAACTGAACGCCTTTAACAGGAGGGGTGGTCTTTCTCCTCTTTAGCCTGGAGGAAACAATGCCCATGATTTCCAACAAGAATGTCAAATTTGGACTCTTCTGACCAGAGGACACTTTGCCACTGCCATGGTTTTAGTTTTTGGTCATGTTTATGAGCTGGTTTTGTGTTCATGATTGTTGTCTTTTATTTATTCTTTTTGATTATTGTAACTCTCAGGTTTTTGGTTCATTCCTTGTCTCAGTTCCATTGCACTTGTCTCCCCTGTCTTGTGATCTTGTTGGTTCAGTCCGTCTTCCCTGTCTACGTGCCCACTGACTTCTGGTGATTTAAATGAATTCCGGTGTTTAAAATCTTTCTTCGAAATCTCGTTTTCTTCCTTCACCCTTCTGTTCTGATAACTAACAAGACTAACATTTGTATTTAGTATTATAGTCTACTAACACAACTAACCATGTATATATAAGATTACTAACTTACTAATGAGCACTCTAGTTTAATTTGAAAAGTTGCACCGCTACTAATAGAATAATTACCTCTCTGCAATCTCCCTGTTCTATTCTCCGCCCCTTGTCTGTCGCTGTCCTCTCTTGAGCTTCAGCGAGAATCTCTTGCACGTGCTTAATCACTCTCCTGCGCTCATTATCTGTGCACGTAGAACTCCTGGACCGGAGCTGTTTAAATGTCATAGGCCGTTTGTGTGATTCCCGTTCGTATTTTGTCTTTCCCCAGTTTTCGTGGTTAAGACTTCCCTCATGTGATTCTCCCGATGTAATTAGCTCCATTCCCTACACCTGTCTCTGCATAGCATGTGACCTTCCCTGAGTGTATAATAGCAGTCTTTTTACTCACAGCTCTTGTCAGAACGTTGATCAATTCTTCTTTGTGCAGAGCGCCTCGTATGCCATTGATTATTGTTTCGCTTCTACTGGATAGTCCAACCTTAATTCTTGCCATAGCCCTTTTTGTACTGTTTTTGTCTTTCTGAATTTTGACCTACCTTTGTATGACCACGAGTTCTGTGCTTGGATGCCCTGTGTATGACCATTGGCTTTGCCCATCAACTACGAATGTTTGCCTATCGTTTTTGTACCTCTGCCCATCTGTCTTTCTGTATTTTGGCTTTGACTCGGACCCCATTAAAGGCATATGTTTTTTAGATTTCTGTCTCTTGCGTGTGCTTCCTGAACTGTACGTCACAGCCACTTTGCTACAATTCATTTAAATGAGCCTTGGCCCACAGAACACGGCGGTGCATCTGGATCATGCTCAACAATGGCTTCCTTTTTGCATGATAGAGTTTTAGATGGCATCTGTGGATGGCACAGCGGGCCGTGTTTACAGACAGTGGTTTCTTGAAGTATTCCTTGGCCCATTTAATTATGGGAATGACAGAATCATGCCGGTGAGTGATGCAGTGGCATCTGAGGGCCCAAAGATCACGAGCATCCAGTAAAGATCTTCGGCCTTGTCCCTTATGCTCAGAGATTTTTCCAGTTTCTCTGAATCTTTTGATGTTGTGAACTGTTGATGAAACCTTCAAAGCCTTTGCATATAACGTTGAGGAACATTGTTTTAAAGTATTCGACTGGTGTTTTTTTTTAACGCAAGCCTTCACAGGTTGAAGAGCCTCTGGCCATCTTTACTTCTGAAAGACTCAACCTCTCTAAGACATCCCTTTTTATAGCCAATCATGTAACACACCTGATCCCAGTTAACTTAATTACTTGCTAAATGTTCTTTCAGCTGATTCTATAATATATTTGAAGTCTCTGTCTGTCTGTGTGTGTGTACACGTTTTTCTCCTACATTTCTCAACCAATTATCACCAAATTTGGTGTGAATATCCACTTGGACACCAGGAAGGACTTAACGTCACTGATTTTTGAAAAATGGTCATGCATGCAAAGAAAATGGCAATTTCACTCTGGGTAGCGGGTAGCAGCTAGTTCTCTTATATATTAATTGCTTTTTCAGCCCTTTTTTGCCTGTGTCCCAACTTTCTTGAGACCTGTTGCAGCCAGAAAATTTGAGAGAAGCTCATTTTGTGGATAAAAATGTAAAATGTCAGTTTTAACATTTGAAATGTTATTTATGTTCTATTGTCAATAATACACTTCTCGGCCAAAAAAAAAGTCACCGTTTGGAAGTTAATGAACAAATTCTAAAACTGGATCATTATTGCGGTTATTAATATGTTTCAGATGGCAATAATCATTTTAACCCTGACTGATGAAGTGCGTCGCTAGTCATTTCTTACAAAATCATGTCGGAAAACACATTCCCTGATGGTGGAAACGATGTTACAGTATTTAAGAACGGGCAAGTTATTGGCCTGTATTTAGCAAAGAAAACCATGAATGACAAAACCAAGCAGGAGGAATCATTTTCACAAACAAATTTTCCACCACAAAGTCCTGAC
Source organism: Gymnothorax reevesii (assembly GCA_029721435.1). Lineage (NCBI taxonomy): Eukaryota > Metazoa > Chordata > Actinopteri > Anguilliformes > Muraenidae > Gymnothorax > Gymnothorax reevesii. The sequence continues at coordinate 65,378,278 of CM056574.1, read as the reverse complement.
CTTGAACATAAAAGTTATTGGGATGTACTCAAGACCACCGAGTGGTTCAACCATTATGTCGAGAAGACAAGATCTTGGACAAAAATCATGGCATTTCTGATCAAAAAGAAATGTTCTGGCATTGCATATAGATGTTAAAACAATGACAAGACGAATATGCACTGTAATCAAAGCTACAGGGGTTCCAACTAAATATTTGAGTGTGCGACTTTATTTTTGGCCAGGCAGTGTATATTGGTTCATGCGTTCTGGAAGTCATTGCATTTTGATTTTATTCACAATTTACAATTCATCCCAACTATTTCGGAATTGCGGCTGTAACTAGCTGTCAAAGATAGCAACTATATCAAAGGTAGCATCTGATAATGCATACCTGGACGCAGCAAAGTTAAAGGGGATCCATTATGCTACATTTTGTAGTTTATTTTGATCTTGGACTCCCCTAGAGTACTCCTGGTTGTTCAAAGTCCAAAAAAGGGTCCTTATTTTGCTCATACTGCCATCCTCAAAAAACCCCATTTGTAGTCCATTGCAGTCTCTGCCTGAAACGCCTCAGTTGGCCCCCCCTCCCTGTGTGCCCACCTTCTTCTGATTCCGTGCCGAGCTGGGCGGGACTCGGCAGAACGCAGGTTTTCCGGGTCCGCCTCCCTAGTGTGAAGCTTCAGACGTGTTTGCCGTCTGAGCTTAGGAATTTTGCGATCAAATGCTGTACATGAATATAGATCTAATTCAATTAATTTGTTCTTATAAAAGCAGCGGCGAAAGTAGAGGACACAGTGCGAAGTCTGGCAGCTCAAGCTTGAATTTGCTATCTACCTACGGCATGGAGACTACACCGGTGATTCCACTATAGCTAGGATTGAGGGAAAGCTAGAATCCACCCCATACAGACACATTTGTAGAATGGATCGTCATACCCAAGAGTAGACTGGAGACCGTAGAGATCCAGTAAGTCGGAGTTTAGAGGGGAAAATGGACAGTGAGGAGCAGAAAAGGTGGACCAACAACTTATAATACACACCTAAGCAGTCAATAAGGACCTGCTGGTTCGTGTGCATAATTGTGGTGTGTCGTTAGCATGGAGTAACAAACAGCTTCTGCGCTGGTATATGACAGATAGGCGAAAGCTCCAGGCTAAAAGGCCTTTTCGGAAATTGCCCATGGTAATGGTTTACTTATTGCTTCGGAATGACCAGGATGCATGACAATTTTTTCTCGTGAGAGATTACATTCAAAGTCAATGCATTGTCTTTGCACTGACTTTGAATGTAATCTGTCGCACAAAAAATTAGTTTCACATCAGGTGTGAAAGCGGCTTAACGCGCCCACAACGCGTGTATTGGCGTCTTTACACTGAATGTAATCTTTCACACGAAAAATTTGTTTCTCTCGTACCAACTGGCGGTGGTCGGCAGCTTTTTCAGCGTAGCGCACAATTGGCTATTGCGCTACAGGGTTTCAAATTGGGAAGGGACTGTCGGAAATGGGAAATAAATAGCTTTGTTCGTTGCTCAAGCGCCTTCTGTTGTCCAGACGGGCACTCGTCAGGAAGACTCTAAGCCTGGTCATGTCCGGGTATCCTCCACCTTTGTTCTGAACTTGCGAAGATTCAACCAATGAGTGTATAAGAAGCGGTGGCTTACAGGCATGTGCTTCGGAGGAGAGTCGTGAACTGTCTACACTCTCCTGAATTGACAACAAGGGGTCGCAATCGAGCAAGCCTTGTACGTAGTTCACAAATTGGTGCCCTCCACTTGGACAAGCTGTGCCCATGGAGAGAATGCTGTCATTTCAGTGAATAAGCATGGTGGTCTGCCGACATTTATCTTGTTGTAACTTTGCTATTGGCAATGCCTGCAGCCACCCAGGGCTGGCATGTTCCTGTTCTCTTCCTAAGATTACCATGGGATTTGAATTAAATAAACCACAATGAATCCTACTGCAATGAATAGAACGATCTGCAGTGCAACTAATCAAAATCTGACAAATCATCATGCAATGATTAAAATGAACAAATCACTATGAAAATCTCAAATGTATTGAATATTGTGAACTGTAATGTGTTGAAATGCTGTAAATCTCAAAATGTATTTTAACACTGAATTTCTGATGATAATGCAGTTAATGGCAATATTGAAATACGGTAAATTTCCATAGAAAAATGCAGTGAATCAAGCTCTTGAAATGCAGTTATTGAAATTAATGAAATCAAATTGATTTTGAGAAACATCTCAATTTCTGATAACGCTGCTCCTCTTTATTGTTGGGGGATTTTGTATCGTTGGGGAATTTTCCATTTTGTATGGAAACTTTTGGGAGTAGATTTTACTGCCCCTCCAGAAATTTTGTGCTCCCCGTCCGCTGCTGGCTTTGAGACTTTTCTTGCTCCTGAGCTGCCCATTCCTCCTGAATCTTCAAGGCTTCAACACCAGCAAAAACCTCTCTGCATCATGTCGGAAGATTTGAGGTCAATGGTCTTCTGATGTATATGAACTTTGTTTTGGACCTTGTTGAGACTAAAGAATTCTGTATGTATAGATTTTGAGGTTTTCACAATTCTCATGACAGTACCTTCTCTTTAGCCCCTTTTTATTCATTTTTACAACTAGCGCAGGTGGTTGGCTGGGTCATATTTAATAGTAGTATGTCCATTCTTGATCTAGCAGGCCCTTTTATGAAAGGTGCGCAATTGCGCGTACGTGCCTTTGCGTGCCTAAAATGGCATTTTAGGTGCGCAAACAAATGCGCGTCTATCCATCAAAAAACATTCCATTTCTGTGCGCCTAGCTATCCGGACGGCAGCGCCACCAAGACAGCATTTCCAAACTCTATCACATAACGCGCAAAGGCGCATGAGAAACAGTGTGTGGACATGTGAGACTTCAACCAATGGAACTGTGCGTTGCACCAACCACTTAAGATAAAAAAAAAACCCACCAAAAATGGTGAAGCGGGTTGGACATTTTGCCCAGCTGTCCACTCATAGTACGTGGGAAGTCAAAACCAAAGGCATAAAACCCATTAAAACTGTCAGAAAGGTAATGGAAATAAGCTTCCTCTTATCTATTGTACGAAAGTTTTCATTGCCGAGTTTTGGTTGTTTTGATGGTGATCAAACTTGATGTGATCAATCAGTCATTCCTGCTAATAAACAGAGCACTGGTTCATTTCCCAGAAGCATAGTTGCTAACATTGGCAACTAACGTAGTACGTCCATTCAAAGTCAATGGTTCCAACCATGGAAGTTAGCATCAGTGATTTTGGGAAATGCAAACCAGATTAGCTCCATTCACATCTCGACTGCAGTTTTCGCTGTGATTGAAGTAATAAATTACCAGGGCTATCCCTACTAAAACAAATCTTAGTTTACTAATTGTCGGCCTTTTTTACCCCTCAATCGTTCGAAATGTGAAAACTCTTTGGACCCCCCTATTTTCGCTACCCTTTGTGACTCTGCTGTTGCACTTGAGAAGTTGAAGGATGACTGCACAATAGACTGATGTCTGTATTTGACCCCACCATAAAACTTTGTAGGTTGTTTTATTGAATAAATCTGGTTCATCTTATTTCTGTTAATAAGAATTTAAGTCCCAGTATTATTTAATTGTTAGCTGTATTAATCATGAAGTTGAAAATTCTAATGGACTTCAATGTCTCGCAAATGGACACAAAATGGAAATGACATTAAATAGCAAATTGGGCTGAATAAGCGTCATTTTGTTTTCATTTCTGCTATTAATTGTTTACGAGTTAATTTGTTGGGTTTATAATTCGAGCTTGCGGAGAACAGCTATGTTACAGACCATGCCAACAGGCTGCCGCAAGGGATACTTTGTTTTTCCTCATTCATTGAAACTGCAATAGTAAGTGAAACACTAGAAGTTCACTTTGAGTCGAACAGTCGGAAGTACGTATTATTTATAACTAAATGACTATTCTAAGAAATTACTGAAGAATTAAATTGGATAAAGCAAATTCACATAATGGATTAAATCGCAACTTGCAAAATGTAATGCTGAGTGAACGGAAACGGCGCTCAGTAAAAACCGTGTTTTTTTTGCTGTCGTACATGGCTGGTCAATGAGCTGCAACATGAAGGTTTTTGTAATGTAGTAATACATTCCGCTAAGTAAGGAACTTGGCTAAAAAGAGGTTTTAGTGGGTTCGTTTTCATACGGTTTAGGCTTGTCAGCCTGGCTTCAGAGACATTGACATTGACGAAATGGCAGATAAGTTTGCTAATGCTCTCCATAATACCCTCTATGTAGTTGCTCCATTGAAATTTAAAAAGGCTACTCAGAAGAAGAGACCAGCCCCATGGTACACTGACCAGACGCGGACTCTAAAGCATAAATCCCGTCAACTAGAACGCAAATGGCGCTCCACTAAACTCCAGGTGTTCCATTGTGCTTGGAAAGAGAGCCTTTTTCCATATAAGCACGCTCTCTCTGGTGCTAGGTCTTCTTATTTTGCAAATCTTATACAGGGAAATAAAATTCCAGCCTCCTGCAGCAGTGATGATTTTTTAAAAATTCTTTAGAGGCAAAATAATTGGAATTTGAGAAAAGATCACTGGTTCCCTAGCAGATGGCGAAGGCCTTAACATAAAACCTCATGCTATGCATATAAACCAGTTTGAGTCATTCTCTCCTATATCCCTGAGCAAACTTGCCAAATTAGTCACTACTTCCAAATCAACAACTTCTCTTTTAGATCCCATCCCAACTAAGTTAGTCATGGAACTCCTGCCCACTCTTGGTGGTCCAATTCTGCATATAATCAATTCTTCCCTGATCACGGGTTTGGTTCCGACCTTATTTAAGTTGGCTGAAATTAAGCCTCTACTCAGTACTTGATCTAAGTGCTGCCTTCGATACAATTGACCACCATATTCTTCTTTACTGGCTAAAAAATCTGGTTGGTATTTCTGGACTCGCCCTTTCATGGTTTAAGTCTTATCTTTCCGACAGATGTCAGTTTGTTAGGGTACATAGCAATTCATCCGACTATTCCGAGGTAAACTTTGTAATACCTCAAGGATCTGTTCTGGGCCCTTTGCTGTTTTCTTTATACATGCTTCCCCTTGGAAGCATCATCAGTAAATATGATGTGAAGTACCACTGTTATGCAGACGACACGCAGCTTTAAATATCTTTTAAACCAGGAGTAATTGATCCAATAACTATATTAGAGATGTGTCTTCAAGCTGTTAAGTACGGAGACCGGGAAAAGCAATGATACAAAAAAAAAAAAAATAAGACGTGGACACAAGACATGTCGTTCCCTCGATTTAATTATCTCGTTCCCACAACTTTGTTATTTCGTGGCCACGAAATACAAGTCGTTCCCATAACGTAGCTAATTTGTGGCCACGAAATACAAGTCGTTCCCATAATCTAGTTAACTCATGGCCATGACATATAACTCGTTCCCTCAATTTCGTTAATTTAAATTGAGGGAACTACTAATATCTCGTGGCCATGCGAAAGCTAAATCGTGGGAATGACTTGTAACTCCTGGCCATGAAATGGCTAAATCGTGGTAAGGACTTGTATGTCGTGGCCACAAAACAGCTAATTTGTGGGAACGACTTGTTTTATGTGGCCACGAGATAACTAAGTTGTGGGAACGAGATAATAAAATTGAGGGAACGACTTATATCACGTGGCCACGTCTTGTATTTTTTTCATGTCATTGCACTTCCCGGGCTCCGTAGTTAAGGCATGGATGACACAGAATTTTCTCTCATTAAATCGAGATAAGACTGATATATTGGTAATTGGTCCCAAAACACTCAGAGACATATTCCTCAATTTTTCTCTCAACGTTGATGGACTCCCGGTTTCTGCCAAAGCTGTCGTCAAAAACCTTAGTGTCACCCTTGATTCAGAACTCCCTCTCCACTGTCATATTAACAACATTATAAAATTGGCTTTCTTCCATCCTAGAAACAAATCAAAACTGAGAAAAATGTTGTCTCTTCAGGATGTCGAAAAAATGGTTCACATGCCTTTGTGTTCTCTCGGCTGGATTACTGTAACGTTTTACTGTCAGGCTGCTGTAGTTCTACCCTAAATCGCCTTTAAATAGTGCAGAATGCTACTGCTAGGGTTCTGACTAGGACAAAGAAATATGACCACATTAGCCCAGTACTGAAAAATCTTCACAGGCTGCCTGTCAAATTTGGAATTGAATATAAATTCTACTGCTTACCTACAAAGCCTTAAATGATTTGGCCCCAGAATATCTTAGTGCACTTCTCATTCCTTACTCCCCTCCAAGATTACTTCGTACGCAAGGTGCTGGATATTTGAAAATTCCAAATATATCCAGAGTTACATTTGGAGGCAGAGCATTCTCTTACAAAGCCCCAATCTTGTCGAACAATCTCCCAACAAACATTCGGGCCTCAGACACACTCTCTGTATTCAAGAGTCGACTGAAAACATACGTCTTTAATCAAGACTATACCTAACACATTATGAGCATTTATACTACCTGTTTTTAGGGAGATTGCCTAGTCTCTGGGTATGCTCACTTCTTGTGACAAGGTTTTGGTTGTCAATTGTATAAATCCATGTGGAACCGGTGGCACTGAGATTGCACTTACACGGCACCGGTGAGGCTTGCTACGGCCTTAGTCACCGGGTAGGTCCACATGGTGTTGGTGTAGTCTAATTGAAAAACTACGCAGCCTTATTCGGATGGAATTTCAGGGCCTCTGTGCTGCAATAAGTGGACCAAGGATACTAGGTTTTGGTCGTCAAAATTGCTTAAATCCATGTGGAACCGGTGGCACTGAGATTGCACTTACACGGCACCGGTGGGGCTTGCTACGGCCTTAGTCATCAGGTAGATCCACATGGTCTTGGTGGTGTCTAATTGAAAAACTACACAGCATTAGTTAGATGATGTTCAGGGCCTCTGTGCTGCAATAAGTGGATGAAGGAGAGTTGACTGCTCTATACTGGTTACCTCGGGGTTGTAGTATTTTAGCGTAACTTGATACCCAACACAGGACAACATTTTGTGCAGTATGTATTAGTTTATGCAGTACCTAACCCTCTTTTGTTTTTGTGTTTTCTCTTTGGAACGCCGTCCCCCGAAACTCAGTCCTTGGACTACCTGAGCCCTGTCACTGACCTAATGGCCATCGACTGCTGTCTTCCTGCTGTCCTTATCCCCTCATCCTCGCCTCTCCACTTCCTGGAGCTACAGATGTCACTGCTTGGACACCAAATTGTTTAAAGAACTTTGGATTTTAATTTACTCATCAATTAAGTCGCCAGCCAGCGGAGGATGGGCTTCCCCACAATAGCCAGGTTCCTCCTGAGATTTCTTCTCACTGAATTTTTTGCTCACCACAGTTCGAGGCTTTTTTTCTCGCAACAGGGAGTTTTTTTTGCCTGCTGTTTGGGGATTAGGGATTGTCTGGGCTCTGCCCTTTTCTCTCTGTAAAACGTCTTTGTGACAGCCTGCCTGTGAAAAGCGCTATACAAATAAAATTGAATTGAATTGAATTGAACATCAGTTATCGTGCTTTCTTTTTCAGAGATATTTGTAGGCTGTGCTCACGTTAAACCTGCAAGTTGCAATATTACTGCTCGCAATGCAGTGGAGATGCACCTCTTCATTCAGTTTCAATTTAAGTAGCCTGACTAATTAGCGGTTCAAATTACCATGTGCAACACCCTCTTTCTTTTTCTACTGTTATGGCCCCAATTGGTTATTACATTCATAACACAACAGCAACAGCAAGGGACGACAAACACAGTTTCAACAACTAAAACACTTTTAATTTTTAACAAAGACAAAGACTAATAACAACCTACAACTAAAGACCAAGATTGATAAATAAGAAAAAAACAGAAATAATTACAGTCCCTTCTTGGTGGGGTGGCTTGGTGATGTCCTGGATGAAGAAAATGCTCAAACACAGGCAAAGAAATCCACAAAAGAAACTACACAGGTCTTGAACAGAAATGACAGGTCTGGTCACACGTATCCTTCTTCTTGCAATTTCTCCTACTCCATTACTGTCTCAATTCTTTTCCTTATATACTCTTTTGCAGACCCCACCCACATTTAGACCTCTTTTTTTTAATTTTCGGGGACTTGCCCCAGACATGTCTGGAAACATGTCCAAACATGACTCCAGTCTGAGCTTAACAAAAAAAAGGTAAATACTGCCATCTAGTGGCCTATATTCACATTACACCTCCATTCCAAAAGGGAAAAATTTTGACTCACAAAGGCAAAATTTTTCTTTTTAATACAAAATGGTTAAGTGAACACTTGTCTATATATACATATCATACAATATTCAAACACATGATATATATATACACATTCAAACACGGGATAAGCAATCAGCAATTACATTGTCTGTACCCTTCACATGCTTAATTTCCAAGTCAAACTCCTGTAAAATCAAACTCCAATTCAACAATCTCCGATTCTTGTTTTTCATCTTACTCAAAAACATTAACGGATTGTGGTCAGTGTACACAATCATTGGCTTTTGTCCTGTACAAACATAAACCTCAAAGTGTTGTAAAGAAAGGACGAGAGCCAACAGTTCCTTCTCTATTGTGGAATAGTTTGTTTGGTGGCGATTGAACTTCCTGGAGAAGTATGCCACGGGATGCTCAATGTCATCAGAGTCACTTCTCTGTAGGAGCACAGATCCACAAGCTTGGTCGCTAGCATCGACCGCGATGGAGAACGGTTTGTTGAAGTCAGGAGATTTGAGCACGGGGAAGTGACACAGCAGAGACTTCAGGCCATCGAAGGCTCTCTGGCATGCATCATCCCAGGTGAACTTTACGCCTTTCTTCAGTTGGTTAGTTAGACTGAGAGCAATCTCAGCAAAGTTCTTGCAGAACTTGCGGTAGTACCCGATCATTCCAAGGAAGCGGCGCAAAGCTTTTTTGTTGTCAGGAACTGGAAAGTCCATGATGGCTTGGACTTTAGCATTTATGGGTGCCACCTTACCCTGGCCTATGACGTAGCCAAGATAGGTGACAGTAGCACAACCAAAGTCACTCTTGCTCAGGTTAACAGTCAGGTTAGCCTGGGTCAGGCGCTGGAACAACGTCTCTACATCTTTTAGATGTTCTTCCCAGGAGTCACTCCATGTGATCAGGTCATCGATGTATGCACCCGTGTGTGGCAATCCGGTGATTGTAGACTGTATCATCCTTTGGAACGTGGCTGGGGCATTTTTCATGCCAAAGGGTAGGACCTCATACTGGTACAATCCAGATGGTGTGGCAAAAGCAGAGATGCTCTTGGCCCTCTCAGTTAAAGGCACACACCAATAACCCTTCAATAAATCAATCTTGGTCAGAAACTTTGCTTGCCCTACACTATCAATACAATCATCAATCCTAGGTATTGGAAACACATCAGTTCTAGTTACAGCATTGACTTTGCGATAATCTGTACAGAATCTAGTACTTCCATCAGGTTTTGGAACTAGCACACAGGGTGAACTCCAATCTGAGTTGGAGGGTCTGATAATATCATGTTTTAACATGTACTCAACCTCTTTCTCAGCAATCTTTCTCTTTTCAGGATTCATCCGGTATGGATGCTGTTTTATTGGTTTGGCATCACCAACATCTACATCATGAGAGGCTATAGTAACTCTCTTTGGAACATCAGGAAACAATTCCTCATATTTCTTGATCAACCTTTCAAACTGATCTCTCTGTGAGGGTTCTAAGTGCTGGAGTTTTACATCAAGATTTTGCAACACTTCAGTGTTTGACAATTTACATGAAAGAACTTCAGCTTTAATTCTTGGTTCATCATCTTGAAACTCCCCCTCATCTTCACACGTTTCGACCATTGGAGAATCTGAAGTGACAGCTGCAACCCTAGCATTTCTGTTATGATAAGGCTTTAGCATGTTAATATGACACAATTGTTTTGGTTTTCTCCTATCTGGAGTCTTCACAATGTAATTGAGATCATTGAGTTTTGTCAGAATTTCATAAGGACCATGAAATCTAGCCTGCAATGGATTGGACTGCAAGGGAAACAACACAAGGACCTTTTCTCCTGGTTTAAACTCACGGCTTCTAGCCTTATGATCATACCAAGTTTTCATTTTTCCCTGACTTGATTTCAAGTTCTCTTTGGCAAGGTCACAAGCTGCACGCAATCTTTCCTTGAACTTGCTAACATAGTCTAACAGACTGATTTGCGGCTCTTCCTCTTGCCATTGTTCACTCAATAATAGCAAAGGTCCTCTCACTTCATGACCAAACACTAGCTCAAATGGACTGAATCCAGTAGACTCCTGCACTGCTTCTCTAGCTGCAAACAACAGCAAATGAACCCCTTCATCCCAGTCTTTCTCATGGTCATAACAATAAGTCCTCATCATTGTCTTGAGAGTGGAATGAAACCGCTCTAAGGCACCCTGACTTTCTGGATGATAGGCACTAGAAAGAATCTGTTTTGCACCTAGTTCATACACAACCTGCTGAAACAATCCTGAAGTGAAATTGCTACCTTGGTCTGACTGAATTTCCCTGGGAAGACCAAACAACGTGAAGAACTTTATCAAAGCCTTCGAGATTGCAGTTGCCTTGATGTTACGTAGAGGTATGGCTTCGGGGAATCTGGTAGATGCACACATGATTGTCAGCAAGTACTGATTTCCAGATCTAGTCTTGGGTAATGGACCAACGCAATCAACAATGACCCTAGAGAATGGCTCCCCAAATGCTGGGATAGGCTGCAATGGAGCTACAGGTGGGTCTAACTGGTGTTTTCCAACTACCTGACAAGTGTGACAGGTTTTGCAAAAGTTGGAAACGTCTTTCCGAAGCCCAGGCCAAAAGAAGTGTTTCATGATCTTATCAACAGTCTTGTTAACACCAAGATGACCTCCTAAAGGTAAACTATGAGCCATTGTTAAGATCTCATTCCTATAGACCTTCGGAACAACAATTTGCCTGACCACTGCCCAATCTGCATTGGCAGGGATATCAGGAGGGCGCCACTTCCGCATCAACACACCATCCTTGAGATAATACCCAACTGGAACTGCATCTATTTCTTTATCAGGAAGGGCTCTCCTCTTTAGTGCACAAATTTCAGGATCATTAGTTTGCTCCTCAATCAACCGCTTTCTGGACAGAGACAAGTCTCCAGACACATCAGAATCACCAGACCCATCCGGCTGGCTGAATAGAGAACTGATAAAAGTATCTGATAAGTCCTCAAACGGAGAAACCATAGTAGGCCAATCAGAGTCATGAGGCGAACCACCTGAGTCCTGACTATTCAATGTACTGGACGGCACCACATCATCTTCTTCTTTAGCCTTCTTGGCCATAGCACGAGTCACTGCGCAAGAAGGATACAGAGATGGGTCCTCATCCCCATCTTCAGTGCTCGGCTGTGAAGTAAGATGAACAGGGGGAACTACTTTGCCCCCAGCCAGGTCATTGCCTAGCAACAGAGAAACACCCTTTATAGGTAGACTTGACATAAGTCCCACCTTTACCTGTCCTGTAACTAAATCTGACTTCAAGAATATAGAGCGCAGGGGTACAGATACAGTCCTCCCTTCAATACCTTGTACAAGTATGAAATCCCCTGAAGCGGTCTCATCACGTAACTCCAAGGAGTCCATCAACAAAAGTGACTGAGAAGCTCCGGTATCCCTTAGGATATATATGGGGACAGGAGTAGTATGCTCATTCAGAGCTACAAATCCCTCTGACACAAATGGAAGAAATTCCTCCCTCACAAAGTCAGCTGTATTAGGCTTTTTAGCCCCACAAGAAGCAGGCAATTTAGCAGATTGGTTATCCACTACAGGGGTTTCTAACCTTGTTTTCACAAAGGCATTTGGTTTGGTATCCTTTTCTTTTTCTTTCTTAGCTTTAAGGAACCAACAGTTAGTTGTAACATGACCAGATTTCTTGCAATAACTGCAAACTAGACCACTTCTGTCACTGTCAGCTTTCACACTTTGATCAGACCTGTTACTGGATTTCTGAGCACCATCACCAGATTTGTCTTTGTCTTTGGGTGAGGAATCTTGGGTATCACCGTAACCCTTTTTCTGAAATTGGGACCATTTATTGTTACTGCTAGACTGAAATTTCGACTTCTGAGTGAGAACATATTCATCTGCAAATTTGGCAGCTGATTGCAAGTTCAGTGCTTGCTTCTCATTAAGGTAGGTCTTAACATCATCCTTAACACAGTTCTTGAATTCTTCAACTAACACCATCTGTTTTAGTGAGTTGAAATCATCCTTGACCTCCATAGAAGTACACCAGCGCTCAAAGCAAACCTGCTTCTCATTAGCAAATTCAACATAAGTCTGATTTTCAGATTTCTTCAGACCTCTGAATTTCTGTCGGTAAGCCTCTGGAACCAACTCATAAGCTCTCAAAATAACCTTTTTGATAACCTCATAATCAGAGGAATCATCTGCAGACAAAGCCGAATAGGCTTGTTGAGCTTTACCCTTGAGGACAGTTTGCAACATCAGAGGCCAGTGTTCCTTTGGCCACTGGCAACTCTTTGCTACCTTTTCAAAACACTGGAAATAGTTGTCAACATCCTTTTCTGAAAATGGAGGCACCAGTTTTACCTCCTGACTGGCACAAAATTTATTTTCAGTTTGAATTTTTATTTTTAGTTGCTCCATTTGGAGTCTTTCTTCTCTATCGAATTTCTCTAATTCAAAATCTCTCTGTCTTGCAAATTTTTCTAACTCAAATTCTCTTTGTTTTTCTTCTCTTGCTAATTTTTCTAACTCAAACTGCCTTTGTTTTTCTTTTTCTTCCCTCTCAAATTCTCTTTGTTTTTCTCTTTCCTCCCTTTCAATCTCTAGCATTTTTAATTTAAGTTCCATTTCTATATTTGGATTTTCCACTGGAAACTGTTCCAGATCTCCTGGTGCAAACACATTTTCATCAATGTAATATTCAACTATCTCTCTAGCCAGTCTTGCTTTTCGCATGGCTGGTTTTACCTCTGTCAGCTCTAAATGTCTGCAAATTTCTAGCAGTTCTGTCTTTTTAAAAGACTTCAAAACCCCTACGGTTGGTGATGCCAAGAAATCATCCATTGCTGTTGTCAATATATATCTAGGAAAATTCACAAAAACAATTTCACAATTTGGAATGTTAGATTTTCAATAAATTACTCACACAATGGTCTATCCCGGACCTTGAGCCCCCAATTTGTTATGGCCCCAATTGGTTATTACATTCATAACACAACAGCAACAGCAAGGGACGACAAACACAGTTTCAACAACTAAAACACTTTTAATTTTTAACAAAGACAAAGACTAATAACAACCTACAACTAAAGACCAAGATTGATAAATAAGAAAAAAACAGAAATAATTACAGTCCCTTCTTGGTGGGGTGGCTTGGTGATGTCCTGGATGAAGAAAATGCTCAAACACAGGCAAAGAAATCCACAAAAGAAACTACACAGGTCTTGAACAGAAATGACAGGTCTGGTCACACGTATCCTTCTTCTTGCAATTTCTCCTACTCCATTACTGTCTCAATTCTTTTCCTTATATACTCTTTTGCAGACCCCACCCACATTTAGACCTCTTTTTTTTAATTTTCGGGGACTTGCCCCAGACATGTCTGGAAACATGTCCAAACATGACTCCAGTCTGAGCTTAACAAAAAAAAAGGTAAATACTGCCATCTAGTGGCCTATATTCACATTACACTACATTATATCCTTCAGTTAAGATAAGTGATAAAGACATTAGTTGCTCACTTCAATATAATCTTGGAACATAATGTTAAAGAAAAAAACCAGGAGTTTGGTAGAATTTCACAAGTCTCAGATTATAGAAGTAGATGGAATGAATTTGCAAGCAACATTTCACTAACCCAACTCCACTACGAACAGGGCTACCACTTGAGAATGGTAAATCAGCTTACTTAGTATTCTCACTGCGCATAAACCTGTTAAATGTGCTTTATAGGTGAACATTAATATTCAGTTGTTCTATGTTAGCGAAACTAAATATATCAAAATAAGAGCAATATGAATAGAATGATAATTCTGCCAAGGCTAATTATGCAAGCACAGCATTTCTACCATGCAGGGTAATGTTGGAAGTTAAATAGGCTACATAAATAAAATATAAATACATATTTTTTTGTTTTATTCTTTTTACTTACACATTCAATATTTTATATTTAAAAAGTGTGGCATATGTCATTTCGCTGCGTAGCAGCAGCTGGGCTATTCAATCATGTTCAGAAAGGGCCGGTGTGGGCGGAGGGTTTAATTCCAACCAAGGACTTACACACCTGATTCTATTAATCTAGCTCATTAGCAAAGACTCTCATTAACTGTTGTCAGGTGTGTAAGAGCTTGGTTGGAATGAAAGGCTGAACCCACGCCAGCCCTTTCTGGACATGGTTGAATAGCTCTGGTATAAAGCCTGTCTAGTGCAAATCAATATGATAATGATGAATGCCGCTATGGCCGATTAATTTGTCCACGATTTAATGTCACGACCTAAGTCTATTGCAATGCAAAATCAACATAGTAGTATAAAAAGTAAAGATTGCGTAATTGCGTAATTGAGTTCTATGTGAATCGGTGAACAATAATTTGGATGGATGTGGGGACCTCTGCAGTAGATTGTAAACTCTTCGCAAACAAATATCAAGCCAAAGGGGGCACAACAGTGCCATACGACATTTACAGTCTAGATCAGGTCTGAGGGGCTTACATTATTGAACTTAGCCCCTCAGAGCTAAGTGTAGGTGTGGTTTTCATTTTGCTGCTTGCAATAATCATTTGGTTTCCTTGTGATTTTGACTTCATGATTACTTGTTATATATGGCCATCAAAGTTGAATTTGCATGCCAGTTACTTTTGTGGACGTGAAATAATTTCATTGACATCACGATGATTGGGTCCCACGGCATAAGTCAGTTAATTGTAACAGTTTTCTTGCAACAAATTTGCATTTTTCAAAACAACCAGAGAGCACACATGATCCTAATCTCCTCTCAACATGGATAACTGCACAAGAACGTGTGTAAAATATCATAACTGCTTGACTGAATGCTACACATTTGATTTTGGATTTTCATTTGTGCTGAAAATAACAATGTCGAGGACTTACCTTGACAGTATCTTACTGATATAGCCTTTCAACTATACGTGGCGCTGAAGGAGTCAATGCTTTCAGTTTGTAGGAGAAAACTAATGGAGCTTAATTTAGGTATATCATCGGGGGAAAGAATTTCGTATCCAACCTTCACTTATTCCAGCTTTTTATTTGCCAGAATGATTTTACAAGGGTGGCGCCAATATGGAATTCCCAATTCGAGAACTATGTACAAGCCTTGCTCGTATGTGACATCCTGTTGACTGCATATGAGAGAGATAGACAGTTCATGGCTCTCCTCTGAAGCACGCTCCTGTCAGCCCCTGCATCTTTGCGCTCATTGGTCGAAATATTCGAAAAGGTCGAAAAGTTTTGGACGACGGCGGAGGATACTCAAACATGAGCAAGCTTAGAATCTCAGTGACGAGCGCCTGGCTGGTTAACAGGAGGCGCTTGAGCAAAGAATAAGGCAACTATTTTTAATAATCCTTCCCGACAGTCCCTTCCCAATTTGCATACCCGTAGCACTATAGCCAATCGTGTGCTGCCCTAAAAAAGCTGCGGACCACTGCCGGTTGGTTGATTTTCAGAATTATGACCTCCTGGCACTGTATGTACCAT
Source organism: Gymnothorax reevesii (assembly GCA_029721435.1). Classification (NCBI taxonomy): domain Eukaryota; kingdom Metazoa; phylum Chordata; class Actinopteri; order Anguilliformes; family Muraenidae; genus Gymnothorax; species Gymnothorax reevesii. Next base: position 65,362,524 of record CM056574.1, on the reverse strand, counting down.
CAGCTTTTGTTAATAATGTGCAGGCAAACTGTATGTAACACAAGCCAATGTAAATAATAAATGCAGGTTGACAAATAATAAACATTATTTATATAATAATGAGCAGACATTTGAAGCATCAGGCAGTCTCATATGTAATATACATATATAACTCATATGTAATACCAGGGACTGTATTCAAAAAGGGCAGATATCATTGTTGGCTTCGAAAGTATATTGTCTGCTAGCTCTGATAAAGGGCAATTCATGAAGGGACATTTGGTCTCATCAGCCCTTCTTACTGTCTGATAAGATAAACACTGTCTGATTATCCGATGAGAAAACTCTCATGAAGCGACAACAATCAAGATTTAAAAAGCCTGTGGCGCTAATTAATCGCAGACGTAACTTGACATGAAACCGCATTTTCCCCATTTCTATGGTTCTGTTTGCCATTCCAAAGGATAAGCATTAACTTCTGTGAGATTTTCTTCTACACACTTTATTGTTTGTTTGTGCGAACAACAAAAGGCATTTGAGTTGCATTTCCTCTGATTGCAACTTGACTTCGCATGTTACCAGTCTGGTACCCATGCCCTTCTCATCTCTTCTTGGGAAGAGAAACTTTTACTTTTTTATATGGCATGTTTCACGTGTCTTCTGTGGCAGTTTTATTCACCTCCGCCAAGGAGATGAGTATGTTTTTGCCCGCGTTTTCTGTTTGTCTCTTAGCAGGATATTTCAAAAATGACCGCATAGATTTTAATCAAACTTTACAGGATCTTAGAGTTGCACAAGAGGAACTAATGATTAAATGTTGGTGTATCGAGGCCAAAGTTCAAATCCAGCTATGCTGGCAGAGATTTGAAGTCTTTCCAACGGGCCAGATCTCGAATCAGTGTGTCTTTGGGTTTTGCTGCCACCTGGCGGTGGAATACAACAACATCCAACATCAGCCAATGAAAATAACTCATTCACAGAGTTGCCTTGGCGTGGTGGAGGTGCTGCGCTCACTGAGCGCTCTTGTTTATTTATTAATTTTTGATTTGGCATATCCAATCCAAGCCGAATCTGGAATGCCCCATTGGTGGACTATATTCACAAGCTTGCTTGTATGCGACCACATGTTGCCATCGAGACAGCTCCCCTCAAAAGCATGCTCCTGTCTGCCACTGCTTCTATTTACACTTATAGCTCAAGACTTTGCAAGTTCAAAATGAAGGCGGAGGATACCCCAACATGAACAAGCTTAGAATTTTACTGATGAGCGCCTGGCTGGCCAACCGGAGGCGCTTGAGCAACGAAAAATGGTGCAATTCAACAATCCCAATCTGACAGTCCCTCCCAATTTATTTCCCTAGAGCTCAAAGCCAGTTGTGTGCTACTCTGAAAAGGCTACCAACTGCTGCCGGCTGGTACAAATGGGGCTTTAACCGGGTCGTGGTGGTCACTACTGCTCTGCAATGCGGCGCCTTAACCAAGCGAGCAAACTCGGTCATGTTCTTTACATAAACAGGGCATTGGCTGTTGGTTCTGCTGACTGAAGTTTGTCTCACGTTCAGAAAATTACTGTACTTTGGCTGTGGGGGTATTAGGGATTATCGCCCAGAGGAGTAACAGTCTTTCCATGAATAGGTGCCCAGTAAGTGTTAATTATGGACAGACATATGATTTAACACCTGGTAGTGTTAATATACACACATATATAACAAAATCCAATGTAAATAGTCAACAGATGTACAGCATGCACCCAGTTAATAATACACAATCAAATGTAACACCAGCCAGTGTTATAATCTACACAACTTTGTAACATCAACTAGCACTAAAATGTACTGGTATATTTAACACCAGCCAGCGATAACGATACACAGGCATATGTAATACCAGCCACTGATAATAATGTGCAGACTTGTTACACCAGCCAGTGATAGAAAAGCGCAGAAATATGGAATATCAGCCACGGATAATGTGCAGACATATGTTACTTACACCAGCCAGTGATAATGATGCACAGATGTATGTGACATTATAGCAAAGGGATGATAATGCAAAGACATGTGACACAAGCCGTAACGGCAGACAAAATATAACATAACACAATGTAACCTTAGCCTGCATTAAAATGTACTAACATATGTAACGCCTGCCATTGTTAATGAGGCGGGGACGTATGTAACGCTAACCGACCATATCACTGCAGAGAATCCCTGGCCACCACAGAGGAAGAAAAAGTTATAAAATGATCATTGTCCTTCAGCTGTACTAAATAGTTTTGAATAATGGAGAAACATTGGCACAGTTTCGTATGGGCCAATCTTCCTTGGAGTGGTTCGCATTGCAGTGTTTGAAGGTTGATGTCACAGAGAGATCATAAAGATGGGTTCAATATAAAACCAGCTGTGTCTAAATCCCATGTTCCCCCTAATTCACCAGCGCCGCTGAACTCAAAGAAGACCTCTAAAGTTGTTTATAACTTGCTTTCCAGTCATAGCACAAACAACAGGAAGATTTTCATGGAGTAAAGCTTACCCCACCATTCCCTCACATAATTCTCATGAGTCATGCAAGTTTTACATTCGATTTTTGTCTTTTTGACATGTGACAACTCCGACATCACTGAGAAGACTGTCCACATAACCTCTTTGTGCACCACTAGATTTTGAAATGCTGTGGAATGCAGTTGTACTTGGTGCAGATGGAGGCTTGCCAGTGATTGGCTCATGCTGCGTCCCAGCCTCCTCTTATTGCAGCTCCATTAAAGCCCAGCAGCAAGAAAGAATGTAAGTATTAAAATATATAAGGGAAATTAACTATCAAGAGCATCTTTTAGTATTTAAACAGTGACTTGTAAATAAACAATGTATATGAGGTACAAACTGATTGTTTTGACTGAATTGTGTCCAAATTTTTATCAGTTATTAACTATTTAACTAACAGTCCTTTCAGGGCTTATGTTTTTCATTTTTGAGGACCAAAAATAAATGGACAACTAACTTCCCAACTGTTTCTTAGACAGCTGTGTCGACTGCTCATACATAAGTAAATAAAGCTGGGGTTTATTCATGGTGTGTCATTTTTACTAGTAATCTCCTGCAGTTATCGCTCAGTATGGCGACCAAAGCATAAATGTCAGGAAAATAGGACATCATGGGCCTGAAAAATCAGAATAAATCAATTAAAGATATAGCCAAAACATGGGGTGTGTCAACATCAAATCTTTGAAAAAATTATAGAGTTCGGGGAAAAAAGGCTCAGGGATAGGTGAGTGTTTTAGCTTAAACCGATAGGATTAACAAAGGGAAATTTGCAGAAAGACAGTGAAACATAGTTCCATCCCGGTGAAACGTAGTAGTGCTATTATATTTCTAATGTAAGAGCCAATCACTGAATATGACAATGTAATTTGAGATTATATCAATTTAAAAATGTTTACAACAGCAGAACACAGTTTGCGTTTGGCATCTAGACCCTGCCCTCACCACTATCTGCAGATAAGTTTACAAGAGATACTGGGCAGTGATGATGAAATATCCTCCCCCACTACAGTTTTTCTGAATGGCAAAAAAAACTAAACCCCATTTTCTACGTAAAACTGTCAACTGCCAAATCAACTTTATCAAATCAATCACACAGTTGGCAAACTTAAAACACTTTTCATCTGGTTAGTCACAATTTCCCAATCTGAATCACCCATTTTTCAATTCTCAAGACACATTCTCATTCACAAAACACATTTAGCAGTGTGGAGCACTTGACCCTGAATGACACACACAGGACCCAAAGGATATACGCAACTAACACGCTGTTGTTAACACTGACACACCACCACTCAGAATTGAGCACACATGTCCGATCAGTGATGTGTGGAACCCATTCAGTAAACAGGATATAAGTCAGGTCATATACAAGTGAAGAGTCGGATTGTGATATTACAGTTTTTCACAATCGCTAAAACACATTTTTTGATTCAATTTACCTTTTTCTCAAAACTGTGAACACAAAACCCATTTTTCAAACTACATACTCAAAACCCTAGATTCTTTTCCCAAAACTGAACATTCACCTCAAAACACTTTTAACTGTGCTCAAAACCAACTAATGGTCTCAGAAACATTCTCAAAGCAGTCAGAATGAAAATCTTGCTGAGCAGTGATTACGCAATACATCGGACAATGAAAGACAGTGTTCAGGGCAGGGCAAATAGCTCTATTAGATTTATCGCAATAAAAATAGGGAATTTAAAAAATTTTTAAAAAAGCTCACTGGGCTTCATCACGCCTTTGGCCTGGGTCAGGCCACAGGACTTCATCCACATCACAAGCAATGTTCTCCCTTCTGAGGCAACGGGGGAAGAAGGCTCGAGTGTCGTATCCAGCCTTGACACGATTCTTCATGTATGTCGCCACAAGCCAACTTCATGGTCTGCTGGAGATCAACCCAGATATTGGGTTGCCCATTATAAACCTTCCATCTCCAACTTTAGAAAAACTCCTCTATGGGGTTTAGGAATGGGGAGTATGATGGGAGGTACAAATTGATGAATTACTCATTGATATTAAACCATTCCCAAATGTCAGCACCACAATGGAAGCTGACATTGTCCCAAATAATGACATAAGTATATTGGTCATTCAGCTCATTCTGCCAAGTTACCAAAACATCCCGAAGACCTTCAAGAAAAGTAAGAGGGTGCTGAGTGTTATATGACCCCAGGGTGACATTTTGATGGAGAATCCCACGGTTGCTTATAGCAGCACAAATGGTCACATTGCCACCACCCTGGCCAGGGACGTCAGCAATGGCTCACTGACCAATTAGGTTCTCTCCCCTCCGTCTCCTTTTCGCTAGATCAAAAACCACTTCATCCACAAACATATATTCATGGGGTCCTTCACCGGCATCCAATTCGAATATTCTCTATGAAGAAATAGATAGATCGTTTTGTAAGTGAACAGCAAGAAAGGCCGATACTGTACAGAATAGGATTTGTACTGCAAAGCCACTGAGTCTGATAGTAGTATGTATGCAGTAACATTTTACTGTGTCTGAATGTACACTTACTTGGACATACTCATATCTGAGCTACTCTATGTCCAAGGGTATCTAAGGGTACTCTATGCACTTGCTTCATGTGCACCCTGTTGCATTTGAGGACATGGTCAATGGTGGAAAGGCTGACTGTTGATTCCTTCAAAATTTACATTGTCTACAATCACTTATTGTTGTATTTCTCAGAGTCTAATGGTGTTGTTTTGAAGGACCATATCAAATATCAGGGCCTCCGGCTGCTGGGAGAACATAGAGAGAACATCTGCTGTAACTGGACTTTGTACTGTATACAGTAATGAACATTTACACTATACCTGTTCTCTTGTCTGAATCTCCGGATTATTGAAGCCACAGAAAAACGGCTGATGTTAGGATGGACTCGAAGTCCTGCTTCTCTTATCGACATCCAACGAACCAGAGCATGGTCAATGATTATTGCCCGAATTTATTCATTTACTATATCTCTTTGTCGTCGTCGTCGTCGTCCTCCTCCTCTTCCCCTGCGCCTCTGGTTTCTGTCCATTGTTGAAATGAAACTCCAACCAGCCTGTTTCAACTCGGAACTGGCTTATATTGGTTGTCACATCATTAGACACATGTGTTACCAATTTTGAGTCGTAGTGTCTAATTGCTGACAATTGTGCTTTAGTTGTGTCCATCTTCCGGCTTGTTTGGTTGACAATAAGACCTGCATCAAAATGCACAATGTGCTTTATTGTATGAGAATGTGTTTAGAGTTTGGCAAAAAGAGTGAATGAGTTTTGCAAAATACGCCTACCTGGGTGAAAGTAGTCTATGGTTTTGCCAAGAGATTAATTCAACAAATGTGTTCAGGCAGTTGAGAATTTGATTCAGAGAATACGGTTTAGTGTTTTAGCAGTTGAGCAAAACTGTAGCAATAGAGTGCAGTAACAGAAGAGGAAAAGGAGTGCATGTCAGAGGTGGTGGAGGAAGAAGAGGAAGACAAGGATGTCCAAGAAGAAGTAAGTAAATTAGAACATTAATCACTGATGATGTTCTGGTCATGTGACTATGAGGGAAGCAGGAAAATGTGTGCAACTAAATTTACAGGGTTTTTTTTTTACGGCTTATACACAAAATCTTTACAATTCTCAAGATTACTGAAACCTGTCAGTCAAAGAGCAAAATCAGACACAAAGTCTACAAAACTATAAGCTAATTTTGCTGTACAAAGGCAAAAGACTTTAACTCGCCAGAGTGCGAAACTGAGAAATATGACTTAAGTTACTATTTTGTCCATACAAAAGTATTGTAGGTAGGATACTCAAAATCTGGCAAGTAGTTGTAAGAATGAAGAAAAGAGTGAAATCTTGCGCTCAAGTCTGACCTTTCACCCTTATTTGTCAGTTACTGTACTCTGCCTTTGAATCATGTTCTAAAATTAAGGAGTCGCGTTGTGCAAAGGCAATAGGCGGTAACTTGCATAAATTCACTATTTGATTGCTGTTTTCTGTATAAAAGCCCATTATTAGAGCACTTACCTAAGATCTAACCATCATGAAAGTTGTTTTGAATGATTATGAATGAATTAGATACATTTCATTGTTGCCATTCAGAGCTGTGGTCACATAATATCTTCATAATAGAGAATAGCTCCAGTTTGGTGTCCGGCACCAGAACCAGATACCAGCAGATAAGTTTCTTTGCATTATACAGTATGAATAATAACAGGACATTATTTTTAATCATTAGAATAACAATTCAATTGTTGAATACAAAACTTAATAAGTTAATTTAACTTAATAATTTTAATATGTATTAAAATTGATGGATGTATTTACAGTTTTTCTCCATTGCTTTATAGCCTTTGTCAACTCTGATATGACTTTTTCAAAACAGTTAGCTATTAGTCCAACACTCAGACACTCTAGCCAAAACTGCAAAAGGCTCTTTTCAAGACATTTAAAACATGCAACAAAAAACAAATCTTTTCTTTAAACAACACAACTTATGGCCAAATGAATACATTTTCCCAATTCTAAACTCAATACAGAAAACAAATGAAACTACACTACAAGGAATGCTATACTACTGTAGAATACTGTAACAAAAACCTTCAAATACATAGGTAGTTAATATTCAGTCCATTCTGCCCTGACAAATAGGCCACAGATTTTCATCCACATCACACTGAATATTTTCTCTTGCAATGCACCAGGGGAAAAACCTCTTTGTATGCCTTATCCACCCTCGACAGTCTTCAGCACTGATGTCCTGGGCTGCAGTTCTCATCGCGTCTAACAAAGGCACCCGGTTATAAGGCTGATGATCATACACTCTCCACCTCCGAGCACTGAAGAATTCCTCATTTGGATTGAGAAAGGATGAATAGGGTGGCAGGAACTGTATCTCACGATGTGCTGTGAACCATTCAGTGATTAGACGCGAGTGGTGGAATGCCACATTTTCCCATATGATGACATATATGCCGGCCTCTGCTGCTCTTCTTGACTGGGCAGGATTAGCCTCCCATGCAATTCATTCATAAATCTGGTAAGGCGCTCTATGTTGTATGGGCTAACAAAAGACAGATTGCAGAGGACACCTTGGCTGGAGATTGCAGCACACATTGACATGTTTGCACATCTCTGGCCTGGCATTTTAATGGTCGTCCTTTCACCAATCACATTCCTCGCACACCTCCTGACTTTTTTGGAGATTGAAGCCTGCCTCATCAATAAAGATGAACTTGTGTCCACTCTCAGCTTCAAGCTCCACGCTTCTCTAACTACATACAGAGAAAAAAATTTGAGCAAACAAAAAATACTCAAATTGACTGTAATGGCTTCAAAAGACAGTAAAGTACAGTACTGTAAAAAATCCTTACTTGAACATACTGATACCTAGCCTCCTTCATATCATCAGCATCCCTTTCAAAAGATACAGTGTAGATGTAATGGCCAGTAGAATCTGGAGGCCAAGTGCAACGACCAGAGAGAGAAAGAGAGCAGCTTGGACAGAGTACAAACACAGAGAATAATATAGACCAAACGAAAGTACTCCCGCTTCCAAAGGACGAATAATAGTCCAAACACCGGAAGCAAAGCAAGATAGAAAAAGGGAGAAGAAACCCCAATAATTAGAAGATAGAAAGTCACACAAAACCTGACTACAGATATCTTCGGCAATAGTGCGAAGCTTAAAACAGACACTCTAGCGAAGGAGGCGTGCCGGACTTCCTGCTTATATAGATTCTGGGAAAGCACCACCCCAGCTCAGCCAGCTGGGTAAAGAATTCGATAGCACAGGAATTCAATATCGTCCCAGGACGAGAGCCGTAAAGAAAAGTCCAAACAACACGCACACCTCACAAACCATGACAGGACTCCCCCCAAAGAAACAGCCCCAGAAGTTACCAGAGAGCCACACATATGGAATTCCGAGATACGGGTGGGAACCAGGATATCGTGTGAAGGAACCCAGCACCGTTCTTCAGGATCATAACCCTCCCAGTCAACTAAAAACTGACCTATGACCCACAAGCCTCATGGCCAAAATTTTTTGCACAGTTTAAACCGGCCCCCCCTCAATCATCTGCAGCAGCAGCTGGGGTTTGTCGAACAGAGACAGGACTCAAGTGCTAACCGGTTTGAGCCTGGAGACATAAAAAGAGGGATGGATCCGTAAGAATCTAGGGAGCTTCAACCGGACTGTGACAGGATTGATCCTTCGCACAATCTTAAGAGGACCAATAAAGCGGGGAGCCAATTTCCATTACTCCACTGTCAAAGGCAGGTCCCGCATGGAAACCCAGACCCTTTGGCCAACCCGATAAGATGGGGCTGCGGCGGGCTTTTGTTTCCATCCTGAGCGCAACGAGGAGGAATGGACCCTGGCCTAAGCTGACCGACAACGCCGAACAAAGTGATTAACCGAAGGAACCTCTGAATCCCAGTCAATCTCAGGAAACAGTGGAGGCTGATAACCCAACTGAGCCTCAAACGAGGAAAGGCCTGTGGAGGAGTTAACCAGAGAATTGTGGGAATATTTGGCCCATGCTAAAAATCGACTCCACGAAGATGGGTTGTCAGCTGCTAAACATTGAAGAGTATTCTCCAAGGACTGGTTAGTTCACTCTGTCTGCCCGTTAGTCTCTGAGTGGAAACCAGAGGAAAGGCTCACGGTGGCCCTCAACTGGTTGCAAAAGGCACACCAGAAATTGGCCGAAAATTGAGAACCCCGGTCAAAAACCACATCTTGAGGGAGGCCATGCAGCCGGAAAACATGGTCCACAACAAGAAGGGCCGTCTCCCACGCCGAAGGCAGCTTGGGTAGCGCGATGAATTGGGCAGTCTTAGAAAAATGGTCAACCATGACCAGGATGACCATGTTGCCTTCCGAAACAGGCAGCCTAGTCACAAAATCAAGGGCGATATGGCTCCACGGGCGCTTAGGGATTGGCAACGGCCGCAGCAGACCAGAGGGGGGGAGTTGGGAAGTCTTGTTCCTAGCGCAGATACAGCACGCCGCGATAAACTCCCGGATGTCCTCAATCATGCTGGGCCACCAAAAACGTCGGGCCGAAATCTGCTTGCTCCGATAAACCCCCGTGTGACCCGCCGAGTGGGAAGAGTGCCCCCACTGGAGAACTTGGGACCGCACTGCTCAGGGAACAAACAACCAGCCAGGCGGCTCCCCACCAGGACTGGGATAATTTTTTAACGCCTCCCGCACTGCAGACTCAACGTCCCACTGAATGGGAGCCACAATCTAAGCTGCCGGGATAACCAACTCAGGAAGTAGGTTGCGACTGGAGCGATCGTGAATCTGCGACAAAGCACCGGGCTTGATGTTTTTAGACCCCGGGTTAACATAAAGCGGTTGAAAACAACGACCGCTGCGCCTGCTGAGAATTTCGTCGTTTAGTCTGTTGGATGTATTGGAGATTTTTATGATCGATCTAAATCACAAACTGATTTTTAGCCCCCTTTAACCAATTGCGCGACCAACGACAACTTGACAGCCAACAACTCCCAGTCATCAATGCTGTAATTACGTTCGGCTGCCGACAATGACCGGGAGAAGTAGGCGCATGGGTGCAACTTATTGTCCAAAAGGGGGCGCTGGGGCTAAATGGCACCTACCCCGACTTCCGACGCATCCACCTCCACAACCAACGGAAGGGAGGGGTCGGGCAAAATGAGAATGGGTTCTGAGTGAAATCGTTTCTTTAACTCCTGAAAAGCAGCCTCAGATGCTGGAGACCAAGCAAACGACGAGGAGGTATTCTTCTTTGGGACCACGATAATGGGGGCAGCTACCAGGCTAAAATTACGGATAAACCGTTGCACCTCCTTAACGTTTTGAGGGGCAGGCCAATCCTTGACCGCTGCCATTTTGTCGGGATCCATGAGGACCAACCGAGTGGTACCCGGGTGGAGATTGATCTTGCAATCAAACGTACAATGAGGAGGTGAAGTGGAGAGCCGTTGCTTGCTAAAAACCTCCGTGAGATCAGCATAATCGTCAGTAACATCAGGAGGCAGGTAAAAGTTCAGAGCAGCCCCCAAATTCTCACCCTGTACAAAACCTGCCCTCTCTTGTCAGATTCCGAGTCGGAGAAATCCTCCAAATAGTGATCCTCCTCTGGCTGCTGCCAGTCAAATTGAGGATCCCACTCCAACCTCTCCTCTGCCCCTTTCTGTAGATTAGGAGGGTTGTGTGAGACAAACTCCTCAGAATCACTCCAGGTGTACACCTCCCCCATAAGTTGATACCTGGGATGACACGCCAAACTCTCTACAGTGGGACCTACAATCAGTGCCCCAGTGTACCCGAGACACTAAAATGAAACTGGAACTAACCTGAGTGCCTTTTCCAAACACAAACAATCACAATGTCAGACTTAGTCACCAGTGTCTCATATCCACTCCTCACACATGTAAACACTTAATGCTTGACTGATCACTAACCAATCACTGCTTAACTATCGTTCAATGAATAAAATAATATAAACATAAATAAACAAAAAGTCAGGTTATGGATGTGAACATGGTAGGGAGAGAAGGAATTGTTGTGTGGCAGGCCGAAGGAGGGGAATTTAACCCCACACTCCAGGGTCAGAGTCAAACGCGCTGACCACATTGCCAACGAGCCAAGCTCATTGGTAAGGTAGCCAGGGTGCAGACTTATTAGGAGGCATTTCTGGGTAAGGTACCCCGGGAGCGTGTCCTCGCGCTCCTTGCCTTACGCTTGCAGCCATCCTACTTATTAGGAGGCATTTCTAGTGACAGGACCCTTCAACTGTCACAGTTGGAGAAGGACAAGGTGGATGGCGAAGATGGCAAAGAAAAAAAGTTTTAAAAAAAGTACTGTATCTGATAAGATTAGGGCTATGCTTATTGCATGTGCGATCAATCGGGGGTTGACTATGTGGGAGTTTGGACTAGAGTTGGGCCCATTTGAGTCGGTTTACTGTGGTATGTATAATTCCATCCATCAGAAACAGCTAAGCAACTATCTAATGGCTGCTTCACCATTACTGGAAACTATGCATTACGGTATTGTATTACATAACCATTTTTAGCTCTAAGCCATCCACTTTCTGGGTTATCATACTGTACTATAATACAGCCAACTGTAAAAAAAACATTTTTATAATAATGTTGCTCACTCTGTTTTTGAATCTTCCACTAAGTGAAACGTAAAAGAGATCATGGAGGTCATGGTTGTATGTTTAAAGTGGAACAAGAAATGACTTTTGTAAATATGATTTTGGCCAACCATGCCAATAGGCTTAAGGAGATAAGCAATCATATCCTAAATGATGCAACAGTGTTCAGTAACTTCGATAATGCAAACCTGTCAACATTTGCAACGTGTCCTCCAGCAAAACCAATTCAGAATCTTACAAACTAATGGAAGTTCAGTCAGGAAGAGACTCCTTTGCGTACTCTCACTAGTTTATTTTTATTTAGTCTGTTTTCACTCCTCTAACGCATGCTCTCAAATCCAGCTGCGACCCTGTGGAGCTGTAAATTGAGTGAGTCATAAGTTGATCTCATCCATCCAATACAACTGCTACACACCAGCATTATTAGCGTATCCTCTTTGTGCGGCATTTTTAAATATGACTCAATCTGCTGCGAATACACACAGGCTGCCATTGCGCATCCAAAGAAGGTTGGTTCGGAAATTTTTGTTTTAGTTGCAGCTGATTCTTGGGTTACAGTTTTTACCTCTCGGTCGACTTTGGCCGGAGGGGTATTTTCGTCACCTGCGTGTCTGTCTGTCGTCCGTCATCTGTCGTCCGTCTTTCACCGTTCGTCATCTGTCATCCATCCATGACTTTGTCCGGGCCAGTACTCAGTAACTTATGATCACAGCTTCACCAAATGTGGTATAGTAACTCACTATGACCCATAAATGTGCAACGTCAGATTTTTTGCTGAATTTCACCTTCGACCTTTGCGCTGTGACCTTGAGGCAGAGAATCTTGTACGGGTCAGTACTCAGCAACTACTGATTGCAGCTTCACCAAATTTGGTATGGATTCCACCTTTCACCTTAGCTCTGTGACCTTGATGCAGGAAATATTGTACGGGTCAGTACTCAGCATCTACTGACTGTAGCTTCACCAAATCTGGTATGGTAACTCACTGTGACACATAGATGTGCAACATCAAATTTTTTGTTGGATTTGACCTTTGACCTGAGCGCTGTGACTTTGAGGGAGGAAATCTTGTCCGGGCCGAGGGGTATTCAGCAACGGGTTATGTTTCTCAGTTGTTAAAACACTAAACCCCACTCTCCGAACCAAATTCTCAGCGGCCTAAACTCATTTTCCGACTAAAAAAACACTTTTGGCCAAACCTTAAACACTGTTCAGGTACTTTGACACAATTCGCAAAACTAATCCACTGTTTTTTTCTCACCCTTAAACACATTCTCAGTCACTAAACACATTTCGCACTGTGATACACTTGTGTTGCAAAATTGTAAACACTGGCAGCAGACAGTGAACACAGCTCTAACACAGCTGTCATCTTTTACACACAACAACTCAAAATTGAACACACGTTTCTAATGATGCGATCAGACCTATTGGGCAGGATAAAAGCCAGTTCAGAGTGCACAGGTGGTACATTTGCTTCCATCTACAATGGACAGAAACATTCATAGGAGGAGGAGTTTGAGTGAGAGGTGGTGGATGAAGAGGAAGGGGACGAGGAGGACCAAGGACAATCATCACTGATGAAATTTGACAACTATTGTACTACATGTCCATGTTCATGGGATGACAATGAGAGAAACAGGACAAAAGTTCCATCCCAATTTCAGATTCTCTCTTTTAGATTCTCTGTGGCCAGCATCATCAGGACATTCAGAGAAGAGGACAGGTAATTGTTTCTTGCTGTACAACATTTGGTATACAGTATACTATATTTCAAGTACTGTAATGCTCATTACAATACTATTTTTGCTGGCTGTATAAATTTTTAAGAGCATTTCCTCCTTCATTTATTTAAAAGGGACAGTACATATTACAGTTTTTCACTATTGCTAAAACACTAAACCCAACTCGAAAGTTCCCGAAACACATTTAATAAAACTAGCCCCAGTTTGCCAAAACTATAAACACATTTCACATGTTAAGACACAAACCCACTTTTCTCATAACTCTAAACACATTTTGTCTTGCTAAAACACATGTTGCAAAAACCTCTGCTCGAATTTTCAATCACTAAACATGAGCTCATGTGATGCAAAATGCTAGCCACAGTCAGCAAAACTTGCACACAATGAACACACCTGGTGTCATTTATTAAACACAAAGACTCAAAATTGATGACACTTGTTGCAAATGATGTGACCACAGATATAGGCCAGTCCAGAATGCACCGTTTGCTGAAGGTTCCAAACAGCAACAATGGACAGAGGCAGAGGCAAAGGAAGAGGAGTTTGTGACAGAGGAGAGAAAGAAGGGAGGCGAAGAGGGAGAGCAAGACGACCACACATCATCATTACGGATGAAATGAGAGCTACAGTCATTTACCACGTCACTGTCCATGTCATGTCAACGACTGAAGCGGGACAAAGAGTCCATCCAAACCTTAGCAGGTTCTCAGTGGCCACCATAATCTGGGCATTCAGAGAACACAACACAGGTACTGTATGCAGTTTTTTGGCCACAGTATAGTGCAGTACAATGGGTTCATGACAGTATCCTTGCTGTAAAAAGATTGCGGAACATGTCCATTGATGTTTCTTTTGAATGCATGTCTTTTTTTTTTTTTTGAGAGTTCATGTACAAATCAGTAAAATGCATGTTTGTTTCTCCAGAGCTAAAAGAATAACACATGGAGGTGGGAGGGTTGCCATATTCATACCAGCCCAAGAAACCCTCATCGTGGATATGATACGGGACAATAATACCATTAGATTCCGAGAAGTCCAGCGGAGTGTCATTGCTGACAATGTCAACTTTCAGCACATTGACACTTTCAGCCTGATCACCATAGACTGAGTCCTCTAGCGTCAGAGGGTGCGCATGAAGCAGGCCTATAGGGTACCCTTTGAGCGCAACTCTGAGAATCAAAGACCTACGTTACCAGTATGTGCACGTAAGTATATATCCATGAACACAGTTCTCAGTACAGTGGGTGCACATACCGTGTTGCTCAGTGGCCTACAGTACTACTGTACAATATTGCACTTCTGTATTGACTGTATTGACTTTCTGAACACCTGAACACAATATTCATTTTCACAGAGTATAATTGGGTTGGACTCCATGGCCAGACATTATGAATACATCTTCCTGGATGAGGCTGGCTTCAACCTCACTAAAATGAGGAGGAGAGGACGTAACATCATTTACGAGAAGTTATCGTTGATGTTCCTGGCCAACGTCGGGGGAAGAGTCTGCCACCCTACTCACCTTTCCTAAAGCCCATAGAGGAATTTTTCTCATCATGGCGGTGGAAGGTCTATGTTCACCACGAGAGAACCTTCTCAGGACTATGGACCTGGCCTGTGATGTGGCTGTAGAGGCAGTCCAAGGCTGGATCCGACATGCCAGGGAATTCTTCCCACATTGCCTGGCAAGGGACAATATTGCCTGTGACGTCAACGAGATCCTGTTGCCTGACCCTGCCCAACGACGTGATGCCACTCCATGGTTTGTGCTCATATAAGTACGCATACATAAGTACGTGTTTTCTGAACAAGGATTTGATTTTAAGCAGGATACTTTGATTACCACACAGTTATTAGAGGCTGTATCACCGATATGACGTCACTATTGTTGACAGTTGAAATGTTCTCCAAAGGCAACAGAGCCGCTCGCCCCTCTCCTTCAGAAGCAGTAAGACAAGAGGCGGAGACTGGAATAGGGTGAATGCTGAGAGATCGTTAGTCAATTAGTAAGTGCAGCTATACTATCCCGAGTGCTCGTTAGTAAGTTAGTCAAAATATACAAGGTTAGTGTTGGTTAGTACTTATCCAAAATAAAAAACTGTTAGTAGGTGTTAGTAAAATAATAAAAGTAAGAGGAAGGAAGAACACGAGATAATGAAAGAAGATTGAAACCTAGAAACTAATAAATCACCCGAAGGAGTGGCACGCTATACTAGGGACTGTGAGCAAAGACAACACTAATGACTAGACAGGGGAGACGAAGTGCAATGCATGGAAATGAAACATGGCATGGTAAACTATGAATAAACTAAAATCTGGAAAATAATAAAACATGAAAATCTGAATGACCAAAACCCAATACATAATCAAAGAATGGTCAGACATAAGCAGAGGTCAAGATACACATAGGTCTGTCAAACATGGCACTAGGCCAGGCACAGAACTTGAAACATGGGATGGCATAAAAATGGTACATGGCATGGCAGAAAATGCAGCATCACAACAATGTACAAGAGAATCAGCTGAAAGAACATTGAGCAAATTAACTGGCATCAGGTGTGTAACATGATTGGCTGTAAAAGGGATGTCTTAAAGAGGCTGAGTCTCTCAGAAGTGAGGATGGCCTGGGGCTCTCCAACCTGTGAAGGTTTGTGTAATAAAATTGTGGAATACTTACAAAACAATGCTCCTCAACATCAAATTGCAAAGGCTTTGAAGGTCTGATCATCAACGCAAAACATCATCAAAAGATTCAGAGAAACTGGAAAAATCACCATTACTGGATGTCCGTGATCTTCGGGCCCTCATACAACACTGCATAAAGCAAGGAAACAAAAAAAGAAGAAAGAAGATGGTTGCAACAAGCAGATTTGTTATATTTACATATCTGGTTTGCCTTAGGCCATCTCTTCAAGTTGCATTTGAAAGCGTGATATGTGGGACATTCCCTGACCGCAAGTGGTAGGCTGTTCCAATATTTACTGCCAACAACAGACAACACAGTTTGTCCAATGGTTGTACGCTTAAAGGGCACCTCGCAGTGCCCCCTGGCAGAGGCCCTAGTGTCCTTGGACAAGCCACTATCTGCTCTCAGCTTAAAAAAAATTAATTTAATGGGGGAGGAGCTAAGCCATGCAGCACCTTATTCATTAGACAGGCAATTCTGAAGTATTTAAAATGATCAAAAATTAAAAAACTGAGTTTAACAAGAATGTTACAATGGTGAAAAGAGTATGGTTTCATATCAAATACTTTCAAGGCCTTTTTGTAATGCAGTTCTATGGGCTTAAGAATTGTTTTACTTGTACATGAACTATTGACAAAACAGTAATCAATGTGTGAGAAGATCATGGCATGTAAGTTCATCATGGCTGCATTCTCTGATAAAGATGTCCTAATCTGTGAGAAATTTTGTAGGTTAAACTTGATTATATCAGATATCTTCTTGACATGATAATGTTAATGTGGAATCTAAGACAATCACAAGATATTTAAATTCTTTCACAAGACTAAGCTCCTCCCCATTCAAATATACATTAGAATGTTTTGCCTCTGTTGGCCTTTTAGAGAACATCATACAGACCTTTTTGTTCGTGATCAGTAAAAGGCAGGATTTAGTAAACCGAGTCTGAACATGCGTCATTGCTGATGTCAGGACACAGGAGGTTTCTTGGACAGTCTTTGCATGAGTAAAAATCACGGCATCATCCACATACATTTGGAAACTAACATTATGACAAGAATTGGGCAAATCATTAAAGAAAATAAAATTGGTCCTAGGATTGATCCGTGGGGAACACGCACTGGGCATTCAAGATAAAAAGATTTTACAACATCAATTTTGACATACTGCTTTCTGTTAGACAGATAAGATTTAAACTAGAGCAGTGCTTGTTCTGAAAAATTTAAGTTTTTTTGTTTGTTTGGACGAAAGAATATGATGGTGTACAGTGTCAAATGCCCGCTTCAGATCAAGAAAAATAAATCCAACACAGGAATTCATATCTAAGAGGCTTTTAACTTTTTCTAGAAAAACACCGATTGCTGTCTTGGTTGAATGGTAGGCATGGAACCCAAACTGCATGGGATGCAGGGGGCAATGACAGATGTTTAAATAGTCAATGAGCAGATTAGCAACCCACTTCTCCACAATTTTAGATATTACTGGGAGAATACTGCTCGGCCTGTAATTTAACGTCTCGGCCTTATCCCCAGATTTAAAAATTGGTGTGACAGTGGCTACTTTCCACGCAGGTGGGAACTCAAACTGATTAAGAGACAAATTAACTTAACATATGATGGGACGCAACAAAACATTTTTATGTACCTTCAAAAGGTTGGTGTCAAATCCACGGTCATCCTTGGCTTTCAAGCTTTTGAGGCCATCAATAATTCTGGCCACTTCAGGTTCTGTTATCTCCTTGATTATAAAAATAGGCTGTGTATAATCAATAGAGGTGTTAGTACAATCAGGTGAGTGAACAGCTTGGAAATCTCCTGAGCTGAATTAGTAAAAAAGACATTAAGCTTGCTAGCTAAGGTGACAGGATTTCTCACCAACACATTATCAATTTTAAGCTCTAGTACTTTGTTGTCTTGTTTATTTTGTCAATTGGTCCATTTATTTATATTTTGCCAAATTACTTTACCTTTTTCCTTTGCATTCTCAATGACAGGACATAAAAAATTAGCCTTGGCCTTTCTTAGGGCCTGTGTTACTTTATTTCTCATAGAGGTATAATTATGGTGGTAAGTGGTCAGCCCAAGTCTTGAGGGATTTCTTCAACAACAGATCTCTAGTAACTGTCATTTTTATACAGACATTATTAATCCATCCAGGGGAGGGGATCATTCTTTTTTTCTATAACTGCCCGTCCTGGAGAACGATGCCATAATCTTCTGAATGGAAGCATTAAAGAGGTCAGAACCATTATTGATATCATTACACAATAAGATATTGGCCCAGTCATGCTCTTGTAGAGCCAATGCAAAATTTTGCTGTTGGTTTTTTGGGATAAAATCATGAGCTAATGCAGGCCTATTTTGAAAAATTAAAAGAAAAATATTGTTTCCTGAGTTTCCTGGAGAAAAAGATAATATTGTGGTCAAATAGGCCAGTCAGAAGATTAAGTTTTCGTAATTCTTTCTGGTTTGTTTGTGAAAAATAAATCTATTCTTGTTTTAGAGTGATTGGTTATTCTTGTAGGTTGCTCAGTTAGCTGGTCGTAAAATCAGATTTATGGAGGTTGATAGACACATATTAGAATGAAAGACATTGTGTCCGATAGTAATATATTCACTCCAACACCTTCAATATCAATTTCACTTGGCCAAGTTAACTGAGTGCAATTCAAAGTATTTCTGACCTAACAAAACTCCTCCTACCTCTGGTGACAAAGAGGTCAACCACGTTTCAGGCCGAGAAAATCGATATTAGAATTTACAATTAAAAGTTCAAGTTGTTCGCATTTAGGGATTATACTGGGAATATTTCAATGTCCCCCAAAAAGCTCCTTACCTTTTTGACATGAGTCCCATATTATCTTTGCTTGATTGAGCATCTTGAACACTCCCACGGACAGAAATTGCTTCATCACGGGATTCCTAAGCTTTCTGTTGGCTAAAGCATGCAGCATGTTCGCAGCTGATGGAGGTAACAAGACTTGCGACTCAGCAATAGCTTCGAGCTGCAGCTGGGGGCCCGGGTTGACGAGCCTTCGATGCTGCAGGAGCTGGAATCCCCGGTAGTTGTAGTGAGTCCTGCAACCGGAGTGTTGCTGCAGAGCTGGGCTGAAGACAATCCACTGCGGCGGAAGATGTTAAATAGCACTGACGTTGTAAAACCAGCTGCTGGCTACACGCCGTAGGTACGTAGCTGTGAAGCCGGGATGGAGATGATCCATCACATTGCAATACAGTTCCGATGTCTTAAAACCAGCTGCTGGGCTTCATGCCATAGGCACATAGCCGCTGGTATCAGAGCTGTAAAGCCGGTATTGATATTAACTACTACCGCTGCAGGTGTTTGAACCGGAACTTTTGAGTTGTTGGTGAGGAGCTAGAAAGACTGCAGGTTGATGACTACAGGTGGGGAGAAGCCAGGGCACGGCAGGGAGTAGGCATTGAGACTCTAGAGAAGGTGGGTTCACAGTCAAGTTGGTAAACCAATTATTAACGTTAGCCTGTGTTGGGGTGGCGTAGGTAACAGTAGCGTTAATGGTGT
Source organism: Gymnothorax reevesii (assembly GCA_029721435.1). NCBI lineage: Eukaryota > Metazoa > Chordata > Actinopteri > Anguilliformes > Muraenidae > Gymnothorax > Gymnothorax reevesii. The sequence goes on along the minus strand of CM056574.1, from coordinate 65,342,891 downwards.
CATGTGAACGCTGGTGTCAGTGAATCCTCCTGGTTGTGATCCAGCATTGACTTTGATTTCTCCAGGTAAAAGTAATATCATTAGACAGTTTTTCCACAATTGCTGAAACACATTTCTTGAAACCACCCATTTTCTCAAAATCTTAAACATAAATTCAAGCTGGAGTCACAAAACCCCAGACGTTTCCGTCACGATACAACTATCACCTTAAAACCAGTTATCCTGTGTACAAAATAAAAAATTTGTTCAGATCATGCACACAGCAATATATTCACCAGAGCATTCATTAGACACTACATAGAATACTTTAGGACACAGCATCCAGGGCATGTAGTTAACAGGAAATGTTGATTGTCAATGCATTTCGAAAAAAGAAAAGAAAAAAAAAGCACATCACTGCATAGTCAAAGTCTGCGGGGTCCTGCCAGAGGACTTCATTCACATCACAGGCAATATTTTCCCTTGCCAGACAATGGGGGAAGAACCCTCTGGTGCGCTGAACCCAGCCTTGACAAGACTCCACAGTTCTCTCATCACAGGCCTGTTCCATTGCCTCCAATAAATTTCCCCTGATGTAGGGCTGACAGTCATAGACCTTCCATCGCCATGCGGACAAAAACTCCTCTATTGGATTCAGGAAGGGGCTGTAGGGTGGAAGGAAAGCCTTGAAGCACTGGTTGTTGGTGAGCCACTCACATCAGGACAGCATGGTGAAAGCTTACATTGTCCCAAACTATGACATGCAGGATGCACTAGCAGGATGCACCTGCTACTCATATCCTGTAGGCAACCCAGAAATGTCAGATGTTCAGTGTTATATGGCCCCAGGTTTGCATGATGGTGGAGAACCCCCCAGTTACTTATGGCTGCACAAAGGGTGACATTAACACCATGCTGGCCAGGGACCTCCAATGGCACGTTGTGCAATTATGTTCCTGCCTCTCTGCCTCCTTTTGCTAGATTGAACCCTGCTTCATCTATTAAAACGTATTCATGGGGCCTTTCCATGGAATCCAGTTCAAACACTATTAAAAAATAAATAAAGTTTAGTACAGTAAGTACAGACTTCTGCAATAGTGTCTTTACACTATGTATTCCCGATTAAGATACATTACAATATAGTTTATAGTACTGTAAAAGTAGCAACTACTAGCCTACAGTAACAGTCGGCCTATGAGCATAGAATTGTACTGAAAGCATCAGTGCTGAAAGGGCATGTAGGTTACACTTACAGTACTTGCACATATTGGCATCTTAGATCTTTGACTCTTGCGGAGTTGCGCTCAGAGGGTATGTGTACACTTGTTTCATGTCTGTTGCATTGAGGGACACGGTCAATAGTTGACAGACACTGTTGATTCCATCAAAGTTGACATCTTCAATCGCTTTCTGCTGGATTTCACGCAGTCAGATGGTATCATTGTGAAGGACCATGTCAACAATGAGTGTTTCTAGTCGTTGGGAGAAGTGCAGTCCTTACACCCTCATTTCGTTGTCTTTCAATTCTACAAAGAGGAAAATCCACATACACACATATACAGCCAGTTAAAAAAAATCAAAAATTGTAATGACCATTACAGTACTTGTAGTAATATGTATACCAAATGTTGTACAGCAACAAACAATTACCTTTTCTCTTCTCTGAATGTCCTGATGATGCTGGCCACAGAGAATCTGCTCAAATTGGGTTGGACACTTTGTCCTGCCTCTCTCATTGTCATCCTATGAACATGGACATGATGGACCATAATTTCCCGAATTTCATCTGTGATGATTGTCCTTGGTCCTCCTCGTCCCCTTCCTCCTCATTCACCACCTCTCACGCAAACTCTTCCTCCTATGAATGTTTCTGTCCATTGTAGATGCACATGTGCCACCTGTGCACTCTGAACTGGCTTTTATCCTGCCCAATAGGTCTGATCACATCATTAGAAACGTGTATTCAATTTTGAGTTGTTGTGTGTAAAAGATGACAGCTGTGTTGGTGTTCACATTTTGCGGCCAGTGTTTACAATTTTGCAGCACAAGTGTATCACAGTGTGAAATGTGTTCAGTGACTGAGAATGTGTTTAAGGTAGGTAGACTCCCAAATACATTTATTTCTCTTTCATTCATAACAATTTACTGCCATCATAATATGAACAACTACTAAACACAGAATTAAAGTGATGGGTCATTTACATAAATTATGCTAATTAGGTCCCGAGATGGCCACCACAATGTGGAACTTGATCAAGGGCTTCAGGCAGGATATTTCTACAACTTTTTGTTACTTTAATATCAAATTTTCACAGTTCATTCATGACTATATAGTGCATGTTCTGATCAGAGGGTTTTCAGAAATAACATTTTTCTGTGAAAAAATATGGGCATTTTAGTGGGGGGTTTTTTTTTTTTTTACTTTATTGGGTACCTAATTACCACAAAATCTAGAGTTACAAAAACTACTCCAGGGGCAAACGTTAGCAAGTTGAAATCTAATTTTTAAGCTTATGTCAAATAGCATTTGCGAATGCCGTAGCTAGCCAGCTAACTCATATTCGTGATGCTAAGCACAGCTGTTAGCTGTGTTGTAAAATGCTTGATGTTGCAAAGTAAAAGGAAATATACCCGCAACATGCAGATATAAGATAGATAGTTGTATATCCCAACGTTTAATTACTCGCCTACTTGAGCTACCACTTCTGACAACAAGATACAACGGATAACGTGGTCAGCATTCATTCTGCAAATAGCCTACAACGCGCTCTAAACTTCTGCGACCGATCCTGATGTGCTATCTAGTGATAGAATAATGTAACTGAGCGCATAAATATGCAGCTCCACGTCCACTGGCGGACACATCTGCACGAAGATACACCTTTGTTCTTCGCGAACACGCAAAATCCGGATAATCCGTAAATGATGAATTCAATTAATATTTTAATTTGAAACAAGTAACCAAGTTCCCAGTGTCAAAGTAAAGAAAGTGAAAGGATACTTTTTATCTTTTAAATGTAGTAGAGTAAAAGTCCCTGTTTTCAAAAAAAAAAAGTAATGTACAAATCCTCAAAAAAAAAAAACAACAACAACAACTGAAGTGCTGTAACAAAGCACATGCACTTAAATTGCACCTTTGAAAACGGGATTATCACCCCCCCCCAGAGAAAATCTCACGCGAGCCTGCATTCTAAACTTGAGAGCCCTGTGTTTCCATCAATGCGATTTTCACCTGGCTCTTGGAGCGGAGCCGCATGCGTATTTTTCCGATTTATTTCACAATAATAGCGTAGTTTAGCCGTTTATATGGAAAAACTGAGGACGCACCATGGGCCGCATGCGATGTCCCGTGTCTGCCCTGCAGCCTGTCGCAACCGGACTTCAGTCGTGTTAATGGAAACATAGCTTTATATGGCTGCCCAGGTCATCAATTAAGACCTCTCTGACATCACTCGGGTCACGTGACCTTGGACAGGGCAGGTTCTTGCATAAACGCTACAGAGGGCACTGTCATGTACATTTGGCCCGAGAAAAAAAATATTTTGAAAAATATGTTTCCAAAACACACATATTTTGTATTTTTACTATACATATATTGGATTTTATGTGTTAAATGCAGTTATGGAAAGTTAGATCAGAAACCCTTTAAGTCTTGACCAAAAGAGTCTTTGCTTCGAAAAATGAGTTCAGGCCACTGAGAATTTGGGTCAGAGAATGGGGTTTAGTGTTTTGGCAATTGTGAAAAACTGTAAGTTGCTCTGAGTCGAGATAGGAGCTTAATGGTGCATTCTCCATACGCAGGTTGGTAGGTGTCATTGAGTAACCATTGTTCAGGAGCTTCAACAACAGAAGGTGTTGGCTTTTCCAGGCTGGAGGGTTGGCTCGAAAGAAATTTTCAGCTACAAGTTGATGTTTTGTTGGACATGAAATAAGATACAAAATTGTACCCGCGATTAATGTCCATCCACAGGTTGGAAAGGAGAAAGACATAAAACAACAAGAGGTTGTGATTTTAGTTGAGCAAATGCAGCACCTGCCGAGCTGTAAGTCAGCTCACCGACAGCCATCTTAGATCCTATTGTAGATCCCAATTAGATCCCAATTATAGAATTTAAAGGGGACCCAAGCGCAACTCTGCAAGAGTTAAAATCTTAGACATCAGTATGTGCTAGTAAGTATAACCTACACACACTTTCAGCGCTGATGCTTCCAGTACAATTCTATACTCACAGGCCTATTGTTGACGTGGATTACAGTTTTTCTTGATTGCTTTGACCTGCTTAAAGAAACTGCCATCCACTCGGTTTTCATCGTCACTGTCTCAGCAGAGCACAAGACACCTCTTGCAAATGTGTTAAACCTTTCTCGTTGGATTGACACATTTTCCCCACCCTTTTCCAGAACAGTTAAGACGGATGTCATTCAAGCAGTCCAAACTCCATTGTTTTAGCTATGGTAACCAAACAGAAACCATCTGTTCCTAATTATCAGGAACTACCTAGATCAGTATGAAATCACTGAAGCACCTGTTTGACACTTTTCCATACAAATCTTCACTTAGCAATCAGTCTGCAGGCCTTAAAAGGTGCAGCATCAGTGTTGTTCTTGGCCAACATGGATGGAAGAGGTCTAAGGCAGATGAGAGTGAGAGGAAGAGGTAGAGGGGTCCGAGGAAGAGGAGTCCGAGTGCGAGGTGGAGGTATAGTTGGAAGGGCTCAGGTTTCTGATGAAATTCGGGCAACTGTTATTGATCACGTTATCAATCATGGCCTTTCACTCAGAGAGGCTGGACAAAGAGTCCAACCTGTTCTAAACAGAAACACTGTTGCATCCATTGTCAGAATTTTTCGACAGGAAAACAGGTAATGTTGCGGTACTGTATATACAGAAATATCCTCAGTGTGTTTCCTCACTCCCATTACATGTATTCTTTTTAGAATCCAAAGGCTACCATTCTCTGGTGGTAGAGGGAGAATTTTTAGTGCTGAGCAGGAGGCAGCCGTTGTGAACATGGTTTTGGCAAACAATGCCATAAGGCTGCGTGAAATCAGGGCATGTTTAAGAACATCAACAACGTGAGCGTGACCACCATTGACCGCATCCTAAGAAGGAACCATATGGCCATGAAGCAGCTCTATAAAGTTCCATTTCAAAGGAACTCTGAAGTTGTAAAGGAGGCCAGAAGCCAATATGTGGAGGTAAGGAAACATTACAACAGTATACTGTAATGCCTTGTCATATCCTGCAGTTAGAGTCAACTGGAGTCACTTTTCGTTGTCATTTTGCCTTTTTTTACTTAGAGAATAATGGAGCTTGAAGCTGAGGGGGCACATCATGTCTTCATTTATGTTGATGAAGCCGGCGTCAATCTCTGTAAAGTGAGGAGACGTGGAAGGAACCTCATTGGGTGCAGGGCCACTATCACAGTTCCAGGACAGAGGGGCGCCAACATAACCATGTGTGCTGCCATCTCCAATGATGGTGTCCTATGCCATATCCCCAGTATTGGCCCATACAACACCGAGCGCCTCATAACATTCCTGAATGCACTTGATGACAGGCTGATCCCACCTGAGGAGAGAGGGCTGTTGAGGCCCGGCATGCCACTCTTCGTCATTATCTGGGACAATGTGGCGTTCCACCTCTCTCGCCTTGTCAATGAGTGATTTGCAGTACACCCTCGAATGATGATGCAGTTCCTTCCAGCATATTCCCCATTTTGGAATCCCATAGAGGAGCTCTTCAGTGCTTGGAGGTGGAAGGTTTATGATTACCGTCCCTATGAGCAGATGCCCTTGCTGAATGCAATGACTGCTGCTGCCCAAGAAATAGGTGCAGAGGAATGTCAAGGTTGGATAAGGCATGCAAGAAGATTTTTCCCTCGGTGCATTGCAAGAGAGGACATTGAATGTGATGTGGATGAGGCCATGTGGCCCCATCATCAAGACAGAAGAGACTGAGTATCAATAGTGGCTATTTCTTATACTTTACTGTAGTAGATTTTATTTTTGTTTTCTGACGCAATTTCTTATACTCTAATAGATTTTATTTTGGTTTACATGTATTTTGTGTAATATTTACAGTGTTTCAGTTTTCAGCCGCAGTTTGAAAAAAAGAATCAATGGAATCAATAAAATTTGCATCAAAGCATTTCTGATTCTGGATCCAATTCTTTGCAAGAAGGCAAATTTGACAACAAATGGCACTGGCATGAAAGCAACGTACAGTGATAGGCTACAATGACAAGCAATGGTGCACTGATTCGCACTGAGTGCTGTATTTTGTTGTCCATTGTGTAATGGTTGATTGGAAGAGCTCATACACTTGTTTGCAAGTTGTGTTGTTTGAAGGCAAAATTTACTTTTGTTCCATATTTTAAATGTTTTGGCACGGTTAGAGCCTTTTGCAAACAAAATGCGTCATTTCGACCATGAGTGCCACTGTTTCGGCCTGTGTTAACTGTTTTGAAAATGTGGAGTTTGAGTTGACTGCTGCATTAAAGCAATCAAGAAAAAATGTAAGTCCTCTGGTTGGACCCTGCACAAAGACATGATGTTGGAGAATGAATTTCAGTGACTTTGATTGTGCAGTAATTTCTTTTAGTTTTTTTTTTAAATGAAAGTGCTGAATGTAGATATCACTTTGACTATGTTTTTTTTTTTTTTGATGGGACATTTTGATATAAAGTCTGGGGTTTTGTGAATGTAGTTTGAAATTTTGGATTTGTGTTTAAGGTGTTGAGAAAATGGGTGGAGGTTTCAAAAATGCTTTTTAGCAATTGGGGAAAAGCTTTATTATCATCAGATTGACTTATGATGCCGGCTACTGGTATCCACTTGCATTTTTGGCGAATTGGTGTAGTGTCATTGCATGTCCAGCATACTCTCGTTCACAATTTTGGAGATCTGAACCTCTTTAACCCAAACGCCTCCGGCACCAGGGGCGATGATTGTGCATCATAAATACAGCATCTTTCCCAATAGCAACATCGTTATGCAGTATATCCACTTAATGGGAAGAAACTTGGCAAAAAGCTAGCCCATTTTTTACCTCAGCCGAACACAATTCAAGCACCAAGCAAGGAAATAACCATGAAGGGAAACACAGGATAAAATAATATCGGTGCTCAATTGCTTGCATTTCTATTAACTTTGTGCCAGGCATACAAACAATACAACGAGGGAGCTTGTCAATATACTGAACGCATCAAAATTTGAACAGGCGTTCAAAAATGAACAAGTTCATGGCATATAATCCCATTCCTGAAGCATCACCTAAATTGGCAAATGATCTTTGGCAGGCGGATTATACCCAGTATGAAAAAAAAACTAACAAGGACAATGAGACCTGTAGCAAACTACCCTTCCTGTAATAAACTACCCCAATTGTTACAGGTGACGGGGGTCTATTTTTTCCTCACCAGCATCACGCATGCGCAGAATATAGGGGTTGCTGCAGATCAGTCATGTCGTCTAATAAACTTTCCATCTGTATATTGCATATTGTGTGCATAAGTGCATATTGGTAACAAAAACCTGATATTGTCAAGTCTGGAGCCATTAAAAGGAAACGTTTAACAACTAGACCCAGTCTCCCCTAAAGCTGATCATTTTCAGTCATAATGGCAAATTTATCGTTCTCGACACTCCTAAAATCTTGCTATAAATCTTTATCGTTGGGTGATTTTTTTTTTTGCATTATGTAACTTTAGCAGACGTAGAAAAAAAATCAGATAGGCATAAAGAAAAACACAACCGCGAGACCACAAACATGACGGCAGGCAAACGTGCACATTTCGCGTTTTCCAAATTCTGGTACTACGTCGCCAGTCAAATGTAGGCCTACATTCCAGAAAAAGAAATGAGTGACAACAATATTTTATATAGCTGATGCATAAAACAGAGAGAAGACTCCAGCTGTAACACAGACTTTCTATCTATAAAATCTATCTATAGTAAATGACAGAAAATGGGGAGATGGCATTAACCGCATGAACTGTCACATACATCGACAAAATCTGCAATAAAAAAACTCAGAACAGTTGATTAAAAACAGAAATTCTTGGATTGCGAACATTTTATAATGAACGGAGTTAAGTTTTATATGAATGGCGTTCAGGTTTAGATGAACGCATCAGGCCTTGGGCAGGCATCAGGAAATGAACGCATCAGAAAATGAGCAGAAGGGTGTTCATTATTGAACGCAGTGACCAGGTTTGCAGCCTCCAACACATCCAAGAATGAACAGGTTTCCGCTCAAAAATGAACGCGTTCACTGTTCAGAATATTGACAAGCTCCCTAAATGAAAGAGAAAAGTCCACAGAATCCAATGATATAAGCATTGTCATTTTAAGCCAAAGAATAACAGGTATATGTTAATAAAATTAATAAGGTTTCCCTTAAGATGTGCTGGAGGACTTACAGGCTTATGGTCGATGAAGGCCAAGCTGCATTCTTCAATGGTGTGGTAAACCACTTAAGCACCACGGCCAACTTTGTAAATGGTTGGAGGAAGCAAGGATGGAAGCAGGGGTAGTTACTGCTCTCCTTTTTCACGTTCTGCTCATAAGTAACTCTGCCGTATGCGACACTGGTCAAACATCTACAGACTTTTACACATTTGGCATTAATTCGCCATCCTTGAAAAAGCCGCTCCAAACCCAACTGAGCAAACACTTTGGGTTTGGTAAACATGTACTGGCTGCTCTCATCCGTCCTCAACTCTTCAGTCGCTCGTCAACATACTACAAGACTACGTTGAAGCAACATCAAACCCTTGCATTCATCATAGCCATCTGCCTTCTGCTGTCCGGGGACATTCACCAGTGCCCCGGCCCGGTCAACTACCGAGCAAATCAGAGCCATCATGTAAACAACGCCGCTAACAACAGGAGCACCGTCGAAAACTTACAGGTATTCTCCCTTTGTTCTTACTACTACACATCATGGCAAACGACTCACTCGCATCTTTCTGTCCTCCCGGCGAGCGTCTTGTTGCCAGCTGTAACGCCAGAGTCCAGGACAGGAGAGGCGACCCGCGGGACGGAGCCATTGGAGCCCGGGATTGGCGCGTCTACCTGGGACAGACTGCGCTCGCTAGCCCCGCTGCAGCGTCTCCTTGGTCCCGCACCCGCATCTCCTTCTGGGGCTGCTCCAACCAGCGCCTGGGAACGCAGACTCCACCATCCTCGATCATATTGCCATTCCAATTCGTCCGGATTCCGCGAAAACAAAGAATATTCCTCCAGTCAGCCTCGACCAGGACCTCATCGGTATCTCCCCGGCGCACGTCCACCGCGTCACTGGCAGTGTCGTCATCAGAACACGACCACAACAAGGACCAATAAACATCGGCAACATGGAAAACGTGGGGTAGATTTCCGCCTCCTTCGCACTCTTCAAAAATGTAAGACCATATCCGACATAAAAATAGAACTCTTTAATTCCCAGTCTTTAACCAATAAATCCGGCTTCATATTTCAACATATCCTTGATGAGCACACACAAATATTGTGCCTCACAGAGACTTGGCACAAACCACAGTCATATCTTGCTTTGAATGAAGCCTGCCCACCAGGATACACCTACCTGGAGAAGGCAAGGACCACTTGTGGTGGTGGCCTGGCTGTCATTTATGACAATAATTTAAACATAACCCCCCTCCCACTGCCAGAGTTGACAACATTTGAAGGTCTTTTATTCAAGTATTTATCACAAAAAGAATCCACAACATTCCTCCTTATTTATCGCCCCCCCAAACCACACCCTGGATTTATTTCTGAATTGCATGATTTACTGACATCACTCTGTATAACCTCTGATAGAACAATCATACTGGGAGATTTTAATTTGCATGTTGACTCCCCCACAAATCGCTCCGCTGCAGAATTTCTTGAGGTCCTGGACTGCCTGCACCTCACACAACATGTTACAGAACCCACACACACCAAAGGTCACATTCTTGATTTAGTCATAACCGACTCTGCCCCAATTACAAACGTACAAGTCCGTGACTTAGGTGTATCAGATCATAAAATCATATCCTTAAAACTACTGTTAACTGGCCCATACATTAAAACAAAACGTCAGATTCAATTTAGAAATCTGAAAGCAATAGACACCGCCCTCCTCAATCAGGATATTCACAACATTTCACAAGTCACACAGTTCACATCAGTAAATGGATCTGTTGACTACTATAACACCAGCCTGAGCAATATCCTTGAACCACACGCACCAGTCAAAACAAGAACTGTAACATTCTCTCGGTCTGCTCCTTGGTATACATTAGAGCTCCGGAGCATGAAGAGAACTGGTCGCGCCCTTGAGCGGCGGTATATCTCCAGTGGCCTCCTTGTTCATCAGCAAGCCTACCGTGACCATCAAAAATCATATTCAAAAGCACTCACTACAACCAGGTCCCAATATTTCTCTCATAAAATATCACTTAACACTGGTAATTCTAAACAGCTCTTCTCAGCAATAAACAAGCTACTCAAACCTCCCACATACTCACATGCCGACTCCAGCACGGATCAGTGTAATAAATTCATGGACTTCTTTACTGACAAAGTATCTTCAATTCGGTCTGCTCTCCCGCCCTCAACCACACCTCTCTTGGACACTTCTCTCCCTAAGCTACTGAACACTCTCTCTCTATTCTCAGAGGTCACCAGGTCAGAGGTTGAGAGGGTTCTAAAAAGCATGAGGACCTCTACATGCCCACTGGATCCTCTCCCAACACAGTTACTCAAATCAAACATCTCTGCCATCAGTCCATTAATCACTGTCATCATTAACCCGTTACCACTCCGACGGCCCGTAATCGGGCCGTCGGTGAAGTTAAAAACATACTACGTCATTTACACAGCTTGTATGCAACTGAGATACTCATGCCACATATCGTCGGAAAGCTAAGATTCTTGAGATTCGAATGATGCCAACCATTTCAAAGTATAATCATCACAGCAGCTTTAATCAACGCCTATGTCAGACCACAAACAAACAAACGAACAGTTACAGAACTGAGGTAACTCACCAATGCCACCAGCTGGCATTTCCCCTGTTCAACATATCCCCTCAAACATGGTCTTGTTACATCCACGAAGTTCCAGTAAATCCAACCAAGTAAAGTTTTTAGTCCAAAACACACTATTATACCGGTAAATATCCATGAACAGCTGCTGCATCGTTTGAAATGAGTCGGTGGTTATCCACAAAGTTCGCAGCATTAGTAGTCGTAGCTTCGATACAGATTTAAACAGTACATTTCCACTTCCACTAACCTTTCGACTGACACCTTACTCGACCAGTTACGTGCTTCCTTGCTCTGTCTTCAGCCTGCTATAGCCAACGAGTGCCTGTGTTGAAACGAAGCTCATGCCTCCTTTTTTTGCGTGTAGCCCGAGCAACCAACAACCAATCGAGACGACGATTGCTGCATTGTAATACCACCGAAATTCTGGAAACGCCGATATATAGGTTGTTGGGGTGGAGAAAAACCTAGCGCTGCCTATCGCTCGCGTAAGAGAATGGACAGAATATGGCTCAGCTGTGCGTAATGCCTGCAGCGCGTTACGCAAAACACAGCGAGGCAGAGAGAGATTTCCAGCGAATGTCTGATGGTTGTTTTCGGAGTTTGAAAGAAAAAATTGCGAAAAGGTTGCGAAAAAAAATCATTTTCAGTTCAGAAGCTGCAGAGCTGTGCACTTGGCGTGCAAGTGATTGCTCAGGGGAAGAAATATCGGACCAAAACCGTGATGGCTCCGTAGCAGAGGAAATGTTTCTCGCAGGAGATGACATTACTCTTGACAAGTACGCTTCATATTATAACTTATATTTCATTATATAATAATATTACGTTTATATTTTATTATTATTATAATTATAATTATTATTATTATTATTATTATTATTACGTATTATTTGCATCTGTCACGGAAGGTGGAAGGACGTCATGTTTTCACCGGAGTTGGTGATTCTGTTTCTTATTCTGTAATTCTGGGTAAATAATTACGGGAAAAGGATATGATAATATGATGCTGATATTATGATGATTATATTATAACCATATTACGCGTTATTACCTCCGTCACCGAAGGTGGAAGGAAGTTATTTTTTCGCCGGCGTTGGTTGTTGTGGGAATTTTAATTTTCATCCCCGTAAGAAATCAGAGTGAGACAAAGTAAGTAAATAGGATCCATTTTACTATGAGCCACATAGGGTCTTCGTTACAGGCAAGGACAAAGACAAAGGAATCTCTCCTTTGCTTTGGATATATGTAAAAGCACTAAGTCAGAATCTCCTCCCCTTGGGGTTTATATGCACAAACTTGAGTTAATGCCTCAGTAACCTTTTAATTTTTTTATTTATCATATATTGTAAATATTTTGCTATGGATAGGTTATTTGTTTGTTTACATTTCATATCAAAAACATTTTTTACATAACAGCACTTGTTATGACTTTTATATGCACACATTTGAGTTTTTGCTTCAGTAACTTTTACATTTTTTTTTATAGATCATATATTGTAAATATTTTACTGTGAGTTTGCTGCGTAAAGGTTATTTGTTTGTTTACCTTTCATATAAAAAAGCATTTGTTTACATAACGGCACTCGTTTTGACTCTTATGTGCACAAATTTGAGTTTATGCTTCAGTAACTTTTTTTCAGCAATATTGATAGTGAATCTGGATATGGGATTGGATTCCTCTAAGTGTCACCTTTCATTAGAACCCAACATTATGACTATACATTGAAGCGTTCAAGAGTTATGCCCTTTTATCCTAGGTTTGTGACCATGGTTATCCAAGGGTCCTTTTGGAGTCCCCAAATGGCCATTTTTGGGAACGCCTAGACATGGCCTTAGAAAAACATGTGTAAAATGCTCATTTTCTGTTGGATTGTTATCAAATTTGAACTGGAACTAAGTAAGGCTTCATGCTGTGGTCCCATTGTGTTTTTCAGCTAATAAGTCCCAGCTGCTCTCATCTACAGGCATCTTTTTGCAAAAAAAAATTTTGGCGAGAGTAAAAACCTTCTACTTCAGTGTATTCCAGCTTGGATTACTCAATGACAATAGCACGTAGAGTATTTCTCTTAGCTTGGGGTAAAACTTCAGAGTGTTTCCTTTCAAATGAGACCATAACCATCCATATAGTCCAAACGGTTCAAGAACAGCGTTCAATTTACTTTGGGTATGCTTTTCATAGGCATTTTAGGCAAATTTTCTCGGAGTTTTAAGGGGTTAATCAGTCACTTCAATCCGGTCATGTCCCCCCACCTCTCAAAACTGCTGTTATACGCCCCCACTTAAAAAAGCCAACTCTCGACCCAAGCATTTTAGTCCACTATAGACCTGTATCAACCCTCCCGTTTATATCAAAGGCCCTGGAAAAAGTTGTTCATAATCAACTCCATAATCATCTTCACCTTCATAATCTGTATGAAAAATTTCAGTCTGGTTTCCGCCCATCTCACAGTACAGAGACAGCCCTGGTCCGCGTTATCAATGATTTGCTGATGACAGCGGACCAGGGCTCACCATCCCTTCTCCTCCTGCTAGATTTGTCGGCTGCTTTTGACACTGTTGATCACACCATCCTGCTCCATCGGCTCCAGACCATGGTCGGACTCTCTGGTACAGCACTAAACTGGTTCAAATCATATCTCACTGACAGAACAGAGCATGTGGCCCTTGGACAATCAACATCATCACCGCACACTGTCACCTGTGGAGTACCACAAGGGTCTGTTCTTGGTCCAACCCTGTTCACCATCTACATGCTCCCCCTAGGTCAGATATTCAATAAGCATAAGTTTCTTTCCACTGCTACGCCGATGACACACAGTTGTATATGAAAATGGACTCTACACTCCCTTCAGCTCTGCCAGCTACATTTCAAGCCTGCCTGGAGGAGATAGAGGCATGGATGGCAACCAATTTTCTTCAACTCAACAGCAATAAAACTGAAGCCATCATCATAGGCACTCCGCATCAGACCCAGTCTCTTTCCCTCAACAGCTAACCTATTCTTGATCACAACATTCCCCGGTCCACCTCTGTTACAAATCTAGGAATTAGATTGGACTCTCATCTCTCATTTGACACCCACATCCGCCACCTCTGCAAGGTCTCTTTCTTCCATCTCAAAAACATCTCCAAACTCCGTCCCTCCCTCTCCAAACCGGATGCTGAGAGGTTGGTCCATGCCTTTGTCTCCTCCAGGTTGGACTACTGCAATGCCCTCCTTGTCGGGATCCCTGGCAAGAGCCTCCAAAAACTCCAGTACATTCAGAACTGTGCTGCCCGGATCCTGATGAGGAGGCGCAAATACGATCACATCAATCCTGTCCTCAAATCCCTTCACTGGTTACCCATACAATACAGAATACAATATAAACTTTGCCTCCTCACCCATCAGTGCATCCATGGAACTGCCCCTGCCTACCTTAGCGAATTACTCACCATCCACACCGCCACACGAAGCCTGCGCTCCTCCTCTTCCACCAACTGCCTCCACCAACCAAGGACTAAACTCTCCACCATGGGAGACAGGGCCTTTCAGTCAGCTGCCCCTCGACTCTGGAATACCCTCCCAGAGACCCTGAGGGCTCCACAAAGTGTGGAGGTCTTTAAAAAAGGCCTTAAGACCTTCTTATTCAAAAAGGCCTATTAGAAGTCTTTTAATGACATTGTTTTTATTGCTGCATTGTATTTAAATTTTGTTATTTGTTGTTCTTGTTTTTAACCCTGGTACTGTTGTTGTAGCACTTTGAGATTTCTCTGAAATGTAAAGTGCATTATAAATAAAATTTATTATTATTATTATGGCAGCTGCCTTAGGACGAGTTCCCCAATGCCACCTGTAAGAAGACATTATAGGTATCAATATGATGTGGAATGGCATACCTCTGATTTTGTCATTCAGTAGCCAACTAAAATAAACCCTATGCTAACTGTTAGGTGCAGCCAATTCCCGCCCTGCAGCTGGTACGGGACGGAGTCACCGGCCGCCAGTGGATTCCTAGAGGAAAGGCTGCAGAACGTCAGGAAGAGGCTGAGATTAACCAGCAGGTTGCAGAGCACAACACAGACACCGCTGCAAACACCAGATGATGGTGCTCGTGCAAGAGCTCTCATACCAGGTAATTATTGAACTGAAAAATTTTTTTTGACAGAGCAAAACATCACTATTTTAGTGACTGACAACATTCTTCTGTTCTTTTTTACTGAATGCACCATGTCCAACAAATGTGCGTCACAGCTTAAAGAATGGTTGAGAAACAATTCTCAGCCCCTCAGCCAGGTAGAGATCTACATGCAGGACACAGCAGTCTACAGAGCCAAGTGGATTAGGGACGACAACTGGACCATCGATCAGATCCTCGAAGAGTTCCCACGCCTAATGACTAATGAAGGCACAGTAAGTTTTGGAGAATATGATCTTACATGTGATGAGGATGCATTGTTTGTAACATTTTATTAGTGTTCCACATTGAATTTGCTTTTGGTTTGTTTAAAAACATGTTTTTCATTTGACAGATTGCACAGGCCTTGTCCTGCATGGGGACACTGCATCAAAGTTGTCTGAAACGGCTACCCATTTATGCTGAGAAGATCCTGCACCTGGCAAGGTGGGAGGGGAAGCTGACATTCCTCCTGGATGGATTAACACCAGGTAATATATTCTTGTTGCACAGCAGACCTTACAAATGTCATTATTGGTTTGTGTTAATGTAAGGTTCCCCCGGTGAGACCTGTTTCACTCACCATGCTACGTTTGTAGAAAGCTACGGGGTAGAGAGCTCGCAACAGCATCACTGGGGAACACGTTACTTTGCCTTAAACTATTAACCTGAGCCAGCATAAGCCTCAAACAACTAGGAGTTGCCTCACCTACCATTTGTAGCAGCCTCCTGCGGTCTAGCTAGGTCTCATTCCACGCCGTTCCCCGTCTCTTCTACTCTGTTCAAGTTTGAGGTTAAAACAGTTTTTTCTCAAATGCTGTCTGCCGACAATCCCACTCGCGGCAAGAGTCCACACCACTGTAATAGTCTCTCTGTGGCTTTGGCACGCACACCACACAATTTTGAGTTCTTCTTCTCAGATAGTGTCCCTCTTAAATACTAGTGGGGACACGCCTTCCTCCGAGAGCCCCGCCGAGAGAGAGATCTGCAGGCTTCCAGCCCACTAATAGTGGGATTAACTAAACTACAAACTAACAATATTTCCTGTCAAGAAATCAAAGTCTTTGATGAATAGAGATGAGGCACGTTTGATTTTGACAGCGTGGCCTACGGTTAGAACAGGGTTTGCCTGTACGTCTGTCGGTCTCCAGGAAGTAGACCGAGCTGTGAAGGTGAGCCGTGTTTCACATTGTCAATATAGCGTAGCAAGCCTTGAGTGGGCTCTAGCATTTTGGGTGAGCCGCTAATGCGCTATCATTTGTTGTTGTAGTTGCCACACTCTGCATAGATACCATGCCAACTAGCTGCCCAGGCTACGATATTGAAGTACACAGGTTTGCCTCCCTCCTTTGATAAGATGCCTCAAGCCGTGGTCTTTTCATGTAAACAGTGATTGTGTGTACTGTGCTGATGGAATGTCTAATTGATGCACAGCGCCGCCAGGTTGGTGCGGGAATGATGAGATGCCAGGTGACTTGCCCAGGTGAATTGACTTGTTATGGGTAGGCTCTCTGTTTTGTGTGGGTTGAATGGGTTGGGGGTGCTCGTAATTCATCTCGTAAACAAAAGCTCTATTGTTAACATAATATTAATGTGTCTTAGTGCCGTCCATCTGACTGAGAGCAGGAACACATCCACCGATTGTGGGCGCGTGACGCCTAGCGTCCGTCGGACTGAAAGCACGATTTGTTTGTGGGTGCGTGAAGGCCCGAGCTGTCCTACCGCAGTGACGAGGTAAGGAACCAATTTATTGGCGTCTCGGCACTCGCAACTGAGTGGCGTTCATACGCATGATGTGGGGCATAGTAGGACTTCTAATGAGAATTGTTTTATCTGTTTACTCATAGATCGGGGTGACGCCCTAACTTCAGGGGTGGGGGGAAACCACCGTTTTCTCTGAGCGTTCCTTTTTGTTTCTTATGACCTACGAGCTTCGACGGAGAGGCAGGTTGGGTTATTGGGTAGGCCTGCAGGGGTTGGGGTCTGTTGGGTTGGTGTTACACAATTCTTGGGTAGGCTACTTTTGACTGTCTGAGTGACCAGCAAGTAATAGGGATTGTGAGCAGCCTGTCCTTACTAACATTTTGTGAGTATTCGTGGGTTTTCTTTTGCTGTGTTGTTTATATTTAGTTTTTTTTTTGTTTTGAATTTACTTATCCGTGTGGGTTTTTTTTGTTTGCTGTGGATTGTCGGGCTGCATCACAAGCCTAGTTCACTTGTCCTACATACTTGCTGTCACTCAGGAGTATCCTATTCCGACCCAAGCTGTCTCGCACTATACTTGATAGTTGTACCTACCTCATGTTGTACTGGTTTAGTGATCTGCCTATTGCCGTATCTGGTTTGCACTTTTCTTAACGTGGGTACTTGTAGGTACTTTTCTTATCTTATTGTGGGTTTGTAAATATATATTATTCTGCAAGTGAAAATAAAAGGAATATTTATTTACAACTGTGTTTCCACCAGTCATTGGGACCTGTTGGGGAATGTTTTGAGTGTAACATCAGGGTTGTCTCGCCCTCATTCCGAGACTGGCGTAGTCACTACAAATCATTACTAAACTCCTCAAGGCCACACTCAATTTATGCTTCTCCACGCTCCGTTGCTGAAAACAGCAGACCTACTGGCTCACAGCGCATCGCGGACTTAATATTAGGGGTGTCATCAAAAAAAAAAAAGAAGAAGAAATTCAGATCAAATGAGCAAAAATAAAATTCAAATGGAATACAAGTTTCAGGATCAAACTTGAATTTTGAATTCTTTTTTGAATTTAGACAGTGATTTAAATCACATGACTGAGCCATAGAGTGTCTATTCTTTGGAGAGAATTCGCCAGAAATAGGAATAGGAATCTACAAATTAAAATCTAGTAAAAACAGAAGGGGGCTAGTATAGAGCCCTCAGCTGACTCCAGTTAACGAAGTTAAGTTTAAATTGAAAATCAAATTGGATTGTGACCTTACAAATCAAATTGAATTGGTTTGAGAATCATGACACCCCAAATAAATATCTCCAGGACCTTTTTCAAAAAACACACATGCTACCACTGCTTGATGAGTCTTTCAAACTGGGTAATGACTGAACCAAACCCGATGCCAGGGCCTTTTTGGTCTCAGTCGTAGGACTGTAAAACAGAAAAAACACAACTATCATCACACAGGTAAAAAGTGAAAACTAGATTTAAATGGATAGTTTGGATTGTAGGACATAAAGATGAAATACTTAGTTAATATGCAATGTGAAGGGATTAATTTATAACCCGAGTCTCCTGTTCAAAGTTTTGATTTGGTTATGATCCATATCAAGTAGTTCCTGCGAGTTGGCAGGAACGAATAAGTTAAGAAGACATTGCTCCATTAAAGGAATTGCAGTTGTATTGTTCATTTATTTCTTCTATAAAACCACTGTGTCCATTCAACTAGGCGCCATTTTCAGTATTTGCTGTGCTACTTTTATCAATGTGCATGTAGTACGTGCAAAAGCTTGCACAAGGACACATGCCGTGATCTGGACTCCATGGGTGTAATTATCCAGCTGAACTTTATGCCTGAGGCTCCTCAAATGAGAAATCTCCCTGTCGAGTCCAAGCGCCAAAGACTTTAAGGCTATCATCACAGCTGTTCATTCTGTCATCTGTAGTAAATGATTTCCTTTGTGCAATTCATTTGTCTGTCCTGAATGAACTGCTCAGGGAGTATTTGAGAGAAGCACTGTCAAAAATCTGTGGCATGACAATGTGGATGTAAGTGACACCAGTTCTAGTACTTCAAACTTGCAGGCACAGAGGCAGGGTATTGAACTTAACCATGTTTACTGATCTATGTATTCTTTTGTCTGTTTCAGAGAATACTGGGGATGGATGCCCAGACAATTCAAGGTGAATATATACTCAGCGCCATTGAAAACGCACAGGTGAGGTATCTACTGTACTTGCGGCAAATTGAAGAATCGATTGATTTTTATTGTTTTTCCAGTGGGGCACAAGAGGAAATCAAGAAAAGTGCATGGTATTATAATCCTGACGCGCACCACGTGCACACGTCAAGCACTTCAGTAATAACAAACATTGAGCTGCTCGTGATGTGTACAGTGACACTTGAATTGTTTTTTTGGTGTGGTCAATAGCCTACATAAAACCAACAAAAAAAAAAACGAAAAATGCTACTGCATCAAGAAAATGGAACAGCTTGTGACACAGGAGAGAGAGTAAGAGCCTTTGGTATGTTACGGAAAGATTTCAGCCGCCGAGAGTTGGTGCATCATTCGCACTGTCACCGTTCAACAATCAGTCGGCTGTCTGTCCGAGAATGGAACACAGGCACTGTCACTGACCGACCCCGCATAGGGCAGCCGCGAGTGACGATGGCAGCTCAATAGTGTCACATCCACTCACAGCCTGTACTTGACAGATTCCGGACAGCAACCAAATATGATCATGGGATGAGTGGTCCAAGACAATTGAGGGTGAGCGAAAGTACCATCTTCATGAGCAAAACAAGCGTCCACATGGTCCCTACAGAAATCTGTTTTTGCCCATCAACAGGAGTAGGAACTCTTCACTCTTGACTGTGGGAACCTGCCTCTGTGTAATTTCTTGGCACTTTATTTTCCTGTTTCTGTATGAGAATGGAAAACAGAGACTGTCGCTGACTGACCACCGTAAGGGCAGCCATGCGTAAATGGGAAAAAAACTGGGTTTTCTGTAGGGCCCGAGCACGGTACTCAACTTTTTAAGAATAATCGTAGCACATATGCCCCCCCCCCCCTCCCCCCACTCCCACTATTCATCATTTTTTATTGCCCAAGTGACACTTGTGCCTGAACTGGCTTCAAATGTTTTTCTACAGGTCGGTTGGTAGTATTACATATATCAGCCAATCACAGATCGGCTCTGGTACCACTGTACGTACCATCAACCAATCGCAGCTCGGCTGCACTCATGCATCGATGAGAATGGAGTAGCATTCAACACTGTCTCCGTCAGCTAAGTTGTGTACACGGCAGATTTGTAAATGCTTGTCTTACAATAACAACGTAAGTGCTCCACAATCCGTTAAATTACAAGAACACTAGCTGGTCTGCTGCAGAAGTCCAATAGTCTACTTATTAGGCCTTGGCTTTGGTGACTAATACTGCAGATTGGAGAGAAAATTTCATGATATCAGACTGTTTTTCCATTACCACTTTTTTATTTGGCTATTTAGATTTTGCACATTTCAAATGGTATTCATTGGAAACGCACACAGAGAGTGAGGACGATGTCCGATTTTCTGAACTACTACCTGTTGTGATTCTGGATTATGCTCATGTCTTGTTTAAGTTCTGTGCCTGGCTTTGCCATGTCTATGGATTTCTGTGTTTAGTGACCATTGCTCTGACTGACCATTCTTAGGATTATGTATTGTATTTTGGTAGTTTGGACTTCCTTGTTTAATTATTTTTCATGTTTAGAGCATTAGTTATCTTGCCATGTTTTCCTTTCCATGCATTGCACTTCGTCTACCCTGTCTTGTCTTATGTAGGTCTTTGCCCACGGTCCCTAATCTTGCGTGCCACTCATTCGGGTGATATATTGGTTTCTGGGTTTAAATCTTCTTTCATTATCTCGTGTGCTTCCTTCCTCTTACTTTACTATCTTACTAATCCATACTAACAGTTTGCTGTTTTCGATAATTACTAACGCATATTAACATTGTGTATTTTTACTAACTTACTAACATGCACTCGGGATTGTATAACTGCACTTACTAATTGACTAATGATCTCTCAGCAGTCGCCCAATTCTAGTCTCCACCTCCTTTCCTTTCCCTAATTATCTCTGCTGCAGTTTTCTGTGGATCTCCACTTACTCTTTATGCTTTCCTTTTCTTTAAACTATGCACTTTAGTACTCCTTAACCGGAGCTGTTGTTTTGTATATAGGTTTGTCTTGTGATCCCTGTCTGCGTTTTGGCTTTGGCCAGATTCATGTAATTAGATTATTCCTCATGTGTCACTCCTCATTATTGTATCATTGATTGCACCTGTTTCTCCCTGGTCATGTGTTCACCCCGGATGTGTATTTAAGATGTCTGTTCAAGCACTTCCAGTGTCAGATTGTTTTCCCTAGTCTTCTCGTGCTATGTTTCTTGCCTTGATTACTCAGTGTTTATCTTTCTGACTGGATTGCCCGACTTTCGATTTTTGCCTATGTGATTTTGGATTATTGTTGCATCTGTGTGTTTTGACCATTTTCTGCCCGACTACGAGATCTGTTTGCTGCCCTGGTAACGATTCGGATTACGTCCTGTGGATTCTGGCTTTGCTTCTTTGATGGTACTATTCCTGTGAACCAGACCCATTTCTGTCCGACTACGATTACTGTGATTGCTGCATTGATTTTTTTTAATTCTATTTTTGCCCAACTGGATTTTGACTTTTGGATTGTAGACTCTGTACTTTTGCCTTCTGCCCTGTGGGGGTCCTCCCCCTTTATTAAAACAAGCTCTACTGCATTTCCTGGTTCTTGTGGCTGGCTCCTGATCGCTACATTACACTACCACCAGATTTTACTTATTTTAACCCCCTGAGAACCTTTGGCCGAGGTGGAGGAGTAACAATTGTTTTTAAGAAAAGTTTTAACTGTCGGCACCTGTTAGACTTTTGATCTGATTTATGTTTGAATGGGATCGCTCTCAATCGGTGCTGTGTACCCTGATATACCAACCACCTAAATACAACAAGGACTTTTTAAATGAATTCTCAAATTTCTTGGCTGACATTTTGCCAAAATATGACAGTTTTAATTGTCAGAGATTTCAATATTCATGTTTGCTGTCCAACTAAGCTGCTGGTTAAAGACTTTTGTACAAGATTTAAATCTGTGACAGGACATGCACTAGATCTAGTTTTATCTTGTGGTCTACCTGATGTGATCCAGTCTTTTCTGATTGCGCACCTATTTTGAGACCTCTCGTCTGTCAAACCTTGGGCTAGTGTTCACTGTTCTAGTAAAATGAACAGTTTCACTGCTGTATTTTGTACCACCTTCAAAAATTCTGACTCACTCAGAGTCCACTCTCTTTCTTCATACTCCATTAACCTCATTTTTATTCCACCTGCCAAAGCATCCTGGATACTCTTGCCCCTTTGAAAACCATGGGTTCCAGACTTCTGAAGTCTGAACCATGGTTGAGCAACACTACTTGTGCTGTCAGATGAGAATGCAGGAAGGGGGTTTTTTTTTTTCCCTGATAGTGGAATGCCTGTTCTGCTAAAAAGGTATATTACTGGGCTGCCGGGTGGCTCACACGGTTAAGGCACTGCGCTGCAGTGCAGAGGTGATCGCCACGTCGGGGGTTCGAGCCTCGGCGTACCCACCGGCAGGGGTCGGCAGCTTTTTCAGATTAGCGCACAATTGGCTATCGCGCTACAGGGTTACAAATTGGGAAGGGACTGCCGGATTTGGGTATTCGATAACAGCTTTGTTCGTTGCTCCAGCGCCTCCTGTTGGCCAGACGGGCGCTCGTCAGGAAGACTCCGGCTTGGTTCATGTCCGGGTATCCTCCGCCCTCGCTCTGAACTTGCGAAGATTCAACCAGCGAGTGTATAAGAATCAGTGGCTGACAGGCACGTGCTTCGGAGGAGAGCCGTGAACTGTCTTCACTATCCTGAGTTGGTCGCATACGAGCAAGCTTTGTACATAGTTCCCCAATTGGGCATTCCAAATTCGGGTGGGATTGGAGATGCCAAATTTATAAAAAAAAAAAAAAGATATTACTGAATTATACATTTTCCTGATAGGGTGTGGTAAGTGTTTATGTATGTATATATATATATATAGTTTGCTCAGAAGTGGGATCTGCTAGCTTTTCAATACGGGGTGAATGTTCTGACAGTTAAAGGACCAGTGTGTAAAATGGGGGCGAAACGGTGACAGCCAGCGTTCAGATTCTAGACTGCATCACTCACTCGCCCAAGCTCACCCCTCCCATCGGCTAAAAGACGATGGCCTCCGAGGACCAAAATACTTCTGTGGAAATGGCGTCTTCCTCAACTGGGATTTATACATGTGAAACGCGTTCTCTACCTGGCTGGATTGTCTGTTATATCTATGGTTCGGGCTGCAATACCAACACGGCGGCGCAAGATGGTAACGTCCTTAAAGCAAGGCCCTTGCTTTATGTATATTTCATCGCATAATTATAAGGCTAGGAAAACCCAATAAATTTTATTTTATAGCAATTATACACTTATATAAACATATTAATGGGTAGTATATTCAGACTTTGCCAATAAACCATGCCAAATATTACACACTGGTCCTTTAAATAAGCAGTTCCTTTAATGATTATGTGTACTTGCTTGTAGGACTGAAGAAAATTGGACAAAATTCTAAATGTTATGGAGAAAAGGCATTTTTTGTGTTTAGAGACCACTGATGTCCAACTGCACCTATATTGAAAAACGCCAGAAAATCATTAGTTCATATTGAATTTCATGCATCAAAAGTTGATTTGTGTTAAATGTGCGATTATTTTATGATTTGACAGTGCGCCATTTTGAGGGATCTTAGAGTGTTGGGAGCCACTAGGAAGGCTGTCTTATTTGGCTCCTTGAGAGTAGGTCATTTATAATGTAATCAGGTTTACATTTATAATGTAATGCTGAGATGAATTATACTTGTGGTCAAGGAGTTTATGATCCCAGAAATGTATAGTTTTAACCCCCAGCCATTTTTCATTTCTCAGTATAATTTTTTGCAACTTCAATGCTGAATTTTCTTGATTTTATATGTTAGCAGCCCCGTTCTCTACCAAAATCATGAAAATAAACTGAAATACAATGAAATACTAAATGGTTTAAGCGTCTTGACTCAGGTGAGCCATATCCTTCTCTCTGTGAACCTGCAATCTTGAATTTTAAAACCTTAAATAAGGCAACACATAGATTTGGCTTCTGTGCAAAGGGGTTAAATAGAGCTGTGAGACTATTGGACTGAACATCGAAACAATTATAAACAGTACCAGCTACTTTTAAACATGCATTTATGCAACCACTGATCAAGAAACCTAATCTGGACACCTCAGTCTTCTCAAATTTTAGACCTATATCAAAACTTCCTTTTATTTAAAAAAGTTTTGAAAAAAATTTGTTCTTATTCAATTGCAAACTTTTTTTAACCTTACATGGTATTCTTGAGGTGTTCCAGTCTGGTCTTAAAGCTTTACACAGCACTGAATCTGCACTTTTAAAAGTTTTTAATGATCTTTTTTAAGCTACTGAAACAGGTGATTTGCGCCATTCTTATGATTTTAGACCTTTCAGCAGCATTCAATATGGTGTATCACAGTATCCTTTTTTCTTGCCTAGAGCATTGTATGGGGAGCAAAGGTAGTGCTCTAGAGTGGTTCAGGTCTTACTTGTCTGTCAGAAGTTTTTCTGTCAGCCTCAGTGATAGTGTGTTTTCCTTAGTGCCATTATATTGCGGAGTTCCTCAGGGGTCTATTCTTGGGCCAATCTCTTTATATGTTACCCCTGGGGTGCATACCCAGAAAACATGGAATTTCATTCCACTTTTATGCAAATGACACACAAATATATCTGCCCTTAAAACAAAATGGTAACTTGCAGCCACTGTTCGATAGCCTTGGGGACATTAAGGCTTGGATGGCCGTAAACTTAGCTTAGTTTTAATGGAAATAAAACAGAGCTTCTGTTATTTGCACCCAGTAGTGCCTGCGGTAGCCCGCATATGGACCTGAGTCCATATGTAAAATCCTCTGTTAAAAATCTGGGTGTAATTTTGGACAACAATTTTAAATTGGATAAACATAAATTCAGTTATGACGTCTAGCTTTTTCCAATCGAGGCTTTTATCAAAGTTTAAGTTCTGTCTGTCTTGTAATGATTTTGAAAGGGGATTTCTGCTTTTATGTCCGAGCGTCTTGACTAATGTGATGCTCTTTATGTTGGTGTTAGTCAGAACTCCCATTCACGCGTACAGTCAGTCCAAAATGCAGCAGCTAATCTTTTAAAGTAGGGATTCAAAGAAAATAATTACCCTTAAAATTGGTCCGTTATAGCAATTTCATGATAGGTTGAAGATATTCAATCATATAACAGCAGAAAATGAGTTTCATGCTACTTGGTATTCGCTTTCCAAATTGTGCTCCTTTTCCATCGTAACCAGTCCGCCAACAGTCTCATTTTCCGTGACGTCACATACGGGTTATGTACTCTGAAAGTACCCATATGTTTCATAGTAATAATACATTGAACACTGAGAAAACTGTTTTCAATTTTGTTTTTAAAGCCTGACGAGTCAAAACTCTTCATAGATTTCTTCTAGATCTTCCAGTAGTTCATAGGATTTAAAACTATGTTTTAATCTTTATTTTTCTTCAGCTACTTAGGTGATTTCTTTCATCGATACATATTAAAGTTGCTGCTTATTTTGGTTCATTCCATGCCTCAAAAAAGTCTGGTCGCCGCATTGGCTATACGCTGTACACATACATGTTGTCTAGTTTAGAAAGAAAATTATGTTTTTACTGGAGTCATGCTACCATTCCATGGAAGGTTGGATAAGCTGGGCTATATAAAAGATTGTATTCTATGAACACAATTAAGTGGACTCTAATAACAGTGATTGACTGACATACAAATATGGAGTGACGAGGTCGATGCCATTTAGAATACAGTCGTACCACTCAAATATATCCACCCAATACCTCAACAGCAGCCTGAATCGTCCGCCTGTACTTCTCATACACTCAATTTCCAGTCTTAATAGCTTTTTTATAGTTGTTGTCTCTCTTTCCTTGACATCTGGTCCTTACTCTTCCATGATGGCCAAAATGAAGCAAAACCTCAAATCTAATAACATTAGATAGTTACAGTGTACACAATAGAAAGATTTAACAGGCAGCTGCAAGTGCATGAACAATATGTATTCCTGCACAATTTAAAGCTGGAGTATGCAATCTTGGAACAGCGAGAAAGATTGGAATGTAGCCTCCCCTCAAGTCTCTGATCAACACCACGGCCCCTGATTCCTTGCTTCGCTAAAACTCCAGAGGCCGGACGTAGACACAGGTTAAAAGCCCAAGGGAGGGGGCAGTCCGCTGCGTGTGAACTAGAAATGATTGACATTGTCAGTCACTCCCCCTGGCTCTGATTGTTTGTTTTGTCCCGGTCCCGGTGAAATCTAGCAGAAGGAATTAGAAGAACTAGATGGAGCCTAGTGACTCTGATTTTCTCAAAGATCACCTGACTCACATCCACTGTCAGGTTATTGTAACAGTTTTAACAATTTTGACAAAAATTGATATTTTTTTTTTTTTAATTGCGAACTCCAGCTTTAAGAGAGAGAATACATTCTAAACATCTTCCTTTCTTGTTCTGTCATCGCTCTTATCTAAGTCTACTCATCGAAAAAATTTCATAATTGATATGAAATCAGGTCGACACCAGAAGCGAGGTGAAGGGGAATGAGGATTTATTTAAAACAAAACAAAACAGGCACGAGGGCCAACAAAAAACTTGGCCCAAAGGGTTGCAAAAGACAAACTAAGGTACGCTACACAGAGCTGAGAAACTAAATAGCAAAAAGGCAAGAACCAAAAAACACTGGAAACTCCAGGCAGATATCCAAGAAAAATAAATAACAAGACTATGGCTATGAACAAGACTTGGAAGCGAGAACAAGATGAAGACTAGTACACGAAACGAGACTTGGAAACAAAACTTGAACATGGAGCGAGACGCGAGACACTGTCTGCCAGCCAACTTCCACCGCATCCAGATAAAGGCTTAGAAATCAGAACATGAGGGGCAACACCTGAAGAAAGAGAAACAAGAGGCATGGCAGGATCATGACATGGACAAGATTGGTTGACAAGACTTGCTCATTAAGAGAATGAGCGTGCTCAGCTTAAGTACCAATTAAGTATGCAGTTTGGAAGCAAGCATGAATGTTCAGAACAGAAAAGCACAGCAAGATCTTGACATGGAAAAGCAGGAATCATGACAATAAACTCCCTGTCTAAATTAGTAGTATTAGTAATGTGCCTATCTAAGAATTACACCACCCAGTGAATGTTAGTAAATGTTAGTAACTTAAAAAACAGTTAATTGCCAATTAAGCTTAGAGAGCCCCGAATCAGCTCTGAAATGTGCAACAACGAAGGCACGGGGCGGAACGCAGACAAGCGGTGGAGTGGCTTGGCAGACCTGGCAAAAACAAAAACATGGAAAAGTAAAAACATGGACAAGGAATGAAACTTGAAATGTAAAATCCTGAAACAAGAAACTGTTAAAACTATGACATGAACTATGGACTATGGAATCTTGAACATGAAACTGTTAAAACCATAAGCACTGCTGTCCTGGCCAAAGGCCAGAACCCCGGAACACAACAAATAATGATAATATTATGTTATCAGTCCTTCCCCCATGGGTTTATGCAGCATGTAATTGATCGTGGTGCACCGCCACGGCAAAATAAAAGCCGCCACACCTATGTAAATGATTTTACATAAACTCCAAGAGTCCCAAGGAAAATCAGGTGTTGCCAGTTCTCATTGTTAAGTTAAAATGAGCGCTAATAATTTTGACCTGTTGTCAATCATTTTTCACGATGAACACGTTTTCCAATGAATAAAAAGTCAGCCATCAGCAGTAAAATGCGCTGCTATCTTCTTAATGAAATGTGAGCAATTATTAGAGAAATAAAATTCTGTTCACTTTGCAAAACAATAAACTACGATGTTAACTTCTGTGTTTTCTATGAGCACATCCTGCTCTACCTAACTGTATCTTCCTTATTATTTAATTCCAATTCTGGAGTCCGGAGTCATAATCGGTTTTCATATTATATGTGAAATCCACCGTGACGCATGTGAAACTGATAAACCTCCCTGCACATAGACTTCAATTATTATATTGCCTACCTGCTGATTAATGAAAACTGGCCACACCTGATAATGCTAAGTTTTGACCCAACTGAAGCTACAGTTTCAAAAAATCTTGGTGGAAACCCTGCCTTCCTAATATTTACATGATTTCCGTCAGATCGATTATATGTCCATGTTAATCTTAGTTGTGTTCCGGGGTTCTGGCCTTTGGCCAGAACAGTATTGTTTATGGTTTTAACAGTTTCAAGATTCCATAGTTCAAGTTTCATAGTTCATGCCACAGTTTTAACAGTTTCTTGTTTCAGGATTTTACATTTCATAATTCATGTTCCATGTCCATGTTTTTACTTTTCCATGTTTTTGTTCATGCCAGGTCTGCCATGCCACTCCACCGCTTGTCTGCGTTCCGCCCCGTGCCTTCGTTGCTGCACATTTCTGAGCTATGGTTGGCTTTGGTATTTCCCTCTTCCTTCTGTGCTGTGCTAATTCGGGGCTCTCTAAGCTTAATTGACAATTAACTGTTTTTAAGTTACTAACATTTACTAACACTCACTGGGTTGGTGTAATTCTTAGATAGGCACATTACTAATACTACTAATTTAGACAGGGAGTTTATTGTCATGATTCCTGCTTTGCTATTTCAAGATCTTGCTGTGCTTTTCTGTTCTTAACATTCATGCTTGCTTCCAAACTGCATACTTAATTGGTACTTAAGCTGAGCACGCTCATTCTCTTAATGAGCAGGTCATGTCATCCAATCTCTGTCCACGTCTTGATCTTGCCATGCCTCTTGTTTCTCTCTCTCCAGGTGTTACCCCTCATGTCATGATTTCCAAGCCTTTATCTGGATGCGGTGGAAGTTGGCTGGCAGACAGTGTCTCGCGTCTCATTGCATGTGCAAGTGTAGCCAAGTTCTTGTTGTCAGGATTCCCTAGCATTTCTAGTTTCAAGTCTTGTCCCAGCCTCTTGTTTTTCGAATTTATATATATAGTCTGGTTATTTATTTTTCTTGTGCTTCTTGCCTGGAGTTTCCAGTGCCTTTTTGTTTTTTGCCTTTTGCCTTTATTGTTTATAGCTCTGTGTAGCTTACCTCAGTTTGTCTTTTGCAACCCTTTGGGCCAAGTTTTTTGTTGGCCCTCGTGCCTGTTTTGTTTTGTTTATAAATAAATCCTCATTCCCTTTTCCCGCATCTGGTGTCTGCCTGATTTCGTATCAATCTTTTATGTACTAGGCCTATATAGAAAAATAAAAGTTTAAATTTTAAAAAAGACAGATAAATGTTTCTCCATTAAAATGTATCCATCTCAAGTGAAGTACGACTCAATTTTAACCTTTAACAAAATATAAAGCTTAGAGTGAGACAAAGTATTTCCATTGACATGTAAAAGAGTAGAGCAAGCAAAACCCGTATGTAACGTCACCAAAAACAGGCCTCTTTGCTAGCATCACGGAAGTATTCGCGCTTGATAAAATACTGTGGTTTCATGTGTGTTTCCATTTTCTCGTATCGATAATGTGACAGAATGACATTACATTGCATTCTTTATGTTCTAAGCTTTCCATTGATGTCGAAATGGCCATATTTCAGTTTTTCCTTTGAATCCCTACTTTAACAAGAACAAGCAAATGAGCACATTTCCCCCAAGCTAGCTCCCCTTCACTGGCTCTCTGTACATTTTAGGATTGATTTTAAAATTTTAATGTTTACCAACAAATCTTTGTGGCCTAGCTCCAACTTTCCTGTCTGATCTTTTAGTGGCATGTGTTCCATTGAGAACTTTCAGGTCCACTGACCAGTCGCTTTTACAAAAGTAGTTGAGCCTAGATCTAGGTTAAAGCACAGGGGAGACGGGGCTTTCTCTGTCGTAGCCCCTAAACTTTGGAGCACGCTGCCTCTGCATGTCAGACTGTTCCTCTCACTGCCTGTTTTTAAGTCACATCTTAAAACACATTTTTATTCTTTGGCTTTAGACACAGTATGAGAATTTGTCATTTTGGTCTGTTTTTACCTGTCTGAATTCTTACTGTGTTGCTTTTATGTTGATGATTGTACAGCACTTTGGTCAACTGCTGTTGTTTCAAATGAGCTTTATATATAGATTTGATTTGATATATTAATTATGAAGCCAGCTTCATGCTCAACTCCTCTAGTTTGAACATATTTCGTTGTTATACTAGTCTGGGGAAATCTTACGCCATATAATGTGGGGAAAATGGGTTGTTCAGACTACCCTAATGATGAGTAACTTGCAAAATCTTTTGATCAAACAGCAAATGTGTGGAACAGTCATGGCTTCATCCTAGTCCCTATCCTTTGCTTCTGCTTTAGTTGAGACGTTAAAGTTCCACAATTAAAGATTTACATTCGGGTTTATGAAACTGGCCATCTTTTGCATTTATATTTTGAATCAAAGCTACCTCATTTTGGAAAATTTATACAATGACTGGAGCACACCTTGTGGTTCCACATATGGTGGTATGGGTGTAGGATCACTGCCTTGCGAGATAACTCTTGCCAGTGTTTCTCAAGCAATTATACATTTTCATTCATAGACTTCCCATATAAGCCCAGATAGCCCGAGGTGAACGTCGCTGTCATTGGCTGACGGAGATTAGCCTAGTTAATGGCAGATGGAGAACAGTACTGTTGACTGATGGGGAACAGTAATTCTACTGACTAAGCCTTGCAAATGAACAAATTAACACTTAGTTGTTGCTCAACAAACGTAAATGGGAATGTATTTGGTGACGTAATGCGCTTTACAGTAAGCTAAGAGCAGGGCTTTAATGGTCTTATATGGCTGTAAATTATCCTCGTCGGTCACCTTGTTGTCATTGTCTACTGTACACCTTTTTAAAAATTCGGTCTTTAAATCCATTGCACCTCTCGCTTCAATCTGTCTTTTTCTTTTCTCTTGTCTTTTCTGTACCCAGGTCAATGACGCAACATTGTCCGAGTGCACTACTTTGTTTTAAAATAATTTTAAATGATTCATAATAGCTAAGCATCATTTTATTCTATAAAACCTGTTTAATTTGAACATATTTCCAGTTTATCAGAAAAATGATATATATTGTATGTTTTGCCATCTCAGACCCTCAAAATGTCAGGTGGCGCAACCGTCCGAGCAAGTTAACTCTATGTAAAATGTATTAAATATGTGATTTAAAATGGGATCTATTCTCTCATTAGCACTTAAGTCCTTTTTTACGGGATTCGAGTTAAGCGCTTTTGAGTTACGCATATTCTCCCCTAAGCTCTTCGATCACGCCCACAGGGCTTAACTTCAGAATGTAGGCGGCCTTATGAAAGAGGTGTGACTGATCCAAAAGAGAGGCAGACTCTGTACAAAGCTCATTGATAATGGTCATCACTTTAAATTTGAATATCGTGGACCTGCTGATAGAACCTCACATCTCCAAACTGATAAGAAACAAAAACTCTTATGTCCACTATTCCTACCTGCAGAATTAAACATGTTTTATTTTATTTATATTTTCAATTATATTTATCAATTTATATATGTTCTTTATTTTATAGAGTATTTATTTTTTATTTTCCTGTGAAGTTTATCATTTTGAAGATACGAGGTTTCATCAGCAGGCCAACGATATGCGGCTGTAATTGTCGGCATACGTATGTCTGTGCCAGTTACAAGAAATAATGCAGACATCTCTTTTTTTATTTCTTACTCTAGCCACCATGGCATTAAAGCTATGCACACAAACTAATTGCCGCGATAATAAAATAATAAATAAAGAATTTAGCGCTTCTCAACCAACATAATCAGAGCATTGAAAAGGTGCCCCTCTGCACTGGAGGAGGAGGTGGCATCCACTCTTTCTGCAGTGGAAGTGCATGGAGAAGAACTGGATACAGATGAAGGAGGGTTACGTAAAATGGTCATTGTTATTTGCCTATACTCAAAGTATCACTGTGATAGATACTGGAAACAAGCTTAATATGGTTTCAAATATTTATTGTATTTTTTGATATTTCAAGCAGTTGCGCAGTACATAGGCATCATGGGCCGAGCCTGGGAATTTGGCGCAGATGCTTAATATGCGCGTATCATGATCGCACGCAAACTGAACATTAATGCTGTGCCGACGTCTTCGGTCTCTGTACATATTCTTATCAGTGGAAGGGGTTCTCTACAATCAATGGCACCCACAACACTGGGGAACCTGGCGACCCGGTAGAACCCACCCTTAACTCTCCGTCTTTCAGCTGGTGTTTCAGGGAACTTTATTAAGTGGCTGATGTGGTGCAGCTTAGTGTCAACCAACTGTGTTAGACACCTTGACACAGACGCCTGTGATATGCGCATGACATCATCAGCCACTCTCTGGAACGACCCAGATGCCAGGACCGACAGCGCAGTTGTGACCTTGATGACCGCTGGTATGTTTGTAATTGTTTGTAATGCGTTTGTAATTGAAATAATTGGAGAACAGGCTGTTGCGTAGTATCATATGATGATTTCGTTTGATAATTTATTATGGTTATGAGAAACGCAGTTTAGAAATAAGGAATAAGAAATTCAATCAAATATTGAATGTCTCAACCTTTACCATGTTTAATAAAATAAAATTAATGTTAAAATTTGGCCTATAACCGACACTCAAACGCAATATTCCATTTCGCCTTATGTTGGCGCTTGACCTTACTACAGCCCTCAAAAGCGCTTAACAGAAAAAGAGCGTAAGCCAGGGGTAGAATACGCATAAGTGTATGAGAAACATCCCGATTTTGCCCTTGCTCCGCCCCAAGTGCGTAACTGCCTTCGGGGCGCGTAATGCACAGACTTAAGTCGAGGGGAGAATACGCTTAGGCTGAAAAGCGCGTAGCTACGCGCTTGGGAGAGTGGGAGAATTGACCCCAATATGAATAAATATAAAATTAATATGGGGGCATAATTTTATATTAAAAAACTTATTAAACTATAAAAAAAGTTTAATAGTTTCATTGTTCTTAAATTGTTTGGAAAACCAAAATACTCGCCCCCTACAATAAAGAATCCATAGGTTACTTTCAATACCCAGCTCAAATACAAAATAGTAATGTTTTAGGCAGAGTAAATACTCTCACTCTCTATACTTATTAAAAAATCACTTAGAAAAAAAGGAGGGTGTGTGTTTTTTTTTTCAAGAAACTACTGTCTAAAACTGTACTAAAACCCTGTAAATGTTGTGTGACCATTAAGACTTATTAAAACACACTCCAACTTCAAATAAACGTATTCTGTACATTTTTAAAGATTTATATTTAATAAAAAAACATTTTAAAAGGCTTATTTGTCATTGACCCACCCCTAATTTTTGACGGCTGGCCATTTTGACAGCTTACAGTCACTAGGGGAGGGCAGGGGTTTGCCTATAGATTTTTTGAATTTACACGGTGTACTAGGCCAAACCACTTTAGGATGGAGGGGAAGTAAAAATGTATTTGACCACAATGTCAAGGAAAATTAGGAAAATAAAAAAGCATAAGCATTAATTGCCACATAAATTCCATACATATTTTTACAACCAATTTTGACAAATTGTTCCGGCAGATGTACTAATGGTCAGAGGACCCAATTCTGGGCTCCCCCTGACCCAGGGCCTGGAACAACTGACCCGATTGTCTGCCCCTGTTGGCAGGCCTGCTGTACAGCACCGAGTACATTCACATTTGACTGCTTCCAGGACGATGCAGCCGTGGGCGGACATAGTAGCACACAAACAAATGTCTGAAAGTTTCCACGAGCACAATGGATGTTAAAAAAAGAAAACATTAGTCTTGTGCAGAGAAAATTATTTGTTTTCAGAATGAACAGCCCGGTGATGGCGATGATAAACCACAATATAAATCAGCAACACCCACCAGCGACCAACTTGAAAAAATTGGGTAATTTTGTAAATTTACAACTAATGCCTTGACAGTTTTTCTTTAAGTGCTCAACCCTCTGTGCTTTGTCAGGCAATAAGTAGAACCTCATGCGGTCACACTTTAGATGTAGAGTAGCTCATAAAGGCTTTATACAGCATGTGTAAGTCCTTCATAAATGAGACATAATGGTCTTCATAAATCATACATAAGCAAATTAAATGCTTTGGAGAGGGTGAAATAACACATCTTAATTCAGCATGTGATGCCAGATGTGATATAGCTGACAATGTCACTTAGCTAGTGGCTAAATGCCATCAAGGGTGACATTGTCAACTGAGTGACATTGTCATTGTCCCATCTGGCATCATATGCTGAATAAGGATGTATTATTTCACCTTTTACAATGCATGACATTTGCCTTTGTATGATTTATGAAGACATTATGGGCCCTATTTTAACAATCTAATCGCTCGGCCTGAAACAGTGCATTAAGGTAAGTAGTAGTAGAAGTAGTAGTTAAATGCTAGTTAAATAGCGGGTTATCTCGGCGAATCGTAAGACGCTCAGTGCAAAGAGATTGGATTTAATATCTTAATTAATCATAGGCGTGTTTTGGGCAAAACATGGAATAAACCAATCAGTGTCATCTCCCATTCCCTTTAAAAGCCAGGGGGACTTGTAACATGGCGGATACCCATTATAAGGGCGGACTTTACTGCCGTTATTTTTTAAAAATTATTCTTTACTGCATCAGAATGAGGGCTGCTCGTGCCCGAAGTGAAATCGCTCGAGCAAACCATTGTTTAAAACCATTGTGTATCTCACCACAGTGATCTGGCTCATTCCATACTAAACTGGGCAAATGTGTTACAATGGTGATGAAAATTCAAGTACAGCTTTTCCAGCTCTGCAACCACCGACGACGCCATCTGCTGGAAATGAAATGGAATTCAATTTTTGCATTGGCCTCACTTTTCAGACCTGGGTGCTGCGGCAATCTTTTTATACAGTCTATGGTGATAGTGCCGAGATTGTTTATGTTTTTATGGTCGTAACACAACATTAGGACACAGAAAATTTTTCATTATTTTTAAAAGCATGGTATATATGATTGTCTGACGCCTTGTGAAATTGTGATGCAGGAAGTGAGTACCTTATTTCGCTGAGGTCATCATTATGATACTTGCATCCATTATGCAAATTAACCCACAGGGATGAACATAACACATGAGGACGCAACTTGTTATGGCCACGACCTTCATTTCAAATTGCATTTCTGATCAGACGAATCCCGATAATTTAGTGCAGACAATTGAAACCGTTCTTATGGGTACTTCCCTGCAATATTTAATTTCAGTTTCTTTCCAAGTGTCAACAGACATGTCATGAGCGTTTCATGAAGTTGGCTGCAAAATGTCATGAAGTTGACATCAGGAGACCACTTTTTCTGCTGTGTTGTTGGGCCGATGACTCTTACGAATATCTTCAATCAGGGAGTGAATAAATATGAACAATGACAATAACTTATTTCTCTTAGAAAAAAATTTATTGACCATTCTTATACAAAACAGTGAATTGTACAGTTTAGCATGGAGTGACCCATCTTCAAAAATGTAATAAAAAATATTTTAAAAATATTGCTCATATTGCAAAATTATTTGAATCATATCCAGGTGTTAAAAATTATAACAGTGAATCCCTAGGGCCACATTTGAACTTTATATTATATCACAACGTGTGCATAAGACATGTAAACAAAAAAGGGCTTTACTTCAGGGTCACCGGTAAAAATAAATGCATAAATATTTTCATGCTGATGAGGAACGACTTAGAGAAATTAAAATGAGTGAGAAAAATAGCAAGAAAGAAACATAACTAATGTTTTATTTCATCAGGTACAGTAACCCGTAGAATATTCAAATTAATTACAGATTTTTCAAAAAGTGCCGGTTTTTAAGGCCACTTCTATCGTCAGCCAAACTGTAAATAATAAGCCCATTTCCAAATGAAATGAGGGATTTTCATTTGATAATGGAAATGGGACAGCAGGTACCATATTAATGGATCAGGTTGAATTGTTTTTTCACATAATTGCAAATAACCAGCCTAGCCATGCAGGACTTATCCAAACTCCTGATGCGCATTTTTGGAAGCAATTCAAACATTCACTCAGTTACAGTTAGTGTTTCTTGTGACAGACTGAAAATCCATGCACTATTCGGACATTATATGGTATGTAGCCTATTTGATCTTTTGGCCAACCATTGTCGCCAAACAGCCACACTCCCAGGGAGGATCCTCTGGAAAGTTCACCAGTATTAAAGAGTTGTGGCTTTATCCAGTATAATCTGCGTACGTGCATAACCTCACGTTGAATCGCAAATTATCCGACAAAATAGGTACCCTTACAATTAAACTAGCCTGCATCACAGCATGCTCTGATGTGGGTACGTGGAGCAATCACACTCACCATTCTGACACGCATTTTTTAAAATATCTTGAAAATAATCTTTCACATCCTCATTGTTTATTTAAAAATTTGGCATCTCCATTCCCACCCAAATCTGCAATGCCCATTTGGGGGACTATGTACAAGACTTGCTCATATGTGACCCCCTGCTGCCAACTCAGGATAGTGAAGACAGTTCGTGGCTCTCCTCCGAAGCACGTGCCCGTCAGCCACTGCTTCTTATACACTCATTGTTTGAATCCTTGCAAGTTCAGAACGAGGGCGGAGGATACCCGAACATGAGCAAGCTCAGAATCTTCCTGACAGGCACCAGGCTGGCCAACAGGAGGCACCTAAGCAACGAACAAAGCAACTTAACTTACCCTCCCCGGCAGACCCTTCCCAATTTGCATCCCTGTAGCACAATGGCCAATCGTGTGCTACTCAGAAAAAGCTGCCAACCACTGCCAGTTGGTACGACTGGGGCTCCAATCTGCATGGTGATGGACACTTCTGCTCTGCAATGAGGTGCTTTAACCGAGTGAGCTATCTGGCAGCTCGGCAGTGGGCATTCATGATACCTGGGAGGGTGTTAAACAATCTCCAATTGGTTCCATTCAGTTCGGATTTCCGCTGATCTAGCTCAATTTGAAGGTGTGGCCCTTTGGGCGTGTCTGTCAGGGGTACCCCACCACAGAAACTGTCAGGCAGTGGGCATGATACCTGGGATGGTGTTGAACAATCTCCAGTTGATTTCATCTGATCTAGCTCAATTCTGGTGGGGCAGTTACACAAGTCTGGCAGGAGTGTCCCACCACCAGAAATGTCTGTCAGTGCCTGTTTATTATTTCTGAGGATGTAGGGTGCATTTTGGCACTTGTGTCATGTGGTACACTTTTGAGCTGATCAATATTTTTGGACCAGTGTGACAGCCCTCTTGGCCACAGCCACCACCAGGGGCCCGGCAGACTTCTATTCTCATGAAAAACGATGTACATGCAGCAGTATTACACCAGAGGAAATTGGTTTGCTTTTCAGCTTGGCCACACCCTTTGGGCTCCTGCTCCAGTACTCTGTGTCCTGCAAAATAAAATTATGGGAAGAAGCAAACAGACTTCAGATAATTAATCAACATTAAGTTTTAATGAATTATTATATTGATGTGGAGTTCAGTTTTTCTCAGAATTTCCCCAGTTTTTTAGCACATATACCTTGTATGACCTTCACCTGAGGTCAGACCTCACGCACAAACTCAAAAGTAGAAGGGCAGTGATTTTATTCACCACTGAAATATTCAGGCAAGGAACTTAGAGTTATGGGGCCAGTCATTAGTTGTCTGTGGAGTAGGCAGGGGGACCTTCAACAGCTCTTTCCCACCATAAAACAGTCAGCACCTGCAATGTCTCAAACGCCTCAGAATATTCTTTTCATTCAGTAGCTTGCTTGTTCAAAGCTCCAGGCAGAGATACAAATGAAATATTCAATGTAATCAGGTCAAAATGTGTCTCATCCCCC
The DNA here is from genome assembly GCA_029721435.1 of Gymnothorax reevesii. NCBI lineage: Eukaryota > Metazoa > Chordata > Actinopteri > Anguilliformes > Muraenidae > Gymnothorax > Gymnothorax reevesii. The sequence goes on along the minus strand of CM056574.1, from coordinate 65,304,986 downwards.
ACAAAGCACGTCATGGTCTGGTGTGTGTTCCAGACACTGCACTCCAGCTGTAGTGTTCAGGCCTGCAGGAAGGCTGCCAAAACAAACCCGAGCAGGCCTCAGGGGGCAGCAAACACACAACCACATTTGAAAGCCATGGATATCACATATGTCCATCACAAAGACAAATGCAACTCCCTTGCAGAGATATGATCCCCAGAACAGATTCATACTGCCAACCCACTCTTCCAGAGCATGAGTGAGCCACTGAACCCTGCCAGTATGAACAAAGGTACGCAGCCTAGCAATGCAAAATGAGGCCGGCAGCTTCACGGTATAAACTAAGGCTGATGGACTCAGAGTGTAAACTGAGGCTTTTAGCCTCACAGTCCAAACTAAAGCCGACAGACTCACAGAGCAAGCTCTAGCCAACAGTCTCAAAATGCAGATTGAGGCAGGAAGACTCACACTACAAGCTGAAGCTGGCATTGAAGCTGGCTGCCTCACTCTGCTAACTAAAGCCAGCAGCCTCAGTCTGCAATCTGAGGGAGGAAGTCTTAGAGTGGAAGCTGAGGCCAACAAACTCCTGGTGCATACTCAGGCCAGCAGATTCTCAATGCAAACTGAAGCTGGAAACTTTGCTGAATGGTGCTTTATAGGCAACAGAATGGCCCAAGAATGAAGGGGTTGGTCATCCATCTCAGATATTACAGCCTCATCTTGTTACAGTGACTGTTATCTCTGATTAATCTCTGGACTCTAGTTGAACCTGTTAGGTAGCAGAGTCCAGATTCCAGACAGCAACTAAAACTGATCATGAGATGAGGGGTCCGAGACAATTGAGGATGAGCGCAAGCGCAATTTGATGCCGTCTATGTGAGAAAAACATGCGTGCACATGGCTCCCACAGGAAACTAATTTTTTGCCCATTAACAGGAGTAGGAACTCTTCACTTCTGACTGTGGGCACCTGCCTCTGTCATTTTTTGGCACTTTATTTCCCTGTTTCTGTCTGAAAATGGAAAACAGAGACTGTCGCTCACCGACCACGGTAAGGGCAGCTATGCGTAAATGGGCAAAAACTGGGTTTTCTGTAGTGCCTGTGTGCACGCGTGTGTTGCTGACGTAGACGGCGTCAAACGGTAATTGCGCTCACCCTTAATTGTCTCAGACCCCTCGTCTAATGATAAATTTTGGTTGCTATCTGGAATCTGTCACGCACAGGCTGTAACCAGATGTGGCGCTCTTGAGCTGCCATTGTCACTCATGGCTGCCCTAAGCGAGGTTGGTCAGTGACAGTGCCTGTGTTCCATTCTCTGATAGGCAGCCGACTCATTGTTGAATGGTGTCAGTGCAAATGACACACCACCTCTCGGCGGCTGAGACCTCCCCGTAACATGCCAAAGGCTCTTTTTCTCTCTCCCGTGTCCATTGTCCATCAACTTTGACTGCGTTTGAGCACCAAGCATCACGTAAACACAGAGTCATCAAATTGTCTTTCCGAAGTCTTATATTCTGTTAAAGAACACGTTCTGCTTGTCGAGAGCAAAGCTTGACCCAATATAGTGATCGAATCCGTTCTCTGTAAGATGTGGACACAACAGTCCCTGATTTCTTGTTACAGGGTTAGCTTGAGTCACAATTCTTCCATATCATTTTTCCTGTGACCAGACATTAACCAGGTACAGGCTGCCTTATGGACTCGCTCCGATACTAATCTGGGCCAGCTTCGGTCTTATCCCTGCTCTCTGCCATTATCTCTCGAACAAACACTAGAAATTGTTGTTTGCCAGAACTATAGCTCTGTAATGGTGCTTCTATTTGCTTTTGTGCTTGCTAATTGCCGACCATTTTGTCTACACTTTACTATGTAAAGCAATTAATGCTCTATTTGGATTGTACCTTATGTGGTCTGTTGTGTAACAGTTTCAATGATCTTATTCTATGTACTTATTGTTAGTCACTTTGGATAAAACCATCTGCTAAATAAATGTAATGTAATAAAATGTCTCTCATATGAAGCTTTGCATGCATGCAATAACTCGTTATCATCTCAAGATTTCACCATATTTGGACTAATTTATTGACAATTTTGATGGCAGTTATTTGCTTATGATTCTACTTTTTCCATTTACTGTACTCTGTGGTCTGCAAAATGAAATTATGGGAAGAAGCAAACAGATCTCAAATAATTAATGCACATGCACAAACTCAACAGTAGAAGGGCGATGATTTTATTCACCGCTAAAATATTCAGGCAAGGAACTTAAGAGTTATGGGGACAGTCATTAGTTGTCTGCGTTCAAACTTGTGGAACTTCAAACCTACTCTAAATTCTAGTGGAGATCCCCAAGATTTCTAAAGATACCAAATATGTCCTGCTGATATACAGGGAAATGTGTATAAAATGATTTACAAGACCTAGATATTTTCCATTTGATGTAATGCTGTGTTCATAAAAACAAGGCGTCCTGGGATTGATTATTTCCTTCAACAGAAATGTGATGTTCCATCAGTGATGAGCTGCAACCAGCAAATACAGAATATGTAAGTGACAGTGTCTTAAAGATGAAAAAAATGCTTTTTCCAACTGTATATATACTTATACTGAAGGGAAAGCTGTGGAATTAAAACAGAGCCCTAAACAATAAGCATCAACTGTCCTCCTTCCTCAAGTCAGAGAGGCAAGCCTGAGTTTGTCAGCCCAGAATGAAATAAAACACAGGCCCCATCACCACGTTCGAGTCTGAAGGGGACCTGAGGTGGTATTTGAGTTGGCTGCTTTCTTTTTTCCATCTACTTAAGGTGCGAAGCAGGGCTAAATAAACACATGCGGACGCTGGTTTATCTTCTGGGGCACAACATTAACGCAGGCACCAGCTCAGCTCCATTTCTCAACCCACCTGCTTTTCTTTCCTGGACGTCCTCCAGGCCAATGCAGTGCAAATGATGTCTCATTGATTGAATAAATACATTACGCCAAACGTTTTTAAAAAAATGTGAAAAAAAATAAAATTGCCCAACACTTCTTTGAAAAAATAAGCAAAAGCAGGCACTAAAAGATCAGGATACCGTGCTCCCGCTTATTAATGAATTCTCACCAACAAATTGGAGGAAGATAAACATTAGTCAGTCTGGTGGGGAAAAACTGCCCAAATTTATAATGTGGTTCTTATATATGGTATACCATATATAGCTCCATTTATTTTCATGAGCTTAAAATGAAATGGTTTCATAGTTTTTGTGGTGCTTAGCAGGACCTCTCTTTGCAGTCTGATTTGGCACTGTCTGAAGATTAAAGACAAGGATTTTGTTTTGAGCAACTGGCGGGTCCAGCATGAAAAACGTGATGGAAACTGGGAAAGGGCTGAAAAATGTATTTATGAAGACAAACTGAAATAAGAACCAAAAACAACACTGTTATTTTAATAGAGGGGAGGATAGCGCCTAAATATTAATATTATTCAAATTACAGTGTATCAAGGTGACATTATGCAGTTATGTTGCATTGAAATATCTTGGATTTAGGCAGCGTATTTAACTGATGGTAGAATGGGTAGTGCTTCCAGAGGTCTTATTTTTTTTTGTCTTATCTTCCTAAGACTTTAGCAGAATAAACAGAAAAGATGGCAGTGACAGCCCAAATTCAAATTCCGATGTAATTGTGGTGATATTCGACTCTGTTGGCATGGACAAAGACTTGCATTCACTGTATGATCGACTTGAGCTGAAAGTCAATGTACATTTTCTTTGTCTTTCAATTAACAGAGGAGGAAGTAAAGCTATAGAATTTTAGAGTTATCTGCAGATAGTTTACATACTTTCTATAACACCAGACAGGTGTGTTTGTAAAAACAGCTGTGAGGTAGTGATCTATGGGTGGACTGGGTGCAAATAAGAGCAGTTGCAATTGGTACCAAACTCACCCCTTATGTGCCTGCTGCGAAAGAAAAACAGCAAGCCTTGCACAAAGCACTATTGCATGTATTTGACAGAAGCAAGATGACAGTCTCATTAAAACCATGTGAGAGCAATTTGGATACACCTTTGTGGCTGGGTGTTTTGAAGAGAAAATAGATCAGTTGAGAGCAAAAACTCTCACCCTAACCAGCATAACAAGCCACAGTAGTCTTACCATAAGGTTTATTACTGAAAACAATTCAAATATCACAATTCAAAGCTGCAAGCAGCAGTGAACGGGCCCTCGCACCCTTGCGCACTTTGGGGGTGGTGGCAAGATCCTGACGGTGCCGCTGAACATTGAAAACAATTGGATAGCGCTAACCTGGGTAAAGAAGGTGCGAGGGCTGCTTTGTTGAAATATTCTAGGGGGCGCCATGCTGTCTATGTATGTATATCTGATGTTAATAAAGATGTGGGGGAAAAGGTCTTTGGCACAGAGATATTTCAAAAAAACTTCAGTGGACAACGTCATTGGCTGGACCCAGAGCCAAGCGCACACGGCAGAATAGCTCTGCCATCGTATAAAAGTCCAATGAGACGCATGTAAACATGGGTGTCGACAAATTTTTTTTTTTTGGGGTGGGGAACTTTTCCATGTTCTTTTTTATCTTTTCGTACTTAAAAAAGGACATTGTAATGTGAATATAGGCCACTAGATGGCAGTATTTACCTTTTTTTTGTTAAGCTCAGACTGGAGTCATGTTTAGACTTGTCCTGGACATGTCTGGGGCAAGTCTCAGAAAGTTAAAAAAAAAAAGAGGTCTAAATGTGGGTGGGGTCTGCAAAAGAGTATATAAGGAAAAGAATTGTGACAGTAAAGTAGTAGGAGAAATTGCAAGAAGATGACCAGACCTGCCATTCTGTTCAAGACCTGTGACGTTTCTTTTGTGGATTTCTTTGACTGTGTTTGAGCATTTTCTTCATCCAGGACATCACCAAGCCACCCCACTAAAAAGGGACTGTAATTATTTCTGTTTTTTCTTATTTATCAATCTTGGTCTTTAGTTGTAGGTTGTTATTAGTCTTTGTCTTTGTTAAAAATTAAATGTGTTTTAGTTGATAAAACTGTGTTTGTCATCCCTTGCTGTTGCTGTTGTGTTATAAATGTAATAACAAATTGGGGCCATAACAAATTGGGGGCTCAAGGTCCGGGATAGACCATTGTGTGAGTAATTTATTGAAAATCTAACATTCCAAATTGTAAAATTGTTTTTGTGAATTTTCCTAGATATATATTGACAACAGCAATGGATGATTTCTTGGCATCACCAACCGTAGGGGTTTTGAAGTCTTTTAAAAAGACAGAACTGCTAGAAATTTGCAGACAGTTGGAGCTGACAGAGGTAAAACCAGCCATGCGAAAAGCAAGACTGGCTAGAGAGATAGTTGAATATTACATTGATGAAAATGTGTTTGCACCAGGAGATCTGGAACAGTTTCCAGTGGAAAATCCAAATATAGAAATGGAACTTAAATTAAAAATGCTAGAGATTGAAAGGGAGGAAAGAGAAAAAGAAAGGGAGGAAAAAGAGAAAGAAAGGGAAGAAAGAGAAAAAGAAAGGGAGGAAAAAGAAAAACAAAGAGAATTTGAGAGGGAAGAAAAAGAAAAACAAAGGCAGTTTGAGTTAGAAAAATTAGCAAGAGAAGAAAAACAAAGAGAATTTGAGTTAGAAAAATTTGCAAGACAGAGAGATTTTGAATTAGAGAAATTCGATAGAGAAGAAAGACTCCAAATGGAGCAACTAAAAATAAAAATTGCAACTGAAAATAAATTTCGGGCTAGCCAGGAGGTAAAACTGGTGCCTCCATTTTCGGAAAAGGATGTTGACAACTATTTCCAATGTTTTGAAAAGGTAGCAAAGAGTTGCCAGTGGCCAAAGGAACACTGGCCTCTGATGTTGCAAACTGTCCTCAAGGGTAAAGCTCAACAAGCCTATTCGGCTTTGTCTGCAGATGATTCCTCTGATTATGAGATTGTCAAAAAGGTTATTATGAGAGCTTATGAGTTGGTTCCAGAGGCTTACCGACAGAAATTCAGAGGTTTGAAGAAATCTGAAAATCAGACTTATGTGGAATTTGCTAATGAGAAAAAGGTTTGCTTTGAGCGCTGGTGTACTTCTATGGAGGTCAAGGATGATTTCAACTCACTAAAAGAGATGGTGTTAGTTGAAGAATTCAAGAACTGTGTTAAAGATGATGTTAAGACCTACCTTAATGAGAAGCAAGCACTGAATTTGCAATCAGCTGCCAAATTTGCAGATGAATATGTTCTCACACATAAGTCCAAATTTCAGTCTAGCAGTAATAATAAATGGTCCCAATTTCAGAAAAAGGGTTATGGTGATACCCAAGATTCCTTATCCAAAGACAAAGACAAATCTGGTGATGGTGCTCAGAAATCCAGTAACAGGTCTGATCAAAGTGTGAAAGCTGACAGTGACAAAAGTGGTCTAGTTTGCAGTTATTGCAAGAAATCTGGTCATGTTACAACTAACTGTTGGTTCCTTAAAGCTAAGAAAGAAAAAGAAAAGGATACCAAACCAAATGCCTTTGTGAAAACAAGGTTAGAAACCCCTGTAGTAGATAACCAATCTGCTAAATTGCCTGCTTCTTGTGGGGCTAAAAAGCCTGATACAGCTGACTTCGTGAGGGAGGAATTTCTTCCATTTGTGTCAGAGGGATTTGTGGCTCTCAATGAGCATACTACTCCTGTCCCCATATATATCCTAAGGGATACCGGAGCTTCTCAGTCACTTTTGTTGATGGACTCCTTGGAGTTACGTGATGAGACCGCTTCAGGGGATTTCATACTTGTACAAGGTATTGAAGGGAGAACTGTATCTGTACCCCTGCGCTCTATATTCTTGAAGTCAGATTTAGTTACAGGACAGGTAAAGGTGGGACTTATGTCAAGTCTACCTATAAAGGGTGTTTCTCTGTTGCTAGGCAATGACCTGGCTGGGGGCAAAGTAGTTCCCCCTGTACATCTTACTTCACAGCCGAGCACTGAAAATGGGGATGAGGACCCATCTCTGTATCCTTCTTGCGCAGTGACTCGTGCTATGGCCAAGAAGGCTAAAGAAGATGATGTTGTGGTGCCGTCCAGTACATTGAATAGTCAGGACTCAGGTGGTTCGCCTCATGACTCTGATTAGCCTATTATGGTTTCTCCGTTTGAGGACTTATCAGATACTTTTATCAGTTCTCTATTCAGCCAGCCGGATGGGTCTGGTGATTCTGATGTGTCTGGAGACTTGTCTCTGTCCAGAAAGCGGTTGATTGAGGAGCAAACTAATGATCCTGAAATTGGTGTACTAAAGAGGAGAGCCCTTCCTGATAAAGAAATAGATGCAGTTCCAGTTGGGTATTATCTCAAGGATGGTGTGTTGATGCGGAAGTGGCGCCCTCCTGATATCCCTGCCAATGCAGATTGGGCAGTGGTCAGGCAAATTGTTGTTCCGAAGGTCTATAGGAATGAGATCTTAACAATGGCTCATAGTTTACCTTTAGGAGGTCATCTTGGTGTTAACAAGACTGTTGATAAGATCATGAAACACTTCTTTTGGCCTGGGCTTCGGAAAGACGTTTCCAACTTTTGCAAAACCTGTCACACTTGTCAGGTAGTTGGAAAACACCAGTTAGACCCACCTGTAGCTCCATTGCAGCCTATCCCAGCATTTGGGGAGCCATTCTCTAGGGTCATTGTTGATTGCGTTGGTCCATTACCCAAGACTAGATCTGGAAATCAGTACTTGTTGACAATCATGTGTGCATCTACCAGATTCCCCGAAGCCATACCTCTACGTAACATCAAGGCAACTGCAATCTCGAAGGCTTTGATAAAGTTCTTCACGTTGCTTGGTCTTCCCAGGGAAATTCAGTCAGACCAAGGTAGCAATTTAACTTCAGGATTGTTTCAGCAGGTTGTGTATGAACTAGGTGCAAAACAGATTCTTTCTAGTGCCTATCATCCAGAAAGTCAGGGTGCCTTAGAGCGGTTTCATTCCACTCTCAAGACAATGATGAGGACTTATTGTTATGACCATGAGAAAGACTGGGATGAAGGGGTTCATTTGCTGTTGTTTGCAGCTAGAGAAGCAGTGCAGGAGTCTACTGGATTCAGTCCATTTGAGCTAGTGTTTGGTCATGAAGTGAGAGGACCTTTGCTATTATTGAGTGAACAATGGCAAGAGGAAGAGCCGCAAATCAGTCTGTTAGACTATGTTAGCAAGTTCAAGGAAAGATTGCGTGCAGCTTGTGACCTTGCCAAAGAGAACTTGAAATCAAGTCAGGGAAAAATGAAAACTTGGTATGATCATAAGGCTAGAAGCCGTGAGTTTAAACCAGGAGAAATGGTCCTTGTGTTGTTTCCCTTGCAGTCCAATCCATTGCAGGCTAGATTTCATGGTCCTTATGAAATTCTGACAAAACTCAATGATCTCAATTACATTGTGAAGACTCCAGATAGGAGAAAACCAAAACAATTGTGTCATATTAACATGCTAAAGCCTTATCATGACAGAAATGCTAGGGTTGCAGCTGTCACTTCAGATTCTCCAATGGTCGAAACGTGTGAAGATGAGGGGGAGTTTCAAGATGATGAACCAAGAATTAAAGCTGAAGTTCTTTCATGTAAATTGTCAAACACTGAAGTGTTGCAAAATCTTGATGTAAAACTCCAGCACTTAGAACCCTCACAGAGAGATCAGTTTGAAAGGTTGATCAAGAAATATGAGGATTTGTTTCCTGATGTTCCAAAGAGAGTTACTATAGCCTCTCATGATGTAGATGTTGGTGATGCCAAACCAATAAAACAGCATCCATACCGGATGAATCCTGAAAAGAGAAAGATTGCTGAGAAAGAGGTTGAGTACATGTTAAAACATGATATTATCAGACCCTCCAACTCCGATTGGAGTTCACCCTGTGTGCTAGTTCCAAAACCTGATGGAAGTACTAGATTCTGTACAGATTATCGCAAAGTCAATGCTGTAACTAGAACGGATGTGTTTCCAATACCTAGGATTGATGATTGTATTGATAGTGTAGGGCAAGCAAAGTTTCTGACCAAGATTGATTTATTGAAGGGTTATTGGTGTGTGCCTTTAACTGAGAGGGCCAAGAGCATCTCTGCTTTTGCCACACCATCTGGATTGTACCAGTATGAAGTCCTACCCTTTGGCATGAAAAATGCCCCAGCCACGTTCCAAAGGATGATACAGTCTACAATCGCCGGATTGCCACACACGGGTGCATACATCGATGACCTGATCACATGGAGTGACTCCTGGGAAGAACATCTAAAAGATGTAGAGACGTTGTTCCAGCGCCTGACCCAGGCTAACCTGACTGTTAACCTGAACAAGAGTGACTTTGGTTGTGCTACTGTCACCTATCTTGGCTACGTCATAGGCCAGGGTAAGGTGGCACCCATAAATGCTAAAGTCCAAGCCATCATGGACTTTCCAGTTCCTGACAACAAAAAAGCTTTGCGCCGCTTCCTTGGAATGATCGGGTACTACCGCAAGTTCTGCAAGAACTTTGCTGAGATTGCTCTCAGTCTAACTAACCAACTGAAGAAAGGCATAAAGTTCACCTGGGATGATGCATGCCAGAGAGCCTTCAATCACCTGAAGTCTCTGCTGTGTCACTTCCCCGTGCTCAAATCTCCTGACTTCAACAAACCGTTCTCCATCGCGGTCGATGCTAGCGACCAAGCTTGTGGATCTGTGCTCCTACAGAGAAGTGACTCTGATGACATTGAGCATCCCGTGGCATACTTCTCCAGGAAGTTCAATCGCCACCAAAGGAACTATTCCACAATAGAGAAGGAACTGTTGGCTCTGGTCCTTTCTTTACAACACTTTGAGGTTTATGTTTGTACAGGACAAAAGCCAATGATTGTGTACACTGACCACAATCCGTTAATGTTTTTGAGTAAGATGAAAAACAAGAATCGGAGATTGTTGAATTGGAGTTTGATTTTACAGGAGTTTGACTTGGAAATTAAGCATGTGAAGGGTACAGACAAAGTAATTGCTGATTGCTTATCCCGTGTTTGAATGTGTATATATATATCATGTGTTTGAGTGTGTATGATATGTATATATAGACAAGTGTTCACTTTACCATTTTGTATTGAAAAGAAAAATTTTGCCTTTGAGTCAAAATTTTTCCCTTTTGGAATGGAGGTGTAATGTGAATATAGGCCACTAGATGGCAGTATTTACCTTTTTTTTGTTAAGCTCAGACTGGAGTCATGTTTAGACTTGTCCTGGACATGTCTGGGGCAAGTCTCAGAAAGTTAAAAAAAAAAAGAGGTCTAAATGTGGGTGGGGTCTGCAAAAGAGTATATAAGGAAAAGAATTGTGACAGTAAAGTAGTAGGAGAAATTGCAAGAAGATGACCAGACCTGCCATTCTGTTCAAGACCTGTGACGTTTCTTTTGTGGATTTCTTTGACTGTGTTTGAGCATTTTCTTCATCCAGGACATCACCAAGCCACCCCACTAAAAAGGGACTGTAATTATTTCTGTTTTTTCTTATTTATCAATCTTGGTCTTTAGTTGTAGGTTGTTATTAGTCTTTGTCTTTGTTAAAAATTAAATGTGTTTTAGTTGATAAAACTGTGTTTGTCATCCCTTGCTGTTGCTGTTGTGTTATAAATGTAATAACAAATTGGGGCCATAACAACATGAATAAGGAATTGTAAATTAACAATATTTATGTTCTATTATTTGGCAAAGCTAAAGAATAAGCTCTATGATTGCCTTACCCTTAATGTAATCGCTCAGTTACTGTGCAGTGCTTAAATAATCTAACCTGCACCTCCACCTCAACGAGCAGCAGGTGTGGCTCGTTGAAGTGGAGGTGCAGACAGGAGGGGGGGAGGGCCTGCAGAGTGGAACCATCACAGTTACCTACGTTTTCGTTTCGTTCAAAGAAAAAGCGTTCGCATCCAGCTGTACCTGTGAATCTGACTCCGGTCTATACCTGGAAGAAACTAGTTGTGATATGTATATATGAATATACATGCACGCTTTGTGCTTTAAGATCAGAACAACTTCATTCTGAAGTGTTCATACCCACTTGTTTTCATTTAGTCTGTCTTTGCCCTGCCACGATGAATAACAGGATAATATTGCGTGTTTCCCCAACTGGGATCAATGTAGAAGTCTCAAAACTAAAGTATGTAAATGAAACTGTGCCAGTTTCAGTTTCCGCGAATACACTGTTAATAATAAACGAATAAACTGAAACCTTTTTTGCAAAGTAATTTAACTGGCACCTTTTAGCCACTGGCACCTTATTTTAATTGTAATTTTACAATAAGCTTACCATGGTTCAGTGCATGTTCAATGTAAACTGCCGTTAAATGCGCGTTGGACTCCACTATCAGTTAAAATGACAAGGAGACAATGTGCTAATTTAATGGTTAAATTCAGTCAGTTTATAACTGTGTAGGAAAGCCGATCTGGCCTGCTGCAGGTCGGTACAAAAATAAATAATGACCTGTTGCAAATACCCGCCTGGTTCTATAAACGCCAGGGGTCCGAGTCGATTTTTGCAAGATAAACGCCCTGGCTACTAAATGGTCATATACGGTAATAATAAAATTCTCAGGTGCCTCCTGTTGGGCAGACAGACGGTCGTCAGGAAGATTCTAAGCTCATTCATGTTCCGGTATCCCCCGCCTTCGTTCTGAGCTTGCAAGAATTCGACTAATGAGTGTATAAGGAGCGGTGGTGACGAGCGCTTGCTTCGGAGGAAAGCCACAAGCTGTCTCACTCTCTTGAGTTGGCAATCGGGGGCCACATATGCGAAAAGTTTTGTACATAGTTCCCCAATTGGACATTCCAGATTTGGGTGGGATTGGAAATGCCAAATTATTGATTAAAAAAAAAAAGAAAAAAGATTTCTTTACCATATCATTAGGCTCATAGCATAATTCCCCAAGTCAGTTTTTGCTTACTGTTGCAAAAAAATACCAATGTGCTTGCCAAAAATTGTGTTTTTTCTTCTTTTTCTTGTTCAAATATGACTTCGGCAACTATGCTATTAGGCTAACATTATGTGAAATAGGGCAAAATTTCACATTCTGAGCCAGATATTCACCAATCTAGAAGGATTTGAAATTCTTTTAAAAATTGGGGGGTTTATAAAATGCTGGGTTTACACATAACGGCGACAAGTCAAGAATGCCACGAATCTAAATTCATGACCGAGGAGCTCGAATTTGAATTGAATTTGATGATTCGGGGCAGAGGCATCACGCGTCATTCAGCTCAGTTCTTGACAGCTATCTTGTCGATTCGTAACGACGCGTAGCAGTATGGGCTCAGAGAATGGCAAGAATACACTACGAATGCAGCCAGGCTCTATTAAGAATCGCCACTAATCACCACGAATTGACACGCTCAGTTGCGAACTCCACTAATCGAGGATGATTTATGACATTTGTGGAAGTTTTTTTGGCAGCCAAAAACATGCCCCACGAGTATCACGAACCGACACGCGCTGTTAAGGACAATATTCAGATGTGAGTCACGTTGCGAATGTCTCGAATGTGCTATGAATGACAAGAAAATGATATTTGTAACGCATCGTGCCTATGTGTAAACCCAGCTTTATGTTAAAAACAAATCATTCTGATCTGGATCTTTATATTTTTCTGGATCCAGAAAAGGAACGTATGTAAAATTGGCGTGCATACATTTGTCCGTATTGTAAAATAACAACCAAGAGGTACAGACTTCCAACAACTGCTAAATTACTGTAATTACACTGATTCAGTAATGTGTTAAAGGAGTATGGTTCCTGCTACATAATAAGGACAAAAAATATGAAGAATCTTAAACAGGGCCTGTTCAGCCAAGGCAGAAGTTTGCAACCTTGGATTACTCTTCTTACTCTTGGATTACTCTTCTTAAGTACTTGGTATGAAATCCAGATGGCCATGGCCCTCCACACCAGTCAATGATCTCATGTATTCGATGAAAGTGATCTACCATCTTACATGTCAAAAACGTGAGATAAACATCAGAGCAGTGACCTGGGAGAGTACATGTGAGAACTCCAGGTGATAAGGCAGGAAGATGAGGATGAGCTCAATGCTTCACTGCAGCTTGAATCTGCAGAATGTTTGTGCACCAAATAACACCCTGGATTTGAATAGACATTTTACAACACCCTTGGCTTGCAAGCATTAGATTGTGTGAGAGGAAACAAATGAGGCATGCTGAACAGGAAATTGTTGTTTATGTGTCCCTCCAATAAATTTGATTGAAAATCTGTGTGGGAAGCAAAATTTCCCACACACATTGTGCTCAACTACTGTATAGAGTCAGCAAAAATGGAACAGGTCAAAATTTGCATGTTTACTCCAAAAATGTATTCTTTATATTGACTATACGGTAGCCATTAAAAAACCAAAAAAAAAAAAAAAAGATGTAAAAATTGCCCATGTCAAGATTTTCATGACACTAACGTCACTTGTATCCGGCTTTGAACTGTGTAGTAACATTAAATATGCTGAAAGGCTTGTTCAGCCATCGTCCTGATTCATCTAGAATTTGTTTAAATGGTAGATTTATTTTCAACTTGAACAGAGGGGCCAAACTCCCTCCCGAAGGCTGCATGTGGTCTCCTTTCAACCGGCTGCCAAATAATGTCTTGCGAACTGGAAGAATGGACTCTAGCCAGGGCTGCGTCTGCATGTTTCTGCATAACTGCCCCCCACCTCCCCAAATCACTCCGACAGTCTTCTCCAGCGCGTCTTCAAGACTTTAAATGGGATTAATAATGTGTTGGGCAGTTTTTCACCCAATTCCAGAGATTTTAGCAGTTTCCTTAGTTTTTCATTCTGCTTGATGTAATTCATTAATTTTCCCCTTCTTGTTATGATTCTGATCTGCCTTGCCATGTTCATTCTCTGCTTCTTATAATATTTCTTATGAGGTTTTGGAACTTTGCTATGTCTGACTGTTCTTTGATATGTGTATTGTGTATTGGTAACTTAGATTCGTTCATGTATTGTCTTAGTTTTACTTTTACATATTTTGCATTTTGCCATAGCTTTATTCCGGTCCATGTTTAGCTTTCCACTATGCATTGCACTTTGTCTCCCCCTGTCTGGTCTCTTGTCTTGTCACTGCTCACAGCCCCAGTAATGGCTGTCACTCTTCACGTGATTGAATGATTTCTGGGCCGTTTCTCAAAGCCTAGGCTGCATCCTTTGAAGGCTGCATTTTTAGGGACCGTCGCTCAATTCCATCCGCCGGACTCACATTTAAGGTAAGAGACAAGGGGTTCATCTCGAAGCGTGAGCTGCAGCCTACGAAGACTATGAAATGTACTCCTTTGAAACATCCACCAGGCCCGGATGTTTGCGTCATGCGAAACATATGTCACCGAACTGCGCTTTCAGAAATGAAGCAATTATGAATGGCAAGACGCGTTTGTGCTTGGTGCCGTTTGATAAGTTCCAGGAGATGGAAGAGGAGTTTGAGGAAGAGTACCGGCGACGAACCCGACGCAGACGTCGGCGTTTGTGGTGTAGCTATTTGTGGCCGACTGGTAGAAAGGTAATTAGGCATTTTATTTACATAATTGCATATATTTGGGTTCCTTCGGTATCATGAGGCAAACTGATCACTGGTCGCAATGTATCAGCATTCTGAATCGTCTGCTTTGGGTTCATAATAGGACTACATGTTCGGGCTACAACCTTGGTGATCAAAGACTGGTTCGTAGTCCTGGATGGGTTGCTACTTAAAAAAAATTACTCTGTCGGCTATTGTGAATTAAAGGATAATGCAGGCGTAGGCAACCAAAAGCAGTCAAATATAGATAAATATTGGCAAAAATTTTATTTATTTCACACATCCAAACGTCGGATTGGAAGAGTTTCATTTATCCCCCTCCGCAAAACCCGTGGGGGCAAACTGTGGACATCGTCTCCGATGAATTATAAATTGCATTAACGCGTTGCTGACAACCGATTGGAAAAATTCAAAACGAGAGAGAAGCATCGGAGGCACAGTCACGCACTCGGTCTGAAAATATTAGGAGAGAAGCCGTGTTTCGAATAATTACTCTTCCCCCGCATACAGCAGCCATTCTAACTCAGTGAAGTGGTTAGCAGCTGTCGGACGATTACGTTGATTTGTCATGTATTCTACCCATGGGTATTTGGTTAGGAAGTGAAGCACACCTTTGAGCTCAGTCCTGTTATAATTTAACAAATTGGAGTGCTGAAAGCATATACAGGCATTGTAGCATTCTTCAAAGGAGAATCTCTGATACTGAGCCCCTAACAGTGCATTTTATTAGCTGTAATATCACAGCACATTTATTAAATGTTCCAATTCATTTTCTTAAATTATAACCATATCCAAGATATACAGTGAAGTTATCAATGTTAAAAATTGTGCAAAATATATCTGTTCTCCCTCCATCCTGTAGATTATCCATTACTGCCGGTTGGATGTATCTGTCCCAGTCCTGGCCAGATATTTTGAGGGGTGCGACACAAAGCCTGACTTCAGGCTTGGAAGACCAGCTATTGCGGCCCTCCTCCAGTTGTTGCACATGGACAGGCCGCATGGTTGGGGTCCAACGCTGGAAGTCCTTGTGCTACTGTTTTGGCTGGCTTGTGGCTCCTCATAGAGGGTGGTGTCAAGGGCGTTCAACATACCCCTTGCCACAGTACAAAGGGTAGTCCATCGTGTGGTGGAGAAAATGATGACGTGCCTGCCCTCAGTCATCCACTTCCCATCCACGGAGACCGAGATCGTGGCTGTGGGATGTGGTTTTGCTGGGTTGGCACAACACCGTGCTTCACTCATGCAGCTGGAGCGATGGATGGCTGTCATGTACATATCAGCCTCCAGCTGGTCCTGATGGCCACTGCTACAACAACAGAAAGCTGTTTGCCTCTGTTGTACTGCAGGCAGTTTGTGACCATTAGGGCCGATTCATTGATATATTTGTGGGCTACCCAGGCAGCGTACATGATGCACGCACTCATGTGCATACATTACAGTTATGAATGTGTCAGTGTATGGTACATATGCAATGAAAACATTTCTGTACTATTTCAGTAATAAACATACTTGAACAAACACAATGTTTATTTTATAATAAAATAAAATATATTATTATAATTATAATATTATTATAAATATTGTAATACTTTGTAATAAATTGTCCCATTTATTTTTTGATTGGAGAGTGGACACTTTCTCCTCCAGGCCTATCTTCTGCAAGATTGTTCTAACAAAATAATGGGAAGTGGAGAATAGACACAGAAAATCAATTATGAGGAAATTCTGATTCATACAAGCTTGGTGACCTGAATGATCTACGTTGCAAGAACACTAAGAAATGGGCATCATCTGTTGGAACTGCTACTTGCAGCTGGTGCGATTTTCTGCCTTAATGCCTTAGGCAGTTTTACATGTCTTTGCTGTAACACGCATGATTCCAGTGATTACAGCTTGTCAAGGCCCTTGACCATTCAGTGGTTTGAATCGAGTGTGTTACAGCTGGAAATGTGCAGGACCACAGCACTCCAGGAGCAGGATTCCCTGCAGAAATACTTTAACCTCGTACATTAGGTAGCAGACCATCTTTATGCAGCAAATAAGGAGCACAGATAGCCGCAAGAGGTGATAAAACACAGAATTGATGGACCTCACAAAACATTTTTTTTCTAATTTACTGTTACTGTTGCAGTTGCCCTGTTACTGTTCATTCTTTTCTTGGCCGACTGTTTGGTTTGTGCCCTGATGAATTAAAAATTGAACATCAACTTTGTGTTCCTCATTCTCTGCTCTGCACCTGTCGGGAACTCTCCTTGGAAATGTCACAAGTGAACTAGTGCAGTACATGTGTAACAAATAAATAAAGGTATGCATGCTGAACGTGAATACAATTAACATACTCAGTAAAGCAAATTCATGACTCATAGACAATGAGTACGACTGAGGACTGTACTGTCGTTACTCATTATCCGTGGACCGCCAAGTTTCTCACACCGGTAATTTGGTGGTCGTATGCTGCCCTGAGGCGGATGAATTTCCCTGTTAAGTCCATAGTCCCTAGCCGGAGTTTGTAATTAAGACCGAACATCTTATGATCGATGTGTTTCATCTGTGGTAGATAACGTTATTTGTGCTATGTGGAAATACTGGTAATTCAGGGCTTCGCGGCGCGCAATTTGCCAAACTTGTGGAAGTTGAGCAGTCCATAACTTCCTTAATATTTTACGTAGAAACATCTTCGTACCATTGGATTCGTATTGACATATCCTTTGATATGACACCATTTTTGTTAATGTTGGATAATAATGATTCCCCTCCGTTTCGGTGGCGTATGTTTCATGACAAACTCCACCGAAATTGTCGCATCTGCGGTCTCTGCCATTTTTTTTCACTCTATTGATTAAGCACCTGGGTCCTGCGCCCGCACAGGGATATGGGATACATACGGCCGCAAAGGATACACCTGAACCGTCCTTTGACATCCAGCCGATGAAGGCTGCATTTCAAGAGCGTTAGGCTATCGTAAAACCAAGTTCGCCACAAGGGGAAGATTTTCACTTAACAGACAGAGTCCATTCCTCTGGGGTTACGCTTTTGTCCGACAATGAAACTGACTTGGCCTGTATTTGTTCATTTGCTACTTAATTAGATATATAAAAGGGGAAAAATTTTTATTTATATTTATTTATTTTGTCAGTATCCATGCCTAAATGATCCAAAAGTGTACAGGTACATGCTTCTCTCTTGAGGCTATTTTTCAGTTGTTATTTGCATGTGAATAACGTGAATTCTGACCATGTAGCGCCTATGTCCTGCACATCAAATGGTCTGCAAGGGGACTGACCAGACAGATTATGTAGCCTAATAGGTGCGCTGTTTCATAATTGGCTAATTCAACTTGGTCGGTTTTTCTCATTAAAATAAAAATCGATAATTTAATGGAGGATCAACACGCTAGTTTTTGCTTCACAAACATTTAAATACCGATGACTCGTTAGGTTTTGCCATAGCAAAACAGAGATTCAGAGATTATCTTTTATGTATCTTACTGTAGCCTGAATGATGAGGCAATGCTGAGTAAGCCCTACAAATGTTCTTATTGCAGTTTCGACTAAAATATGACTTATTACGATTTTTTTCATATCTCTTAAAGTTCCTCGGGCGCATTAAGCAATGCTTTCACCTCGGAACCCACGGTGACGGTGTAGCAGCCTAGAAGTGATGCCTATCAAGGCTGCTGCCTACGTTTCGCAGTGCAGCCTCTCGAGACTCAGCCGGCGAAGACTAGGCCTATATTTTTCTGCCGCATTCGGAGGCGCCTTGACAGAGGCAGAGTCTTCACTGATTTCGCAGCCCTCGAATGCAGCCTTGAAGGACTGCAGCCGACTCATTAAGTTACACACGAAGTTAAAAGTGGGGTTGGGTTTAATGCTAGGTTTAGAGTTAGGGGTTCGTGTTCAGGGGCCTCATTTATCTACGGTGCGTAGGCACAAAAAAAGATACGTACTACGTAACTTTCTTTGCAGATTTCTGATTTATAAACACAAACTTGACATTAAAAAAGGGAAATTAAGATCATGCATAATGTCAATAATTTCCAAGTCCATCCTGATTAATAGATGAAAATTCCATGCAGTTTATTTTACCCATAGGTTTATAAACTAGGATATTTTCCGCAAGATGTCATTTTTATTTTTTTTGTGCGTACGTATTATTTAGGTATGAAATTCACTCAATTTTTTATCAATAAGACCCAAGGTTAGGGAAATCAGTGGCGTTTAAAACAAAGCTGCTTAACGGAGGTTAAATGACATTACATCGATTTGGCGGATGGAATTGAGCGACGACCCCTAAAAATGCAGCCTTCGAAGGCTGCAGCCTACGCTTTGAGAAGCACCCCTGGATTTCAGTCCTCCTTCCAATCTCATTTGCTTACATCACCTTACTTTTCTATTTTACTCACCATACTAACAGTTTGTTGTTTTCGCTAGAAGTTACTAACACTAACTAACATTGTATATAATACTAACTTACTAACAAGCACTAAGGGATTGTATAGTTTCACTTACTAATTGATTAACAAGCTCTCAGCGCTCGCCCTGTTCTAGTCTCCACCCCTTCTCTCTCCCTAATCTCCTTTGCTGCATTTCTGTGGAAACACACACATTTCTCTTATTAACTAGGCACGTTAGAGCTCCTTGACCGGAGCCTTATGTTTGTATATAGGTTTGTCCCGTGATCCCTGTCCTTGTTTTGACTTCTGCTAAATTTCATGTGATTAGGTTCTCCCTCATGTGTTGCTCCCTTGTAATCAGTCTGACTGCTCGCACCTGTGTGTCTTACCATGTGATCTCCCAGGAAGTGTATATTAGGTGTCTCTTCACAGTTCTTCTCTGTCAGATCGTTTCTCTTGTTTGCCTGTGCTGCTCCTTATCTCGGCTCATACTCATTGCGTTTCTTTTCTGACTGGATCATCTGACTACTGATTTTTGCCTTGCCCTTCTTTGGTTACTGTTGCATCTCTGTATTCGAACCTTTTTTGCCTGACTACGATTTTGTGGATTGCTGCCCTGTTAACGATTCGGATTGCCCTTTGGTTTTTGATTTTGGCTTCTCCTTCAAACCACTGCCTGTGTACCGAATCTGTTTTTGCCTGACTACGACTTTTGTGTTTGCTGCCCTGGTTACGACTCTGTTTCTGCCCCACTGGATTTTGGACTCTGTACTTTTGCCTTCTGCCCTGCGGGGGTTACCCCCCTCTCTCAATAAAATCCCTTTTTTTGCAATCCTGTGTTCTCGCGTTTAGTTCCTGAGCGATACCTCACACTACTGAAACCCAGTGACATCCTCTATGACCACAAGATACATCTTTCTATACAGTTTTTAAAGAAATAAGAAGCAACAAATTGCATCATTCATTGATAAAGAATTGTTGCCTGATGAAAATTTCTAATTATTGCTGTAATTATCCAATAATATGCCCTCAGGTATTTGCTTATTTAAATCCAAATGCTTACTTTTTCCACAGAGACAGTGCAGGCGATGTTATAAATACTAAGTAACACATACAATTTCAATTAATGCAATGCACACATATGCACAAGATGTTTTGAGCTGGGAAATTTTGCTGATGAAAATACGAAATTGGGAGGTACTTATGTTAGAATTTTATTTTCTGAACTAGCAAGGATATATTTCTATGACATTTAAACCATACACTCATACGCAATTGGATAATTATACAAATAAAGGACACAACGCACCTTCAAAAAATAAGCGATTTGAGTATTATTTCGAGTATTATCTCAAAATAATTCGAGTATTATTTCTCACAATGTAGCTGAATCACGACCTAATTTAGTCAAGGGCCTGAAATTTTTTTTATTGAACACAAGAAGTGTGCAGTCTGTCAATAAAAAACATAAGTTGATTCAACTTCAAGGCTGAATATACGGTGGCATGCCTGATATCGTCGCCCTCACAGAAACTTGGTTGAACGACTCTGTCAAATGAAATTCTTCCCGAGGGTTACACCCTGTATCGCAGACACAGAGGTGGCAAACGAGGTGGCGGAGTTTTTCTTGGTATTCGTAATAATATTATCTCCCGCCGTCGACCTGATTTGGAACCCAGTATTTGTGAGGTTATAATTTGCGAACTTGTGCCTAGTAAATCATTGAAAGTATTCATTATCTTGTGCTACAGACCAGAGGCTGACATTTGTTCGGGAATCCCACGGGTCACGGGATTCCCGCAGGATTCCCGCGGGATGGGAGTCAACTTTACTATTAATCACGTGATTGGGACGGTACGGGAGTAAAAAGTTAACGGGAGCAGACGGGAGCGGGAAGCGAAATTTTGATTACCACTTGAGTTCCAGACCCCAACAGAAACTCATTTGCGTGCAGCGATCTTGTACCGAACCACTGAAGGAGTATCTTGAGACATTTTTTTTGCCTTGCACCGACGCACGGTTTTGGAACCACTGACTGCGCAGTCCATACTCAGAATACTGCACTTACATCGAAGATGCCTGCCTTGCTCTCAGCAAAACTGTTGGGCAAATCATTCGTCTAGCCTGCCATTTAGAAAAATGCACACTGAATGTATTTTTTCAAATATCTGAGGCTGGTAAAATGAGCTGGTTACAATGATTGTGGTCTAGCACTCGCCGCTTTTTTATCCTGCACTGATCATATAAATAATAAACTAGTTAGTGACACCGAACAAAATCCAATGAATATAAAGTAGAAATAACCGATATTGCGTTATTTTATTCAAGTAAATATGAATGCTCTGTAGGCCTACAGATTATTTAAATCTAGCCTCGCTAATGAACATTATAAACATACCGGCAGGTTTTGCAAGTGCTGTTAATAAAATCGTATTCGCACTTTGCTGTCGGGTGTTAATATAGGTTTTCGTGATTAAGGTGCTTTCTTTCGGCATCATCGTAAGTAGGGGGCCATAGTTGAACTAAGGCAGAGGGGTGTGATACAGCTTAATGATTTTATACATTTTATATGATCCGACAAACACACAACATATACACTTACAATAACATGGACTTATTTTGTAATAATGAATTAGTTAGCCCTGATTGCTTTCTGGGCAGTGTTTTCTTGCAAATAGGCAAATAATAAATAAAATCCAGAGTGGCAAACCAGACTGAAATGGCAGTTGTATTTTTATTTAATATTTGAATCTTGTGCATTTTTTTTTCATTTTCCAAATTAAACATTCCTATATTACCACAGTTGAACTGTTCTTGCTGGCATTTTTTTTAATACTTTGTAGTCTGCAGTTTTAATCTTAATATAATCGGGAGAAGATCAAGTCAAATATCGTGTATGCATAGAGGCTAGAAGGAAAAAAAATGGGAGCGGTTCAGGAGTGGGAGTCATTTTGAATGGGAGCGGGATGGGAGTGGGAGTCACTTTACTGGGAGTGGGACGGGACAGGAATTTTTTTTCCCCTCTGGCCCGGGATTGGGACAGCACACAAATTTTCTCTGTGGGAGTGGGACGGGACAGGAATGAAAATCCACTCCCGTGTCACCCTCTACTACAGACCTCCAGATAGTGATCCTGTATCTTTTAATGATTTTTTGTGTAACGTTTTTACTAAATGCAGTATTGAGTACAAAATTTTATTCGCACTTGGCGATTTTAATCTCCCAGATATTCCTTGGTGGGACGAATCGGCGAACACTGGTCACACGCTGTGTGACTTGGCTGACAGCTTTTCCCTTGCCCAAATCATTGAACAACCTACTCAAATTAAAGGAAATGAGCTTGATTTAGTTTTCACCAATATCCCTGAACGTTGCTCTGAGCCCAATGTAACATTTGGTCAGTTTGACAGTGATCATGCTGTGATCCAGTTCAATTTTCAAACCCGTGTCAACAGACTCTGCACATACGCGAGAAACGTGTACAATTTTAGAAGAGCTGACTTTATAGGGCTAAGATCTCACATGGACAAAGTGTCATTTCATTCTGCTCTTTTTCATCTTGATATTAATGTTAATTGGCAAAGTTGGCTTGATCTTGTCCATTCATTCGTCAGCAAATTTATTCCCATTGCTGCAATTAAGGATTTAAATTCTCCTGCCTGGGTTGACAGTGAAGTGCGCCAACTGAGTACAATCCACACGGTAACTAGCTAAAAAACGCAATAGTGCAGCGCTGTGGGCAAAATTTCGCAAACTAAGGAATAAATAAAAAAATGCATGCACTTTCAAGTACAATCAGTATTTGGATGTTCTTAGTGATTCTCTTGCCAAAACACCAAAGCGTTTCTGGGGATTCTGCAAGAGTAAGACAGAGACAAAAAGTGTCCCCAGTCTTGTTGCTTATGGAGATAAAACTGCCTCCGATTCTAGCACAAAGGCTAGTCTGTTCAACGAGTATTTTCAATCCCTATTTACCCCTCAGCCTCTAGAACGAACATACCCAGATATAACATGCTCATTTGGGTGATTTAAGGATTACTGTCCATGATGTTGAATCAGTTTTGATGAACCTTGAGACAAATAAAGCACATGGGCCTGGAATGTTACCAGCTCGGATTTTAAAAGAATGTGCTCGTGAATTGGCTCCGTCACTTTGTAGTCTTTTTCACAAATCTCTTCAAACTGGAGAATTACCACTTGATTGGTTAAGAGCAAATGTTATTCCAGTCCATAAAAAATTTGACAAAGAAAACGTCATTAATTATCGACCGGCATCATTATTATGCATTTATAGCGAGGTGCTTGAAAGGTGCGTACTCAATTTTGTCTATCCTCATGTAGTGCCCGTTTTACATCACCTACAACATAGTTTTGTTAAGGGTCGGTTGACAACAACTCAGTTAATCCAGGTATTTCACGAAGCTGGCAAATTCTGAGATCAGTCCGGACAAATTGATATTTTATATTTAGAATTTTCATCTGCTTTCGACTCCATCCCCCATGACGTACTTTTATATAAACTCCAGACATAGGGATTTCTTGGTAATCTTTTAGAGTGGTTTATGTTGTATCTCTCCAATCGTTAACAAAGAGTTGCTGTCGACAGTGCCCTATCATCCTGGTCTCCCGTTAAATCAGGGGTTCCACAAGGATCAATTTTAGGCCCTTTGATGTTTCTGCTATATATTAACGACATGGCACACTGTGTAAGTCCTGAGACTGGGGTTGCCTTGTTTGCTGATGATTTTAAATGCATAAGAGAGATCAGACACACGCAAGACTGTTCACACCTGCAGTGCGACCTAGAAAAAATTTTGCATTGGAGTCGTAAATGGGACATGAGATTTAACGCTGGTAAATGTAAATTATTGATTGTTACAAGGAAGCGAATTCCCATTCTTCATCATTACACAATGAATGGTAATTTAATTGAAAAAGTCGACTGCATGCGTGATCTTGGGATTGTAATGTCATGAAATTTATCATGGGAAGCACATGCAAATGTTTTGGTCAGTAAAGCAAATCGCATGCTTGGATAAATTCAAAGAACCTGGCATTTTAAGATTTTCAAATGCTTTTTTCTTTGCTTCTAGGTTATATAGAAACTTGAAACTTGGCAAAATAGCTCACTGCACATTCCTGATGCATTATATTGGCTCCCTACCTTATGGCTACATACATAATTATGTAGGACCCTTCCAAAAATGCTACTTAATAAGAACGCACTTGCGAGTGGGGCTTATAATTCCCAAATAGCCATAAATCAGACAGATTAACCTCTTAAGCCCCAGCCTCTTTTTTAGGTTTCTGTTTGAAAATGACATCCCCAAAATGAATAGAGTATATCTCTGTTTGTGTACCATGAAGTATGAGAGAGGGAGACATGGAAATGTGGAGAGAGGGTTGATTTTCTGACGCTACTCGGATTTTGATACTTGAACATTAATATGCTTGCCATTTGAGTTGTGCTTGGTGTATGTAAAAATGACTTATATGTGCTTAAAGCAGAGGCTCTCCTGTTTCATTTGATGTGTAATATGACTATATTGCTACTTATTAAGCGCGGCGTTGTAGGTATTTTGCTGCGGTGAGTCTCAGGTTGGGGGACCCTGGAGTTTAAGAGGTTAATGTATCAACCCCCTTTAGACTCCTTCTAGCAGTCAGGACTCTGACAATGTGGGAGCCTTCCAGACACAATATATACAGAAATATGAGTCGCTGAAGTTTGACCTCGATGAAAAATGACCAAATTTCAATGGCCCCAAAGCCACTGTAGCACAAGTAGGAAAACAATGAAACTAAACAGAAATAATGACCAACCCTACTGCTATCTTCACCCCAAAAACCAACTTCCAATTGTGATGTCCCCCTGTGCCCCCTTCAGGAACCTGCCTGCCAGTGCACGGGCAGTGCTGGAGCCTGATGGGGGGGGAATTGATTGCACCTGTGCACAGGGGGGGGGAAGGGACAAAGTCCTCCTCTTCTAACGGGGGGGACTCTTAGCTGAACCTGACCACTGGCTCTTTGATTTCCCTCTCTCTTACTCACTCTCTCTCCTTACTCCTTTTTCCTTTCTTTACAGCTAACATACTGATACTGATACACACACTGCATTCATCATTCACTTCCATACGCCCATCATACCCCCCCTAGACACATGGTTTGAAGACTTGGCTTTGTTAAGTTTTTAATAAATAACTTAAAACTTTGAATTCTGTTGTCGTCTCCATTTCATGTTGCTTCCCGAAACGAGCTGGGTCGTAACATGAATTGGGGTTCTCGTCGGGAGTTCTGTTGGGCATTGGACTCGTCTACTTCGGGCGCATCCAGGTGAGAACATCGTCTTAATTAACAGTCTCTGGTTTAGGAAGAGTGCTTCAGCCAGGCTCTGCCTGTCCTTCGAAGTGCTGTTTGTTATTTTGAATTGTTTATTGTTTTTGGGGGTAAATCTGATCGGGAGTTTTATATTCCTGTCGGGGGCACGCTTCGTATGGTCCACTCCAGACCATAACGAGTTAATGCGTTAACCAGTCTGCATCATATTAATGCGTAATGTCTGCATCATATTAATTTTGACCTTACAATTAGGCCGTACAATATTCAGAATAGCTAGTGGTTAATAATGGCAAACTGTGCAGGTTAAACTTAGCAAGGCAGTTACATCACACTCAAAGAAATGCTGGGTTGTTTTTTCAACCCAACTGCTAGGTTGAGCTTGTTAGTTAATTTAATTGGGTTATTTTCATTAAATTGGGTATTCTGAGAACCCAATTTGCTAGGTTATTTCTATTGGGAATGGAGTTATTAGCTGTTGGATTGTAAATTCTATAATGTTGTGTTGGTTTATTTTGGTCTACCCAACACTTTGGGTTGACGTTCGGGCATGCGCGACTAAGCACAACCCACGAACTCGACCCAGACAGTTGATTATGTTCGAACCACTCATCTCATCTGACGTAGGTCCCATGCATTTTTTAGGCATTTTCACCGTAGTCCGGAATTAGTCATTGAACGCTTAATGAGATTCTCATGTGAAGTTAAAATCCTTGTGCATTGAAGTTTCCGTTTTACTTGCACACAAGTGCACCTCATCACAAGCAACATGGAAAGCGATTATGACTCCGGACTTCCTGTGCTTCCCTTTACTCAGGAAACAATGGAAAATGCATGTGTTTTGTGATCGTTTAAATTGTTTCACTGAAATAAGACTGTTTGGAACATTTTAATTCAATTCCATTGCTGTCAATCCCTCAGTAAAGACAAGCCTGAGAATTCCTGTGTCATTATCGATTTTCAAGTCACTAGTGGGGAAATCCACCATAATGCATGTGAAACTGATTAACTCGATGCACAATGACTTAAATTCCGCAAGTGAATTTCTTCAATGCGCGTTGATTGAATAATTGCTGACTACGGAAAAAGTTGTGAATGCCACTACTCGCGCCTAAGACATTGAGACTTGGCGTCTCTGGATCAATTCAGTACAAAGCAAGATTTGTTATATGCCCACTATTGTTTTACCATATAGTTGACTTTATATTATTATATAAAGTTTCATATAGTTGTAAGATGTAAGTTCTTGAAGCACTTTTGAGTACTAACTTCAGGAATCAATTGGTATGTTAGCAAGCTAACTGTGAGCTAATTTTAGTAGCGGAAACTTCATTCCCTCAAACCTAGCAAGCTAACACGTTCGCTGGCTTGCTATGTAGCAGCCAAACTATGTTGTTGTTACTTGAAGTGACATGAGAAATGCATTATATATTATAGCTAGGAGGACAACGTTAGTTATCACTTAAGTGGGCGAGTGTTGTAAAAATAAAAAATCTTATGAATTAATCTGAGCGCAGTGGTGAATCAGTGTTTTTTAGCTAGCCCGTTGCATTCTAGCTGGCTTCAGCTAGCTGGCCAACGTTAGTCTACTGCATAGATATATACACGTAGATGCCGCATACAGGCTTGTCAGATGCATCAACACGGCTGCCATCTTGCGCTGCGGTTTCTGACAAGCAGTCAGACCCAGTCAGACCGCTGTGCATCTGACTGGCATCAAAATGCCAGACTTTTGTGCCGCTTATGGATGTTCCTGTGAAGGAAACGCCGAAACCAAGAAACAAGGAACAAAATTTCTCAAGCAAGAAGTTGTTTTACATTATTTAACTGTAATGAACGTGTTGAATTTGATGTCTCTCTTAAGCTAATAAAAATGAAACTAGCTTAGTACGATGTTACGTCAGGACAAGAAAACAAAAGATGTTTTTTGTTAGTAAGACATTAGTAAGATGATGAAAGTGACATTTTGCAATCAGCCACTGTATGTTATTGTGCTAAGAAGATTATTCTTAAATTATCTATAAAATCAGTTTCATGGCACTAACATATAGGCTTATATTATATTGCATTATATTCTATTATTATACTATTATCTATTATTATAATATATATATATTCTACAAGTAGTTTTTATTATTATTATTATTATTATTATTATTAGGTACAAGCAAAGTAATACTTGCTGAGATGTGTCAAATACTAGTCTATATTATATTATTATTATATTTAACACTTAATGATTTGTCCTTCAAATGCAAAGTGCGTTATACATAAATTCTATTATTATAATGTATTATTATTATAGTCATTAATTATACTATTATATTGTGTTATTTCACACACTCTTCCTTAAACTGTATCTTGTTTTATTTATTTTTATCTTGTATAATAATATTGTTATTAATAAACCTACATTTATTACAAAAGTATTACATATATTTGTTGTTATTATTATTATTACTATTATTATATCATTCTGTTTTGATACTCAAACAAATACCTAGCAGGTTTTCAATGGTGTTGCACACTGTCTCTCACACTGTCTCTCTGGAGTATTATGGTGTGAAAACCATTTTAAATTTATAAAATCTATGTTGTATTATAAATATGTCTGACATTTATAATAAACCAAACGGCTTGAGAATCGGTTGAAAATTCAGTGAGTTATGGTGATTTTAATTATTGATAGACCTCTGCCTCTGATTAATGCAGTAAGTAGACACGGCTTCCCCCTGCCCAAGATGGCGGCCGCGTTGACGCATCGTTCCGATGGACAGCAGCATCAGAGGCGACATCTACGTATATATATCTATGAGTCCACTGTATACTAGCCAGTTTGAGGTAGCTGGGGGGGAATTCGAGGACAGTGTTGTAAGTCGCATACAGTTAAACCGCCAACCAAGGGGCATATTTGCTAACGTTAATATTTGCTCACGTCCAACGTCATAAGGCCCAACCGTGATGTTAAAACAGCGAAAAAACGTTTGGACTACTGAATCTTATTTCTTTTTATGGTATGTTTTTTCTTAATGGACTCTCTGTGTTGATGTTTCACTTTGATAAAAACAATCCACGGCCAAATTTGTAAATTGATTGAGTGGCAGCCTCCAGGGCTGATATAAATTAGCTTACCTCTAAATCTTTCTAAGTCATCTCCATGTATTCATTTTATGGGTACTGTATTATGGTGGCCACTGTCATCATTATGTGCCTGCTATATCCTCTGTACATAGGAAATGAATGGGGCTAGTTAGTCACTGTAGCTTGGTACCAATGCCTCAGTTTTTAACATTGAGTGATCCGTCTTGTGATACAAATATCTTTTGCTGTATTTCAACTGTAGTTGTTAAGTAGTTTACTGTAGTTTACTGTCCACTACAGGGGTGGGTAACGTAGATGATGGAGAGGGCCACTATATTTCTACATTCACTCTAGAGAGTGATTAACCTTCTATGGTATGCATTATGATCCAAGTTGGTAAAACATGTTTTGGGTGTTTTTTTGTCTTAAATTAGACCAAGTAAACATAATCAAGAGACATTTCCAAAAAATCGTATTTTTCAGTAGTTTTTCGGATTCGTTGCCATACGTCAACACTGTACGAAAGTGGAAAGTGATGAAAACATGAGAATTTTATTTAAAATTGTAATAACGTTTATTTAAAAACTAAAAACAATGTTATATTCTCAGCAATCCCTAGTAGCCTGAACAGTTAAGAATGCATCTCATGTGAAAGTAAAAACCATTTAAAAAGACACTTTTCATCGTTTAATTCAATTTTTTGGGTTAGGGTTGCCAGCTGCTCATTTTCTTCATCACTGAATCCTAATTCATCTTCACTTCCATCTACTGGGAGGGCTAGTTTTTCTTTCTCCCGCGAGGAACCATAAAACATTGTTAGATTCATTCTGTAAATGGAAGAACGATGTGTCAAATATCATCATATGCAATGCGGAAAGGACTCACAAAGTGCATTATCATAGTAGACTATAAGAGATCAGTGTACACCAATGTAATTCCTATTAACTTTACTACAACTAACAGTCAAATGTGTATCTGTCAAATTGATGGACATGAAAAAATAACTAAATGATTCTACGTGGTTGTAGAGCCTGAGTCCATAAAGTTTACAATATGCTTTAGAACAATGTAGGCCTATAACTAAATACAAAATGTTATCAACATGCCAGGCTAGCATTTCATAATGGTACGGTGTTGCCATATGGCAACATCCACATGTTCTATTATTTAATGATCAAGTACAGTGCAATGACCTACAGAATAATCAATTTAATTCACCTATTATTGAGTATATATATTTTTTCCCACTTGAAAAATGTCGTTAAAACACTTTTTTAGATGATTTTTGAGGAGTCAAATGGCGAGGCTCCTCCCTATGAAGTCGTCTGCAGAAATGGCTTCAAAATTGCCTCCAGAAAGTCATTTGACAAATTTAAACAATGCTATTGGTTTACTTAGAACCCTACCTCTCTTTTAATACATTGCATCATAACTGGGGATGTATTGTCTGTGTGTAGAAGGCTTAAAATGGGTTTGTTGCCAAATGGCAACATCGTACCATACAGGGTTCATTATAAGGGAATAAAATCATTCTGCAGTATTAGATAAGGAATATTCAAGATCACATCCTTTCGGGAAGTAGTGCAGCTGAACACCAACCATGCACAGAGCCTTGTGCCCTGCCATTGTTCTGGCACCCTAATATATCTATTCATGAGTTGCATTTTTAGTCCTATACCTGCCATGATGAGGACCAACACAGAGGTTTCAACATGCGTTGGTCCTCATCATAGCAGGTTCGGATTACATTATGACATCAGCTGCAAGTTGAGAATGTCAAGGAACACACAAGGTCTAAAGAGATTGTGGTCTATATGAATGGTCACTTTAGTAATATTTTGTGTTCAGTCTTTCAGACGTGGCTGTTGATGAAGAAAGCTTTGGGTACCTGGATCTTCACACCATCACCACCTTAATCCCCGGAATAGGCAAGAGGCTAAAATTCATTAAGAAATATAATGATTCTGAGTGCAAACTTGTCAAAGTGCATGTAGAACATTCTAGGAATTCGACAACAAATTCAAAATCAATACTAGTAAGACAGCTTAAAGTGGAAAAATAATCATTAAAAAATATATAAAATATCAGTGAGGTCAATATCACACAAAAAAGAAAGAAGCAAATACTAACCGTATATGCATAGTATATACATAGTCTGAGGATCCACAGACACATTACGAGGGTACAGCCGGACTAGGAGCCCAAATGACATGCATGGTGCGGTGGTTCTGGTTGGAGATCATGGCCCCTGCTCGGGGGCTTGGGCTGGCGCTGGAGAATGAAGACGCGAGAAAAAGGCATCAGGAGAGTCCCATGTCTTTAAGAAAAGAAAACATCTTTATTGTTCATATTCTGAAAATTCATTTGCTTGTGTTAGCAGTACAGCTCTAAAGTATAAGACAACAACATTTGTAAAGTAAGGTGTAAAACAAGTTTTGCTACATACCAAGACCTCGCAGGGCTTGCATGCGCAGGAGTTCTTCCACTGGTGGTGGCGGAATGGGAGGGAGAAGGCCAAGTCTCCTTGGGTCGATTGGCCGTGGATTCCTTCATTGAGGCAGCCCTGCATTTGCAGCCAGTCTCCTGGAGAGAATGCAGACCTGTAGAGCTGGAATGTGGTCATACGTCTTGCTAACATCCTTCAGAGCATAGACACTCCACCTCTTGGCATTTTTTTGTAAAGCCTCATGGCCCTGTAATGTTTACAAAGACAATTTACATTTACCTTATATCAGTCAGTCAAATATCTTTTCAGTCAGTCAAGTAAATATGACTTATATTTCTTGATAGCCCTAATAAACAATTAAGTGGCATGAACATACATAAGCCTGCCATTGGGAATGTGCTTTAAAGGGTGGCCAACATGCTGGCCCAGCGCTGCAAGGAAGGTCCTGGCTACGTTAACAGGTGGAAAGAAGGAGAAGTGCTTGCAAGCATACATTAGGATGTGATTTTGAAAAGCCTCGAGATCTGCAATTGGTCTGTGCAAGACAAAGTGTGTACACAGAATCAGATTCAAAGAAAGGCTGACATTTTGTTGTGCTGTAAATGCATTATATGACACCACACTTCCAACCTTACCTGAAGGTGAGGTATTTGTGTACATTTTTCAACCACGGCTTGTTCAACATCACATCCTTGAGAGCCTCATGAGCCACCGACCCTCTCTCCAGCCACTCCTTGGTGGAGCTGCTCTCTAGCAAGATGTGCCGGCACTGCCCCAACACCCATTCATGCTCATTTGCCACATGGTGGATGAGGCTAAGCCACAGTTTGTGATGAAAATAATTTATAATTATTGTTATGGTTCTGCCATGTGTGTGCTGTCTTTGTCAAATTGCTTATTACTTTTATACTAGTGCTTGAGCTTTTTCTCCCATGCCTTACTCTCGCTTTATTTTTCAGCTTTCATTCTCGCCGTCTGATGATTGATTCACTCTTGCCCAAACTCCTGTGATGTCATGTGACAGCCTTCAGGATGCCTGCGTCTCGCTGTCCTATCATGTTTATCATGTCATTACTTCCACCTGTGCTTCATTCTGGGTCTCGCTAAACTCTGAGTTAATGTGTTCTCTCATAGGACCATCACTAACCCATACTAACCAGTACTAATTTGAGGGTGATTGTATATATTTTGTCACGTAGTATTAACCCTAATTAACTCATTTGTGTGTAAGCATTTCTAGTAGGGGTGCAACGGATCAAAAAACTCACGGTTTGGATCGTACCACGGATTTGAGTCATGGACTGGATCACTTTTCGGATTAACAACAACAACAAAAAAAGACAAGACAAATAAAACTTTGTCCTTAATTTATTTTGGAAAATACTTCTGCCCATTAAATAAAAAATAAAAACTTTATATAAAAACTAATTAAAATGCAATTTAAGGCATGATACCTTCTTCTTTTAAACATGGACAATGAGTGAAAAATAACAATGTGCACTGTGCCATGATACTTCATGATACCTTCTCTTTCATGCATGGACAGTGATTTAAAAACTAGCCTATGTCCATATCATCAAAACAGAAGAAAAGAAAGCAAAGCATACCTCCGCTTTTAATTTTTAATTCTTTTTCAAAAAAATAGGGATGTCGACATTGT
Organism: Gymnothorax reevesii; assembly: GCA_029721435.1. Taxonomy (NCBI): domain Eukaryota; kingdom Metazoa; phylum Chordata; class Actinopteri; order Anguilliformes; family Muraenidae; genus Gymnothorax; species Gymnothorax reevesii. The sequence goes on along the minus strand of CM056574.1, from coordinate 65,272,529 downwards.
CTAAGGAGAGCGTAGACCTCTTTGCAATCACTATGTCTCCAGCAATAGAGAATACCCTCTCACTAGGCACTGAAGTGCCAGGCACAGTGAGATAGCATCTTGCCATCTTGGAAATGTGGGGGTATTTACACTCATTGCTTTTCCACCATGTCACTGGGCCACCATCCACTGGAATGCCGCATTTATAAACTTAAATAGCCATTGAACAGCACATATTTGCATGAATTTGTTTCAACCTTTCTTTTCCCCAGCTGTGCAACTTAATTTATTTTAAGATTACACTTCATCAAAATGTTTCCAAAAGAATAGGCTACTTTTGCAGGGAAGCGCAGCTGCACATTATGTCGCAAAGGGATAATAATGTAGGCTTTTAAATGACTAAAGCTCTTGTGTCAAAGCATTGGTAATTGAATAATTTATTAAATTGGTTATTGGTGCATTGTGAAAGTTCACCTCACGGCATGCATTTAAAATCGATTCAAATGCAAGCTGTGCATCAAACTTTCATGTTGTCAAAATAATTTATGGGGTCTCTATAGTCCGGCTTGTTGTACAGAGGCTACAATATGAGAAAGTATGAACAGCAAATATCCTATTAATCATAAACAAAATCTAAACCTTATCTAAACAACAACTTTTGCAGCATTTGCTACAGTACATAATATTCTACTAGAATCAGAGATGCCATCCCTTGCCTCTAGTGGCATTCACGTACCTGTGCCATAGTCAGCAATTATTCTATCAACGCGCACTGAAGAAATTCACTCTCGGAATTTAAGTCATTGTGCATTAAGTTAACCCTTAAAACTCCGGGAAAATTTGCCTAAAATGCCTATGAAAAGCGTACCCAAAGTAAATTGAACGCTGTTCTTGAACCGTTTGGACTATATGGATGGTTATGGTCTCATTTGAAAGGAAACACTCTGAAGTTTTTCCCCGAGCTAAAAGAAATACTCTAAGTGCTACTGTCATTGAGTAATCCAAGCTGGAACACACTGAAGTAGAAGGTTTTTACTCTCGCCAAAATTTTTTTTTGCAAACAGATGCCTGTAGATGAGAGCAGCTGGGACTTATTAGCTGAAAAACACAATGGGACCACAGCATGAAGTCTTACTTAGTTCCAGTTCAAATTTGATAACAATCCTACAGAAAATGAGCATTTTACACGTGTTTTTCTAAGGCCATGTCTAGGCGTTTCCAAAAATGGCCATTTGGAGACCCCAAAAGGACCCTTGTATAACCATGGTCACATACCTAGGATAAAAGGGCATAAGTCTTGAACGCTTCAACCTACAGTCATAATGTTGGGCTCTAATGAAAGGTGACACTTAGAGGAATCCAATCCCATATCCAGATTCACTATCAATATTGCTGAAAAAAAGTTACTGATGCATAAGCTAAAATTTGTGCACGTAAGAGTCAAAACGAGTGCCTTTATGTTAAAAAAAATGCTTTTTTATATGAAAGGTAAACAAACAAATGACCTTTACGCAGCAAACTCACAGTAACATATTTACAATATATGATCAATAAAAAAAAGTAAAAGTTACTGAAGCATAAACTCAAATTTGTGCATATAAAAGTCAAAACAAGTGCTGTCATGTAAAAAAATGTTTTTTACATGAAAGGTAAACAAACAAATAACCTTTACGCAGCAAACTCACAGTAACATATTTACAATATATGATAAATAAAAAAATTAAAAGGTTACTGAGGCATAAACTCAAATTTGTGCATATAAACCCCAAGGGGAGGAGATTCTGACTTTGTGCTTTTACATTTATCCAAAGCAAAGGATAGATTCCTTTGTCTTCGTTCTTGCCTGTAACGAAGACCCTATGTGGCACATAGTAAAATGGATCCTATTTACTTACTTTGTCTCACTCTGATTTCTTACAGGGATGAAAATTTAAATTCCCACAACAACCAACGCCGGCGAAAAAATAACTTCCTTCCACCTTCGGTAACGGAGGTAATAATGCGTAATAAGGTAATAATATAATCATCATAATATCAGCATCATATTATAATATCCTTTTCCCGTAATTATTTACACAGAATTACTTCGGTGAAAACATGACGGTGAACTCCAGTGAAAACATGACGTCCTTCCACCTTCCGTGACAGATGCAAATAATACGTAATGTAATTTTATAATAATAATAATAATAATAATAAAATATAAATGTAATGTTATTATATAATGAAATATAAGTTATAATATGATGCGTACTTGTCAAGAGTAATGTCATCTCCCCCGAGAAACATTTCCTCTGCTATGGAGCCATCAGGGTTTTGGTCAAATATTTCTTCCCCTGAGCTATCACTTGCACGCCGAGTGCACAGCTCTGCAGCTTCTGAACTGAAAATGATTTTTTTCGCAACCTTTTGGCTATTTTTTCTTTCAAACTCCGTAAACAACCATCAAACATTCGCTGGAAATCTCTCTCTGCCTCGCTCTGTTTTGCGGAACGCACAGCACGCATTACGCACAGCTGAGCCATATTCTGTCCATTCTCTTACGCGAGCGATGGGCAGCGCCAGCCTTTTCGCCACCCCAACAACCTATATATCGGCGTTTCCAGAATTTCGTTGGTGTTATAATGCAACAATCGTCGTTTTGATTGGTTGCTGGTTGCTCGGGCTACACGCAAAAAAAGGAGGCCTGAGCTTCGTTTCAACACAGGCACTCGTTGGCTATAGCAGGCTGTAGACAGGGCAGGGAAGCTCGTAACTGGTCGAGTGATGTGTCAATCGAAAGGTTAGAGTGCAGACTCCATTTTGGCGCAAATGGCTGTGTACTGTCTAAATCTGTTCCGAAGCAACGACCACTAATGCAGCGAACTTTGTGGATAACCACCGATTCATTTCAAACGATGCAGCAGCTGTTCATGGATATTTACCGGTATAATAGTGTGTTTTGGACTTATAACTTTACTTGGTTGGATTAACTGGAACTTCCTGGATGTAACAAGACCATTTTTGAGGGCATATGTCGGACTGGAAGAGTACTAGGGGGCTTCATCGGTGAGTCACATCAGTTTTGTAACTGTTCGTTTGTTTGTTTGTGGTCTGACATGGGCGTTGATTAAAGCTGCTGGGATGAATATACTTTGAAATGGTTGGCATCATTCGAATCTCAAGAATCTTAGCTTTCTGACGATATGTGGCATGAGTATCTCAGTTGCATACAAGCTGTGTAAATGACGTAGTATGTTTTCAACTTCCCTGACGGCCCGATTGCGGGCCGTCGGAGTGGTAACGGGTTAATCAGTTTCATGTGCATTATGGTGGATTTCCCCACTAGTGACACGGAAATCGATTATGACTCGGGAATTCTCACGCTAGTCTTTACTGCGGGATTGAAAGCAATGGAATTGCATAAAGACGTTTCAAATGGTCTTATTTCATTTACACAATTTAAACGATCGTGAAACACATCCATTGTTTCCAGTCCCTGAATAAAGAGAAGCAGAGAAGTCTGGAGTCATAATCGCTTCCATGTTACTTGTGGTGAGAACCACCTTTACGCAAGTGAAACTGAAACTTCAATGCACAAGGATTTTAATTCCGCATGAGAATCTCATTAATAAGCGTTCATCGAATAATTACAGACTACGGCGAATAAGCTTAAAAAATGCGTGAGTCCTACGCCGAATGCGTGAGCCTTGTGATGGCTGGTGTTTCAAGACGCCAAAAGCAGCAGTCCAGCAAAATAAGAGAGACAAACTGACAAAAAGGGAGAGTGAGAGACTTGTGCTTCCAACGGACAAAGATCTCAGTCCGGGTACAAAAGGTAGCATAGCGAGCAGGACTGAAACAAAATAAAGGGAAAATCTCGGCTACCGAGATAACAAGAAAAGGCACCAGACAGTGCATAGAAAGAGAGAAATAATGAGAGAAAGATTCCCTTCCTAACTAGCACTTTCCTCTTTGCAACTAATTCCTCACACAATTATCTACATAGCTCGAGACCTAACCGGCTAAAGTTCAAAATAACACTGACACTCTAGCAAAGACGGCGAGGCAGAACTTGGGTTTAAATAAAGCTGTAAAGAAAGACAGCTCGCCAGCCTTCAAAAACCATGACAGGACCCCCATCTAAGGGACAGCTCCAGAAGTCCCGAAGGAACCTCGTTCACAGAACTCAGAAATAACCATGGGATCCAGGATCTCTCGAGAAAGGAACCCAGCAGTGCTCCTCAGGGCCATATCCCTCCCAGTTCACAAGAAACTGGGCCCCACGACCAACACGGCTCTCTGCAAGAATGCGGCGCACGGTGTAAACCGGCCCCCCCTCCACCATTCGCGGTGCTGGCAAGGGTGTGTCGGCAGGTGCCAGGACACTAGTGCTAACCAGCTTAATCCAAGAGATATGGAATGACGGGTGGATGCGCAAAGATCTAGGGAGCTATAACTGGACCGTGACCCTATTGATCTTCCGTACAATCTTGAATGGGCCTATATAGCGGGGAGCCAGTTTCCATGATTCTACCTTCAAGGGGAGGTCCTGGGTAGACAGCCAAACTCTCTGACCCACCCGATAAGATGGGGCCAGACGACACCTTCTATCAGCCGCGGATTTCTATTTGAGCCCCGAGCGCAAAAGAGATGAATGGACCCTGGTCTAAACAGACTGACAGCGACGAATGAAATGGTTGACCGAGGGAACCTCGGAATCATTTTCAGTCTCAGGGATCAGTGCGGGTTGATAACCCACCTGAGCTTCAAATGAGGAAAACCCCGTGGAGGAATTACTCAGAGTTAAGGGAATATTCTCTATTCTATGACGATGGATTATCCGCTGCTAAACAACAAAGTATGTTCTCCAATGACTGATTTGTACGCTCAGTTTGCCCGTTGGTCTCTGGGTGGAAGCCAGAGGAGAGACTCACCGTAGCCCCCAACTGCCTACAAAACGCCCGCCAGAATCTGGCCATAAGTTGAGGACCCCGGTCAGAAACAACATCTTGCGGAAGCCTATGCAGCCAGAACACATGGTTAACCACGAGAAGGACCGTCTCCTGCACAGAAGGTAGTTTAGGTAGCATGACAAAATGAGCGGCCTCAGAAAAATGGTCAGCCATGACTAGGATGACTGTGTTGCCGTCAGATACAGGCAGCCAAGTGACAAAATCCAACGAAATATGCTTCCAAGGGCACCTGGGAACAGGCAATGGCCGCAGTAGACTACAGGGAGGGAGGTGGAAAGTTTTGTTCCTGGAGCAGATGCCACTAGCAGCAACAAAGTAGCAAATGTCCCTCATCATACGCAGCCATGAAAAACGTCGGGCCAGGAACTGCTTAGTCTGATGGGCCCCCGGATGCCCAGCCAAGCGGGTAGAGTGTCCCCATTGGAGGACCTGCGGAGGACCTAACTCTAGGCAGGACAAACAAACAGCCAGGAGGCTCCCCCCAGGACCGGGGTCAGTCTTCAAAGCCTCCTGAACCACCGCCTCAATCTTCCATTGAATGGGTGCCACAATCTTACCACTAGGAATAACTGGCTCTGGGATGCAATCGCGATCAGAGCGGTCGTAAATCCGTGACAAGGTATCAGGCATAATGTTTTTAGAGGCAGGATGGTAGGTCAATGTAAAATCAAAGCGGTTAAAGAACAATGACCACCGCGCCTGCTGGGAATTACGTTGCTTAGTTTGCTGAATATACTGGAGATTTTTATAGTCTGTCCATACCACAAAAGGGTGTTCAGCTCCCTCCTACCAGTGGCGCCACTCTTTAAGCGCCAACCTGATCGCTAATGACTCCCGGTCACCAATGCTGTAATTCCGTTCCACGGTGGACAAAGACCGTGAGAAGTATGCGCATGGATGTAGGGCGCTGTGCGAGGGCGCTGGGACAAAATAGCACCCACACCAACCTCCGAAGCATCCACCTCAACCACAAATGGGAGGGAGGTAGCGGGCAAAACCAGAATGGGCTCTCAGCAAAAACGTTTCTTTAATTCTTGAAAGGCAGCATCAGCTGCTGCGGACCAAAAAACGCTGAGGAGGTATTCTTTTTGCTGAGCGCAATAATGGGGGCAGCAACCGCGCTAAAATTACGGATAAACCTCCTTTAAAAATTAGCCAAGCCCAAGAATGCCCTTTAACACTTTGAGGGGCAGGCCAATTCCTGACCGCAACCATCTTGTCCGTGTCCATGTGGACCGACCCCTTGCAAACAATAAAGCCAAGGTACGAGACAGTTTAGGCATGGAAAACAGATTTCTAAGGAGGGCCTCAAGTACATGTCTGACGTGTTGTTTATACTCTGGGAGTGTTGAAGAAAAAATCTAAATGTTGTCAAGATGAACGAAGATGAATTTCTCCAACATCTCTCGGAGGATGTCATTAACGGGTGCCTGAAACACCGAAGGGGCGTTAATCAATCCAAACGGCAAGACCAAATATTCGTAGTTCCCCTCATGAGTGTAAAATGCCTTTTTCCATTCATCCCCCTCCCAAATGCGAACCAAGTTATAGGCATTACGGAGATCAAGCTTTATAAAAAATTATGCCTCCTGCAGCCGTTCAAATGCGGAATTCATTAATAAGGGGGTATCAGTTTTTAATGATGATCTTATTCACACCCCTATAATCAATACAGGTTCTCAGACCACCATCCTTTTTTCCCACAAAAAAAAACCCCCGCTACGGTAGGAGACATGGACTGCTGAATAAAACCATTAGTGAGAGCTTCATGAATAAATTCTCACCTGGCCTTACGCTCAGGTCCTGATAGTGAGTATAGCGAACCCCTAGGAGCAGTAGTACCAGGGTAGAGATTGATATCGCAATCATACGGACGATGGGGAGGTAACGTCGATGTTCGTTGTTTACCAAAAACTTTGGCAAGATCAGCATAATCATTAGGAACATTAGACGGCAAACTAAAGTTCGGGGTGGCCCTGAATTCCTCACCCTGCTCAGAATCTAATTTCTCAGTGACTGATTCAGAATCAAAAAATCCTCTAAAAGATAATTGTCCTCTGGCTGACGCCAATCAGACAATGAGACGTGGCTCAAACAACAGGATCTGCAATCCGATCTGGAAATAGATGGCTTCGGGGAACCACTGCGTATAGACAGAGACCCCACAGTGACTGGGAAATCATTGGGAGGTGGTCTCTGTCTATACATTAATAAAAACTGGTGCAGCACTTCTGTAGTCAGAGAAACACTATGTACCCCTGACATCGAACTTCTCTCTGTTTCTCTGCGCCCGTTTTATCTCCCGCGGGAATTTCCGCAAATATTTATAACTCTTGTGTACATTCACCCGAAGGCAAATGCTGCAAATGCTACATGGGCTATTGGAGATACAGTCCACCGGCTTTTGAACATTGCACCGGACGCCCCTAGCTTTATTATGGGTGACTTCAACCACTGCAAACTCGGGAAGTCTCTCACAAACTTTCATCAATATGTTACTTGCCCCACGAGGAATGCGAGGTGTTTGGACCTTTGTTACGGTTCCATAAAAGGTGCATATAAATCCTTTCAGCGGGCTCCGCTGGGAACTTCTGACCATAGTGTGGTTTATTTGTGTCCGGTGTATAAACCTGTCCTGAAAGATACAAAGCCCGAGCGGAAGTTGGTTCCGGTCTGGTCAGCGGAATCCATTCAGCGCCTTCAGGACTGCTTCGTTTGCACAGACTGGAATCTATTTGTGGATATTTGTACAGACTTGGACGATTTGACTGATACTGTCACCTCATACATAAATTTCTGCGAGGATTTGATTATTCCCAGGAAATTAATTTCCATCTTCCCAAATAACAAGCCATGGGTGTCAAAAACAGTAAAAAACATCATTAACCAGAGGAACATCAGTTTTAAAAAGGGGGATATTTCCCGTAGCAGGGAACTACAAAAGGAAGTTAAGCGTGAGCTTAAACTTGCCAAATTCAAATATAAAAATAAGGTGCAAACCCTACTAAATTCTGGTAACTCCAGGCCTGCATGGGAGGGTGTTAAATCGATTATGGGCCTGAAGTCCAGTAAGAGCCCTATTTTCCTTGCTGGCATGTCAGATTCTGAGCTTGCGTGTAATTTGAATCATTTTTATAATCGTTTTAACACTTGTGATTTTAGTAATGAGCTATCAGTTTACAGATATGCTCCCCTTGCCCAGATGGATGCATCCATTGACATAAGTGAGGGCGCCGTGTGCAGACTTTTTAGAGGAGTGAAAGAGAGAAAGAGCCCTGGTCCAGACAATATTGGGGGAAGACTTTTGAAGAACTGTGCCGAGCAGTTGGCTGGCATTTTTGCTTTTATTTTCAGGCAATCTCTCCTGCTCTGTAGGGTCCCTCGTCTTTGGAAAGACTCTATCATCGTCCCGGTGCCCAAGATTAGAGCACCAAAAACTCAAAATGACTTTCGGCCGGTTGCTCTCACGTCTCTCGTCATGAAGACGTTTGAACGCATCATAAAGGCAGAAATCTTGGGCACAACCCAGAGCAGCTTGGACCATCTACAATTCGCCTACAGAGCAGGCAGGGGTGTAGATGATGCCGTCAACACCCTTCTTAATCTGGTACTGGGTCACCTTGAGGGGTCACAAAATTTTGCACGTCTGCTTTTTATTGATTTTACCTCTGCTTTTAACTGTATACAACCACACATTTTAGCCGACCGTTTGACCAGCATGCATAATCTTAACCAGGGTTTAGTTTGCTGGCTTGTTGATTTTTTAACGAACAGACCTCAGAGGGTGAGGGTGAAGGGTGTTTTATCTGATGCACTTTTATCCTCCACCGGCTCCCCTCAAGGCTGTGTCCTCTCACCACTTTTATTTATTTTATACACAAATGAGTGTCGAAGTCGGCATGCCAATCGGCATATTATTAAATTTGCTGATGACTCCGTGATTGTGTCACTGCTCAACATAGACGGCAATCATGGTCCAGTGGTGAATGATTTTATTGATTGGTGTGAGAGCTCATTTTTAAAGATTAATGTTCTTAAAACCAAAGAACTGGTTATTGATTTTAGGAAGAAGCCTCCACCAAATTCCCCTGTTTTAATTCATGGTCAAGCGGTTGAAACTGTACAACAGTACAAATACTTGGGGACCATCATTGACAACAGTTTGACATTTGAGGCCAACATAGATGCGATTTGTGCAAAGGCCCACCAGCGCATGTATTTTTATCGCAAATTGAGAGGTTTTAATGTAGACACTTCTTTTATGAGGATGTTTTATTCTTGTTTTATTGAGTCCGTTTTAACCTTCTCTTTTATTTGCTGGTTTGGGTCCCTCACTGCTAAGGACAAGAACAGGCTTACCGGTATAGTGAGGATGTGTGGCAAAATTGCGGGGACAAATTTTGAGGAGATCTCTGTCCTGTATAGAGCCAGGGCGACCAGAAGAGCTGAAAGCATCCTAACTGACCCCAGTCATCCGCTGGCCTGCCAATACAGGCTACTGCCTTCTGGTCGCAGGTACATGGCAGCAAAGGTCAGAACAAACAGATTCAAAAACTCGTTTGTACCAATGACAATTGGCCTCATAAATATGTTGTGTTGATTGGTTCCCTAAAACATTAGTGCACTGTATTTATTTATTTATTTATTTATTTATTGTGACTTGTGGTGAATGTGCATGTTGTTGTCTGTTTGTATTGCTGTGCTGTTTTTTCTTTCTGCTGGCTGTGAAACAAATTGCCCCCTTGTGGGGATAATAAAGTTTACTAAATGCTAAATGCTAAAATCAAATTGATGATCCCATTCCAACCCCTCATCTGCTCCTTTTTATAGTCTAGGAAGGTATGGTGGGACAACCTCCTCACGCTCGCTCTAGGCATCAGCCTGCCCCATAGCTTGATGTCCGGGAAAACACGTTTTATTCTTTGTAAAATAAGACCTATAATTGGTGCCCCAGTGGACGATAGGATTATTCTGTTCCCCCCAGATGATGCTAGGTCTATGTTCCCGTAACCAAGAATGCCCTAAAACAATGGGAAAAGCAGGGGAACTGAAAAAAGAAACTAAACCTCCTCAGAATGGCCACCAAAGGAACTGAACATATTTAGCAGTTCAGAAACTTCGGTTATAACTCCCATACCAAGCAGGCGCCCGTCCAAAGTTCTGACAGAGCGTGGCTGTGAAAGAGGAACGGTGGGAACGGAGTGCCTTCTAGCCCACTTAACATCCATGAAACAATTTATTGTTGCTGTACAGCTTCATAAAGGATGAAGGCATGCCTCCCCATGAGATCTTCCTCACATTCCACCTTCAGTGGTGTTGGGAACGTGGGTGGTATGGGCCTCCCAGAGGTGGGAGTCAGTCACAAATGTACTAGTCACAAGCAAGTTAAAAGTCTGAACCTCCAAGTCTCAAGCAAGTCCCAAGTTACTGTGGTGTTCAATCCATGACAGCTGTGTCATGCAATGGGCTCTGCTCTGGTCCACTTTGAAACCAATGCAATCATTTTTAGGTGTGGGCCCAAAGGGGCACAGCTCTGTACTACTAAATAAAAAAAAATGCAATCTACTGTTGCAATCTACTGAAAGCTTACAAACATAGCGAAATTAACCAAAGCTTGTGATGATATTGCTCACACAATGATCTTTGTTCCTGATCTTAGCTTCATCTCATTTGTTTTGCTTAATCCATTTGAAGGATAATGAACTGATTGGATTATACAAATATGCAACAGTAAGCTCGGACCAATAAACTACCGTATGCAAAGACCTGGAACAAAGTCCTCATCGGAACTGTCAGCAGGAGCACAGTCCACCTCATCAAATTCTCCTTCTGACCAGTCAATTTTGTCAGAGAAAAGTAGAAATTATCAAAGCAATGCCGAGCACAATAATGATGAAATGAACCAATAAATCTAACAAGGTCACAGCAACTTACTGTGAGGTAGCTTTCAGGAACCAGTCGCGAGAATCCAGTAATGCAGTAAGAGTGATTTTATTGAGCGAGGAGTAAACCCCCGCAGGGTAGAAGGCAACAGTACAAAGTCCAAAATCCAAAAATCACAATCCACAGGGCAGAATCCAAGTCGAAAAACCAGGGCAGCAAAAACAGTATTCGTAGTCGGGCAGAAAAAGGGTTTGTTAACAGTTGCAGATTTGGTACCAAAACAGAGCCAAAAATCAAAAGTCGAGGACGGTCCAGTCAGAAGAGCAATGCTAAGAGTACCAGGTGAAAACAAGAGCAGCACAGGTAAACTAGGGAAACATTCTGACAGAGAACTGCAGTGTGAAGACTGCTAATATACACATACGGGAGGTCACATGCTAAACAGAAAACAGGTGTAGGGGATCAGACTAATTACAAAGGAGCAAACATGAGGGAGAACCTAATCACATGAAATAGCCAAAAGCCAAAATGCGGACAGGGATCGCAAGACATCCAATAGACAGAACACACAGCTCCGGTTAGGGAGTTCTAACATGCACAGATAATGGGAGAAAGGACAGAGTGAGCAGGTGTAGAGGATCCACTGAAATGCAGCAAAGAAGATTAGGTAAAGGCAAGAGGCGGAGACTAGAACAGGGCAAGTGCTGAGAGCTTGTTAATCAATTAGTAAGGTGCAGCTATACAATCCCTAGTGCTCGTTAGTATGTTAGGATTATATACAAAGTTAGTTTAGGTTACTAACTTTCGCAAAAATAACAAACTGTTAGTACTGGTTAGTAATATAGAAAAGCGAGGCGAAGGAAGTAAACGAGATTGGAAGGAATGTTTGGAAACCCAGAAACCATGAGCTCACCTAAACATGTGACACGCAGTACTGGAGCTGTGAGCAATCACAAGACATGAGACCAGACAGGGGGAGACAAAGTGCAATGCATGGCAAAGGCAAAAACATGGGCAGGAATGAAAACAGAAAAGTAGATAATGGCGAAGATACAAGATGTGGTAATAACAAAAGCATGGCAAAACTAAACTAAGACAAAACATGAACATAACGAGGCAACCAAATCACAATACTCAATACAAGGCATGGACAAGCAAGGCAGAGATCAAAATTCAGAAACGACAGAATCATAACACTGACATGCTGTTCCTCAGCTCATTGAGCTCCACAATGTCCACATCCACAGTCAGGATAGATTGTGGATTTTCCTGCAGGCTCATGTCCTGCAGGCTACACAAACAGAAAAATCTCAGGCCACCACAAGTCGATTGATCTACAAAAGCAGTGCACAATACAGTGTCCCCTCTAAAATCAAAATACAAGAGGAAAAATAAACATCACCAAATACAGGGCAAAGATATCGGAATGCATTTGTACCTTTCCTGAAGGAATCTCATTTCTGAGGCTGAGAGGGTATCCTCTCTGCTCGCCCCTAGCTGATGCTCTTTACAAAGTCAGAATTTATACATTTGAATTCAAATAATCATCCAATAGAACTTCACAGTATGCTCATTTGACTTAAGTGTCTATTTTCAGACCTATACAGATAGCTAGCTAGAACTTTCTTTGTAATAGCCACTCACCGCAGTGGGGAAAGTGAGTCAGCAAAGCTGGACAGGGCAGAAGGATTGAGCCGACTCCATTTCCTCCGTTGTTTTCTGGGTTTGGAGGTCGATTAGTCACAACCAGTAATCTCATTTCTAGGGTCAACGTGAAATAATGAAAACAAGTATTGCAGCGGAGTTCGACCGACAGATAATATTAGCTAAGTTAACAAGCAAGCTTAAGCCTCGGTCACAACCGAATGCATTGATTTTTTAATCATGCATTCTCTGCGCTTTTTGTCGTAGGTAAAAAAAGTTGCAGTCAACTGTTAAGGCGGGAGTAATCGTGTCGTGCTGCCCTTGAGGGTGACGGAAAAAAGTTTGCAGCAGCACTCTTGCGAATTGGCATGTGCGTGCTTCGTAGAGGTAGCAAGGAGGATGTGCGGCAGTCTTGCAACAGCTGCGCACTTCTTCCTATACCCCAGCCGTGCTTGGAAGTTTTATTTATTTTGTATGTTGTGTGTGCGCCCATCTTATTTCACACTCGTGGGAAACTTAGGAGAGAAAAAAAAATGCGCGTCTGACCTGCATGCTCCTTGCGTCGGAAGCAAATGAAACTTGCATCCTTGGCCTTTCTCTGGAAATCATGGAGTTTTTTGTGCATAATCGAGATCCATCGTACATACTTACGGGCAGTCTGCAGGCTCAAAATTTTACTAGAAGAACCTGCATGGCTTGAGATTTCCTTTGCGTTTTTGCTGTAGATACGCTGTGGAGTGGAGGTAAGGCCGGTTGTGACCGAGACCTGACCTGTGAGGTTGTGACCTGATCTAGGAGAAAAGTCGCCATTTCTGTGTGCATTTTCATGCCGTGGAAATCCTTTATCCGAGTCCATCGAACATATACTTTGCCGATACTGACTCTCGTCTTTGCCCTTCTCCGGTCACTCTGCTGCCGGGACGGATAACGCACTGTCTGCAGCAGGGCTTGCAGACTCCACCATTTTACCCAGTGCCTGTGCCAAGCATTGAGACAGTATTTGGCAACCCGCAATGCCCCGGCTGCTATTGGCTTGTACAATGTAAACAGAAATTCGTTGTCGAACCCGTCAAAATTTTTTAATTATTTAATTCAGACTAATTTTTTTTTATTAACGGAAAAGAAATACTTTTATTCTGCACCCCTTGAAACACACTGTGGATGTATTTTTTTGGAAAAAATATATTGTTTAATCTGCATTCTCCATAACTAATCTTTACTTTGGGGTCCCAGTTGTTTCAATACACATGAATGCACTTTCAAGTGGTATTTCCCATATAATTTGAATATTCACTTACATGTATTGTGGCGAACCACCAGAAAAGCAAGTATAGACAGGGCCACAGGCCAGTTCCGGGTGACGTGACAGGGATGATGTCAGATGCCCCAGTCGCCACACCCATCCCCCCACCCCCACCCCCTCGACCCGCCTTCCCCGGCATCTGAGCCATGCACTTCCCCAGCCAAGCCATGAAAGGATTAGCTCGTGTACGTCAGTCCCGCTTTTTGGATCCCATTGGCCCATTCCTCTCATTTTGGCCTATTTTTCCAAACCTGGGGAGGTTTCTTCTCAGCAGCAATGGTACAGGTAGGCACCTTCATCTCCCCTGCTTCCATCGGGCCTGTGCCTAGGAGATGCTCCACGTGGACCCTCACCATGGCCACGTCATGGACATCCCCGTGGACATACATTACCGTGTGCTGATTTGCTGAAGGGGGATGTGAGGGCACCAACCAGGGTAGGATGAGCATGAGTGCACTGCCGGAGTCCAAGATGGCCTGCACCCTCCATCCATGAACATTGACCCAGTACCTCTTGGCCATTGCTGTCTTAGGGACTGTGGCGGCCTGGGTCATGAAGCACCTGCAAGGCCGGTCTGACCAGGGGCTTGTGGTACCCGGGTCGGTGAGCATGGAGATGTCGTCCGATGAGCACAGAGTTCCTGGCCGAGGAGAAGCCTGTGTAGGTGGGGACTCAGCTGGAAATGGTCTCTCCTTCAACCTAGGTAGGGCACCGCTGTTTTCCTCAGTAGGGCCAGGCAGGATGTGTGGGTTGCCTCTTCAGGGTTCTTCAGGCCTCGGTTCTCTCGGGCCCGCAGACCATGTCCTGGGTGGACTGTATCTGCTCCATGAGGCCAACCAGCTCCTCTGTTGAGGCCATTGGCTTCTGCCCTACTGGCTTTTTCACCTCATACGGTACAGCCCTCATGAAGCAGTCCATCTCCACCCAGTCCAGGATCTTGCTGACAGGCATTTGTACTGGCTATAGCCACCGCATTCCTATCTGAGCCATCTTGGCTTGCTGGCTAATTATGGGGAGTCTGGGTTGGTACCACCAGGTATTGAACTTCTGAGCCGCGGTGAACACTAAGAGGCCCGAGTAGAGCAGGATTTCTACTTTGAGATACAAATAATCGTGGGCTTCATCGAGAGTTGGATCGAAATACACCTGTTGCGCTTTTCCTGTGAGGAAGGGAGCAATTATGTGGACCCATTCATCCCGGTCTCATATCTCTCTCTCTCAGCAAATCTTTCAAAGGTATGGAGGTAGGCCACTGCTTTATCTTCTTCAGTCATCTTTGTTAATAATTCCCGGGGCCGTCTCGTCCCCTGTTGGGTTGATTTCTAGTGGGTATCTGCTAATTGAGCCACTGTCTCTGCTAAAGCCCGGGAAGCCCACTGGGCCCTCAGGTTGGTTTCTGTCAATGCCTGCATCAGTTCCTCCATTGTAGCATTGTTGGGTAATCAGAGAAAAGAAAACACTGCAATACTGCCAAAAAAAGTGCTTACGCCTGGGCTAGCACGCTAATCAATTCCAGTCCAGAATGCATGAAAGATTATCCTTTTTTCTGCGCATGAGTCAGTGCCTGCATTCTCCACCATGCAGTTGTGGCAAGCCACCAGAAAAGCAGGCATAGACAGGGTAATAGGTTGGTGGGAATACAGCTCAGGGGGGTAATTTTATTTACAATAATAAACCAAAAGACTATCGACTTTGTGAGCCTAAATATTCTTAGAGAAATTAGCCCCTCTCACCTGGTATAGTTGCGTCCAGGGTGAAACTTTCTGAAGGGAGCGTAAATTTGGTATTCCCCTGTCTCTTCGCCTTTGATTCTGAAAGGAAATAGGGAGAGAGAAAAGCGGTTAGTAACACATATAAATGCACTCTCAGCCAACCTGTCCCCGTCTGCGGTTTGGCTGGCTTTATGTTACGCCTTTGACTGACGAAGATGAGGATCAGGTGTGGGGTCTGGTGCGTAATGCGCTGAGAGAGCGTCTCTTGCACACCTGGCAGGAACTGCCAGGAGCTGTTCCTTGCACCGCGGCGGCCAAGAGTGCTAAATGGATTACAGGCCGACAGCTGCTGTCCGAGGTGCTGAAAGTGGGAAGCGAATTCCCGGTTCCAGGTGGCATGACCCGGATGGTGACCCGCACTCCCTGTCGGCTAATTTTGGCAACAAGTGACAGAGTCAGTTCATGGGTAACCCGCCTCAGTCTCTTTCCTGTGGATAGACAAGATTGTTGGGTAGACTGTTGGATCCAGATCATTGTCATTCACAAGCACAATTACAAGGGCTACACTCCAACCTATCATCTAGCTGTGAAAATCTGGCCCAAGTGAAAGTCGCTCAGGTCGTTAGGCCTGCCCATTCAACCTGCATCTGACATGTCTGACTCTAGAATCAACTGTTCACGAAGCATCAAGTATATCCCAGACCTCAACTTGTGCAGTTGTTTTGAAATAAACAATGCTATCTGCTTCATCTCTGAGAGGTTATAATGTTTGGCTCATTGGTGTATGTCCTTATCCATGACTGGATCCCAAAAAAGAAATGTAAAATTGTATAAATAGGTAATGGATAAATAATGTACTGAACCAAAATCATAAATTCCCACTTTTAGAGTAAAATTTTTCAATGCATTGAATGCTTCAATGATTTTTTTCCTTTGGGCGCAATGGAACATTTTTTTTTCAAATTTTGCCCACATATTTGTTTACATTGCTGTTTGGTAGCATTTTTCTTTTGTCAGGATTATCCATCTCCTGCATAACTGTGGAAGATCAGGGTGTTGATTAAAAACCATGATTACAACACAAGTGTTTTCTATAACGGAATCAATGAAAACTTGGCCAAAAATGTTACATTTTTGTTGTACAACACTTTGCCTCAAATGTTTCAAGAATGAAAAGATCATGCAGTTGGCAGGCTGACAGCCATACCAGCCTAGACCCGCCGGATCCTTGCGCCTCATCTGCCTGAGCGTCTGAGACCAGCCACGTGGAGAGCTGATAAAAAAGTTAGTTTACATTACTGAAGAATTTCTGCACAAACTGTCAGAAATCAACACAGGGCAAATTATCTCTGTGCTCAGTGCCCTCAATGACCGGAGTTTGTAATAGTTCACACTTGATGACAACTGGCACGCTGGAGAATGATCCTCTTTACTAATGGCTTCAACTGTAATTGGTAGATGGTGGGCAGTTCCAATGAAGTTGGGATGTTGTGTAAAATGTGAAAAACAGAATACAATGATTTGCAAATCCTCTTTGACCTATATCCAACAGAGTACATTACAAAAACAAGGGGCTCTAATTTCCTGGTGCAGCGCAGGTGGCGTTGCGTGGCGCAGCCCACGCAGTAGTAATTTCGTCCGACACAGCCCGCGCTGTGGTAATTCCGTGAGGTGCAACACCGTGCGCAGACGAACGTGCGCCGAGATGGGTGTGGCAGCGTAGTAGGGGGAGGTGTCACTTATTCAACAAGACGCAGTGACAATTTCGTAGAAGAGTCTTCGCTGCAGTTGCGCAGAAATCTCACCAGCTCCAACCTGGTTCACTTTCTGTGCAGTGGTAATTTGGCTGACTGGCACACAGTGCGCACACGTCACCGAAACCTCACAAACATGAATGTCAGGCACATTTTAATACAGTGAATAATTACAGCAACCACTGTTTAATGTAACTGTCTGAATCAGCACATAAATTATAGTATCTATATCCATTGTCCTGATGTCAGATCAAAGGCAGTTGGCACGCGTGATGGAAACTCGACCTGACTTAATCAACGCAACTGAATCAATGATGCAAAGTAACGATTTTACATCTTTCTCGGCCAACCACAAACTGCCTCGGCATCAGGCGGTGCGTATATAATGCTTGCATTCAATGCTCGGTAAAGCCGCTTGCACAATGTACGCGAAACAAATTTTTCGCACGACTGATTACAGTCAAAGTCAATGCAAAGAGTTATTGACTTTTCTTGGTCTTTTTATTTGTCTGTTTCCTTCCTTTGAAGATAGACAACAGTCTTTATTTGGTCTTTCTTTTGAAAATTAGTCAGATGGATCGAACAGATTCACGCTTTATTTCCACAGCAGAGATAAAATAGTGCTTAGAATTAGAGAGCAAATCAATTCCATGACCATTGACAGTGTGAATAAATTATAGCATGCACGATCAAGACTGTCCGACGCGAAATGCAAAATACTCCATGTCTGACACCAAGTATTGATGTGAGAACAGATTTATAACGGAATAAAGAATAAAAATACATATTCATCACCAACCAACAGAACATCCAAAAAAGATGACCCGCAAATAATCGCAGTGTTCGTTGGATGTTCTGTTGTTAAAATGTTTATTTTTATTCTTTATTTCGTTATCAATCTGTTCTAATCGTCCTCTTTTTTTTTTGGCTGTCAGACACAGAGACATTGTACATTGTCTCGTGCCAATGTCGACTCGCTTTACTGAGCAGAGCTTAAACAGAAACATTGATTAAAATTCTCGGTACTCATCTTGAAGAACTGAGCCCTCCAATCAAAACATTCACGTTTAATATCTAAAAGAGTCAATAGATTGGAATAAATGAAAAACAATAATAGACTGTCGGACACGGAGATATATTAAAACCCTGTCAGACTTTTGGACACAAGACACTGCTTTCAATGCAATCCGTCGAGCGAAAAATTCCTTTCGCGTCCAGTGTGCAAGCGGCTTAATACTAGGCTACTATTATTGTCAGTTAGGCTTTATCATTTTTAGTGGGGGAAAGGAATACAGCCTGATTGCTATGATCTCTTACTGAGTTAAGATCACATATTGAAAATAAATGTGTAACATATCTTGCATTGTTGTGCATGCATGTTAATCCAAAAAATTTAAGCAGCAACAGGCTGTAATAATAGGAACACGCTATCCATCATTTCTCTTGCCAATGAGCAATATTTGACTCGGCTGTGTTATACCCAAACACGCCTTCTTTGCCAACTTGCGCTGGAAGGAGAGACAGAGGCGGGACAGAGGTGTACTTGCGCCAAGCTACGCCGGGCACGAAATTGCAACATACGCCTGGACACACCCCGTGGGGGCGGCGCATCCCCCATTCGCCGTGTATGCGCCTAGTCTACGAAATTAGAGCCCAAGATGTTTAATGTTCAAACTGATAAACTTTATAATTTTTTTAAGAAATATTCACTCATTTTTTTCAACAAAAGACTGGAAGAGTAGAGGAATGCTCAAAAAACACCTGTTTGGAACATTCCACAGGTGAACAACGTTAATTGGATACAGGTGAGTGCCATGATTAGGTATAAAAGGAGCATCCCATCAGTAGTTCACAAGCAAGGATGGGGCAAGGTTCACCACTTTGTGAACAATTGCGTGAGCAAATAGTCCAAAAGTTTACGAACAACATTTCTCAACATGCAATTGCAAGGAATTTATGGATTTCATCATCTACGGTCCATGATATCATCAAAAGATTCAGAGAATCCAAAGAAAGTTCCACACATAAGCAGCAAGGCTGAAAACCAACATTGTACGCCTGTGACTGTCAGTCCCTCAGGTGGCACTGCATTAAAAACTGACATCATTCTGTGGAGAATATTACCATGTGGGCTCAGAAACGCTTTGGAAAACCCCTGTCAGTTAACATAGTATGTCGCTACATCTACAAGTCCAAGTTAAAGCTCTACCATGCAAAGTGAAAGCCATATATCAACAACAACCAGAAACGCCGCCAGCTTCTCTAGCCCTGAGCTCATCAGAGATGGATCAAAATACTGTGCTGTGATGCAACAAGTCCACATTTCAAATTGTTTTTGGAAATCATGGAGGTTGTGTCCTCCGGGCTAAAGAGGAAAAGGACCGTCCAGATTGTTATCAGCGCTTAGTTCAAAAGCCATCATCTGTGATGGTATGGAGATGTGTCAGTGCCCATGGCATGGGTAATGAAAGGAACGGGCTTGGACTCCAAATGCAGTTCAGTATCGGTAGGGTGTTTATTGGAATTAACAAAGCTCATGGTCAAGGCAGAAAAGGGATCAATAGCCAGGCAAACAGAGTAATGCAGAACAGGCAGAATAGAAGTCAGGGGACAAGCAAAATAATCCAGTAACCAGGGAAGCAGTCCGCACAAAGACAGTAACAAAGGGGGCTCAGCTAAGGGAATGGAAGGGGAAGGAAAAAGAGAGTTGGATGGGATAAGGGAGAATCGCGAGAAACGAGCTTTCAACAATCGCAAACGAGAAATAGCGCAGAAACGAGACTGACCAAGACGGGCTGTGGTTGAGACGAGTTGACAAGAAGCTGAGGAAAAGTGCGTCTTTTCATACACAAACAAATTAAGTGGAATCCCCGCTAAACACAGGACAACTGTCGAGAGAGGTGGAACTTAGAAAAGCAAGTACGGTGATAGGAGAGAGAGGGGAAACAGGTGGAGTTCTAACTCTAATTTAACTAAACACCAGTGCCTCACTAAACTATTCTCAGGTGCGGATAGGCAATGAGAACAGCGAGCGCAATCTTTCAGAAACATACATACTCTAAAAGAATCAATATATAAATAGCAAACTGAAAACTACTAAAAAAACATTTAAAAAAAACACACAAAACACCAATCTCTAACAGGTAACTTGCACATCTGTGAGGGCACCATAAATGCTAAAAGGTACCAACAGGTATTGGAGCAACAAATGCTGCCATCAATTTGACGTCTTTTTCAGGGACGTCCCCGCTTGTTTTAGCAAGACAATGGAAAGCCACATTCATGTTACAACAGCGTGGCTTTGTAGTACTTTTGTAAAAGAGTGCTGGTAATGGACTGGCCCGCCTGCAGTTCAGACCTGGCTCCCATTGATAATGTGTGGTGCATTATGAACCCCTAAATACAAAAATGAAGACCCCGGACTGTTGAGCAACTGAAGTCCTACATCAAGCAAAATGGGAAAGAATTCCACCTTCAAAGCTTCTTCAATTAGTGTCCCCAGTTCCCAAATGCTTATTGAGTGTTGTTAAAATGAAAGGTGATGTAACACAGTGGTTAACACTCCCCTGTCCCAGCTTTTTTGGAACATGTCGCAGGCATCAAATTCAAAATGAGTTAAGTTTATCAGTTTGAACATTAAAGATTTTGTCTTTGTAGGGGACAATTGAATATAGTTTGAAAAGGATGTGCAAATAATTGTATTCTGTTTTTATTCACGTTTTACACAACATCCCAACTTCAAATGAATTGGGGTTGTGTGGAGCCACAAGGAGGAGCAGTTTTTGAATGTCAACACTGAGAACAGCATGGCCCACAGTGGAGGTTGGGTGTTGGTATGGACAGACATGTCCTGAAGGCATAAAAACTCTAGTGCATGTTATTCATGGTAACTTTATGAGATGTTAAGGTCTATAGTCTTGCCCTTAATCCTCTGATATTAGCTCATGTTTCAGCATGATAGTGTACAGCTCTAAGTTGCAAGGATCTGTACAGAATTACTGGGACCTGAAAATATTCCATTTCCTCTCACATACTAACCAAACATGTCATGTTTCACATGCTTGGAAGGCTCTGGACTGGCGCATTTGACAGAGAGTACAAATTCCCACCAGTATCTAATTACTTCAAACACTTATTGAAAAGTAGCAGGACAAGATTCCACGGGCTCCAATAAACAAGCTGATTAGTTCTATGCAAAAGAGGTGTGTCTTATTGCATTAGGAAATTGGTGGTCACACAAAATACTGATTGATAGTCTATTCTATAAAAGCTTTTTCTTTCTGAGAATCTGTTACTGCGTATAAATGCATATCAGTATCCCCAATCACATGAACCCAGCAAACACACCACGTGTTTCCATGTTAAATGAACCTTCCACCATACATCAAAGGGCAAACCACGTGGAAAATATGTAACTTTTCCATGTGGAAATACAAAGATTGATCCCATGTGGATAAAAGATGGTATTGACAACTTTTGCTTCAACCTTGTCGATAATGTTGAGTGTGACTGCCACTTCAGGTTAGCCTTGAGTGACTCCTGCTTCCGTCTGGTAATTCAAAGACAAAATGTCACCGGCATATAAGAACATTGCATTTGACCATCGATCAGATTTTTTATCATCAAATATTCTATCAAAGTGTGGTATACTCATTTGGGCAGTAAATTGTTATAGCCTTTTCCTTTCCTTCAGATATCACCTACTGAGTACATGAACTGCGTACATCTGGTTTAACACATATGGCCTGGTCTATAGGTTATAAAAAATTTTGGGGTCGAGGTATTGTGCCCTATATGTGATATGCATTTATGTGACTTTCTTTCTTCTTTCCTATTTGCTTTTAATTTTTTGAAATACATTCAGAATGCAAAATAAACCATTTAAGTTGAATATATTCTTAACGATATTGACTTAAAATCAATTTGAAGGAATGGAATAACTGAGAGGAGGAAATATTAAAGTTGTAGATGGTTGAAAAGTAGCAGAATACAGGTTTCTATAGTGAAACAGTGGTTGTAAGAATGTGGTATATAATGTGGAACTTCCAGGGGGATGCATGTGATTTCAGTCATACATATCAACAAGGAATTCATGAGCTGCCACTTAATTTTTCGACTTGGAAACCACATGGTTTCAACCAGAAATTGTTTCCCAGGAAATCAATAGAGATGTGCCAAATTAATCAGATTTTTTTACGGTTTTATATTTATTACCCATGAACTCCATGACATCTTTGAAACTGGTGCACGTTTCATTTATACTCTTGTTCAGCATGAATGGGAGGTGCTGCAAAATTGCACTTTAATATGAGGTCATTATATCTCCAAAAATCCCCATTTTTGACCGAGGACAAGTGTTTTTGCCATCCCTGTAAAACACGCAAGAGTCCCCCGCCAACTATGATTAATGACAGAGGCCTTTTGGAACTGGCCTCTCCTGTCTCTGACATCACCGCAAAGTAATTGTATCCTTATCACATTCCGCATCAGAATAATGCTATTACATTTTTTAAACAACAAAATGTCTTCTTGGACATTCGTGAGGCGGAGGAGGACATACCATTTCACACCAAGAGAAAGTTTTGGTGCTGGCAAGAAAATGGCAAAATTCTTAGAGGAAAGTTATGACTTTACTCATTTATTATGACTCATGACTTTGCCCTATCATGTGTAAACAATTTTACTGTAATAACCACTATCATAATTTTGAAGGGATACAAGTTGCTGAATCCGATTATTTTCAAAACTCTAATTTAGAAGCTATTTGATTCTGCTCTAAGCTCATGGAACACAGAAAAGTTGGTCACAGACGTGAAATTAATCAGCAGTTTTGATCTCAAAATGGAAGGAAATTGCATATCATTATTCGCTGGTCAGACAAAAACTGTTTCTTCACTAAATTACCCATTATATGTGTAGTGGAAATGGAATTCGTTGCAAAAAGTTGCCATTGCAAGTGGCTGTGGTACATTGCTTGTAATCTGCCTGTCCAAAAAAAACAAAAAAAAGTTGCTGTTCCACTAAAAATAAAACAAATGCTATGGCTGAATCATTATTGGAACTATTGATAGGTTTCAGCTGGCAATGATTATTTAAACCCTGACTGTTGAAGCTCGTCGCTTCTCATTTCTTAAAAAATCATGTCAGAGGACGAATCCCTTGGCGGTGGAAAGTGGAAAAGGTGTTACAATATTTCAGATGGGGCAAATTATTTGCCTGCATCTCGCAAACAAAACTGAATGATTGAAACACAAGTGTGAGGACTCATTTTCACTCACCTGACCTTAACCACATTGAAAGTTATTGGGATGTTCTGGAGAAGACTGCAGAGTGGTTCAACTATCGCATTGACAAGACAATATCTGGAGCCAAAAATTTCTGTAATACAACTCTCTATAACTCTGATTGAAAATAAGTGTTCTGATGATGCACGCAGCAGTCAAAACTAAAACAACAAATTTGTATTGTAAACAAAGCTACAGGGGTTCAAACTAAATCTTTGATTGTGGGACTATTTTTGGCCTGGCAGCAAATGTAAACCGTCCTATATACATAACACATACTGCTTATAGCTTACAATGTATGCAGTGTTGCTGGGTGAAAAGGCAAATGCAAGCTAGAGAGATGAACAGGGATTTTCTGCTGCCTAATTGTCCAAACCTAGCAAGCAGAAAAGCCCTGTCCTCAAACCCATTTAAACCATATTCAATGCCCCATAAATAAACCTGCCAAAAAGTCAATTCCTTCAAAATGCTGCTCAGTGACTTCAAATGGCTTGGATAATCCTCACTCTTTTGTCCTTTATCATTCCCCGCTGACACGAAGCGGGAGGAGGATATAAGTTTGACCTCCGTCCGTCCGTCCGTCCGTCAGTCCGAGATAAAGGGGACAGCTTTACTCAGAAACTACTACAGATACAGTAACCAAATTTGGTGTGTAGCTTCACACCATAAAGGCCTTGATTGAGTTCGAAAATAAGAAGATGTTGTAGACCATGTCGACTTGTTGGTTATGCAAGGATTAATAAATATGCTAGTATTATGGTAATACACCATGGGCCCTATCTTACGCCAGAATCCCTAAACCCATTATTTGGGGATTTAGCATTGCGTAAGCGGCGTTCCCCCGCAAGAGTTGCTATCTTGCACAACTGCCTATATCCCTAAAACACCAGCACTGCCCATTATCTTATACATAGGCGTGGTTTGGGCGTTACGTCAGTTAAACCAATCAGAGTGCCAGGTGCCATTGCCTTTAGGAGCAGGCTGCACTATCCCGAATCCTCAAACCGAAACCCATGATGGAGAGAGGAAGGTTGCAATGTTTCTCCGAAGACAAAGTTAAATTGCTAATGCATGAGCTCAAATCCAGAGGAGGGAGGATCTGTTTTTGTTAAGTTAATCATGAATTGTATTATTATTTTTATTATTATTTGATATTGACATATTCTTTAATGTTTGGTATGTAATAAAAAAAAAACATTAAGCCCACCCCTTTTGCAATGGAAGCTTAAAAAAAAAAGAAAAGGAAATAAAATGCGTTTCTATATGCACTTCCAACTCCCTCTCCCGTCTGAAATGAAGCATAGAAAAAAATCCCATTCTAGAAAAATAAAATTAGGTTTATGCACTGGCACTCAGCGACGTAACTTTTTTCCACCGAGAGCGGCATTTCAGAACTCTTCAGTGAATTGAGGTAATTCTGGTGTCAAGTACGTAGTTTTGTCCATTTACATTTTTACATTTCGGACAGCTGTCTATTTTTTACTGCAAGTTGTGTGACCGTGCTGCAAAAACAAGTGTGCGTACTTGTCACAGAAATTACCTTCATTCATAAAAGAGTTCTGAAATGCCACTCTCACTGGAAAAAATTACCGTTGCTGAGTGCCAATGCATAGACCTATTTGTAATTAAATAATTTTTCTGTACTGAATGTAGCCCATTATTTTGTCGCTGTTAGATTGAATGGGGGAGAGAAGCCGTGTCTTCAATTGCGACTTGATTATCCTTGAATTGGAAAATATGTTAATAAAGGAAAACCATCTAGAATAAGCCAGGACTAATTGTAATCTAGGGCTATGTGGAACCAGGGGCGACTAGGGATAGGGAGTGGCTGAAGGAGACCAGAGGAGGGTGTGTGTGGGGACTTGGCTGTGGCACAGACCGAGCAGGCACTTACAAAGCCCTTGACGTCGTCCCACCAGAAGCAACACCGAATTAAGGCCGAATGAAGGCTCTGGTTCCCCCAGGAGAGGGATGATGGTCCGACTGTTGGAGGAGACTTCGGTGCGAGAGGTGCCCACTAATGCTCCTTCAGTCACTAGCGGGCATTGGCTTTTTCCCGGGCAATTGGTGCCAAAATGCCCCTGCTGACCATAGAAGAGATAGGCCTTGGACCGCATACGATGATCCCTCTCCTGCTTGGTAAGCCAGCCGCGTCCCATCTGCATAGGTTCTGGACCAGGTTGGTGGGCTCGGGTGCGGCCGATGTCGCCCCAAGCGGGTGGCAGTTTTCTTCCTGGCGGTTGTTTGAGAGAGCTAGCCGACGTTGCCCCAAGCAAGTGGCAGTCTCCTCCAGATGGTAGTCAATCCGGATTGACAGATCCGCCACAGCCTCGGGAGTCTTGGGCAGCTTATGAAAAATCAGGTGGTCCTCGATATGATCCGCCAGACCTTCCATAAATACATCACAGAATGCTTCAGAGTTCCACTCGGACCTAGCCGC
Source organism: Gymnothorax reevesii (assembly GCA_029721435.1). Taxonomy (NCBI): domain Eukaryota; kingdom Metazoa; phylum Chordata; class Actinopteri; order Anguilliformes; family Muraenidae; genus Gymnothorax; species Gymnothorax reevesii. The sequence goes on along the minus strand of CM056574.1, from coordinate 65,246,575 downwards.
TAGGGTCTGAAAATCCATGGCATATTCCCTGCCGGATCCGGGTCAGGTCTCTCCCTGTGGCAGCGCCATGCCTGGTGCGGTCAAATAATCTCTCCATCTCGGGGGCCAGGGCGGAAAAGTGGGCTGACCAGACAGTTTTTCCCCACTGGAGGGCAGGACCGGTCAGGTGGGAAATAACGAAACCCAGCTTGGAAGGCTCCGTGGCGTAAGTGCTGGGTTGTATCGTGACGTGCATTTCGCAGGTGGTCAGGAAAGGTCTGCAGATTCCAGGGCTGCCGTTGTATCGCTTGGGCGGTGGTAGCCGAGGCTCAGGACCAGGAGGAAGTGCAGCAGCTCCAGCAGGATGATGATGTCGCACTCCGCTCCAAGGGAGGGTGGCTTGCTGCACCACCAGAGCAGCAGTCAGGTGCTGGTTCTGCTGTCTCTGGCGCTGGAGCACTGCATCACGTGGGCTCACCCAGGTGGTGTTCGGCAGAGACGGATTCTTGTGTAAGAAGAGGTCCGGGGAACACCAGGTGCAGGATACAGAAGTGTTTATGAAACACAAAAAAACACAAGGAGAAAAGTTGGCAGACATTAAATAAGAAAGTAAACACCATGCACATGCACTGAACGATGGGGAGAACTAATATACACTGCCAAAGGTCGAGGGAAAAAACAAAGGTACTCACTCAAAGAGTGGATAAACTAAGAAAACAAAAACTGAACTTAACTAACTGACGGATAACACTGAGGGACTTAACCAGGGACAGACAAGACAAAGGCGCATCAAAATACAAGACTCAGAAAAAACACAGGGGAAATACTTGGAAGGCACAGGAGCAGAGATTTCATCAAGAAGATCTAAGTCAACTCAAGGATCCGTCTGACGTTCTCCCCCAATACTGTCACATAAATAGTCACGAGAGGAGGCGTGAACTCGGAATGCAACTTCGACTCAAACAGAAACACTTGGGATTAATAAACAATTACACGAGAACCAGGTTAACAAGAATGACTCGGGACAAGACGCAGAGACCATCATTCAAGCTAGACAGTTTCGATTAAGGTAATCTAAACGTGATGAGTAAAAAGCACCACAAGAGAGGCGAACGGAAGCATATCTTTTAATGCAGTTATTCAGGGATAGCTTAGGCAGAATTCACGAAAGCCAGAATCGCACGCACTTGCTAATGAGTTAATTAAGGTTAATACTATGTGATGAAATATTTACAATCACCCTCAAATAAGTGCTGGTTAGTACGGGTTAGTAATGATCCTATCACGCATTCACTCAGAGTTTTGCGAGACCCAGAATTAAACGCAGGTGGAAGCAATGAATGAAATACCTGAGCTGAAACCGAAAGAGGAAACGTGATTGGAAGACGAGATGCAGGCATGCTCAAGGCTGTCACGTGACATCACTGAAGGCAGCAAGGGAGTCGATTGTCAAACGGCCGAAATGAAAGCTGAAATATAAAACAAAAGTAAAGCACAAGCACAAAGCACACACAAGGCAGAATCATAACATGTAGTCAATAAAGGGATGGATATTTTCCCCCAAATTTTCAGAGAGTGGAGAGTATATATATATATATATATATATATATATATATATATACTCTCCACTCTCTCAGACACAATGTGCCATTTCCATTTATGGAAGCCAATATTACTTTGGAGTGATTGATTGAAAATATGAATAGGAAAAATGCTGCAGTCAACTGAAATATAATCATAGGGTTGTGAATTGCACCTATACTAGGCATATATTGCCATATGAGCGATTTATTTGGTATGAATGTATATTCGTAATTTTGATTTATGTTGGAAGGACTATCACTCCTCAATTTCCAGATAAGTAGCTCAGTCTGTCACTAATTAAAGTCAGCATGACATGCACACCTGTGTGAGCTGCTATGTATTCAGGCACTGGCAGCATATTTTGTTAATAAGTGTGAAGACTGGACTCTCAAGTCAGTGGCCATGAGTACAGATGACTTTGTACAAATGTTCCTTGTGTGCTGTGGTTCTGATAGGCCCAATAACTGATGAGGAGTTTTGTTTTCTAAGAACGAGTCGCCCATTCTTAAGGGCATAAGCCATTTGATTTGTCGGATTCAACATAATGTGAAAATCTTCAGCATGATTTTATAGGCTAAAGCAAAGCCTATAGTGAGTGGTGTTTCAGCACGTCTCAGCTGCAGGCCCATGTCTAGGGCCATCATTGTTGTTTTTAATGTGCCCCTCTGACTAAAGACTGGCCCCACCTGGGCCTCCCCACTAAAATTTGTCTAGAGCCGCCACTGCTGCCGAGCCTTTAGCACACACCTGCTAAAGTCTCTGTGCATAGTTTTTAGAAATGTCTCATCCTGAAAGGACAGAGCAAGTTTGTTGTCATTTACCTTTCTCTTGAACACATCATGTCCCAGTGTGTCCTCAACTGGAGAAGGGCTTGAGACATCATTCTTTGGCTCCACGCTGTAGCTTGCCTTGTCTTTGATGTGGATGTGATTCCGACAGGGTGTCACGAAGGATGGACGTCCAATCTGCAGGACGTTGGTCTTGAAGACAGCTACTGTGGGCTTGTGGGTGCTGCCAATGCAGACTTCTCCAACTATGACCCACCCCAAGTCCAGGTGCTGGGTGAAAGGTGCATCATTCGGGCCATTAATCTGTTGTCTCACTTTATGTACTCGAATAATGTCTCTCCCTAATAAAATGAGAATCTGTGCTTCGGGATGAAGCTCTGGGATGTGAAGGGCTACAGGTTTCAAATGAGCATGGGAAAGAACGACCTCAGGTGAGGGAATGTCTGACCTGTTACTCAATATCTCATTGCACTCAATGAGCGGGGTCAAATCCAGGCACACTTGGCTGCTGATTGCTTCTATCTGGAAGTCGACTGCTTTCCTGCCTACTATTTCAGTGGCGCCAGCACAGGTCCTCATCAGGTATGGTATGGGGTTGCCATGGATGGCAAAAAGCTGTAAAAACTCTGACCTGGCCAGCGAGCAGTTGCTCTGGTCATCTAGGAGGGCGGACATTTTCACAGCACGCTCTCTCTGACCTCAAGGGAAAACTTTCACCAGGCATATCTTTGAACAAGATCGAGGCGGGACGCCATCTCCACAGACCTCAGTGCACCTTGAAGTTATTTCTGGAGGAAAGTGGGTTTGCTGTTCTGTGTTTGGCTCCGCCACGGGAGACGCAGCAGGTGACCGCATTGTGTTTAAATGCATGGCCGTGCAGTGTTCCTCACTCCCACACTCGTTGCATTTCAGGGTTGCAGAACACTCTTTCACAATGTGAGAAGAAGAGCAGCACCTGAAACATTTTCTATGTTCTTTTAGCAGTTTTTTGCGCTCTGTAAGCGGCTTCATTTTAAAACCTCTGCATTTTTCTAGAGGGTGTGGCTTTTTATGAAGTGGACAGTCCTTGGCTGAGTCTCTTACTTCTTTCTCTGCTTTGGGAGCCTGGTTCGAATCAGTTGTTGGTGAAAAGTCAGTCTTGTGGACAGATACAGTCCTCACACCCTCGGGCCTCGCTGCGGTCCTATCATTTCGGTGATAACTATGTCCATTGTTGGTGAGGATGGCGCTGGGTTTGTTTCCACGAAGTCCACGAAGAAAGCGAATGAGGGGAAGAACACTCCGTGTTGCTTTATATATTGTGAACCAGCAGACAGCCATTTCTCTTTTAGATTCTGTGGCAGCTTTTCGACAATTGGATTTATGCCCCGTGGTGCATCAAGGTAACTCAGGCCAGGTAAGCACCTGTCTGCTTTCACTGAGAGAAGTGTCAAGAGTAAATCGCTTAATTCTCTTAGCTTAACATTCTCTTTTGAACTCAGGCGCGGGAAATTGTCTAGCCGCTTGAACAAAGCACGCTCAATCCCTTCGGGGGTGGCATAACACTCTTGACGTCTAGCCCAGGATAAGTGGAGTGCAGCTTGGGCATCGGAGACATACACTGCGCAAATTCTTTTTACTTGGTTGGAAGTCTCTTTCCCTAGCCATTTAATGAGCAGATCTAACTGTTCACTGGTGGTTAAATCTAGGCCTCTTGTAGCATTAAAGACAGAGAACTCCCATGCTCTAAAGCTCTCGGGCTGATCATCAAATTTAGTTAGCCCCGTGGTCACTAACTCTCTGCGGGCCAAATACCTGCAAAGTCTATCATGTAGGGAGCCTGAGTGACAGGAGGGGGCTGAGAAGCAGGAGTGGGGCTGTGTGTCACCTCTGGGTGAGTAGTCAGGATAGCTTGGGCGCTGATGAATACACGGATTGGGCATCATGAGGTGTCATAGGGTTTACCACAGGCGCTGCTGGTCTCACTGAAGGCGAGTCTTTGATCCGAGGAGGCGGGTACGGAAGAGGAGCAGTGGAATCAATGGTAACTTGTGCCTGTTGTTCCACGTATGCCTCTGTTTGCCGCTGTACGCCCAGAGGTGGTACGCTGCTCCTGTGCCTGTGCCATCCTCGCACTCCACTCCTGCTGCCGCCTCTAAAACGTCAGCCTCTGCATCGGCAGCAGCTGCTGCTTTTTCCAGTTCAAGGGCTTGCTGAGTAGCTTCCAGTGTAGCTTTTTCCAAGTCCAGTCAAGCTTTCAGCTTCTTCAGCTCGAGTTCTTTCTAAGCCAACTTAGCTATGAAAAAAATTGATATTTCTTTGCACGGCAAGTCTATGGCCAATTCACTACCATTGTAAGCCTGCTGGGAGCTTTGGCTAAAAACCATGTATTTCGAAATGCTGCTTGCGTATGCAGGTGGGGTTTTCGACAAAAGTAAGGACTCGTAATCATGTTTCAACACACCCCAAGTCAATTTCACACTGGAATTCTCCTTTAAAGCTCGAAAATTGCCATGCCGGAAAAATGAAAAATCCAAAAAAATGAGTTGCCTCCTAACGCACTTTGTGATGGTCAGAGGTGTATAGTAACGAACAATAGCCTACATAAGTAAATTTTTTTTGAGGATTTGTACTTTACTTGAGTTTTGACTTTTACTCTACGACGTTTAAAAGATAAAAAGTATTTCACTTTCACTTTGTTACGTTGACACTAGCCACTTCGTTACTCGTTACAAATTAAAATATGAATGTTATTTATCATTAGGCTTATCTGGATTCGGCGCGTTCAAGAACAACGGTGCTCGGCAGGATATCTTGGTACAGATGTTGATGCCAGCGGACATGAAGCTGCAAATTTATGCACGCTGTTTATTCAATATTCTATCACTTAGATGACACACCAGGATCAGTTATGAAATATTCGCAAGCAAGCAAAGCTGAAACACGGTTTTATGGATGAGTTCGCTCCTAATTTAAATGCAGGATTCCTACAAATTAAACACTCTTCAATACTAATGATTTCTATAGGTGAATGCAGAAAATAGCAAATGACTATTCAACTCTGACAACTGAACACTATCTGTTGTATGCAGTCCCGTATGGATTAACTATAAGACGAGCTATAACATTTGTTTAGTAGTGATAACTAAGAGTATCCTTAATGCCAACCCAACAGGATCTTGAACTTGATTATGACAAAGTGATAGATATGTACGCCCATAGATACCCCCGAAGAATGCTCTTCATCAACCCATTCAATGAGAATTAAACATTTCCAGAAGATGATTTTGTAGCTCTGCATGCCTACTGAATATGCCCAATGTGCAAGTAGGAAATTCACTTCAAAGTGAATTAAATATCATTCTCCATGAAAGAAAACAACTTAAGTGTTGTGCTTTAAATGTTTAATACATGACAGCGGTTCCCAAACTCGGATCTGGGGTCTCTCTGTGTATGCTGGTTTTTGTCCCAACCATAATTTCCATCATAGGAATTTAACTAGTTGTTAATTTGTCCAAATTGGGTACATTTTGTGTTTTAATATGTTATTTGCTGTTTTAAGCCAGTTTTTAATAGAAATACCAATTTGTGCCATGAAGAATAAAAAACCGTAATAAAAGACCCTTGCAAATAAAGGTTTGTTTTTTTTTAGCTCGCTGGAACGAATAACGTCCGGAGAGCTATTGTCGTACCCCCGGCGTCCGCTTCCGCGTCCGTCCGCGTGCAGAAAAACTTTAACCTTGCCCCCCGGCGAGCTTTGTTGTCTTTCTGACAACTCTTGTTTGTTGCAAGCAATTCCAGGTGATAACATTTTCAAACAGATCAACTCAGTACTCAGGTACTGAGAAGATCAATAACCTCCAAATTAGGTTGCTGAAGACAGGTTAGGACATTGATGACCAATGTGTCACCCATCATGCTAGGTCTTTGAAACAGCATCGGTCAATTTGCATTTGCCATGCCATGCACTGTTAGCTTTCTAGTAATCTTGCTGTAGTCAGCTAGCTGTATTATGTGCCATGTTGTATTTCGCAAAAAGACGGTCTTTTAAATGATTTACTCTTGAAGAGATGTGGTGGCTGTGGTTAGTCTGTATTACTTTTCTGTGCTCATTTTATTGTGTCATGTAGGCTTACCGCTCACACATCTGAGTAGTTAAACTTATTTAAGTTGTCACCGCGTCACTATAAAAGCATGATCTCTATAAAATGTATGTAAATAATGTAATTCATTAAAAGAAAAATGTTTGCGGCTATTGTGTAAGGTTTAATTTAATATTTACCGTTCAGTAACGCAATTGCTGCTGTCTGTCCCAAAGGAGAACATGACAGCGCGGGCTGTATTTGGAACTATTGAGGCTTACATGAACTAATTACATTAGTGACACAACACATTTACCCCTTCAACTAACCATAAATTAATTAATTCTGGACCACTCCCAAAGTAGAGGAGAGTACTGAATGTGATTGTGGATAGGAGATCAGGTGGATAGGAGATCGGGCCAGGTGTGGTGTTGGTTTGGTCTGTGATTTTGCGGACGTTGGGCGCCCCCCTGTATCCCAAAACTGTGCAGAATTCTTTATTTAGTGCAATTGACATGATTTTAAGACAGGTTTTTGTGGCAAGCTTCTACACTGAGTTCTGAATTGACATTCGAATACTTAGCCCCTTAAGAACTACGCCCCAGTACCGCATGCAGCAGAACATAGGATAAAATCATATCAACGCTGAATCGCCAGGATTTCTGCTTAATTCGTGCTATGCATAAAAACGATACCGCATATAAAATAGGAAAGTCCACAGAATGCAACGATATGAGCCCTGTCATTTTAAACCGACACCACATTGAAAGAAGGCATACACTTTGCAGTCTACAGAGATGAGCAGAAAAAAATTCTTACCATTGATATTTTGCAATAATACCCTGCTTGAGGGTAAATCTGCACTTGCTATTGTTTGCCCAATGTGTTGGTGTTATAACAAAACTAGATCTGCCAGGATCCTAGCATGGCGTTGCTTCAAATATCTCTGCTCCGTGGCATTCAGCTTCCTTGCAATGTACTTTCCTATCTGCTTTCGGCTTGTGATGCTGTCAGTAAGACTATGCCAGTAGAAATTTAATTATATGAGTCCTGATGATTCTAATGAACTCTAAACCACTTTTATGGCAGAAACCTAGCCTGAGCTACAGCCTTGCGTTCCCAGTGCGTCAAGCTGAGTCCATGGGACATATGCATGTTCTTGAATAGCGCGACAATATAAACGCATAACTTGTTTGTTTGAGGTATTGTCCGAATAATTATCCGCTTACTATTCAACATTAATTTTCAAAGTCATTTTCTGACAGAATCTTTGCACTATTCCGCACAAAAACTGAGACTACAACAGTACAGTATGTATTTTCCTTACCCATTCGTTGAATGGGCAATTTGACCATAGACTGTTGTCGATTGGCGCAGCCTATTGGATAAAATGCCGCGCTGCTGAAAGGAAATTGTGAAGGTATGATTCCTGAGCAGGGTACCTTTTCTTTTTTTTAAATTTTGGAAATAATCGCAGTTGCCTTCTATAAATAATCGCTGGGGTTTTTGTTATTCTTACTTTTCTTTAACATATTTTCACATTGCCTTTGTATTTATCATTTTACTTATTTGTTTTGTTTTTTAATAAATATGCTCCAGTAGAGTCTAACTCAATTTTCATTGTATGTATTATCTTTAAATGGGAAATTGTATAGGTAACAAAACTGAGATATACAAAATGAGATCTTTCATTTATACTGTGTTCCATCTTCATTTACTTTGACTCAGTGACATATATAGTGATTTTTACACCAGGTTTGAAATCCCAAATGGTTTTACCTTTATTACAATACCAAGATTATTGAAATGGACTAAGCAGTGGCAGAGATATACTCATTTCATTTTGGGCTTGCCATTTTCAAAAAAGAGGTTCAGGGCTTAAGGGGTTAAACAGTCCTGTCTTCCAAGATGAATGGTGCAGCCAAGTCTACCAAAATTAACCCAGTCAAGATTCTGAAAAAGTTTAAATAACAAAAAAAAAACACAAAATTTTTGCCAGCAACAAAATTTTTCTAAGCAACAAAATAAAATAATAATAATAATAATAATAATAATAATCCATTAAAGGATCTATTACCTAGTATTTACACCCATTAAAAATAAGTGATTTGGGTCTAAAACATAATGTTTTGCAGTAATTTGCAAAAATTACACAACATTTATATTTATTTTGCCCTTTTTATCAAGCCAATCTTGCTCTCGCTGTCAAGGTTTGGTCCCGCCGGATGCAACCTGCAATCCGGCCGGCACTGGGACCATGTACCCAAAAGGAGAGGAAGGGACCCACTAGCACAGGGTGATATAAAAAATGGCAAAGATTTAATAAACATGCTTAAAAACAACCAAAAAACAACTGTGGAGCGGCAGCACCACACGGCAGGGATAAAATAAGAATGCAGCTTCTTAAATACTTTATCTTCACCTCCACTTCAACGAGCAACAGTGGAGTGAAGTGGAGACGAAGACAGCCGAAGGGGGAGGGACTGCAATGAAAACATTAGACTCGTGAGAAGATTTTGAGATTTTGACTCGGCCGGAAGATAGAGGCATGGCTGGGTGGAGGGGGAGGTGCGAGGGAAGAGGGTGGGAGGAGGGAGGAGTGGCTTGAAAGTGCAGCCATAGCAATGCCTGCATAGTAACACCACATGTGACCTCACCATGGCTGAATCTATCGCCATTCTGGGTGGCTTTGATGTGCTCCTGCCGTATGAGTGCGATGCACTGAGCCCTGCGTAAGATGTACTAGTGAAATAGCCAAAAAACAGAGGGAATATAAATGTCACATGCAAGCTAACATTACTAAATCTAACTTCCATGATCATAAAATCAAGAGTAGCGCTGCGTTTGGACAGCATAAAATGACAATAATATACAGCCATCCATCAACAAATTAACAGAATGTGCACGGTTATTGCTGGCCTAAATTATCTGAGCAAGCTTACGTTAGCTTTTTGTTAGCGTAAATTTAGCGTATGTTTGAAGCGTTATTTTGCCAGCTTTACAACATCATAGCATAGCGTTTTTGACATTTATAGATTCCTTGGGTGGTCTAGTTTCATATGATGAATGTATCTTCACTGTAGCTAAAAGTGAGCCTGCTACAGCTAAGGAAATACGGCATGTCAGGCAAGACCTCAGGCTGTGAGGGAAACATTTACTTATTGGGTAAAACCTATTGTTTTTACATTTAAGTTCCATGATCAAGAGTAACACACTGCGTTTGGACAGCATGAATGGACAACAATACACCTACAGCAACCCAAGGACAAATTAACAGAATGTGCATGGTTATTGCACTTGGCTAGCTAATGTTGGCTTTTTGCTAGCGGAAATTTAGAGTATGTCTGGAGCGTTATTTTGCCTGCTTGCTGACATCATAGCATAGCGTTTCTGACATCTATCGATTCCGTAGGTTGTCTAGTTTCATATGATGTGTATATCTTCACTGTAGCTGAAAGGGAGTCCTCTACAGCTATGGAAATACGACATGTCAGGCGAACCTGTGGGCTGTGAGGGTAACATTTATGGATCAGGTATACTGCCAAGTTTCTTTTGAACTGCATCACACTCGATCCAATAGCTTACGGTAATGTTATGTGAACATTGAAGTTGGGAGAACAACGTGGTTTGCTAATGCGAAAGTTGATATTTACAGACAATATTAAAGTGGCAGGTTCCGTAGTGTTGGAACAATACCTTTCTGGAGGCGCAGGTTTTTAGCTAAGCCAGCTTTGTACTGGGCTAAGTTGGAGAAAGAGTCCGACGTGAAATGAGCATGCAGGAATAGGTTTGTGGCAGTGGCTGCAGGAACATTATCAGCAAAAATAAATGTAATTCACTTGATCCTCTGCGATTCATCGCTCAGTGGAATGTTAAAAACATTTTTATGTGGATTCTGGCAGCCAACTACTGTGCATTTGTGTGCACCAGAACCTTTAGCTCTTGTCTCCAATATTTGTCTTGGGCCTGTTTGCTACTCCCAAGCTAAGTTGACTCCTCCTGCTCTGCGCTGTAGACGTCATCAGGGCGCCCAAACTGAAATCTCCAATGTTCATGCCTCCGGGGTAGAAAGCCTCCAGATGAGGAATAAAGGGAGGAAGGAACCTGCTTTAACTTCTTGATTTTGTCAGAGTGACGGATGACTAATGTAGAAATGCAATAACTAGGAAAAATGTGTTTCCCCGGTAATGGACCCTTTAAAAGTAAAAAAATGATATGGCTTCCTATAGCACAATTATCTACAAAGAAATATTGCTTCTGAGTACGGACATGAGAGCCTGGAGTAAGAAATAAGACCAAAGAAAACTTCATGGTTATGTGAGTGGGCAGCACGAGAGGTTAGCCAATCAACATCACTGTTTGCTGACTTGCCTCAAGTACATCCAATGAGAAAAAATGTCAATGGCTGAAATGAAATTAGTTATGACTTCAAGACAAACTCAGATATTCATCATTATTACTCTAAGGACAACTGTATAAATAATGAGTTACTTGTACTGGATACTTGTTTCAACCGTGGATTTGAGTTGTTTGACTGTTACAGGAATCCTCTTGCTTTAGCGTGCGCTGGTACCACAGACTGGAAAATTCTCTCTGAAAACATGATTTGATTGGGTCAGAGTGCACTGAAATCTGGTCATATTCGATGAAAATTAGGTCTTTGTTTTAAAATGGGTAATTGTGTTTAATAGTTTTCTGTACATTTGGGTCAATGACAAATAAGCCTTTTAAATTTTTTTAAAAATTACTCTTTAAAAATATTCAGAATACATTTATTTGAAGTTGGAAGAGTTTGTTTAAACAAGTCTTTATGGTTGCACAACATTTACAGGATTTCAGTACAATTTTCGACTGCATTTATGACAGATGGCAGAACCAAAAGTTTTTTGAAAGAAAAAAAAAACACATTTCTCTCTTTTTTTTTCAAAGTGATTTTTTAGTAAGAATACCTAAGCGTGTCTACACTGCCTAAAACATTACAATTTTGTAACTTCTAAAAGTAACTTATGGATTCTTTATTGTAGGGGGCAGGTTTTTCAAACAATTTAAGGACAATTAAACTATTAAACTTTGTTTATTGAAAGATTTTCAATTTCAAATTATTCCCCCATATTAATATAATATTAATTCAAATTTAAAATTACATATTTAATACATTTCACATAGTGTTAACTTGCTCGGATGGTTGCGCCACCTGACATTTTGTGGGTTTGAGACGGCAAAAATAAAATATATATCATTTTTATGATAGACTGAAAATATTTTCAAATTAAACAAGTTTCATAGAATAAAATGATTCTTATTATGAATCATTTAAAATTATTTTAAACCAAAGTAGTGCACTAGGACAATGTCACGTCATTGACTCATTTACAAATGTAAATGGCCCTGGAAAAACTATACGAGTATACAACTTTTTTTGTTGGCAAAGCGCTCTCGTTGAGTGAAGTACAGTTTGGGTAGGGCAAGGGAGATATCCAAATCCAGCAAATTGCAGTCGAGAGAACGACTTTCTCCAATCAAAGTGGGCCTGCCTCAGCCGATAAAACAGCCACTGATCATTTTAAATGCTTCTTTTGCTTTTTCACCTTTTCCATAAACATGCTGTCACTGTGGCCCATTAGTAGGAAATAGCACTTGGCTTTTCTGGGAAATGCCACATTATCCAGACTGTCAGTCCAGGCCTGCAGGTGTGGCGACACTGGCAACGACTGTACATTCTGCATTAATAGTCTGGTGCATAGTGGTTGACCAACAGAACTGGCTAAGCATAACAAAACACTGAATGCGACAAAAAGCCTTTTGTGCATGCATCTGGAGTTCAGTTCAGGTCAGTAAAATCCATTAATAATTCAATGAATGAATGATTACAGAAAGTAGATATGAAAAGATCTGCGGAGATGGCCTGCGATCAGTAGAGTATAAAAGCCCTTGAAAACCTGGAGTTATATAGCAGCCCATAAATTTTTATGGGAAACATGCAAAACAGTTTATTTAAATTTAGTGCACTGGGGAAAATAGTAAGACTTCATATACAATGTTTGAAATAAGTAATACCATGTGATTTAAAATGTGATGAAAACATTTGAATCTGAATATGAGTGTTAGCTCCAGCTGTTTCAGTTGAAATTAACTGATGATGTAGTGCAGTTATAAACCCGAGGTAATTATTCGTTATGGATTTTTATGTTCCAAGGGAGAAATTGGGTATATCAGAGTCAACAAAATACCCATTCAATCTACAACGTTATATTTTTGGTTGCTACCAGTGTGGTAATAGCCTTGCATTAAAGTAGCCATGTATTGATTTGAAACTATAAAAAAAATTTGTATTTGTAATCATCCAAAACAGCAGGCAATACTCTCTCAAACTATCTCAACATTTTTTACCCTAAGATGATAGTAGAATAAATATTGGAATAGAGAAATCATGGATATACTTGTAAAATGGGCTTTCAGCAGCCCCCAATATCGCCCTTGAGCAGCACTGTGAATCGGGTCAAGAGCTGTGACATTACTATTGGGACCCCCCCCCCCACAAAATGAGAATTATCCCCCCCCCACCGGTCAACAAAATGAGAATGACCTCCCACACATGCCCCCATATTCTCGAAAAATTCTGTGGGGAAAAACACTGATGATGGTGACAATGGAGATGGAGGAGAGATGGAAAGTGAGGAAAGAAGTCAGCTACAATAGGGGTGCAGCCGAACGCTAACAGCTACCACAAGCGTACTAACACAAACTGGAGCCTCAAGCGCGGGGTAGTCAGCGCGACGTAACCTCTGAGTGGCGTTTCCCCATAGCAGAGTTGCTGACTTACTAAGCTACAGTCTTTGACTGTATATCATCGATCTAGCTATGTAAGATGCTAGCGTAATTCGTAACTATGCTTTTGGGAAACCTACCCCTGAGCGAGAGTGGAGGGACCCGGAACATGCTCAAGCTTAGAATTTTACTGAAGGCTGGCAAACAGGAGGCCCTTTAGCCACAACCAATGCTATAATCCTATAATCTAAAACCAGCAGTTCCTCCCAATTTATCTCACTGCAGCTCGAAGCCAATTGTGCACTGCTCTGAAAGCTACCAGGCACAAGCACCACCCGGGCTGTGGTGCTAAGTACTACTCCACAAAGCGGCGCCTTAACAGGGTGAGCTAACCCAGTAGCCAAACAATAATACACTTTTTGATGGTCAGACATCTACTCCACTAGGAATATAAAACAAAAAGAGACCAGGAAATGAACAAATTACGACAAGCAGATGATGGTCAATGCACTCGACTTCCTCACTGTGTGTCCCTGTTTCCCATGAATTACGCCATCAGAAAGGGGCTATTTTTGCACAGTATTTTTGGGGATGTACGCAAGTTCAAAGGATGTTCAAAATGCCTCTTTTATACTCTCCCAGTTTGAGTGAGAGTCCAGAAAGTGTTTTATTCATCATCTCCATGACAAGGGCTTTACATAGACATATTTTTTGATTTCGCAATACAAATCTACTTTAAGGTTTCTCCATGCTCTTGTCACAAATCTCTCATGTCCCTAATGTGTTTTTGTGGTTTTGTCTGGTCTCCTCCCTTGCTCCCAGCTGATGTCATTTGTATGCCTTACCCCATTAGTGAATGTCCCATCTAAATAAGTTCATGGTGGTTGCTAGATTGTCAAAGTTCATTCCCCACTAAACCATCCATTCAGTTTGTGTCCTCTGGTATTGAGCTAAGCTCTTCTTCTGCGTGTTTTTGGTAAATTAATGATGAAGAACAGCATAATTCCCCCACAAAGTCATATTAATTGGAACAAGTTCCAAAGACTTTCAGTCTTAAGGATGTGGGCCGCGATCTTGTTCATCCATTGTTCCTGTCTGTCCTTCTGAGACAGTTTACTAGGAACACATTGATAGCTTTCGTCAGTTTCAAAGATAGGGACTGCTTTCCCACTAAACCCTTTGGTTCAAAGCTGTCAAGCAGTCTTGCTTCTGCAAAGGGGATTCACCACCTGGCTTCTGCCCCAGGACTGCCACTGGCTTGGGTGCTGACATACCCCTGCCCCTTTCAGTTGTTACCAACCTGGACTGCCCCCTCCTCTTCTCTGGGCTCCAGTCTATTCCTTTACTGTTACCGTATTCCTTTTATTAAATACTCCCTTGAGGATTGTATCCTGAATCTGCTTTTAGTTTCTTGTCTGGATCAAAGCACCTCTGGGCTGTACCAGAGTATTGCCGGAATATTCTGTCATGCCTCAGGCTGTATTGCAATACGAAGTGTGCAGTACTTAAGAGCACCCTTGGAGTGAAAGTTTGGTAAAGCTGTGGTGCACTGTTTTCATAATGCTAAAAGAGCATTCATTATTCAGCTGTTAGCCATTTTATACTCAGAGGATTACTTTCTTTATGACACAAAATGTACAATAGTTAAGGATTAGATTTTTGAAAATGTGTACTTCAAGGCTTAATTCCTAAAACCAAACATTGACTGCCCATTTGCGCTACTGCGATTTCAGGTGAGAGACTTCCTCATTTTTATTATACTGAACAAGCCCAGATTTAGGCGAGCTGCCATTTTAAGTCTGCAGCAGACCTGGAGCCGTACAACCTCTATCTTGATTCAATTCAAAGCTTCAACTTTAACAAATTGATTACAACAGTTGGCCCAAGATGCGCATGATAGCAGGGGAAAATTATGTGTGTTTTTTAAAATATCCAATAGACTATAATTGAACTATCTGTGCCATGAAAAAGTAAACACATTGTGTAAACGCTCAGCTATGGTTTCATTTGGACTTGCAGTTCCCCAGTGTCTGGGATTTAAAGGGAAGTCTGGCACTTTGTTCCACCATTATAAATCAGAGGCCTCTCACAATGAAATTGGGTGGAGCACCACAAAGACTAATTGGTTGCAGATGTAATTGAGCTGGTTGTGAAAATGTTCTGCATCATGCTGTTTGCAAGAACAGCACTGGAAGCAATTCAACAGTCTCATAGACATTGAAGCTGCTTCCTTCATGACAATTCAAAATGTATAAATGGCTGACAATAAGAGCGTGAGATTTCATTACCCCTTAACTCATAGATTGGTGATGGGCTTCTCAGGGTTTTATAGCAGATGCAAGTGAGCGCCGCCGTGTGAGATCAAACTTTCCCTCACTGGAGCAACTGCTGCGATTGGTTTCCTGTTATCCAGAAGATATGTGTTAGGGATTCATTTTGAGGTTCACTTGCTTGACTGATCCCTATTGGCCATTCGAGAACCTGAGCTTGGTTGTATAGACATATGTATTATTGGGCCTGCTCCATTCCATCTCTGCTAGGAAGCAGGCAGCTTTTTTTAGAGGAGAACCATAAGTTTTTATGTTTCAGGAACTGGCATACATAAGTCCACGAGTACATCACTTTTAAAATCATTGCAAATTACGCATGTGATTACACATTACACAATGAAATCACACAATTACACATTTCACAATAAAATCCACATGTGAATTTAACTGAAATAAAATTTTATTTGTGAACTTGACATTTTCACTTTCAGCGAGTTTTCCAAAACAGTTCTTAAATTTGGAATGAGAATGAGTGACTTGAAATTGCAGAAGATGCCTTACCATTTATTAAAATAATACTATCTGAAATCCAAAATCTAATAGAATTTAAAATGCCATATTTAAATGAATGAAGAGCACTTTAAACGTAAGAGTCTCTCTTTACAAGACAGTTTTCTCAGCAATGAACATACTTAAATCTCACAAGTCAGCAACTGGCAAATATGTGTGCCATAGTGAGGGCGCAGGCCATAACTGTGATTCACCGAATTGAACAGCAACCGAGTCATTCATCTTAATGATCCGAAAAGAGAGCGGAAAAGTGGTATCCCTCTCAACCCAAACACGACTATCCAGCCGAACCTTAAATCTGACCCTGAATATCCCTCTCAACCCTTTCCCTAATCTTGTCATCAATAGCCTAGACACTCCAAATTGATCTCTGTTGTGAAGCTGCAGTGATCACAATGCCCTCTGGCACTGTGCTGCCTTTTTGAGGTAGTGAGGTATGGTCTCAAGTAACTGGGGCAGTGAGGTATGGAGGCCTCAGGTAACTGATCCATTGTGGTGAGGAGGCCTTAAGTAACTGGGGCATTGGGGCCTCAGGTAACTGGGGCATTGAGGTGTGGAGGCCTCAGGTAACTGGGGCATTGAGGTGAGAAGGCCACAAGTATCTGGGGCATTGGGGTGTGGAGGCCTCAGGTTAGTGGAGCATTGAGGTGAGGAGGCCTCAAGTAACTGCTGCAGTGAAGTATGGGGGTCTCAGGTGACTAGGGCAGTGAGGTAGGGAGGTCTCAAGGGATTGGGGTCTTGAGTTGTGGAGGTCATAGGTGCTTGCTCTGGTGTGCTACAGGACTCTGAGATGCGGCAGGCGTTTGAACAAGCCTAGCCCCAATAAAAGGCATTTCGTCTCCCCAACAGAATTCCTTGGCGGCTGCTGTGCTCCCCATGCCTGCTCCCTGAGTCATGCAATGAATGAGCGCGGGGCGACTGTTTTTTGTCTGGCCCAATCAGCCTTTCAGTCTGTGCACTCAGTGAGGGAAAGAGCAAACCAACCCAAACACCAGTCAGCTGAGCCAACGTGAAACCCAAAACAACTATAACATGAAGACAGGGGTCCCCACCACCCGCCCAAGGCTCAAACCCAGCGAAGATGTTCCTATGATTGTGTTTACAGAGACACGTGGGAGAATGTTGAGTGTGGGCTGCATCCAGGGGCTGCTCTCATTTTGCATGTTTAGGAATGTGCGTGTGGTTAAGGCTGTCTGGCTCACACAAAGCTGGCGAACAGCTGTATTGGCTACACTTATGTCATGTGATGGATGCTTTCAAAGCAAAATCACCCTGCGCTGCCCATAGACAACACATTCATGAATAACATGGCTCTATGAGGCCTTCCAACAGTGACCCTCAAACTGCTGTGGTCTGGCAAATGGTACCGTAGCCACAAGGCCGGCATGGTAAGGCTCAGGGAGAATTTTTTACCCACATACCTTGAAGGCCCTGTATTTGGATACTCTTTTTGGTCTGCACATTGCTCCCTGAACACCATAATGACAACTCACTCTGAATAGCTCATGACACTCCCACTGATATTATTCTGAACTGTTACAAATCAACCTGTATGTATCAAATGTAACCAGATGATTTTTTTTTAATGCCTACTTATTAGGCTCATGCTGTTTTTCATTATACCCCCCATATTCTCTCAGTTGACCATGTTGACAGACTCTGAGTGTATATGCGTAAACTCTGCTTACATGATATTTTGCATGTATTGTGTTTATGTAGTTTTTGTGTTTGTCCTGAGTATAGTCTATATTGAGCATATTTACATTGCATGTAGTGTTTTTTTGATGTATGTGCAGGATTTTTCTTCGAAGCTTGTCACTACATTATATACAAGTGAAAATCATGTTCATGACAAAGTCTTATTTGGTTTGATTTGACTTGGGATCTGTGTACTGATTTTGACTGCTGTCTATGTTTAAGGTTTTTTGATTGATTGATGCCCCACACAGTCTGAATCAGAAGGGATCACACAATTTAAGAGGCCCATTATGCAGCATGATTGAGTATCTGTGTCACAAACTTATACATTCAGATCCTAGGATTATAAACAGTTCAAAGCACAAAAACTAAAACCAAAAACAAAATAAGTTTTCAAATGAACAAAATATAAAATGGGAACAAAGGCAATTTCAGTTGTCCCAAAGTAAATACACTATTCTCAATTTTAGACAATTCAATTTAATTCAATTTATTTTGCATCGCGCTTTTCACAGAGACTGTCACAAGGACGCTTTACAGTGAGAGTATAAAGAAATAAAAAGGTAGTGCCCAGCCTATTCCCCACTACAGCAAATGAGGCAAAAAAAAAAAAACTCCCAGTAGGGAGTAAAATCCTCAAACAGTGGTGAGAAAAAACTCCCCAGTGGGAAGAAATCTCAGGAGGAACCCGGCTATAGTGGGGGAGCCCATCCTCCGCGGGCTAGCTAATTAAAAATAAATCAGAGTGTTCAGGTGAACACATCGCCTGCGTGTGACTATCAACTGAAAGTGTGACTACCGGACAGACGGACAGACAGACGCCAGACAAAGTGATCCCTATGTGCCGCTATGCTTCGCAGGCGACACAAAAAGTAAAATCGAATGAAACGGCAGAAGAGTTCCATTTAAGTCCATCTGAACAGTGGCATCGGTAGCTTCAGAAAGTGGCAAGTCGAGGATGGTGCAGGACTGGACCAGGGCCGGACCGGATCGGATCAGGACAGCAGCAGCCAGCGCTCATGGTGAGGGACAGGGCTCATACGGTCCAGGACTCAGGGAAGTGGACGGAAAGATCCTCGGAAAGAGACACAGAAGAAAGGGGTGTGAGGCACTGGATAAAACTACTGCATGATAATAAAAGTTCCGTCCTCTGTCATGTGCCAAGTGAGAAGTTATACGCAGACTGGGCAGGAAACAGTCAACACCCCTCCATCCACTTCCTGCAGCACAGAGGCCCAACACTTACTCCAGGCTGTTAGATCACTTTTGATTTTCTAAATAATAGTACCATATAGACCTCCCCGGTGACTAAGGCTGTAGCAAGCCCCACTGGCACCGTTAATGCATGCTCAGTGCCACCGGTTCCACATGGATTTACTTAACTCAGGCTTCCAATATCTTGTGAACCCATCATGAAACTAGGTTTTGGTCAGTCCCATCAGAGCCAAGTAAATGTTTATACATTACTAATCATGATCTAATCATAGGCTTGAATAAAAACGTAAGTTTTTAGCCTACTCTTGAACACAGAGGCTGTGTCTGAGGCCCGAATGTTTGGTGGGAAATTGTTCCAGAAGATTGGGGCTTTGTAGGAAAATGCTCTGACTCCAAATGTAATTCTAGATATATTTGGAATTTTCAAATATCCAGCACCTTGTGAATGAAGTTATCTTGGAGGGGAGAAGGAATGAGAAGTGCACTAAGATATTCTGGGACCAAATCATTTAAAGCTTTGTAGGAAAGCAGTAGAATTTTATATTCAATTCTAAATTTGACAGGCAGCCAGTGAAGATTTTTGAGTACTGGGCTAATGTGGTCATATTTCCTCGTCCTGGTCAGAGCCCTAGCAGCAGCATTCTGCACTAATTGAAGGCGATTCAGGATAGAACTGGTGCAGCCTGACCGTAAAACGTTACAGTAATCCAGCCGAGAGGACACAAATGCATGAACCATTTTTTCGGCGTCCTGAAGAGACAGCATTTTTCCCAGCTTAGATATATTTCTAAGATGAAAGAAAGCCACTTTTATTGTTATTAATATGACAGTGGAGAGAGAGATCTGAATCAAGGGTGACATCAAGGTTTTTGACAACAGCTTTGGCAGAAACCGGGAGTCCGTCAACGTTGAGGGAAAACTTAAGGAATGTGTCTCTGGGGGATATGGGACCAATTACCAATATTTCAGTCTTATCTGGATTTAAAGAGAGAAAATTCTGTGTCATCCATGCTTTAAGAGCTTTAAGACACATCTGTAATCTAGTCAGTGGATCAATTTCACCTGGCTTAAAAGATATATAAAGCTGCGTGTCATCTGCATAACAGTGATACTTCATATCATATCTACTTATGATGCTTCCAAGGGGAAGCATGTATAAGGAAAACAGAGGGCCCAGAGCAGATCAATCCGTAAATTACATAATTTATTGTTCCAATCGTCTTTTCCTGAAATATCATTGGCGATACATTTTTGTTGAGATTTCTATTCTGGGAACGATGAACTTTTTGCCTGCGGGAGTGTTCTCCACACTGCTTAAAGTCTAGACTCACATCAAATTTTAGGAACCCGCCATGCGTATATCCTAGGTATGTGAAAATCAACGGGCGGCCTGTACTACAAAGTATGATCTTGGTTTATGGTTGTTCTCAGAAAACCTGGTCAGAAGTGTGACATTGAATTCAAAACTTTTTTTAGATTACTGGCCCTATGGGCCGATAAGCTATTGTCGTAGTGTGGCATCCGTTGTCTGGAAAATGTTTCATCCTTTTTTTCGCCTGATGAATTTTTTTATAAATTTGCCATATCATAACCTTTTTTTTCCGAATTTTTCAATTATTTTTCACCGTTTTATGGGCCCTTGAAATCTTGGCTCTAGTGTTAAAGATAGGAATGAGAAATTTTAAAAAATTATTTCTCAAAAACTGCATGATAAATTTTTTTCTAAATCAGGCAATTAACTTTCCTTGGTACTATCAATGTACAGTGTGGGCACCATTTTGATTGAATCCACCAATGTGGGTCTAGTGGGGGCGCTGTACTTTATGAATATGCAAGATGGCCTGTGAAGGCCAAATGGTTGCAGATAGAGATTAAGTTTGTATTATTGACATATAGGAAGTCATATATGACCTATATTTAGGCTATGTCAAACTCGAGGTCAAGGAAAATATTTACAATGTTAGGACTTAAAATTTCAAAAAATAATCCCTCAAAAACTGTCTTATGACTTACTTTTGTAAACTTTTGATACACTTTACGTACAGAGCGAGTGTCATTTTAATTTAATCGACGGTGAGTAATCGACTAGTGAGTCTAGTGGGGGCGCTGTACTTTAACACGTTGACTGCCGACTATGAGGTAAATCGTAATGGCCGGCTCTAGACCTGAAAATTCGGGGGCAAATGTCCATCCTTTTATTGACAACAGTTAGTCCTGGCTAATTCTAGATAGTTTTTATTTATTAGCACATTTTGCAATTCAAGAATAATCAAGTGGCAATTGAAGACACGGCTTCTCTCCCCCATGTGATCTAAGAGCAACAAAATAATGGGAAATAATGGGAAAAATTATAGCATTTCTGATAGAAATAAATGTTCTGGCACTGCATATAGTTGTCAAAACAATGACGAGACGAATATGCACTGTAATCAAAGCCACAGGGGTTCCAATTAAATATTTGAGTGAGCGACCTTTTATTTCCGGGCAGGGTAGATTTTTAGGTGGCATCTGTGGATGGCACAGCAGACTGTGGTTACAGACAGTGGTTTCTTTAAGTATTTCTGGGCCCATTTAGCAATGTCAACGACAGAATCTGTTATGATTCTGCTCTGACTGCCATGATTCTGATCTGCTTTGCCATGTCCCTGATCTGTTTTGCCATGTTTCTTTACGTTCTGTATGATTGGGATTTGGATCTTTCCTATGTCTGACCATGTCTTGAATTATGTATTGTGATATGGTTGCTTAGATTTATTCATGTATTGTCTAGATTAGTTTTTCCGTGTTTTCTACTTTACTATATTCCATTCCTGCAGTCACATTCTGGTCCATGTTTTGCTTCCACCCATGCATTGCACTTTGTCTCCCCCCTTCTGGTCTCATGTCATGTGATTGCTCACAGCCCCAGTATTGCGTGCCACACTTTCGGGTGATTTAATGGTTTCTGGAATTTCAAACATGCCTTCCAATCTCGTTTACTTCCTTTATCTTGCTTTTTCTAGATTAACAAATCAATACTAACAGTTTATTTTTATTGTTAAATTACTTACCAAGACTAACATCGTACATAATACTAACTTACTAACAAGCACTAGGGATTGTATGGCTGCACTCTACTAATTGACTAACAATCTCTCAGCATTCGCCCTGTTCTTGTCTCCGCCTCTTGCCTTCACTCAATGTACTTTGCTGTGCTTCTAGCAGATTCTCTGCACCTGTTTAATCACTGTTCTGCCACTCAATCTGTGCATGTAGAAATCCCTAACTGGATCTGTTTGTTTTGTCTATAGGCTGTCTTGTGATCCCTGTCCACATTTTGTCTTTTGCCTATTTTATGTGATTTGGAACTTCCTCATGTTCATTCCTTTATAATTAGTTTGATCCAATTAACCTGTTCCCTGCATAGCATGTGACCTTCCTCTTGTCTTTTTAAACATTCTTTTCACTCACAGCTCTTGTCAGGATTTTAGATTTTGGAAGAATGGAGTGAGAAGAGAGAGAGAGAGAGAAAGGGAAAAAGAAAAGGAAAAAAGGAGTGGAAAATAATGATGAAGAATCATTTGTAGTTGGAGTGAAAGCAGTTGGACAGTGTTGGCAAATTACCAGAACATTCAGTGATAGTCATAAGGTCTGAAAATTTGTGAAATGAAATTGGAGCAAAGGCAGTAAGGATATCTAGAGGTGTTATTGTGATTGTGGAATGTAAAACGAGAAAACAAATGGAAAGTCCCTAAAAATCAAAGTCTTCAAAGATAAATGTATACTATGTTTTCCTATGAAGCGAGAACCGACAGTGAAGGGAGTGATAAGAGGGTATACATTTTCCGTGATCGTGGATTTTTTTTTTTCTTAGAGGTTGAGGGAGTTTGTGCCACTTGGCGGTTGAAAAGATATAGAGATGGAAAGGAGACCGATAGTATGTCGGTACTCCTTGAGTTTGTAAAGGAATTGCCGGAGAGGATTTCTATTGATTACATTAGTTACCGGGTGTGGGTATATGAAAAGGCTCCGGTTCAGTGCTACTGGTGTCAGGGCTATGGCTACGCTGCAGCAGTCTGCAAGACAGAGAGCTGCAGGTGCAGAGGGTGAGGGAAATACGGTTGTTCAGATGAAGACAGCTAGTTGGAAAAGGAAAAGGCTGTTTGTCACTGGAGGGAATCATGAAGCGGGAGCAAAGCAATGTGAACGGAGGCAATTAGAAAGTGAGGTTGCGCGAACACGGACACTGAATAAGATGTCATACTCTGAGCCTGTAAAGAAGGTGAGGATAGAAAAGAGAGCAGTGGGGAAAGAGGGATGCAGTTGAAATGAAGGGGAAAGAGCAAAGTAAACAGGACAGGCAGATGTTGATGTAGATAAAAGAAGGTTTTTGGCATTTATAGCATTGGTTATTAACTGCGCAATTGAAATAAAATCTAAAACGGAGAGGATAAGGATGGTGTACGCGGCCAGGGAGATTTTAGAAATAACCGACGTGAAGGGGGAGGAGATCCAGGGAATTTTAGAGAAAGGACATGGTGGGAGTCAAACTATTAGTATTTAAATTATACATAAAAAGAATGCGGGTTAACGTGGAGTTTTTTTTTTTTTTTTTGAGAAATGACTAATTAAAAAAAAGTTACCCTGAATATACAGCAGATGGCGGTAATACACACAAAGATTGTCAACCGCCATAAAATGGAAGAAGAAGCTCTTGTCAGAACATTGATCAATACTACTTTGCAGAGTGCCTTGTATGCCATTGAATATTGTTTCCCCTCTACTGGATTGTCAACCTTGATTCTTGCCATTGCCCTTTTTCTATTTTTGTCTTTCTGGATTTCGACCTATTTTTGTACGACCATGATTTCTGTGTTTGGATGCCCTGTGTATGACCCTTGGCTTTTTTCATTGACTACGACTTTCAGCCTATGGTTTTTGTACCTCTGCTCATCTGTCTTATTGGTTCTGACCTCTGCCTGTCTAGTCGACACTGTTTTTGGATTTCGTATTGTGGCTTGGCAATTCCTGTGTTTTTTGGCTTTGACTCGGACTCCAATAAAGGCATACTTTTTTGGATTTTCCTCTTAAGTGTGGTTCCTGAACGCACCGTTACAGAATCATGCCAGTGAGTGATGCAGTGGCCTAGGAGGGGCCGAAGATCATGGGCATCCAGTAAAGGTCTTTGCCTTGTCCCTTTAGGATGTTTTCTGAAGCATATCACTTGGTGTTCTGTGATTTCTCAACTTGAACACAGAAACCCAAAATTGATCACACTTGCTGATGATGTGAAGTAACTAATCTAAGACAGTTCAGAATTGAAGCTTTTCACTCATATCTACCATAGAAAGTGGTCATGTCTGATGAAATTCAGGCTACTGTCATAGACCATATGTTCTTGTGCACGGAATGAGAGAACATCAGTAGATTCTCTGTGTCCACCACAATCTGGAGATTTGGACCAGAAACAGTTACAGTCCACTTACCTGTTTTATCATCGAAAGTTTACAGTAATACTTCATATTGTATATATTTTAAAACATTACATTACACATAATTAGTAATAATTACTTCATCTGTCATCTATTATATGTCACAGAGTTATAAAGCCTTATGGCTGTCGGTATAGGATTTTCTGTATCTCTCTGTCCTGCATCGAAGAGAGAGAGCCTATCCACCACAGTTTTCTTGGCCCATCAAGGTGTTGTGGAGTGGATGATCCGTGTTGTTCATGATGGCCTTAAATCTTCAGTGAGCACCTCTCCATCACCTCCTCCAATCACAGAGCCAGCTCTTTTGACTAGTTTGCCCAGCCTTCTTGCATCTTTGTGCCTGATGCCTCCTCCCCAGCAGACTGCAGCATAAAACAACACTTGTCACCGCAGACTGATAAAGCAGCATCTT
Organism: Gymnothorax reevesii; assembly: GCA_029721435.1. Lineage (NCBI taxonomy): Eukaryota > Metazoa > Chordata > Actinopteri > Anguilliformes > Muraenidae > Gymnothorax > Gymnothorax reevesii. The sequence continues at coordinate 65,221,759 of CM056574.1, read as the reverse complement.
GCTACAGATGTCGAGAGATCTGAGCTTCCTCAAGAAATATAGGCGGCTCTGGCCCTTTTTAAAGAGAGTGTCTGTGTTTAAGGATCAGTCTAACTTATTATCCTGGTGTACACCTAGATTCTTATAGCTTGGCATGTTGATGTCCACCCGTATTCACTAGCTGAAGAGGGGGCTTAGACCTGATCTATGATCATTTCCTTGGTCTTTGAGGTGTTCAGGAGGAGACAGTTGTGACTTCAGTCACAGAAGTTTATTCAGACTCCTGCCCATGCCTGACACACACCAAAATAGTTGTGTCGTCCGAGTATTTCTGGCGGTGGCAGGACTCTGAAATCCGCTGTGTACAGTGTGAACAGGAATGGAGGCAGGACAGTCCCTTGTGGAGTCCCCGTGCTGCTCATTAATGTCCCAGAAACACAGTTGTACAATCATTTTTTGTAGAATTGGAAGACTGTCACGCGGGAAGACACTTGAAAATTTGGAATTTTTTTTCACTGATATATACGTTTGATTCTGAATCCGGTGATCATGAATTTTTCATTACTTTTGGAGATGCAAAATGTGCTATATTAGAAGGTAATGTGAAATGAACGTGTCTTAGCAACTGAGAAACTGTAAATAGCCTCGAAATTCAGGAAGACCAACTTAAGTTGCCGCAATCAATCACAATGACCACAGGACAGTTGAGACAGACATTGGCCAACAGCACTGTGTTTCAGAAACTGCATCGTGATTGGTTAAATAAAAAAAAATCCGCGTACTTGCCTAAATCAATGCCTACAAGCACAAAGGCTGCCAGTCGAAGGAATAGAAAGAACACAAGTGGTCCTCGTTTATATTATGACATGTAAAAGACGTAGGATTTCGGTCACCATAAATGTCAGAATTAAATGTCAAAGTGACGTTGGCATCAGACGTTAGTATGACGTTGGATATCAGTTACGTTACACCCAAACCTAAAACCAACAAAATATCAACGTCAAACGATGGTATAATATTGCACTGAGTAGATGTTATCATTTTGATGTTAAACAGATGTTAAATTTTGGTCACTACATTTGTCAGTATTGATGTTGGCTTCAGACAATTTAACAATGTTGGATTTTAGTTACTGAGCACCAAAATGTAAAACCAACACAATTCCAACGTCGAAGGATGTCAGAATATGACGTTGTTTTAACATTTCTATTAGGACGTTTAAGACGTTCGATTGTGGTCACCATAAATGTCAGAATTATATGTCAAAGTGATGTTGGAATCAGACGTTTGTACGACGTTGAATATCAGTTTCCTTACTCCTAAACTTAAAATCAAACAAATATCAACATCAAACGATGTAAGAATATTATGTTGTGTAGATGTTATCAGTATGACATTTGACAGATGTTAAGTTTTGGTCACTACATATGTCGCCATTTTACGCCAGATTGACGTTGGCTTTAGACGTTGAGATTTTTGTTACTGATTGCCAAAACATAAAACCAACACAATTCCGACGTTGAAGGATGTCCGAATATGATGTTGTTTCAAAATTTATATTATGACGTTTAACAGATGTTGGATTGTGGTCACCATAAATGTCAGAATTATATGTGATGTTGGCATCATATGTTTGTTTGACGTTTGAAATCAGTAACGTTACACCAAACTTAAAACCAACAAAATATCAACGTCAAATAATGTTAGAATATTACGTTGTGTAAATGTTATCATTATGATGTTTAACAGACATTGGGTTTTGGTCACTATATATGTCGGTATTCCACACCAGATAGACATTGGCTTTAGGCGTTTGATTTTAGCGACTGATCGACACAAGTTATTTCATTGGTAGAATTCCGAGGGCCCTGACATTTAAAACGAGGCACTGAGAACTTTTAAAATGCACAGGTATTTTATTAAAAAAGACTTTTTATGCAAACTGTACCTTGAGGTAGCTTCCAGTCGCCTCCATCTTGAAAGTCACAATAAGTCGATTGACGAGCGAATAGATTGCGATCTGTTCCCCTATCCTTCCTATCAGTTCGTGCTCATCAATCAACTTACTGTGACTTTAAAGATGGAGGCGACTGAAAACTACCTCAAGGTACTGTTTGCATAAATATTCTTTTTTAATAAACTGCTGCTGCATTTTCAAAGTTCTCAGTGCCTCGTTTTAAATGTCAGGGCTCTCGGAATTCTACCGATGAAGTGTGGTGCTACTTTGAGCCTTGTTAATGATGGAAAAAATAGCTATTTCTTTGCATGGCAATGCTATGCCTCATTCACTACCATTGTAAGCCTGTTAGGAGCTTCGGCTAAAAAGCCATTTATTTTGAAATGTTGTGTGCGTACGTAGGTGGGGTATTCAACAAAAGTTAGTACTAATTATCATGTTTCAATACACCCCAAGTCAATTTCACACCGGAATTCTCCTTTAGTAACCTAAACCACTCGCAGTTTACTTCTCCCAAGTAGTCACAGTTGCTCAGACTAACTGGTAGAACTGACGACAGTCTCATTTATTTTGATAGCATAGTTGAACATTACACCACAACATTATAAGGCGTTTCTTCCGCACATAAATGACTACATAAAACATCAATGTCTTTATTATTTTTGTGCTTGCATAGCTTATGAAACTGCAAAGATTTTTGTAAATTAGTTTGTGCGACTCATCAAGCAATAAGCCCTGAGAATTCTTTCTGTATTCTGAATGTATGCAACAATGTCACATGTGACCCCTGCATGACCCAAGGGAGGCTATATCTTCCAGTGTCCACAGGTGTTCTGTTCCTTTAATTCTTCACACGACCTCGTCAAGAGTCCACACTGTAAGCTTATGGGCTACCATTGTTTCTTGCACTGTGCAACCTCGTGCCATTACGGTTAGAGCAACAGTTTGATTTTTCTCTGAGAGGTTGTGGCTGGCGCGTTATTTGATTTTGTTTCTTGTTTCTGCTTGGGTTTTGCTGGTGGTATCAGCGCTTTGCCCCTTCCTCTTGGCATTGCCCATAGGTGCAGGAGAGCTGTTTCGTAGCGTGGTGATTAAATCAGCTGGATTTTTTCAGCTCGCTTTTTGTTTGATTTTTGCGTGTTAACTTTGTTTGTGAAGGGAGCGTGTCTGCTCCCCTCTCCCAGCTGTCTTACCTCAATTTTCTGCTGTGTTACCTTGTTGGTGAAGGGGGTCAGCTTGCCGCCCTCTCGCAGCACTGTCAGACATTTGTTCTGCCTCTTCAGTGAGCCTGTGCTGCAATGGAACAGTCCTGCACTGGATGGCTGGCCCCCCTGGATCGAGCAGATGGCCATGATCTCTGCCCCTCCTGCCTTGGCATTGAGAATCAACAAGAGGCCCTCAGGACAGAGCGCTTTGGGTGCCCCCAAGCGGAAGAAGTTGAAAAACCTGCTCTCCACTAAAGTGGATCACTTGGCTGCTGACATGGAGCAGATGAAGGCACCTCTTTTGAATCTGCAGCATGTACAGTGGAACCTGTCAGACCGGGGCACGAGCGAGGGGCGCCCCAGCCAGAAGACGCCATTTTGATTGTGGCCTCAGCGAATCAGTTTAATGTTTCATTGGGTGACCCAGCCACCCAGGCCTCGGAGCATTCCTCATGCTCATCAACCCAGAGTTCTCAGTGGGGTCCGATGCCTCTTCTATGGGGACTATTATCCACCCACCCCACAGGGGAGCATGGCCCCTAGCACCTTCACAAGCGCAATCCTTCTCCAGCTAAATTTATCATCCTGCATTTGCCGGGCTTTCTGTAAGAGCTGTTGGAAAGATATTAAAGCCCTCTCCAGGCCAAGGTCTGATGAGCGTACTTTGGCAGTAATGGAGAATGCAGAAGCAGCCGGCCTTGGTCCCATGCCTGCAGTTGAGCCCACTGTTGCGGCTCTGATTGTGGCTCCTGATGAGGCTCTGAAGTCAAACACCAGGTGCCCCTCTGTCCAGTGTAGGGTCACCTATGGCTACAACTGTACTCACAGCCATATAGCCATATTAGTAGCAGAACATGATAGCAGAGCTGACTGGCAGGTCTTGCTGGGGTGCACATAAACAAACAATCTATTACAGCCTACTTACAGGTCCACTGACTGTTCAGGGTCAGTCAAAAAATATTTATTTTAAATTTTGCGCTTGTTTTAATGCTGCTATCAGTGTGAAATTGTTACTTATGCAAACTTGACTGCAGGTGCAGCCTTCAAAAACTCTGCTTCAAACACAATTCATGGAGCCGATATACAGCCTATGACAATATAAAAAAAAACCGCCGTGCAACTCCTCCAACTACACGGATGACTCCTGAAGAAACCATGACTCATAACCGGAAGTTGGGAAAAATCACCTACCTGATCGCAATCCTCCTGGTAGATGGTGATATCCAACCAAACCCGGGGCCTCCACTAGGTACCGCCGGTAGTCTTCTTCCCTCTGTGGATACTTCAGATTGTCATCACGGTCCGAGGCTCCATACGTCGCTGGGAGTGAGTGCCCACCTGGTGATGACCCAAGGAGGATGCCAGTTTTTGCAGGAGGGTGATCGTGGGAGATTCGATGCCCTGGCTACTCCATCTGGGCTCGGAAGCTGGGTGGTGGATGTAGCACCTACTTCTACAGGTGCGCGTTATGATATCCTGGCTTTGAATATTACTACATATCAGCTGCATCAGCAAATAATTCAGCCAAGAAGCAGAGCGTAGTATGCCTGCATCCACCAACATCTGATCGCGGAGCATACCTCCCACGTTTGAAGGACCGAAATGCTGGTCCATTACAACAGTGTTTCATTTATTTGAGCACGGGTGAGGTGGTGGGAGGGAGATTCTGTTTCATTTTTCAGTGGAGGGGGTGGTGGAAAATGATTGATTTCCTTATCATTTTATTGACCGAGTGGTGGAATTTGCATTTAATTTCATTGATTCATAACACTTTATTGTGCGTTGGTGGAGAAATAACGCGTGAACCCCGCAATTGTGCAAATTGCGGGTTTTTTCCTTTGCTTACGAGTCCGCAGGTTTTGCTGTTCAAATGCGGGTCAGACCCACCAGCTGAGGGTCACTTCGGAGCTATGCATTGAGTTGCCTGCTTCTTTCGCTCAAGCAAACGCCTGCCAAATTAAAAACGCTGTCCAACTGACTCTCTCATATGCAATTCTCATTCAAAACCTAAAGGATTACTTAGCGGCCACTTAAATATCCAAAACATTGTCTCAAAAAGTAATTAGATAGAACATTCACTTCTTCACTCAAACCTGGACTTTCTCTGACTTTTTGAAACGTGGCTTAATAACCACTCTCCCATGGCTGCCTTTGACATTTCAGGATATAATGTGATTTGGAGAGATAGAAACAAGGGGAAGGGAGGAGGTTGTTAATCTATGTTGAGTACAATTAAATGAAAGCTTATTCAATGGTTGCATGATCCTGACTTAGAGTGTATTGGGTTGAATTTTTCGCTGTTTCCTCAAATGTTTTTAACTGTTATTTGACCACTGTCAGCTAACAACACCTTTTATGAATGTCTCCATGGTACCTTGAAGCAATTTGATAGTACAAACGAGATAATATTAATGGGTGACTTCTACATTAACTGGATAAGAAAATAGAAGGAAACTAAGAGATAACAAATAAATTCAACCTTATTCAAATGATATAAGGACCAACAAGAGTATCTAATTTGTCTCGGGCACAAATTGATCTGATATTTACAAACAGACCAGACAGAGTAACTGCATCATATAACATGCTCAGTGGGTTATCAGATCATAATATCACCCTTTTCATGAGAAAAATAACCAAAAAATGATTCAGAAACTCTAAAACAAATGAATTGTTTGAGAAAGTCCCTAAAATGAATTAATTTGGAAAATACAATGACCAGAATTGATTGGTCCACAACTATTACTAGCGATAACACAGAGGATAGCTATTGCACCTTTCTGAATACCATTAATGAAATAATAGCGACTTATACGTAAAAGGTGAAACAAAAACATGGGCAAAAAAACTCCTTACCATAGCTTAATGACAACTTATGGCAACAACTGAAAGAGAGAGACATTGCCTTGAAAAGAGCCCATAAAAAAGGGCACAGTAGTGATAGGCACACATTCACAACACTAGAGAATATGGTATTAAGAAATTTTATCAGTGATTTCCAAGGCGTGTGAAAACTGGGTGGCAGAATAGCTGACAGCACACTTAAATCTAGGCAATACTCCTCTGCACCCAATGCAATTTGGATTCAGCACCAACCATTCTACTGAGACAGCTGACTGCTACTTCCCAGAAAGTGTTAAGTCCAAACTGGATAAAGGTGGTGTAGTTGGTGCTGTTTTTTGGATTTTAAGAAGGCTTATGTAACAGTCAATCACCAGACATTTTTAGCAAAGTTATCGAATTTTAATTTTTCAGATGATGCCATAAAATGGATAGCTTTATATTTAGCTGACAGGACACAAAGGGCTCTAATTTCCTGGCGCAGCGCAGCTGGCGTAGCGAGGCGCAGCCCGCGCAGTGGTAATTTCGTACGGCGCAGCCCGCGTTGTGGTAATTTTGTGAGGTGCGCAGCCTTCGGTAGACGAAGGTGCGCCGAGATGGGTGTGGCGGCGTAGTGGGGGGAGGTGTCACATATTCATCAAGACGCAGTGACAATTTCATAGAAAAAGTCTCCGCTGGAGTTGCGCAGAAAACCCGCCAGCTCCAACCTGGTTTAATTTCCGTGCAGTGGTAATTTGGCTGACCGGCGCAGAATGCGCACACGTCACCGAAATCTCACAGGCAGGTTTACAGAATGTCAGGCACATTTCAATGCAAGAAAAAATTACAGGAAGCACTATTTAATGTAACTATCTGAATAAGGACATAAATTATAGTATCTTTATCGATTGTCCTGATGTCAGGCGGTTGCCACGCGTAATGGAAACTTGACCTGGCTTAATCAACGCAACTGAATCTGTGATGCAAACTAATGACTTCACATCTTTCTCAGCCAACCACTAACTGTATAATATATATATATCGAATGCTTGCGTTCTATGCTCATTAAAGTCGCATGCGCACTGGACGCAAAACAAATTTTTCAAACGACTGATTACAGACAAAGTCAATGCAAAGACGCGATAGTCGGACAGGGTTTTAATATAGCTTCGTGTCCGAGAGTCATAAAAGTTCTAGTTTTTCAGAGTATTCCAGGAATTATTAGACGTGCAAACTTGGCTATGTTTGTGTTCGGCCTTCACAAAATGCAAATTGATAGCTATCGACTTTTCTTGGTCTTTTTAGCCTATTCATCTGTTTTCTTCCGTTGAAGATAGACATCAGTATTTATTCGGTCTTTCTTTTGAAAATTAGTCAGATGGATCGAACAGATTCATGCTTTATTTCCACAGCAGAGATAATATAGTGCGTGAGCAAATCTATTCCATGACCACTGACAGAGTGACGAAATCATCGCATGCACGATCAAGACTGTCCGACACGAAATGCAAATTACTCCATGTCCAGCAGCCAGCAAAAAGTAAAAGTATTGATATGAGAACAGATTTATAACGAAATAAAAAATAAAAATATATCAGCAACAAACGTGATATCAAACAAAGATGACCCGCCAATAAATAAATTGCAGTGTTCATTGGATGCTCTGTTGTTAAAATGTTTCTTTTTATACTTTATTTCATTATCATTCTGTTCTAATCGTCCTCTTTTTTTTGGCTGTCAGACACGGAGGCATTGTATATTGTCTTGCGCCAGTGTCGACTCACTTTATTGAGCAGAGCTTAAACAGAAACATTGATTGAAATTCTTGGTACTCATCTTGAAGAACTGAACCCTCTTATCAAACATTCACGTTTAATGTCTGAAAGAGTCAGTAGATTTGAAGAAATTAAAAACAATAATAGACTGTCGGACACGACGATTTATTAAAACCCTGTCAGACCTTTGGACACAAGACGCAATCTGTCGAGCGAAAAATTTGTTTCGCGTCCAGTGTGCAAGCGGCTTAATACTAGGCTACTATTATTGTCACTTATGCTTTATCGTCTTTAGTGGGGGAAAGGAATGCAGCCTGATTGCTATGATCTCGTACTGAGTTAAGATCACATATTGGAAATAAATGTGTAACGTATCTTGCTTTGTTGTATATGCATGTTAATCCCAAAATTTTAAGCAGCTACAGTTTGTAATAATAGGAACACGCAATCCATCGTTTCTCTTGCCAGTGAGCAATATTTGACTCAGCTGGGTCGCCTTCTATATTCTAACACATTAAAGGTGAGGTGAGGAGCTCATTTGACTGGGGAAGATTTGACTCGGCTGTGTTATTCCCAAACACGCCTTCTTTGCCAACTTGCGCTGGAAGGAGGGGCAGAGGCGGGACAGAAAAGTACTTGCGCCAGGCTACGCCGGGCACGAAATTGCCACATACGCCTGGACACACCCCGTTGGCGCGGCGCACCCTCCATGCGCCGTGCCTGCGCCTGGTCTACGAAATTAGAGCCCAAAGTGTTCGCTTTAGAAATAGTTTATTCACATACCTCAGCAATGATATTGATGTACCCCAGGGGTCAGAATTGGGCCCAATCCTATTTAGCATGTACATTCATGACCAACCATCAGTTTGTCAGTCTGTTAATGTTCAAATCTATGCGGATGAGCCTGCTCTTTATGTATATGCAAAAAAACAGTACAGGCTGCAAGTAAGTTAATTGCAGCACTGGTACATGTCAATGACTGGCTTAAAAAGTCATCCCTACATTTTAATATAAGCAAGACGGTTTTTATGTTCACAGGACCCTGATGTTTTTGTCGACAGTGAAAAGATCATGGCTGTGTCTGATTTTAATTATTTTGGAATCATTTTAGGCTGCAATTTAACTTTTAAAAGCATGTCAATGAGGGGGCGAACATTATTGAACTTAATTGAACATGTGAGACCTTATTTGACTGCACAGGTGGCCAAACTTTTTATGCATGCCATGATTTTTTTTCCACATTTCACACTGCTTCAGGGCAACCAGAGCAGTCACCTGGGGAGACGTGCTGTACAGTTTACACGCAGTACATTTGGACAGTCAGTCTTCTCATTACGTGCTTGTAAATACTGAAATACTCTCCCCATTGACGTAAGGGAATGCAACAGCTACCCAACCTTAAAAAACAAACTTGAAAGATGGATTAAAACTAACCAAAACTGTCATCTTAACAAGACAGTACCTTTTTTTCTCCTTCTAATATGTCTAACACTTTGTATGTTTGTCTGCCTGTTCTTAACAACTTTCTTGATATGATACATTATTGTTGTATATTCCTTTTTTGGTCTTGATCTGCCAAGGGACTACAGATAAAATCTAGGTAGTATAGGGTCATTCCGTGCCAACTCGCATAAATTTCAAAAACCTCCCCAGGTCACCTCCTCAGATTTTGCTGGAAAAATTCTTAAATGTAGGTCTATATAACTCTACTCACCATGCGAAAGATTAGCTTTCAATTCCTCATAGTTTAAAAAATATAGGCCTTTGAAATTTAGCCCTAAAAATGTCACATGTGAAGAACACATTTTCTTCCAACTTCAGGGGCTTATAATTTTATAATGGACTCTTTTAGAAAGCTAATATTGCAAATATTTACTAATTGGCATCCAAATTTTTCAAGTATGGCATCAGATAGCCTCTGGGCTATATTTTTCACTCTATAGGAAGCTAAAAATAGCTTTTTGGCCAAAATGAGCTAAAATAAGGTGAAACGATAGGAGCCCTCCTGAAAATAGGAACAACTTAGAATTTTTTCCTCAAAACACAGTGATTTTAAGGTCACATATGCATTTCCGCCAGGATAACACGGTTAAGTGATGAATAATAAAAGTTTTAACATAAGCCCTTGCCTCAGAGGGCTTGAAAATGGGCCAATTTTGTCCCCTGGTTTGACCATGTGGCTAAAGGTTTAGGATCTTTATATTTTTTCTGATGATTGCCTCATATAAGGTATATCTACTGTACTTATTTATGTATCTACTTATCTACTCAAGGTATATCTATAGGAGGCTAAAAATGGCTTAGAGTGAGAAATATGCATCTCAGAGGCTATCTGATGCCATAACTGACAAAACTGGATTCCAATTAGTGAATATTTGCAATATTAGCTTTCTAGAAGAGTCCATTATAAAATTGTAAGCCTCTGAAGTTGGAAACAGATGCGTTTTTCACGTGGCATTTTTAGGGCCAAATTTCAAAGGCCCATATTTTTTAAGCTATGAGGAGTTGAAAGCTAATCTTTTGCATGGTGGGTAGAGCCATATAGATCTACATTTAAGAATTTTTCCAGCAAAATCTGAGGTGGTGACCTGGGGACCCCTAGGTGAGTTGGCATGGAATGACCCTATAGCTAATTCTGGTACATTTACATTTCAATTATATATTGGAATGTCTATGAATGTACTCTGTCCGTTTTTAAATAAACAACTAAATAAATAAATAAGGCCTATGATGCATCTGTATGCATTGGTCGGCTCGGCAACTCCCTTTCCCACCTACTGCTTGCCCTCTCGACTTCCCTACAGGATGTACAGGTGGATGATTCTGCCCCTGACATCTGTGATGCATTGATCGCTGCAGGCTTGTGCCTTCCAGACAAAGGAGCTGGGCCAGCTGATGTCCACCCTGGTGCACCCACGCCATCATGTCTGGCTAGCACACTGGCCTTTGTTGGAGGCTACAAGGAACGTTCTTCGTCAGGTGCAAGCAGATCCAGGGTAGCTGCTTGGCTCAGCTGCTGTGGATGTACTGGACCATATTGCCCTGGCTAATGAGACCAGGCAGTGGCTGGCTAGCCTTGACAGAAGAGTACCTGGGCCCCTCATCTCATCCCCTCCACCAGTACTGACATCTGTGGGCTTTTCCCGGTGCGAGACACAGCTCACCTCCATCGTGGCAGCGGAGCCGGGTCGGGACACGACGGGGCATAACATCCTTCGTGCATCACTGCCGGCTTCTGAGGCCCCAGTGACTTCCCCCCTGTTGGAACCCATTGTGTTGCTGCCGCTGGTGACAGGCTTGTGCCGATCCGCCAGGGCGACCAGTATACCTGCTTGGCACAAGGACTTTTCTATGGGTTCTGCGGGAGTCGTGTTGACGTTGTGACCTTTGTTCTGTGTTTATGGTCAGTACGGCCACTCATTCACTTCTATTGGACTTCTGTTATTACAGCCCTTATGGTGTATTAAATGCTCGGGGGAGATAGGGAATAGTTTGCTATGGTCCTTAATTACTGTTTCATGTAGTGGAACAGGACGTATACTAGTTTTGTTATGTAAAGGCACCAGCACTTCCAGTTTACATGTTTAATTATTGTCATTTCACTGTTTATTTCCAGTAAAGTAAGTGTCATGATTTTGCCCCCGCTGGCTGAGGACAAGATACCGGCAGGCACTGGGACCATGTACCCAAAAAGAAACAGAGGACCCAAATGCTCAGGCTGAGTATAAATATAAAAAATCTTTAATTTAAATAAAACATAAAACAGGAGGGGAGCAGCAGCACGCACAGACATAGCAGGGCTCCGCACACAAAATGCTGCTGCACCAGTTTATGGCACAGCCTACTCTTAAATAGCAAACCTTCACCTCTACCTTACCAGCAACAGACTTCACGTGCGCAAAGTGTGGAAGGGACTGCCACTCCCGCGTTGGACTTTCCAGCCTCACTCGACGCTGCAAAAGACAAGAAGGAATATTCTCCCGGAGCGCAACTCCATAGTCTCTCGAGACTGACGGATGCCTATATATGCTGACCTCCACCTTAACGAGCCACACCTGTTGCCCGTCAAGGTGGAGGTGAAGACAGCAGCAGGGGGAGCACCATCGCAGTAAGCGAACAAATGGAATGTTGTTCTTATTTATCTAGAGTAAATACGTAAGGCTCATGTGCTAATTAATTTGCCTTTCAGTTCACTTCACAATGTTTTTTGTTGAGTTATAGAATAGTGGGTAGTATTTCTAAGTTTTGATATCTTGGAAACTGTTGGAAAAGAAAATAAGGCCCAAACATTGGCTTAAGACAGAAATACTTGGTGAACCTTGTTTGTTTTTAAACCACATTGACATAAAAGGATAAAACCTGGCCTGTACAGTGAGCCTCCAAGACCATATTTAACAAACACAATCATGCTATACAGAGTGTGATTTACTTTCATTGCAGGCTTGATTTTCAATGGAGATTGTACTTGTAGCACTTCCTTCCACTGTATGCACTGTTATTCCCAGCCTTCTGAAGGGAATATCTGCCCTTTGATCTCTGAATATTTTTCATTGCTTTGTTTCACTTGACTCGATGGTCTTACAGCCATATATTTGTGTTTAGGTATTACCCCCCAGCATCTGCTCGCCTCTCTCCATGGAATTAGAGCTCAGTGTTCATGTGTCTGCTTGGCATTTCGGCTGCATACAACACTGGAACTATGTCATTTTCAAGGAAACAAGATACAGAAACACACAGGATTGCTTGCCTCTTTTCACAATAATTCCACAGTCCCTGCCAGGAAAACAACATAAAATGATTTTACTCAAATATGTCACACGTGTGTCGGCGCTTCGACAGCTGAGATCAGGCCGTTGGCAGGGACACTGGACTTTTGGAAGTAACAGGGGTTTAGGATAATGTCTGAGAATGCAGTCTTCTCATATTTACATGTTCTGGACTGCCTGTATGCTTCAGTGTCCATATTTGCAAAATGAAAACCTTGGCCATTATCAAGTATTATTTAATCATCATAATGACTGAGGTGAGTCATTTGAAAATCAGTCTTAAATATCATGTCTTTCTCAAAAGTTACATCTCAGTTGTCATTAATAGTTAGATCTGCAGGTACTTCTATCAAGCAGTGCACGTTACTTACCGTAATAATTACAAAAAATTACATATGTAACCTTATTAGGAAACTGGGAAAATGACAAAGCCTGCCATATTCAATATGTGTTTCTATCATTCTAAATACAAGCAGATTTTAAATTACATAAAGTTTTTTTTTTTTGGAAGTGTCATGAATACATGATTAAAGCATAATAAGAAAGTATATTCACGTTTAGATAAATAATGTAATGCAAAGTCCACATTCAAACTGGAAGAAATGACTGTTATTTTAGTAGTTTAAGTGATACTGCCCTGCTGTAATTGGCTTAAAATGCCCCCTAATGGTTACCTTGCCTGCAACAGAGTCTGTGGCCGTTTTGGGGTAGTTACTCTAAAAAAAGTAACGCATTACACATTACTAATTACTTTTTTTTTAAAGTAATCCTTTACTTTACTAAATTACTCCCTGCTGAAAGTAAATAATTACACTACTTGTTACATTACTTTTGGATTACTCAGCACCATCATGATAAATTCACCATAACTAAATTAATTAACCATATCGTGTTAAAACGTGGCATATTCCCAGATCAGCACAAATATTTATTCTTGTAAGGAGGACACAGCCCTGATCTCTCTGTCACGCTCTTTAATACAGCAAAGCCATCAGTGAAGTTCTAAAAATCAGCCCAAACAGCATTTCACAGAAAAGTGAGTGAAGTACTGGGATCAAAGTAGTTCATTATGGACATAAATGAAATGTGTGTGGTATTGAAACACCTAAACTGCATCCTATTTGCTGATGACACCAGCTTGCACTGCTGAGGAAAAAAATCTGGAGCAGCTCCTGGACACAGTCAAAGGCGAGCTTTCATTACTTAAAAAGAGGTTTGACATTAATAAATTGTCAATAAACATGAGCAAAACTAAATTAATGAGCTTTGGTAATAGAAAAATCAATTAACAGGTTAAAATCAAAATTTGTGGTGTAGATATTGAACAAGTGTTTGTAAACAAATTTCTAAGTGTCATTATTGACAATAAACTCAACTGGAAACACCATATAATCAATTTAAAATCAAAAATATCCAAAATAACTGCAATAATATGTAAAATGAAAGCTATTCTAGATCAGAAATCACTCTACATATTGTATTGCTCCCTCATGCTCCCACACATCAGCTATTCTTTGGAATTATGGGGAAACACCTATAAAACAAATATAAAACCGATATTCCTAATCCAGAAGAAAGTCGTAAGAATTGTTACCAAAGCAGGTCATTTTGACCCAACAAATCCACTTTTCCTTAAATTAAACGCCTTAAAAATACTAGACCTTGTCAAATATAAAACCGCTATTACTATGTACAAAGCATACAACCAGCTGCTTCCGCACTGTGTCTAAGAGCTGTTCAGGCCCAGAGAGAGCCAGCATGAACTCAGAGGACTGGGCATCTTTCAAAGAAGCTTTGCAAGAACAAATACAAAAAGCCATTGTATATCCATAAAGGGAGTGGATCTCTACAACAACCTTGACCATGAATTGAAAAGCTGTTCCTCAATCTATAAGTTCAATAAATACTGTATAAATCCAGTATAATTGATACCTATAGGGCAATTATATGACACTTGCAAAAACATGACAAAATCTTAATCCTGTCTGTTTTTTGTTTTTGTTTTGTTTTTTGGTTTCTTGTTTTTTGTTGTGATCTGTGATTCTGCATGTCACGTTTAAGTTCTGTGCCTGGCTTTGCCATGTTGTTTGATTTTGTTTAGTGACCACTGCATATGTCTGACCATTCTTAGGATCATGTCTTGTGTTTTTTTTTGGTAATTTATATTTCATGTTTTTTTATTATTTCATGCCATGTTTTCATTTCCATGCATTGCACTTCGTCTACCCTGTCTTGTCTTGTGTAGGTCTTTGCCCACGGTCCCTAGTCTTGCATACCACTCATTCGGGTGATTTATTGGTTTCTGGGTTTTCAATCTTCCTTCATTATCTCGTGTGCTTCCTTCCTCTCTCTTTTACTATCTACTAACCATACTAACAGTTTGTTGTTTTCGATAATTACTAACCCTCATTAACATTGTATATTTTTACTAACTTACTAACATGCACTTGGGATTGTATCGCTGCACATACTAATTAACTAACAATCTCTCAGCAGTCGCTCAATTCTAATCTCCGCCTCCTTGCCTATCCCTAATTATCTCTGCTGCAAGTTTCTGTGGATCTCCACTTATACTTTGTGCTTTCCTTTTCTTTTATCTTGGCACTTTAGTTCTCCTTAACCGGAGCTGTTTTGTACTTAGGTTTGTCTTGTGATCCCTGACTGTGTTTTGGCTACAGCCAAATTCATGTAATTAGTTTATTCCTCATGTGTCTCTCCCTGATCATTGTTACCATTGATTGCACCTGTTCTCCCTGGTCATGTGTTATCCCCGGGTGTGTAAATAAGATGTCTGTTTGGTACACTTTCTTGTCAGATCGCTCTCCCTAGTTTTCTTGTGCTACGTTTCTCGCCTCGATTTCTCAGTGTTTATCTTTCTGACTGGATTGTCTGACTTTTGATTTTTGCCTCTGCGTTTTTGGATTACTGTTGTATCTGTGTGTTTTGACCATTTTTCTGCCCAACTACGAGATCTCTGTTTGCTGCCCTGGTAACGATTCGGATTACGTCCTGTGGATTCTGGCTTGCTTCTCTGATAGAACTATTCCTGTGTACCAGACCCAGTTCTGTCTGACTACGATTACTGTGATTGCTGCCCTGGTTTCTGATTCTATTTTTGCCCAACTGGATTTTGACTTTTGGATTGTGGACTCTGTACTTTTGCCTTCTGCCCTGTGGGGGTCCTCCCCCTTTATTAATAAAACAAGCTCTACTGCATTTCCTGGTTCTCGCGACTGGTTCCTGATCGCACCATTACATTTTTACTCATACACTTTATTTTCATCATGTACTAACTTATGTTCAAAGGGTAGGCACAATAACCCATTGCTTCAGCCTACACCTTTTGGTCCATGTTTTTACTGACCAATCAATGTACTTTGTCAGTTGCTTTAATTGAACAAATTGACCAAATTCATTCAGGTACAAGGCTACAGAACTGGCATAAACATGCATGAGAAAGGAAATTTAACTTGTTTTTCTGTCCTCGGTCTCAATCTCCAATATACTCAAAAGGAAGCAGATGAAGAGATTTTATGGCCTTCTGATAGTTCAGATTTAAAGTAATGCAAGTAACTAGATTTATTTGTTAGTAACTGTAATGCGATTAGTTATCAAGGTAATGCGTTACATTACTTTGTAACTGATAAATGTAACCTGATTACAGTAATTAGTTACTTTGTAATGCGTTACTCCCAACACTGGTCAGTGGAGTGAGGCATTGTTATCTGTGCCGTTAGTTTGACTATTTTAATACACAGACACAAGAAAAAACAATCTAGCGTCTAGATGGTTGCACCAATTGACTTCAAACTTTCAGAGCAGGTTGGCAATGGTCCATAGATTGCCTGATGAAATTTTGGGGGTGATCAGGTCAAGGTCACCGAAGAGGTCAAAATCTTTTTTTTTTTTTGTGATAAGTTTCCTCAAATTCATCACATTGACTTCAAACCAAAACCAAATGTGCATTTTTCAATTTTACTTCCAACAATATGCAGTACAATGGGGTAACTTTGATAGTGTCCATAGCGGTTGCGGTTAAATCTCAGGACATCAGTGAAAGTAATATATTGAGGGCTGACTGCAATAAACAGATGTTATATACTGGACATAACTGCTTATTGCAGTCAGCCCTCGATATTTTCCAGGACAAATCAAAAACGGTTGCAGACAGACAGATATTTACTATTATGAGCATGTAAGAACTCCCATATGGGCTTACATTTGGCACCATGATTTTTTGACCTTCATTGACCTTAAAAGGACAAATTCAAGACGGCAGAATTTCCGAAGGCAGGCAAGGTTTGTTTTGCCTGGCAACACTTGTTAAAGAGTTGAAATGACTTGTTTTATAATGATCAAGCGTTAAAGAATCATAACATTGCAAAGAGATGACTACAGATAATACTGTTACCTTACACTAAGCAGGTGATAGGTTAGAATCCAAGCTGTAGCTTGTTCGAATGAAGTTTGCAAGTGCTTCCCATGTCTGCATAGCTCCCCTACTCCAGGAAAAACTCAGGCAGGTTCAACAAGCTGTAGACTGTAAATAGCCCAAAAGTCAGAGTTAATGGTGTTTTTGGAGTGGATTTGTGACCTATGTTTAGCCCTACGTATGCTGGGTTAAGCTTTAACCTTTCGGTGACCCACACCAGGGAAAAGCAGGTCAGAGAATGGAAAGAAGAATCAATTATTTGTTTTCTTTTCTCACACTTCAGCGATATATTTTCATCTTTACACCATATAAGGCTGGACGATGGGTGAATATTGAAAATCATTCTGTCAAAATATATTTTTCATATCTGTAATCACATTTCAGGAAACTATGAGAACTATTCCAGTGTGAATTGATATTTTTGTTTTATGTTGCATTTGGATATAAAATGGAGTTGTCTGTAATACAGACTGAGAGAGCCAAGATGTTTTTTGGACAAAGTTTATCACTGGATTTAATGGAGATCACAGTTCCCAGATTGTTCAGAGCTGAGACAGTCTCTCTGCCATAGCAGATTTAGCCTCGGACTGGGAGGTCAACATGTCCCTGAGACAGTATTGGTCTGTAATTAAAACAGTGTGTGTTTATTCGCCGCTCTGACAAAAAGAGTCCCCCAGATGATGTCTGTTTGCATTGACATGGTAATCAGTAGTGTTCAATGCAAATTATCATTATGTGCAAGGAAAAAGTTGTTGAAAAAACATGTAGAAATCGCATAGGACATATTGTCAAACTCGAGAGAAATCCATCTGTTTACTGAGGACTTTTCACGCCATGATCTCCAGCTGTTCGGAATGGCAGGTGATTCGGGAAAATTCCTGGATGCCGCACGGTTTTGGCACTACGAATCCAGCCATTGTTAGACTGCAGAGATCAGTGAGTTATTACAAACAATCATATTCTAAATCCTTGGACTCCTCACATACTGATGCTATGAGCGTGGATGGGACGTCATAAGAATGTGAATCAAAATGATGATTGGGTTTAGGGATGACTGGGATGATTAAGGACTGCCTGTCCCTAATGATTGTCCCGGCTATTGACCTGCCCTCATCTCAGTGCACAAGGAGGTTGGAACAGTTGTGGAAATAACGGACATTTAAGAGCATTCTTTGCTGTATCCAGCGTTTCATTGGAGTGTGAAAAGGAGACAAAGGTCATGACCACATACCCATGTGTTATGTATTGTGCATTCAGTAGTGTAATGGTCCCTGGAGAAGGAGGTATAGGTATTCGATTAGGCAGATTAGGTCACTATGGAGGAAGTGGATATGCTTTCATTTTTATTTCAAAGGCTTCTTTGCTGATAGGTGATTATATTGTATATTGGCAGGAAAAGAGGTGCATATACTCAGTTAGCCTGGATATACCATCCACTATACCACTATCAGCATTCAAAACTGTAATTCTGAAAAGGATGAAATCATTTTCAGTTTATCAGTGATTGAATCCTATTAACTAAACTATTTTAACCATAGTTTGATTGGTCATGAATTTCCCAATAAAATTAAATTAAGATGAAAATATATAAATATATACACAAATAAGATTTTTTTAAAGTTAAAGGGCAGTCTCTTTCACAGCCCATCAAAAAAAAATAAAAGTTAAACGCTATTATATTTTGTTGGGCCACCTTTGGGCTTTAATCACGGCGCACAATCGTCTTGATATTGTTTTGACAATCTTAAACAATGTTATAAGATTTATTTCTGACCAGAACTGCATTCAGTTTTAGCCAAGATGTTGTATTAACGATGGGTGAGTCAAACCACTTCATTAAGTTTTCTCCAATACATCCCAATGACTTTCAATTGGTTCAGGTCCAGACTCTGAGGTGGCTGATTCATAAATGAAACTTATTCCTCATGTTTGTTGAACAACTCCTTCACAATCTGAGCCTGATTAATTTGGCTATTGTTAAACTGGAATATTCCTGCGCCATCAGGGGTTAAAAAGTCCATTGATGGGTTATTGGTCATTCAGTTTATTCAGGTGGTCTGCTGAATTCATTTTATTGCTGCAGAACAGTGCTGAGCCTAGACTTGACCAATTGAAGCAACCCCAGATCATAAAACTGCCTCCAGTGGTATGTACAGTGGGCAATATGCATGATGGATTTATCGCTTCATGGGCTTCTTTTCTGACCCTGATGTGTCCATCATTCTGGAACAGGGTAAATCTTGTTTCAAAAGAAGACATTCTGTAGCAGG
Source organism: Gymnothorax reevesii (assembly GCA_029721435.1). Classification (NCBI taxonomy): domain Eukaryota; kingdom Metazoa; phylum Chordata; class Actinopteri; order Anguilliformes; family Muraenidae; genus Gymnothorax; species Gymnothorax reevesii. The sequence goes on along the minus strand of CM056574.1, from coordinate 65,202,555 downwards.
CGAATATGTGGACAATTTATTATGGTGCAGGTTACTGATGTTTCAACAGAATGTCTTCTTCAGAGTCAAACAGTCAAACTCTGAAGACAATCTGTTGAAGCATCAGTCATCCGCACCATAATAAATTGTCAAAATAATAGTCTGCTACAGACATTACAATTAGTGAACATAGAAATAAAAATAAAAAACAAGAAATCTAATGTGACAGAGACTAAACAAAAAACATTGTTATGACGATTTGACTTTGCATCAGAGTGCCACATCCAGGTTTTCGTGAGAACTGACCTCCCCATAATTCTTTGGCTCGCATTTCGTTTACAAAGTATTTTATATGCATATTTTCTGTTTGTCACTTCATCCTGATTTAATTTAATTAAATGCATCCTCATTTATTTCTTCAGGCTGTGTAATAAATGGAGCAAAAATTTCCTTATTTTTGGAATGGCTTCAAAAGAACTCTGCAAGCTTTCTCGAATTGCTTTGCTTTACACAGTGTCCCAATAGTTGACTGAGAGAGCCCATGACTGATTTCCGTTTGGAATAACCACAATGTATCCAAACTGTAGACAGAACGACCAATGATATCATTCTGTGGCTTCATTCCCTGTTGTTCTGAAGTTTCCTCAGTTACCAAAGTGTTCGGTCCACAGTAAACAGAAAGGTATTAATAGAGACGACGTAAATATTACCCCAACCCTGACCTTAACCTTGGCCTGACCATAATTGTCCATAATACACAAACATGCTATTGTTCTTGCCTGCATTCTGGCTTTAAGAACTAAATTCATCTTTCATATTTGAAGAAACATCATCGCCATCATGAAAAAGTTTTTTTTTGTGGCGTGAAAGAAGAAAAAAATAAACTAGAAGAATGTCCGTTCCACTGTTGCTTTTATTGATAATTTTATTGAATAATTTCATTGGTTTATAAAAATGATTGGATTGGCCAGGCTTGAATTCTGAATTCACCCTTTCACATTATTAGCCTCTGAAGTAGCATAAACAGCAGGGGGTCATAAAGTTCGGGGCTCGGAGAAGGGAAATTCTTAACTGTGAAAGAAAGCCAGTGGATTTGAAAATAAACAGCTGTATATTAAGATGACAGAATCTGTGGCCTGACCCCATTCATAAGAATTTTCAGTTACCTCACTATTCTGTATTTTGATTCAGGCATTAAAGGCCTATCAGCATTCATGACTTTGTGGAACACAGGTAATAACAATGAAGCTGCATGATTGCTGCATGTGGCCCACAGCTCAATAATAAAGCGAGAGTAAATGGCAAAGGGTATGGGTCCTGAGTGCTGGTCCCTTTCTCGTAACCTAGGCCTTGACACAGAATCAGTCCCTCCATTCGATAAAACATTGCAATGAAAGCTGTCATTGAGGTGATGCATGGATGTTCCCCATCAAACTATAGCCCAGACTGAGCCTGACTTTCAGAGCTCTGTACCAGCACAACCCTGACTCAAGCAAATAAACCTGCAGTCAGCATTAAAACCAAACTGGAGAAACTGGAGAAGAGGGGAGCAAAGAATTTACTCACATACTTTTGGGTGTACACGCACAAATACAGCAAGACAGAGCCATTCTAGCAACAAGACACAGGACCATTTTAACTGTGCCACACAGGGCTATTCTTGTATTGAGATACTGAGCCATTTTAATAGTGCGACTGAGAGCCATTCTAGATCTAACAGTAACACTAAGAACCATTCTGACAGTGAGACACAGGGTCATTCTAATAGTGAGACAAAGAGAAATTCTAAGGGTGAGACACTGGGCCACTCTCACAGTGAGACACAGGACCATCCTTATAGTGTGATACTGGGCCATTTTAACATTGAGACACAGGGCCACTCTGACAGTGAAACACAGGGCCATTCTAACAGAGAAACACTGGCCCATTCAAACAGTGGGACACAGGGCTGTTCAAACATTGAGACAAGAACACCGGCAACGGTGCATAATACGCCCGTCATGAACATGGATCAGGAAGCGGACAGACAACATAATACCAATATCCAACAGACAACAGCCCTATGTGACCTTTGACCTATGTCCGTGACCTTGACCTTGGAGGGTGGGCTGTAAACATGGTACGCGACACTCCGCTCAGTGATGGTACACGTGTGTGTGAAATGTCATGGATGTATCTCAAGCGGTTGTGAAGTTATGCTCCGGACAAGCCCCATCTGGGCCCCATGTGACCTTTGACCTTTGCCAGTGACCATGACCTTGAAGGGAGGGCCGTAAACATGGTACGCGACACTCCGCTCAGTGATGGTACACGTGTGTATGAAATGTCATGGATGTATCCCAAGCGGTTGAGAAGTTATGCTCCGGACAAGCCCCATCTTGGCCCCATGTGACGCCAGTGACCTTGACCTTGACCGGGTGAACGAAATCATGGTGCGCGACACAGCGCCTAGTGATGGTGCACGTGTATGTGAAGTATCACGAATGTAGCTCAAGTGGCTCAGGAGTTATGCCCCGGACAAAAAAATTGCTAACAGACAACAGACAGACAGACGGACGGGGGTGATGACGTAATACGTCCCGTCTTAAGACAGGCGTATAATAAATAATCCATTCTAGCACCAAGGCACAGGGCCATTCTCACAGTGAGACAAAGACAGTCTGACGGTGAGACACTTAGCCATTCTAACAGGGAGAGAGAAAGCCATTCTAAAAGGGAGACACTAGGCTACCTAACATTGGGACACAGATCCCTTCTAAAGCTGATCTGACAGCATATGAATTTGAAAGGATAGATCTATATGGAAGTTTTAGGCTCATTAAATTCAATTATGTGAGGTAAAGATACTTCCAAAAATCATGAATAGAAAGGTTTCTGAATTTAGAAAAATGTACTGCAAAAATCTGTGAACTATTTAAAACTAAATCAAATCAATATTTTATGAGACTGCCCTTTGGCAAAATATTATAACACCACAGAACTGCAAAACAGTGTTCCTAAGATAATTGTACAACTGAGCCAAACCTTCTGGGGGACTTAACTCTGTTCCTCTGCAGATTCAAGTCTCTCTTGTGTCTTTCTCTTCAAGCAATCCCAGATGGCATGGCTGATCTTGAGATCAGGGCTATATTATCCCTATCATCTGTCTTCAGTGAAATTTAAATATATTTTGAAGGACTTTTTAAAATTAAGATTTGGTGTTGCATTTGTGCTTTTTATTAACAGAAACACTTGAAAAATAAACATGAAAGGTCCAATACAAATGTAAAAAAATCTTGTGTGCTTTGTTGTACAGTAAACAGTTCAGCAGCTGAGTTCCCACAATCTTGTCTACATCAGGGATTTTTCCTACCTAAATTTTATTGCGCTGTGGATGCGTGAGAATGATGCCCGCGACACACTTAGGGGTCTATTCTCCCATGCGCTTAAGTCGAAAAAAGCGCGTAGCTACGCGCTTTTCAGCCTACGCGTATTCTCCCCTCGACTTAAGTCTGTGCATTACGCACCTTGAAGGCACTTGCGCGCTTGGGGCGGAGCAAGGCCAAAATCGGGGCGTTTCCGGGCGTTTCTCATGCAAATAACACTTACGCGTATTCTCCCCCTGGCTTACGCGCTTTTTCTGTTAAGCGCTTTTGAGGGCTGTATTAAGGTCAAGCGCCAACATTAGGCGAAATTGAATATTGCGTTTGATGTCGGTTATAGGCCGAAATTTAACATTACTTTTATTTTATTTAACATGGTAAAGGTTGAGACATTTAATATTCGATTGTTCTTCCTTATTTCTAAACTACATTTCTCAAAGCCATGATAATTTATCAAACAAAATCATCACATGATATTACGCATCAGCCTCTTCTCCAATCAGTTAAATTACAAACGCAAAACAATTAATTAATACGAGTATACATAAGACCATCATTCTACCATGCCCTCAAAATCTAACGCCAAAATGCCAGTCCTGCATTTGCTTGCACTTTTGCGTGATTGGGAAAGAGTAAGAGGAGCGCGCCGAGCTCGAAGACGAACACTCATATATCGGCTTCGTTTGGACATCCTGGGACAAACAAATATCGAGTGCATCCAGCGCTTTCGCCTGGACCGTGCACGAGGCAATCATCTATCTTTGCCGACTTCTGGATGAACAACTATCCAGCCGCAGCAATTATCAACAAAACATACCCGTGGTCATCAACGTCAGAACTGCGCTGTCGCTCCTGTCATCTGGGTCGTTCCAGAGAGTGGCTGGTCATGTCATTCACATCACAGGCGTCTGTGTCAAGGTGTCTGACGCAGTTCGTTGGCGCTTCAAGTTCTTCTCCATGCACTTCCACTTCAGAAAGAGTAGATGCCATCCCTTCCTCCTGTGCAGTGAAATGCACAGGGGATGATGGTTGCCCACCACCTGTTGCGTGTACAGTTCTCCGGTGTGCAGAGAACCTGGCTTTTACAGCGCCCCGCAGATCTCTCCATTGATGCTTTAAATCGGGGATAGGCCTACTGCGCTTACATCTCCCCACCGAAGCCACATCCAGAACTATTCGCAGCTTAATTCCTCGGATCAGCCTTCATTGCTTGCTTGCCATACACCAACATCTGTGAAATTTGGTTTTCGGCTTTGGCTCGACGTCGCCATCATTGTCTTCCATGTTCTATAAACAAATGCGACTGCCCTATATGTTCGTGATAATCTAAAAAGTTGTGATATTCTCACGAGTGAGGGGATTGATTTTCTAATTGAGGATATCTGTATTAACTAACTCGAGTCCTAGTAATGTTTTACCATTGGTAATACTGTGTAATTTAATGTGTGAATAAAGATATTATTAAATAGGCTACTCTAGATTGAGCCCTACCCTGGCAAATACCAGAGCACTATTCATTTTTTAATCAATTTTAGCCTTTAAAGAATAGCCGACATGGGAAGAATCATTATCAGTAAATGGGATAATTGATTATAATAAAGTATTAGGCACAAGTTCAAGTGAATGTGTCGCTCAAATAGGCTATGGATATGGAATTCCGTCATTATTGAGGCGGTTTCAGGGCGGGGAGATGACCGTGTGCGGGGTAAGAATCCTTGTCGTTTCCATGTCCTTTAGTTTCAAACCTGACATCGGAGTAGTTTTCAGGTGCGTAATTTCTAAATGAGATCATATAAACTGTCTTTGATTGTCTTTGTGTGACTAGAATGTTCCCCTTGTCTTCTTCCCTGTCTTCCACGGAACAAACAGGCTGGTGTAGGAGGGGCACATTTTCAATGATCTGATTGCGCTGATTGAGAAGCGCTAAATTCTTTATTTATTATTTCATGATCGCGGTAATTTGTTTGAATGCATAGCTTTAATGCCATGGTGGCTAGAGTAAGAAATAACAAGTGTTTGTCACTAACATATTCCCCGCCGCCGCAATTTTATGTGTCCGTACGGACGGAGCCCAATGCTATATCCCCCGCTTCGCGCTAATCGCGCGGCGGGGGATAAATAAAGAGATGTCTGAATTACGTCTTGTAATTGGTACGGCCTACTATTACAGCGGCATATAAAACCTTGTATCTTCACAATGACAAACTTCACAGGAAAATAAAAAATAAATATTAAATAAAATAATAATAATAGAAATATAATAATAATAATAATAATAATGGATAAATATAGTTTAAAATAAAAATGTTTAATTTTGCATGTAAGAATAGTGGACATACGAGTTTTCGTTTCTTATCAGTTTGGAGATACGAGGTTTTATCAGCTGGCCGACGATATTCAAATTTAAAGTCTGGTTTGCGTTTTCCATGGACCGCAAATGCGTTTTCATGGTTAATCAGAAAATCCTTTTTCCATGTTTTCCTGATAGCCATAATCAATGAGCTTTGTACAGAGTCTGCCTCTCTTTTGGATCAGTCACACCTCTTTCATAAGGCCGCCTACATTCTGAAGTTAAGCGCTGTGGGCGTGATCGAAGCGCATGGGGGAGAATACGCGTAACTCAAAAGCGCTTAACTCGAAGCGCGTAAAAAAAGACTTACGCGCTAATGGGAGAATAGACCCCTTAATGAGCAGTGGCGCGTTCTACTCGATTTCTGACATGTCAGAAAATTAAGGCTTTTATCATATATTGTGAGCAATACCACAATCCAATTCCAATTCATAAGCACAGTTTGAGGTACTGTTCAGGAACCACTCGCGAGAGGCAGAAATCCAAAAAACTTATGCCTTTAAATGGAGTTCCAGTCAAAGCCAAAAAACACAGGAATTGCCAAGCCACAATACGAAATCCAAAAACTGTGTCACTAGACAGCCAGGGGGTAGAACCAGTAAGACAGATGAGCAGAGATACAAAAACGGCAAAATGTCGTAGTCGATGAACAAAGCCAAGGGTCATACACAGGGCATCCAAACACAGAAATCGTGGTCATACAAAAATGGGTCGAAATCCAGAAAGACAAAAACAATACAAAAAGGCAATGCCAAAAATCGAAGGCGGACAATCCAGTTGAAGAGAAACAATACTCAGTAGCATACAAGGTGGTCTGCACAAAGAAATATTGATCAACGTTCTGACAAGGAGCTGGCTGTAAAAAGACTGCTTACATAGACGAGAGGGAAGTCACATGCTATGCAGGAAGCAGGTGTAATGAATCAGACAAACTACAACGCGAGAATCACATGAGGGAAGACCTAACCATGAAAACTGGCGAAAGCCAAGACACGGACGGTAAACACACAAAGAGCCTATGACATTTAAACAGCTCCGGTCAAGGAGTTCTAAGTGCACAGATAACGAGCGCAGGAACGTGATTAAGCACGTGCGAGAGATCTCGCAGAAACTCAGGACGAGACAGGAACAGCTGAGAAAGAGGCGGTGATTAGAACAGGGCGATTGCTGAGAGGGAATTAATCTAAATTAGCAGCGGTGTAACTTTACAGATTTAAATAGACTGTTCTGTAGTAAATTAGTAATCTATATACTTGGATTAGTTATGTTAGTAGACCATGATACAAAATTCAAATGTTAGTCTTGTTAGTAATCAGAACTGAAAGATGAAGGAAGTAAACACGAATTGAAGGAATATTTTAAACACCGGAATTCATTTAAATCACCGGAAGTAAGTGGGCATGCAGACAGGGAAGATGGACTGAACCAACTAGATCACAAGATAGGGGAGACCAGTGCAATGGAACAAGGCAGAATCACGCCACACAGCTCCTAACCCGAGCAGTACAAAAATAGGCTTGTTCACCTCCGCCAAGTAGGCGTATGTTTTTGCCGGTGTTATCTGTTTGTCTGTTAGCAGGATATCTCAAAAACAGCTGCAGAGAATTTAACCAAACTTTTCAGGATTTTAGAGTAGCACAAGAGGAACAAGTGATTAGATTTTGTCATATCTAGGTCAAAGTACAGCTGAGATATAGGCCAAAGTTCAAATTTAGCTATGCTGGCAGAGACTTAAAGTCTTTTCAATGGGCCGGATTTCCAATCGGCGTGCTTTTGGGTTTTGCTGCCACCTGGCAGTATAATGCAACAACTACCTACATCAGCCAACAAAAATAACTAATGCACACAGTTGTCTTGCTATGGCGGAGGTATTGCACTCTCAGAGTGCTCTTGTTCAAGATGAGCCAGGCCTGCGCAGAATCGATTGTTAGTGACCACTGCATAATACATGCAGGTTAGATTTGTATCCGACTTCATACTGGCTTGCTCTGATGTCATGCACATGTAGGCAATGATAATCTCACAAAATCAAGGCAGTGGCAGTTTCTACAGCCAGGCGCCACAGTTGCTCTCCTGACAACAAAGATCAGGGTTGCGTTTCCCGAAATCACAGATTCTGGCTTACATAGGTGGCACCACAAATTGTGAATGGACGAACTATGTAAGTTGCCAACTCAGTTTGCAACTATGCTTTTGGGAAACTCACCCCAGGGCACGATGACAAATGCCCAGCTGTCCCTTGTTTTTTGACCACAAACACTGCATTTTGAAGTAAACCCCAATTTTCTGCGTAACTGAAATATTTAATGATAGATTGTGAAAAAAGTTGGGACACTGTGCAAAATGTAAATCAAAACAGAATGCAATGATTTGTGAATCATTTGCCCCTCTGCACAGATGTAGACGCCAGCAGACAGGGAGCAGCTCTTTTAGTGCACACAGTTACTCTATTCTATCACTAGATGGAACACCATTTATTGAATATTCACTTGCAAGCTGAGCTCAAACACAGTTTAGAATATGGACAGGTTCAGTCCCATCCCTGTTTCAGAAGAGTTGCATGAATTGAACTCCTCAGCTTACCCTGATCTGTAAACTGCTCAATATACTTGCCCATAGAGTCTATCCAGCTGTTAAAAAAAAATCATCTCTTGCAACAGAAAAATTAGTGTCCTTTGTAGCGACCACTTCAGCTATATTGATCCAATGGTATCTCAAATAAGTAGTTAAGAAAAACCAGTTTTCTGGAGTAAAAATTTGACATGATATTGATACAATGTCATTCTACCATCAATTATATTTATCACATATCAAAACCGCGTGATCCCGGTGGATTTCCGCATAAATTCCTCCATCGACGAATTCAGCGCTCCCTTTATGCCTATATCCTCTCATATACTCCCATTGATTAGCCAGCAGGCTTGGGCAAAATTCCGAATTGAATTGAGAATGCCTCCCGAATTCCAATTCAATTTCATGAATTTTAATTGAATTTGAATTGAGGTTGCAAACAGGAAGTAGAATTGGAATTCAAATTCGAATTGAGGGAAGTAGAATAGAAATTCCATGAAACTCAAATTGATAATTTTGGTGCATTTTAGAATCATGCTTGACAGTATATTCCATACATGACTGTTTACATATTTCATACAAATATTTTTATTATGAACTTCATGTACACACCATGTTTAATCACAGCAAATGTTTTTCATCGACAATTAAGAATAAAAGCATCATCAATGAAACTGATTATTCAATTTGATGTATTATAACTTTCAAATTACGGAAAATGGTGGAAACATACTTCATTTCCCAGAATGCTTTACTTTATCCAAGTATTCAAAATGGTTGCCAATCCATTTCAGGACATTTGTTTGAAAGCCTCTCTGTTGAAAAATTTTATGGTCAGAACTACTTTCCAGAAAAAAGTTCCAAAATTTGTGATAACGGCAACATGGAAAAGGATAATAAACCTAAAACGCCATCTGAACTAGATCATTTTGGTGAGCTAATTCCCACAAGGACACCAGGAAACCACCGAGCCATCTGTAAGTACTGCAGTACTCCAATCTGTGGCTTCATCAAGGCAACTTCAGATTTCAAACAGCATCTACAAGTAAGTTAAGAGTTAACTTTTCTGTATTCATTGAGTTGTTTAAAATCTAGCTAGCTACTTATTCAGTCATCTATTTTGACAGACTTGCAAGTAAGGACGGAAAAGCACAGCTTCCATCTTATGGTTTCACCATGTAACATGCGCCACCTGCCAAAATTGGTGCTGAAAATGCATAGCCCTGAGAGCATGTGCTGACAGCTACGCCCACTTAATTTGACCGGAATTAAGACCAAAAAAATAAACATTTATTTTGATGTCATGCCCCATCCTGTCTCTGGGGACTCTAGTATCTGAACCATCCTTCACGAAAAGAAAGGAGATGACATCATCCCACAATTCCGTGTAGCAGCAAAATGTAAAGCTGCACAACATGAACATGTGTCTCTTGGATGTCATGTAGGTTTTTTTTTTGTGATAGGCTGGAAAAATTTGTTTTGCCTCTGGTGTCAAAGCTGCTTAACGCGTCCATAATGCGTGTATTCGCGTCTTTGCATTGACTTTGAATGTAGGCTAATCTGTCCTGCAAAAAATTTGTTTTGTGTCCCCTGCAAAAATTTGAAGAACAGTTCTTGAACTGTTCTTGAACAATTCTTGAAAATTGTTCTTGTACTGTTCATGAATTATTCTTGAAAGGTATTTGGGACAGTTCTTGAAATCTGAATTCAAGAACTCAAATGTTCAAGAACTCAGTTCAAGAAACAGTTCTTGAACGGAGTTCTTGAACGCAGAGTTCAAGAACTGCCCCAAATACCTTTCAAGAACTGTTCAAGAACAGTTCATGAACTGTTCAAGAACTGTTCAAGAATCTGTCAGGAACCAGTTCAAAAACTGTCCATAACCTGTAAAAGAAAATTTCAGTAACAGGAAATCTTCTGGATCATGACTTGTACTGAAATCCAATAACAAAGCACCACTTGGATTCAGATCAGGGAGGCCATTCCTCCCAATCACTCCCCTCCAAGTGTCTCCATCACTGCCCACATGAGCGTTGAAGTCTCCCAGTAGAAATATGATATCCCTGGTAGGAACCCTTCCCAGGACAAAACCCAGGTACTCCAAGAAGGTTGGATACTCTGAATTGCTGATTGGAGCATAAGCACAAACAAAGGTCAGAGCATTCCCCTCTGCAACCCGTAAGTGAATTGCAGAGACCCTCTCATTCACCGGGATGGACTCTAATGTAGTGGCACTCAGCCGAGGAGTCACAAGTGTAGCGCATTTTATCCCTCTAAACTATGAAGGATAACGCTCCTGAGTTCTCAATATACTTTGAATCTTTACACTTTTGAAGTGTTTTAACTTCTCTTTTTATGTGTTTTTAATTTGTTAAGATTTATTCCAAATATCCTGAAATATCCAAATATAACTACAATAGAAAATTGTGTGCAGGTCTTGAAGGTCCTACAGAACTCCAAACATCACTGTAGGTCACCAATTGACTCCTAGTAAAATTCTGGATTATTACTTTAAATTTGCAAATTCAAGCATGTCATGCCCTTTAACCCTATACACCCTATATTAGCTTATATTCCCCACAACAGAAAAAACACAGCAAGAACACATTCCACATCAATAATTCACACACCACACAGGCACATAGAATTATATAATATAAAATTTATTAAGAATTAAATAATTGGATGAGAATGTATGAATGAGAATTAGCCCCAAAGGCTTACGTTAACATTAAAACATTCGACCACAGCGTTATAAAACATTCGATCTAAATACAATAACGCTACCAAACCCTAATCTAGCTGGCAAATAAATGGTAAGTAAAAAGAGTCCACCCCCGTTGCAGGCCTGTTTACATTTGAACTTTCCTCTTCGCTCCAGTGAGCCAACCAAATTCGGTACCTCTATATCCCTCGCCGTCTAGCGCTTGGGTGATGGTTACCGCGCATCCAGCAGCAGGGCGAACTTCAGGCATAGCTCTCCATCAGCAACAGTCGATCTGCGTTCCTCTTCGGTCCACAGCACCTCCTTCCCACTTACTCCACTCGAACGTTACTTGTCTTTCGACGACTAGCTTGGAAAACGGCGTGACTCACTGATAGGGAAAGTCCTTTTACCGCATCCCGTCCCACTTCATGTAGCGCTGGGCTAGCGTCACACAGTGGCTGGCATAGTGTAACCCCGGACTCACGTTAAGAATAGCAGAGTAATTCAAAAGTATGGACCAGTTGCTAGGTTCGGTGGAGTTACAATAGTGGCCAAAGTGAATGTGTAATGAAATAGCTGGAGGCAGCAAGTGAGCCAGAATGAGTGTATTATTTGTAGAAAAGTGAAAATAAAAAATAGAAAACTTACAATTCAGCAACAATAATGGAAATAGCCGGCGTATGAAAAAAAAATATTGAAAAACCCAGTCCCATTGAGCTCAATGTCTAGGTCCCTTTTGTTTTCAGTCAGGTCAAGGTTTTTTAGTTCAGAAGTTCCGTTTCCTTTTTGTTTCCTTTCTGGGGTAATTTGAGTGGTTACCACAGTGTTGTTTGCCGAAGAAATGAAGAATGATGTTCTTCCGATGAAGGTCTGGTTCAGTTCGGGCACAGGCTCGCCATCTCCCGTTCGGAGAAATCCAGTATCCAATCCTGAGGTTTCAGAATCCGTAGAAGAAGGACAAAAAAAACCTAGCCTGCACAATAATTATTTAGCTGTATACAATAATATAATTAAGTCCATTCTCTTATTCTTTCCAATAGCTATTGCTTGATTTTTATCTTTTCCCTCATATTACTATTGTACAGTATACAGTAATATTTTACATGCATGTTTTTAACTCAAACCATCCTTTGTTGTACATTAAATTATTTTTAACCCATGTAAAACAATTAAATGAATTCCTCTTTTTATCTCTTAAAATCATTTAACCATGAAATTATGATTAACATTTCTTAACAAATTAGATTTTAGACTTTTTAACCAATTTGAAGCTTTTGTAAATCATGAACTGAAATACAATTAATTTATCTCATTACCAAGGAGGAAATAAAATAATAGCTTTCATTATTCTCCTTTACAGCTATCCATTGTGACCGTAAAACCCTATTTGGGCTACTGTTTTAGCATTACATAGGAATTAGTGTAAGCTTTCATAAAATAAAACCAAAAACTGTGCATTTAGCATCGAAATAAACATCACATTTTACTAAAAATAGTGCACAAAAAAAAAAAACGACCAAAAGTGCTTACTTATACCGTTATGAATTTGAGTACCATTTGGCAAACCTTAGAACAACCAAAAATAGCTTTTATATAGCTTTTTAACAGAAAAGATCCACTCGCGATTAGCGTTAGCACTCGCAATTAGCGTTAGCATAATGCTGATACTAGTATGGCGCCAGCATGTTTTCTTTAGCAAGCACATTGTCTGAACTCACCAAGATGAGGTATCGCACGGCACACGGCAAGGAACACCGACCACACAGCCACTAGCTCGTGCTCCCATCCACTTGACACAATAAATATTTCAAATTAGCTGTTATGAAAGTGTCAAATATTTGTTTACAACACTGTTTTTCATCACAACTCACCAAAACTATTCATGAATTTCAACACGGACCGCCAGACAGCCTGTCCTGCTCATTTCCAGAGTGCAAATGACCGATGAACTGATGCGTAGTTCAGTCCGCTGTTCAGAAGGCGGGACTAATATCACTCTTAACAAACGAGAAGGTCATTATCATCCAACATGACCATGAATACAGGAAAATAAAGTTGGAGGGAGAGGACCACACTTCCTCTTTTCAAAATACAAGTTTTTTTTTCAAAATAAAATGCTGCAATTGTATTAACACAATAAACTTGAGAGAAAAAGAGTCGCTTTCTCTACTGGGTTACACCAGCAAGCTAGCTAGCGAGCTAGGCTAGGCTAGCTCAGTAACAGTTCCCACCAGGTCCAACCTCCAGGACTAACAAACAGTTAGTCCAGTCTTCTCCAGTCCAATCCTTAACAGTTCAGGAGTTACCCGCACACATAAAACTGATGAATAAACTCGGCTTACATTACTTATTCCACTGAATACAACACTACACACTCGACATAAAGTATTAACCGTCTCTCTCCCTGACGCTGTCAAAAAAAATACACAACCACCGCTCTACTCTTCAATGCCTTGACGTTGCCCACCTGCTCTCAACCAATCACATACAGGGTAAAATCTCTCTCCACAATACTGACCAGTCACAAGTGCTGTAACGAATATAGTCAAACAATGGACTTGAATAATATCTCTATCAAAATATCAACAATAAAGCTGATTCAAATATTAAAGGTAAGTAAAATAATGGACATAGGCCAACCCCTTATTAAATAGTGCAATATTAAATATTTAAGGCCTATCATTGTGTCCTTTCAATGTACCTAGAAATTTCAATTTTTTTAATAAAAAAGTTGGAGAACATATTTAAAACTCATCGTTTTTGAACTGTTTTTTTTATTTATTTCAAGAACAGTTCAAGAACTTTTTATGTTCATGAACTTTAGTTCAAGAACAGTTCACGGACTAGTAGTTCAAGAGCTCGGTTCCAGAACAGTTCTTGAACTCCACAAGTTCATGAACTTCTTTTCGCCGGGGGTCCAATGTGAAAGCAGCTTAATGAATAGTATGCGACAGCTAGAGAGAGCTCGGTTATTTTATGAACATAATACAGGTATTGCAGACAGTAAGTTCCATTAGGGCAGACAAATTGCTTATGTGGAGCTAGCAAATCGATCACTTCTTCAGGAAAGAATTACCTATTTAATCTCCCCCTTTTTCAGCTTTATATTAGCCACTACAATTTCTAAAGGGGGATGAAATTATATCAAGGTAGTGCAGAGAAAACATTTGTAAACCAGTAGAGCTTCTGCATTTAGCATTGCTTTCACGGTAGCACCAAAGAGCTTGCTCAGACATTTGTGAAGTATCCGGCTGATCCCGGTCATGGATTAGTGAAGCAATCACTAAATGTAGTGGCTACAATCAGGCAACATTATGATGAAACTGCCACATTGATGCTTACTGAAGTAACACAAGCATACCAATCAGAATTACTGCATATAAGTTAACCAGGAGCATTTTTAATTAGCACGGCACGCAAACTAACATGCAGTAGCTGATAACCGAACGGTCATAACCACAGAGACAAACACTTGCAATATAGGTTTTACAGACAGCTAGTTCTGTTCCTGTGAACAGTTGTACCAAGCATCCAAATTACAAACAAGTATTAAAAATTAGCTTCAAATGAGGTTTATGTTCACACACCACCTCTAGAATTTCCCCTGATATCACTGTTGCATATTTAGGGCACAAACATTGGCTACAGTATCTTGGCTACATTAGGCGCTGTGCTACAGCCACAATCAACTGGCTATCATGTCAGGTTGGCTTATGCAATAAAAGCAACTTACAGCTTCGGTGTCTGAGTCAAGGACAGTCGCGACCGATCCAGGCTTTATCTTCAGACATTTTACAAAGCCTGCGTTTGAGGCCAGTTGTTGGTGCTAACTATCGTTAGCCGTCCTGCTAGCCACCCGAAATACGTTAGCTTCACTTACATTATTTGCTGTTTTATCGTTACTTACAACTTGTGGCTCAGAGCGCTTGAACGATTTAACTGCTTCAGGTTTGAGAAGAAGCTGAGACGCTTATCCGGCGTCGAATTATCCTTTATTGACAAAGCTGTCTGGTGAAATGCTGAGCACAATCAGCTAACATTCCCTTTGGCCATGGCTCTTTGCTAGCCACTGATTTCTGGTGGCATCGTCTTTTGGAAGAGAAATATTTGTTTTTCTTCGCATCCAAAAGTAAACGGACAAGCAGCTTTGGAAGGGATACTGACAAAGTTGCACCTGAAATGATCTGTGGTTCTTCTTTTGTATTTCCCAAAGTGTAAGCTACTAAGGCATAGCATGATCTGCCGGTGTTAGTGCCTGCTAGAATAGTTTCTGGTATGGGCAGGTCCAGCATAGTGATTGGCTCTGGCTAGGTCTGTACTAATTGGACAGCACAACCTGACGTCAGGTTTTGCCCAGATCTCGTGAAGATCTCGGGAGGGCCTGTTCAGAGAGGAAATCACGCTCACGAAATCACGTTCTAAGATTACAGCAAAACCCCTGTATCTTATGTTTAGAAACTTTTGAGAGATTGAGCACGGCCAACAAACATTTTAAGATTACTAATAAGTATTTATAGTAGGATCAGCATAATAGGTCTCCTTTAAGCGATTTTAGTGGGCATTTAATTAATTCCAGACCACACCTAAAATGGTAAGCATGGGAATCTGTAATGATGAAGGACGGAATAGAGTCAAGTACGTCAAGATCAGTGTTGGATAACAGGAAGCCCCAGGCAATGAGACTCAGGGTGGGGGTTGCGTCTCTTCTTTGAGTCATGCAGGCTCTTTCAAGTCCCTGAATAGGTGGAGGGATTAAATGCATGCATCCACTTGATGAATGTCATGGATTTTGTTCTGAAAGTAATACGGGTATATTTGTAATGGTGTGAATTAACTGTAAATTATTTTTTACAAACCAATGTTGCAACTGTACATGGTGTTAAATAGGCTTGTGACAAAAAAACCGGGTACCTGGGTCCCGCCCGAAAGGTTCGGGACCCAGGAAGAAAATTGCAATACCCATTTCCCGAAAATCAGTACATTGATTGTGCACAGGATAAAATGATGCGTATTCATTCTTGGCATCACCCAGACAATCGCTAATGTACATTATTTATTCCTGAAGCTCATGATTGTCATGCGCCAACAATTAGTTTATCAACTTACTTGAATGGGAAACAGATGGAGAATCAATCAGTGCCAATTTGGAGATTTTATATAATCAAGTATGTATTAATACCTACCTCCTTGGTCTAGTCAGCTCGTACTCGCTAGCTGCCTTTTGATCTCATTGGCGTCATGGGTTTTTTTTTTCCTTTTGTTTTCAACAGTTATATTTATTGTCGTTGTGATTGATAGCCCCGGTTGATAGTAATAGTGATGATGAATACAGCGATTCGGTAATGATTGAAGTTGATGGAATAATTATCAAATGATGATGATAATGAGGAAATGAGACATTCAGGGGTGCAGATATGATTTTGAGTTTTGACAATGGGATTGTTATGATGGTATAATTAAATACTAATTAATGATAATAATGACATCAGTCGGACATCCGTCCACTTTGATATAGTAAATGAATTTGGAAAATACATTTGGAAAGTAAAATATTGCATTCCTAAAATACCTGATCAGTCCATCTAACGTTCGTCAGTTGACAATGAAATACTTACCACCTCGAACAAGCTTTATGTTTTAAGTTATCTTTCTGTTTCTCGGTCTTTAGCGTACTGTAAACACCGTGCAACTAGGCCAATGAGGGTCCTAGATGAGGCGGAAGGTCTCAGCGTGTTTTCGTATGCTGCGAGAGAAATAAAGATTTACCGGTCTCCATTGTAATAATGGGGTCTGGCTACAGCGTCTGCACTAGACTCCTGCCCCAGGCCTCACGTGATGACGTCTTTCACGTTCTGCTTTTAAGTGGCCTGAGACGTGCCGAGCGGATGCTGCAGCCTTAATGTCTTAGTGGTTACAATATATCTGACTCCATATCAAATTTAAGATACAAATTTGTGCTTGCAATCATTTGCGGTTATCATGCGTTTGCATGAATATGTTCGAATTTTAATTCGTCAATTTATTACCCAATTTGGAGCTCTGTTGTGCATCGGACCCATAACAGGTTTATACCCTACTCCGCCGGACCAAAACCATCTGAACTATCCAATCCGGCGAAAGAACTCAGAGGCTGGCAGCCTATTAAGCCAGTAATTTGACATAGCCTAGCTATGACTAGGGATTACTGGGGCCCACAGCGAGCAACTACAGAGGCATAACGGAAACACATTGTTCAGAGGCCTTGCGTCTTTTAAGATTTCCGCCTAGAAATATAAACGGAATCTTGCTCGAAGCCAATATTAATAGAGTCATGCACAGCATGGAAAATCCACCTTATAACGCAGATGCCAAGCGTGTTGATCAGGCACGCGATTACGGTCTACGTTACTCAACTGGGATCCAGGAGTCCGAACCGGTAGGTATGCGTTTGTCCAAAGTCAGAAACACACCACAGATGCGAATATCAATTTATTTCGCCAGGCAGGCACAAGCTTAAATTACAAGACCTAATTACATCGTTACAGAAGAGAGAAAAGAAGTCAATTCATACCTGGCGCAGCCCAAAACTACACACATACACAACGTACATGAGGGAAGGATGAATACAAGCTTCCTCGACTTCTCTGTTTCCCCCTCTTTTATGCCCAATCTCTAAAACTGCGTCCTATGGCGGGGTCATAGGTCGTTTTTGGGTCATTTGAGCTTTGGGGAGGAGACATGACCACAAGGAAAACTGAAGCATAATTTTCCCTTAAAGTTATTAAAGGAGGGTATGGTACAAGTCCAATTCCTTCGAAATATTCCCTATGAGATTTCAGAAATTACGAGGATTAAAATGATACCAAACACAACCTACTTGCGTTAGAGTTGGTCATGAAACGTCCGAGACAATACCGAATTACAAGAATAATCTACATTAAGGCTATTATTCCATTCTTAACCTTCAGTATAGCAAAATACACATTATTCTGTGACATCGTGAGTGAGATTAGTGTTTTGCTCAGGAAATTGAAAGTCTTTAGAAATATTTACCTAAACGGTAATGTATTGAAATTGTACGGGTGCAGTTATGTCAGAGTCCATTGGATGGCACTGTGGAGTTGTCCGGCATGAGTGTCGCTGGCCAAAGGCTTGCTGACAGTAGTTTATTTGGAAGATTCCCAGGCATCTGCATTAACCATGAATCCTGTGGCAAGATGAGATTGGCGCCCGAGAGTCTGGTTGAGTCCATTCCCATGACCCTGGGGTCATCTGCTAAATGTTGGAGCACGTATCCAAACAACGGTCAGACTGTTGGCGTAATGATGGGGCATATATCTCAACAAGGGTCAAACTGTTGGCGTAATGGTGGGGCACGTATATCAACAAGAGTCAAACTGTTGGAGTAATGATTATGGCGCTAGAAAATCCAGCCAGATGATCCTCTCTGTCTTTCCCGCTTACAAAGTCCCCCCTTTGACCCTGCTAGGACAGACTCTTACCGTCCCAAGGGGTCACAGAAGTTGCCGTGTGTGACTTTTGCTAATGTTCCTGACCCACTGGGAATTGAGGGTAATTGCAGTGGGCTTAGGATGAAGGTGGCCCGTGTCGAGGCCTGCAGGGAACGGATAAGATGCCGGAAGTAGCAGCACTGGATCAGGGTGAAGCTGAAGATGAGGGCGCTGCCAATGACGCACCCGCGGAACACCCAGTCCCACCAGGTGTATGCGTCCTGGGCAAAACGCGTGGATGAGCTGGCCAGGATGGTTGCTGTTTGTTTGGCCAGGTTCACCTCCACCTGTGCCTGGTCGATATGATATTCAGTTTCCATGATGACCTGTTGGACAAGGCGCATCAAGGCAGTCAAGGCCCGGGTACCCTGTTCATAGAATGTGTCCTCCCACCATGGTGACACATTCACCTCCAGCGGGACTCTTCCCAGGATGTTGATCGGACCCATCGTGAAGTCCTCTGTGACTTCCAGGCAAAAGGTGTGGTTAGCAGGGCAGGTCAGACCTCCATAGGCGAAGGTGTCCATTTCACTGATAACGCACCACTGCGTGTGGGAGACCTGGACTGCATCAGCATGACCATGTAGAGATTGAACGCTAATGAGTTTAGTTTCATTCTGTGAGAATGGTTGCAAAGTATTACAAGTACATATGATGTAGTTGGACGTTTCATGACAACATGTACGGGTAGTAAAAATGGTTTCAGTGCCCCTCATGGTAATGTATCCCGTTAGATGGTCTAATTTAATAATTTGATTTTTTACTACGACGCCAATAGAGCGTATAGTAGTAGAATTTGGATACACCTGATCTGGGTGAATTAAAGGGAAGGAAACAAAGAAGCCAATACATCCTACACATTCAGTTCCAGAATACATTCTTAAAGTAGTTAATAGTTCTGAAAAATTGATTTTTCCCATTTTTGCAGACTGAATCCACCTATGCAGATCTAAGGTCTCAATGAGATCTGTTAAAGCATGTCTAGGGACTTTTCGGAGTCGAAGATCTAAAATTTCTTGTCTGGCGACAGTAAACAAATCCTGTGCATAAGCTCTGCAGGCTATTTCACGCTCGATGTTACGGGTCTGATTGAAAAGTGTATGGCTGATGGTGAGAAGCGCCTGCGCTTCTGACCGTACCGCCTTGATGATGTTTTCGTTGCTATTGGTGAGGTGTTGGAAACCAGTGGCCACCTGGTTTGCCAACCATGCTGAATATTGAGATTGTTTAGAAATTTGGTATGTATTGGAAATAGAATTAGTGGAGCCAAAAAGACCGGTGATGTCTCCGAACAGGTCTCGTTTTGAGCGGGCGGGTGGAATTTGAACGGCAAGTCTGCCTTTGTAATCAGAGATTAAATCATCGAGACGTGCAAGTAGCCATGCATAGGTTTCATCATACTTATCACAGTGCATTGCATAAGCAGATAAGATGTTTGAAATATTGTAGCTGACGTGGGCCATGACAAGATTTACATCATGCAGCAAAGTTTTATTGACATTTCCTTTAATGAGACCGCCAGGAGGGAGGGGATAGGTCTTTGGACACTGCGTGGGTCTGCGATAACCGCAGGTGGTGAGGTTAATGCAGTGATGGAGAGTCCAGGTGCAGTTTTGGGGGCCTGTATATGCCATTGCGTTGTGGCTGCACCTTCCCACGCAGTATGCCCCCTCTTTCCGGCTGGTCCATACGAACGCCTTTGGCCCACTGTTGTCACTGGGGGGAACAGTCAAATTAAAGATTAGTTCAGTGAATCCTATGTGTGTTTTGTTGTGTGGTCCTGAGTGTGTGCACCTGTAAAGGCTAGGCTCAAGGTCCTTAGTGAGATAACATTTTTGGGGATCACGACCCTGATTGTTCTGCGTATGGAGGACCTTTAGTCCTCCGATCCCAAAATTTGGAGAATGCCTGAGCTGATACCAGGCAGTAGTGTTGGGTTCTGTAAATGGAATAGGATTCAGGCGGTAATACACAGTAAATGAGCTAGAGGGGAGATGGGTGGAGCCTGACTGACAACAGATTCGGGTGGTGCAATTTAGTTCCGGTACTACACCGGGAGGCCATGTAACTGACTCCCTGGGCAAAAGTGTGATATGGGGTGTGGATGGCCTCTTATAGAATCGCCACACCCATCTCCCACATTCTTGGCCGTGGTCTAACAGGATCCGCTGGCCCAGGTCGACGCAGGAGTTTCTCGAAACCTTTTTCGTCTCAGGCATCCAGGGAATTGCTGTGACTTGCCTAGAACCGAAGCAGAAACAGTTAGACATTCTTTGAGCCCTTGAATGGCTTACACTGTGCCATGTGGTACCATTTGAGTTTTCCTCGTATGGTCACGGCGAGGCAGCTGTTGCAGACAGCTTTTACTTCGTATGGCCCGTGCCATCTGGGAGAAAATGCATTTTGCTTCACAAAGACACGCACCATAATCATGTCACCCTCTACAAATTTAGTTTCAGAGGTGGGGTTGAATTGCGCATCATTGCGCAGGTCCGCCTGCTGTTGTTTGAGAGCGGCCTGAGCATAGAGCACTTTGAGTCTTTCTTGTAGCTGTTGTAACACCCCCTGCTGTTTGGCCACCATTAGGGGCCCGAGATCTGCGGGGGTGACATCAGGATCAATGGGCAATTTCATGACCCGCCCCGTCATAAGCTCATATGGGCTAACACCCGTAGCTTTAGACGGGGTGGCTCGTAAGATGGTCAAAACAGTGGGCAGTGCCTCAATCCATCGATTCTGGTGCTGTGCCATTTGTTTTGCAATGCCTTCTTTGATGGTGCGGTTGGCCCGCTCCACCATTCCAGAACTTTGTGGCCTGTAAGGGACATGAAATTTTTGCTTGATGTTAAGCATTTTGCACAAGTTTTTAGTAATCTGGCCTGTGAAGTGGGTTCCCTGGTCAGATTCGATTTGCATTGGTGCCCCCCAGAGGGGAATAATGCGGTTCGCTAGTACCTGTGCCACAGCATTTGCCGTATTGCTCCGTGTGGGAATTGCTTCCACCCACTTGGAGAATTTATCAATAATCACTAGGCAGTAGCGATACCCCCCTTTGGCACTGGGAAGCGGACCAATGAAATCTAACTGCAGAGATTCCCATGGGCCTTTGGGAGGGTCAGGCCGCCGCAGGTTTGTGCGGCCTGGCTTCCCTTGGTTCACTGTAGCACACACTAAACATGTACTGCACCATTGATCAATGTCGGCTGTCATACGTGGCCACCAGAAGTGGCGTTGGACTAGTTGTGTAGTTTTTTCGCTAGATACATGTGCGAAATCATGATATAGTCGGATTACCGGCCTTCGGAGGGCCTCTGGAACAACATATTTATCATCTCGCAACACAAGGCCCTCCACAATAGCTACCAACGGATCCGCTTTTAGGTGCGATACCAGTTCCCCTCCCTCCTCCCACAGTTCCTGCTGATACTGCTTAAGATCAAGGGGAGTGACTTGGATCGCACTCACCGAGGATCCAGATGAAGTGCTTTTAGGTCGGTCTTCGCCACACGTAGCTGCTATTTTAGCTAGCCGATCAACAATGTTGTTATGTCGCTCATGGACATTTGGGGCTTTAGTAATGTGTGCGCGCACTTTTACCACAGATAGGGGGCTGTCGCGGGCCTGTACCGCACTCCAGATTGCTCTTATTGTTTCAAAGTGTTTCACTGGCGCACCCGCAGCTGTAAGAAACTTACGCAATTGCCACTGGGCCATAAAATCATGCACTACCCCGAAAGTATACCGACTATCTGTGTATACACATAGCGGCTCAGGGTGAGCCAAAATGGCTTCCAATAGCGCGATCAATTCAGCTTCTTGGGCTGACATTCCAGGGGGCAGCTTAAATAACAATTTCTGGTCCTTGTCAGATTCTGCTTGTGGGACCCAGATAGCGCACCCCGTATGGAACTTGCCCTCTTGCCAGAACCGCGAACCGTCAATATACGCTCGGATTTGCCCGGGCAACTCTCTATCCCCAACTGGGCTTAGTATTTCGGGCCTGGGTTCACATATATGGGGGTCGCCATCAACGTCACCAAGCAGATGTGGCAGAATTCGGGTATTGTCCGTTGTAATGTCTCGAGCCTGGATGTCAGTTAGCCATCGTGCTAGCCTATGAGACGACACACCTCTGATTTGACCCTGCAGCAGCATTCGGACTGGCGTATGCATTGTGTGCACAACAACAACAGGCTGAAATCCCACTAGTGGCTCTGTCGTTGTTAGCATCCAATGGACCGCAAGGACGTGCTGTGTGCATGGGTCAAACCCCTGCTCCACTGGTGATTTTCTGCGGCTATAATATGCGATTGGTCGCAAAGATCCCCCGTGTTCTTGTGCTAACACACCACTAAGCGACTCCTCATGCGCATCAACTTGCATATGAAACGGCTTGTCTGGATTAGGCAAGCCCAAAGCTGGAGCCGAACACAAACGCTGTTTTAAATTCGTAAAAGCCACTTCGTGCTCCTCGGTCCATTCGAGGACGTCGGAGGGTTTGGATTTGCCACGTAACAACTCGTAAAGCGGTGCTGTCGTGCTCGCAAAATCGGGGATGAAATCCCGAAGGTAGTTAGCTGTTCCGAGTACTTTTTGCAAAGCATTTAGAGTGTGTGGTCGAGGCAGTTCGGCAATGCACTTCCGCCTATCATCGGTCAAAGCCCGGTAGCTCTGAGTAAGCGTATATCCTAGGTAGTGAACCGCCTGTTGTGCAATTTGAGCTTTTTCTTTATTCAATTTAAACCCCGCCCTGCCCAGCGTTTGCACTACTGTGTCAACTAACAGCAAGTGATCCTCATAGGCTTCCCCTGTTACTATGTGGATGACATCCTGATAGCGAGTCACGTGCCCCGTCGTCAAAACTGGTCCCAATACGTCAGCCACTGCTCGGTGAAAGATAGCTGGGCTGTTATGAAACCCCTGTGGCATTCTCTCCCACGTATATTGGATTTGGTTAACTGTGAATGCTAACTTCCATTGGTCCTGTCGTCTGACTTTAAGGGACCAAAACCCATTTTTGATGTCAAGAACGGTGAACCAACATGCATCAGTGGGGACTTGAGACAAAATAGTTGACGGGTTTGCCACAATAGCTGTAGCTCTGGGCAGAGCTCGGTTAAGCCGCTGATAGTCAATACATAAGCGCCACTTGCCATTTGGCTTTGGTACCGGTAGGCACGGAGAGTTCGCAGTTGAACTACATCGCCGAACAATGCCTCTCATCTCCAACTGCTTTACAATTTCATGGACGGCGGCCTCTGCCTCGGGCTTTATACGGTACTGCTTTTGGGGGGGAGGTGGATCCCCCTCGATGGCGACCTCAAAGTCTACGAGTCCGCAGTCATGGTCATGTGTAGCCCAAACATCCTTATGTTTCTCTACCAGTTGCTGGAGGGGGTCTGCCGTGGCGATAGAGATAATGCGGTTCTCAGACGAGCAGTGTTTTACAGCTCTGTCTGTCCTCAGCTCGATTTGTTTTTCGAGGCAGTGGATAACGAATCCGTATTTCCGCATTATATCCATTCCCAGGACAGTACCTTCCCCATTGTCAGGCAAGAACCATAAGGGCTCCTCTAGCACTGCAACTCCCAGATCAATTGTAACAGGTTGCGTGCGGAAGGCTACCATTAAGGTCTCGCCTATGCCTTTAACGTGAATTTTTTGTCGAGTCAGGGGAAAAGTTATATCTGTGCAGGAGCACGCGGCACCAGTATCGATCAAAACGTTAACTAATCGGCCTCCAAGATTAGCCCGTATTTTGATCCGGTTACCACAAGACACAATGCTCCCAACAGCAAGGGAGGCCACGCACCCCTATTTCGTTTCCTTGTATTTTGCCGCTATTGCTGCCAGACTGGCCTGCAGTTCGCTATACGGGTTGTTACCGTTTTGGGGCTTTAGTGCCTCCGGGCCTTGCTCGTTGACAGTAAGGTTGCCCTGCGATAGTAAATTCCCTAGCCTTTTCAGGATGAATGCTTCCTGAGGGGAGGACTGCCGCGGAAGGCCCAGCAGTCTCCGCAACTGGAAACATGTTTCAGCTTCATGGCCAGGCTTTTTGCAATACCGACAAAGCAGTTCCCCAGACTTTTTCGAATTAGTCACGCCCTTCCCTTCAGCGACCCATTGGGTTGCGGAGACAGGTCGTAGTTTTCCCTGTTTGCTCAAACGATTTTCTATTTTGGACGCCCATTCTACGAGTGCCCGATAGGTGTTTTCTGGCGGCTCGGCCCCATTGGATAACGCCTGTTGAATATGGGGGCCTGCATTATTTTTCAGGAGCTGCAGTAGCACCTCCTGATCCCGGTCCGCCTCTTCTATGCCCGAGTGCTCTTTGAAAGACGCCCACATGCGTTCTGCAAATATCTCAAATGCCTCTTTTGCCATCTGTTTGATGTCCAAAATTTTATGCCACGCAACATGCGCCGGTCCCCGTAACTGCAGCAACGCGTCTTTAAGCCGATCTAATACTTCCAAATCGGTCTCGTCTTCTTGTTTAATTATTATCGCTCCCGAACGTAAATCGTTAGGCAATTTAGATCGCAATTCTTCGGGAATCGTGAGGAGGGTTACCTGCCAGATGTCCCGAAGCTCCAAGTTATACACAGAGGCCTGAAGCATGAGATTATCCCAATACGGCTGAAACGGACCCCTTCGAGGCATTATGCCTACAACCTCTTTATGCCTTGAACATTCCTCACACGTTAAGGGACGACTAATCACTGTGACCGTTTCGTCGGCATTGGTAACCGTCTTGAGGACAGCTATTTTTGTCGGCTTACGGACCTCAGTGCCAGTTCTGCGTCGCGTTACAATAGGGCTACGCTGCCACGGTTTCCCCGGCTCACTCGGGCGATAGTAAGAGAGCAGCACTGCTCCCGGGTTGGGCTCCACTCGCTCTGCCCGGCTTTTAGGGGTGCGTTCGAGCGTGGCTCGACTTCCCCTTATTTGGCCGACTATTTCATTAGACTGTCCACCGAGGGCTAGGACCTCCTCGTCCTCACTTTCCTCCTGTGGATCCCCACTAGTAATGGGCACTCCCCCCTGCCGAATGGCCGCAACTGGAAGCCCGACTTTGCCGCAACAGGTCTCTAGGGCCCTCGCATAGTCTCGGCTTCGTACGAGCTCCTCCTCGAGCTCCGCAATTTTCGCCCGCCATGTACTACTTTGAACTGCCCAATTGTGCTTTTCATACGCGAATGCCTCCACCTCGGCACGTAATTTCCGCAATTCATCGGAGCGCGACTTTTCAAGCTCCCGAATGCCTTCCACTACACGCGCGCTCTCAGTCAGCATTCCCTTGTCGTTGCGCCGCAACAAATAAATAATCACCGCCGGTAACTTTCGGAAGTGTGACTTTTTTTGGAGCTTACGACCTTCTGTTATGTACCAGTTAAGAATTTGCTCGTTAGTCCAGGTCAGGGACACACCTCGGTCATGTACCCGAACCAAGAGGTCCTTAAAATACAAACCAAAACTGTCCATAACCTCCTGATCTACACTCTCCATCTCTGATCCCTCACTATTCATGGTTCTGCTAAACTCAACCCCTCCGGATTTCTACGGTCTCCGGACTAACGTGGATATGTCGATCCGTTCTAAAAATGTGTCTATATGGGGTGGGTTTTGCTTTCCCTGAATTCTTCACTAAAAAGAACGTAAATGCTTTACTTACCACAGCAGCTGTAGGACGACAACAACACCAAACCTCATTTCCCAGGGGGCTGTGGATACCGCTCCAGAAGTGGGGTCACTTTGCTTTGGGAAGCCGTTGACGTATTTACGGCGGGGTCACCAATCTGTAAACACCGTGCAACTAGGCCAATGAGGGTCCTAGATGAGGCGGAAGGTCTCAGCGTGTTTTCGTATGCTGCGAGAGAAATAAAGATTTACCGGTCTCCATTGTAATAATGGGGTCTGGCTACAGCGTCTGCACTAGACTCCTGCCCCAGGCCTCACGTGATGACGTCTTTCACGTTCTGCTTTTAAGTGGCCTGAGACGTGCCGAGCGGATGCTGCAGCCTTAATGTCTTAGTGGTTACAATATATCTGACTCCATATCAAATTTAAGATACAAATTTGTGCTTGCAATCATTTGCGGTTATCATGCGTTTGCATGAATATGTTCGAATTTTAATTCGTCAATTTATTACCCAATTTGGAGCTCTGTTGTGCATCGGACCCATAACAGGTTTATACCCTACTCCGCCGGACCAAAACCATCTGAACTATCCAATCCGGCGAAAGAACTCAGAGGCTGGCAGCCTATTAAGCCAGTAATTTGACATAGCCTAGCTATGACTAGGGATTACTGGGGCCCACAGCGAGCAACTACAGAGGCATAACGGAAACACATTGTTCAGAGGCCTTGCGTCTTTTAAGATTTCCGCCTAGAAATATAAACGGAATCTTGCTCGAAGCCAATATTAATAGAGTCATGCACAGCATGGAAAATCCACCTTATAACGCAGATGCCAAGCGTGTTGATCAGGCACGCGATTACGGTCTACGTTACTCAACTGGGATCCAGGAGTCCGAACCGGTAGGTATGCGTTTGTCCAAAGTCAGAAACACACCACAGATGCGAATATCAATTTATTTCGCCAGGCAGGCACAAGCTTAAATTACAAGACCTAATTACATCGTTACAGAAAAGAGAAAAGAAGTCAATTCATACCTGGCGCAGCCCAAAACTACACACATACACAACGTACATGAGGGAAGGATGAATACAAGCTTCCTCGACTTCTCTGTTTCCCCCTCTTTTATGCCCAATCTCTAAAACTGCGTCCTATGGCGGGGTCATAGGTCGTTTTTGGGTCATTTGAGCTTTGGGGAGGAGACATGACCACAAGGAAAACTGAAGCATAATTTTCCCTTAAAGTTATTAAAGGAGGGTATGGTACAAGTCCAATTCCTTCGAAATATTCCCTATGAGATTTCAGAAATTACGAGGATTAAAATGATACCAAACACAACCTACTTGCGTTAGAGTTGGTCATGAAACGTCCGAGACAATACCGAATTACAAGAATAATCTACATTAAGGCTATTATTCCATTCTTAACCTTCAGTATAGCAAAATACACATTATTCTGTGACATTGTGAGTGAGATTAGTGTTTTGCTCAGGAAATTGAAAGTCTTTAGAAATATTTACCTAAACGGTAATGTATTGAAATTGTACGGGTGCAGTTATGTCAGAGTCCATTGGATGGCACTGTGGAGTTGTCCGGCATGAGTGTCGCTGGCCAAAGGCTTGCTGACAGTAGTTTATTTGGAAGATTCCCAGGCATCTGCATTAACCATGAATCCTGTGGCAAGATGAGATTGGCGCCCGAGAGTCTGGTTGAGTCCATTCCCATGACCCTGGGGTCATCTGCTAAATGTTGGAGCACGTATCCAAACAACGGTCAGACTGTTGGCGTAATGATGGGGCATATATCTCAACAAGGGTCAAACTGTTGGCGTAATGGTGGGGCACGTATATCAACAAGAGTCAAACTGTTGGAGTAATGATTATGGCGCTAGAAAATCCAGCCAGATGATCCTCTCTGTCTTTCCCGCTTACAAAGTCCCCCCTTTGACCCTGCTAGGACAGACTCTTACCGTCCCAAGGGGTCACAGAAGTTGCCGTGTGTGACTTTTGCTAATGTTCCTGACCCACTGGGAATTGAGGGTAATTGCAGTGGGCTTAGGATGAAGGTGGCCCGTGTCGAGGCCTGCAGGGAACGGATAAGATGCCGGAAGTAGCAGCACTGGATCAGGGTGAAGCTGAAGATGAGGGCGCTGCCAATGACGCACCCGCGGAACACCCAGTCCCACCAGGTGTATGCGTCCTGGGCAAAACGCGTGGATGAGCTGGCCAGGATGGTTGCTGTTTGTTTGGCCAGGTTCACCTCCACCTGTGCCTGGTCGATATGATATTCAGTTTCCATGATGACCTGTTGGACAAGGCGCATCAAGGCAGTCAAGGCCCGGGTACCCTGTTCATAGAATGTGTCCTCCCACCATGGTGACACATTCACCTCCAGCGGGACTCTTCCCAGGATGTTGATCGGACCCATCGTGAAGTCCTCTGTGACTTCCAGGCAAAAGGTGTGGTTAGCAGGGCAGGTCAGACCTCCATAGGCGAAGGTGTCCATTTCACTGATAACGCACCACTGCGTGTGGGAGACCTGGACTGCATCAGCATGACCATGTAGAGATTGAACGCTAATGAGTTTAGTTTCATTCTGTGAGAATGGTTGCAAAGTATTACAAGTACATATGATGTAGTTGGACGTTTCATGACAACATGTACGGGTAGTAAAAATGGTTTCAGTGCCCCTCATGGTAATGTATCCCGTTAGATGGTCTAATTTAATAATTTGATTTTTTACTACGACGCCAATAGAGCGTATAGTAGTAGAATTTGGATACACCTGATCTGGGTGAATTAAAGGGAAGGAAACAAAGAAGCCAATACATCCTACACATTCAGTTCCAGAATACATTCTTAAAGTAGTTAATAGTTCTGAAAAATTGATTTTTCCCATTTTTGCAGACTGAATCCACCTATGCAGATCTAAGGTCTCAATGAGATCTGTTAAAGCATGTCTAGGGACTTTTCGGAGTCGAAGATCTAAAATTTCTTGTCTGGCGACAGTAAACAAATCCTGTGCATAAGCTCTGCAGGCTATTTCACGCTCGATGTTACGGGTCTGATTGAAAAGTGTATGGCTGATGGTGAGAAGCGCCTGCGCTTCTGACCGTACCGCCTTGATGATGTTTTCGTTGCTATTGGTGAGGTGTTGGAAACCAGTGGCCACCTGGTTTGCCAACCATGCTGAATATTGAGATTGTTTAGAAATTTGGTATGTATTGGAAATAGAATTAGTGGAGCCAAAAAGACCGGTGATGTCTCCGAACAGGTCTCGTTTTGAGCGGGCGGGTGGAATTTGAACGGCAAGTCTGCCTTTGTAATCAGAGATTAAATCATCGAGACGTGCAAGTAGCCATGCATAGGTTTCATCATACTTATCACAGTGCATTGCATAAGCAGATAAGATGTTTGAAATATTGTAGCTGACGTGGGCCATGACAAGATTTACATCATGCAGCAAAGTTTTATTGACATTTCCTTTAATGAGACCGCCAGGAGGGAGGGGATAGGTCTTTGGACACTGCGTGGGTCTGCGATAACCGCAGGTGGTGAGGTTAATGCAGTGATGGAGAGTCCAGGTGCAGTTTTGGGGGCCTGTATATGCCATTGCGTTGTGGCTGCACCTTCCCACGCAGTATGCCCCCTCTTTCCGGCTGGTCCATACGAACGCCTTTGGCCCACTGTTGTCACTGGGGGGAACAGTCAAATTAAAGATTAGTTCAGTGAATCCTATGTGTGTTTTGTTGTGTGGTCCTGAGTGTGTGCACCTGTAAAGGCTAGGCTCAAGGTCCTTAGTGAGATAACATTTTTGGGGATCACGACCCTGATTGTTCTGCGTATGGAGGACCTTTAGTCCTCCGATCCCAAAATTTGGAGAATGCCTGAGCTGATACCAGGCAGTAGTGTTGGGTTCTGTAAATGGAATAGGATTCAGGCGGTAATACACAGTAAATGAGCTAGAGGGGAGATGGGTGGAGCCTGACTGACAACAGATTCGGGTGGTGCAATTTAGTTCCGGTACTACACCGGGAGGCCATGTAACTGACTCCCTGGGCAAAAGTGTGATATGGGGTGTGGATGGCCTCTTATAGAATCGCCACACCCATCTCCCACATTCTTGGCCGTGGTCTAACAGGATCCGCTGGCCCAGGTCGACGCAGGAGTTTCTCGAAACCTTTTTCGTCTCAGGCATCCAGGGAATTGCTGTGACTTGCCTAGAACCGAAGCAGAAACAGTTAGACATTCTTTGAGCCCTTGAATGGCTTACACTGTGCCATGTGGTACCATTTGAGTTTTCCTCGTATGGTCACGGCGAGGCAGCTGTTGCAGACAGCTTTTACTTCGTATGGCCCGTGCCATCTGGGAGAAAATGCATTTTGCTTCACAAAGACACGCACCATAATCATGTCACCCTCTACAAATTTAGTTTCAGAGGTGGGGTTGAATTGCGCATCATTGCGCAGGTCCGCCTGCTGTTGTTTGAGAGCGGCCTGAGCATAGAGCACTTTGAGTCTTTCTTGTAGCTGTTGTAACACCCCCTGCTGTTTGGCCACCATTAGGGGCCCGAGATCTGCGGGGGTGACATCAGGATCAATGGGCAATTTCATGACCCGCCCCGTCATAAGCTCATATGGGCTAACACCCGTAGCTTTAGACGGGGTGGCTCGTAAGATGGTCAAAACAGTGGGCAGTGCCTCAATCCATCGATTCTGGTGCTGTGCCATTTGTTTTGCAATGCCTTCTTTGATGGTGCGGTTGGCCCGCTCCACCATTCCAGAACTTTGTGGCCTGTAAGGGACATGAAATTTTTGCTTGATGTTAAGCATTTTGCACAAGTTTTTAGTAATCTGGCCTGTGAAGTGGGTTCCCTGGTCAGATTCGATTTGCATTGGTGCCCCCCAGAGGGGAATAATGCGGTTCGCTAGTACCTGTGCCACAGCATTTGCCGTATTGCTCCGTGTGGGAATTGCTTCCACCCACTTGGAGAATTTATCAATAATCACTAGGCAGTAGCGATACCCCCCTTTGGCACTGGGAAGCGGACCAATGAAATCTAACTGCAGAGATTCCCATGGGCCTTTGGGAGGGTCAGGCCGCCGCAGGTTTGTGCGGCCTGGCTTCCCTTGGTTCACTGTAGCACACACTAAACATGTACTGCACCATTGATCAATGTCGGCTGTCATACGTGGCCACCAGAAGTGGCGTTGGACTAGTTGTGTAGTTTTTTCGCTAGATACATGTGCGAAATCATGATATAGTCGGATTACCGGCCTTCGGAGGGCCTCTGGAACAACATATTTATCATCTCGCAACACAAGGCCCTCCACAATAGCTACCAACGGATCCGCTTTTAGGTGCGATACCAGTTCCCCTCCCTCCTCCCACAGTTCCTGCTGATACTGCTTAAGATCAAGGGGAGTGACTTGGATCGCACTCACCGAGGATCCAGATGAAGTGCTTTTAGGTCGGTCTTCGCCACACGTAGCTGCTATTTTAGCTAGCCGATCAACAATGTTGTTATGTCGCTCATGGACATTTGGGGCTTTAGTAATGTGTGCGCGCACTTTTACCACAGATAGGGGGCTGTCGCGGGCCTGTACCGCACTCCAGATTGCTCTTATTGTTTCAAAGTGTTTCACTGGCGCACCCGCAGCTGTAAGAAACTTACGCAATTGCCACTGGGCCATAAAATCATGCACTACCCCGAAAGTATACCGACTATCTGTGTATACACATAGCGGCTCAGGGTGAGCCAAAATGGCTTCCAATAGCGCGATCAATTCAGCTTCTTGGGCTGACATTCCAGGGGGCAGCTTAAATAACAATTTCTGGTCCTTGTCAGATTCTGCTTGTGGGACCCAGATAGCGCACCCCGTATGGAACTTGCCCTCTTGCCAGAACCGCGAACCGTCAATATACGCTCGGATTTGCCCGGGCAACTCTCTATCCCCAACTGGGCTTAGTATTTCGGGCCTGGGTTCACATATATGGGGGTCGCCATCAACGTCACCAAGCAGATGTGGCAGAATTCGGGTATTGTCCGTTGTAATGTCTCGAGCCTGGATGTCAGTTAGCCATCGTGCTAGCCTATGAGACGACACACCTCTGATTTGACCCTGCAGCAGCATTCGGACTGGCGTATGCATTGTGTGCACAACAACAACAGGCTGAAATCCCACTAGTGGCTCTGTCGTTGTTAGCATCCAATGGACCGCAAGGACGTGCTGTGTGCATGGGTCAAACCCCTGCTCCACTGGTGATTTTCTGCGGCTATAATATGCGATTGGTCGCAAAGATCCCCCGTGTTCTTGTGCTAACACACCACTAAGCGACTCCTCATGCGCATCAACTTGCATATGAAACGGCTTGTCTGGATTAGGCAAGCCCAAAGCTGGAGCCGAACACAAACGCTGTTTTAAATTCGTAAAAGCCACTTCGTGCTCCTCGGTCCATTCGAGGACGTCGGAGGGTTTGGATTTGCCACGTAACAACTCGTAAAGCGGTGCTGTCGTGCTCGCAAAATCGGGGATGAAATCCCGAAGGTAGTTAGCTGTTCCGAGTACTTTTTGCAAAGCATTTAGAGTGTGTGGTCGAGGCAGTTCGGCAATGCACTTCCGCCTATCATCGGTCAAAGCCCGGTAGCTCTGAGTAAGCGTATATCCTAGGTAGTGAACCGCCTGTTGTGCAATTTGAGCTTTTTCTTTATTCAATTTAAACCCCGCCCTGCCCAGCGTTTGCACTACTGTGTCAACTAACAGCAAGTGATCCTCATAGGCTTCCCCTGTTACTATGTGGATGACATCCTGATAGCGAGTCACGTGCCCCGTCGTCAAAACTGGTCCCAATACGTCAGCCACTGCTCGGTGAAAGATAGCTGGGCTGTTATGAAACCCCTGTGGCATTCTCTCCCACGTATATTGGATTTGGTTAACTGTGAATGCTAACTTCCATTGGTCCTGTCGTCTGACTTTAAGGGACCAAAACCCATTTTTGATGTCAAGAACGGTGAACCAACATGCATCAGTGGGGACTTGAGACAAAATAGTTGACGGGTTTGCCACAATAGCTGTAGCTCTGGGCAGAGCTCGGTTAAGCCGCTGATAGTCAATACATAAGCGCCACTTGCCATTTGGCTTTGGTACCGGTAGGCACGGAGAGTTCGCAGTTGAACTACATCGCCGAACAATGCCTCTCATCTCCAACTGCTTTACAATTTCATGGACGGCGGCCTCTGCCTCGGGCTTTATACGGTACTGCTTTTGGGGGGGAGGTGGATCCCCCTCGATGGCGACCTCAAAGTCTACGAGTCCGCAGTCATGGTCATGTGTAGCCCAAACATCCTTATGTTTCTCTACCAGTTGCTGGAGGGGGTCTGCCGTGGCGATAGAGATAATGCGGTTCTCAGACGAGCAGTGTTTTACAGCTCTGTCTGTCCTCAGCTCGATTTGTTTTTCGAGGCAGTGGATAACGAATCCGTATTTCCGCATTATATCCATTCCCAGGACAGTACCTTCCCCATTGTCAGGCAAGAACCATAAGGGCTCCTCTAGCACTGCAACTCCCAGATCAATTGTAACAGGTTGCGTGCGGAAGGCTACCATTAAGGTCTCGCCTATGCCTTTAACGTGAATTTTTTGTCGAGTCAGGGGAAAAGTTATATCTGTGCAGGAGCACGCGGCACCAGTATCGATCAAAACGTTAACTAATCGGCCTCCAAGATTAGCCCGTATTTTGATCCGGTTACCACAAGACACAATGCTCCCAACAGCAAGGGAGGCCACGCACCCCTATTTCGTTTCCTTGTATTTTGCCGCTATTGCTGCCAGACTGGCCTGCAGTTCGCTATACGGGTTGTTACCGTTTTGGGGCTTTAGTGCCTCCGGGCCTTGCTCGTTGACAGTAAGGTTGCCCTGCGATAGTAAATTCCCTAGCCTTTTCAGGATGAATGCTTCCTGAGGGGAGGACTGCCGCGGAAGGCCCAGCAGTCTCCGCAACTGGAAACATGTTTCAGCTTCATGGCCAGGCTTTTTGCAATACCGACAAAGCAGTTCCCCAGACTTTTTCGAATTAGTCACGCCCTTCCCTTCAGCGACCCATTGGGTTGCGGAGACAGGTCGTAGTTTTCCCTGTTTGCTCAAACGATTTTCTATTTTGGACGCCCATTCTACGAGTGCCCGATAGGTGTTTTCTGGCGGCTCGGCCCCATTGGATAACGCCTGTTGAATATGGGGGCCTGCATTATTTTTCAGGAGCTGCAGTAGCACCTCCTGATCCCGGTCCGCCTCTTCTATGCCCGAGTGCTCTTTGAAAGACGCCCACATGCGTTCTGCAAATATCTCAAATGCCTCTTTTGCCATCTGTTTGATGTCCAAAATTTTATGCCACGCAACATGCGCCGGTCCCCGTAACTGCAGCAACGCGTCTTTAAGCCGATCTAATACTTCCAAATCGGTCTCGTCTTCTTGTTTAATTATTATCGCTCCCGAACGTAAATCGTTAGGCAATTTAGATCGCAATTCTTCGGGAATCGTGAGGAGGGTTACCTGCCAGATGTCCCGAAGCTCCAAGTTATACACAGAGGCCTGAAGCATGAGATTATCCCAATACGGCTGAAACGGACCCCTTCGAGGCATTATGCCTACAACCTCTTTATGCCTTGAACATTCCTCACACGTTAAGGGACGACTAATCACTGTGACCGTTTCGTCGGCATTGGTAACCGTCTTGAGGACAGCTATTTTTGTCGGCTTACGGACCTCAGTGCCAGTTCTGCGTCGCGTTACAATAGGGCTACGCTGCCACGGTTTCCCCGGCTCACTCGGGCGATAGTAAGAGAGCAGCACTGCTCCCGGGTTGGGCTCCACTCGCTCTGCCCGGCTTTTAGGGGTGCGTTCGAGCGTGGCTCGACTTCCCCTTATTTGGCCGACTATTTCATTAGACTGTCCACCGAGGGCTAGGACCTCCTCGTCCTCACTTTCCTCCTGTGGATCCCCACTAGTAATGGGCACTCCCCCCTGCCGAATGGCCGCAACTGGAAGCCCGACTTTGCCGCAACAGGTCTCTAGGGCCCTCGCATAGTCTCGGCTTCGTACGAGCTCCTCCTCGAGCTCCGCAATTTTCGCCCGCCATGTACTACTTTGAACTGCCCAATTGTGCTTTTCATACGCGAATGCCTCCACCTCGGCACGTAATTTCCGCAATTCATCGGAGCGCGACTTTTCAAGCTCCCGAATGCCTTCCACTACACGCGCGCTCTCAGTCAGCATTCCCTTGTCGTTGCGCCGCAACAAATAAATAATCACCGCCGGTAACTTTCGGAAGTGTGACTTTTTTTGGAGCTTACGACCTTCTGTTATGTACCAGTTAAGAATTTGCTCGTTAGTCCAGGTCAGGGACACACCTCGGTCATGTACCCGAACCAAGAGGTCCTTAAAATACAAACCAAAACTGTCCATAACCTCCTGATCTACACTCTCCATCTCTGATCCCTCACTATTCATGGTTCTGCTAAACTCAACCCCTCCGGATTTCTACGGTCTCCGGACTAACGTGGATATGTCGATCCGTTCTAAAAATGTGTCTATATGGGGTGGGTTTTGCTTTCCCTGAATTCTTCACTAAAAAGAACGTAAATGCTTTACTTACCACAGCAGCTGTAGGACGACAACAACACCAAACCTCATTTCCCAGGGGGCTGTGGATACCGCTCCAGAAGTGGGGTCACTTTGCTTTGGGAAGCCGTTGACGTATTTACGGCGGGGTCACCAATCTGTAAACACCGTGCAACTAGGCCAATGAGGGTCCTAGATGAGGCGGAAGGTCTCAGCGTGTTTTCGTATGCTGCGAGAGAAATAAAGATTTACCGGTCTCCATTGTAATAATGGGGTCTGGCTACAGCGTCTGCACTAGACTCCTGCCCCAGGCCTCACGTGATGACGTCTTTCACGTTCTGCTTTTAAGTGGCCTGAGACGTGCCGAGCGGATGCTGCAGCCTTAATGTCTTAGTGGTTACAATATATCTGACTCCATATCAAATTTAAGATACAAATTTGTGCTTGCAATCATTTGCGGTTATCATGCGTTTGCATGAATATGTTCGAATTTTAATTCGTCAATTTATTACCCAATTTGGAGCTCTGTTGTGCATCGGACCCATAACAGGTTTATACCCTACTCCGCCGGACCAAAACCATCTGAACTATCCAATCCGGCGAAAGAACTCAGAGGCTGGCAGCCTATTAAGCCAGTAATTTGACATAGCCTAGCTATGACTAGGGATTACTGGGGCCCACAGCGAGCAACTACAGAGGCATAACGGAAACACATTGTTCAGAGGCCTTGCGTCTTTTAAGATTTCCGCCTAGAAATATAAACGGAATCTTGCTCGAAGCCAATATTAATAGAGTCATGCACAGCATGGAAAATCCACCTTATAACGCAGATGCCAAGCGTGTTGATCAGGCACGCGATTACGGTCTACGTTACTCAACTGGGATCCAGGAGTCCGAACCGGTAGGTATGCGTTTGTCCAAAGTCAGAAACACACCACAGATGCGAATATCAATTTATTTCGCCAGGCAGGCACAAGCTTAAATTACAAGACCTAATTACATCGTTACAGAAAAGAGAAAAGAAGTCAATTCATACCTGGCGCAGCCCAAAACTACACACATACACAACGTACATGAGGGAAGGATGAATACAAGCTTCCTCGACTTCTCTGTTTCCCCCTCTTTTATGCCCAATCTCTAAAACTGCGTCCTATGGCGGGGTCATAGGTCGTTTTTGGGTCATTTGAGCTTTGGGGAGGAGACATGACCACAAGGAAAACTGAAGCATAATTTTCCCTTAAAGTTATTAAAGGAGGGTATGGTACAAGTCCAATTCCTTCGAAATATTCCCTATGAGATTTCAGAAATTACGAGGATTAAAATGATACCAAACACAACCTACTTGCGTTAGAGTTGGTCATGAAACGTCCGAGACAATACCGAATTACAAGAATAATCTACATTAAGGCTATTATTCCATTCTTAACCTTCAGTATAGCAAAATACACATTATTCTGTGACATTGTGAGTGAGATTAGTGTTTTGCTCAGGAAATTGAAAGTCTTTAGAAATATTTACCTAAACGGTAATGTATTGAAATTGTACGGGTGCAGTTATGTCAGAGTCCATTGGATGGCACTGTGGAGTTGTCCGGCATGAGTGTCGCTGGCCAAAGGCTTGCTGACAGTAGTTTATTTGGAAGATTCCCAGGCATCTGCATTAACCATGAATCCTGTGGCAAGATGAGATTGGCGCCCGAGAGTCTGGTTGAGTCCATTCCCATGACCCTGGGGTCATCTGCTAAATGTTGGAGCACGTATCCAAACAACGGTCAGACTGTTGGCGTAATGATGGGGCATATATCTCAACAAGGGTCAAACTGTTGGCGTAATGGTGGGGCACGTATATCAACAAGAGTCAAACTGTTGGAGTAATGATTATGGCGCTAGAAAATCCAGCCAGATGATCCTCTCTGTCTTTCCCGCTTACAAAGTCCCCCCTTTGACCCTGCTAGGACAGACTCTTACCGTCCCAAGGGGTCACAGAAGTTGCCGTGTGTGACTTTTGCTAATGTTCCTGACCCACTGGGAATTGAGGGTAATTGCAGTGGGCTTAGGATGAAGGTGGCCCGTGTCGAGGCCTGCAGGGAACGGATAAGATGCCGGAAGTAGCAGCACTGGATCAGGGTGAAGCTGAAGATGAGGGCGCTGCCAATGACGCACCCGCGGAACACCCAGTCCCACCAGGTGTATGCGTCCTGGGCAAAACGCGTGGATGAGCTGGCCAGGATGGTTGCTGTTTGTTTGGCCAGGTTCACCTCCACCTGTGCCTGGTCGATATGATATTCAGTTTCCATGATGACCTGTTGGACAAGGCGCATCAAGGCAGTCAAGGCCCGGGTACCCTGTTCATAGAATGTGTCCTCCCACCATGGTGACACATTCACCTCCAGCGGGACTCTTCCCAGGATGTTGATCGGACCCATCGTGAAGTCCTCTGTGACTTCCAGGCAAAAGGTGTGGTTAGCAGGGCAGGTCAGACCTCCATAGGCGAAGGTGTCCATTTCACTGATAACGCACCACTGCGTGTGGGAGACCTGGACTGCATCAGCATGACCATGTAGAGATTGAACGCTAATGAGTTTAGTTTCATTCTGTGAGAATGGTTGCAAAGTATTACAAGTACATATGATGTAGTTGGACGTTTCATGACAACATGTACGGGTAGTAAAAATGGTTTCAGTGCCCCTCATGGTAATGTATCCCGTTAGATGGTCTAATTTAATAATTTGATTTTTTACTACGACGCCAATAGAGCGTATAGTAGTAGAATTTGGATACACCTGATCTGGGTGAATTAAAGGGAAGGAAACAAAGAAGCCAATACATCCTACACATTCAGTTCCAGAATACATTCTTAAAGTAGTTAATAGTTCTGAAAAATTGATTTTTCCCATTTTTGCAGACTGAATCCACCTATGCAGATCTAAGGTCTCAATGAGATCTGTTAAAGCATGTCTAGGGACTTTTCGGAGTCGAAGATCTAAAATTTCTTGTCTGGCGACAGTAAACAAATCCTGTGCATAAGCTCTGCAGGCTATTTCACGCTCGATGTTACGGGTCTGATTGAAAAGTGTATGGCTGATGGTGAGAAGCGCCTGCGCTTCTGACCGTACCGCCTTGATGATGTTTTCGTTGCTATTGGTGAGGTGTTGGAAACCAGTGGCCACCTGGTTTGCCAACCATGCTGAATATTGAGATTGTTTAGAAATTTGGTATGTATTGGAAATAGAATTAGTGGAGCCAAAAAGACCGGTGATGTCTCCGAACAGGTCTCGTTTTGAGCGGGCGGGTGGAATTTGAACGGCAAGTCTGCCTTTGTAATCAGAGATTAAATCATCGAGACGTGCAAGTAGCCATGCATAGGTTTCATCATACTTATCACAGTGCATTGCATAAGCAGATAAGATGTTTGAAATATTGTAGCTGACGTGGGCCATGACAAGATTTACATCATGCAGCAAAGTTTTATTGACATTTCCTTTAATGAGACCGCCAGGAGGGAGGGGATAGGTCTTTGGACACTGCGTGGGTCTGCGATAACCGCAGGTGGTGAGGTTAATGCAGTGATGGAGAGTCCAGGTGCAGTTTTGGGGGCCTGTATATGCCATTGCGTTGTGGCTGCACCTTCCCACGCAGTATGCCCCCTCTTTCCGGCTGGTCCATACGAACGCCTTTGGCCCACTGTTGTCACTGGGGGGAACAGTCAAATTAAAGATTAGTTCAGTGAATCCTATGTGTGTTTTGTTGTGTGGTCCTGAGTGTGTGCACCTGTAAAGGCTAGGCTCAAGGTCCTTAGTGAGATAACATTTTTGGGGATCACGACCCTGATTGTTCTGCGTATGGAGGACCTTTAGTCCTCCGATCCCAAAATTTGGAGAATGCCTGAGCTGATACCAGGCAGTAGTGTTGGGTTCTGTAAATGGAATAGGATTCAGGCGGTAATACACAGTAAATGAGCTAGAGGGGAGATGGGTGGAGCCTGACTGACAACAGATTCGGGTGGTGCAATTTAGTTCCGGTACTACACCGGGAGGCCATGTAACTGACTCCCTGGGCAAAAGTGTGATATGGGGTGTGGATGGCCTCTTATAGAATCGCCACACCCATCTCCCACATTCTTGGCCGTGGTCTAACAGGATCCGCTGGCCCAGGTCGACGCAGGAGTTTCTCGAAACCTTTTTCGTCTCAGGCATCCAGGGAATTGCTGTGACTTGCCTAGAACCGAAGCAGAAACAGTTAGACATTCTTTGAGCCCTTGAATGGCTTACACTGTGCCATGTGGTACCATTTGAGTTTTCCTCGTATGGTCACGGCGAGGCAGCTGTTGCAGACAGCTTTTACTTCGTATGGCCCGTGCCATCTGGGAGAAAATGCATTTTGCTTCACAAAGACACGCACCATAATCATGTCACCCTCTACAAATTTAGTTTCAGAGGTGGGGTTGAATTGCGCATCATTGCGCAGGTCCGCCTGCTGTTGTTTGAGAGCGGCCTGAGCATAGAGCACTTTGAGTCTTTCTTGTAGCTGTTGTAACACCCCCTGCTGTTTGGCCACCATTAGGGGCCCGAGATCTGCGGGGGTGACATCAGGATCAATGGGCAATTTCATGACCCGCCCCGTCATAAGCTCATATGGGCTAACACCCGTAGCTTTAGACGGGGTGGCTCGTAAGATGGTCAAAACAGTGGGCAGTGCCTCAATCCATCGATTCTGGTGCTGTGCCATTTGTTTTGCAATGCCTTCTTTGATGGTGCGGTTGGCCCGCTCCACCATTCCAGAACTTTGTGGCCTGTAAGGGACATGAAATTTTTGCTTGATGTTAAGCATTTTGCACAAGTTTTTAGTAATCTGGCCTGTGAAGTGGGTTCCCTGGTCAGATTCGATTTGCATTGGTGCCCCCCAGAGGGGAATAATGCGGTTCGCTAGTACCTGTGCCACAGCATTTGCCGTATTGCTCCGTGTGGGAATTGCTTCCACCCACTTGGAGAATTTATCAATAATCACTAGGCAGTAGCGATACCCCCCTTTGGCACTGGGAAGCGGACCAATGAAATCTAACTGCAGAGATTCCCATGGGCCTTTGGGAGGGTCAGGCCGCCGCAGGTTTGTGCGGCCTGGCTTCCCTTGGTTCACTGTAGCACACACTAAACATGTACTGCACCATTGATCAATGTCGGCTGTCATACGTGGCCACCAGAAGTGGCGTTGGACTAGTTGTGTAGTTTTTTCGCTAGATACATGTGCGAAATCATGATATAGTCGGATTACCGGCCTTCGGAGGGCCTCTGGAACAACATATTTATCATCTCGCAACACAAGGCCCTCCACAATAGCTACCAACGGATCCGCTTTTAGGTGCGATACCAGTTCCCCTCCCTCCTCCCACAGTTCCTGCTGATACTGCTTAAGATCAAGGGGAGTGACTTGGATCGCACTCACCGAGGATCCAGATGAAGTGCTTTTAGGTCGGTCTTCGCCACACGTAGCTGCTATTTTAGCTAGCCGATCAACAATGTTGTTATGTCGCTCATGGACATTTGGGGCTTTAGTAATGTGTGCGCGCACTTTTACCACAGATAGGGGGCTGTCGCGGGCCTGTACCGCACTCCAGATTGCTCTTATTGTTTCAAAGTGTTTCACTGGCGCACCCGCAGCTGTAAGAAACTTACGCAATTGCCACTGGGCCATAAAATCATGCACTACCCCGAAAGTATACCGACTATCTGTGTATACACATAGCGGCTCAGGGTGAGCCAAAATGGCTTCCAATAGCGCGATCAATTCAGCTTCTTGGGCTGACATTCCAGGGGGCAGCTTAAATAACAATTTCTGGTCCTTGTCAGATTCTGCTTGTGGGACCCAGATAGCGCACCCCGTATGGAACTTGCCCTCTTGCCAGAACCGCGAACCGTCAATATACGCTCGGATTTGCCCGGGCAACTCTCTATCCCCAACTGGGCTTAGTATTTCGGGCCTGGGTTCACATATATGGGGGTCGCCATCAACGTCACCAAGCAGATGTGGCAGAATTCGGGTATTGTCCGTTGTAATGTCTCGAGCCTGGATGTCAGTTAGCCATCGTGCTAGCCTATGAGACGACACACCTCTGATTTGACCCTGCAGCAGCATTCGGACTGGCGTATGCATTGTGTGCACAACAACAACAGGCTGAAATCCCACTAGTGGCTCTGTCGTTGTTAGCATCCAATGGACCGCAAGGACGTGCTGTGTGCATGGGTCAAACCCCTGCTCCACTGGTGATTTTCTGCGGCTATAATATGCGATTGGTCGCAAAGATCCCCCGTGTTCTTGTGCTAACACACCACTAAGCGACTCCTCATGCGCATCAACTTGCATATGAAACGGCTTGTCTGGATTAGGCAAGCCCAAAGCTGGAGCCGAACACAAACGCTGTTTTAAATTCGTAAAAGCCACTTCGTGCTCCTCGGTCCATTCGAGGACGT
This sequence comes from Gymnothorax reevesii, assembly GCA_029721435.1. NCBI lineage: Eukaryota > Metazoa > Chordata > Actinopteri > Anguilliformes > Muraenidae > Gymnothorax > Gymnothorax reevesii. The sequence goes on along the minus strand of CM056574.1, from coordinate 65,160,378 downwards.
CGGAGGGTTTGGATTTGCCACGTAACAACTCGTAAAGCGGTGCTGTCGTGCTCGCAAAATCGGGGATGAAATCCCGAAGGTAGTTAGCTGTTCCGAGTACTTTTTGCAAAGCATTTAGAGTGTGTGGTCGAGGCAGTTCGGCAATGCACTTCCGCCTATCATCGGTCAAAGCCCGGTAGCTCTGAGTAAGCGTATATCCTAGGTAGTGAACCGCCTGTTGTGCAATTTGAGCTTTTTCTTTATTCAATTTAAACCCCGCCCTGCCCAGCGTTTGCACTACTGTGTCAACTAACAGCAAGTGATCCTCATAGGCTTCCCCTGTTACTATGTGGATGACATCCTGATAGCGAGTCACGTGCCCCGTCGTCAAAACTGGTCCCAATACGTCAGCCACTGCTCGGTGAAAGATAGCTGGGCTGTTATGAAACCCCTGTGGCATTCTCTCCCACGTATATTGGATTTGGTTAACTGTGAATGCTAACTTCCATTGGTCCTGTCGTCTGACTTTAAGGGACCAAAACCCATTTTTGATGTCAAGAACGGTGAACCAACATGCATCAGTGGGGACTTGAGACAAAATAGTTGACGGGTTTGCCACAATAGCTGTAGCTCTGGGCAGAGCTCGGTTAAGCCGCTGATAGTCAATACATAAGCGCCACTTGCCATTTGGCTTTGGTACCGGTAGGCACGGAGAGTTCGCAGTTGAACTACATCGCCGAACAATGCCTCTCATCTCCAACTGCTTTACAATTTCATGGACGGCGGCCTCTGCCTCGGGCTTTATACGGTACTGCTTTTGGGGGGGAGGTGGATCCCCCTCGATGGCGACCTCAAAGTCTACGAGTCCGCAGTCATGGTCATGTGTAGCCCAAACATCCTTATGTTTCTCTACCAGTTGCTGGAGGGGGTCTGCCGTGGCGATAGAGATAATGCGGTTCTCAGACGAGCAGTGTTTTACAGCTCTGTCTGTCCTCAGCTCGATTTGTTTTTCGAGGCAGTGGATAACGAATCCGTATTTCCGCATTATATCCATTCCCAGGACAGTACCTTCCCCATTGTCAGGCAAGAACCATAAGGGCTCCTCTAGCACTGCAACTCCCAGATCAATTGTAACAGGTTGCGTGCGGAAGGCTACCATTAAGGTCTCGCCTATGCCTTTAACGTGAATTTTTTGTCGAGTCAGGGGAAAAGTTATATCTGTGCAGGAGCACGCGGCACCAGTATCGATCAAAACGTTAACTAATCGGCCTCCAAGATTAGCCCGTATTTTGATCCGGTTACCACAAGACACAATGCTCCCAACAGCAAGGGAGGCCACGCACCCCTATTTCGTTTCCTTGTATTTTGCCGCTATTGCTGCCAGACTGGCCTGCAGTTCGCTATACGGGTTGTTACCGTTTTGGGGCTTTAGTGCCTCCGGGCCTTGCTCGTTGACAGTAAGGTTGCCCTGCGATAGTAAATTCCCTAGCCTTTTCAGGATGAATGCTTCCTGAGGGGAGGACTGCCGCGGAAGGCCCAGCAGTCTCCGCAACTGGAAACATGTTTCAGCTTCATGGCCAGGCTTTTTGCAATACCGACAAAGCAGTTCCCCAGACTTTTTCGAATTAGTCACGCCCTTCCCTTCAGCGACCCATTGGGTTGCGGAGACAGGTCGTAGTTTTCCCTGTTTGCTCAAACGATTTTCTATTTTGGACGCCCATTCTACGAGTGCCCGATAGGTGTTTTCTGGCGGCTCGGCCCCATTGGATAACGCCTGTTGAATATGGGGGCCTGCATTATTTTTCAGGAGCTGCAGTAGCACCTCCTGATCCCGGTCCGCCTCTTCTATGCCCGAGTGCTCTTTGAAAGACGCCCACATGCGTTCTGCAAATATCTCAAATGCCTCTTTTGCCATCTGTTTGATGTCCAAAATTTATGCCACGCAACATGCGCCGGTCCCCGTAACTGCAGCAACGCGTCTTTAAGCCGATCTAATACTTCCAAATCGGTCTCGTCTTCTTGTTTAATTATTATCGCTCCCGAACGTAAATCGTTAGGCAATTTAGATCGCAATTCTTCGGGAATCGTGAGGAGGGTTACCTGCCAGATGTCCCGAAGCTCCAAGTTATACACAGAGGCCTGAAGCATGAGATTATCCCAATACGGCTGAAACGGACCCCTTCGAGGCATTATGCCTACAACCTCTTTATGCCTTGAACATTCCTCACACGTTAAGGGACGACTAATCACTGTGACCGTTTCGTCGGCATTGGTAACCGTCTTGAGGACAGCTATTTTTGTCGGCTTACGGACCTCAGTGCCAGTTCTGCGTCGCGTTACAATAGGGCTACGCTGCCACGGTTTCCCCGGCTCACTCGGGCGATAGTAAGAGAGCAGCACTGCTCCCGGGTTGGGCTCCACTCGCTCTGCCCGGCTTTTAGGGGTGCGTTCGAGCGTGGCTCGACTTCCCCTTATTTGGCCGACTATTTCATTAGACTGTCCACCGAGGGCTAGGACCTCCTCGTCCTCACTTTCCTCCTGTGGATCCCCACTAGTAATGGGCACTCCCCCCTGCCGAATGGCCGCAACTGGAAGCCCGACTTTGCCGCAACAGGTCTCTAGGGCCCTCGCATAGTCTCGGCTTCGTACGAGCTCCTCCTCGAGCTCCGCAATTTTCGCCCGCCATGTACTACTTTGAACTGCCCAATTGTGCTTTTCATACGCGAATGCCTCCACCTCGGCACGTAATTTCCGCAATTCATCGGAGCGCGACTTTTCAAGCTCCCGAATGCCTTCCACTACACGCGCGCTCTCAGTCAGCATTCCCTTGTCGTTGCGCCGCAACAAATAAATAATCACCGCCGGTAACTTTCGGAAGTGTGACTTTTTTTGGAGCTTACGACCTTCTGTTATGTACCAGTTAAGAATTTGCTCGTTAGTCCAGGTCAGGGACACACCTCGGTCATGTACCCGAACCAAGAGGTCCTTAAAATACAAACCAAAACTGTCCATAACCTCCTGATCTACACTCTCCATCTCTGATCCCTCACTATTCATGGTTCTGCTAAACTCAACCCCTCCGGATTTCTACGGTCTCCGGACTAACGTGGATATGTCGATCCGTTCTAAAAATGTGTCTATATGGGGTGGGTTTTGCTTTCCCTGAATTCTTCACTAAAAAGAACGTAAATGCTTTACTTACCACAGCAGCTGTAGGACGACAACAACACCAAACCTCATTTCCCAGGGGGCTGTGGATACCGCTCCAGAAGTGGGGTCACTTTGCTTTGGGAAGCCGTTGACGTATTTACGGCGGGGTCACCAATCTGTAAACACCGTGCAACTAGGCCAATGAGGGTCCTAGATGAGGCGGAAGGTCTCAGCGTGTTTTCGTATGCTGCGAGAGAAATAAAGATTTACCGGTCTCCATTGTAATAATGGGGTCTGGCTACAGCGTCTGCACTAGACTCCTGCCCCAGGCCTCACGTGATGACGTCTTTCACGTTCTGCTTTTAAGTGGCCTGAGACGTGCCGAGCGGATGCTGCAGCCTTAATGTCTTAGTGGTTACAATATATCTGACTCCATATCAAATTTAAGATACAAATTTGTGCTTGCAATCATTTGCGGTTATCATGCGTTTGCATGAATATGTTCGAATTTTAATTCGTCAATTTATTACCCAATTTGGAGCTCTGTTGTGCATCGGACCCATAACAGGTTTATACCCTACTCCGCCGGACCAAAACCATCTGAACTATCCAATCCGGCGAAAGAACTCAGAGGCTGGCAGCCTATTAAGCCAGTAATTTGACATAGCCTAGCTATGACTAGGGATTACTGGGGCCCACAGCGAGCAACTACAGAGGCATAACGGAAACACATTGTTCAGAGGCCTTGCGTCTTTTAAGATTTCCGCCTAGAAATATAAACGGAATCTTGCTCGAAGCCAATATTAATAGAGTCATGCACAGCATGGAAAATCCACCTTATAACGCAGATGCCAAGCGTGTTGATCAGGCACGCGATTACGGTCTACGTTACTCAACTGGGATCCAGGAGTCCGAACCGGTAGGTATGCGTTTGTCCAAAGTCAGAAACACACCACAGATGCGAATATCAATTTATTTCGCCAGGCAGGCACAAGCTTAAATTACAAGACCTAATTACATCGTTACAGAAAAGAGAAAAGAAGTCAATTCATACCTGGCGCAGCCCAAAACTACACACATACACAACGTACATGAGGGAAGGATGAATACAAGCTTCCTCGACTTCTCTGTTTCCCCCTCTTTTATGCCCAATCTCTAAAACTGCGTCCTATGGCGGGGTCATAGGTCGTTTTTGGGTCATTTGAGCTTTGGGGAGGAGACATGACCACAAGGAAAACTGAAGCATAATTTTCCCTTAAAGTTATTAAAGGAGGGTATGGTACAAGTCCAATTCCTTCGAAATATTCCCTATGAGATTTCAGAAATTACGAGGATTAAAATGATACCAAACACAACCTACTTGCGTTAGAGTTGGTCATGAAACGTCCGAGACAATACCGAATTACAAGAATAATCTGCATTAAGGCTATTATTCCATTCTTAACCTTCAGTATAGCAAAATACACATTATTCTGTGACATCGTGAGTGAGATTAGTGTTTTGCTCAGGAAATTGAAAGTCTTTAGAAATATTTACCTAAACGGTAATGTATTGAAATTGTACGGGTGCAGTTATGTCAGAGTCCATTGGATGGCACTGTGGAGTTGTCCGGCATGAGTGTCGCTGGCCAAAGGCTTGCTGACAGTAGTTTATTTGGAAGATTCCCAGGCATCTGCATTAACCATGAATCCTGTGGCAAGATGAGATTGGCGCCCGAGAGTCTGGTTGAGTCCATTCCCATGACCCTGGGGTCATCTGCTAAATGTTGGAGCACGTATCCAAACAACGGTCAGACTGTTGGCGTAATGATGGGGCATATATCTCAACAAGGGTCAAACTGTTGGCGTAATGGTGGGGCACGTATATCAACAAGAGTCAAACTGTTGGAGTAATGATTATGGCGCTAGAAAATCCAGCCAGATGATCCTCTCTGTCTTTCCCGCTTACAAAGTCCCCCCTTTGACCCTGCTAGGACAGACTCTTACCGTCCCAAGGGGTCACAGAAGTTGCCGTGTGTGACTTTTGCTAATGTTCCTGACCCACTGGGAATTGAGGGTAATTGCAGTGGGCTTAGGATGAAGGTGGCCCGTGTCGAGGCCTGCAGGGAACGGATAAGATGCCGGAAGTAGCAGCACTGGATCAGGGTGAAGCTGAAGATGAGGGCGCTGCCAATGACGCACCCGCGGAACACCCAGTCCCACCAGGTGTATGCGTCCTGGGCAAAACGCGTGGATGAGCTGGCCAGGATGGTTGCTGTTTGTTTGGCCAGGTTCACCTCCACCTGTGCCTGGTCGATATGATATTCAGTTTCCATGATGACCTGTTGGACAAGGCGCATCAAGGCAGTCAAGGCCCGGGTACCCTGTTCATAGAATGTGTCCTCCCACCATGGTGACACATTCACCTCCAGCGGGACTCTTCCCAGGATGTTGATCGGACCCATCGTGAAGTCCTCTGTGACTTCCAGGCAAAAGGTGTGGTTAGCAGGGCAGGTCAGACCTCCATAGGCGAAGGTGTCCATTTCACTGATAACGCACCACTGCGTGTGGGAGACCTGGACTGCATCAGCATGACCATGTAGAGATTGAACGCTAATGAGTTTAGTTTCATTCTGTGAGAATGGTTGCAAAGTATTACAAGTACATATGATGTAGTTGGACGTTTCATGACAACATGTACGGGTAGTAAAAATGGTTTCAGTGCCCCTCATGGTAATGTATCCCGTTAGATGGTCTAATTTAATAATTTGATTTTTTACTACGACGCCAATAGAGCGTATAGTAGTAGAATTTGGATACACCTGATCTGGGTGAATTAAAGGGAAGGAAACAAAGAAGCCAATACATCCTACACATTCAGTTCCAGAATACATTCTTAAAGTAGTTAATAGTTCTGAAAAATTGATTTTTCCCATTTTTGCAGACTGAATCCACCTATGCAGATCTAAGGTCTCAATGAGATCTGTTAAAGCATGTCTAGGGACTTTTCGGAGTCGAAGATCTAAAATTTCTTGTCTGGCGACAGTAAACAAATCCTGTGCATAAGCTCTGCAGGCTATTTCACGCTCGATGTTACGGGTCTGATTGAAAAGTGTATGGCTGATGGTGAGAAGCGCCTGCGCTTCTGACCGTACCGCCTTGATGATGTTTTCGTTGCTATTGGTGAGGTGTTGGAAACCAGTGGCCACCTGGTTTGCCAACCATGCTGAATATTGAGATTGTTTAGAAATTTGGTATGTATTGGAAATAGAATTAGTGGAGCCAAAAAGACCGGTGATGTCTCCGAACAGGTCTCGTTTTGAGCGGGCGGGTGGAATTTGAACGGCAAGTCTGCCTTTGTAATCAGAGATTAAATCATCGAGACGTGCAAGTAGCCATGCATAGGTTTCATCATACTTATCACAGTGCATTGCATAAGCAGATAAGATGTTTGAAATATTGTAGCTGACGTGGGCCATGACAAGATTTACATCATGCAGCAAAGTTTTATTGACATTTCCTTTAATGAGACCGCCAGGAGGGAGGGGATAGGTCTTTGGACACTGCGTGGGTCTGCGATAACCGCAGGTGGTGAGGTTAATGCAGTGATGGAGAGTCCAGGTGCAGTTTTGGGGGCCTGTATATGCCATTGCGTTGTGGCTGCACCTTCCCACGCAGTATGCCCCCTCTTTCCGGCTGGTCCATACGAACGCCTTTGGCCCACTGTTGTCACTGGGGGGAACAGTCAAATTAAAGATTAGTTCAGTGAATCCTATGTGTGTTTTGTTGTGTGGTCCTGAGTGTGTGCACCTGTAAAGGCTAGGCTCAAGGTCCTTAGTGAGATAACATTTTTGGGGATCACGACCCTGATTGTTCTGCGTATGGAGGACCTTTAGTCCTCCGATCCCAAAATTTGGAGAATGCCTGAGCTGATACCAGGCAGTAGTGTTGGGTTCTGTAAATGGAATAGGATTCAGGCGGTAATACACAGTAAATGAGCTAGAGGGGAGATGGGTGGAGCCTGACTGACAACAGATTCGGGTGGTGCAATTTAGTTCCGGTACTACACCGGGAGGCCATGTAACTGACTCCCTGGGCAAAAGTGTGATATGGGGTGTGGATGGCCTCTTATAGAATCGCCACACCCATCTCCCACATTCTTGGCCGTGGTCTAACAGGATCCGCTGGCCCAGGTCGACGCAGGAGTTTCCCGAAACCTTTTTCGTCTCAGGCATCCAGGGAATTGCTGTGACTTGCCTAGAACCGAAGCAGAAACAGTTAGACATTCTTTGAGCCCTTGAATGGCTTACACTGTGCCATGTGGTACCATTTGAGTTTTCCTCGTATGGTCACGGCGAGGCAGCTGTTGCAGACAGCTTTTACTTCGTATGGCCCGTGCCATCTGGGAGAAAATGCATTTTGCTTCACAAAGACACGCACCATAATCATGTCACCCTCTACAAATTTAGTTTCAGAGGTGGGGTTGAATTGCGCATCATTGCGCAGGTCCGCCTGCTGTTGTTTGAGAGCGGCCTGAGCATAGAGCACTTTGAGTCTTTCTTGTAGCTGTTGTAACACCCCCTGCTGTTTGGCCACCATTAGGGGCCCGAGATCTGCGGGGGTGACATCAGGATCAATGGGCAATTTCATGACCCGCCCCGTCATAAGCTCATATGGGCTAACACCCGTAGCTTTAGACGGGGTGGCTCGTAAGATGGTCAAAACAGTGGGCAGTGCCTCAATCCATCGATTCTGGTGCTGTGCCATTTGTTTTGCAATGCCTTCTTTGATGGTGCGGTTGGCCCGCTCCACCATTCCAGAACTTTGTGGCCTGTAAGGGACATGAAATTTTTGCTTGATGTTAAGCATTTTGCACAAGTTTTTAGTAATCTGGCCTGTGAAGTGGGTTCCCTGGTCAGATTCGATTTGCATTGGTGCCCCCCAGAGGGGAATAATGCGGTTCGCTAGTACCTGTGCCACAGCATTTGCCGTATTGCTCCGTGTGGGAATTGCTTCCACCCACTTGGAGAATTTATCAATAATCACTAGGCAGTAGCGATACCCCCCTTTGGCACTGGGAAGCGGACCAATGAAATCTAACTGCAGAGATTCCCATGGGCCTTTGGGAGGGTCAGGCCGCCGCAGGTTTGTGCGGCCTGGCTTCCCTTGGTTCACTGTAGCACACACTAAACATGTACTGCACCATTGATCAATGTCGGCTGTCATACGTGGCCACCAGAAGTGGCGTTGGACTAGTTGTGTAGTTTTTTCGCTAGATACATGTGCGAAATCATGATATAGTCGGATTACCGGCCTTCGGAGGGCCTCTGGAACAACATATTTATCATCTCGCAACACAAGGCCCTCCACAATAGCTACCAACGGATCCGCTTTTAGGTGCGATACCAGTTCCCCTCCCTCCTCCCACAGTTCCTGCTGATACTGCTTAAGATCAAGGGGAGTGACTTGGATCGCACTCACCGAGGATCCAGATGAAGTGCTTTTAGGTCGGTCTTCGCCACACGTAGCTGCTATTTTAGCTAGCCGATCAACAATGTTGTTATGTCGCTCATGGACATTTGGGGCTTTAGTAATGTGTGCGCGCACTTTTACCACAGATAGGGGGCTGTCGCGGGCCTGTACCGCACTCCAGATTGCTCTTATTGTTTCAAAGTGTTTCACTGGCGCACCCGCAGCTGTAAGAAACTTACGCAATTGCCACTGGGCCATAAAATCATGCACTACCCCGAAAGTATACCGACTATCTGTGTATACACATAGCGGCTCAGGGTGAGCCAAAATGGCTTCCAATAGCGCGATCAATTCAGCTTCTTGGGCTGACATTCCAGGGGGCAGCTTAAATAACAATTTCTGGTCCTTGTCAGATTCTGCTTGTGGGACCCAGATAGCGCACCCCGTATGGAACTTGCCCTCTTGCCAGAACCGCGAACCGTCAATATACGCTCGGATTTGCCCGGGCAACTCTCTATCCCCAACTGGGCTTAGTATTTCGGGCCTGGGTTCACATATATGGGGGTCGCCATCAACGTCACCAAGCAGATGTGGCAGAATTCGGGTATTGTCCGTTGTAATGTCTCGAGCCTGGATGTCAGTTAGCCATCGTGCTAGCCTATGAGACGACACACCTCTGATTTGACCCTGCAGCAGCATTCGGACTGGCGTATGCATTGTGTGCACAACAACAACAGGCTGAAATCCCACTAGTGGCTCTGTCGTTGTTAGCATCCAATGGACCGCAAGGACGTGCTGTGTGCATGGGTCAAACCCCTGCTCCACTGGTGATTTTCTGCGGCTATAATATGCGATTGGTCGCAAAGATCCCCCGTGTTCTTGTGCTAACACACCACTAAGCGACTCCTCATGCGCATCAACTTGCATATGAAACGGCTTGTCTGGATTAGGCAAGCCCAAAGCTGGAGCCGAACACAAACGCTGTTTTAAATTCGTAAAAGCCACTTCGTGCTCCTCGGTCCATTCGAGGACGTCGGAGGGTTTGGATTTGCCACGTAACAACTCGTAAAGCGGTGCTGTCGTGCTCGCAAAATCGGGGATGAAATCCCGAAGGTAGTTAGCTGTTCCGAGTACTTTTTGCAAAGCATTTAGAGTGTGTGGTCGAGGCAGTTCGGCAATGCACTTCCGCCTATCATCGGTCAAAGCCCGGTAGCTCTGAGTAAGCGTATATCCTAGGTAGTGAACCGCCTGTTGTGCAATTTGAGCTTTTTCTTTATTCAATTTAAACCCCGCCCTGCCCAGCGTTTGCACTACTGTGTCAACTAACAGCAAGTGATCCTCATAGGCTTCCCCTGTTACTATGTGGATGACATCCTGATAGCGAGTCACGTGCCCCGTCGTCAAAACTGGTCCCAATACGTCAGCCACTGCTCGGTGAAAGATAGCTGGGCTGTTATGAAACCCCTGTGGCATTCTCTCCCACGTATATTGGATTTGGTTAACTGTGAATGCTAACTTCCATTGGTCCTGTCGTCTGACTTTAAGGGACCAAAACCCATTTTTGATGTCAAGAACGGTGAACCAACATGCATCAGTGGGGACTTGAGACAAAATAGTTGACGGGTTTGCCACAATAGCTGTAGCTCTGGGCAGAGCTCGGTTAAGCCGCTGATAGTCAATACATAAGCGCCACTTGCCATTTGGCTTTGGTACCGGTAGGCACGGAGAGTTCGCAGTTGAACTACATCGCCGAACAATGCCTCTCATCTCCAACTGCTTTACAATTTCATGGACGGCGGCCTCTGCCTCGGGCTTTATACGGTACTGCTTTTGGGGGGGAGGTGGATCCCCCTCGATGGCGACCTCAAAGTCTACGAGTCCGCAGTCATGGTCATGTGTAGCCCAAACATCCTTATGTTTCTCTACCAGTTGCTGGAGGGGGTCTGCCGTGGCGATAGAGATAATGCGGTTCTCAGACGAGCAGTGTTTTACAGCTCTGTCTGTCCTCAGCTCGATTTGTTTTTCGAGGCAGTGGATAACGAATCCGTATTTCCGCATTATATCCATTCCCAGGACAGTACCTTCCCCATTGTCAGGCAAGAACCATAAGGGCTCCTCTAGCACTGCAACTCCCAGATCAATTGTAACAGGTTGCGTGCGGAAGGCTACCATTAAGGTCTCGCCTATGCCTTTAACGTGAATTTTTTGTCGAGTCAGGGGAAAAGTTATATCTGTGCAGGAGCACGCGGCACCAGTATCGATCAAAACGTTAACTAATCGGCCTCCAAGATTAGCCCGTATTTTGATCCGGTTACCACAAGACACAATGCTCCCAACAGCAAGGGAGGCCACGCACCCCTATTTCGTTTCCTTGTATTTTGCCGCTATTGCTGCCAGACTGGCCTGCAGTTCGCTATACGGGTTGTTACCGTTTTGGGGCTTTAGTGCCTCCGGGCCTTGCTCGTTGACAGTAAGGTTGCCCTGCGATAGTAAATTCCCTAGCCTTTTCAGGATGAATGCTTCCTGAGGGGAGGACTGCCGCGGAAGGCCCAGCAGTCTCCGCAACTGGAAACATGTTTCAGCTTCATGGCCAGGCTTTTTGCAATACCGACAAAGCAGTTCCCCAGACTTTTTCGAATTAGTCACGCCCTTCCCTTCAGCGACCCATTGGGTTGCGGAGACAGGTCGTAGTTTTCCCTGTTTGCTCAAACGATTTTCTATTTTGGACGCCCATTCTACGAGTGCCCGATAGGTGTTTTCTGGCGGCTCGGCCCCATTGGATAACGCCTGTTGAATATGGGGGCCTGCATTATTTTTCAGGAGCTGCAGTAGCACCTCCTGATCCCGGTCCGCCTCTTCTATGCCCGAGTGCTCTTTGAAAGACGCCCACATGCGTTCTGCAAATATCTCAAATGCCTCTTTTGCCATCTGTTTGATGTCCAAAATTTTATGCCACGCAACATGCGCCGGTCCCCGCAACTGCAGCAACGCGTCTTTAAGCCGATCTAATACTTCCAAATCGGTCTCGTCTTCTTGTTTAATTATTATCGCTCCCGAACGTAAATCGTTAGGCAATTTAGATCGCAATTCTTCGGGAATCGTGAGGAGGGTTACCTGCCAGATGTCCCGAAGCTCCAAGTTATACACAGAGGCCTGAAGCATGAGATTATCCCAATACGGCTGAAACGGACCCCTTCGGGGCATTATGCCTACAACCTCTTTATGCCTTGAACATTCCTCACACGTTAAGGGACGACTAATCACTGTGACCGTTTCGTCGGCATTGGTAACCGTCTTGAGGACAGCTATCTTTGTCGGCTTACGGACCTCAGTGCCAGTTCTGCGTCGCGTTACAATAGGGCTACGCTGCCACGGTTTCCCCGGCTCACTCGGGCGATAGTAAGAGAGCAGCACTGCTCCCGGGTCGGGCTCCACTCGCTCTGCCCGGCTTTTAGGGGTGCGTTCGAGCGTGGCTCGACTTCCCCTTATTTGGCCGACTATTTCATTAGACTGTCCACCGAGGGCTAGGACCTCCTCGTCCTCACTTTCCTCCTGTGGATCCCCACTAGTAATGGGCACTCCCCCCTGCCGAATGGCCGCAACTGGAAGCCCGACTTTGCCGCAACAGGTCTCTAGGGCCCTCGCATAGTCTCGGCTTCGTACGAGCTCCTCCTCGAGCTCCGCAATTTTCGCCCGCCATGTACTACTTTGAACTGCCCAATTGTGCTTTTCATACGCGAATGCCTCCACCTCGGCACGTAATTTCCGCAATTCATCGGAGCGCGACTTTTCAAGCTCCCGAATGCCTTCCACTACACGCGCGCTCTCAGTCAGCATTCCCTTGTCGTTGCGCCGCAACAAATAAATAATCACCGCCGGTAACTTTCGGAAGTGTGACTTTTTTTGGAGCTTACGACCTTCTGTTATGTACCAGTTTAGAATTTGCTCGTTAGTCCAGGTCAGGGACACACCTCGGTCATGTACCCGAACCAAGAGGTCCTTAAAATACAAACCAAAACTGTCCATAACCTCCTGATCTACACTCTCCATCTCTGATCCCTCACTATTCATGGTTCTGCTAAACTCAACCCCTCCGGATTTCTACGGTCTCCGGACTAACGTGGATATGTCGATCCGTTCTAAAAATGTGTCTATATGGGGTGGGTTTTGCTTTCCCTGAATTCTTCACTAAAAAGAACGTAAATGCTTTACTTACCACAGCAGCTGTAGGACGACAACAACACCAAACCTCATTTCCCAGGGGGCTGTGGATACCGCTCCAGAAGTGGGGTCACTTTGCTTTGGGAAGCCGTTGACGTATTTACGGCGGGGTCACCAATCTGTAAACACCGTGCAACTAGGCCAATGAGGGTCCTAGATGAGGCGGAAGGTCTCAGCGTGTTTTCGTATGCTGCGAGAGAAATAAAGATTTACCGGTCTCCATTGTAATAATGGGGTCTGGCTACAGCGTCTGCACTAGACTCCTGCCCCAGGCCTCACGTGATGACGTCTTTCACGTTCTGCTTTTAAGTGGCCTGAGACGTGCCGAGCGGATGCTGCAGCCTTAATGTCTTAGTGGTTACAATATATCTGACTCCATATCAAATTTAAGATACAAATTTGTGCTTGCAATCATTTGCGGTTATCATGCGTTTGCATGAATATGTTCGAATTTTAATTCGTCAATTTATTACCCAATTTGGAGCTCTGTTGTGCATCGGACCCATAACAGGTTTATACCCTACTCCGCCGGACCAAAACCATCTGAACTATCCAATCCGGCGAAAGAACTCAGAGGCTGGCAGCCTATTAAGCCAGTAATTTGACATAGCCTAGCTATGACTAGGGATTACTGGGGCCCACAGCGAGCAACTACAGAGGCATAACGGAAACACATCGTTCAGAGGCCTTGCGTCTTTTAAGATTTCCGCCTAGAAATATAAACGGAATCTTGCTCGAAGCCAATATTAATAGAGTCATGCACAGCATGGAAAATCCACCTTATAACGCAGATGCCAAGCGTGTTGATCAGGCACGCGATTACGGTCTACGTTACTCAACTGGGATCCAGGAGTCCGAACCGGTAGGTATGCGTTTGTCCAAAGTCAGAAACACACCACAGATGCGAATATCAATTTATTTCGCCAGGCAGGCACAAGCTTAAATTACAAGACCTAATTACATCGTTACAGAAAAGAGAAAAGAAGTCAATTCATACCTGGCGCAGCCCAAAACTACACACATACACAACGTACATGAGGGAAGGATGAATACAAGCTTCCTCGACTTCTCTGTTTCCCCCTCTTTTATGCCCAATCTCTAAAACTGCGTCCTATGGCGGGGTCATAGGTCGTTTTTGGGTCATTTGAGCTTTGGGGAGGAGACATGACCACAAGGAAAACTGAAGCATAATTTTCCCTTAAAGTTATTAAAGGAGGGTATGGTACAAGTCCAATTCCTTCGAAATATTCCCTATGAGATTTCAGAAATTACGAGGATTAAAATGATACCAAACACAACCTACTTGCGTTAGAGTTGGTCATGAAACGTCCGAGACAATACCGAATTACAAGAATAATCTACATTAAGGCTATTATTCCATTCTTAACCTTCAGTATAGCAAAATACACATTATTCTGTGACATCGTGAGTGAGATTAGTGTTTTGCTCAGGAAATTGAAAGTCTTTAGAAATATTTACCTAAACGGTAATGTATTCAAATTGTACGGGTGCAGTTATGTCAGAGTCCATTGGATGGCACTGTGGAGTTGTCCGGCATGAGTGTCGCTGGCCAAAGGCTTGCTGACAGTAGTTTATTTGGAAGATTCCCAGGCATCTGCATTAACCATGAATCCTGTGGCAAGATGAGATTGGCGCCCGAGAGTCTGGTTGAGTCCATTCCCATGACCCTGGGGTCATCTGCTAAATGTTGGAGCACGTATCCAAACAACGGTCAGACTGTTGGCGTAATGATGGGGCATATATCTCAACAAGGGTCAAACTGTTGGCGTAATGGTGGGGCACGTATATCAACAAGAGTCAAACTGTTGGAGTAATGATTATGGCGCTAGAAAATCCAGCCAGATGATCCTCTCTGTCTTTCCCGCTTACAGTACGTAAACCAGTGGTGTAGCCAGAACTTAAAATTGGGTGGACACTTAACATCTCTTTAAAACATTTGGTCTATTCATTCTGACTCGATCGCAGTCATTTTTTATAATTAACTATACATTCGAGCTGCCGGGTGGCTCACACGGTTAAGGCACTGCTCCGCAGTGCAGAGGTGATCACCACGTCACGAGTTCAAACCCCGGTGTACCCACCGGCAGAGGCCGGCAGCTTTTTCAGAGTAGCGCACAATTGGCGATCGCGCTACAGGGTTTCAAATTGGGAAGGGACTGCCGGATCTGGGTTTTCAATAACAGCTTTGTTCGTTGCTCCAGTGCCTCCTGTTGGCCAGACGGGCGCTCGTCAGGAAGACTCCGGGTTGGTTCATGTCCGGGTATCCTCCGCCCTAGTTCTGAACTTGCGAAGATTCAACCAACGAGTGTATAAGAATCAGTGGCAGGCAGGCACGTGCTTTGGAGGAGAGCCGTGAACTGTCTCACTATCCTGAGTTGGCAGCAAGGAGTCGCATACGAGCAAGCTTTGTACATAGTTCCCCAATTGGGCATTCCAGATTCGGGTGGGATTGGAGATGCCAAATTTATTAAAAAAAAAAAAAAAAACTATACATTCAATCCGAAAACACTCCGCACTCTCAGGTGTTGCTTGTTAACCTCGTTCAGGCAAAAGACAATCATACATTTGGATCCGCAATTTTGTACTTTTCATATCAGCGGCGTAGCCACACCTGAAAATAGAGCGGCCACACAACATCAGTTTACTACATTTACACCAACTTGTTCAGAGTACAAATGAAAACGCACCACTCACGAAATCTGGAATAGCTCCACAGATTGATATGGGAAGTATATACACTCCTGATCAAAATCTTAAGACCAGTTAAAAAATTGCAAGAATTTGCATTTTGCACTGTTGTATCTTAAGAAGGTTCTAAGTAGAGTTTCAAAATGCAAAAAGAAGAAATGGGAACAAGAGACCAAATGTTTTGAGCAGGCAATTTATTGAAAAGAACAATTTAACTGAAATAGGCTGTTCATCAGCTGATCAAAAGTTTAAGACCACATCCTTTAAAAGCCCAAATCTGTGGAAAAAATTTGGATTCCATGTCATTTTCTGTCAAGTAATCACACTGTCAAGACCTCTTGATGGGAAAAGCAAAAAAACTCACTGCCTTCGAACGTGGCAGGATTGTTGAGCTGCATAGACAAGGCCTCTCACAGCGTGCCATCGCTGCTGAGGTTGGACGCAGTAAGACAGTCATTTTGCATTTCTTAAAAGATCCTGAGGTTTATGGAACAAAAAAATCAAGTGGTAGACCCAAAAAAATCTCACCGGCTCTGAGCCGGAGGATCCGAATGGCTCTCCGTCAAGACTTGGGACGATCCTCATCCCAAATTAAGGCCATTACTGGTGCTGACTGCAACCCAATAACCATCAGACAGCATCTGCAAAGGAACGGCTTCAAAAACAAAAAACGTCTTCAAAGGCCACGTCTCCTTCAATGCCACAAAATTGCCCGTATGGCCTTTGCAAGGGAGCACCAAACATGGGACGTTCAAAGTTGGAAGAAAATTTTCTTCTCTGATGAGAAAAAATTTAACCTTGATGGTCCTGATGGCTTCCAACGCTACTGGCATGACAAGGAGATGCCACCTGAGATTTTTTAACACGGCACAGCGGAGGGGGCGCCATCATGATCTGGGGTGCTTTTTCCTTCAATGGAACAATGGAGCTCCAGGTTGTGCAGGGGCGTCAAACAGCAGCTGGCTATGTGGAGATGTTGCAGCGGGCATCCCTCATGACTGAGGGCCCTCGTCTGTGTGGTGATGACTGGGTCTTTCAGCAGGACAATGCTGCAATTCACAATGCCCGTCTGACAAAGGATTTTTTTCAGGAGAATAACATCACTCTTTTGGATCATCCTGCATGTTCCCCTGATCTAAATCCAATTGAGAACATTTGGGGATGGATGGCAAGGGAAGTTTACAAAAATGGACATCAGTTCCAGACAGTGGATGCCCTTCGTGAAGCCATCTTCACCACTTGGACCAACATTCCTACAAGCCTTTTGGAAACACTCGCATCAAGCATGCCAACACGAATTTTTGAAGTGATCAACAATAATGGTGGAGCTACTCATTACTGAGTCTGTTTGTGAGACTTTAATTTCGGTTTAGGGGTTTTTTTGAGCTATGGTCTTAAACTTTTGATCAGCTGATGAACAGCCTATTTTAGTTAAATTGTTCTTTTCAATAAATTGCCTGCTCAAAACATTAAGTCTCTTGCTCACATTTCTTCTTTTTGCATTTTGAAACTCTACTTAGAATCTTCTTATGATACAACAGTGCAAAACATAAATTCTTGCAATTTTTTAACTGGTCTTAAGATTTTGATCAGGAGTGTATGTATGATGCATTTGAGATAATGAATGATTTAAGAAGACATGTAATCATTATTCAATTTCATTCACGATAATGTTAATGCGCGAGAGAGGTTTAACTGGTGTAGGGGTCAAACAGGAAAGTCAATAACGGGTGTGACTGCCATTTGCATTGACACATGCGGTGCATCGTCATCGCATGGAGTTGATCAGTCTCTGGATAGTGTTCTGAGGGATAGCATTCCTCTCCTGAACAAGGGCAACCTCAAGTTCTCGGATGTTGTCCATCTGGCGTCGACGTGAAAGACGTCGTCCAATTTCATCCCATAAGTGCTCGATAGGGGAGAGGGCGGGTAACAGAGCTGGCCACTGAACCACGAGGATGTTCTGCTGTGCAAGGTACTGCATGGACACCCTTGCAGTGTGTGCCCTAGCGTTGTCCTGTTGGAACGTGTGGACATCGTGGTGTTGGTTGAAGAACGGCCCAACATGGTTCTGCAGCACCTGGTCCCGGTAGTAGACGGAAACTGCCCATTGGTCCGACGACCCATTGGTCCAACCTCCCGTTCCTCCGACAAAATGACCCAATTGGTCCCACCTCCCATTGGTCCGACCTCCCGTTACTCCGACAAAATCGACCACAGAGAGAGAGAGAGAGCTCTCAGAAACGCACACACACACACACACACACACACACACAAGTGGGGGGGGGGAAGGCACGTTTTGTGTTTGGAGGGGTGACTTCTGATGTCCAACTGCAGCTATACTGATAAACTAAATTCAACTAGAAAATCATTCCTTTGGATCGAATTTCATGCATCAAAAGTCGATTTGTGTTAAATTATGATTATTTAATGATTCGACAGTGCACTATTTTGAGGGATCTTCGAGCTCGGGCAGCCACCTGGATAGCTGTCTAATTTGGCTCCTAGAGAGTAGGTAATTAAGAATTTAATGCTCATATGAATTACACTTGTGGTCAAGGAGTTTATGATCCCAGGAATGTATAGTTTTAACCCCCAGCCATTTTTCAATTCTCAGTATTTTTATTTTTTTTACAACTTCAGCGCTGAATTTTCATGAATATTTATGTTCACAGCCCTTTTTCTCTACCAAAATCATGAAAATAAACTGAAATACAATGGAATTCTAAATGCTTCAAGTGTCTTGACTAAGTTGAGCCATTCCATTCCACTCCATGAAGCTGCAGCCTTGGATTACAAAGCCTTAAAGGTCTACTAAGTTAAGAAAAAAAATGCTGTATACATGCATTATTGCCTGTAATTCACAAATCCAGCATTTAACTTTCGTAACTGCATGTCATAATGGCAAAAAAATGAAGACACTAGACACTTTCAGACCTCTCCTTAAAACTCATGAGCGATTGGCTAATCGGCTGCCACATATGAGAAGTAAGTTGCGCTGAAGCTTGTGCACAAAATGACTTGTTTGACGCTGCCCGTCTCGGCGGGGAAGCAGCTGAGCAAGTGGGGTGTAAGCACGAAAATGGATCTCAGAGATGCCAAAGCTCTCGCATTTGACGTAGGTCCTACGCATTCTTTAGGCTTATTCACCATAGTCCGCAATTATTCAATGAAAGCTTATTAATGAGATTCTCATGCAGAATTAAAATCCTTCTGCATTGAAGTTTCAGTTTCACTTGCGTGAAGGTGGACACACCACAAGTAACGTGGTCAGCGATTATGACTCCGGACTTCTCGCGCTTCTCTTTACTCAGGGATAGGAAACAATGTATGTGTTTCATGATCATTTAAATTATTTTAATGAAACTAGAACATTTGAAACGTCTTTAAACAATTCCATAGCTTTCAATCCCTCAGTAAAGACAAGCGTGGGAATTCCCGAGTCATAATCAATTTCCGTGCCACAAGTAGGGAGATCCACTGAAATGCACGTGAAACTGATTAACTTAATGCACAATGACTTCAATTCCACAAGTGAGTTTCTCCAGTGCACGTTGATTGAAAAATTGCAGACTACAGCACTGGAAGGTGAATGCCACTAAGAGGCGAGAGACTCCACCGAATCCATGTGACTTGGCATCTCTTTTTTGGGAAGTGAAGTAAACTCTCAACATGTTTGGAGTCTCGTTACATCCTACCACTACACACCTCTTTGGCATGTTGATGAATGTTATCTCAAAATAAATCAAGGATTGATTTAAGGCAAAATTAATTATCAGTATACAAAACCCAAAACCAGTGAAGTTGGCACGTTGTGTAAATCGTAAATAAAAACAGAATACAATGATTTGCAAATCCTTTTCAACCTATATTCAATTGAATACACTGCAAAGACAAGTTACTTAATGTTCAAACAGGTAAACTTTGTAATTTTTTGCAAATATTACCTCATTTGGAATTTGATGCCTGCAACATGTTCCAAAAAAGCTGGCACAAGTGGCAAAAAAGACTGAGAGTTGAGGAATGCTCATCAAACACTTATTTGGAACATCCCACAGGTGAACGGGCTAATTGGGAACAGGTGGGTGCCATGATTGGGTATAAAAGCAGCTTCCCTGAAATGCTCAGTCATTCACATACAAGGATGGGGCGAGGGTCACCACTTAGTGAACAGATGCGTGAGCTGAATGTCGAACAGTTTAAAAACAACATTCCTCAACGAGCTATTGCAAGAAATTTAGGGATTTCATCATCTACGGTCTAATATCGTCAAAAGGTTCTGAGAATCTGGTGAAATCACTGCACGTAAGCGACAAGGCCGAAAACCAACATTGAATGCCCGTGACCTTCGATCCCTCAGGTGGTACTGCATCAAAAACCGACATCAGTGTGTAAAGGACATCACCACATGGGCTCAGGAACACTTCAGAAAACCACTGTCAGTAACTACAGTTCGTCGCTACATATGCAAGTGCAATTAAAACAATGCAAAGCGAAAGCCATTTATCAACAGCACCCAGAAACGCCGCCGGCTTCGCTGGGCCCAAGCTCATCTAAGATGGACTGATGCAAAGTGGAAAAGTGTTCTGTGGTCTGACGAGTCCACATTTCAAATTGTTTTTTGGAAACTGTGGACGTTGTGTCCTCCAGACCAAAGAGGAAAAGAACCATCCAGACTGTTATAGGCGCAAAGTTCAAAAACCAGCATCTGTGATGGTATGGGGGTGTATTAGTGCCCAAGGCATGGGCAGCTTACACATATGTGAAGGCACCATTAATGCTGAAAGGTAAATACAGGTTTTGGAGCAACATATGTTGCCATCCAAGCAACGTCTTTTTCATGGACGCCCCTGCTTATTTCAGCAAGACAATGCCAAGCCACATTCTGCACGTGTTACAACAGCATGGCTCCGTAGTAAAAGAGTGCGGGTACTAGACTGGCCTGCCTGTAGTCCAGACCTGTCTCCCATTGAAAATGTGTGGCGCATTATGAAGCGTAAAATACGACAACGGAGACCCCGGATTGTTGAGCAACTTAAGCTGTACATCAAGCAAGAATGGGAAAGAGTTCCACCTGAAAAGCTTCAAAAATTGGTCTCCTCAATTCCCGAACGTTTACTGAGTGTCGTTAAAAGGAAAGGCGATGTAACACAGTGGTAAAAAGGCCCCTGTGCCAACTTTTTTGCAATGTGTTGCTGCCTTTAAATTGAAATAATCATTAAAATAATGATTATTTGCAAAAAAAAATAAAGTTTCTCAGTTTGAACATTAAACATCTTGTCTTTGCAGTGTATTCTATTGAATATAAGTTGAAAAGGATTTGCAAATCATGGTATTCTCTTTTTATCTACGATTTACATAACGTGCCAACTTCACTGGTTTTGGGTTTGTAGAACAAACCACTGGTCAATCAGCTGGGAAGGTTTGCAACTTACCCCTCTCACGTCACAGGTTATATAACTACGAGGTCCGTGCAACAACGTTTTTGAGGGGTGGGTCTTAGGACTGTACAAACCAGCCAAATTTTACTGTTCAAATAATAAGGAAAAGTTACAGAAAGCATTTACAAATGTGTGATGCATATTAATTTGCTACATATGATCCATTTCTTCGGTGATGGCTTCATGGCTTCGGTGCAAAGGGACAAAAATAGTTCCTCACAAAATCTTTCTTCTTCGTAAAATGTGCTTTTATTTTTTAAACACATTCTAGCCTTTTATTGGTTGAATGGCCACTGCAATGTTGAGTTAGGAAAACATGAAGCTCAATCATGATTTGTAAATCATGTTCATGCCAGTACAATTCCTAAACATATTAATACAATAGACCTATTTTCAATGACTATCTTAGAGGTGCTAATATTTAAAAGTGTAAAGCTGTTAATTAAACTCAATTCAATATAAAATGGGTAATGTCTGTTTATATGGGCAGTAAGGTCAAATTCTTTTCCTGTTGCTAGTTATATGAGCATTCTTTTGAAAATGGCCTAGAAGTTGATGGCCTAGGTCACACTACAAAGCACACTGCAAAATGACCTACAAAACTGTTAGACCAGCTGCTATTACAAGACAAGAAAAAAAAAGATTTGGTTTTTGGCTGTATGTCCGGTTATATGATTCATAGGTGATCGCCCGGCAGAAAAAAATGTGATCGGGGTATCCCTACATGTAGCACTAGCTGTGCCAGTGATGTAATTGGCAGTGAAAGTCAGGCTGACCAACGACTAGTAGCATACAAATGTACTCACAAAATTGTGGCAGGGACACAATTGCATTTATTCAGGATGCCATTGCCCAAACCCAAGACCCGTTCTTGCGGTCAGACGTAATATTACTGTCTTTTTAAAAAGGGATACTCCAACGGTTTTTGAAAATTACCCATTTTGTGTCTCACCTAGACTGAGACAAAATGTTCAATCCAATTTTTGCCTCTGTACATCAAAAAGTTCAGTTTCCATTAGGTATCATTTCATGTCAGCTTACATTAAAACCATGAGTTTATTGAAGTCATTAGCCTAGCCCCATCAAAGTTAAGAAATAAACCTTGCAGCAACTCCAAAGCCATTTTATTTTCACAATCTATCATGTGTATTTCAGATACTCCTCTTGGATTTTTTTTCTTTTAAAAAAATGTTGTTTCAGGAGAAATTAAATGATTTGAACTATAACTGCTGGACACATGCATCATTCTATCCCGCTAGTTAAGTAATCCAGAACAAAATATGCACTAATTTACTTTTGTACATGATTTATGAGGTAGGTCTACTCTGACGAGGTGTTTATAGAAATATGATATGACGGGAAGTTACTGACTATTTTTTTGTCATGAATGAAAACAAGATGGGTTGTGAAGGAAATGGCTTGGTTTAAGACAATTTACAGGCTGCCTACAATGCACATGGCGAAAATCGTACTGACTCTACTTCCTAAAGCCCAACGTCCCCTTGGCAGTAACGCCGCTGGCTTTTCAAATGACATGCTATGAAACTCTGACCCCAAAACACATGATTGCTTTCAAGCTGTTCCTTTTCGAGCTCACTTGATTAATAATCACACAATATTTTTTCTGAACAGTCAAGGCCAATATATAAGCCTGTAATTATTAGGAAAGTATTAAGATATGAAATATCACCGAATGGCTACAGTGACAATGTACTTCATTGTAAAATTGTATGGAGGCAAAAAATCAAATAATAAAAATAATAATAGTAATAATAATAAAATAATGATTCATTAACCCAGTGAATTCCATCTCCTGTTCTAGGATTTGTTTCATCAGTGCAACCCAATTTATTTTAAGAGTGCACTTAATCATTGTCAGGTCTCGTCTCCTGCAGTCCAGCACACCGGCCAATTAAAACCAGGATCACAGCCCCACTCATAATTCAACCAGAATCATCTGTTTCTCATTACTGCTGAGTGGTAGCAGCATGTATAAATGCCGTTGCCTTGAACTTGTTCTTTGCAATGTCTCGTAAGCCACATGCTTATGGTGCATAGAGCCCAGTTTTGCTTGCTTACCATTACTAATCTTATACTTTTAGCGTAGTGTTGTGTAATCCTAGCACTGCATCGGGAATCTCATTTGCTGTTTTTGTGAATATAAGTAATACAGTGTTTGCTATACATTGCCCTTTGTTTGTATTACTTATAGTTTGTGGGACTAGCCAGTGGGGCGTGCTACAGCCTTAGTCACCGGGGGGGTCCATACGGCATGGTGTAATGTTAAGCAAATCCATGTGTAACCGGTAGCACTGAGCATGTATTATGGATGCCAGTGGGGCTTGCCACAGCCTTAGTCACTAGGGAGGAGTGTTTAGAAAATCGAGTGATCTTGCAGCGTAGTGTAAGTGTAGGGCCTCAGTGTGCTGCAGGAAGTGGATGTAAGGGTGTTGACTGTTTCCCAACCAGTTATTCCTAAATCTTTACTTGTCACATGACACAGGACTGTATTTTTATTAATATGCAGTAGTTTTATCCAGTGTCTCACCCCCCTTTTTTCTGTGCCTCTTGCCGAGGATCTTTTCCGTCCACAACCCCGAGTCCTGGATTGTCCGAGCCCTGTCCCTCACCATGAGTACTGGCTGCTGCTGTCCTACTGTCCTCATCCAGTACTGTACCATCCCGGCATGCCACTTCCTGGAGCCACCGATGCCACTGTTTAGACGAACTGTAATGGAAATCTATTGCTATTTTGTTATTAATTAGCTAGCCCCCGGAGGATGGGCTTCCCCACTATTGCCAGGTTCCTCCTGAGATTTCTTTTTTCTCATCACTGTTTGAGGATTTTTCTCCCTACTGGGAGTTTTTTGCCTCATTTGCTGTAGTGGTGAATAGGCTGGGCACTGCCCTTTCATTTACTGAATCTCTCACTTGTAAAGCGTCTTTGTCACAGTCTGTGAAAAGCGCTATACAAATAAATTGAATTTGTTTGGAACCTTGTTTCCCATTGTCTGTATTTTGTTTATGCCTCCAGCCTGCGCGGTCGGCAGAATAAAACCTACTACGAAATCCAATCCACAGAATAGGTTGCATTTGCAGGGGGAAGCGTAGTTACACACTAGTTGCCTCGCCAAGCAATAATAATTGATTTATTAAATTACTAACGCTTCCTACGTCCAAGCACTGGTCATTGAATGATTCAGTAAATTGGTAATCAGTAAATTTCGAGAATCTTGAAAGATTGAGGCATGGCCTGGATTTAATATAATTTAATTTGTATGCGAAACGTCAGACTTTCAAGGCAACAAAGTCATCCATGGGATCTTTACAGTCCAGCTCCTGGAATGGCAATGATCTAATTAAACAAACTCTAAACCTTATCTAAATGCCTTCAGTAATGCCTTAAGTAAGTTACTATTATATACAATATTAGTCTGGGTTAGTAGTTTTAACAAAACAACAAGCTGTTTGTACTTGTTAGTAATATAGAGAAGGAAGGAACGAGATTGGAAGGAATGGTTGAAATCCAGAAACCATAAAATCACCTGAAAGAGTGGCACACAATACTGGGGCTGTAAGCAATACCAGACAAGAGACCAGGCAGGGGGTGACAAAGTGCAATGCATGGCAAAAACAAAAACATGGACCGGAATAATTACGGTAATATAGGAAATGGCAAAATACAAAACAAGGCAAAACTAAACTAGACAAAACAAGAGCATAATCAGGCAACCAAATCACAATACACAATTCAAGGCAAGGTCAGGCAAAGAAAAGATCAAAATCCAAACTAGAAAAAGAGTTAATAAAGAAACTCTGAGTTTGCATGTGATCGCACAGATCACTGTGTAATGTGATGTTTATTTTTGCATTTTCCTGCAATCTGCTGTATGAAAAGGTTTAAAGTGTCTTCTTTACTGATAGGCAAGTACAAACCCAAAACCAGTGAACTTGGCACGTGATGTAAATCGTATATAAAAACAGAATAGAATGATTTGCAAATCCTTTTCAACTTCTATTCAATTGAATGCAATGCAAAGACAAGATGTTTAATGTTCAAACTGAGAAACTTTTTTTTTTTTTTTTTGCAAATAATCATGAACTTAGAATTTAAAGGCAGCAACACATTGCAAAAAAGTTTGCACAGGGGCCTTTTTACCACTGTGTCACATCGCCTTTCCTTTTAACGACACTCAGTAAACGTTTGGGAACTGAGGAGACCAATTTTTGAAGCTTTTCAGGTGGAACTCTTTCCCATTCTTGCTTGATGTACAGCTTAAGTTGTTCAACGGTGAGGGGTCTCCGTTGTCATATTTTACGCTTCATAATGCGGCACACATTTTTAATGGGAGACAGGTCTGGATTACAGGCAAGCCAGTCTAGTACCCGCACTCTTTTACTACGGAGCCATGCTGTTGTGACAAGTGCAGAATGTGGCTTGGCATTGTCTTGCTGAAATAAGCAGGGGCGTCCATGAAAAAGACTTTGGTTGGATGGCAACATATGTTGCTCCAAAACCTGTATGTACCTTTCAGCATTAATGGTGCCTTCACATATGTGTAAGTTGCCCATGCCTTGGGCACTAATACACCCCCATACCATCAGAGATGCTGGCTTTTGAACTGAGTGCTGAAAACAGGAGGGGTGGTCTTTCTCCTCTTTAGCCTAGAGGACACGACGCCCATGATTTCCAACAAGAATGTCAAATTTGTACCACAGGACACTCTGCTACAGTCCATTTTAAATGAGCCACGGCCCACAGAACACGGTACTTCTGGATCATGCTCAACAATGGCTTCCTTTTCGCATGATAGAGTTTTAGGTGGCATCTGTAGATGGCATGGAGGACTGTGTTTACAGACAGTGGTTTCTTAAAGTATTCCTGGGCCCATTTAGTAATGTCAATGACAGAATCATGCTGGTGAGTGATGCAGTGGCGTCTTAGGTAAAGGTCTTCGGCTTTGTCCCTTATGCACAGAGATTTTTCCAGTTTCTCTGAATCTTTTGATGTTTGCACTGTAGAGGATGAGACCTTCAAAGCGTTTGCAATTTGACATTGAGGAACATTGTTAATCATGTTACACACCTGATTAACTTAATTACTTGCTAAATGTTCTTTTAGCTGATTCCCTTATATATTAATAGCTTTTTCAGCCCTTTTTTGCCTGTGTCCCAACTTTTTTAAGACCTGTTGCAGCCAGAAAATGTGAAATGAGCTCATTTTGTGGGTAAAAATGTGAAATTTCTCGGTTTCAACATTTGAAATGCTATCTATGTTCCATTATGTATAACATTGGCTCATGTGATCTGAAAATCATTGCATTTTGATTTTATTCACAATTAACACTTTGTCCCAACTATTTCGGAATTGGGGTTGTATTTGTTAATTATCTATACACTGGTTTTTCATGGCTATTGATGCACTATCATCTTTATCGACATGTTATTATTCACAGCCTAAGATTGTAATACAACTATTATTTATCTCAGTCTAACGATACATGGCAGACATTTATGATCATTCTGTTACTTTTATCAATATTGTAGAACAGACATTGCTAAAAGGTGTAGTATTATTATTATTATTTTTATTATTATTATTACTTTATAATTGGTTTCCTGACTGGCAGCATCACCACCTTGTAAAGCAGCTGCAGTAATTGAGAGGCACAGGGTTCATCAGGTGGTGCAGTCAGCCCAGCGAGTTATTGGTGCTGTATTGCCCAACCTGATGGACTCAAACCATTTGAAGTGAGGACCCCTGTGAGTGTGAGGTCGACCACCGTGCTGCCCTACTGACTAAGATGAATGATGGGCAACCAAATCTCACTGCTTTGAACAACATGTGGATCTGATGAATCACAAAACTTGAACAATTTGATTATTATGTATGTATTATTATACATGTATGATTTTTGTTTGTATTATTGTTTGTGTTAACAATAATAATAGTACTATTTTTGATTATTATCATATTATGAAAATATTAATATTATTTATGATATTGATATCATACAGAACCCTCCCCAAGAATGCAAAGTGTCTTTTAAAGTTTCTATGATGATAATGATATGATGAATATTATTGATATTCTAATCACCAAATAAAAATAATCAAGTATGGTTGACTGTTCAATTTTTGTGTTGACACAGATTTCGTTCCAAAGTAAATAATGTGTTACTCTCGCCGATTCTGGCTTGGTTTCGGGTCTCTCACATTGTTTTTCACTCTAGAGCTGGAAATGGGAGATTTGGAGCAGCTCATTGAGACAAGTGTTATTTTCAAAATAATACGGATGATTAGTTTTCCAATTTAGAGTTCTTTCTAGATCGGTTGCTTATTTTAAGGCGCTATTACAGATTATCAGTCAACATTCCAATCATATATGGCCTGCGTCGTGTTAGAGATGACCCGGATTCTCGCTGTTCAACAGTGATAATTTAATTTCGTCCATTTCGGAAGCTCGAAATATCATTTCAGAGGCAAATGCTTTTATAACTTCGTGTTAAATGGAGTAGCCTAAGTGACGCAGTATGAGTGAGTTCGCGCTGATGGTTAGCGAGTCTGAGTCCGTGCACAAGACCATTGCCAAATGTTGCAACAGATCATTAAATGCTGATATAGATACTGTGTCCTCCGTCCCTCTTGCATTGTTCTTGCTAGCTGTTCGGACTATTTTTCTTGGATAGGAATCGCAAATCTAGCCATTTTTCACTACCCATGCGATTGTAATATGACTCGTGATCGCTGTAATCCTCATAATTATACGGTGTTCTTCGGTAGCTTCTGTGAGTGCTGAGCGCCTCCCGATAGATTTAGCTTTTAGAGCTCAGATGATGGAAAAAATGCTACGGGTCTGACAGAAACCTGAAATCGGTTTGCTAATTTTTGGACATAAAAATGGCCATTCTGTTAAGAGTGAGAGTATTTCATGGATGACTGATTTATAAACTGTACAGCTGACGATGTTTATACTCTACTGCTATATTCTGAATGCAAATGGCAGCGATATTGGTCCACTGTATAGAAAATTTCAATTTCCGATGTTGAAATGAATGTTAACAAAGCATACTGCCTGTTTATATTTAGCGGACAAATGTTCGAGTCGACGCGAATTTTGCATAGAATTTACATAGCAGGTGCAGTCCGTTTGCAAGCCATCTGGGCTTTCTGAAATCACCGACTTTTTAAAAGATGGTTTAACGTGTTATATTGTCTTCTGTGTCTAGTTGGCTCCATCTAGCATTTTGTTTTACCTAGCTGGACATAGCTAAGCTTTTTTCTGGTCATTTTATTGTCCATTATATTGACAATATAGGAACCCTCCCTCCCTCCTGTATGGCTGTGTGTGAATCTTTGGTGGTGGTCGGAGGGGCCGTAGGCGCATACTGGCAGCCACGCTTCCGTCAGTCTGCCCCAGGGCAGCTGTGGCAACAAAAACGTAGTTTACCACCATCAGAGCGTGAATGTGTGAGTGAATGAATAATGCCTCCATTGTAAAGCGTCTTTGAGTGTCCAAAAAAGCACTAAATAAAATTGATGCATTATTATTATTATTATTATTTTTGTTGTATATAATCATTTCATTATAAGTGTGTAGCTAGCATGCTAGCTAGCTACATGGAACTCCGTGCTGTGACACGGAGCCTCAGAAACTATAATCGCGATACATTTTCATAAAACAATATGCCAGTTGGCATGAAATAATTATGTTTCCCTAATTGTATGAGATTTGTTTGTTGTGAAGTTACGATTAAATTTGTGCTTTGATTGCTATTTGCATTGCATTATTCCGCACACTTTCGCTGCATACTGCCGGTTTTTGTTAGCGGACAAAGCGATCGCGTTGACACGGATCTTGCATGGAACTGTACACAGCAGATGCGGTCCGCCGATTTTTTAAAAAGATGGTATAACGTGTTATATTGTCTTCTGTGTCTAGGTACCTCGGTCTTGCTTTTTGTTTTACCAAGCTGGACATAGCTAAGCATTTTTGTGGTCATTTATGCAGTATAAATGAATTTGACTTATATTACAAGGCAAGTTAGCTAGCTAGCTAGCTGCCCGGGATAAACTACGCCATGCCTCGGGGACCAGCGCGTTGTTCGTCGGTCCTCGTATTAAAATGGAGGCCGCTGCGGCTCGGAGGCCTATTTGCTTGATGCCAGAGGAGCCTGGATTGTCGTGTATTATATTGTTTTCTTTGTCTGCTTGGGTAATTTTTGTATTATTTTTTCGAAATGAACATTACGTAGAATTTCTGTGAATGTTTGTGCTGTTTGTAATTATTTTGTTATAAGTGTGTAGCTAGCATGCTAGCTAGCTACATGGAGCTCCGTGTTGTGACACGGAGCCCTGCGAACCATAATCGCGATGCATTTTCATAAAACAATATGCTAGTTTGCATAAGATAATTATGTTTCATAATTGTATGACATCTGTCTGTTGTGATGTTACGAATAAATTTGTGGTTTGACGGCTATTTAATTTGTATTATTTAGCATATTTCCTCTCGCATCGGAAGCAAAACAAGATGGCGGCGTTTCAATTTTGTCCCGATGCTGTTTAGCCAATAGGAAAAGAGAAAGAGAGAACGGTCGATGCTGTTTAGCCAATTGGAAAAGTAAGGGAGTGTGGTTGTGCAAGAACGCCTCTCTCCCATTGAAAATGAATGGGCTCCATTCATTGTCTATGGGAATTTTTTCATTTTTAATTGCTAATAATTAATAAACTATAATTAATATCGATATGATTTTGAATAGCAACGACCTGCACATACAGTAGAATCATGTGGTATGCAGGTTGTATGGGTAGTATGAAAACTGTAGGAGGAGTTAGTGTTCACAAAATGGGAAGAAAGAGAATAAAAATAAGTTGAAAGATCCTGAGAAATAACAAGAGTTTGCATGCTTCACATGCAAACTAACAAGACTGAATCCTAAGCATGGCAGGCAGAGCAGAATCACAACATTTTGCCTCGTGTGCTTGTTTGTGCTTGTGCGTTGTTCCCCGTGTCTCTCGTGATTTGTGTTTCAGCTCCATTTCCGCAGTCTGACCATTGATTCCCTCTTGCCCTGGGTGTTATGATCCTGCCATGTCTGCCTTAACCATGTTCATGCCTTGCCAATTCTGACTGCCTTTAGAGTTTTTTTTTTTTTACTATTTGCCATGCCTGACTATTCTTTGTATTATGTATTGTGAATTGGTTACTTTGATTTGTCACAGTGGTTAGCATTGCTGCCTCACAGCAAGAAAGTCGTGGGTTCGAATCCGGCCTGGGGCCCTTCTGTGTGGAGGTTGCGTGGGTTTTCGCCGGGTACTCTGGTTTCCTCCCACAGTCCAAAGACATGCATATCAGGCTAATTGGAGACACCAAATTGCCCATAGGTACGAGTGTGAGACTGAATGGTGTGTGAATGGTGTGTGTGCCCTGCGATGGATTGGCAAGCTGTTCAGGGTGGGTCCCTGCCTCTGCCCGTAGTCAGCTGGGATAGGCTCCAGCTCGCCCCGTGACCCTAGTGAGGAATAAGCGGGTATAGAAAATGGATGGATGGATGATTTGTCAGGTTTTCTCTTGGTTTAGTTTTCCATGTTTTACTTTTTGCCTTATCACATTCCGGTTCATGTTTTCCATTTTGCTTTGCACTTTGTCTCCCCCGTCTGGTCTCATGTCTAGTCATTGCACACAGCCCCAGTTTTGTGTTTCACTCTTCAGGTGATTTATTGGATTCTGGTTTTCAAACTTCCTTCCGATCTTGTTTGCTGGCTTCACTCTTCTTTTCTATCTACTAACAATACTAACAGTTAATTATTTTCTCCTGAGATTACTAAAAACAACTAACCTTGTATATAATACTAACTTACTAACGAGCACCAAGGATTTGCATAGTTGCACTTACTAATTGATTAAGAAACTCTCAGCACTCGCCCTGTTCTGGTCTCCGCCTCTTTGCTCTCCCTGATTTCTTTTGCTGCATTTTCTATGAAAGCTCACACCTGATCGCGCTGTTCTATTTCTTATTTATCTATGCACGTTGGGAATGTCTCGTGTTCCCTGTCCACGTTTTGGCTTTCGCCAATTCCATGTGATTAAGTTCTCCCTCATGTGCCTTCCCCTTGTAATCAGTCTAACTTCCTGCACCTGTGATTCTCCCCATGTGATCTCCCCAGAAGTGTATATTAAATGTCTTCTCACAGCCAGTCTCTGTCAGATTGTTTTCCTAGTGCCACGTTTCTTCGCCTCGATTACTCAGTGTTTATCTTTCTGACTGGACTGCCCGACTACTGATTTTTGGTTTGCCCTTTTGGATTGCTTGTTGCATCTGTGAGTTTTGACCTTTTTCTGCCCGATCTCGAGTTTGTGGATTGCTGCCCTGTTACCTATTTGGACTGTCTTTTGGCTAATGAGTTTGCTTCTCCCACAAACCTTTGCCTGTGTACCGGATCTGCTTCTGCTGACTACGATTTTTGTGATTGCTGCCCTAGTTACGAATCCTGCTGTCCCATTGGAATTTGAGTTTTGGATTGCGGACTCTGTACTGTTGCTCTCTGCTCTGCGGGGGTTACCCCCCTTACTCAATAAAGCTCCTCATTTTTGCAATCCCGTGTCCTCGCATTTGGTTCCAGATCGTTACCTCACACTGGCTCCTGTGGTGTTGTGTGACAGCCTTCAGCATGCCTGAGTCTCGCTGTCCAATCACGTTTCTTCTTTCGGTTTCGGCTTTAGCATTTCATTCATTACTTCTACCGGTGCTTAATTCTGGGTCTTGCAAAACTCTGAGTGCATTCTCTGATAGGGCCATTACTAACCGTACTAACCAGCACTTATTTAAGGGTGTGTGTATATAATTCATCACGTTATTAACCTATTTAACTCATTAGCGAGTGCGAGCATTCCTAGCTTTGTAAATTCCTTCCTAAGTTTTCCCTGATTTAACTGCATTTAAAGCTGCTTCCTTTTTTCTGTTCTCGTGGAGCTTTTTACTCGTCACGTTTAGATTACCTCAATCAAAACTGTCTAGTTTGATCATCTTTGCATCTTGTCTTGAGTCATTATTGTTTACCCGGTCCTTGTGACTTTGTTCATTAATCCCATGTGTTTGTTTTTCCCCTTGAAATTGCCTTCCATGTGTATTTAAGCAGGGAAGACTGAAGAGACAGTCAGACGGGACTTTTTGTTGTTTTGGTTTCCTGAGTTTTCCCTTGTATGATTCCCTAGCTTCGTGTGTCCCTGCACCCACATCTTATCAACCCCCGTGTCTAAGTCTCCCAGTGTTCCCGTCAGTTTAGCTAAGGTCCAGTGTTTATTTTTTTTAGCCGAGCCACACTAGGAGTGTGTACTTCTGTTTTCCCCCTGCCTTGGGCAGTGTACCTTAGTTCTCTCAGCTGTTCAGTGCATGTGCACGGTGTTTTGTTTCTCACGTGTTCAATAAACACTTCTGGATCCTGCATCTGGTGTCCCCCTGACTACTTCCTAAACAATTTACTACTTAACGGTCAACTCATACATGCAATTTATCATTCCAAGCCGGTACATTCCCAGATAAAATGAAAATTGCCAAGGTTATCCCAGTATACAAAGCAAATAATAAACATCTTTATACTAATTATCGGCCGATATCACTCCTTTCCCAATTCTCAAAAATACTTAAACTTTTTGCTGCAAGGTTGGACAATGAACAAAACAATTTATTAATGGACAGTCAGTATGGGTTCAGATCAGCCAGATCAAACTCAATGGCTTTAATGGAGTTGGTTGAGGAATTAACGAGTTGTATCGAAAATAAAAAATATGCCGTGGGAATATTTATTGATCTTAAAAAAGCATTTGATACAATAGACCACGAAATTCTACTTGAAAAAATGGAGTGGTATGGTTTCAGAGGTTTAGCTTTTGACTCGTTAAAAAGTTATGTTGTAAATAGGCAACAATTTGTGCAGATGGGCCAACACAAATCAAAGTGCCTCAATATTACTTGTGGGGTCCCACAGGGCTCAGTACTGGGACCCAAATTGTTTATTTTATATATCAATGACATTTGCAAAGTATCAGATTTGCTTAAATTTGTTGTTTTTGCTGATGATACAAATATATTTTGTTCTGGAATGGATTTAAATCAGTTATTAGAGGTGGTCCCAAAAGAAATGGGTAAAATTAAATACTAGTTCGATAAAAACAAATTGTCCTTAAACTTGAACAAAACAAAATACATGTTGTTCGGTAGGCGTAGAATAAATGCAGAGGTACAAATCAAAATTAATCAGGAAATTATAGAAAGGGTCTATGAATATAAGTTTCTGGGTGTTGTATTAGACCATAAACTCTTTTGGAAATCTCATGTTAAATATCTGTGCTTCAAGATCTGTAAAAGTGTTTTTGGTGCATATTATGGAAAACTAGACATATGCTAAAGCAAAAAACACTGTCCATGCTGTATAACACTAATTCTACCATATCTCAGCTACTGTGTGGAAGTCTGGGGTAATACTTACAGGAGCAACTTACAAAAAATATGCACACTGCAAAAAAGGGCGGTAAGGTTAATGAATCATGTGGGTTACCGAGAACACACAAATGTGCTGTTTTCCAAATCAAACATTCTGAAATTCATGGATCTAATAAAATTTAAAACTCTACAAATCATATTTAAAGCAAGACACAATCTACTCCCAAGAAACATTCAAAAATTATTCAGTGACAGAGGGGCGAGATATGAGCTAAGTGGGAAATAAAATCTGAAACAAGCTTGTGTCTGCACGACACAAAAAAAGCATGTGCATATCAGTTTGTGGGGTGATCCTGTGGAATAGCCTTGATGATGACATTAGGCAAAGCAATAATATTACACAGTTTAAAAGCAAATATAAGAAATTAATCATGGACAAATATAGAGATGAGGCGGAGCTCAAAAAAGAGAAAAAAAATCATGATTTAATGATGTGGGGAAGGTTGCAATTGCAATGATAAAGATATCTTGGTGAGTATTACTTCCGGTCTAAAATAACGATCTTTAAGTATACTGTTACTGTAATGATGGGGTAGGACTTGATAAGCATTCTTGCTTCTTCCTGCTCCTTCTCGAACGTATTACAAATTTTCAGTCTTCTGATGAATACCAAGTGATGTATTGTATTATTTTTTGTGTTATTTATATTATTTTCTATCTTTTATATACTGTAGCTTATCTTCTGTTTTTGCTGTTGTTGTTCGACATAATACTTAAAAAAAAAAAAAAAAAACTAGTTTGATTTTCAAGAAATCTCAGTTAATTGCCATCCAAGCAATCTCAAATTGTTGCCTTCTTCTTGGACGCTAAGTTGTAGGTCTTGATTGTTAACGGCAATGCCACTTATTGAAAGCCCATTAGCTCAGTAAATTAATTCAATCTATTACCAGATTCTCACTTGATTAACAGATCGCATGCCGATAATCCGTCCAACCAATGATTGATCTGAGTGTAAGCACACAGTTTGAGTGGAAGCAGGTGGAAGCATAGTTGGAGGCACTGACTGTGCATGGACGCACCCCTGGACATGAGGGAGTTTCATTGAGTATAGCTGAAGTTTTCCCCAAAAGTTCCTGCTGTCGCACTCAATTAGCCCCTGCGTGCACTTGGATTAGACCTGCTTCCACTCAAACCGTATGCTTACACTCAGATCAATCAATGGTGGGGCGTGACTTATTTTACAAGCAGGTTCATACGGTCCTGCTCACCGGGGCTGCATATGTAGCTACTTCTGTGGCTTTCCCCACTACTTTGGAATAAAAGGGCCGCTTATATATTAATACATCAGTGCGCATACTTTTCTTCTCCCTTAATAGTTGCTACATATAAAAGTCACCAGGAAAGAAACGCATCGGCTTACAGTTGGTGTGCCTCGCTGCAATTTTGTGGATGAATTGCAGCAGTGCACTGCGCTGCGGGAGAGAGACGCATCCTGCTGCAAGCATAGTGTTGTCACATAAAACAGACATGCGAAACTGATCGCAATCTGGTCAAGTTTAATGGACTGAAAGCGCGTTTTATCTTGTTGTTCTTCGTAATGTTCGTCATCTTGCACGTAAGTAGTTAACGAGCTAATTAACACCGCGTTAGTCCAGCAATCTGACTTTTCATGAACAACACATCGATTGGCCGAAACATATCACTGTGACAACATTCGGCTATGGCCAGCGAAACATATTATTACAAGCGACTTTACGGTATTATAACAGAAATTATAAATCTATGGATTTCATAAGTCTTTCTTCTGCAGCAGCAGGCTGAAATTGAACAGGATGAATCTGTGTCTTTTTTAGCTCAATCCTCTTCTGTGATTCATCGACAGACTCGCATAATAGAGAACTGGAGGTGGATGTGTTACTCGGCTACCATTGTATGACGTCTCACTCTGGCCCCATTTGGGATTGCCAATTGAATTATGGAACACTTTTTACAGGACAGACATGAAAACAAAAAAGCAATGTCCTCTTTGTTTTGTTTTCAGTTGTGTCTAAATGTGCAACCTAAAGAAGAAAATGAAAATGCAGTTTGGATGATTTATGATTAATTTTATTTATGAGTTAAATAATGCAGCCATAACCTTGAAATGGAAAAAAAACCTTTCTGCTAATGTAGGCTTTCTCAACGGGGGCGTTCCCGCCCCCTGGGCGGCGATTGGACAACTTTGTGGGGCACTTGTGATGGCGAGGGAGAGGAAAACCAAATTATAAGGCTAAAGTAATACTAGCCAAGGAGTACCAAGAACCGACTACGCCACCCTGGGTATTTCGCCCAGAGAAATAGTTTTAAAATAAGGCACACAGGTAAGTTTGCTCACAGAAAAAGGCTTGAGACGTGTGATTATAAAGAAATGTATATATAAATTTTATTTTTACATTTGTTGTTCTTTTAATACTTTAAAATAGTTCATTCATATAAAGCAAAATGAGAGGAAAAGAAACAAAAACTAAATTTAGAGAGCTGGAGCCGAGTGAGTGGTCAACGACCAGCGTGAAGGAAGGTATACCAAATTAAATAATTCAAAGCAAATCACCCTGGATACGTGACATGCGCACACACTCAGTGCAAGAAACCCATTCCCAGGACACAGCAGACACGACGAGGGGGACACCACCACCACACCGGACCGCCACCACCGGCCTCCAGCAGGTAAAACAAATGCAAATGGAAACAAAACAGTTTTTAACCAAATAATAGCAGTTTTACAAACAAAATTAACACAACTTATAATAACCACTGCTCACAATAGAATCAATAACAGATGAAAAAGAAAAATAGACAAAAGAAAATGAACCGAATTCAAATCAATACACAAGGCAACCCAATGCCTAAGCCAAACAATATCAAAACTCACACACACTCCGTTAAAACACTCACACACACGCACACACCCCGTTACAATCACACGATTAAGAAGAAGGTTTTTGGGGAAACCCCGAATAAACACAGTCAGGTAATGTGTCCAGGCCGCCCCGTGGCCCGAAGCCAGACAATGCAAGGGCGCGGCGAGCAACCAAGCTGCCACAATGAAACGTTAAAGCTGCGGCGAGCTGGGCAGGGCAAGGACGTAGCAACGGAAGCTGGAGGTGATCGTGGAGACAAAACAGCAGCGACCCAAAAGCCGATTGCACCAACGTTCTAGTTAGCCCTGGTTATAAAGAGAAGACTATTAGCATTGCTAGACAGTTTACTATATTACAGCTGTTCGCTAGAATAATTACACGCATACCTGTTATGGGCACCAATGCAGACACAAACACTCACACGGAGGAGGGAGGGAGAGACAGCTACGTCCGCCACAGCGCTACCTGAGACCACACAAACATTAGCCTCAGAAAGCATCAACTACCATACCGAGAGAGCGAATACTCACCAAGCACAAACAGTAGAGTCGCATGCAAGGGATACCCGGAGCCGCATGTAAGCGTTCGCCCTGTGGGCTAGCGACCTCCGACCCGGAAGGAACACACCCTTAACAATGGGGGATGTAGGAAAGAAAGCGGGGTGGCCGGAAACGGCCACTTTTATACAAGCCAACCCACAGATGGCCATCAAAGGCGCTAACCATACATAAAGGGCATGGACGCATACTCTGTTTGAGTTTTAAAATTTTTGTCTGTCATCCCTTGCGGTCATAAATGTCATAACAAATTGGGGCAGTAACAAATTGGGGGCTCGTCCGGGATAGACCACTGTGTGAGTCATTTATTGAAAATCTAACATTTCAGTTGGAAATGTTAGAGCTGACAGAGGTAAAACCAGCCATGTGAAAAGCAAGACTGGCTAGAGAGATTGTTGAATATTACATTGATGAAAATGTGTTTGCACCAGGAGATCGGGAACAGTTTCCAGGGAAAAATCCAAATGTAGGAATGGAACTTAAATTAAAAATGCTAAAAAGAAAAACAAGGCAGTTTGAGTGAGAAAAATTAGCAAGAGAAAAAAGAAAGGGAGGAAAAAGAAAAACAAAGGCAGTTTGAAAAATTAGCAAGAAAAGAAAAACAACAAGAATCAGAGAGAGAGAAAGAGGAAAGAGCAGAAAGAGAGAGACAGAGATTTCGAGTTACAGAAATTCAATAGAGAAGAAAGGCTCCAAATGGAGCTACTAGAAATAAAAATAGACGTTGAAAATAAATTTCGTGCAAGCCAGGAGGTAAAACTGGGGCCTCCATTTTCGGAGAAGGAGGTCAATAAGTATTTCCAGTGTTTTGAGAAGGTAGCTAAGAGTTGTCAGTGGCCAAAGGAACACTGCCCTCTTATGTTGCAAACTGTCCTCAAGGGTAAAGCTCAACAAGCTCATTCGGCTTTGTCTGCAGATGATTCCTCTGACTATGAGGTTGTGAAAAAGGTTATTTTGAGAGCTTATGAGTTGGTTCCAGAGGCTTACCGACAGAAATTCAGAGGTCTGAAGAAATCTGACAATCAGACTTATGTGGAATTTGCTAACGAGAAGAAGGTTTGCTTTGAGTGCTGGTGTTCTTCTATGGAGGTCAAGGATGATTTCGGTTGAAGAATTCAAGAACTGTGTTAAGGATGATGTTAAAACCTACCTTAATGAGAAGCAAGCACTGAATTTGCAATCAGCTGCCAAATTTGTAGAAGAATATGTTCGCCCACATAAGTCCTAATTTCAAGCTAGCAGTAACAATAGATGGTTCCAATTTCAGAAGAAAGGTAACAGTGATACCCAAGATTCATCACCCAAAGACAAAGACAAATCTGGTGATGGTGCTCAGAAATCCAGTCACAGGTCTGATCAAAGTGTGAAAGCTGACAGTGACAAAAGTGGTCTAGTTTGCAATTATTGCAAGAAATCTGGTCATGTTACAACTAACTGTTGGTTCCTTAAAGCTAAGAAAGAAAAAGAAAAGGATACCAAACCCAATGCCTTTGTGAAAACAAGGTTAGAAACCCCCTTAGTAGATGACCGATCTGCTAAATTGCCTGCTTCTTGTGGAGCTAAAAAGCCTGATACTGCTGACTTTGTCAGGGAGGAATTTCCTCCATTTGTGTCAGAGGGATTTGTGGCTCTGAATGAGCAGTCTCCTCCTGTCCCCATATATATCCTAAGGAATACCGGAGCTTCTCAGTCACTTTTGTTGATGGACTCCTGGGAGTTACGTGATGAGACCGCTTCTGGAGATTAAATACATGTACAAGGTATTGAAGGGAGGACTGTATCTGTACCTCTGCGCTCTGTATTCTTGAAGTCAGATTTAGTTACAAGACAGGTAAAGGTGGGACTTATGTCAAGTCTTTCTATCAAGGGTGTTTCTCTGTTGCTAGGCAATGACCTAGCTGGGGGCAATGTAGTTCCCCCTGTTCATCTTACTTCACAGCCGAGCACTGAAGATGGGGATGAGGACCCATCTCTGTATCCTTCCTGTGCAGAGACTCGTGCTATGGCCAAGAAGGCTCAAGAAGAAAATGATGTGGTGCCGTCCATCACATTGAATAGTCATGACTCAGCTGGTTCGCCTCATGACTCTGTTCGGCCTACTTTGTTTTCTCCATTTGAGGACTTATCAGGCACGTTTATCAATTCTTTGTTCAGCCAGCCAGATGGGTCGGGTGATTCTGATGTGTCTGGAGACTTGTCTCTGTCGAGAAAGCGGTTGATTGAGGTGCAAACTAATGATCCTGAAATTTGTGTACTAAAGAGGAGAGCCCTTCCTGATAAAGAAATAGACGCAGTTCCAATAGGGTATTATCTCAAGGATGGTGTGTTGATGCGGAAGTGGCGCCCTCCTGATATACCTGCTAATGCAGATTGGGCAGTGGTTAGGCAAATTGTTGTTCCAAAGGTCTAGAATGAGATCTTAACAATGGCTCATAGTTTACCTTTAGGAGGTCATCTTGGTGTTAACAAAACTGGTAATAAGATCATGAAACATTTCTTCTGGCCTGGACTTCGCAAAGATGTTTCCAACTTTTGCAAAACCTGTCACACTTGTCAGGTAGTTGGAAAACACCAGTTAGACCCACCTGTAGCTCCATTGCAGCCTATCCCAGCATTTGGGGAGCCCTTCTCTAAGGTCATTATTGATTGTGTTAGTCCATTACCCAAGACCTGATCTGGAAATCAGTACTTGTTGACAATCATGTGTGCATCTACTAGATTCCCTGAAGCCATACCTCTACGCAACATCAAGGCAACTGTAATCTCGTAGGCTTTGATAAAGTTCTTCACGTTATTTGGCGTTCCCAGGGAAATTCAGTCAGACTAAGGTAGCAATTTCACTTCCAGATTGTTTCAGCAGGTTGTGTATGAACTAGGTGCGAAGCAGATTCTTTCTAGAGCATATCATCCAGAGAGTCAGGGGGCCTTAGAGCGGTTTCATTCCACCCTCAAGACAATGATGAGGACTTATCGTTATGACCATAAGAAAGACTGGGATGAAGGTGTTCATTTGCTGTTTGAGAAGCAGTGCAGAAGTCTACTGGATTTAGTCCGTTTGAGCTAGTGTTTAGCCATGAAGTGAGAAGACCTTTGCTATTGTTAAGTGAACAATGGCAAGAGAAAGAGCCGCATATCAGTATGTTAGACTATATTAGCAAATTCCAGGAAAGACTGCGTGCAGCTTGTGACCTAGCCAAAGAGAACTTGAAATCAAGTCAGGGAAAAATGAAAACTTGGTAAGATCATAATGCTAGAAGCCGTGAGTTTAAACCAGGAGACAAGGTCCTTGTGTTGTTTCCCTTGCAGTCCAATCCATTGCAGGCTAGATTTCATGGTCCTTATGAAATTCTGACAAAACTCAATGATCTCAATTACATTGTGAAGACTCCAGATAGGAGAAAGCCAAAACAGTTGTGTCACATTAACATGCTGAAGCCTTATCATGATAGGAATCCTACGGTTACAGCTGTCACTTCAGATCCTCCTATGGCTGAGACTTGAGAAGATGAGGGGGAATTTCAAGATGATGAACCTAGAATTAAAGCTGAAGTTCTTTCATGTAAATTGTCAAATTCTGAAGTGTTGCAAAATCTTGATGTAAAACTTCAGCACTTAGAACCCTCACAGAAAGATCAGTTTGAGAGGTTGATCAAGAAATATAAAGATCTATTTCCTGATGTTCTAAAGAGAGTTTCTATAGCCTCTCATGATTTAGATGTTGGTGATGCCAAACCAATAAAACAGCATCCGTACCGGATGAATCCTGAAAAGAGGAAGATTGCTGAGAAAGAGGTTGAGTACATGTTAGAACATGATATTTATTATTAGACCCTAAAACTCAGATTTGAGTTCACCCTGTGTCCTAGTTCCAAAACCTGATGGAAGTACTAGATTCTGTACAGATTATCGCCAAGTCAATGCTGTAACTAGAACTGATGTGTTTCCAATACCTAGGATTGATGATTGTATCGATAGAGTAGGGCTAACAAACTTTCTGATCAAGATTGATTTATTGAAGGGTTATTGGTGTGTGGCTTTAACTGAGAGGGCCAAGAGCATCTCCGCTTTTGCCACACCATCTGGGTTAGACCAGTATAAAGTCCTACCCTTTGGCATGAAAAATGCCCCAGCCACATTCTAAAGGATGATACAGTCTACAATCGCCGGATTGCCACACACGGGTGCGTACATCGACGACCTGATCACATGGAGTGACTCCTGGGAGGAACATCTGAAAGATGAAGAGAAGTTGTTCTAGCGCTTGACCCAGGCTAACCTAACTGTTAACCTGAACAAGAGTGACTTTGGTTGTGCGACTGTCACGTATCTTGGCTACGTCGTAGGCCAGGGTAAGGTGGCACCCATGAATGCTAAAATCCAAGCTATCGTGGACTTTCCAGCTCCTGACAACAAAAAAGCTTTGCGCTGGTTCCTTGGAATGATCGGGTTCTACCGCAAGTTCTGCAGGAACTTTGCTGAGATTGCTCTCAGTCTCACTAACCAACTGAAGAAAGGCGTAAAGTTCACTTGGGATGATGCATGCCAGAGAGCATTTGATCGCCTGAAGTCTCTGCTGTGTAACTTCCCCGTGCTCAAATCTCCTGACTTCAACAAACCGTTCTCCATCGCGGTCGATGCCAGCGACCAAGCTTGTGGATCTGTGCTCCTACAGAGAAGTAACTCTGATGACATTGAGCATCCCATGGCATACTTCTCCAGGAAGTTAAATCGCCACCAAAAGAAGTATTCCACAATTGAGAAGGAGCTTTTGGCTCTGTTTCTATCCTTACAATGCTTTGAGTTTTATGTTTCTACAGGGCAAAAGCCAATGATTGTATATACTGACCACAATCCGTTAATGTTTTTGAGTAAGATGAAAAACAAGAACCAGAGATTGTTGAATTGGAGTTTGATTTTACAGGAGTTTGACTTGGAAATTAAGCATGTAAAGGGTACTGACAATGTAATTGCTGATTGCTTTTCCCGGGTTTGAGTAAGTTTGTATATCACATGTTTATTAGCATTTTGTATTATATGGATATATACACAAGTGTCTACTTAACCATTTTTGTATTGAAAAGAAAAATTTAGCCTTTTGGAATGGAGGTGCAATGTGGAAAGATGCCACTAGATGGGTATTGACCTTTTTTTGTTAAGCCCAGTCTGGAGCTAGGTTTGGGCATATCCTGGTCATGTCTGAGAGGGGAAAGTCCCAGAGAAAGAAAAAAAGTCGAATGTGGGAGAGGGCTGCAAAAGAGTATATAAGGAGAGAAATTGTGAGAGTAAAGTAGTTGGAGAAATTGCAAGGAGAAGGATACATTTGACCAGACCTGTCACTCTTTTCAAGACCTGTGAAGCTTTTTGTGGATTTTTGCCTGTTGGAGCATTTTCCTCACCTGGAACATCACCAACAACCCCGTCTCATGGAACTGTAAATATTTTTTTTCTTGTATATTATCAATCTTGGTCAGTAGTATAAATTGTAGGTTAGTGTTGGTCTTTGTTTAATTAAATCTGTTTGAGTTTTAAAATTTTTGTCTTTCATCCCTTGCTGTCGTAAATGTCAAAACAAATTGGGGCCATAACACCTGAAAAATTCGTCTCGCGTCCAGTGTTAAAGCAGCTGAAAGACGCATACCCAAATAGCCTACACATGCACTCACGCGCCCACATACACAAATCCCTCTCTCTCTCTCCCTTTGATCTGACATCAGGACAATCAACATAAATTATAGTATCTATGTGCTGATTCAGATAGTTACATTAAATAGTGGTTGCTGTAATTAATATTGCAATGAAATGTGCCTGACATTCTGGAAACCTGCCTGTGAGGTTTCGGTGACGTGTGCGCCCTGTGCCACTGTGCCGGTCAGCCAAATTACCACTGCACAGAAAGTAAACCAGGTTGGAGCTGGTGAGCCTTCGCGCACTTTCGGCGGAACTTTTTTCCACAAAATTGTCATTTCGTCATGATGAATATGTGACACCTTCCCCTACTATACTATGCCGCCACACCGATCTCGGCACATGTCTGTCTACCAAATTGCCAAATAGGCTGTGAACGGTATTGCACCGCACGAAATTACCACTGCGCGGACTGCACCAGACGAAATTACCACTGCGTGGGATGCGCCAAGCTGTGCCACCCTGCGCTGTGCCAAGATATTAAAGCCTCTGATCTTTCACCGATTTAGATCATTTGGTGCATAATTAAACAAAAAGTCCGTCCCAGGAGACCCAAAACTCTCCACCAGCTGAAAGCCAACATTAAACAAGAGTGGGATCAAATTCCAATGGCTAAACTCAAGAAACTTGTCTCCTCAATGCCCAGATGCCTCCATTCTGTGTTAAAAAGAAGAGGGGATGCTACACCATGCTAAACGGGTCCCTGTCCCAACTTTTCTAAGACTTGTCGCAACCATCAAATTTGATACAAGCTCATTTTGTGGGTAGAATTAAAAAATTTCTCAGTTTCAACATTTGCTACGTTATCTCTGTTCTGTTGTGAATAAAATACTTGTGGGTATAAATTGAAAGTCATTGCGTTTTGAT
The DNA here is from genome assembly GCA_029721435.1 of Gymnothorax reevesii. Lineage (NCBI taxonomy): Eukaryota > Metazoa > Chordata > Actinopteri > Anguilliformes > Muraenidae > Gymnothorax > Gymnothorax reevesii. Next base: position 65,116,973 of record CM056574.1, on the reverse strand, counting down.
TTTAATCACAATTTACACTTTGTCCCAACTATTTCGGAATTGGGGTTGTAGATGAAAAATAAACTTTTTTGTTGTTTCCGTTCACCTATATGTGACCCCGCCTGTGAAAAGCCGGCTAAAGTCGCCAGATCTAATTTTGAGATAAAGGCCGTCAAGTAGTCCCTATGATAAAAAAATGTCAAAAATATGAGATTTGAGTTTGTGGTGTAAATGCCTTTGTGATTGGTTAATGGATGACGTGCATGCCTATTCTTACTGTCCAATGAATGAGTTGAATTTAAACTGTACACTTAGCTGTAAAATTTCCACTCCTGGACCAAGGTAAGACAAAAGATGGTAAAATGGGGGAAGAAATGTGAAAGTGGAGCTCAGAAATGCACAAATCAAGGAGAGAAGCTGCTGCGGGAGTCCCAGCTAATATGAAAAATGCCCGAGCTATCTGGATATTTCAAAGCTATGAATCTAATCGAGACGGAAAACCATCCAGCACTAGCGGCTATCCGGGGGATGCTAACAAGCCGCTACCGGCAACGTTGTTGAGCACACTGGCTGACAATGGTAATCAGCGGCCTGCAACTGCTGCTGCCACAGGGTAGGTAGCAAGGTAGGTCTTTGGTAGTTAGGTGGTGTAGTACAACAACAACAAGATAAAAAAATGTAGGCTACATTTTCAATTTAGCCTATATTATCTAACTAAAGAGTTTTCCTGCAAAACACCAAAGCAAGCTGTTTGATATATCCATTGAAGGCTTTTTATTATAATGCGAATTTTAGTTATGGGAAAAATGAGCATAGACAGCTTTCTTATTTGTTGATATGTATTGCTAAACAAGATAGAAGATGATAACATGATTTAATTAAATCTAAGAATAATGAATTTTGTGAACATGTGAACTTTGTTGTGATTATCAGGCAAGGCGCAGTATGCATAGAAGTGTGATTTCAAAAATACCTGCCAGTCAATCATAGATATAAATATATCTGTGTTTCCATAGTAGGTTGAAGTACTCCTCCGCTTTAGTACATCGTCTATTTTTGCAAATCTGCTGCTTATTGCGGCTGAAAAGTCACCCAGTGGGGAGAATACTGTTCATTAATAGGAAGAGCAGGAAAGGCATTATCAATGGATAACTGGGGTAATCTTTTTCCCACTATGCTTGCAGCATAGAAATGAAATTCTTTTTTGCCCAAAACAAGAGTCACTAAACCAGGGGTTCCCAAACGGTGTGCCGCAGCACACAGGTGTGCTTAGGTGTGCTGTGGAATTTTGTGCCAACTGCAGTTTTTTATGGGGTAATGGATTATCAAGGAGTTGCAGATCACTTCCACTTGGTCTTTTACCAACAACATTTTCACAAACATTGTCATTTAAACTGCCATTTTAGGACTTCCGTCAAAAGTGTGTTTACTGCAAACTGGCTAATTCCAAACCATGTGGCTCATGGATTTTTCATCAGAGTTTTTTACATTTAATTGCAGGGGTGGTGTGAACTTGTGTGATCTGACTGCTGAGAAGAAAATTATTCTTCTGGTTTGAGTAGAAGTGTAGCTACAGTTTCTAGTTCATTCTTGGTCAAGAATGCATTTGTAAAACCACAATTTATCAGTCTTGATAGAATGTTTCAGACTTTTGCCATTACGCAAACAGTGAGTTTCACTCACTCATTGGTTAATTCTGGTAGAAGCGGATCAATTGTTTTACTCTGTGCATGTAGGAAAAAGTGCGTCACCATGCATGTACATGTGAGTTCAGTTGAGGTGGTCTCATGGTGACATTACGTTTAATGCATACTTGATAACTTATTCTTAGTTCCAATTCAATGTGCTTATTCAACATAATAAAGCTACCTCCAAACCATGGTATTTGTAGCCTCCAGAAAATACTTCTCTACTCCATAGTGGTACACAATGCGGAATACACTCTAGCTGATTTGTGATTAATGATCATTTTCTTTATCGTCAACACGTATGCCTAATTTAGTCAGAAGTTGTGATTTAATGATTTTCTTTTATGCTTATATGCTTTTGCTGTTCAGTATCATCATTTAAATTTTGGTAGGATAAATGGCGCAAAATTATTGTTTGTATGAATAATCATTTCTGAAATTTGTATATTTTTACATGGCCCTTCCTCGGTGAGTTGCGTAGTGATGGAATTTACCGTCAGATGGAGAAATCCGATGATACAAATTTTTCTCCACAACAGTTTAACGGGAGCTCGACAGGAAACTATTTTTCGTGCATATACGAAAGACTGCTCACGAGCTTTGGGGTATCACTGCACAGAAGTTCATCTTTTTGTTCTGAACAGAATTATAAGATAGGGAGTTAAAGCCCCAAGAATCTTTTGTTTTGTCTATCTTCTGCAAAAAGGTTGGAAGCTGTAGAGCTTCAGAGAGCATCTTGAGAGCTTGTGCCGTTTATTTTGCGAATCCGGACCAATATTATGTATGCTAATTTCTCACATCTCATCACGATCATGTTTATCTGTTAAAGTGCGCAATACATGCTTGACAATGCATACTCTGCGTTTGTATCTTCATCTTTTCATGATCACGAGTGCACAACAAACTAGAGGCTCGAGAGAGCCAGAATCTATCTTTAAGGATGAGTTAATTTTCATACAATTACAGAAACATACTCTACTGCAGTATACAAGTAACAAGGCACAGGATCTTAATGAAGTACCAAAAAACATGATCACAATTCTGACCTTGTCCCATAATTTAGCAAAATCAATTTTTAAATGGAAAATAAATAAATAAATCAGTTTGATTCAAACGGAAATTCCAAGGGGTTCTGATTATCAATTCAAGAATCTAATGAGCAAATTGAATGTAATGATTTATACAGATGCTATAGTGACATACAGCAAAGATCATCATATTTGCTGTTTTAAGGTGAATAACAACAAAGAACCATTGTACAATTTCAGAGTAATGAAGACTTTTCAGGAGCGTTATTTGCTGATCATTTCAGCAATAAAAAGTTTCTCTAGTTTTCATTATATCTGCAAAAAAAACCTGCAAAATTGTCAAATTTGACATTTCAAAGCAATGAGCTCCGACAAGGTGGAGCTTTTATGATTTTGATCTTATGGAGACTTTTGTAGAGTTTCATCTGCTGATCAGTTTGAGAGAGAGTTTTTTCTCTAGCTGCTTTTGTTCCTGAGATATAGCTGAAAATAGGTGATTTTACCCCTATGTTCTATTTTTAGTAACAGCAGCCATGCTATTAAGACAGCGGGCAAAATCAACACGATTTTTAGAGTAGACATTTAATGGATGTGTTATGGCCCCAATTTGTAATTAGATTTACAACGCAACAGCAACAGCAACAGCAAGGGATGACAGACACAGTTTTAACAACTAAAACACATTTAATTTTTAACAAAGACAATAACTAAACTAAACTGACCAAGATTGAATAGGAAAAAAAAAATATTTACAGTTCCTTTTTGTGGGGTGGCTTGGTGATGTCCTGGATAATGAAAATGCTCAAACAAAGAAATCCACAAAAGAAGCGTCGCAGGTCTTGAACAGAATGGCAGGTCTGGTCATCTTCTTGCAATTTCTCCTACTACTTTACTGTCTCAATTCTTTTCCTTATATACTCTTTTGCAGACCCCACCCATATTTAGACCTCTTTTTTTTAATTTTCTGAGACTTGCCCCAGACATGTCCAGGACATGTCTAAACATGACTCCAGTCTGAGCTTAACAAAAAAAGGTAAATACTGCCATCTAGTGGCCTATATTCACATTACACCTCCATTCCAAAAGGGAAAAATTTTGACTCAAAGGCAAAATTTTTCTTTTCAATACAAAATGGTTAAGTGAACACTTGTCTATATATACATATCATACAATATTCAAACACATGATATATATATACACATTCAAACACGGGATAAGCAATCAGCAATTACATCGTCTGTACCCTTCACATGCTTAATTTCCAAGTCAAACTCCTGTAAAATCAAACTCCAATTCAACAATCTCCGATTCTTGTTTTTCATCTTACTCAAAAACATTAACGGATTGTGGTCAGTGTACACAATCATTGGCTTTTGTCCTGTACAAACATAAACCTCAAAGTGTTGTAAAGAAAGGACCAGAGCCAACAGTTCCTTCTCTATTGTGGAATAGTTCCTTTGGTGGCGATTGAACTTCCTGGAGAAGTATGCCACGGGATGCTCAATGTCATCAGAGTCACTTCTCTGTAGGAGCACAGATCCACAAGCTTGGTCGCTAGCATCGACCGCGATGGAGAACGGTTTGTTGAAGTCAGGAGATTTGAGCACGGGGAAGTGACACAGCAGAGACTTCAGGCGATCGAAGGCTCTCTGGCATGCATCATCCCAGGTGAACTTTACGCCTTTCTTCAGTTGGTTAGTTAGACTGAGAGCAATCTCAGCAAAGTTCTTGCAGAACTTGCGGTAGTACCCGATCATTCCAAGGAAGCGGCGCAAAGCTTTTTTGTTGTCAGGAACCGGAAAGTCCATGATGGCTTGGACTTTAGCATTTATGGGTGCCACCTTACCCTGGCCTATGACGTAGCCAAGATAGGTGACAGTAGCACAACCAAAGTCACTCTTGCTCAGGTTAACAGTCAGGTTAGCCTGGGTCAGGCGCTGGAACAACGTCTCTACATCTTTTAGATGTTCTTCCCAGGAGTCACTCCATGTGATCAGGTCATCGATGTATGCACCCGTGTGTGGCAATCCGGCGATTGTAGACTGTATCATCCTTTGGAACGTGGCTGGGGCATTTTTCATGCCAAAGGGTAGGACTTCATACTGGTACAATCCAGATGGTGTGGCAAAAGCAGAGATGCTCTTGGCCCTCTCAGTTAAAGGCACACACCAATAACCCTTCAATAAATCAATCTTGGTCAGAAACTTTGCTTGCCCTACACTATCAATACAATCATCAATCCTAGGTATTGGAAACACATCAGTTCTAGTTACAGCATTGACTTTGCGATAATCTGTACAGAATCTAGTACTTCCATCAGGTTTTGGAACTAGCACACAGGGTGAACTCCAATCGGAGTTGGAGGGTCTGATAATATCATGTTCTAACATGTACTCAACCTCTTTCTCAGCAATCTTTCTCTTTTCAGGATTCATCCGGTACGGATGCTGTTTAATTGGTTTGGCATCACCAACATCTACATCATGAGAGGCTATAGAAACTCTCTTTGGAACATCAGGAAACAAATTCTCATATTTCTTGATCAACCTTTCAAACTGATCTCTCTGTGAGGGTTCTAAGTGCTGGAGTTTTACATCAAGATTTTGCAACACTTCACTGTTTGACAATTTACATGAAAGAACTTCAGCTTTAATTCTTGGTTCATCATCTTGAAACTCCCCCTCATCTTCACACGTTTCGACCATTGGAGAATCTGAAGTGACAGCTGCAACCCTAGCATTTCTGTCATGATAAGGCTTAAGCATGTTAATATGACACAATTGTTTTGGTTTTCTCCTATCTGGAGTCTTCACAATGTAATTGAGATCATTGAGTTTTGTCAGAATTTCATAAAGACCATGAAATCTAGCCTGCAATGGATTGGACTGCAAGGGAAACAACACAAGGACCTTTTCTCCTGGTTTAAACTCACGGCTTCTAGCCTTATGATCATACCAAGTTTTCATTTTTCCCTGACTTGATTTCAAGTTCTCTTTGGCAAGGTCACAAGCTGCACGCAATCTTTCCTTGAACTTGCCAACATAGTCTAACAGACTGATATGCGGCTCTTTCTCTTGCCATTGTTCACTCAATAATAGCAAAGGTCCTCTCACTTCATGACCAAACACTAGCTCAAATGGACTGAATCCAGTAGACTCCTGCACTGCTTCTCTAGCTGCAAACAACAGCAAATGAACACCTTCATCCCAGTCTTTCTCATGGTCATAACAATAAGTCCTCATCATTGTCTTGAGAGTGGAATGAAACCGCTCTAAGGCACCCTGACTTTCTGGATGATAGGCACTAGAAAGAATCTGCTTTGCACCTAGTTCATACACAACCTGCTGAAACAATCCTGAAGTGAAATTGCTACCTTGGTCTGACTGAATTTCCCTGGGAAGGCCAAACAACGTGAAGAACTTTATCAAAGCCTTCGAGATTGCAGTTGCCTTGATGTTACGTAGAGGTATGGCTTCAGGGAATCTGGTAGATGCACACATGATTGTCAACAAGTACTGATTTCCAGATCTAGTCTTGGGTAATGGACCAACGCAATCAACAATGACCCTAGAGAATGGCTCCCCAAATGCTGGGATAGGCTGCAATGGAGCTACAGGTGGGTCTAACTGGTGTTTTCCAACTACCTGACAAGTGTGACAGGTTTTGCAAAAGTTGGAAACGTCTTTCCGAAGCCCAGGCCAAAAGAAGTGTTTCATGATCTTATCAACAGTCTTGTTAACACCAAGATGACCTCCTAAAGGTAAACTATGAGCCATTGTTAAGATCTCATTCCTATAGACCTTCGGAACAACAATTTGCCTGACCACTGCCCAATCTGCATTGGCAGGGATATCAGGAGGGCGCCACTTCCGCATCAACACACCATCCTTGAGATAATACCCAACTGGAACTGCGTCTATTTCTTCATCAGGAAGGGCTCTCCTCTTTAGTACACAAATTTCAGGATCATTAGTTTGCTCCTCAATCAACCGCTTTCTGGACAGAGACAAGTCTCCAGACACATCAGAATCACCAGACCCATCCGGCTGGCTGAATAGAGAACTGATAAAAGTATCTGATAAGTCCTCAAACGGAGAAACCATAGTAGGCCAATCAGAGTCATGAGGCGAACCACCTGAGTCCTGACTATTCAATGTACTGGACGGCACCACATCATCTTCTTCTTTAGCCTTCTTGGCCATAGCACGAGTCACTGCGCAAGAAGGATACAGAGATGGGTCCTCATCCCCATCTTCAGTGCTCGGCTGTGAAGTAAGATGTACAGGGGGAACTACTTTGCCCCCAGCCAGGTCATTGCCTAGCAACAGAGAAACACCCTTTATAGGTAGACTTGACATAAGTCCCACCTTTACCTGTCCTGTAATTAAATCTGACTTCAAGAATATAGAGCGCAGGGGTACAGATACAGTCCTCCCTTCAATACCTTGTACAAGTATGAAATCCCCTGAGGCGGTCTCATCACGTAACTCCAAGGAGTCCATCAACAAAAGTGACTGAGAAGCTCCGGTATCCCTTAGGATATATATGGGGACAGGAGTAGTATGCTCATTCAGAGCCACAAATCCCTCTGACACAAATGGAAGAAATTCCTCCCTCACAAAGTCAGCTGTATTAGGCTTTTTAGCCCCACAAGAAGCAGGCAATTTAGCAGATCGGTTATCTACTACAGGGGTTTCTAACCTTGTTTTCACAAAGGCATTTGGTTTGGTATCCTTTTCTTTTTCTTTCTTAGCTTTAAGGAACCAACAGTTAGTTGTAACATGACCAGATTTCTTGCAATAACTGCAAACTAGACCACTTTTGTCACTGTCAGCTTTCACACTTTGATCAGACCTGTTACTGGATTTCTGAGCACCATCACCAGATTTGTCTTTGTCTTTGGGTGAGGAATCTTCGGTATCACCATAACCCTTTTTCTGAAATTGGGACCATCTATTATTACTGCTAGACTGAAATTTGGACTTATGTGTGAGAACATATTCATCTGCAAATTTGGCAGCTGATTGCAAATTCAGTGCTTGCTTCTCATTAAGGTAGGTCTTAACATCATCCTTAACACAGTTCTTGAATTCTTCAACTAACACCATGTCTTTTAGTGAGTTGAAATCATCCTTGACCTCCATAGAAGTACACCAGCGCTCAAAGCAAACCTGCTTTTCATTAGCAAATTCAACATAAGTCTGATTTTCAGATTTCTTCAAACCTCTGAATTTCTGTCGGTAAGCCTCTGGAACCAACTCATAAGCTCTCAAAATAACCTTTTTGACAACCTCATAATCAGAGGAATCATCTGCAGACAAAGCCGAATAGGCTTGTTGAGCTTTACCCTTGAGGACAGTTTGCAACATCAGAGGCCAGTGTTCCTTTGGCCACTGGCAACTCTTTGCTACCTTTTCAAAACACTGGAAATAGTTGTCAACATCCTTTTCCGAAAATGGAGGCACCAGTTTTACCTCCTGGCTAGCCCGAAATTTATTTTCAGTTTGAATTTTTATTTTTAGTTGCTCCATTTGGAGTCTTTCTTCTCTATCGAATTTCTCTAATTCAAAATCTCTCTGTCTTGCAAATTTTTCTAACTCAAATTCTCTTTGTTTTTCTTTTTCTTCCCTCTCAAATTCTCTTTGTTTCTCTTTTTCCTCCCTTTCTTTTTCTCTTTCCTCCCTTTCTTTCTCTTTTTCCTCTCTTTCTTTTTCTCTTTCCTCCCTTTCTTTTTTCTCTTCTCTTGCTAATTTTTCCAACTCAAACTGCCTTTGTTTTTCTTTTTCTTCCCTTTCAATCTCTATCATTTTTAATTTAAGTTCCATTTCTATATTTGGATTTTCCACTGGAAACTGTTCCAGATCTCCTGGTACGAACACATTTTCATCAATGTAATATTCAACTATCTCTCTAGCCAGTCTTGCTTTTCGCATGGCTGGTTTTACCTCTGTCAGCTCCAACTGTCTGCAAATTTCTAGCAGTTCTGTCTTTTTAAAAGACTTCAAAACCCCTACGGTTGGTGATGCCAAGAAATCATCCATTGCTGTTGTCAATATATATCTAGGAAAATTCACAAAAACAATTTCACAATTTGGAATGTTAGATTTTCAATAAATTACTCACACAATGGTCTATCCCGGACCTTGAGCCCCCAATTTGTTATGGCCCCAATTTGTAATTAGATTTACAACGCAACAGCAACAGCAACAGCAAGGGATGACAGACACAGTTTTAACAACTAAAACACATTTAATTTTTAACAAAGACAATAACTAAACTAAACTGACCAAGATTGAATAGGAAAAAAAAAATATTTACAGTTCCTTTTTGTGGGGTGGCTTGGTGATGTCCTGGATAATGAAAATGCTCAAACAAAGAAATCCACAAAAGAAGCGTCGCAGGTCTTGAACAGAATGGCAGGTCTGGTCATCTTCTTGCAATTTCTCCTACTACTTTACTGTCTCAATTCTTTTCCTTATATACTCTTTTGCAGACCCCACCCATATTTAGACCTCTTTTTTTTAATTTTCTGAGACTTGCCCCAGACATGTCCAGGACATGTCTAAACATGACTCCAGTCTGAGCTTAACAAAAAAAGGTAAATACTGCCATCTAGTGGCCTATATTCACATTACAGATGCTTGTGGCTAATTTTAGTCTTGATCTGGGCCTCATTTCCCAAAAGCATCCTAAGGCTATGATGATCATAGAATCTCTCTTAAGACAAATTTTACAGTCGTGGCCGGTTTCCAAAAACCATTGTTAACTTAAGACACTCACAGAAATCATTGTAGATCTACGAGTGCTTGAAGACCACTCGTAGAAAGCTACGAGCGTCTTAAGACCTGCAGGAGTCATCGCAATGTATTTTTTGTGTGTGTGACTGTTCTTTTAATATTATGATCATGACTGCAGATACTTTTCGTGAATGAAAGTGGTGATGCCTGCTGCTAGTTGCGCATTTTATTGCTAGTCCACTCTAACATGATTGAATGCTGTGATAACTGAGACTGTGACTTTGTTCTCTGTTTTTTATTGTTTTTATTGTATTGCCCATTGTTTCATAGAATTGTATTGCACTGTGTCTTTAATCCCTATGCGAGTGTTGACTACAAACCTAATTGCCCTCCTGGGATAAATAAAGTATTCAGAATCTGAATCTGATTCATGGAACTTGAATTGCGATTTTTAAAAAATATGCATTCACCAAAAACGAACAAAAAAAAGACATAATACCAATGATAATTACATTAACAAATAAAGACGAAGAAATCACTCATTAAAAAAAAAAAGATATTGCCTCTGCACATATGTCAGCAAATTACAATATTATAATAGAAGAACCATGAAAAAGAAAAGGTAGAATACTCGAATAGACGTGGCGCTGCCGTGGCCGACGCAACTTAAGTCCTGACCACGAGAGGAAATACAAAGGGGCGTATTTTAAGAGGAAGAGGCTATTCGCCCCACAGAAGGGTGAATTGGGGGAAAGTGATTGGCTATCTGTCCCGCAGTGGCGAATGAGTGAAGTAGCTCTGCTATTCGCACTACACCCAACGGATAAGAGAAGCATTTCTGCTACTTACCCCGCAGCTAGGCCAATGAGAGGTTTCATTTTATCATTTGCCTTTGTCATAAAATCAGGTAGGCCTATTCAAACATTTCAGCACAATTTAAGTTGACAGCGCAAAGCGAAGTTACGATGGACTTAACTTCCACGCACATGCTCAGGCGTACAAGCTGCTTTGGGAAATGCATGGTAAAAATTAGGATCTTCCGTAAGCGCGGTCGTCACAAACCCTCGCTGAGCTCTGCGATCGATCATTATTTCGATAATGAAATAACACCAAGTGAATGGTTTAGCTATTTCAGTAATCTTTTAAACCCAAGCGACGGCAAAGCAAGTGAGTTTGATATTCATGTTTAACAGTTTCTAGATGCCCACAACAATTCTCCATGTGATAACTGTTCAAACACTGATTTGTTTGTCTTCTAGGATCACACGAGGAAATTCTAACATCTATTTCTTTACTTAAAAATGGAAAATCCTCAGGAATAGATGGGATACCTCCAGAATTTGTAAAAAATGCTCCGCTTTTAGTAGAATATTTACATGTACTCTTTAATGCTATTTTGGACTCTGGTATTTTCCCCACTGCTTGGAATGTTGGGCTGTTAGTTCCTATCTATAAGAAAGGTAATAGATCTGACCCCAACAACTATCGAGGTATATCCATGCTATGTGTTATTGGTAAAGTATTTACTTCGGTGATCGAGAGACTGTTGAGGTCATGGACTGAATATAACAATTTATTATACAAAGGTCAAGGTGGTTTTAGAAATAATTATGCTACAACTGATAACATATTTACATTGTATGCTTTAGTTCAAAAATATTTACGCAAAGCCAAACACCGATTCTTTGCAGCCTTCATCGATTTTTGTAAGGCTTTCGATCTTATTGATCGAAGGAAACTTATGTATTTACTCCTTGAAAAAGGTGTCCATGGTAAACTGTATAAGATCATAGAGAGTATGTATAACAGTGTAAATGCTGCAGTGCGGTCAGGAGCATCTAGAACTGATATTTTTACAACAAGCAACGGTGTACGTCAGGGCTGTATGCTAAGTCCGTTACTTTTTATTCTGTTTATTTATAAACTTGTGGATGATCTCCAACAGGGAAATTGTAATGGCATATTTGTAAATAAGTATATTGAAGTTATTAAACTTTTGTTATTTGCAGACGATGTAGTATTACTTGCCGATAACGTTGTTGACTTACAAAGGAAGATGGACATTCTGGAACAATTTTGTCTTACATGGGGACTCGAAGTTAACCTCGATAAATCAGAGATTGTTGTGTTTCGTAACGGGGGCCGAATCAAAGCAAATGAAAGATGGTTTTACAAAGGCATGTCTGTGAAAGTTACGCCGTATTATAAATATCTTGGAATAGTGTTCTCATCTCGTCTGGTTTGGACAAAAGCCTGTGAAACATTGTGTGTGCAAGCAAAACGTGCTTCCGCTCCACTATTTAAGTTATTTAGTAAATCAAAGATTATAAGTTTTCATGTCGCTGAAAAATTATTTGAATATGTAAAATATTGCCAATACTTATTTATGGAAGTGAAATATGGGGATACCGTTATAAAGCATGTATTGAGAAAGTACAGAGTGACTATTTTAAAAGATATTTGTCTATAAGTAAAAAGACTGCATCATGTGTTGTTTTGGAAGATATTGGAAGATGTCATCTGTGCGTTCACTATTATGCAAAATGTATTCGATACTGGTGTAGAATAATCCGATTTGAGACGCAAAGGTACCCTCGTGCTTGTTATGACATGCTGAAAGCCTTTAATGACAACGGGAGTACAAACTGGGTATCCCATGTAAGAATGTTGCTATTTTCTACAGGGTTTTCTTATCTTTGGATAGCACAAGATTGTGGTGATGAAAATTCCTTTTTAATGTATTTTAAACAACGATGCATTGATATTAACTTTCAAAATAACTAATTCTAGTTTTCTTACATGTTACAGCTCTTTCAAATCCCTATTAGTACCAGAATCGTACATTACCTGTGGTTTAACTAAAGATCTAGTAAGAATGCTGATTAAATTTCGATGTCAATCCAATAAACTTCGAATACAAAGCCAGCGATATAATAAGTCAATTGTTCCTCCAAGTGAGCTCTTATGTACTAAATGTAATTTACAGGAAATTGAAGATGAATATCACTTCTTACTCATATGTCCATTTTACAATTCATCAAGATCTGTATATATCCCTTCATATTACTACTGTTTTCCTTCACAAGATAAGTTTATAAATCTCATGCATACTGAAAGTGTACATGTTGTAAAGCAATTAGCTATTTTCTTAAAACATAATCTTCCTTAAAATGAAACTGTGATAATCATGTCTCATTATGCCTGTTGTACTCTGGGCCACAAGACCTGTAATCCTGAATAAATTATTTGATTTTGATTTTTGATTATAGAGAAACAAGGCCCTGTTCAGTAGTTTCAGAGAAGATTTTTTAAAGATTTTAACGACAGACGACCTTTGGTCCAGGTGAGCGAATAAAGCCAACTCTAAGCGATAGATATCATGTGCTGATCATGCTTTCTTACTAAAGTCCTGCAATATTCATGGGTAGAAATTGGATTTTTTTTCACTAGACACCTGGACTAGTGATCACACAGGTTTACTAGTCCTCCCCATCTTTAACCTGACAGCCTCTTTTTCTATTTAATTTACAGCACCAGTAAGATATCCATATCTCAAATCTTTTTTATGTTTTTTTTTTACAACTGAAACTCATGCCTATGCTAATTTAATTCCACTTTTTTTCTCTATACTAATTAATAATCAGTCGTGCTAATTAACATCAGAGACAGATGACACAAGCCCTTCAGTAAAACAGAAAGTAACTTTTTCTTCATCATAAATTGCTAATGATAAAAACTTCAAATTTCAAAGCTCTTCAGGACCTTGCACAAAGAGAAATCCCTAGTCAAGTATTGACGTGATCTGAAATTCTGGTTTGCCTTTTTGTTGAGTTAGAATCAATGTTGTCAGTGCTCATGTGTTTGACCACTGCCTAATATTTGCAAAACGGTACACTACAGCGATACGAAGTGTCAAAAATCTCTTCATAAGAACAGGTTTATTAGTTAAAGTCCAAACATAACTTAAGAGTTGAGACCATTTTCTAATTTACTCTGAATAGATTCTGAAAATGTCAGCAATGTTCAGATCATCTGGTCTAATGTCGGTCAGTCCTCGAATTCCAACGCTGGACCGTCTGGACCTCGACTATCGCGAAGTAATTTGCAGTTTTTTGTGCAATTGGCTCGTTAGGAAAACGTAATCGTAATTTAGAGGACACCTCGATAGGTGACTGAGTGATAACCAAAAGAAACATTAGTTCAAAGTATACAGTGACAAAATTAGCTACCCCATGTATTATAAGAGGAGTCGACTTGCAAAACCAGCCAAGTCAAGTTTTGAAAATAAATGAGTTATCTCCCTTAGCCTCAGGCCACCTGCGCATGTCTCACTGATAGCTCCACTTTCTTTTTTTTTTTTGTACTGCATATACTTTGTATATTTCTAGTTTGTGTCATATTTGTCACAAACCAAAAAATATTAATGCAGTTTTGCTCTAGCAGCATTTTTGTGTGTATGTGCTTGTGACTGTGTAACCACCACCGTCCCTCTTAGCGCATTGTCCTATCTTTTATTGGCAACTAATAACATGATCTGTCTAAGAGGGCAAAGACACCACAGTGAGATATAGAAGGACACAATATTTATACACCAATAAACATAAAAAGACAAAGACAACAAGGACAGGGACATAGAAGAGGAGAAAATAGAAGTGAGATCAGAGGGAGCCAGACAGAACGGGACCATTTCCCAAAGTTTCTAAAACACCGCAGGTGATGCTCCTGGCAATGCAGCCCTTTGGTCCACAATCATTAATGAAGCTTGGGTCACAGACGGGTGTCGCCATATTGGATTCGATTGAGCTAATGAGATCACCACTGGTGCATGCAATCCCACTTGGGTCAGATTAGCCAGGTGGCACAGCCCGACACCCGAATCACCAGGGCAGTCAGGTTGCAGGACCCGAACCAGTGGAGGAGACGGAGGACCCCGATCCAGAGGAGGACCCATACGGGGTGAGGTCGGGTATCACCAGTGCACCCTGGCCGATCATCGGGCCACCAGGAGGGAGGGGCAAGGGTACAGACCCCCGCCCGCCCCACCACCCCCCCTACCCGCAGCGGAGCCCGAGAAGCCGCCCAAGCCCGCGGAGCCCAGGAGCGGGCAGATCAGGCCAGGACCGCGGCCAAGGCCTGCCTACCCGCGCACCGGAGTAGGAGGGGAGGGGGGCATTTGGCTCGTCTGGAAAACGTCATCGTAATTTAGAGGACACCTGGATAGGTGACTGAGTGATAACCAAAACAAACATTGAAAACACAAGTATACAGTGATAAAATTAGCTACACCATGTATTATATGAGGAGTCGACTTGCAAAACCTGCCATGTCAAGTTTTGAAAATAAATGAGTTATCTCCCTTTTGAGGCCTCTCTTTCAGGCCACCTGCGCATGTCTCACTGATAGCTCCACTTTCAAAACCTACTAAATCATGTTATAATTTGTAACAGAAAAAGTGCAACTCTGTCAAAACCTGGAGATAGAACTTGTTTATTCATGGAGTAGACCACATAGAAAGCACAAGATTCAGATAGAGAAGGTGTGTGTGTGTGTGTGTGTGCATGAATTGGAAGTCGACTGAAGATTACTGCTGTCTCTTCTGAGGACTGCAGAAGACTTATTTTAGTCAGCATCCAATGTCCCTTATATAGGATGATCATGGAAAATTCCAGTGCATGAAAGCCTTCAATATGATCATGTAAATAAAAGGTGTATCATTGATACATTCTTGAACACTCAGTCTTTCACTGGACTTCTAGGTCCTAACACTGTAAAAGTTAAGAGAACATTGTGATTCAGATCCTTAAAGAACTTTGTAGAAATATACAGAAGTAGAGTGAGTGTGTTGAGTGCTGTGTGTCTAACTGTGTAGAAGAGACTGGGATCATTCTTTTGTGACATCAGGCTTGACTTAGACATTGCTTTTCTGACTTACCGAACAAAACATAACAAATGAATGCAGATATAAATGTACTGAATTGTTACTTAAAATAATCACATCACATACCATATATGCACATTGTCACAAAACCTGATCCAGCTATTTGAGCCGGTATGAGACTAATATCTGAGATTCATATTGGTATTGGTGAATCTCTAGTTACTCAATTGGTGTAGTTTTGATATCTTTATTTAAATTTTCCTGCAATATTCCTTCCTATTCCTTTCACAAAGGTTTTAACTGTGCTGTTATTAGAACTGTCCCATTTTAGAAGAAAGAAAAAACGACTTCTTTCACGGCTATGGAGAGAGAAGTCTCTCTTGCATTTATTCAATAAAGCATTATTCTCGATTCTAATTCACAAATATATGTAAAAAAGGCATTTATTCCTTTTCAGACACTGCTTACCAATGTCAGCAATCATAAAAACCGGTAAGAGCGAGCTTGTAAGTAAAAACAGGAACACCTGAATTTTTTTTATGAGCAAAAGAGGACAAGTGCTGAACCCAAGCCATGGTTCTGCTTAATGTTCTCCTGTGGCTAAACAAGCTTTTGAGTCTGATGCGGACCATCAATAACACCTCAAGCGGAATATTTAGCTGGGCACGCTTGGTAAAGCACAAATTTAATCATTTAATAATCCTAATTTATTCCAAATCCAAAAAAGAAAAAAGAGAAATAAATGAGAAGTAAATAAATACTGTGGGCCTGTTGGAAAGTATGAGGTGCAGTTACACTCAAGACTAGCTTATGTGCAGAAGACCTGCTTCACCTCTGGGAAAGAGAATCTGGAAAGTAAAACCAAGGGCTTAAAAATGGTATCATGCTTCAACTAACCTCCCCATATACAGGAGTCAACCAAACTGGATATATGATTAAGTCAAAAGATAAAGTAAGGTAGAAAAACAGACTGGAATCATCTCCCCAAGACAATAAAACAGTTTGTGGTCGCCGAGAGCCTGCTGGCAATAGTGAGATCCAGATGTTTGTAGCTTCAGCAATTACAATGACAGAACAGAGAATTAATTGTTTTTCACCTCAGTCATTTTTAGCGTTTCAATATGCTGTTCAAATGGAATCAGGTTAGAGCATTTTAATGGTATTGTGCCATGGAGAAAAGGTAAGGACTGGAACTGTAATTTACTTCTATAGATGCATGGAATTTTCCTTTCTGGGTTCACTTCCACATCACAGTATCCCTTTGGGCTCATTATGACATTATAGCCCTTACTGAAAGAAAAATTCCATGCCAATCAAATTAGTTGAGAAGTGAAGTTCCATGAATTAATCAACTTTCAGTCATAAAAAAACAACTACCCAAGCATTTTCCAGGACTGGGTTACCATGGGATCATCATTACTAACCCTAAAACAAATCAAGATGTTCAGGATGAGTAAATTGTGCTGTTAAATCTCATAAATAGTATATTCAAATTTACTTATCATATTTTCGTAAGGTGATCCCATAGTGCTTTAGTTTCTGATTATACTACGTCAAGCATTGTTAGTTTCTCAAACAGTGCTTGTGCCTCAGACCAGGAGCCTGACGGAGAGTTGGGTCACTAACAGTGTTTGTACCTCATTAAGATTAAGCTTTACATAGGATGTTGGCTCTCTGACAGCACTTGGCCGCCTCCATCCTGAGAATGCACTCATGACTGCACACACCTTATGACAGATACAGCAAAAAACAATAGAGCTTTTGATAACTTTCTGAAAGAACTGTGAGGAAATAAATTTTAACCAATGATTCTTCACTTAGTCTTCCTAAGGAAGTCCATACAAAAAAAAAATGTGCCCCTCGACTGAAAAACAAACAACATGCTCTTTTGTCCATAAACTCGGCAGCAAGAGAATCTCATTTATTTGCAATGCTCCATTCAAAGTGTGCATGAACTAAAGAAAATATCCTGGTGTTTAGGTTACACACAACGGCAGTGGCGGAGGAGTTGTTCCGTGATTAAGCAGCAGTAGCGCTGGGTGTAAGCTAGGTAAATTAAACTTTCAGTCCTGCGCTTATACAGAGTTGAGAGTACTGTGGGGGTAGGCCGAATGAAATTGCACTGGGTGAGCGGTGTCCTTGCACCTAAAGAGAATGGGGCCCCAAATCAGTGTGGCTGCCCCTTGGGTGAGTCGAGCCAAGAGACGCCGAAGACTGGGTCCCTTGTTTTTATAGTTTTATTGCTTTTGGGCTCATTGTATTGGCAAACGTAAAATGCACGTCAGGCAGAGGGGTGAATAACACAAACATCCAGGCAGGTATCACAAATATTAACTGGCTGACATTACATCATGTTATTGCAATTGAGGTTGGTGGTAAGGATAATAGGTGGTGTTAGTGGTGTGTTGGGCCTAAGCCTGCAGAAACGGCTGCAAACCACAAAGAACAGCCATTTTAAGTACATTTCCCAGAATTTTAAAAGCGTTATCTCTTCTGTAATAAGTTAAATGATGTCATCCCCATGTATGAAACATTGAACGCACCATTATTCGATGTCTCTGCGCGTTGCTGATTGAGACCCAAAGGTGCGCATCATATTGAAAAAGTTTCGTCGGAACAGAATCAAAAAAAGGTAGGTTTTTGTGACCTGTCCAGTTGGCCACGGTAGAGAATGTAGATTTCCTACATTCTGTTTCATAATTACTCAACTAATCAAGTCAATAGGCCTATCTATTTAATAACTAATTTGAAAGAAGGTACACTGTAGGACAACAAACTTTTCGCATTTCCCAGTGCACCACTGTGCCTGAAGGAAAGCAGACACCAGTCCTTTTCACTGTCAGGAACAAAGGAACAAATGACCGCTGCCCTAACCTACTCGGACAACGACATCGGAGAACTGAAACACGCACTTGAGAGTCATTCCCAAGTAAGACTTGCATCTGGGCAGATTTAGCTAAAGCGTAAAACATGCGTTTCTAAGCTAATTGCTAATATCTGATGTAATAACTACTGTATACTGGTTTTCTTGTACTGTACTTTACTGCTGTTGTGGATGTAAATCTTTGGAATTCAAAAGAGAATTTGACTGGAAATCACAGATTTTTTCTTAACATTGCTGTCTTGTTGAATGTTTAATATCCGATCTTTTGAGAGAGTTGATTTTAAACCGTAAATTGTTTTGTTTAAAATATTTGCTTTGCTCTGTGTAAATCATTTGAACTTTTGAGAAAGTTTGAACTTAATTGGAGCATTTTGGCTCATCTGACTGGTTGTTCAGCCTGCCGCAGCTAGCTACCTTAGCCTGTGCAACTTTGCCTGCGCCCCCTTCTCTGCTCTTTCTCCTTTCTCATTCTCTCTCCATTTTCATATTCTCCATTCTGCGAGTTTTGTTTCACTCGGCCTACTGAGAGGGAAGCACTGCGTTCAGGCCAAAATCATGCAGGAGTCTTTTTCTATGTCTCCTGTCTGTGCCATTCTTTGTTCTCCCACTCACCTCCCTCACTCTCGAGCACACGTGGTTCTCAGTCTGCCACATAATCAGTCCCCCATCTTAGATCAGAGTCCACCCTCTTAGATTGGAGTACGCCATTTTAGACCTGATTCCATGCTTGCCATTTTAACCCCTTCCTCTGGTACTCAGACTCGCTTACACACACGTGCATACACCCAGACGCATAGCCTACACTTAGTCTGCTCGTATATGCCTGTTTCATGATGTAACCATTAGTTAATCTTTCCGGTGTGTTTATTGTTACATTACATTAAATTACAGGGTCTTAGCCGACGCCCTTATCCAGAGCGACGTGCAAAAGTGCAATACAAAAGTGCAAAGCTCCAATAGTTGTGTGTGTAAAAAGTGCCAATAGTTCAAGTGACAAACAGTGCTAATGCTTCTTTCCCACTGTTCCCTCCGTTACGAATGCCACGATTGGCCACTCGAAGCTGATCGTGGAACTTCTCTGAAATTTCAGGTTTGGATACGAGATGATGTGATGATCACGAGTGACAATTAATCGTGTTGATTGCAGGGAATTTTTGAACCATCCAAAACTTTTCTACGATCAACTTGATTGCCACGAATGACCTCAAGATCTGATAAGACCAGATAGGATCACCACGATTAAGATCACGATTTCAATTGTGCCGCAAATCGTGTCAGTGGGAACCTAGCATCAATGAAATAAGTGACAATTGAACAAACAGTAGACAACAAAAGAGACCAGTAAAGTTAAAAAAAGACAACTAAATGACAGTCAATGAACGTGGATGTGACGTCAAGAGAGTCAAACTGAGGGCAGTGAAGTAGGGGAAAGGTGGAACCTGAAGAGGTGGGTTTTCAGGCTGCGCTCGAAGGGGTTCAAGGACTCTGATGTTCTGATCCCGATGGGAAGATCATTACAACAATGGGGAGCCAGGACAGACAGCAGTCTTTAGCGGGATGAGCAGGAGGGGAGAGGAGGTGGAGTCAAGTGACCAGAAGTGGCGGAGCAGAGTGTTCTAGTAAGCGTGTATAGTCTAACCTGTTCCTGGATGAACACTGGAGCTGTTCCTTTGACTGTCTGATAAGCCAGCACTAATGTCTCGAATTTGATGCGAGCCGCAATAGGCAGCCAGTGAAGTCCGACAGTCAAATATTGTTTTTAATCTCTTGAAATCTACTGAATCTTTTAGAAATTTAACGTGAATGTTTTGATCAGACGGCTCACTCCTTCAAGATGGGTACCGGAATTAATTAATCAATGTTTCTGTTTAAGCTCTGCTCAATAAAGTGAGTCGGCATTGGCGCGGGACTTTGTGCATCTATGACAAATTTAGCGACTGTCGGACAGAGATCCTAAAATACTCCGTGTCCAAAAGTCATAAAAAATGTAATTTTTCGAGTATTCCAGCAATTATTAGACGTACAAACTTAGCCATATTTGTGTTCGACCTTCACAAAGTACAAATAGTGTTAGTCTTTTTATTCATCTGTTTTCTTTTGTTGAAGATAGACAACAGTTTTATTCTTCTGAAAATTAGTCAGATGGATCGAACAGTTTCACGCTTTATTTCCACACATAAAATAGTGCTTGTAGTCAGTGAACAAATAAAATTTCATGACCATCGACATTGTGAATTAACAATTGACCGCCCACAATTGGTCTGGCCCACCCCAAACTGAAATCCTGGCACTGTGCCTGCCCCAGGGTGATGACCAGGTCCAGGTAGGGAGAGGATGGAGTGGGAATGTAGATAATCTCAGTCTTGCTTGGGTTGAGCTTCAGGTGGTGGGTGTCCATCCAGCTCTGGATGTCCTGCAGGCAAGCATAGATGCGAGTGGAAACCTGTGCATCAGAAGGGGGAAAAGAGATGATGATGCATGTCATCAGCATAAAAGTGACAGGATATGCCATAAGCAGAAATGACAGGGCCAAGAGACTGGATATAGAGAAAGAAGAGGAGTGGACCAAGGCTTGAGCCTTATGGGACGCCTGTGGTAAGGGGGCGCGGTGTCGATACTGCACCAGCCCAGGCAACCTGGAAGGAGTGACTGGTCAGGGTTCCCAGCGACTCTGGAAATCAGGGGAAACCTGGAAGATGACTTTCACATTTTCCAGACAGGGAAAACTCAGGGAATTTGAGAAAAACAGCAAAAATCAGGGAAAACTCAGGGAATTTAAACACTGACTAAAAATAATCTTTCTGAGATTTTAACGTTTACATGTATTAATCCTAGTAATCTAATCTTGCATCATTGAGTCCACTCTCTGCTTCTACAAGTGTACATACATCTATCCTTACTGATTGGCTATGCCGGCTTTTTTTTTAAATCTGATGTTATACAGTCTATTAGGAATGATTGCCGTATGCACATATCATAGGCTACAGCAGTGGTCCTGGGGGACCCCTGTGTATGCTGGTTTTTGTTCTAACCACAATTGTAATTCCAGAATTTTAATAAGCTGTTAAGTAACCAAACTAGGAGTTAATACTGTGGGATTACTTAACTCTTAAATCACATTCTGCCAGAAGTGTCTATGCATGCGATGAAAAAATATATCTTCTCTGGGCATACATTACGTAATGGATGAAATTTCAAAAAGTTTATTTCAATATGCATGAAGAGAGGCAATTTATAACCAATGAAATTAGAGACTGAAGTCAACCAGCAGTTTCTTAATTGACCGATTATGGAAGCCCCACCTTTCTAGTCAGCGTGCCTAGCAACCTGTTGCCATCAGACAACTTGGGGTCAGACATGCAAAATCCCAATGAAATGTGCTGAAAACTGGTTGACATTCAACGACTAATATTCAAGTATAAAGAAATCTATCGCACACTGACCTACCCCTGGAAAGCATTGTAAAGTCTTTCTGGACTGAAGGGTCGAAAGAAATTTTGTCTAAAAGCAGACAACAAGGTCTGGGATATGCTGTAGAGGGATACATTCACACCATTTAGTTTAGAGCGCAATCCATTAGCGTTAAATGCTACCACTCTAAGAAGAAAAGAGAGAAGCCCCACTTATTAACAGTAAACGTGAAGGATGGGATTGTCATAGAACAGTACTGCTCCTGTATGGCAGGGTAAGTATAGTATAATATCATTGTGTTGTAGAAAAATATGGCTTGTATGTCTAGCTGCAAACGCATTAGCCTTCAAGGCAAAGAAAATACTTGGTACAACTTTACCTTAGGTGAAAAAGTAATAATTCCCAACCAAGAATTTTTGTGAATTTTTGGAGTGAATAATTTGTTATCAAACACGGCTAAATTCCAGCTCTAGAGTTCCGCCATTTTGTCATGGCGTTCTGCGATGCTAACGTCAGTGGTTCCAGTAATAATAATAATGCATCAGTTTTATATAGCGCTTTTCTGGGCACTCAAAGATACTTCACAATGGATACATTATTCATTCACGCTCTGATGGTGGTGACGGAAGCGTGGCGTGAGGGAGGCTGGGGACATGGAGTCTGAGTGGACCCTGTCCAAAGTCTGTATTGTGGTAGCGGCTGCTGCAAGCTGTGGCCTGAAGGTTGTCGATGCCAGTCGTGGCGGCAATCCAAAAACCCGTTGGTGGACTCCAGCGGTGAGGGAGGCTGTCAAGCTGAAGAAAGTGGCCTGTCAGGCTTAGTTAGCCCAGAGGACCCCCGACTGGGCAGACCGGTACCGAGAGGCTAGACAAACTGCAGCAGCAGTGGTTGCTGAAGCAAGGAGTTCGGGGAGGCTATGGAGAAGGACTTTCGGGTGGCCTCAAAGAGGTTCTGGCAAACCGTTAGACTACTCAGGAGGAGGCAATGCTTCGCCCAGGCTGCTTTCATCAGGGGTGGTGAACTGCTGACATCAACTGAGAATATCAACTGGCGGAGGAAGGAGTACTTTGAGAACTCCTGAATCTGGTAGATATGCACTCCATTGAGGAGGCAGGGATAGAGGACTCAGGCGAGTCATTTCCCATTTCCCTGGTGGAAGTCACGGAGGTGGTCGAAAAGCTCCGCAGTGGCAAGTCATCAAGGATGGACAAGATTCGTCCAGAGATTATTTAATATTTTTTATTAGGTTTCTTGCAAATGAAACATGAAATATAAGACATCACAAACATCCAACTCATACTCCCTCACCCACCCACATACTTTTACATACCCTATACCCAGGGATATACAGTACCAGGAACAGAAAATATCATTAGGAGTTCCTGAGATCCAACTCGAAATATGACAGAAAAGATTGCCAAACTCTTACAAACCTCTGCTTGTCTCCTTGAATAGTGAATCTTAGTCGTTCATTTTTTAAAAGACTTTTCACCTCCTCCACCCAACACTTGTGAGAGGGCGATGTAGCCTTCTTTCAGCTTTACAGAATTAGTCTCCTAGCTAAAGGTGAAGAAAATGTGATGGCTTTACATTACATCTGAGGGTATTAGCATATCCTGTGGAATCACACCAAAGAACACATTTAAGGGATTTGGCTCAAGAACCTTACCAAACATGTAGGAAAAAGTATGGAACATTTCTGACCAAAAATCTATTAATTTAGGAGACTTCCAGAACATATGGCACAAAGTAGCCTGGTCATGTCCACATCTGAGGCAGGTACAACCCTGGGTACATTTTGGCCATCTTGGTTCTGGACAGATGAAGCCTATGCAATACTTTAAATTGTAATAAACCATGTCTAACACATAATGAAGATGAATGCACCAATTTCACCGCTGACTGCCAGGTCTGTTATAGTTGAACCTAATTCCTCCTCCCACCTTTCCTTCACCTGCTCAAGAGAGGGTCAGGTAGATCTTTGAGTAGTACTGTACACAACAGACATTGCCCCTTTACTTGTATATTCAGGCATTCATCCATCCAGTCACCTTGTGCTCTTACAAAACTACACACTTGTAGGTAACTAAATGAGTGAGGCAAAGTAAAATTAGTCTTTAACTGATCAAATGAAACAAAATCACTATCCTTGAACGAATTTTTAACACATTTCAGCCCATCGCTATCCCATTCATGGAAAGCAGAGCCAAG
Organism: Gymnothorax reevesii; assembly: GCA_029721435.1. Lineage (NCBI taxonomy): Eukaryota > Metazoa > Chordata > Actinopteri > Anguilliformes > Muraenidae > Gymnothorax > Gymnothorax reevesii. Next base: position 65,093,157 of record CM056574.1, on the reverse strand, counting down.
AAGGGATGGCAGGAAGAGAGCGTTGGCCACAATACGAGATGTAAGGAGCACTGTTTTACTTTTAAAATTATTAGATGGCGGAGCGAGAGCATCTCATGTTTTGAACGGGATACTTTTGTCCAAAATTTTGTTTGATTAAGCCATCCAACCTCAACTTTTGATTTTTCATCAACATTAGTGTCACAACCCAGCTCTAAGGCTGCGACAAAGAATGGGAGACCAGGAGAGTGGGCCTGAATAACAAAGCATTTTAATAGACAAAGAGAAAACAACTTACAGCAGCGTAAGTTAAAGTGTAAATCAATAGTCAGTGGTGTAGGCATGTGTATGGATGAGTGTATGTATACGTGGCAGTCACTTGGTCGAAATGCTGGTCGAAAGACGACCGCGGAAGAGGATGTAACACTTTTATAGAGAACTACCATGGCCCCAGGTGTAGCTCACTACCTCTGTGTTATGATTCTGATCTGTCTCGCCATGTTCATGCTCTGATTTGCCATGTCTGATTATTCTTTGATATGTGTATTGTGTATTGGAATCATAGATTCGTTTATGTATTGTCTTAGTTTTACTTTTCCGTATTTTGCATTTTACCATAGCTTTTATCCGGTTCATGTTTTGCTTTCCACCATGGATTCATTTTGTCTCCCCCTGTCTGGTCTCTTGTCTTGTCTCAGCTCACAGCCCCGGTATTGCGTGCCACTATTCGGGTGATTTAATGGCTTCTGGATTTTAGTCTTCCTTCCAATCTCGTTTGCTTACTTCACCTAACTTTTCTATTTTACAAAACATACTAACAGTTTGTTGTTTTCGCTAAAGGTTACTGACACTAACATTGTATATACAAAACCTAAAACCAGTGAAGTTGGCACGTTATGTAAATCGTAGATAAAAACAATACAATGATGTGCAAATCCTTTTCAACTTATTCAATTGAATACACTGCAAAGACAAGATGTTAATGTTCAAACTGAGAAACTTCATTTTTTTTTTGCAAACAATCATTTACTTAGAATTTACAGGCAGCAACACATTGCAAAAAAGTTGGCACAGGGGCCTTTTTACCTCTGTGTTACATCGCCTTTCCTTTTTAACGACACTCAGTAAACGTTTGGGAACTGAGGAGCCCAATTTTTGAAGCTTTTCAGGTGGAGCTCTTTCCCATTCTTGCTCGATGTACAGCTTAAGTTGTTCAACAGTCCAGGGTCTCTGTTGTCATATTTTACGCTTCATGCGCCACACATTTTCAATGGGAGACAGGTCTGGACTACAGGCTGGCCAGTCTAGTACCCGCACTCTTTTACTACGGAGCCATGCTGTTTTAACACGTGCAGAATGTGGCTTGGCATTGTCTTGCTGAAATACGCAGGGGCATCCATGAAAAAGACGTTGCTTGGATGGCAACATATGTTGCTCCAAAACCTGTATTTACCTTTCAGCATTAATGGTGCCTTCACATATGTGTAAGTTGCCCATGCGTTGGGCACTAATACACCCCCAAACCATCACAGATGCTGGCTTTAGAACTCCGCGCCTATAACAGTCCGGATGGTTCTTTTCCTCTTTGGTCCGGAGGACACGACGTCCACAGTTTCCAAAAACAATTTGAAATGTGGACTCGTCAGACCACAGAACACTTTTCCACTTAGCATCAGTCCATCTTAGATGAGCTTGGGCCCAGCGAAGCCAGCGGCGTTTCTGGGTGCTGTTGATAAATGGCTTTCGCTTTGCATTGTAGAGTTTTAACTTGCACTTGCACATGTAGCGACGAACAGTAGTTACTGACAGTGGTTTTCTGAAGTGTTCCTGAGCCCATGTGGTGATGTCCTTTACACACTGATGTCAGTTTTTGATGCAGTACCGCCTGAGGGATCGAAGGTCACGGGCATTCAATGTTGGTTTCCGGCCTTGTCGCTTACGTGCAGTGATTTCTCCAGATTCTCTGAACCTTTTGACGATATTACGGACCGTAGATGAAATCCCTTAATTTCTTGCGATAGCTCGTTGAGGAATGTTGTTTTTAAACTGTTCGACAATCAGCTCACGCATTTGTTCACCAAGTGGTGACCCTCGACCCATCCTTGTTTGTGAAAGACTGAGCATTTCAGGGAAGCTGCTTTTATACCCAATAATGGCACCCACCTGTTCCCAATTAGCCCGCTCACCTGTGGGATGTTCCAAATAGAGTTGAGGAATGCTCATCAAACACTTGTCTTTTTTGCCACTTGTGCCAGCTTTTTTGAAACATCTTGCAGGCATCAAATTCCAAATGAGCTAATATTTGCAAAAAATTACAACGTTTACCTGTTGGAACATTAAGCAACTTGTCTTTGCAGTGTATTCAATTGAATATAGTTTGAAAATTTGCAAATCATTGTATTCTGTTTTTATTTTACGATTTACACAATGTGCCAACTTCACTGGTTTTGGGTTTTGTAATACTAACTTACTAACGAGCACTAAGGGATTGTATAGTTTCACTTACTAATTGATTAACAAGCTCTCAGCACTCGACCTGTCTCCGCCTCTTGTCTCTCCCTAATCTCCTTTGCTGCATTTCTGTGGAATCTCCACATCTGATCACGCTGTCCTTTCTCTCATTATCTATGCACGTTAGAACTCCTTCACCGGAGCCGTATGTTTGTCAATAGGATTGTCTCGATCTCTGTCCGCGTTTTGTCTTTTGCCTATTTCATGTGATTAGGCTCTCTCTTGTTCCTGTGAGGTACAGTTCAGGAACCACATGCGAGAGACAGAAATCCAAAAAACGTATGCCTTTAATGAAGTCCGAGTCAAAGCCAAAAACACAAGAATTGCCAAGCCACATTACGAAATCCAAAAACAGTATCGACTAGACAGGCAGGGGTCAGAACCAGTAAGACAGATGGGCAGAGGTACAGAAAACGATAGGCAAAAAGTCGTAGTCGATGGGCAAAGCCAATGGTCATACACAGGGCATCCAAACACAGAATTTGTGGTCATACAAAAATAGGTCAAAATCCAGAAAGGCAAAACCGAACAAAAAGGGCAATGGCAAGAATCAGGGTCGGACTGTCCAGTAGAAGAGAAACAATAATCACAGGCGTACAGGGAGCTCAGCACAAAGAAAATTGATCAACGTTCTGACCGACTCCTAATATACACACAGGAAAGGTCACACGCTATACAGAGATCAGCTGTGGGGAATGAGACTAATTACATCGGGGGAATCACATGAGGGAAACCCTAACCACGGAAATTGGCGAGATACGAAATACGGACAGGAATCACACAAACAGCCTATGACATTTAAACAGCTCCGGTCCAGGAGTTCTACGTGCCCAGTTAACAAGAGCAGGAAAGTAATTAGGCACGTGCGAGAGATTCTCGCTGAACATAGGGAGAAGACGGTGGAAAGCAAAAAGGGGCGGAGAATACAACAGGGTGACTGCGAAGAGGGAATTAGTCTATTAGTAGCGGTGCGGTTTTAAAACTTAAACTAGAGTGCTCATTAGTAATTTAGTAATCAAATCTATATATGGGTCCATCCATGCAAAAGGGTACAGAAGTGTGACACAGACATGGTATTTTAGAACATGCCCCATGATAACCATTTTTTGTGTTCAATTAACATACTATTCACTGAAATAGAAGACAAGATAATGCTACTGTTTGGAAAGTCGTTATTTTGCTTGACGTGTGACTAAATGAAAATCGTCACTTACGTGACATTGACAAGTAAGTCCTCCCAAAAATCCACAAAATTATGAAAAGAAAGAGATTCTGTTGTTTTTCAGTAAGTAAATGCTTTTTTCTAAAGGATAGGGTTCAAACATTTGCAAAATACTACTTGAAGGTCTCGAAAATATAGTTGACACTTGCTGCCCTGAGCTGGCCTTGGGTCACACTTGGTTAAGATTTTTTTTTTTACAAAACAGACCCTCATTGTTGTACCAATATATTTTTTTCTGCTATTGGTGGCAGGGAGCATCTATTTTCAATTATAAATATAAGCCAGCTTTGGTCATATGATAATAGACTAGGTGAATGTCACATGCGCGATGAAAACGTTGGACGGAAAAATGTCACTTACGTGATAAATGTCACTTCCATGATGTAACTCTTGACGGTATGTTCCTGGTTTTATTTGAACTTTACATACATCAGAACTGTCTTAAACAGTTGTAATCTCCTAAACCTTTTAATTTGTATTGCATTATGTACCTCTTGTTATGATATGCAAAGGATTGCTGACACAAAATAAGCAGTGTTTATTTCTATACCTGCAACAATAAAACGGTTGTTATTTTGCTGTCCTTCATTTGTAATGGGTTATTATTAGTGGAACTCATGAATGGACTACACTAGCACCAGACAAAGATGATCTCATAAGTGAGGCGATGAAGAGTACTCCGTACCGAGTGAGACGGTGGGGGTCGAACTACGTGAGGTGAAGGAAGTGGCAAGAAAAAAAAAGTCAAAAGTATCAGAACTCCTCTTTAAAAAATGTATTCTGGAATTTAATAGAACATCTTCACAAAAGTAAAATTGGGACAACAGAACTAACACTAGTCAAGGAAAGAATGTGTAAGAAAGAAATTCATACCTGCTCGGAATACCAAAACAACTCAAAGTCTGTCAAAATGATAACAATGAAAATTTGTAAATCTGAATCAAAATAAAGGTTGTCAAAAACATCTGACAAAGCAGAGCTTTAGATACTCCCGGCTACGAGGTGAACCCTTTTTGTATAATGTCATCATGTCGAGTGGGTTTCCCCGACCTAGAATCACCTACTTGGTCAGGAAAATGACTAGGAGGTGCCGGAGTCGTACGTATTTTCCGACTCAAAGTTTCTCTTTTTCACTGGAATATTACCACCATCTGTCCAAAAAAGCATACTGACGTGAATAGTATACTGTTATAGTTAACTGTGTAGATTTGGAGTAATGACAACTCCTAGTTTTAATAAAAAAAGCACTTAAAATGACATGGCACCACCACCCAAGGCAACTCAGAACAATAGATGAAGCAGTGCGTTTTTGCATCACGTCCATGAGGTCGCCGAGTAGGAGTCATCTTAACCTCTCTAATACTGCAACACATCTTCCAAATTATTCATGAAGTCGATGAGTGGGGGACGAGCGCAAAGAAACTCTGACATACATAGGCACCGGTGGTGGCTCGTGAACTGGCAACAGGGGCGTAACAAACCCATCCCTTAAAAAGAATGACTGGTCATGATCTATTTTCAATCATTCGTTTCAATTACCAATTTCCAAAAACTCTCAACATTATCAGGTGTGGCCAGTTTTCATAAACAACGCATACCGATTGCCACTCTGGACTTCGCATGCTTTTCTTTACTCAGCGGTTAGAAGCAATGCATACATTTTGGGATCGTTTAATTGAAATAAGATCATTTGCAACGTCTTATGCAATTCCACTGCCTCCAACCCTTGCACGCACAAGGACTTCAAATCTGCGGAGGAATCTCTTACATACGCGTTGATTGAATTATTGCTGACTCCAGCAGGGGAACATAAATATGCCACTTAAGCTGCTTTCATACGCGAAACGAATTTTTCGTATGACAGATTACATTCAAAGTCTATGTGTATTTGCGTCTTTCCACTGACTTTGAAAGTAATCTGTCAGGCGAAAAATTTGTTTTTTGTGAACGATGTGAAAATGGCATAAAACTCACTGATATGGAATCAGTTAGACACCAAAAGCGGGGTGAAGGGAAATGAGGATTTATTAAACAAAAAACAAAACAGGCACGAGGGCCAACGAAAAACTTGGCCCAAAGGGTTGCAAAAGACAAACTAAAGTATGCTGCACAGAGCTATAAATAAAGAATGCAAAACGGCAAAAAACAAAAGGCACTGGAAACTCCAGGCAAGATACTCAAGAAAAATAAATAACAATACTAAATATATATTTACACAAGACGAGAGGCTAGGACAAATACTAGGGAACTTGACAAGAACTTGGCTAAACGAGACGCGAGAAACAAAACTTGAGACACTGTCTGCCAGCCAACTTCCACCGCATCCAGATAAAGGCTTGATAATCATGACACAAGGGGTAACACCTGGAGAGAGAGAAACAAGAGGCATGGCAAGATCAAGACATGGACTGAGATTGGATGACATGACCTGCTCATTAAGAGAATGAGCGTGCTCAGCTTAAGTACCAATTAAGTATGCAGTTTGGAAGCAAGCATGAATGTTAAGAACAGAAAAGCACAGCAAGATCTTGAAATAGCAAAGCAGGAATCATGACAATAAACTCCCTGTCTAAATTAGTAATATTAGTAATGTGCCTATCTAAGAATTACACCACCCAGTGAGTGTTAGTAAATGTTAGTAACTTAAAAACAGTTAATTGCCAATTAAGCTTAGAGAGCCCCGAATCAGCACAGCACAGAAGGAAGGGGAAATACCAAAGCCAACCATAGCTCAGAAATGTGCAACAACGAAGGCACGGGGCCGAACGCAGACAAGCGGTGGAGTGGCATGGCAGACCTGGCAAAAACAAAAACATGGAATGAAACTTGAAGTGTAAAATCCTGAAACAAGAAACTGTTAAAACTATGACATGAACTATGAACTATGAACTATGGAATCTTGATACATGAAACTGTTAAAACCATGACCATGAACTATGAACATGAACTATGAAATCTTGAACATGAAACTGTTAAAACCATAAGCAATACTGTTCTGGCCAAAGGCCAGAACCCTGGAACACAACACTCACAACGAATGCGTGAGAGTTGACAGGTATGCGTTATAAATGAAAACTGGCCACACCTGATAATGTTGAGAGTTTTCGGAGATTCTGTAATGGTAATTTAAATGACTGAAAACAGGTCGTGACCAATCATTCTTTTTAAAAGATTGTTTGATCCTCCCGTGTTGGCAGTTCATGAGCCGCGGCTGGCACCAGTAATCACTTTTGTTTTCTTTTGTCACAAAAATTGTCGCAATCGGCCGATAGGCTATAATAGTATTGGTGTTTCTATGCACTCACCACTGTTCTTTGAACAATAAATACCAACTTCAGTAACAATGGATTCTAAAGAGATAACATCAATATACAAACTCACTCACAGCACAGCAAAAGAAGTATTGCTTTTGATCAGATATTGAGTCATCACGTTATTACTTTGACACCACATATGGCACAAAGTTTAAGTGATGATTTGAGAGCCATTTGGGAGCAAAAATTGAAGTAAAATCGCTCACGACCACCAAGGTTCGTGGATGGGGTTGGCACCACCGATAGATCTTTAATGTCGACCAAACTGACAGCACTTGCAGATGAGTTCATGACATAATTCTCCTGGTGTGGAGCTTTTTTCAGGAAATGTACCCTCGGGTTCGGTATCTTCGGCTCTGTTGTGTTCCGGGGTTCTGGCCTTTGGCCAAGACAGAATTTATGGTTTTAACAGTTTCATGTTCAAGATTTCATAGTTCATAGCCACAGTTTTAAGTTTCTTGTATCAGGTTTTTACATTTCATAATTCATGTTTATTGTCCATGTTTTTACTTTTCCATGTTTTTGTTTTTGCTAGGTCTGCCAAGCCAATCCACTGCTTGTCTGCGTTCCGCCCCGTGCCTTCGTTGTTGCACATTTCAGAGCTCTGGTTGGCTTTGGTATTTCCCCCTTCCTTCTGTGCTGTGCTGATTCGGGGCTGTCTAAGCTTAATTGACAATTAACTGTTTTTAAGTTACTAACATTTACTAACACTCACTGGGTGGTGTAATTCTTAGACAGGCACATTACTAATACTACTAATTTAGACAGGGAGTTTATTGTCATTATTCCTGCTTTGCTATTTCAAGATCTTGCTGTGCTTTTCTGTTCTGAACATTCATGCTGCTTCCAAACTGCATACTTAATCGGTACTTAAGCTGAGCAGCTCATTCTCTTAATGAGCAAGTCTTGTCATCCAATCTTAGTCCATGTCATGATCTTGCCATGCCTCTTGTTTCTCCTCCTCCAGGTGTTGCCCTTCATGTCTTGATTTCTTACCCTTTATCTGGATGTGGTGGAAGTTGGCTGGCAGACAGTGTCTCAAGTTTTGTTGCCAAGTTTTGTTTCCAAGTCAAGTTCTCGCTCATTTGTCCTTGTCCTTGTCCTTGTCCTTGTCCTTGTCCTTGTCCTTGTCCTTGTCCTTGTCCTTGTCCTTGTCCTTGTCCTTGTCCTTGTCCTTGTCCGCGTCCGCGTCCGCGTCCGCGTCCGCTAGCTCATGTTCCAAAGTCTTGTTTTCTTAGTCATTTCGTACATAGCCTTAGTCTTGCTGTTTATTTTCGTTCTTGGATTTCTGCCTGGAGTTTCCAGTGGTTTTTTTGTTCTTGCCATTTTTGCTATTCAGTTTCTCAGCTCTGTGTAGCTTACCTGAGTTTGTCTTTTGCAACCCTTTGGGCCAAGTTTTTTTGTTGGCCCTCATGCCTGTTTTATTTTGTTTTTAATCAATCCTCATTTCCCTTCACCCCGCTTCTGGTGTCTAACTGATTCCGTATCAGGCTCTAAGAACCTGAAATGAGAAGATTGTGAAAACTCAATTCTGTTTTTCTTCACCAAGGATTTTTGAATGAGTATTTTCATGAGCAATGCAAGTCTAGCAATACAAACCTTGGCAAAAAAGACCTCTTGTTGAACTTTCTTTGCCCTGAGGACTGGCACATTTGCAGCCACCCACTGACCTGGAATTATCTCTGAGATTTGTGCTGCCACTTCATCTACAGGCAGGCCTGAAAGTTTGATATAAAGAGAGTGCTCCAAGTTTAGAAATCCATGGGAAGACAAACTCAAAAATCATGACTTTAGGCACAGAGAAATTTGACGCCCATTCCCGGGTGTACCTCACCTGCCATTTCATCATCAAGTGCATCCAGCAAACTCCGGTTCACATCACATATGTCACTATCATTCTCAGGATCAGGACAAACAAAATTACAGTTGTCCCATCCTGTAAATACAATTTGAAACCATTACGAAATACATAGGCCTACCTGTATGGTAAGACTGTGCAGCCATAGCATATTGATACTTTAGTAATCTAAATTAATTGTCTTTGTCCCTTTTAATCACACTGAGTGGCCATAAAATCAATTGCAAGTAAAGCACTATTTTTTTCCCCATCTCCAGGCAGGTGAGGAAAATCTGGTTTGAAGCAATCAAAGCTAAAAGTTCACCAAAGCTCTCTCTCCCACCCACTCGAGAGCCATGACGTCCATTATCTTCAAGCTAGAAAAACAAAGGCGTTTTGTTCATACCTCCTTCTTCTAATGCCTTCAGCAGGCTCTGCACCTGAAGTAATCCCCCAATGTCAGTCATGGGTTTGTCGGGTTCAGGATTTGTCTTCATGTTCGCCAGTTCAACATATTCAACAGCAGCAATGACTGACTTGATGACCTCTTCATCGTCATCCGAGTTAGACGTGTGAACCTTCTCGTGTAAAGGCCGCTTGATTTCAGGGGAAATGGGCAAGTAAGCTGCAAAATGGTTTGGTAGCCATTGTGCCTCCCTCAAGTCTGTTCTCGTGCTGGTCCACATAATATAGACTGGGGACTCCTGTGCCATTTTCCTTGGCATTACCAGGCGATGCAAATGTTTCCTGACAGTTGCTCCTCCGTACTGAGGGTACACGGACATGATCGGACATTCTAGAACACTAGACAACCCAAACAGTTGCCAAATTCCCATGAATTCCTTATTTTGTCTAATGGACATCACTTCAGATTGAAATATTCTACGTATCTGGCTATCTGTAAGGACATCACTGGAGATGAACCTATCAGAAAAAGATGCATAAATCCCAGGCAAACTATTTGCCATCTTGTCATCAATGTGGGCACCCTTCCTCAAGTGCTCTGGATCCAAGTAAACATCCAAGTGCACTGCCAATTCGATGCATATGCGCGGTATAATTTCAGCATGCTTATCTTCATTTTGAAAAGCATAGAGACTACCACAGCGTGGCAAACAGTTCCCATCTGCTGTTACACACAAGGGAAACCTCTTATTTCCTTCCAAATCATTGGGAACTAGACTTAGGGCAAGCTTGTCAATTCTGCCACCACAATCCAAGACAGTCAAGTCTTTGCCAAATAAACTGATGGGATACTGGGATATCTCTCCAACCTTATCAATACAGGTGACTGCCAATTCTTCAAAACTTTGGCACTTCTGCAATTCTATGCTCAGGTTCTTGAAAAAGGTTGATTGATCAGGAACAGTACTCTGCATCTCTTTCACATCAACAGGTGCTATCTTCTTTGTTGTTTGTTTTTCGTCAGGACAGCTGGCGGTCTCACTTTGACTCTAGACTTCACTTCTCGGATGACTTGCTGAATCTCCACTGGCTTCTGAAATCTTAGATTTCTTCGCTTCTTTCTTGCATAAAGACACAACTTTCCAGGGATCAACGTAATCCTTGTTAAGGCAACAATCCAATTTCCGTTCACACATTGCTTGCAGAAACATGCAATATTCCTCGTCTTCAATTCCATCTCACTAACTGACAAGCTGCTGACACAATGTAGAGATCGCGTTCCAGGCACAGTCTTGGTAGTGTACGGTTGGCTCCTGTCGATATCTGTCACTAAGAGGAAGACATGGCGTCGGTGGCAACAGCCAGAACAGTCATCAGTCGAAGGAATGGTTAGGTTTTCCTTGCAGTAAGTGAACATCTCATCCGCATTGCCTGCCTTGGTTCTACGAGACCTCAAGGCTTTATGAACGCAGGACTTCACCACTCCCGTCACAGCATCGGAGGGGCCCTTTCCATGACGGCTCCCAAAATACGCACGCGTCACTGGAAATCCAAATGTGTCTTTTGATTCTGAAATATGCTGGAAGGGACCCTTGCTTTTATACTGACCACTGCAACCATCCGTGAATTCCAGAAAATGGTCGATTTTGAGCTGCCTTTCTTTGCGTAGGTGTTCAATTGCTGCAGATTGAAGTATCTTCACAGCAAAACATTCATGGACAAGGTCTGGAGAAAGGACAACAACATCTTCTTGGACAACGTCGTGCTGAGGACAACTTGGACATCTGTAATAACATACAATCGGGTGCACTGTCACCTGGTCATGGCTCCAGTGCGCTGCTTGCACGTCATCCTGATAGCTGGCAGTGTAATTCTGTCCAAAGTCCAAAACTGACACGACCCATCCCTCAGGTACATCCGAAGAAATACTCTGAAATTGTTTGTACTCCCAAGCTGCATTGAATAGATGCATTGACATCATATGAGCCTGTTCTGTAAGCTGTTGGAGTAAGGTTCCGACAGTCCCGTTTTGAGAGCAGACCTTTCTTTGCTTTGTGCTTTGCAGTTGCAGCTACAGGAATATCACCCCATTCAAACCAGTGTATATCCTAGTCCTTCAGGACGTTCAACTTTTCAAGTTTCTCAGTCAGGAGATGGACTCCGCATTTGTCACATGTTCTCTTAATGCATGTTCTGCTGTTTAAATTCTGACCATCCTTGGGGCACATCGAGACACTGACACATTTATAGTTTGATTTCAGCGTTTGGTGCAACTCTTGACATTCTGCACCTACCAATATGGTCCGAAGGGAACGCAGTTTTAGTTCCAAGTTGGTGCAGTACTCACATAAGCATTGTGTCATTACCTGCTTTGTGAGTGGCTTGACATTGGTGGGTAGCAGTGATGCAAATATTCTTTTGCCAATGGTATGCAGCGGGTTTTCCTTCTTGAAGTCCTGGTGTGTCTGCAGGAGGGACTTGTGAAACGGAAGCCCAGAAGGTACCTTGAAAACAAGTTTGGCATCTGGAACAACTGATGACACTTCTGGCCTGACATAAAAGTCCTTTACAGCAGCTGTTGTCACCCCACTACACCTGTTGGCTCCACCTCTGCCATCTTTCTGCAAGTCCTCTTCCCTCAGTTTTGAGCAGGAAACCATGTAGGACTATTTCAAGCCCAGACTTCTACTTGCAAACCTAAAGTTTTTGTACCGTTCAGTTATCTTCTTCTCGAGTGTCCTTCTGCAGAACATTCCAGCCTTACTCCGATCCTTTTTCAAATCACCCAAGTGACTTTTCAGTACACACAAAGCAGAACCGTCAAGATTCAGCTTTTTTGCAGGAAATAATCCCCTGGCTTCCAAGCAACATTTCCGTTTTGGGGTGGCACTTCGGAGAACACCATCTACCAAATCTGCAAACTTTTCAGGTGTTTTAGGCAAAATTTTATTAGGGCAGCTGAGAGCTTTTCTCTTTGCTGCAGATGACTTGAACCCACTTCCTGATGGGGCAGGCTGATCTTCATTTTGACCAAGTTCTTTTTCGTCCACTTGAACAGACACACTAGTTTGAGACTTCTGCTTCCTGTCATACTCTTTGACACGTCTTCTGCGCTGTGGCCCCAGCCGTCTCCTGGATTCACGCTTCTTGATCCGCCAATATAATCGCCTTTCATCCTGCTTTGCCCTTGTAAGGACCACTTTCTTTTGAACACAATCCTTTCGTTCCTTAAGACGTTCTCTGTATCTTCTGGCTCTAGAAAAAATTGATGCATAAAATACCACAAAAATTCATATCTGGTTCTGATTAAAAAAAAACCAAATAAAACAGAAAACTTAAAACTATCACAGAATGTTTGTAGAAAATTTTTATGACAATTAATGTTTAAGCTTATTGTTGTTTAAGCTTTGATATCTTGTCCAAGCTCAACTAAGTCAGTTTCATTCAGTCAATTAATTTTTATGTGATACCTTTAAATAAAAGTTTTTATGTTGTAATTTTGGTTTTTATTTTGTAATAGTCGTCTACATATTGGTAAAATGGTTTCTAGAGTGTTGTAAATGAATTCAGCATGTTGACAAATATATAATTTGACACCAAGATCCCTAAAGTCGGCCAGATACGGTCAGATTTATGACATAAACTCTAACAATGAGCTCTTGATGGCGGCCATCTTGAAAAATGGCGGCCATCTTGGATTTTCAGGTGGCTAATCGGATAGATCTGTTCAGTACACCCTAAAGAGCAATCATGCCAATTTTGGTGCTTGTATCACCATTTGCACGACTCTTCCACTTAGCCGCCCAGCTATTAGCCTTGGTCACACCTTTAAAAAAGCCTGTGTTTAATCCGGCTTTTTTGCAGTCACACCTATTAATTAAGATCTAAACAACCGGAGACCAAAATCTGAAAATGAAGCTTGTGCACATTATAAAACCATTATACAAAGGGACTCTGGTTCATCCTTCCTGCTTTTTCATTCTTGTTCAAGAGAAATTCCGCATTTTGACGTTTTAGGGTTTCGGGACTAGACTTTTTCCTTAAAGGGGAACCATCCATGGACATCAAGAAATGCTTGAAAAGTGGAGGAGAAGTGTACTAACCTTATTCATGCCATCTCCCTTTCTCGGGCAAGTTGCTCCTCAGATTTAGGTCTCGATCGGTATTCTTTGACACGCTGCAAAGACTTCTCTCCATACCTGAAAAGGTGAAATGGAAAAGATAAGGTCATGCTTTTATGCAGTGCTGCGCTTATACTTTGGGCTAAAGTATGCTGATGATAGACATTACTTTTATTACATGCCCTGGATTATAGGTTATGAGGCTTCAACGTGCACGATTTTCTTACTGTGCGATTCTAAGCCCAAAGTTTTTTTTTGTTTTTTGTTTTAAAAGAACATGCTATGAAAACCAACTAGTTCTTATTTCATTATCTGTCTGGGTCAGCTAAATGGGATTGCACTGGGCCAGTGATTCCCAAAGTGTGGGCCGCGGCCCCCTAGTGGGCCGTGGTGGTACTGCAGGTGGGCCGTGAGAGGTCATTAAAAATATGATTCATTTTTGCAAAAATGATTTTTTAGGATTTATTGTAAAATATTTATTGCACGATTTTAAAAAATATTTAGAAGTAATAACCTATTGAGTGTTATAGACCTCACAATATTTTAGGAACGTTATATAGTTTATGATTGGAACGTAGCTTTTTGGTCATCATGACTGGGGGTCATAATCGAAGGAGCACGTACTGTGTTCGATAGTTAATTCTGTCTTGCGTGTACACCACAGATTAAAAGTTTGGGCTTCCTTTATCCCCCCTACTTTCATTTCAATCCTGAATCTTAATAATAATAATAACAATAATAATAATGATAAATAAAAAACAACAACAATTATTGTTGTTTTTTATTTATTTTATTTTCTTAACAACAACAACAACAATTATTGTTGCTGTTAAGTGTTCTGAGAATGCATATTTTCGTCTATGTACTGTTTATAGGACAAAGGTGGGCCGCGGACATTTTTTAGATTTTCAAGTGGGCCCTGATTTGGAAAATTTTGGGAACCCCTGCACTAGGCCAATAGGACTTGAAAGACTTTGATTTAGATCAGAAAATTACTGTTGAAACAACCATTCTCCCTTTTTTTAATATTCAACTCACTTGGCATATTGAACAGGGTCATTCTTGAGCCTGTACCGGAATGCCCTCATCCGCTCCGCCCCACTTTTTGGTGTTTTTCTTGTTGCCGTATTCTCCGAGTCCGTAACATCGGCAGCCAGCTTCACTTTGGGGAAGGCAGACCTGAAAAGAATTGAAAGACCCTTAACATGCTTAAAAGAACTCTTTGTTTGTGAAAATTATGTTTGCATTGTGGCCCAGCATTATAGGTGGCGCCACTGCATTTTCATAAAAAATTATGATTCAAACATGACCATACTCTGGGAAATTGTTTTTTAGATAAAAGGTTCATGACAAAAGTCCATCTCGCAAAGTTTGGTCTTGTTTGAACCATGATTTGTTATACTTCCTAATTCAAATTAGCGAAGGACTTTTCTTTTATCTGATTCAGAGAAACTGCGCACTTGACCTTGGAAATCCATTCATGACAGTCAATGTCATGAAAGTGACAAAACTCCTTCACTAATACCACTATTCTGCTCTTGATAAAATGGAAAAAAAAGATACCCAGTATACAAAAACTTGATACTGCTACACCTCTTAATTTATAATTTAACATTCTTCATTTTCTTAGATCAGAGATAGACTTTCAAGCTACGTTACAGCCTGCTGTCACAACCGTGACATTGAACCGAGACAACTGGGTCTCCAAGTCATGGAAATGACATGACGGTGATGCTGAACAAACCATGATTGGACTGATCCAAATTTTTTGGGCTGAGGCGATGACATTATGATCTAATCAAAACTACAACTTGCAGCAGCTTAGTAAATATACAGTATGTAACTTCCATATTTATCACTTGCCTGTCACTTACATAAATTTGACCTCACATGCCCGTGTCATTATCACGTCGGTGACAGAAATCATATTATTCACATAAAGAATAGCCAAAACACAGACGAAGGATGTTTAAATAATTAAATCTTTTGAGCAAAAGATCTAAAAACAGACTATATCCTGAACTCCAGATCAACAGCATCGTAATGTTATGCAATATTTTTTTGTTACAAAATAAGAATGGACCATAGTAATGGTGGTCAACGTCATATAAGTGACAAAACTCAATGCTTTTAATATAAATTTTACTGAAAATGCAGAATATTCTGCAAAGAAATGCAAATTTACCACACAAGGAATATATCTCTATATTTCTTTCTTGCAGTTGAGGTGGTTAAATAAAGCTAGCAACAGTCGGGAAATATTTCTGTCACAGTGTGAAAGTGGACAGGGTGAAATGGAGGTCCACGTCGTGTAAGTGATAATACATTTGTTTTTTAACAATTAGTTGTGCAAACAACTTCTGAAAGTTTTCTCTTCATCTATTACAGTTCCTAAAAAGGGCATACAATTTGTTTGGAATTGGCCTTACTCTCTTAAAAATAGGATGCGCATCATAAAAGTGCAGCTTTGTTACTGGAGTGACTCAATGCAAATGAGGTTCAATGTTATGTTAGTTACAGGAATTTCCTATTTTCTCAGGATGAGGAAAACAGTTCTCATCTTAAACAGCAAAATTACTCAAAAAAACTAAAGGGATGAATTTATAATGTTATATTTATTTTACAATGTCAGATTTAAAGTTCATACAACCATAAATTATTGTACGTCACCATCATGACTGAGGACCATGATTATAGACACTCCACATCACGTAAGTAACACAAAAAAATCACCTGAAATACTAGGTCCACTCATAAAATAATTTTTGTGTTTTCATGAATTAACATGGGTGAAAAAGGGTGAACTATGTTTTGCCATGCCAATGGTATTCAGGCCTGACGTTTAGACACTATTTTTGTCACAAACGTAACAATGACATGATTATGAGAAGTCCATAATCACGATTGTGCACTGCGCGGACAATTTAAGCGAATTGCGCAAGATATGCTAACTACCCTGAACCTGGATATAGCGTTAGTGATTTAACCACCAAAAAATAAATACAGAACACGCAATCAACTTGTCACAGGCTGAAGGAACACCGAAAATGAGAATACTTGAAACGATCGTGACCCTTGACAGCCGTGAAGTGATGTCCATCGTCATGTTTGAAAATCGGTCAAAACATACGCAACGCTAGTGCATCCATTTCTATGATGCAAATCAACGAGGGTAATGCGCTAAAGTTTGCTTGATATTCCCACTAATTTTACGTCAGAAGGTTACATCGTGCTTCTATATGATAATCCTTAAAAGACTGCTTGTTTGCACGAACGTAATTCTTAGAACGAACGTGATTTGTGGAAATGAGTTGACGGAAAAACTTACCTGAGTTGGCGAGACTCCATCCTGCTGCCTCTTGCTTAATCCTCAGATCCAACGGCTGGATACCATCGAAAACAAGAACTGACGACCTCGGCCGTGATGTAGATGTCGAAATGTAGAGATTATGGTCGGTGAAAGCCGTTCATGAACGCTACGTGACAGTTGACGGAATTAACCCATTGAAATTATAATGAGCTCCTCTAAATCGCCATTGTATTGACAAGTGGGGGAATGAACAGAATTTATTACACTGACAACTGAACATCACAACCGGGGTCTAACTTTGTTTATTCGAACATTGTTTCAGCATAAAAACAAATGTCAGAGTTCAGGCACTTGTTTGACGGAATTCATCACGAAAGTGACACTGGGAAATTTGTCTTGAAATATAAAAAAATAAGCTTTTTTATATTTTGAAAACAAGTTTGAGAGTGGTTAATCAGATGCTGAAGATATGATTAGCTGCTGCATGATAATACTACAGCCTGTTGAAAAGTCTCAGGAAAGCTTCAAAAATACAATGCAGAAAATGTCACAAATGGCATTTGAAAATCCACCAATTTTTCACACATTTTCAAGTGCTATAAAAATACTAAGGAACAGAGCATATTGAAACTATAAAAGTTATCTCCCCCAGTGATGTACTTTTTGGCAATATATAAATATTCCACATATAACATACTGTCATTGCACACAACTGAGCTTGTTTCACACGGCAGTCAAGTACCCATTTGCATGGATGGACCCATATACATGGTTAGTTGTGTTAGTATACTATAATACAAATGTTAGTCTCATTAGTAATCAGAACAGAGGAGTGAAGGAAGAAAACGAGATACGAAGAAATGTTTTAAACACCAGACTGCCTTGAAATCACCCGAAGTCAGTGAGCACGCAGACAGGGAAGACTGACTGAACCTAGATCACAAGACAGGGGAGACAAGTGCAATGAACCGGAAGATTACAAAAACCAAAAAGAACAAATAAAAGACAATAATCATAAACACAAAACCAGCACATAAAACATGATCAAAACCCAGAATCATGACAGTTCCGCCCTTTGTATAAGTCTCATTGCCTGCACCTGCGTTCTATGTACCATGTAATCTCCCTGGAAATGTATATTAGTTCTTTAAACCCTGAGCCTATTTTTTAGGTTTCTGCTCGAATATTGCAAACCCATAATAAAATGGGTATATCTCTGCATCCACAATGTCTATTTGGTTTCATAGTAAATGGGACACTTGTTAGATTAGTTGAGATGAGTTATTATGAGTATATGTGATACTGGTGAAGAGTAAATGAAGATGGCACACAGCAAAAATTAAAAAAATGAAGATTCGCCTAAAAAAACGCATTTTCAGGATGAATATCCCTTTGAAAATGATGCTGCTGCAGCTCTAAACCTTTATCAGACCATAATACAACATAGGAACATTATCTCTGCAAAGGCTGACTCAGATAAAGTGAGGGAGAACAAAATTTGAGAGTTTTTAGTACAGAGAGTTCAAGCGAGGTCTCCAACGTGGCCATTTTGGCGCAGTTTGGCACCATCTGTGCCATTTGAATTTTCTCACGTACAACACTATATAAATCATTTTTATATCTCTAATGGTGATCAATACATCCAAATACAACAGTTTTTGGCAATTTTTTGAAAATTCAACCAGACCTCTGTATATTTCCCATTCGAAAAATTGCACCACACAAAGCAATTGAATGTTGATTCCAAATGGAGCAGATTAATTTTGATAAAACAGTAAACATTTCAGCAACAATACCAACAGTAAAAAAAAATGGTAAAACTTCTAAAATATTTACACTATTCTACATTGTGCTATTTTGAAAAAATTTGAAAATGCAAACCAAATATTTCCATAAAAATTTAAAAACAAGCACAAAACTATTTACACTATGTACATAATTGTCCCTATGACCATCAAAATGTTACAGGCCATCATGCCATAGCTGGAAGCAGTTTTTTTACTTATGAGAAGCAGAGAGGAGCATTGCATTTCCTGCAATATACAGCAGTCTTTACCCTGGGTGTTCCAGCATCATGGCACCTCTTGCAGTGCTTTCTGGCCCTTGATTCCTCCCTTTCAAAGAATGCAGTCATACAAGTGGTGGGTGGGGTGGATGATGGTGGGGGGGTGGCTACTGACCTTTCAGCAAACTCCAGCATCTCCCTGGCGAGCTGCTCCCTGAAGACTTAGTGGGTCATGTGCTTTGTCTGGGTGGGGTCCTGCCTGAACTTGAACAGCTCCTTGTGAAGGAGGAAACTGTTTACCACAGCTATGTCCACAAAGTGGCAAAAAAAGTGTTCCACTTTATTGTTTTGCGGCGGATGCTGTAGAATCCAAGCAGCGCATCTGATAAATCCACACCACCCATGTTCTTGTTGTAGTCCAAGATGCAGTCCGGAACAGGTACAGATTTGTGTCTCCAGACACCAGCCTCCTTCACTTATCTCCTCACTGTCTGTCCACTGTATGCGTAATGCAACATGGAGCACATAGTCATCTCTCTCGTGTCCATCCATTTCACAAAGAGCAGTTCGCCACTCCCAATCCATCGAATGTCCCCTCTTTCTGCTATTTCGGGCAGGTCATTAGTCTGGGTCTGTGGGAAGCTAACATGGTTTTTCCTGATGGTGCCACAAGAGTAAATCTTCTTTTTGGACAGTGAAGAGAGTGGGGCTGGTGGGTAAAAATTAACAGTGTATAGCTTGTAGCTACTACCGGGGAGAGGAAAAGGCAAAAGGTCCATCACGGCTGAATAGCTCAGGCCGTGGCCTGTGACGGACTCTCTTTTACCTTAGTACACAAAAAATTTCCATGTGTAACCTATTGAAGAGTCAGCCAGCACAAAAACTTTATCACCCCACTTTGTGGGCTTGTCCTTCATGTATTGTCTCATGCTTGTGCGGGCTTTGCTTGCAACCATCCTCTCATCAATAGACAAATTCTGGTAAGGCTGAAAATGAGATTTGCAGGCATCCACCATCTCAGTGTAGAAGGGCTTTATCTTGGAAAGTTTTTTGTATTGGGCAGTGTTCCTTTTCCGTCCATTTTCCTCATCATCTTGTGGGTTACTACGATGAAGCAACCACGCAATCACCTCAAATCTGTCTCGTGACATCTTCCCACTGGGGAAAGGAAAGTTGTAAGGCCACTCCTTCCTCCAATAATCTGCCCTGCGGTGGACTGCTACAAGGCCAGTGAAAATGACGATGGCTAAGAACGTGAAAAAGTCCTTCACTGCGAGCACTTCCCACCTGAATGCCACCCCAGCTTGCTTTCTTTCGGCAGCATTCGCATTTGTATCGTCAATTATTTCTTGACAACAGACGTGGACAAGAAAAGCTGGAAGAGGCCTAGCGGAGACCATGCTACCGTGGTATCAAATGTGGGGCCCGTGGTCATGGCCGGCATGAATCTGGGAGGGTCAGGTTTGATGTCCTCATCCTCTCTGTCATGCCGCCTGTCCTCCTCCTCACGCTCTGCAGATTTTCCTGTCCTTTTCCCAGGCTTTTTGCAGTCTGGAGCAGCAGGGCGTCATTTCCTCTGCTGAGTGGTGGGAGGAGGTGCTGATGGGCCTGGCAGGGGTGATGAAACTCCTGGAGGTTCGTCATCATCATCCTCATCACTGTAAACCCAAATGTGGGGCAGAACAGAAAAAAAATAGCATTTCATGAAAATACAATAAAAAGCAAAAAACATAGTAAAAATAAATACACTGTGCTGGGGAAGTCAAAACACACACATATGCATATACACATATGCATATACACATATGCATATACTCATACATAAAAGGGAAAAAAGAAGGCACACTCAAAGACTGATGTTTCTGTCTTTTATATTCAGAAAGTGTCACTTGGAGACATTGAGAATGAACTAAGCCCAAGACGTCTGTCAACCAGCTTTGTCCTATGACTTTTATAGATATTTTCGGCTTTTTGTATACAAAAGACTAAAACATGAGCCTTTGCGTGTGCCTTTTTTCCCTTTTGCGATTCTCAGTTTTAGGAGTTTAGCCCCAGGCGGAACAGCGTGGCCCATATATAGATCTAAGGTGCAGACACGGACTCTCCTTTATCTTATACATACACGTACGTATACAGTCATGCATATACACATGCACATGCACATACAAACACCAACAGACACCGAACGTCACATTTCATAGCATCAGACCACATCACTAAGCCTGCATTTTGGCCCGAAAAAAAGCAGCTACCTCCAAATATATTGAAATTTGGACAGCAATAAAGCTTTCAATACAACATTTATAAGACATTCCGTACCTTTCAGAAGATGGAGAACGGTAATCGGAGTCACCACTGTCCTCTGCATAGTCCGGTTGAATAAGATCTTCGTCCTCTGACGAGGAATCCTCGATACACAGCGTACTCTCAGCGTTCTCCTCCAGTAATTTCAAAACCTTTTTGGCGGTGAAACGTCTGCTAGGCCCCTGCTTGGCCATATTTCTTACACAATGTAATAAAATATCGATAAAAAAGAACCAAGCTATCTAGAAACAACCAGCAACAAAGTCGATGCCGTGCGCTCAGCAAGCCTATGCGTAATTTGAGTATCGTGCGCAAATCTATCTCCGCCATGGATTCCTCGATTTGGGCGATTGACCTCTCTTTGGAATCGTTACAACCAATAGAATGAAGCTATATTCACCAAAATGAGATTGACAGTACTGTCTGCCAATCAGAATTAGCAGAACACAGGTGTTTGGGAAGTAGCCCCTGATGCATACGGACATTGTAAGGCTTCCCCTGGGTCCTAAACACTGTCAAATAAAGCTGGAAAGTTTTGAATCGTAACACAGGAAATAGTTCTAACAGAATCAAGTGTGAATTTTATGGAAAAATAAGCTTTACTCTGCCAAATAGCAAGGGTAAGAGAAATTTTAGAACAATAGTTTGAAAAAGCGATTTCAGTTTTTATGATTCTTTGGCCTCTATCTCTCTGAAACTTTGGGGTAGATCGTTTTGCATTACAGCATTGGAATCAGTGGAGTCTAAGCTTTCATTTGACCCCTCGCCTGTGCATGCTGCATGAACTTCGGTTGTGGTAGAGCTTGCAATATGTTGAGTGGGTTGATGCAGCGGAGCTGAATGGAGTTTGATATGTCGTAATTCATTTAGTTGTTATCACGCTGATACTGGTTGTTTTAGTGATCATATTGTCTATGGTTCTAATTGTCTGTACACTCATATGTCATGTCATGGGTATGCCCCAGATGATATGTTACTAAGCACGGTTATACCTATTCCCAAAAACAAATGGAAGTCACTATGTGATTCTGATAATTATCGTGGCATAGCACTTAGTAGCATATTAGGAAAAGTTTTGGATAAACTTATACTCAGACGGAATAATAATGTTCTTGGTACTTCTGATCTTCAGTTTGGTTTTAAAGCCAGTCATTCAACGACTCAGTGCACCTTCGTTGTTGAAGAGGTTATTAACTACTATAATAAGAGTGGAAAATGTTTATATTTAATGCTTTTAGATGCCAGCATGGCATTTGATCGAGTGAACTTTGTCAAGTTATTTCAACTCTTATTAAAAAAGGGATTGTGTCCTCTGGAGGCTAGGTTGCTGGCTTACATGTACTGTAACCAGTTATGTCGTATCCGATGGGAAGGTTACAATAGTGTCAGTTTTAAAGTATCAAATGGGGTTAAGCAAGGGGGAGTGTTGTCCCCAATATGATTTGGTGTGTATTTTGACGAACTTCTTTTAAAGTTGGGACGTAAATCTACTGGCTGCTACATTGGAGACACTTTTGTTGGCTCTTTTGCATATGCTGATGATGCCGTATTATTGGCGCCTACACGTTGCGCGCTTAAAGCTATGTTACATACTGCATAACCACTTTTATAGCCAAAAGTGATAGTAAGGTGATTAACTTGTGTTTACAATTAGCTCTTCAGCTCAGTTCATCTATTTTTTGTCAGAATATGAATTTTATAAGACATATCTGTAAATGTAGTAATATTAGATCAGCTGATATAAATGTAGTATAACAGTTGTTTTTAAAACTGGCTGATGAATATAAGAATGATGATGACAATAAAGTGTCTGCAATTATGGACTTTCTCCAGTATCGAGATGGAGTTTTTCTAGGCTTTGATAGGAGTGTGATGTACTTGGACTCGCAGGATATTATTGATTATTTGTGCTGCTCACAATAAGTGGAAAACTGTGGTTTTGTGTTTAGTTAAGTAATGTTTTTAAAATTTGTATGTTTGTATATAAAAGTGTACCTTGTGTACAAATAAAGATGTGTATATGTATAGTTATTTGAGCTGTGTTTAGGGCATGTAAAAAACGTTTATACAGTCCTGTAGCCCCAGTTCTGCTGTTTAATTTGATGAGCAAGTTCGCTATATTTTTTCAAGATTAGTGCATTATTTCACGCTGTATTTGTCAATGCCTCTCAAAGTCCCCCAATTTGGGGACCCTCAGGAAGTTAGGGGTCTCTTCACAGAACTTCCCAGTCAGAATGTCTCTCGTGTTTACCTGTGCTGTTCATTATCCCGCCTTGTACTCATTGCGTTTCTCTTCTGACTGGATCGTCCGACTATTGATTTTTGGTTTGCCCTTCATTGATTACTGTTGCATCAGTGTATTCGAATCCTTTTTGCCCGACTACAATTTTGTGGATTGCTGCCCTGTTAACGATTCGGATTGCCCTTTGATTTTTGCTTCTTCTACAAACCACCGCCTGTGTACTGAATGTTTTGCCTGACTATGAATTTTGTGTTTGCTGCCCTGGTTACGACTCCGTTTCTGCCTCAGTGGATTTTGACTTTTGGATCGCAGACTCTGTACTTTTGCCTTCTGCCCTGCGGGGGTTTCCTGGCTCGCTCAATAAATTTTTCCTTTATTGCAATCCTGTGTTCTCGCGTTTGGTTCCAGAGCGTTACCTCACACTCTGATGGCCTTCCGGCTCCAAACCAGGATCCTGAAATAGAGAAACACACACAGCAAAACAGGTACCAGGACCTTTGGTGGAGCAAAGAGTTGTCACAATTAGTATTGGTCGAGCAAAGTCTATTAGCACTTTGACGGGGAAAAAAAGAAAAAAAACTTAAAGTCGTCTAAGCCGCTATGTCGTCTAAGCCAATTTCGCCCAAGAACATCACGAATGGTCACAACTACGCAGCCAAGAGGCAAACTTCTACTGAGTCTGCCAAAAGAAAACAACCATTCTCTCCAGCAAAATCTTCCCCGATCGCCAAAAAACAAGAGCTAGATAGCGGAGAAGGTATGTTTGCTATACTGGAAGCTTTAAAGCTCTTAACTGACAAAGTAGACATTATGGGCACTCGGCTCCAAAAAAAAAATACCGCCATGTTAGCTTCCATAACAAAAGTGGTTGAATTCAATGCGGCTGAGATCAAAGATTGCAAAGCTCATCTTCAAACTACAGACAAGGAGATTTCAACGTTGAAAAAAGACAATGCTGAACTACTAGAACGTGTCCTTGAGCTTGAACGATATAAATGCAGGTCGAATCTCAGAATTCGGGGGATGAAAGAACAAGAGGGTAAAGACACGTGAAAAAGTTGATAGCCTACTAACAACAAAATTTCCCCCGGGTGGTCGTCGAACATCAGCCACATAGTGGATTTGACTCATCGCGTGGGCAGACGTGAGGTCAACAAAACAAGACAGATCATCATTCAGTTTACGCAGAGATTGCATCGGGATGTGTAAACTGAATGATGATCTAAGGTGCAACGTCTGTGTCAATTTTATTTTGCATTTAACTTAGACAACAGATGAACCAGTAGCAATTCACAGTTAAAACTTACGTTAAGTGACTCTTTTTCCATCAATAACCTGCACCACCTCTGTAGTACGCCTATTTTCCAGCCGTACTACAAAGGTGGTGCAGGTTATTGATGGATGAAGAATCACTTTACGTAAGTTTTGAACTGTGAATTGCTGCAAGGTTAGTCTGTTGTCTCAGTTACATGCAAAATAAAATTGACACAGACGTTGCCTTTACAGGCAAATGCTTTTTCTCCTGTTAAATGGAGATTTTCATCAGAAAATGGATGTTATGTTTTCTTTGGGGACATTCCTGTTCTTTGGGATAATCCTAACTGAAGAGTGAAAGTTAAGCTACATAACTGGCAAATTTTTCTAGTTCCTTCTTTTTTTGATTTGCCATTTATGGTAAACGTTAGAATTTCATTTGGTTCTTTAAATGCTAGGGGTATTAAAGACATTGTAAAAAGAAAGGCACTTTTTGTATTTTGTAA
Organism: Gymnothorax reevesii; assembly: GCA_029721435.1. Taxonomy (NCBI): domain Eukaryota; kingdom Metazoa; phylum Chordata; class Actinopteri; order Anguilliformes; family Muraenidae; genus Gymnothorax; species Gymnothorax reevesii. The sequence goes on along the minus strand of CM056574.1, from coordinate 65,068,147 downwards.
GGGGCAGAAATCTCATTGCTCAGAGACACATTCCTGTGAAGCTAATGTCAAAATTTAGGCCAATCAATGGAATGATAAGATTTTTAAAGTCATATTTTAAACTGTTCTGGAAGAGTGGCAGTTTGTTTTAACAGGCACCCAGGAGAAATCATAACTCATAAAGCTGATATTGAGGGGCACTGGTTGACAGTGGTTTTGTGAAATAAAAGTTAATTTTTTATCATTATGAATGTCTATGGTTACAATAATGATAGTCAAAACAAAAAATTGTTGTAAAACATTACAGATGTAATATCTGAACTTATGATGAGGTATCCCACAGATGTTACTTTGGTAAGAGGAGATTGGAATACGATACCAGGTGAATGAGATGATAGGTGGCCTACCCACTCAGGAAGGTTGCAAGGTAATGACATAGTAGCTGGCTTTGCAACTGATAACAACTTGGTTAATGTTTGGAAAAGGCTTCATCAAGGGGTCAAAAGCTATTCATGGTTTAAACCTAATGGTGAAAACAAATCGAGAATTGATTATTGGATGGTAAGCAACAGTGTACTGAAATATACATCACAATCAAATATTTCCAAAGCACCTCTATCTGATCACTGTTATAAAGATATCATTTTAGAACCCTCGAAGAAGGAGTATAGAAATACAGGATACTGGAAATTTAATGCACATTTACTAAACAAGGAAGACTACTGCAATAAAAGAATTAATGAAAGAAAGTCAAAATAATGAATCAATTGAAGACAATATGCAAAAATGGGAATATGCTAAATTCTAAATCAGAGAATTTACGATCAGTTTTTCCAAGGATCTAAATAATAAAAAAAGGGAATATGAAAGCAAATTACTCCACATCACTCGATCTTACAGTAAACTGTATGAAATGGGCAAGAGAAAAGTGAATTGATAGAATTACACACCAAATTAGATGAATTGTATCTTGAAAGAGCTCAAGGTGCTTTTATAAGGTCAAGAGCCAAATGGATTGAGGCAGGGAAAAAAATTCCTCATATTTTAGCAACTTGGAGAAAGATAGACAGCAGAGAAATTCAGTAACAAACCTTTGATAAATGGAAGGGGATGTAAAGATGCAAGAATCATAGAAAAAGAAGTTCTAACAATTCACTCTAAATTATATTCCACAGACCATACCTTGGGGGAGGTAGATATTTTCTTGGACAAAATTCGCAATAAGAGTCCATGTATTGAGGAGTTATTTTACGAGATGTGTGAGCCAAATGGATTGAGGCAGGGAAAAAAAATTCCTCATATTTTAGTAACTTGGAGAAAGATAGGCTGCAGAGAAATTAAGTAACAAACTTTTGATAAATGGAGGTGAATGTAAAGATGCTAGAATCATAGAAAAAGAAGTGCTAACATTTCACTCTAAATTATATTCCACAGACCATACCTTGGGGGAGGAAGCAGTTGTCATGAAGATGGCTGCAAACAAATCCCCGGGAACTGATGGGCTAACAGCCTATTTCTGTCAGTTCTTTTGGAAAGATCTTAGAAACCTATTATATAACGCCTTAATAGAATGTATAGGGGCTAAAGACCTTATGTCAAGCATGAAACAAGGGTTAATTACCCTCATTCCCAAATCCGGTGAAGACGAAAGACTATTAGACAATTTAAGACCAAAAACTTTATTAAACACAGATTATATGATACTTTTGGGGGCAATTGCTTCTAGACTAAAGAAAGGTATCCCACATTTAAGATACTAGATCTTATTGATTACAATGAGATAATTTAGGAGGATGGATAGATTTCTAAAAGGTTTTTGATTCTGTCGACTATAATTTCATCCTTAAAACTTTAAAATGCTTTGGGTTTGGAGAGAAGTTTATAAGTGCTGTTAGGATCCTGTACAGTGGAATAAACAGCTCTGTTTCCATTGGACATGGCACTTGCCCAAGATTTGAAGTTAATGGAGGAATATGTCAGGAATCTCGCTGTTTTCCCGCTTTTGTTTATATAGGTGGCTGAGTATTTGGCTATCCACATTAAAAACAGTGGTCTTGACGGTTTAAAAGTGTTGGATAAACAAACAATAAGTCAATTAGCTGATGATACCACTTTATTTCTATATGATGAGTATCAATTTCCACTTGCCCTACAAAGTATTGAGCAATTCACCAAAGCATCAGGGCTACAGTTGATCGTGAATAAATGTGAAATAATTGCACTGCAGGAGTGCCCATTGGAGTCGATTTGTAATATAGTGATTAAAAATGAAGTTAAATATTCAGGGATTGTTATTTCTAAAGATAGGACAACAGTTGAAAACAAGAATATTGGAAATAACAGAGAAATGTAAGTCAATTCTGAATAGATGGCTGAAACAAAATGAGTTCTGATAGTGATAGTAATTGATAGTGACACACTATACATTACGTATTTCAGCGAACCTTTCCCACAGATACAGGATACAATGTATATTTCTTTGTGTAGAACCATGGTGAACTGTTTTCTGCTGTAGGCTATATTCTCCCCTCATCCCTGCATTAAATGCAGTACATACTGTCTCTGCATACCCTATAAATATATATATATATATATATTTATTCCCATGCTCATTCCCATGCTTTATTCTACTGCTGTGCATGTATAGCGCGCACATGCTGTATATGTAAATGCACACTCCCATGCACTTTACCATTTGCTCACGCTCTGATTAGATGAGAGCTTAAAATATCACATTTTATGCATTTTTCAATTTACTCGTTCAAAATAAAGTTTATTAAAAAGATGCTCATTTCTTTTTGTTATGCTCTGTACCTGTGCTAGGCTGAATAACAGTAAATTTGAATAATCTAATCTAATATTAACAGTTTCCCATTTCCCCTGAAGCCATGTCATATGCCCCTTTTGCCAGTGAAAGTGGAACAAATTAGAGTTCATAGTAGGTTACATTTTAGTTCAGACTGCAGGCCCCGATCTGGCAGGATCCCCTGCCCTGAGCATGTACCTTCAAAATAAGCAAAAAAAACAAATCTTCACTGGACTACCCAGCTACACGGGAAAATTTTTTTTATCCATACGCAATAGTGGATGCTGTCTCACAGCTGAGGTGCCCCCCGTTGACTATGCAGGGGAGATCACTGATGCTACGCCAGCCTTGAAAGTTACTTCCCTTCGTTTCACCACTTCCGACCACACGCTTTTTCACCTGAAAAACAACATAGCCTACGAGTCGTTTTCAAATTCAAGTTGCGAGTACGCAAGAGCCATGCTAAGGAAAAAACCATAATGTAGACACAATGAACCTTCGCTATATTTCTGTGCTGAAAGACAGGAGGTCAGTGCATGATTTCTTGCATGATCTAATAGAAATCATACTCTCTTTGAACTCAAGGTTTGAAATTTTGTTGTTGATTTTTGATGAGGCTTTGACATTTAGAATAGTTTCTCAGTTGCATGGGTGAAGACATGATCGTGGTGTAGATTTACTGTTAACCTGAATGGGTGCTTGGTTTAAAAGGCATTCCTGTTGGTTATTAGAGAAATTTTAACATGAACTATTTTGCTTGAAATATGGATGTAGAATGCCTGGAATTGGCTCGATTTTTACCTCCGAAATACCTAAAATGTAGGATTTTTCGGGGGCTTCGTCTTCTGATCTCCCACAGGGGTGCTGGCCCTTGATCCCGTTTGGGGGCCTATGCGGTCCCCTGGACCACTGCCAGGAAACCCCCCCTCACAACTCATTTGATCCGGCCCTGCACTGAACAAACTACAAATGTACTTTGCTAAAAAACTTTCATCAGAATCCGCTTAAAATTCCAACGGGATTTGACCAGCATCAGAAGAGATTTCTTTCCGGATGCCATAGCTGTCGCAAAATCTGCCTTTGCTTTAAGTCCCTATTGCCTGCGTATCCACAGTGGCAGGTCTGCCGTGGGCTCCTCCTTCCAACTCGGCAGGACTTTGCCCAAGAAACCACTATAAAATAATGTATTATTTCGTCTCATATTTTTATAGCCTACAGGTGATTTATATTTTGTATTGACAGTACATGCACTACACAATCATACTACAATACACAGCAAACCCTTCTGAATTGGTTTTGCCCTTTTTGAAGGTACCTTCCCCCTACCCCGGAAGTATCAGGATGTGAAATGTGCGTTCAAAAGCAATCTAATTTACATTAGTGGAGGCTGAGACCATTCGTATAGGCTAGGCGCCAACGAACCGTGAAAGGAACAGTTCTGACAATTCAGAGACTGGCTGATGTGCTGCAGCTAAAGCCACTGTATCCAGCTTGGTTTTTTTTCCCCCTTCACCAGTGAAAACAGTCACCTGAAGCGTTGCTGATACAAGTGGGGAGTTGTATGTAGGTTCAGCAATCGCATGGGTGTCATGGCCAGAGTGTGAGATGCAGAAAAGTATTGCCCTGATACTCTTTAATCATTAATATAATAAGCTCTGTTCATTGGCTTGGCTCCGCAATTAATAGCATATTCCCACATAATACATTGATGGCACCAAACGAAAGCAACATGGCTTGTCCGCACTGGCCGGCAATTCACAAAAGATCGTAAAGTGAAAAAATAAGACGTAAATAATCCTTAAAATGGGCCTAAACTAAGATAATCCAGTGGTTTTTGTAATACTTATATCTCTATTAACAAAGAAAATACTTGCAGCTTTCAGTGCCATCTTTGTTTGGTGAAAATGTGCAGAGCATTCTGGGTAGCCCTTTCTCCCAATGGTGATGTTGGAGAATCTCAATTTTGAGGGCTATGCAGCCCTTAAACTAGTCCCTCAACTTAACATTCTGAGAATCGGGACAGTACTAAGCACTTCGCAGGAGTGCACATTTTTAAGATTGAAGGTTAAGATTGAGGGTTAAGATTTGAATTGGAATTCACCCAAAATCCTGTAAACTGCCTCTTGTGCACTGATCTCTCTGTGACTGAGAAAAGCATTTCCAAGCTTCGTCAGCTGCTGTCGCACATCCTCTGCCTGGCATTCTTTTGCTTACCTTGTTAAGGACTTCACTAATGGCTCTCTCACTCTTCAGCGCATAGCTGGTGATATACATAACACATGCATATGGATCCGCAATATATTGCAGATCCATATTTGCCTTCCATGCCTTTAGTATAACTGGATTGTTGTGATTAATCCATTTCTCCACTGGGTCTCTTTCGCACTATCGATTTGCCAGTCTTGGTTGTGCTCAATGCTTCTAAATACTGAGTCATGTCAACACGTGACTCCTCCAGTAGCCTTTCTGAGGAGATGTCCTCTAGTGTCTCTGCATCTGAGTCTTTCCTATACTCTCCTGAGTATATCGCTGCCATCACACAAATCCAGTGGCTTTGCAATGATAGTGACTGGGCTAGGAGCATGTGGAAATCTAAATCTGCATCTGCTATTATGCCTGCATGTAACAGAGTGATGATACTTCTGTAAACTGCAGACAAGGTTTGCAAGTTCCTCATCATCATCAGCATCTGGAATCCTGCAAGACTGGTATCTGTCAATGAACTCGGTCGCTGTAGCAACTGAATTCACCCCAATCGTTGGAGCATCTTCCACCCAAAGAACGCAATGACCATGTGGTGAGCCTCGAACCTGGAACTCAATCCTGATCATGCGGTCATTGACTTTTCCATCTAGATTAGCTGTACTGCACAGAAAGTCTTTGAAGTAAACATCAAGTCTGTACTGAAACTTCCTTGCTGCAGTTACTAGGTTGGTACGCTACCATCCACTTTTCCCAAAACATTTTATGGACATCTTCAGCTGTGAACTCTCTTCCATATTGTGAGCCGATGCAAGCATATCTGCGGACGATAGTGTCAGGAACCATGTCAGTACACGAAGCTGTCTTACCAATGCCAGTAAATCATGCAGTACTCTTTGCCAGTAAGCAGGAGAGCCACGCACACTTCAAAAACTTGAAAGCCAAATCTGTCCACACCATAGCTTGAAGATTTTCTGCAGTTTTCAGCATCCCAGCAGTCACTCTTTGACCACAAAATGTCAGTCCTCTTGTTTGACGCATGGGTATTTGTGAGGATCGACCGCTACATCGGCCGACCAATATATTAGGCTGATATTTGCATTCTTCACACGTGGGTTCGCCGATATATTTACAGACAGGCAGCCAGGGGCAGCTCTATGTTGCCGGAAGACCCTGCAGCACATGCAGACCAAGGACGTTTTATATTTAACTGGATATACAATTGGAAAATGGCTGCCCATTCATTTCAATGGAAATTGCTCGGTGGCACAGCACGCCGACATGGGGACCAAGCTTCCGGACCCACTTGGACATGCGCTGTGTGATTTTTGCTCACACATGCGTAGTGTGGGGCTCATGAACACGCTGGTATCCGAGGTGACCATGACAACGGCTCGGGCTCGTGGGACTCCGACCTAGGGTGCGTGTTCACGATCACTTTTCACCGGAAATGGAAGTCTGACCACTAACATAGCCGCCGGTAAAGGTTTAATTATGGTTTGAGATACAATTTTAAAACACAAATGCAATAACAAATGTTTAAAACGACTTTGACAGAAAAAGTAATACTGTTGATTTCAACTCAAAATCTCGGCAAAATAGTTGACTTGCTGTTGTGTAACGTTAACGTGACTTTGCTCAGGGGTACGCTTCCCGAAATCACAGGTGCTAAATTCCATAGTTGGAACCACTGTCTGAATGGACAAATAAATTTCTGCAACTACGCTATTGGGAAAAGTGCCCCAGGCTCGTGTTCTCTTTAGTTCAATGTCGAATAACCACATCATCAGACTCCGATGATTCTTGCTCGTCTGTGTGCGAATTCCATTATCTTTTCCGGATTCAAGACAATAAACCGAACACATAACACAACGCACTTCATGTGCCTTATAAACCAATATGTTTTAAAGTCAGGAGCTATAAACTTTTATGATAATGGCCGGCTCTGCGAAAGTTAAGCATTAAACCTCTTTTGATATTGAGTACTTGAGTTTATCTTCAAATGTTAAGCAGAGCTGGCAAAAAAAAAAAAAAAAAAACTTACAAAACACAAATAATTTTATTCTATTCGTCTGTATATATGTGTGTGTTTGTGCGTGTATGAGTGTGTGTGAGTGCATCAGAGTATTGCAACACCATTTACTCCTCTCCAGTGCTCTGTAATTAGATATTTTAAAAGTTATGTAGATTTTCTATCAATCTAAAAAAATCATAAGTTGTAAACGGGACGGGACCCTATGGGATCACTTTTCTGCTCTGAATGTGCATATTTACACTACCAACTGATACATTCTTTTAGGTCTTGTATTATCTTCGTTCAGATGAAAATCAGCCACACCGTCGAATCTACCTGCATCACTCCGGTTGATCTCAGATGCTGCTCACGAACATCAGATGTTCGGATTTAGTATACTCTGACATTTCCACCTACAAAAAAAAACTTTGATCTAATAAAGGCTGTACCACAAAAAATGTGTATGCATGTTCAGTGCTTTCATGGATGTTCGGATCATGCACAAAAAAGTAAACATTTTGGATGTCATCTGTCAAGTTGCTGAAAAGTTTCGTCTTCAAGTATGAAGGTCAGTAATTAATTGTAGACTGAAGAATGGTTAATAAATTGATCACTAAGCAGTCATCGAATTGAATTTATGTACTGCTATAAATGCACATTACGTTACGTTAGATGCTACTCAGCTGATACGTTATGCATAACGCATCAAAATAGAGTGATGCGAATTGGTGCTACTCAAAGTAATGGAAATGCACATTTCATTTCATTTCATTTTAATTTGAAAAAGTAAGGTGAGTGTTGGCTGCGTACATGGTTCTAGGTTGTCACAACAGCGGCCCTAGGTTACTGTACATTTTCTCGGGCTGCATGAAGTGCAGCAATCGAGGTGCTACATATTATTACGTATTACGGCCATTCATCAATTAAAATGGCAAAAATATACTGAGCAACAAAAGAAACGCAAGTTAGCTAGTGAGTTAATGTGCTCTTATGGTTACCCAGATAGCAATCACCTCCGCTCCGGATCTGCCCTGAGATCCGGAGCGGCGGAGCTTGCTTAACTGGGTACTCATAGTGACCGCAAAACAAAGAAAAGTTAGATGAAACGAGTCTAAATGCGCACACGCTAGTAATAAATTTGATTTTTAATAATTACGCGTTAACTTATTTTCCGGTTTGTCTTTAATTAACTTGCGTTTCTTTTGTCGCTCAATACATTTGCTCTGTGACTTGCCAGCTCACTTCACCAACTTTAATGCTGAACACAGACAGAGGCAAGGAATGCCCAAAGCTCCACCCACTCACATCCGCTGCAGTGCTAAATTTGGAGGAGCGGGAACGCGCTTACATTTGAGAACCTATTGGTGTTCCCATAGCCTGAATATAAATAAAAGATTTTGTCTTTGCCGAGAAACAAGGCATTAATGATTTAAAAGAGAAAAATTTTGGTATCGATAATTTGTGGCTGTCAAAAAAAATAATTCACGGATTTATCAGCGTGTCTTTTTCAGTTATTCCCTATGGAGAAATTCCTTTTTGGCCCCCATGGCATCACGTGACCTGCAATATCACAATCGCCGCTAGGACCATGTCGGCGTGTGTCGTCGACCCGAGTTGTGCGTCCAGATCTCCTTATAGGTCCAAGATGCAGACGCGTTACCCCCGCACTGGAAGAGTGGTGAAAGCAGCATTGCCCCGTGCCTGCTTCAGAACAAGGCGTTTTATAATTTCAATTAGCCTCTCACTGTTAAACGTAGTTGAAATATTGCCTCCCACTTTTAAATAGGAGACATGAATGCAAAGCAATTGCCATGTAATACACGTGCTTGCAATCATAGTTAAGTTTGTGGGTCAGAAAAACGGGAATGCTGCTGAATGCTTCGTTTTTAAAAGTGCTTACCATTGTATTTAGGGAGCTGTTGACGTAGTTGTCGGCTAATATGTACAGATATTACGAACATCGGTTTAAGGATTAAGTTATGTCAATGTTGTCAATTCAGTTCCATGGTGTTTGTAGGAGGTTAATTCAGCGAACAGCTGAGGTTAAATGTGTTTTGTGTCTTGTGTGTATGTGCAGGGCTCAAAATTGCAACCGTTTACACTGTGCAACCTTCTAATTAAAATAGTCGCACCTGTGCGACCGCGTTTTCCCCCAATTAATCGCCTCTTTTTGGGTACATTTGGTAGTCAGAAGGCATGCCAGCCACTGTTGCAGCTTAAATAGAGATGGGCATATGTCTCCGAGCAGTGCATGGACATACTGCAGCCGGGCGCACCGGTATAAGAATGGAGCGCACCCAGTGTGTTCCCTCGAGCTGACTGTAGCCATCCATCCATCTTCATCCGCTTATCCGGGGCCGGGTCGCAAGGGCAGCAGTCTAAGCAGGGATGCCCAGACTTCCCTCTCCCCGGACACTTCCTCCAGTTCTTCCGGGGGTATCCCGAGGCATTCCCAGGCCAGCCGAGTGACATTGTCCTGGGTCTTCCCCGGGGCCTCCTCCCGGTGGGGCATGCCCGGAACACCCTCCCAGGAAGGCGTCCAGGGGGCATCCGATAGAGATGCCCGAGCCACCTCAGCTGGCTCCTCTCGACGTGGAGGAGCAGCGGCTCTACTCTGAGCTCCTCCTGGGTGACAGAGCTCCTCATTCTATCTCTAAGGGAGCGGCCCGCCACCCTGCGGAGGAAAACCATTTCAGCCGCTTATACCCGAGATCTCGTTCTTTCGGACATGACCCAAAGTTCATGACCATAGGTGAGGGTAGGAACGTAGATTGACTGGTAAATCGAGAGCTTTGCTTTTCGACTGAGCTCCTTCTCCACCACAACAGATCGGTACAATGATCTCATTACTGCTCCCGCTGCACCGATCCGTCTGTCAATCTCATGCTCTATCCTTCCCCCCCAAAATACTTGAACTCCTCCATTTGAGGCGAGAGCTCTTCTCTAACCCAGAGGAGGCAAGCCACATTTTTCCGGTCGAGAACTATGGCCTCGGACTTGGAGGTGCTTGTTTTCATCCCAGCCACTTCGCACTGGGCTGCAAACCGCCCCAGTGCATGCTGAAGGTCCTAGTTTGAAGGAGCCAACAGGACAACATCATCTGAATAAAGCAGAGATGAGATCCTGTGGTCCCCAAACCGAACTCCCTCCGGACTCTGGCTGCGCCGAGAAATTCTGTCCTTAAAGATAATGAACAGAACCGGTGACAAAGGGCAGCCCTGCCGGAGTCCAAAACGCACCGGGAACAGGTCTGACTTACTGTCGACAATGCGAACTAAGCTCCTGGTCCGATCATACAGAGACCACACCGCCCTTAGTAGAGGGCCCTAGACTCCATACTCCCGAAGCACCTCACACTGAATGCCACAGGGGACACGGTCAAATGCCTTCTCCAAGTCCACAAAACACATGTGAACTGGTTGGGCAAACTCCCCTGCACCCTCGAGCACCCTGCGGAGGGTATAGAGCTGGTGCAGTGTTCCACGACCAGGACGAAAACTGCATTGTTCCTCCTGGATCCGAGGTTCGACTATCGCCCGAATTCTCCTCTCCAGCACCTTGGAATAGACTTTACCTGGGAGGCTGAGAAGTGTGATCCCCCTATAGTTGGAGCACACCCTCCGGTCCCCCTTCTTAAATAGAGGGACCACCACCCCGATCTGCCAATCCAGAGGCACTGTCCCCGACTGCCACGCGATGCTGCAGAGTGGTGTCAACTAAGACAGCCCTACAACATCCAGGGACTTGAGGTACTCAGGGCATCCACCCCCGGTGCCTTGCCACCGAGGAGCTTCAGAACTAGCTCAGTGACTTCAGCTCGAGCGATGGATGAGTCAGCCTCTGGGTCCCCAGCCTCTGCTTCCTCTACGGAAGGCGTATCAGTGGGATTGAGGAGATCCTCGAAGTATTCCTTCCAACGGCTGAAAATATCCCCAGTCGAACTCAACAGCTCCCCAACTCCACTGTAAACAGTGTTGGCAGGGTACTGCTTTCCCCTCCTGAGGTGCCGGATGGTTTTCCAGGGCCGGAGCACGCTTAGCCTGCCAGTACCGGTCAGCTGCCTCAGGAGTCCCACGAGCTAAACAAGCTCGGTAAGATTGCCTCTTCAGCTTGACGGCATCCCTTACTTCCGGTGTCCACCACCGGGTTCGGGGATTGCCGCCACGACAGGTGCCTGAGACCTTACGGCCACATCAACAATGGAGGTGGAGAACATGGTCCATTCAGACTCAGTTTCTCCAGCCTCCCTTGGGATCTGGTAAAAGCTCTCCCGGAGGTGGGAGTCAAAAACCCCTCTTACTGAGGGTTCTGCCAGACGTTCCCAACAAACCCTCACAGCACGTTAAGGCCTGCCAAGTCTGTCCAGCTTCCTCCTTAGCCAGTGGATCCAACTCACCACCAGGTGGTGATCAGTGGACAACTCAGCCTCTCTCTTCACCAGAGTGTCCAAGACATATGGCTGAAGGTCATCATTGACCTCTGACCTCGGACGTCCTCCTGCCACGTGCAGTGATGGACGCCCTTATGCTTGAACATGGTGTTCGTTATGGACAAACTATGCCTAGCACAGAAGTCCAATAACAGAGCTTGGCTTCAGATCGGGGAGGCCGTTCCTCTCAATCACGCCCCTCCAGGTAACACTGTCGCTGCCCACGTGGGCGTTGAAGTCCCCCAGCAGAACGATGGAGTCCCCAGTCGGAGCACTTTCCAGTGCCCTTCCTACGGACTCCAAGAAGGTCGAGTACTCTGAACTGCCATTCGGCCCATAAGCCGAGATGACAGTGAGGCACCTGTCCCCAACCCGAAGGCGCAGGGCAGCGACCCTCTCGCTCACCGGGGAAAATTCCAATACATGACGGCTAAGCTGGGGGGCTATAAGTAAACCCACACCAGCCCACCGCCTCTCACCACAGGCAACTTCAGAGTAGAAGAGAGTCCAGCCTCTCTCAAGGAGTTGGGTTCCAGAGCCCAGACTGTGCGTGGAGGTGAGCCCGACTATCTCAAGCTCAGGCTCCTCCCCCCCCCCAACGAGGTGACATTCCATGTCCCGAGAACCAGATTCCAAGTCCAGGGATTGGGTCATCTGGGCCCCTGCCCACGACCGCCACCCAAAGCGCAATGCATCGGCCCCTTCTGAACCCCCCCACGGGGGATGGGCTTACGGGAAGGCGGGCCTACGTCGCTCGTACAGGCTGTGCCCGGCCGGGTCCCGTGAGCGGAGACCCGACCACTAGGTGCTCGCCTACCAACCCCAACCCCAGGCCTGGCTCCAGGGTGGGGTCCCGGCGAGGCAAATCTGGGCGATGTAAACATCCTTGCTTTATTTGTAGTCATCAGGGGCTTTGGATGACCATTCTGACCAATCAAAGGGGAGGTTGACGTCTTAAACCTCAGTACTGATTCTAGAATGGTTAATATTAGCCGTCAATCACTCCATTTCGCGGGACTGAGTTACTATTGTAGCTACGCACAAGATTTGGACAGAAAATGAAACGACGAGCAATGGAATACTTTTTTTGGTACCTTGAACGTTAAAAAAGTCGAGTTGATATCAAAAGTTACTGAAACTGAGAATCATCATGGTGATTTGGATGAATGGTCGGCGAAATCAGTTGATTATTTTCGCAAAGAGTTGTATCAAAATTTTGAATGGCTGAGGTTATTAGAAGGTGAAGTGCACCGTGTTCATTGTAAAGATTATGGCCAAAATATCACTGGTAACTGCGCATTATCTCCAAACACTATAAACGTGAAAGTCCCTCCAAACATGGAGAAAGCACAAAACAGAAAATACTGTGACAAATGTGCGTAAACGAGTAGGCTTGGTGTTCTGTTAATAGTTGCAACTTATATGCTGCCTCGCGGCTCGGCGTTTGCACAGCCCTAAAATCTCCGTCTCGGTTTCTTCGCTCATATCTTCAGTATCCTATCTTCATAAATCTTTAACACACATTTTTTTTTCCCGCGCATCTTTAGACCAGTAAACGTTAATATCTTTGCAAGTACACAAAACGTTTAACTGAAAATGCAGAAATTAGATGACAAAAGTGATAATTGGTGGAGCCTGGACCATGCCTTTGCGTCAATGATTGTTCCTGACTTGCACTCAGTTATTTTACGTTATTAACACGTTTTCCAATTTTGACAATAATCCTCTGGCAGTCGAAGTTACGGTTTCTCTCTCCATGAGATCTACTGACGACTAAATAATGGGATAAATTTTCAACGCTTTATGAAAGATGAACTGCTCTCAAACGTCTGCCCTGCCTTTTCCACACATCAAGTGATTTAACTGGCGCTTCATGATCGTTTTGTTTGAATAAAATAAAAGACGATTTGAAATGCCGGTGTGCAATTCTGAATAATGGTGATTCATTGTTAAACATCTGCATTAACAATAACGTCATATTTGGAAGTTTTACTTACCAACCGAAGGAGACACGCCTGATTACGCTATCTCTGAAAGCAGCCTGGGCCGGTACGCGCAAGCGCAGTAAATGGCAAAGACGGATGCGATAGAAGATGTTGCAGTTTCATAGTCTTATGCTACGAGTCAACAGTTTATGTTGCGGTTTTTGCAGTTTCGGTAGCGGGGTATTATTTTTCAGTTGCTATTTCCGCGATTAATGTAGGCATTTCAAAGTTTTTGTGTGCAGAGGCTACGTTTTCTTTGGTAGGCCTGTTATACATGCAGTGAGAAATTTTACTCTGGTTGTAAGTTGAATTCGCTTATCCGTCAAGAGGTGTTTTAGTTCTCCCATTTTTGGAAAGCAGACCTGATTCTTGTGTAAATTGATTGTGAGGTGTTTGTAGAGTTACTTATTGTATATCCAAGATATTTGAAACTTCTGACATTTTAAATAGTGACCAAACTTTCCTTTTCCATCAACGTCTCATCAACATTAATGACCATAGTTTCTGTCATGTCATATGACATTTGCAGGCCAAAGCGTTTATAGCTATCATCATAAATAAACAGCATTTTCTGTAGTTTTTCGAATGAGTTGGCAAAAATAACCTGGTCATCCGCGTACAACAGCTCAGTAATTTGAATGCAACCTGAGGTTGGGGCCTTCTTTCGATACTCCCTAGGAGATGCTTCATTTGGAATGACATAGTTCACACTAAATCCTGCCTTTGGGATACACTGCAATATTTCATGTTGGGCTACTCTCACCACATAGTCCATGTACACATTACAGATCGTAGGTAGCTATGTTTGACTCGGATCATTTGAGGGGTTCGGATCATTCTGAGTCACTCTGTAATATGAGCCGGGTTGTGCGAGTCACTTGAGTCACTTGACACAAAATGGCCCGATTAAATGTTTGCAAAAACCATGGTACATTGACACGAGCCATAAAAAAGCATACACACTAACCTTTATGTGTTACTATTTTCTCCTACCATGAACCTTTATGTATATTTCTAAAGTCTGCAAGTAGGCCCATTCAGCAGAATGTTAATGACCAGGTAATGAAGGTGGTGTACTAAGGGTTGGAGTATTGGTAATTTTTTAATTAAAATGCAAATAAATCAACACACAAATTACAAACAACAACAAATGGAACAATTTGTGCAAATATTGTGGTGATTGAATTAAATAGCACACAAGAAATGGCGGAAGAATGTGAAAAAGTGCAAATTGCTTTTAAGCTATATTATAAACAAAGTATGTGAAATAATAGTGCAATGTGTGGTAGTTGACAAACAATGTACATTAGACTACAATAAAACCAGAAACATTAAATTAAATATAAAAATAACATAAAAAACAAAAATACCAAAGAGTAACAACAGTGCAAAATATCACCTTAATTAACAATATAATAACAATACCTACCACAATTTTGGAAAAATTTTCTCTGCTTGTTGGCAATAAATTTTAGCAGACCTCTTGAAATCAAAATAGCTTTTGATCCGGTCACAAAGCTGTAAGGAAATGGTAAATGATAAAATAAATGATAAATCATACATTTAATTTGTCAGTTCATAGGACATCAGTGATCAAATGGCTTAATATTCAGATTAGATTGTTTAATATTCAAAAAATAGACATTTACAGGTTATTTACAGGTTCTTTAACAACAATGTCTGTATAAAAATAATGTCAACATGTAAAGCAAAGATATATAAAATGTGAAATGCATACCTCTCTGAGCTCATTTCTTTTGTGACCTCTTCAAAAGGTGCCAGGACCTCACAGCCTTCTTCCAAAGCCTCCCACTCAGCATGTGACAGTGTTGGCTCTTGTGGGTTTAAAAGTGCTTATGTGGAGACAAAGGGCTCCTTGATTTGCAGTATGCGCTGCAGCATATAAAATGTAGAATTCCAGCGCGTAATGACGTCCATCTTTGGTCGCAACTGTGGCTGGCCCATACTCTGCTGCATTTGACGCAGCTTTTCTGTTGCCACTGTGCTTCTGCGGATGTATTCAGCCATGGCTTTCACCTTTTTTACAACTGGCTGTATGCCAGAGTCATCATCAAGAGCATGTCTGACAACAAGGTTTAAAGAATGAGAAAAACAGCTCACATGGTTCCAGTGCAGGACATCTTTCACTGCTTTCTTTATATTATGTCCATTGTCAGTGACATAAGCTAAGACTTTATCTTCTATTTTCCACTCCTCTGCCACTTGATTCAATTTGAAGGCAAGCTGCTCAGCTGTGTGTCTCTCTGTTAAAATGAAACAATCCAGCAGGCTGCTCCTGAGTGTAAAGTCTTCGATATAGTGGCATGTCACCGCCATGTAGCTGGTAGTGGTTCTGGATGTCCAGCAATCTGTTGTCAGGCACACTTCAACAGCAGTCTGGACACTTTCTTTTAGCTCTGCCCTAATCTTTTCATATAGCTTTGGCAGCATCCTTTTGGAGAGTGTGTATCTGCTTGGAAGATTATATGAAGGGTCCAGTGCAGCTGTATATCCTCTGAAGCCCTCATCCTCCACAATAGAAAATGGTTGGAAGTCCTTGGCTATCATATTAATTACGGCCTCATCCACTTTGCTTTGTTGCTGAGGTTGCATAGGTCTTCTTACAAAGGCCCCCATTGTTGTCTGACTTGGGCGCCGTCTCACAACTTGTGGTGTTGTGGTCATTAAAGTATGTAGGTCCCTTGAACTAGATGAAGCAGACGATGTTGTTGCAACAGACTCAGATGCTGTAGCTCCTGTTGCTGCGGCTGCCTCTTCTTCCTCTCCTCGTGTATTCTCAAGCAGTGCTGTAGGGTGTGAGTTTTTTAAATGCCTTAGCATATTTGATGTACTTCATCCATGGGTGGAGATCAATTTTTTACATAGCTTGCATTTTGCCTACTTAGTGTTTTCTGAATCAAAGTGATTCCAAACTCTGCTCTTCTTTCTGGTGCTCATTTTTAGCCAAAATCCTGACCGCTCAATCTTCTTGTCAAGTCTTTCTGAGGTGCTTTGCAAGAGAATCTAGGAGCTGCAGTGTGGGGGATGTAGCCTCCCTGGTCAGATAGGTGTCTTATTGGGTGAAAAGGTCAAAGGGGCCGGTCAACAGTTGAATACCATGGCAACTCAAGTCCTGTGTGAATGGTTGTTTTACATTTTAAGTTGGGCAAAGGTCACAGAGACACAGCATGTGTCTTGCCGGTGTTTTGCTACCAATAGAATATCCAGCATGTAGCTGCTCTGGCTACTAGTTCTACAAAAGGGCTCTTATTGTTGTTGTTGTTATTATTGTTATCATTACTATTAATAATATTACAGTCATCACAACATGCAGAGACCCCCACCTCCAAGAAAAAAGAAATCTAGAAATAAAACATTATTATATTACATTAAATTACATCATATTATTTTACATTATACAGTGGTCCCTTGCTATAATGGGACAGCGCATTGTGTTATGCCCCCTAATTGGCTACGGGACTGTATAACATTGTCAAACAATATCCTCTGTGTCGTGTCTCCTGTACAGAATGCGTTCAGCATGTAAAATTTACGTAAATCTTCCTTCGCTAGCTGTGTGACTCTGAAGCTGTATTTGTGGGCGGGGGGAGTTACAGCCTCAAATCATCTATATAATAATTGTAAAAAAATAAAGCTAAAAATAAAGAAGTAATCCTACTTCGCGGATTTCGCCTATTGCGGCTTATTATTTTTAGAACGGAACTCCCGCGATTAACGAGGAACCACTGTATTACAGGATTTAATGGTTGTGAGGAATTCGACATTATAACAGGCCCAAATGCAGAATACAGTCTGCAATTCAGAATGCAGAACGCATTACTTGAAAATGAAATGTGTATTGTTTTTCCTTCACGCTGGAATACGTTTTCATTGTTTGTCAATAAATGAACAGCTTAAGCAAAAAGAAAGGTCGTCAGTCGTATTACATCTGCAAAAAAAACACTGATGTTCGAAATAGTGACGCTCCCAGGGTAACCAGTAACCACTACGAAAGAATATTTTATTTTTATTATTATTATTTTATTCTCTTATGGTGAAAATGGATATGGGGTGGATCACAGTAGTCATTGACACAACATAGGCAACAAGCTTATACGACAGTCATAGAAGTCAACAACATGGCAAACTCGTGTCTGTGTGCGAGACCGCCATTGGGGTATGCAGGGTACTCCCTCTGCTACAGTTTGTGGAGGACCGCGAGCAAGCAGGGATTCATACTCAAGCTAACCGAAAGCAGGGAGCCGAGTGAAGCCATGAGCTAACCGAGAGCAGCGAACCGCGAGTGAGGCCATGAGCCAACCGAGAGCAGCGAGCCGCGAGTTGAAGCCATGAGCCAACCGAGAGCAGCGAGATGCGAGTGAGGCCATGAGTCAACCGAGAGCAGCGAGCCGCGAGTAAGCCATGAGCTAACCGAAAGCAGCGAGCCGCGAGTGAAACGAAACTCAGGATCCACCACGAGTGACGGATCTCGGTTAAGTTAAGTCAGTTGGATCCTTGCAGTTGAGTCAGAGACTCAGAGAAGTTAAGTTTCGTTTTTCTGCCGAGTGCCAACTGAGCGAGTGAGTGGCTGAGTGCCTATGCTTGTGCTACTGCTTGGATCCACTAGTTGTGCTCAAGTCGCATATGTGTCATTTCTCTGCCAACTGTAGGACTCAACTGAGCCGGTTTAATAGACGTCTAGATCTGTGGTTCGTGAGTGATATTAGAGGGGTGGTTAATTGAGCCGGATCCCGGATCTTCTTACAGCTCTAATTGTAGGGGACTCTAAGGCCCCTTGACGACAGCCAACCAATATTTCAAAAAATACTTTTGAACCTTTGATGCATGCTTTTGTACCAGTGTTTAATGCTCGCAGGATTGCTATTAGGTGAGGACATCGAAGTCGTATCTCCAGGCAACGAAACAGTGCATCTCTTGGAATCCAGTCATATGCAGCCTTGAGATCTGTAAAGGCTACAAATAGTGGTGTTCTTGATTTTCTAGAAATCCTGAGAATGTTGCGCAAGATAAATATGGCATCACATGTGGATCTGTTTGCACGAAACCCAAATTGGGATAGTAGTAGAATTGACTCGTAGGTTTCTCTGAGTCTCTCAATAATAATCCCTGACACCACTTGAGAGATCGTTGATATGATACTTACACCTCTGTAATTTTCAGGAAGTGATTTTAGACCTTTCTTGTGTAAGCATGTTATTGATGCTGTAAGCCATGTTGCTGGAACCTGGGTATATGACTATATTAGTCCCACTAACAGAAGAATATATTCTAGAAGTCTCACAGGCGTGGAGTACTTCAGATGTTCAGAGTATACCTTGTCGGTGCCTTGAAATTTTCCGTTTTTCAATGTTTTAATGATCTCTTCAACTTCTTAATTGCTGGGTGTAGATTCGACGATTGTGGGGAGGTCATCTGGTGGTAGTAGGTGAGGGAAATCCTGAGGACTCTGTAGTCCTGGTTGTGGTGTGTATGGGCAGTCTGCAAAATGGTTTGCGAAGTGAGTTTCAAGTTTCTTTGGATCAATTAATGGTCTTGTTCCCTTTGAAAGTGATGTGTAATTCTTCATCAGGCGGAATTCTTCTTCAGTTTTGCGTTGTTCACTAGCCGTGTTTATCTGGTTCGCTTTGACCTGGTGCGGTGTTTTCTTACTTCTTTAACGAGGGCTTTCTTCTTTGCTGGATCTTTCTCATGATGTTGCTGTGCTAGATGCTCTTGATATTCCTTGTTTATCCAGGGACTAGCATGATCTTCTTTCACCATCTGAGGAATTGTTTCCCTGGATGCTTCCTGAATTGAATTAGCCGTCAGTTTTTCAATATGATCTATAGTAAGGGGTTGTGGGTCCCTTGCAAGTACTGAGTCCAGTTTAGTACTGTATGATGCTTGTACAGATAGATCATCTCAGAGGCATCGTATATTTGGGTGATAATTTGGAGCGTTGTTTCTGTTCTTTGTGAATATTTTTTTAACAGTTTTTCTAGATGGAAAGTTTGCATCCATGACAACAAGACAATGATCAGATTCAAAGGGGAGGCTTTGCATGGGATAAGATCTACAATTAATAGTTGATATCTTAACAAACCATTCAGCTAGGATTTAGTCGAGTCGTCGTTTATACCCCAAATTTGAATGGAATGTCCACAGATGTTCATTAGATCTTGTTGCGAAGGTAGTATTAAGGATACATAGATCATTACTCTCTGCTGTTTCGATTAGTTTCGCTCCATTGAAGCTGCTGTCATTATTAAGGTGGTAGGGACCTAAGCATTTCCAAGCATTGTAGTCGCAGTCACATCCAATTGTAGCATTAAAGTCACCAGCGGCTATGACTTTATATGAGGAGTGATCTTTCTTCATATTTTGTACAGTTTTACTCAAAGTTCGATAAAAGTTTTCTTTAGTACTATCAGCATGTTCTTCAGTTGGACAATAACAGCTGTAAATTGCTAGTTTTATGCCATTGACTTTAACCCTCACTACAGTCAGTCTTCCCTCTATAACGTGTTGGATATCTACTAGAACAGTGAATTCCAAAGTGTGGACCGCGGCCCCCTGGCGGGCCGTGGTGGTACTGCAGGTGGGCTGTGAGAGGTCATTAAAAATATGATTCATTTTTGCAAATATGATTTTTTATGATTTTTATTGTAAAATAGTTATTGCACGATTTAAAAAAATATGTATAAGTAATAACCTATTGAGTGTTATTGACCTCACTATATTTTAGGAACCTTATATAGTTTTTGATTGGAACGTAGCTTTCTGGACATCATGACCGGGGGTCATAATCGGAGGAGCACGTACTGTGCTCGATAATTAATTCTGTCTTGTGTGTACACCACAGATTAAAAGTTTGGGCTTCCTTTATCCCCCTGCTTTTATTTCAATCCTGAATCTTTATAATAATCATTTTTATTTATAATAATAATAAATAAATAAAAAACAACAACAACAATTATTGTTGTTTTTTATTTATTTTCTTAACAACAACAACAATAATTATTGTTGCTGTTAAGTGTTCTGAGAAAGCATAATTTCATCTGTGTACTGTTTATAGGACAAAGGTGGGCCGCGGACATTTTTTAGATTTTCAAGTGGGCCCTGATTTGGAAAAGTTTGGGAACCCCTATACTCGTTTAACATGTGGAGCTAATGCCACAGCCACCCCAGCCCTTGCTGTCTTCATTCCATTATAGATCACACGCCAGCCATTCAGGACCTCGTCTTTAAAACATATTTCACCATTACCTTTCTGATGGACCTCTTGCATGCATGTCACGTCATGTCTTAACCTCTTACAATGTCTTACACAGTCTGCCAGTTTACTTTCACATTTACAGGTTCTTACATTGATAGTACCTAATTGGAAGGTGTGAAATTTGAGATACCTTTTCCCATTGATGGAATGGTAGTACAATAAATTGAATAAATTTGGGAAAAATGGAAAAATTGAATAAAAGAAAAGAGAGAGGACAACTTCTTTGCCTTTTCTTGACGCGTAGTCGAAGGTGAATCTTGATAACCAGGATGAAAGAGGCTACTTTACATCCCAGCGCCAGTGACTCCATTGGCTCGCTAAGTCGCAAGACAAAGCTCTCCGGGGTGCACCTGTCCTAATGACGGAGGTGGAGTATGGCTTGAGTGTGATAGGCGTTTAGACTCAGTGGGACTTACAAAACTGCCTCCTAAGTCTAGCGGGTAATATCCGAAAATTGCGCTTCAACACTCCTTGCACCCCAGGAGTACTAGGCTACTATAGGCTACTAGGCTATAGTATAGCCCCTAGGCTACTATATCTTAAAACACGCATATCCAACTCATTATAAAGTCTGCTTATGTTATAATAAGCCAACAAATAGCAGTTACCGCTGTGGACTGATTCATATTGCAATTTTGAGGCGAAAAAAAGGACTTTACGACTTTACGTCAGATCTGAATTTAACCGTAACACAATTGAAGATTTGATTCGGATCTGTGTGGATGGTCCTCTGGACATATCTGATGCCTCACAGGCAGTGAGGAGATGGATAGAGAGGCAGAGAGCAAGGAGACCCAATTCTAAATCCTGGCATCCAGATATGGCATAAAGCCAATCAGGCCCGGCGCTAGAACAGGGAATTGTCATCTGGACGCATATTTGCATAATTTAAATCAACATTATTCAAAATTACTCTCCGTATAGAGTGAAAAAAGTGGCACATGGCAGTGAAATAGGCTATAAAAAGCGTGCGGCTCAAGCTATCAGGTATGCAATTTTGAATAACGTTGATTTAAATTCAGCAAATACGCGTCCAGCTGAATTATTGTCCTCCTACCTAATCGGGGAGAACAAGCAGCACCTGTTAAGTGCGGAGTTCTCTCGGAGTGAACCTTTTGTTAATCATGAAAATGACTGAGAACAGGTCAGGACTAATAATTGTATAAAATGGATGTTTTGTCCACCCCAATTCTCAGTTCTACTGAGTTTACCCCATGATTTCATCGCTTTTAGATCGAATATGGAGAGAAACCGCGTCTTCAGTTGCCAATTAGCCTGAGATAATTGAAAAACTCGTCAATATAGGAAAATAATTGAGAACTACCCAGGACTATCCTAATTGTCATAAAGGTGCGTGTCTGTGCGCCCCCAATTCCCTGTTCTAGCGCCGGGCCTGAAGCCAATGTTGTGGAAACCTTTGTTAATCATTGATCTCAAGACTCTCATATTGTTTAATAATTGTCATTTGTTGGAGACAGTTGTATTGTTAATGTGGAGTGTTTTATTGTAGTTTCTTTAAACATTAAGAAATATATATATATATAATATAATATATATTGGTGCTTCTTTGATTTTGGTGTGTGTGCTCCAAATTTTTGGCTCATGGTCCTAACTTTTTGAACTTGTGAGCGCAGCGCTACCGAGTGAAAAGTTCATTTCGAGCCCTGTGTGTGTGTGTGCTATGGTGACCAGTCGTCCCCGATTTCCGGGGACAGCCCCTGATTTGGGTGACCTGTCCCCGGTTATAGCTGTCCCCGAAAATGTCTCCGATTTTGACACTTAATTTGGGGAAAACGCGCAAATTCAAACACCGGTTATTATGGTAGCCAGTTACTCGCATCGGCAGAGAAGACGTATGACATATTCAGTGACGTATGACGTACTCAGTGTACTCAGGAAGCACGACCAGACTCAGCAGCACCGGTGACCGCGTAAAATGGTATGTTGGGTATGAACTTATTTATTTTGTGTGAGCTGACATAATTGACCGTCTAAAGCATAACACCCACCGGAGGCGTGAGACGCGCGTCAAAAATAGGTTGCATTCATTTCAAAGGAGCAACGCCCACTGGCAGCGCGTTTTACTTCTCACCTCTGCCCAATGTCTTGAGCGTCAACTCTTTTTGGTTATTTCACAATTTCACCTCGTCATGGTTAGTGGCATATATTTAGCAGAGACATCACATAGTTGTCAAAAACCAATATAAAGACTTTTTAATGTTTTTTAAAATTATGATTAAAGATATTTTTACTTGTTCCTAGTTGTTCCCTCAAATCTCTTGCAGGCACTGGTTGTACGCCAGTATGCTGCATGCTCTTTTCAATGGCATGAAAAAAACAGATTCCATCCCCAGAAACATCACAAACCTTAAACCCCTTCTCTTTGTGAAGTTCATGAATAGAGCTTACACGCTCAACCTCTGGATTGCGCAGTGACTTCCATACACCACTGGATGGAGTCTCAGGTTCCATAGCATTGCTCGTTTCCAAATCTTCTGTCGACTTATCAGTAAATGCAGCCCACAGATCTCTGTTGTCCTCTGACATGTCAATGTCCTTGTACAAAGGATTATTTTCCTTCAGCTACAGCAATGCAGCAATAATCTTTTGTGGTCTAATGCAGTGTTCCCTAACCCTCTCTTGGAGGCCCACCTGTCCTGCTTGTTTTAGATCTCTCCCTGCTCCAGCACAGGTGACTCAAATGATCACGCTGTCATCAATCAGCTTTAGGGGGTGATTAACGAGCTGATCATGTGAATCACCTGTGCTGAAGCAGGGAGAAATCTAAAGCATGCAGGACAGGTGGGCCTCCACACTGTGAAAAAGTAAACTATGGTTTATTCAGTAGAATTAATATTCAAAATTGCCTGGACAGGAAAATGTGTGTAATTATGAATGAACGCAAAAATTCACATCAGACTGATAAGGTGCACCCTAATGCTGTGTTAATATACATTTGTGATTAAGCTCGATTTAAAGTATATGCTGTTTATTGAACAGACAGCAGCGCATGCGCATAATGACCAATGCAAAGGGTTTCCTTTCCAAATGCAAGGGCGAAGTTCTTTCCGTTTGAAGATTTCGTGCCACTTAATTTGAAGGATGGCCAAAGTATAGAAACGTAAGTAATACCACTGTTTAATAATCTTTACCAGAATGTAAGCCCGTATATAACATTGTACCCTGCTCAAGAAATAATTTAAAAGGTCTGTGTGGAAACATTTTTTTTATTTGATTCATTTAATCATTATTAATTGCTTATTTGGTTCCATTTGATTGTTTATTGATTCATTATTATTAATTGATTATCCTTGCTTGCACATCTTTCTGTTTCAGATCATAGGCCCAGTGTGTGTGTGCTAACATATTTTTTATTTAGCAGGGGCCTGCATAACTGTGAATTCCAGTGCGTCATGGCATGTAGCTTATCTAGGACCAAGCAGACCTCAGGACCATAAACAAGAGCAGTGTGTGTCTCTTCTAGTCTTTTGTTTTACCAGGAGATGGACACGGGGGAGCCTGGGTGAGATAGGCCTAGGAGATGATAAGAAAACCACCTGCCTATTGCGCATACCACGGGGTGGCTTGACGTGGGCTACGCGCCTGACGTACGTTTTTATGAATTAAATGATTTCGATCGTGCTAGTTTTGAACTAGTATTTGCTATTGGGCTAGCTGGTCATATGGCATTAAAGTTAGCAAAAATTCGGAGCGGGGATGTTACGTATCATATTGACTGTTTATCCACAAACCATCAGTGCATTTGTCGGACAGTACATCGCCCTCTTGTTTAACCAGCGCGGTATTTCTATTTTTAGTGCGTTCATTTTAGTCATACGGCATGGAATTTGTTCGTTAGCTGAGGACAATGTTTTAGTGTCAAGCCAGTGTCTGTCCATAACTAGCAGTATCATTAAGTAGTATAGCTGCTAGCTAACATTAACCACTAAAACTGTTCATGTAGCAATGATGACAAAGCTGCTGCGCATGCCTAAATTCTGACTCAAAATCGTGTTCCACGCCTCGCCCTACTTCGCATGTGCATACACTCAAACATGTACTTCTTTCTGCCTGGTGGGAATATATTTTCTTTCAACACCACGTTTATTTCAGCAAGTACAAGCAACCGAAGTGTCAGGTGTTTACATTTCTTCTTTTTGAGGTGTTCTAACATCGTGACAGAGCTCGGAAGAGATAGGGTGCAGTTTAATCTGCCGATAATCTAAGCATCGTATGGAAAAGAAAAGTATGTGTCCATAAATATATACCTGTTATCTAGCAACATGTGAAATTTTATTGAAATCCTATATTGCCACGGTTTGTTTTTTAACCCCCAAAAATGGTCAGTCACCTGAAGTGAGTAAACTTAACTACACTCAACAAAGATATAAACGCAACACTTTTGTTTTTGCTCCCATTTGTCATGAGATGGACTCAAAGATCTAAAATTCATTCCAGATACACAATATTACCATTTCTCTAAAACATTGTTCACAAATCTGTCTAAATGTGTGATAGTGAGCACTTTTGCTTTGCTGAGACAATCAATCCCACCTCTTAGGTGTGCCACATCAAGATGCTCATCAGACACCATGATTAGTGCACAGGTGTACCTTATACTGCCCTCAATAAAAGGCCACTCTGAAATGTGCAGTTTTATCTCACAGCAAAATGCCACAGATGGCGCAAGCATTGAGGGAGCGTGCAATTGGCATGCTGACAGCAGGAATGTCAACCAGATCTGTTGCTCGGGCAT
The DNA here is from genome assembly GCA_029721435.1 of Gymnothorax reevesii. Lineage (NCBI taxonomy): Eukaryota > Metazoa > Chordata > Actinopteri > Anguilliformes > Muraenidae > Gymnothorax > Gymnothorax reevesii. The sequence continues at coordinate 65,042,700 of CM056574.1, read as the reverse complement.
TGAATGTTTTTCTCCACCATAAGCCGTCTCCAAAGGCGTTTCAGAGAATATGGCAGTACATCCAACCGGCCTCACAACCGCAGACCACGTGTAACCACACCAGCCTAGGACCTCCACATCTAGCAGGTTCACCTCCAAGATCGTCTGAGACCAGCTACACAGACTGCTGCTGAAACAATTGGCTTGCATAACCAAAGAATTTCTGCACAAACTGTCAGAAACCGTCTCAGGGAAGCTCAACTGCATGCTCGTCGTCCTCATCAGGGTCTTAACCTGACTCCAGATCGTCGCCGTAACAGACTTGAGTGGGCAAATGCTCACATTCGATGGCGTCTGCCACGTTGGAGAGGTGTTCTCTTCACGGATGAATCTCGGTTTACATTGTTCAGGGCAGATGGCAGACAGCGTGTGTGGAGTCGTGTGGGTGAGCACTTTGTTGATGTCAATGTTGTGGATCGAGTGGCCCATGGTGGTGGTGGGGTTATGGTATGGGCAGGCATCTGTTATGGATGAAGAACACAGGTGCCTTTTATTGATGGCATTTTGAATGCACAGAGATACCGTGATGAGATCCTGAGGCCCATTGTTGTGCCATACATCCTTGAACATCACCTCATGTTTCAGCAAGATAATGCACGGCCCCATGTTGCAAGGATCTGTACACAATTCTTGGAAGCTGAAAATATCCCAGTTCTTGCATGGCCAGCATACTCACCGGACATGTTACCCATTGAGCATGTTTGGGATGTGCTTGACCGGCGTATATGACAGCGCGTACCAGTTCCCACTAATATCCAGCAATTTCGCACAGCCATTGAAGAGGAGTGGACCAACATTCCACAGGCCACAATTGACAATCTGATAAACTCTATGCGAAGAAGATGTGTTGCACTGCATGAGGCAAATGGTGGTCACACCAGATACTGACTGGTTCTGAGTCCCCAGACCCCCAATAAAGCAAAAACTGCACATTTCAGGGTGGCCTTTTATTGTGGACAGTATAAGGTACAGCTGTGCACTAATCATGGTGTCTGATGAGCATCTTGATGTGGCACACCTGTGAGGTGGGATGGATTGTCTCAGCAAAGCAAAAGTGCTCACTATCACACATTTAGACAGATTTGTGAACAATGTTTGAGAGAAATGGTAATATTGTGTATCTGGAATGAATTTTAGATCTTTGAGTCCATTTCATGACAAATGGGAGCAAAAACAGAAGTGTTGCGTTTATATTTTTGTTGAGTGTAGTTCATGGTGTAGCCTATGTCCCTTTGTTCTGTAATCTGGCCAGTACAGCATCTAAAAGGCTGTATTGCCACTTTTGTCTATTGGTTTTATTAATCATTTTTGGCATAATAACTAATTTGTATATATCATATCAGCTAAGCCTATTCAAGAATTAAAATATTTATCTTAAGTGCAATGTAATTTATTCTTGTTGTTATGTGGTTCGTTGTGTAAGACTTATTGTTTTTTTTTTTGGGAAAAAATACCAAACTTATTTGAATATTCTGTTTGTGTATTTCAGGTAAGACTACTAAACCCACATGTTCTACAAGTACTGCAGTTTCTCTTCAGACCAGGACAGTCTTGTCAGACACCACCAGCTTCATCACTTGAGATCCCACCATTGGCCGTGCGTTCACTCCCACTGTGCTTGTGTGTTTAAAACTCGAGCAGCTTTAAGGTCACATCTTTCACGGTATCATCGCAAAGGTTTACTTTGTCATGATCAGTCTAATTTTACCTTCAAATGCGAATGTTGTTCCAAGAAATGTTCTGAAAGGGATTTTTTAAAACACCTGGGAAATCATTTTAAAATTCAGGAAACTGTTCAATGCCCTTTTTTAGGCTGCAACTTTAAAACAAACACATACAAAACATTCAGCTCTCATAAAAGCAGAAAACATAAACAATATAGTACAAAGGACTTTAGAACTGTGATTCAGCCTTGTGCTAGTACTGTAGCTGAAAGTGATGATGAAATTGATGCCTCAACTTCCATTCCATTCAAGTCATGTATTGGCGGAACATATAGTAGATAATTTTGAATGTACAACATATGACATATATATGTCAGATATATCAGAACTTCCACATGATCGTGCAGTTGTACACATTAAGTGGAAAGGGGCATGGGCTCTGGAAGGTGATGGTCACTCCCTAGGATCCATCTCGTCACTCGACACTGCAAGCTGCAAGTTCTTCAAAAGGCCCCTCACCGAGACCCTCGCCCACCACCTCAAGTAATTTACGCAGTGCTTTTGAGTGGCCCTCTCCAATCCCTATCCCTACTCTGTCCCTTGATGTTGAACTGAAGTTAAGAAAAGGTAATGAGGCATATGACAAGACCAAAAAAGGCATAGATGTGACAAGAGACATTAAGACAAACATTCTGGACAAAATTGCCCAAGCTTCTTTTGATATAAAAGCGTATCCTGAGCCTCATGAAGTTGAGTCCATTCCAGTTGCTTTGATTACCAAATACCCATGCCTCAGAGAGGTCGATGGCAATGGTTACGATGGATGGCTTGGCAGCATCAGGAACAAGTTCAACAACTTCAGAGCGAAGCTGCAGCTGCCTGGCTGCAGTGAAGTTTCCCTCAATTGCAAACGACACTGAAGAGGGCCAAGCGTGGTGAGATTAACCATTTTCCTGAACATCCAAATCAGCATGATGATGCCTCACTTGAACAACAAAGACTACTTTTGGTGGAAGTGTCAAAGAAAGCCAAAGTAGATGAGTCACTCATATAAGAAAAGATGGAATTAACCTTTTCCCTCAGGAGAAGGGAGGTTGTTGATAACCAGCCCATGGTGATTGGAGTACAGGATAGATGGCCTGCTTTATTTTTCAAAGAGGAGGTAAGCATGTTCAAATTTGGGCTTTTATGTAAATGCTGTACACCTCTTTTCACAGGTCTGTGTCCTGAGAACCCTTCTTCTGTGTTTGACTTATACCTTCTGTACATGTTAGTTTACATGTTTCACAGATTGATGAGGAGTTTTGTCGCGTCACTAACAAGAAGGTATTGAGCACATTCAGAGCTTCAGTGGAGAAATACACCCCCAAACTACTCCGGCTGTACCGTGCCCGAAAAGCAGCCTTCGGAAAGGCTATGGACAATGTCTTGGCAAAGCTTGATGATGAGGTATGGTATAGTTGAAATATTTACCTTTGGAAGATGCTGCTCAAAAAGGGGGAAACAATGCACTGGCCTTAGTTGCTAAAATATTTCTTTACAACTATTGGGAGTAGAGAGGAAATGAATTGGACTTTTACTATTAGGAAGTGTGTGAATTCTCAACTCATGTGACCCATGTTTGTCTTCTTTTTTTCCTACTTCTTCTTTTGGATAGACCTCTGACATCCTCAGGCACCGTAAAGATGCTACTCTTCAAGCACTTCCAGTATTTCTCCGTGAGGAACCTCAGGAACTTTTCAGACAGTGCCTTGTAAGTATTCATTAGCATCAAACAGTAACCACACTTTTTTTTTACTTAACATGACAGAATACAATACAAAGGCTTTTATTGTCAATATTCACATCTATACTGCACATTAATTATAGATGTTATTGCACATGATTATTATTGCACAGTAATGATTTTCTTGTGGTATGTGTGGTGGGTAGACCGATAATACAGTATGAAATTGCAGTGGACACATGAGGAGAGAGATGTTCTTTAAGTTTCCAGGGGCAGGGACACTTTAGGCTACAAAACTGTTTTTGTGTCATATGAAAAAGAAGGGGGGGGGGGGGGGGTGCAGAACAGAACAGAACAGATTTGCAAAGCCAATATGAGTTGAAAAAAACCTTTTAATGCTTTGTTCTCCAGGAGACCCATGCAGATGATGTGGCTATCAGGGGCGTGGCTGTGGGCATTCTCCATGTTCTCGAGGACTGTGGTCCGGAAGGATCTCCAAAAGTGCAAAACATTGCGGTCATCCTCGAAGAGAGAGTTGTTTTGCAGGATATCCCAGACACTCCAACAGCTCTGGTGTTACTGTTTGGCCTCCTTTACGCCCTCAATATTTCCTACCCGAAGGCTCTTAAGTATACTTTCGATACTTTGCAAAATGTGTTCATGGAAATTGGTCTAAAATGCACACACCGTGTGCGATCTCTGAAAAACAAACTCTCACTTTAACACTTCATAAAAAAAGACTGAATAGGAGGTTATATGGTGAAGTGCTTGTGCTGGTCAGTTGAAGTTTCTTTTAATAGCCCATATTGTCATAGTAAGGTTTTGAGAGTGTTTGAGAAAATAAGGACATAATGTAAAGATTTTATTTAAGACTGATGTTGGCAACCCGTTTGCACTTTACATGTTTTAACCTCAGACCTCAGTTTTAACCTCCTTACTTGGGCTACAGAGGTACATAGTTTTTATTGTACTAACCAGACATGTTAAATCTGTGGGCATTTAGGTTGCAGGCCCATGTTCTGAATCAACCTGTGTGTATTTAGGCTGTGCAGGCCTATCTTCTAAGTGAATCTGCATCTTTACAGTTGGAAGGGCCATGTTCTGAGTCAAGAAATGAAACCCCATATATTCATGTTCAAAAAGACTGAATATAGATTTATCGGGGGACATGCTCTGTGTAATTATAGAAGTATTTGATTTTGTTCATGAACATTCTTGAAAACTCTGTATATCACTTCAAAGTTGTTTTTGTAGTACTTACCATAGTTCTGATGATACCTGTGTTTATTTAAGCTGTGCAGGGTCATTTTCTACCTGAACCTGTGTATTTACAGTTGGAATGGGTATGTTCTGAGACAAAAAAAATGTCTGTTGGTCTGTGTATTTAAATTTGGAAGGGCCATGTTTACAAAAAAAAAAAAAATGCCTGAATGTTCTGTATTTGACACTGGTCAGCAATAAAGGAAAATAAATGTGCATCATGTTCATAGTATATTTCATTATTTTAAGTTTTGTAATCGTGTAGAACAGGGGTGTCCAATCTTATCCGTAAAGGGCCGGTGTGGGTGCAGGTTTTTGTCCTAGACAGCAGTGCTACTGCACCTGATTCCACTAATTATCTAATCACGGGTTTCTATCAGGACCTTGGTGGGTAGAATCAGGTGTGTTAGTGTCGAGCTCTAAAAAAAACCAGTACCCACACTGGCCCTTTCTGGATAAGATTGGACACCCCTGGTGTAGAACAATGAAAAAAGGCATGTGTAGTTTACTGATAAATTACAATGACCTCAGTCACCTTTTTGTAGTTCTGTGAATGCCACCGTTCAGTGAAAAGAGAAATCTACACTGGCTGAACGAGGAATTGAAAGTAATGCTCATTGACCTAACTAAGAATTCTTAACTGGGACAACAGCGTTTTCATAGTTGGGATTATCATATGGCAAATCGTTGGCAAAATTTAAAAATTCTTAGTGCAGACTGTTGCCTTGAAATTTTAAATATTTTCAACTGTTCTTTTTTTACAGTGCAGGAAAGGGTTGGGGAACACTGGTCTTATGAACTCATACATATAGTGACCTTTGTATATCAGTTTCCTCTTCAGTTTCATGGCTACAATCTATGCATCTTCCGATAAGCAAGGCAGCACATGACAAATCTGGTTTAATTTTGTAGGTACATTGACAGCAGGACCCTGGATACCTTTCTGCCGACCTTTTGGCAAAGCAACCATTTTCATAAATGGAAATCATTGATCAAGTGTCACATTCAATTCATTTAGTTCATGTGCGATGTCTGAAAAATTTAGACCATTAGCACAGGCTTGCACTGGAATACTGCCTCTTTTCAGGAAGAAATCACGTCTTACAGGTCCAAAGCTTGGTGTCTCTCTTTTGTGTAGTCTCACCTGTGATCATTGTTTCAGTTGAGCATCTGTTAAGGCAGAATATCAAGATTTTGTACATTTCACCACAGAACCTCTGAACATCAGTCTGTGACATATTGTGCAAGCAATGTCAGGACTACACGTCATTATTTTTCCACTAATCTTTTCCTAAATTCAGCAGCATTGTGCTCATACACTTCAGCTGTGTCAGTTCTCTGTTGTTTGACTTGTGCTCTGAGCCTCCAGCTTTCTTGTCGTTTCTCCCGTTGTTCTTCTGTCTCATTTGCACGAGAGTCCTTCACTTTTGTTCGTGAATATTCTCTTCTCTTCTTGGTTTGTTCTTCTGTCTCTGGAGCTTTGAACACTTTATATCTACGCTCCCTTCCGTATTTGGTCTCAGCAGCACAGAAATCTCTCATCCTACTTGAAGATTACTGCTGTCTCTGTTTCACTTCTTCTGTTTCAGTTTCTCTCTTCTGAGACATCAATCTCCGACTCATTTGCAGTGCTCACAAAATCGCTGTTCTGGGCGCCCAGGACAAGTAAAAATTCTGTCGGACAAGCAGAAAGACGCACTTGCCCGACGTACTGACTGAAAATTTTATGCCACGTAGCAATTTATTTCCGATCTTAACATTTTATTCACTGTACCAATGTGGCCACTAAATTCATTTAAAACAAAATCTGATTTGTTGCTGAAAACCTATGACCTATTTCAAAATATTTTAGGCTTGACATGTCACGACTTTCAAATTACCGGTTGTCAAGTGCCATAGCCAAACAGTGGGATTTTAATCCGTCACGGTCTGGTTTGGTTGGTGCAGGCAAAAGCAATGACTTGACTCCCAGCCAACCATCAAACAGGGGAATGAAGGCATACAGGCATGCAGCCGGCGCTAGGAATCATGTGAGACGGCCATTTCATTGAACTGTCACTCACAAAATCACTTTCTTGGAACATGGTAATAGTATAATGTTTGAGCGAGAGAAGCAAAACTTTTATCGACATTTGAAGCACCCATTACTAAAACCCCATAAGTCACACTTGACTTGACTTGTGGGGTTTTAGTAATCAGTGCTTCATTTATTGTTAATATTAAAATTATTCACCTAAAACCATGTTCTAGACTTGAATCTTTCCCAGATTGCGTTTCGTTTCTCAGAACCGAAGCGACAGGCTTATGGTTACACATGAGGGGAAGAGAGGGATAATTAACACAACTTTCCGCAATTTTGTTTTTTCAGTTTTGTTGTGGCGGCCTCACGGACAGAGGGGGTGACCGGGCAGTGTCTGTGGACTTCGAGTGGGAGTGAGACTATGAATGCGAGCATTCAAACTCTCTACCCAGCAATCTTACAGCTATACGAGGGTGCATTTTCCATTAAAATCTGCAACACCATCACAAGCAAGAATATGTTGTGCTGTTGCACTTGAGGAAGCCAATCGGCCACTGTCAGAGCAACATACAGTTTTCAAAATGAGACATTTGAGGCAGAGACCGAATTAATGTGGGATTGTAAAACATATCGATAGCAACACTTTGGTGACTGATAACTTAAAGAGCTGAAATAGACACATTTTAATGTCTTTAAAAATGTATGAAATGGTGCATACTTAATATTTCATATATATAGAATATGTAAATCGAATGCATTTAATTTTATGATGTTTCAGTTTTTTTTAAAAAAGAGTTAAAAATGACCATTTGAGCGACCTTGGACGTCCTTTTCTGAAAAATTACTGAACGGTCTCGTGACCAGCAGGTCAAAGGTGTGACGTCACTGTTAGTAGTCGATACTGCAGGTCACCATTAATCAGCGCGAAATACCAATTGAACACACGTACGGATCGTAGAAAAAGCTCCGTTTTAGCGTATATTCGGCAAAATGCCGACAAATTGTGTTGTTCCAAAGACAAATCGGCGAGTTTTTACGGATTTCTGAGCAAAGCCAAAGACCAAGTTCATACCCCTCATCCCCAGTTCCGTCATTGGCCTCATTCTCACCCTCCTCAAGCACTGAGTTGACATATTCGTCATCACTTGATATCTCGTCTTCATTTGACTCGGATTCCTCCTCTTCATACTCGAACAGCGAGTCCTGACAATCTCCTTCAGAAAAACCATTTGCTTCTTCCGTGTCGACCTCAAATTCGAGAGGTGTCGGGCAGGAAAGTTGATTCGAGCATGCCATTGAAGAAAGCAGTAGAAGTGATAACGTGTTTTTTTGTTTTTTTTTTTCGCATGAACTAATTCATGAGTTCAACAACATCACTTGGGAATCACTTGACTGCGTCATGATTATGGGATTTGTCACAGAGTTGCCACAACAGCGATCCAGTAGCCCAAATGGGCTACCTTTGACAGTCTTTGACGATAAATAACCAAATAAAATAACATCGGATTTATTTATTTATGTATGTATGTATGTATGTGTTTATTTAATCAGTTCGCCTGTACACCCTATATAGTAATGGTTAGTAAGTTAGTTAGTTAGTAGGTTTAGATAGTTAGTTGATTAGTTAGTTTATTGTTTACTTGGTTAGTTAATTAGTTCCTTACTTCGTTAGTTACTTAGTTGGGTTAGCCTATTGTCTCACTTTAGGACATACTCTGCAACAATAATGTATAATCTGAACTTGACTAGCAGGACCAGTACCGAACCTGATCGCATTTTGTTTGATTCGGGAAGTGATGTAGGTGAGAAAATTATAAATACAGGAAGCTCAGACAAAAAGAAAGAAAAAAAAAAATCGCCTGAGTAGTGGACGAAAAACGCCTTTTTATTTTTACTTGGCTTACAATAGGACAGCTATGGTACCAGCTCTTATTCACATGCAATGTATCGGTGCATCTCAGCACGATGCGCGATGCAGCATCTCCGCACGATGCAGGGGTGCAAATTCCCCGGCAAATTCGTCCTGAAAGCTCGGGTAAAAGGCGAAGTGGATACCTAATTTCGTTTTCTACTGTGATCACGATACTTTCCTTCATGTAAGTGTTGATATTTTCTCCTGAAAGCAAGCTTGATTTGTAAATTCACATGGAAATCGCTCGTGGTTGGGGATGGGAATGAAGTTCGATCGACTCACTCAATGTGTGTTGTTTTACATGCAGCCACTGGTCGCTGATGACATTGCCTTCCGCACGACTCCGTACGATGACGTAGGGGTTGCTAATTTGCATATAACGGGGATTGGCGAACGTTTCACAAACTAGCTAGAAATCAAGTTTCTCGAGTGCCAAAATCCACTTTTTAAACCCCAAATTTACAGACTTCCCGATCGAATTTTTTAAAAATTTAAAAAGTATTTTGTTATACAGAACATATTCTTTAAATGTGTGAAATAAAACAATATTTTTTTCCAAGAAATATTTCAGCTCTTTAATAAATATTATACAGAAGTTTTTCGTGTTCCTTAGAGTATGTGCGCCATGTCAAAATATCTAGCAAAACAAGACAACCCATAAGATAAAAGGCTTTGTTGTCATTTCACTTCACGACATGACTTACAGGTGCTGGTTTAAACCACTCACTGCGCACCCCCGATTGCACACCGAGTGCATTCATTCATTCATTCATTAAGAGTTAAATGTAGCTTTCATAAATATATTCCCTAAATCGCTACAATCCGGGCGCTAAAATTTATCTGATTTTGTTTTTAGAGTTCTGTACATGCCACTTATTGACGGTTATTATGAAGCATCCATAATATTTTTTTACTTTTTTCATCTTGAGTCAAAAGACGTATGTCAGTGTTTCCAATGACTGAATTAAAAATTTATTTTAAACAACATTCTAAAACAGAAACAAAATGGAAAGCCATAAGGTTGGAAAGGATCTTTCAAGAAGAACAAGACCACTTTCAACCACTTACAAGCTTTAATTACACAAACCTCCAACAATTGCTGAATATTTTGATCGTGTGCCATTGTAAACTGTCAACAGTTGATTTAACCACCAGACGTTTGCAACGGGACATCAGCAGTCTATAGGCCTATGTTTTGCCAATATTCTGATGAGTGTGCTTGCACATCAATGATCAGAATATCATGTAGAACATACTGACGCCCATTGAATAGACAAAATATAACAGTAACTTATGCCCCATCTCTATTACATGGTACCGCCTCTACCTGCTTTTTTCATTGTTAAAGTTGCATTAAAGGGAGTAGTCAGGGAGTCATTAGACTGTATGTTTTGTTTTGTGCATTACATGTGGGCATAAATATTATTGAAATTCTATTGAAATAAACAAATGTTCCGTGGTGTGAAAGAATACTGTAATAATGAACGTTTGTTGGTGTTGATGAATATACAAACCCAAAACCAGTGAAGTTGGCACGTTGTGTAAATCGTAAATAAAAACAGAATACAATGATTTGCAAATCTTTTTCAACCTATATTCAATTAAATACAATGCAAAGACAAGTTACTTAATGTTCGAACAGGTAAACTTTGTAATTTTTTGCAAATATTAGCTCATTTAGAATTTGATGCCTGCAACATGTTTCAAAAAAGCTGGCACAAGTGGCAAAAAGATTGAGAGAGTTGAGGAATGCTCATCAAACACTTATTCGGAACATCCCACAGGTGAACGGGCTAGTTGGGAACAGGTGGGTGCCATGATTGGGTATAAAAGCAGCTTCCCTGAAATGCTCAGTCATTCACAAATAAGGATGGGGCGAGGGTCACCACTTAGTGAACAAAGGCGTGAGCTGATTGTCGAACAGTTCAAAAAACAACATTCCTCAACGAGCTATTGCAAGAAATTTAGGGATTTCATCATCTACGGTCCGTAATATCGTCAAAAGGTTCAGGGAATCTGGAGAAATCACTGCACGTAAGCGACAAGGCCAAAAACCAACATTGAATGCCCGTGACCTTCGATCCCTCAGGCGGTACTGCATCAAAAACCGACATCAGTGTGTAAAGGACATCACCACATGGGCTCAGGAACACTTCAGAAAACCACTGTCAGTAACTACATTTTGTCGCTACATCTGCAAGTGCAAGTTAATACTCTACAATGCAAAGCAAAAGCCATTTATCAACAGCACCCAGAAATGCCGCCGGCTTCGCTGGGCCCAAGCTCATCGAAGATGGACTGATGCAAAGTGGAAAAGTGTTCTGTGGTCTGACGAGTCCACATTTCAAACTGTTTTTGGAAACTGTGGACGTCGTGTCCTCCGAACCAAAGAGGAAAAGAACCATCCGGACTGTTATAGGCGCAAAGTTCAAAAGCCAGCATCTGTGATGGTATGGGGGTGTATTAATGCCCAAGGCATGGGCAACTTACACATATGTGAAGGCACCATTAATGCTGAAAGGTACATACAGGTTTTGGAGCAACATATGTTGCCATCCAAGCAACGTCTTTTTCATGGACGCCCCTGCTTATTTCAGCAAGACAATGCCAAGCCACATTCTGCACGTGTTATAACAGCACAGCTCCGTAGTAAAAGAGTGTGGGTACTAGACTGGCCTGCTTGTAGTCCAGACCTGTCTCCCATTGAAAATGTGTGGCGCATAATGAAGCGTAAAATTAGACAATGGAGACCCCGGACTGTTGAACAACTTATGCTTGCTGTACATCAAGCAAGAATGAGAAAGAGTTCCACCTGAAAAGCTTCAAAAATTGGTCTCCTCAGTTCCCAAACGTTTACTGAGTGTCGTTAAAAGGAAAGGCGATGTAACACAGTGGTAAAAAGGCCCCTGTGCCAACTTTTTTGCAATGTGTTGCTGCCTTTAAATTCTAAGTAATTGATTATTTGCAAAAAAAAAAAAAAAAGTTTCTCAGTTTGAACATTAAACATCTTGTCTTTGTAGTGTATTCAATTGTATTCAAGTTGAAAAGTATTTGCAAATCATTGTATTCTGTTTTTATCAAAGATTTACATAATGTGCCAACTTCGCTGGTTTTGGGTTTTGTACATCGTAGTGCAAATTTCCTTCATGAAAATGCCACCCACATAAATGATTTTCTCCTCAGTAAATATACACTTTTCGACGCTGATGATTTTTTTCTGTTCGTAATGAATAGTTTTCAAACGGTAATTGATATGTTGGTTACATGGTTGGTGAAGCTCATTGCCCACATAAATGCATGATGATTACCATTATCGTAGTGTGTGAAAACACCACTTCAAAAAATGACTGCGATGGCATGGCATGGCATGTTTGTCTGAGTGGTAAAGAATCATCTGCATCCAAAAAAGGGCAAACAGATATTTTAAATTGTTTTGTGCTGCGCCACTGTGATGACTAGCTTCACCAAGGCAGTACTATCCTCTGATGGAAGACGACCCCCCCCAGAAAAGTACCCGGCACCAAGGCGGGTGGAGTAGAGTAAAGTAGAGCCGGTATCATGTAGTGGAAATGAGGCATTAAGGCCAAATTCGGTGAGGTCTTGGGCAAGGAGAAAACTTTTCGGGCAACCAGGAATTCACTCGCACTTGCCTGACGGGCTATCGTTCATTTTAGAATTTTGTCAGCTCTGATTTGCCTTCGCTGGCTGGAACTCCTGGAGCGGGACTTCTACATTTTGACCAGTTGCGGCTCTAGACCCAGGAATGGCAGGGCGCAGACACGTCCCTTTATGACAATTAGTCCTGGGTAGTTCGCAATCATTTTCCTTTACTGACGCGTTTTCCAATGATTGTACTTAGCAACTTAAGACACGGTCTCTCCATATGCGATGAAACAGCGATGAAATCATGGGCTTAATTCAGCTCAGTGGCGGAACCTGAACTGAGAATTGTGACAAAACATCCGTTTAAAACATTTGTTAGTCCTGACCTGTTCTCGGTCATTTTCATGAGTAACCGAAGGTTTGCTCTGAGAGCACTCTACAGTTAACAGCTGCTGCTTGTTCTCCCCGATTACGTAAGAAGACGATCATTCATCTGGAGGCTTATTTGCGGTATTTAAATCAACGTTAGTCAAACTTGCATACCTGTCGCTTCTCACGCAAACAGCTTGAGCAGCACGCTGCCTATTTAACTGCCAAGTGCCACTTTTTTATCAACCCACTCAATACTGAGAGAGAAAGGCGATATTTCACTGGAACACGGACCTGATCAATCAACGCGAAGCACTGGCCTACGAATAAGTACATTTTTTTTCCGCACTGAATTTCGCCCATGATTTCATCGCTATTCGATCACATATGGAGAGACCTTGTCGTACAGCCAATATGAAACAGCCCAGTTTTTGCGAGTTTTGTACAGACTTCAGTGTGTTGGAATTTATTTGAGAAAAAAATAGACAAAAAAACAATTACAAGTTAAAATAAGAGAGATTTATGTTTGGTGCTGATGTAAGCTTTCGTTCTGGCTCGCCGCCATATTGCTGTCGCACCTCTGATGACGTCACGAGGTTGGTTGGTTGTAGATTCGAGTTAGTTACAGGCGTACATTTCAGAGAGTTAAGCATGTCAGAAGACGAGGCTGAGCGGTATTTCGAGGGGATCCAATGAGACCCAATGGCTTATGCCTTTGAGCCAGTGAGGAGGAGAGAAAGGATAGATAATATTTCATCTGAGGAGCAGCCGTCGGTTCTTTCAGGTGCGGAGAGGGTGGGTAACACCACCTGGTGTCAGTGAGATCGCTGCACTGATATGCTGACCGCAATCGAGTCCATCTGCTGTCGGGAGGCAAACTTGGATCACTTGCTCGGTGATATGCAGTGCATAACCCTGTCCCGCACCTACCAGATGCTCCGCTGTGAGAGGGAGGTATTGGAAGTTTCCATGCTCTCCCACCGTGAAATCCGTGCGGACACCCTGGAGCAGCCCATCAACAGCAGGTATTTTAACCATACCTAACGAAAGCTACTTAGCACGTAAGCTAAAACGAGGCAGACTAACGTTTGAAACGTTGGTATGGATGAAAAAGTCTACTTTCGCATAATCACTAATACAAGTCGATGTTTGGCTGATAAAAGCACTTAATCATTTTGGAAGCTAGTGCATAATATAAAAAGTTGACTTTGACTAGTCCGGCTAGTTAGCATGCTTATGATATGGTCAATTTGTTGGCTAGCAGTAACAGGCTGAGATGGGCACTATTTTAATTGCACCAGTGGCGTGCCGTCAGATGTCAGGAAGGCCTTCAGTAACATCACCCTTTCCCGCATAATTGCTCTTAAACTGTTTGCAATCAGGTTTGCCTGATTAACAATCAGTTTATTAACTGAACAGCCACCACCAATGCATGACACTTAATGATTAACGAATGATAAAGCGATTACCTATTGGCTATGTTGATTGATGTGACTCCGGAAGGATGACAATCTGCAAAAAATACGGAACTTTGGCCGACTTCGCGGCAATTATTTTCATTATTATCACTCAGCTGCGCATCATACCTAACAACGCACTTTCGCTGTGTACATTACTACATTTAGACGATAGAACGGATTCTCATGGCATATTACTCAATGAACCTTGCAAACTAATTTACGCAAATCCAGAAATTATAAAGACGTAGGCGATTGATATTTTCCATCGTCATTGATGTGCGAAAGTAAAAGCCATATATATTTGTAGTGCAATGTATAACAAGGCATTTGAAAATAAATTGGATTCGCCTCGGTTCCACCAATCGGTCTGGTCAACAGTTTCTAACTGCGAGGTAAACTGCGAGAGGTGTCTGTCATTAAGAAGTGAAAGCTGAGGTTATTGCTGGCCCTGTGTTTCTGCCGACGACCCGCCACTGAATTGCATGCATCTAAAATATGTATTTGGATTACTTTTAAGTATTTCAAGTACTAGAACCATACGTCTTTGTGGCTAGTTTACAAAGTATGAAACCTGAAAGATTTAGTTAAGGTGACATACTACATTTTTGTTTTACAAAAAGCGGCTGCAGGTTAAGCTACCATATTTATGGTGTAGCTGTATATTTCGACTCATGCTGGCTAACAACAAATATAAACAGCATGGCTACTTTTTGTCAGTCTCTTCAGGTTAACTGCCTACAGACAGTTCACCCTTTGGACCCGAGGTCACCTAGGCAGGAGGAACAGGATCCCACTTCCATCTTGTGTGGTGAACTCCATTAGGAGTAGTTTTCCATCACCAGAATATCACGGATTTGAGTATTTTTATGATGACATTAAATTTCAGGTGAGTAGATGTGATGTCACAGTGCAGATGGGTACAGGTGATATGAGTAGTGTAAGATCAGCTGTATCTCAATTCATTGTTTTTGTCCTTTTTTTTTTACATGCAGAAAGCAGAAATCCAGGGCAGAGACATTACAGTGGTAAGTATGTCATGCTTTCTCAATTTATTATTTCACCTCTTTTTTATACCTATCATTTTTTTCATCTGATTACCTAAAATAAGATTTTGAACCTCACTACAAACTTTTCAGACAACATACTCTGACTTGAAACACAACAGATTTCTCAACTCAGATATTTGCTCAGCTAACACCAAACTTGCTAGAGAGCATCTTCAGACTGTTCTACAGCAGGCCTCTAAAGCTCAAAACTGTCGTAACGAATCAGTTCATAACTAATCAATGTTACATCTTTTTTAAAATAAATGACCAACATATCCATGCTGCTACTGCTGAGTTGCAACTTGCCAGTTACTTTCAGAGAGAGGATGGTCTTTGGCTCCAGAGGTTGTGAGTTTAAATCTCACCTGATACAAATTGAACATTATCATGTCAACTGTCTTGTTGTCTTCCTGTTCTCCTATTTTTTACTCAGAATTGCCTAAATATGGCAAGACTTGACCATTGCTTGACCAAGTTTCCTAAGGCAGTGATGGTGCAAATCTACTCAGGTGTCTTGCCACAGAGTCAGCCTTGTCGGGTTTCTGAACACCTTTGTGCTGGGCCAGAGTGACTGATGTCTCCCTGTCCAGCTGTTGCAGTGCTGCACGGATGGACACAGACTTGCACCTGCGGACCACATCAGACACAATGTCCTTTCTAAAGCTATAGTCCTTGTCCACCTTTCTTGATGTGACCACAAACTGTTGGGCACTTTTGGAGTACTGGTGTTTGTGTTGTTTCTGGCCCTCCTTTGTTTTTGCTATCTCCCTGTTGACATTGCTGTTATGGTCCAGTGCAGCTACACGGAGGCGAGCCTCAAAGCTCTCTCTTAGGAACTTCTTCCTTTTTGTGGCGTATTTTGTGTAGAGAGAGTGAAGACTCTCCAGCTGACCTGTGTGGATGCCTTTTGTGGTTTTTTGTAATTTTTTAAGGAGCACCTTGTCAAGGACTACCTTTTGCAGATGTTCAAAGGCAGCAGAGTTTGGCTGGAGCCAGGGCCGCATGCTCTCTTCTTCAGGGGCTTATGGAGGATCCTCACACTAATTCATTGTCTCACCACATGTCCAGTGATGCACATTGGTGATGTGGTGAAGGATGGAGATCCACTTCTCTTTAAGCCTGGTCACGCTTCCTTTACAGGTGCTAACACAATACCAGAGATGGTTTGTTATCATCCTCATTCACTCATACAGCTCCTCATTGTGGCTTTTAAGTAACCTCTTCTTTACAGACTTGACAATGTGCCACAAGTCATATTCGTGCTATATGTTGGTGTGTTTTTCTCGGAGGACTTTTTGCACCGAGGGATGACGGTCAGTGGTAATCACAGATGTCAGCACACCGTACTGTGCAAGCTGTGACAGACATCTCTCCATACCTTCTACCTCCAGCCAGTAGCTGTTCTTTACTTCTGTGACTTTGACAGTCTGCTGCGCTACCACCAAGTCTGACTTTGTATCCAGAAGAGAGTAAGTTCCAAGAGTAGCATTGTGCCCAGGGCTGTCATATCTGCAGTCACCACATACAACCAGTGGTTCATCACACACTGCAGCCAGCACAGCTTCATTGTGTAATGTCCAGACCTCATTTACCTCAGGGATGACATACGCCTTCTGAATGTTAAACCATTCTCTCTTAGACAGAGTTTCTAGACCGATGGTGTCACAAATCTCCAGAAATGGACTGCACTCATTGCCAGTAGTAAAACTAGGGATAGAGACATTGCACTCCATCACTCCTCTGATCAAAGGCTGCGAGTTCCAGGTGTAATCGTGGCCATCAATGCATTTGGTCTTAATCTGTAGTCCAAATCCAATTTTCTCAGGGTTGGTGGCTGGACTAGACATTTGCCACACCTCTCCCAGTGGCACACACAGCAGAGCTTTAAAAGTTCTTGGATGGACACGATGCTCTTTCTCTCCTGAGAAAGGTTTAGTTCCTCATCTACCACATCACTCGCACTCTCATTCTCATCACTGCTGCTTTCAAAGTCACTCATATCAAACTCATCATCACATTCCTCTTTCAGCCCCTCCTCCATAGAGCTGCCCCCCTCAGACCCCTCCCATTCTTCAGCACTCAGCCATTCAAGAGATTGTGGTGATGAGGGTCTGAATTCCTCAGCTGGTTTCACATAAGAGTGATCATGGGTAAGGAGCTGAGTGTATAGTATGTCATCCGTCATAGTGCCTTTATTGCTTAACTGGTGAATACTCCCTGATACTACTTGCTGACACTGATCTGTCTGGGTGCTCACACTGACTCTTTCTATGGTTTCCTGCTGCTCTTCAACATTGATGTCGATCTGTGTCATAATGCTGCTGCTGTTGTCTAACAGCTGCATGCATGTTTGCCTGGCCTATGAAAATAGAGAACATGTCTGCAAATGTCTGCAATTCAAAGAAATATTTTCTGTCCATCCCCCCTCTCTATTGTCAGAGGCTGTATACAATACACCAATTTGTGAAACAAAAACCAAATAAAAACAACTAGGATGCAGTAGAACAGGGGAGGGGGCAAATTCACTGAATTACTTTTCACCCCTCAGCCCTCAAGGCTGACGGGGTATTGCTATCTTTCGTGCGGTCGGGCGGGCGGCCCCGCGTCGAAGTTTTTGGAGACCGCGGGCTGAGGGGTATTCCGTGCATTGCACGCCTATTTTCTTACATGCTATAACCTAATGCCACCTTTTGACAATATGTATGGACTCATGTTAACACGTTTTCTTTTCACAGGAAGGTTCCCGGGACAAGCCCTGACTGCTTTCCTTCCTCATGGACCACCGTGAATCAAAATAGTTTTATACTAATATTTTGGAATAATAAAAGTTTTTACAAATGAAGGTGTTGTGGATATTGTGAAAACCTTTTGCACTTAGGATGCTGAGTTTTATTTTAATTTGTGCAACATCACTGCCAGACTTTAACAGTTATCACTATAGTTTGTATGAATCATGCACAGCTTGTGTTATTGACAGCAGCAAACTGTTAACAGTAATGAAAGATGTGAGGTGTTGTGCACCTTATTCAAGCTGATGGGTATGGGGTCTGCACGCATTTTGCGTATTAAAACGTATTAAACGCCCACCCAAATAACCGCCGGTGCGATTATTTGTATTATACTGAGGTAACCCAAAATAAGGCAATTCACCTTATTTTTGCAGAAGTAAACAGTTAGCCACACAATAACAGTGCGGCACTTCCATTTTCTGTCAAAATAAGAGTGCTAGCTAACATTAGAACAAAAGGGTGTACCGTAATCTTAAATCGACTGACTGAAAATATGTTGGACAGTAGCTGTCATCACGATAATGACCTGGTGCAAAAATAAATAAAGGCCTGCAGCGAATAGCCGCCTGGTTCTTTTAAACGCCCGGGGTCCAAGTCAATTTTGCATATTAAACGCCCGGGCAATTAATTGGTGAAACACGGTAGCTGTGATTTTTAAAAAAAATTTATTATTTAACCACATTATCTGAACGGAGCTCCAATACAAGTTACTGCTATGAGTTGATTATCACTTCTTACTTGAGAGGGAAAAGCCCAAATGAAAATGAACAAAGACTGTAAGGTGAAGAAAATGTTTGATTTCTACAGAGATGCCGGGGAATATTAGACTCTCTGTGCTGCCAAGGTCAGAAAGCTGAGCTGTTGAACTTGTTTATGGTTGTAGAAGGGTGCACATATCGTGATGAACGGATACTGATGTGATGTGCACATATTTTGTTGCTAGGTTATTAGCGACTAGATCGGCTGAGCTTTGACTAGAAAAGAGTACCACAGCCCTGATGTTATAAAGACGTTTATATTCTCAAAGATAACCAGAAAGTGCTGATTTTATTATCTCAACCTTGCAGGTCGTACCTCTCTCTGCTCGGCCAGATGGGCGCGCCGTTGCGCCCTTTCTTTACGGTGCACAGCTACTTTTTCTTTAGTTTACTGGGTCGGACGGTCTGTGCACCCGACCTCAAAAGAGGAAGTGTCGAACACTGAGGGAGCAGCCTCGGACTTGAGTTTGTTGCATCGTCGAACCACCAGGTTGCCGGACTCAAAAAACCTCTCCTCCACATAGTCCTCTTCAAGAAAATGCTCACTACAAACCCTAGCTTCACGGATAACTGGAGGATTCTCTCGTTTCAGTGCAGCTAGCCAACGACGAAGAACCACTTGCCTCTGAAGAGGCAAAGCTTGAAAGTGGACAATCTTTCCTTGATTTTTAGCCCTATAAAATTTGTTGCTGCATCCAGGGGCCATACAAAAGTGACCCCCCTTGCATCGTTTTTTAGTTTGAGGTTCCTTATTCCCCATTGAGTCAGTGCTGTCATAAGTTAATTTAATGCGAGCTAATAAAGGAGTTCCTAGCCAACCAACCTCGTGACGTCATATTCTATGCGGCACAAGATGGCGCCACACTGGTTTGAAAAATGTAATTTGGATTGCTTTTTATTTTAATCCAGGTTCACTGACCGCGTTGAAACTAATTAATTTTTAGAGTGGGAACCCAACTTGTAAAATATGTTAACTGCTTCTTGTGTTTCATGTCCGCTTTAAGTTGCCAAGTACGATCATTGGAAAACGCGTCGGTAAAGGAAAATGATTGCGAATTACCCAGGACTAATTGTCATGAAGGGACGTGTCTGCGCCCCGCCATTCCCGGGTCTAGAGCCGCTACTGATTTTGACAGTACTGCATAAAACTTAAACAACACAGAATTTTTCTCCCTTAAGTACCCTCAAAGTTAATTCTTTTTTGGTTCACATGCTGACATCAGCACACGCATACGCATGATGACATCAACACACGCCCACACATGCTGACATTGAATAGCACAAGTCCAGACACGCTGACATCAGCACACACCCCGACATGCTGACATTGAATAGCACACGTCCAGACACCCTGACATCAGCACACGCCCACACACGCTGACATTGAATAGCACACATCCAGACTCGCTGACATCAGCGCACGCCCACACATGCTGACATTGACCAGCACATGTCCAGACACGCTGACATCAGCACACGCCCACGCACACTGACATTGAATAGCACATGTCCAGACACGCTGACATCAGCACATGCCCACACACGCTGACATTGAACAGCACACGTCCAGACACGCTGACATTAGCACACGCCCACGCACGCTGACATTGAATAGCACATGTCCAGACACGCTGACATCAGCACATGCCCACACACGCTGACATTGAACAGCACACGTCCAGACACGCTGACATCAGCACACGCCCACACATGCTGACACTGAACAGCACACGTCCAGACACGCTGACATCAGCGCACGCCCAAATATGCTGACATCAGCACACTTCTAGACATGCTGACGCCAGCGTACACACAAATGCATGCTGACCTAGTAAAGTTTTTGGTAATGTTGTAGAATCCTTTTTCCCTATTTACTTTTATTTGGCGAAATGTAAAATATCTATGATTTTGCTTCATTTCACGTTATCCTAATAGGTATAGTTTATATGTAGACTGTAGAACAAGACACATTTCTAGAAATATTGGCACTAAGGCAGCTGATGTCCCTGAATAAGTTTTGGATGTGTGGTCTGGTATGATTTGAATTATCAAGTCTGAAAACAGTAACACTTCAGTAGCGTATTGTCGCAGTAAATGTTCACTTTATACCTTGCTTTCATTTAGAAAATTAAACAACCAATACAGGTAATAATTAAAACAATTGCATCATATCAGCGACTTTTTTCCTGCCAGAATTACATAAATTACTGTTTTTACAATTTGCGTAACGCTGGTAAATGTTTTCATCATTTACAACGTAAATTATTGCAGCTAGCCAGAAAGTGCTTCTTCAGTGCGCTAGACATTGTATTAATTTCTAGCACAACTCAAATACTGCTGCCAATGTAGAAGCTATAATAAATATTTTATTAAAAGTTAAATCGTCCCTGTCCAATTCTGAAACCATAGCCATCCCTACACTCTATTGAAGCAAGAGAATAATCTTGACACTGATCATTTCTGCGCCTACTCCCCTCCGCTTCCCCTTAGATTTTTATACTCTTACAAGTGTATCTACAAATGCTTCAAGGCATGAATATTTCCTTCTATGCCCATTTGGAAGAAGGTGAGCATGACAATAGAGTGAATTTTGTAAAATCAACGCAGCTTACCTGCAACTTTCTTCACTTTTCACAGCAGCAATCATCAGACTTGTTAAACGTTACAACGGTGTCTCTTTTTCTCGTCCTTGTCTTGGTGCTGCAGATGACCGGAAATTCAGATTGTCCCTATAACCAATCTTGCACTGTTGCACTCTTAACATACCATTTTGTTTGAAATACCCAAACAAATATTTCTGGAAATTCCTATTATACTGCAGACTCATCACTTTCAAAACCACATATTGCCACATATGCATGAAAACAGCTGAGACAACTAGATAATTACTTGTTGATCACAAAAGACATTATTGTAGCCCTGGACAGAGTGTCTGGGGGTACTATGAATTTGCGGTGGTCGCGCAATTGCATCCTGGCCCAGAAATACCTCTGCATGAAGAAAACGGTAGAAGATAGATTATAATGCTAGAAGAATAACAGTATGAATATCATGGCAAATTTTTGCTTCAAAAAAATGATTTTTCTTACCTACTTATTTGAAGACCACTGGCTCAGTATAGATGAAGTGGTTGCTACAGAAGACAATGAAAATTCAGTCACAAGAGAACAATTAAAAATCCAGAAACCGTTAAATCAATCTAAAATGTGGCACGGAGTACAGGAAGCAGACTGTGACAAAACACATGACAAGACTGGGGAGAGAAGGTGCAAAGCAGATAAATGGCTTGATACATAAACCAGGGAATGTTAACTAAACATGGGCTATGGACTATGGCAAAGGGCAAAACAAGACAAGGAAAGGCAAAACACAAGACACAACACAACACATGGCATGGCACAGTACAAGGATCATGACAGATTCGTTGGAACAGTTTTGTTGATGTTTGGGGATGCGGGTAGGTATCCACGAGTTTGTGTGTCTTTCTCAGTGTCTACCTGGCTGTAGGTGGCCTACAGAGACCAGAGTTTTTCACCGCCCACTCATGAGAGGAGCTGCTAACTGTTCATGAGGAAAAATGTCCTTTATGTGACAAATTATGTTTTGGCTCAGAATCGCTGATACAACAGGAGCGGACGACATACAATGGGTCGCAGTGAGCACAAAGACTGCTCCAGAGGGAGTCAAGCTGGCACATCTGTGCCCTCTAGATCGGAGACCCAGAAAAGCCATTTGTATATAATAGCTGACCAGTAATAACGCATAAAATGAGTTAATGCTAGTCCACCCTGCTCCTTCTGTCTTTCTAAGAATTCCCTCCGTATACGAGGTAGGTTTTTACTCCATATGAAAAATGACATATGTTTAAATAATTCTTTTAAAAAAGATTTTGGGATAAAAACAGACACAGTTTGGAATAAAAACAAAAACCACAGAGTTTATCCTCCCTGCCATTGACAAGGGAAGGGTTGACCAGTTCCTGCTTTGCCCTCTGTATGCACTCTGCAAGTTTTCCTTAACCAGGTCAGTATATTTATGAGTGACCCACACTCCCAAATATTTAAATTGAAGCACTGATTACTAAAACCCCACAAGTCAAGTCAAGGGAGACTTACGGGGTTTTAGTAATAGGTGCTTCAATTTCTGATTGCATCTTTGGAATGAAAAATTACTCAGTGGCAGTTGGCATGCCCTGTCATTGATTGGGAAAAGGATACATTTTGAACAATTAAATGTGTTGCCAGACACCTTCCCAAAGTCTTGGATGATTTTAGGGCAGCAGGAATAGAATAGATCAGACAGAAAAAGATTCACCCTGAGATGCTGAAGGCCCTAGATGTTGGTGGGCTGGCATGGTTGACATGCCTGTTCAGCATTGCGTGGATGTCAGGTACAGTACCCATGGACTGGCAGACTGGGGTGGTGGTTCCTATTTTTAAAAAAGGGGACTGGAGGGTGTGCTCCAACTATAGGGGGATTGCACTGCTCAGCCTCCCAGGAAATGTCTATGCCAGGGTGTTGCAAAGGAGGCTCCGCCAGTCACAGTCTTTTAAAAATCATAGGCGAGTGGTAAAAAGCACACCTAGAAACCTGAGGCGAGTATTTTTGCACTAGGGGTCTGCCCATGTTTTGGACTTGGAGCTTTTGAACAGCACTGCGGTGACTGGGCGGTGTGCTTCAGTGTCCTGTCAGTTGGGGGGGACCAATTACGCAGAACTACTACAGGAGATGTTTACACATTCCAGAAGGACTCTGTTGCCTATTATGAGGAATGTGGAAACATCTGCTTATGTACATGTAGGTCATATTCTGAAGGGGTTCATCATTGGAGTGCAGTGGAAAAATAAATACATAGATTGTATTCATACAAACTCTTCACTAAAAATATTTTTATCATCAAAAACAAATTAATTGAAATCACCCAAAGCTGACGAAACACATGAAATAATCATAGAATTACTAATGAAACTAAAAGCTCTGGTTGTTTTAGTTATTTGTAAGTTATTTGTTACAGCTCTCTGGTTCAGACCTGAGGGAGTGTCCATAAAAATCAATGTGTGACACAAACCCCTCCTAGAAAAATGTTAGGTTTGGGTTGAACTCTCCTATTCTAAAATTTTTTTTTAAAATGGTCTAGTGGTGGCCTTAGAATAGTAATGTTTCATTACAAAGTAGAACAATACAATCCTAAAAAGGACTGTGATTGATTTTTATGGACAATCCCTTTGAAGATGTCTTGGGTTTGATGCATTGAAGCAGTATGAGCTGTGATTAATTAATTGCTCTTGGCTCTTAGCTCAGTGATCCATCCTGCTCATACATAGCAAGGATGGGTTCTGCCTCCTCAATATCCAACTCAGGATCATCATTCTCCTCCCCCTCATCCTCTTCATCATCATTCTCAAATTCTTCCTCAGGGACCTGCAGATTATCAACTACATGATCATCATCAGAGTTAGTGGCATGGGTGGTACCTTCAGGAATCTCCTGGGGGTCAAGATTGGTTACTGCTGGTACCATTTCCACGTCACTACTCTGATCCTGTAGGCCTACCAGCTCATCATCATCATCAGAGCCTGACTCGTGCATGTTTGTGGCCAACATCACTCATGTTAAATGGTGTGGTGTCTAATTTGAGTTTGTGTCGTCTTGCCATATGCTTTCCCAGTGCCAAATTGATTATTTCATCTATTTCCTGGGGTGTCGAAGCAAGATGGTTAGCCTGGATAAGGAGCAAGTCTATCATTGTCACAGGGGCAAAGTTACTCTGATGATGACTAAGCATAGCTGTCAACTGACTGAAGCATTTTTCAACTATGCTGGAACTGGGTCCAATTGAAAACACTATCTCAACTAACAGACAAATTTCAGGAAACTCTTTTCTTCTGAATTGGAGAATCTGCTCCCATAACTTCATACATTTCCACCCTTTGTAGAACAACTACACCAAGTTTTTGAGTTTCTTCCATTTTAGCCATCGCACCTTGTCATAGAAATTTGAATATTGAAGGGGGTCCTTGAAGTGGTCAATAGAGGGTTTCATCAATTTCAAATCATCATCCAATGTGCTCCAATTGGCTGGGTCAACCCACCGCATGCTCATCAAAAGGTCATCATTCTTAATGTCCAATCTTTCCACCGGGCACTTTTTCATCTCTTCAAGGATCCCCTTCAACTCTCAAAGCCTGGTAGAAATTTCTACATCAATCATATGAGTCATATTCTCTAATGAGACCAGAGCATATTCCCTACAATGACCAAGCCTTCTCATGTGCCCAACCTTGGCTAACTTCCATTTCACCATACCTTCCTCATCTGATGCTGTTTCAACAGAACTGGCCTTCAACAAGCTTTCAATAGTTTCTTCATGTAATTCTTCAGGTGCATCTAGTGCTGATTGCAAGAGAAGTGGTACATCAACCATGTACAAGGCTTGTTTCTCAAGAGTGAGGGACAGTTTTGAGATGTTTCCCAAGACCTTCTTGAAGAAGAGACAGTTTAAGAGGAAGCTAAAGTCCTTCAGGTTCTTCAAGAATCCATGAAGCTTACATTTCATTGACTTGTACTTTGGATCTGCCACACAGCTCTCAAAGCACTGGACAAGTGGAGCCCAATTGTGCAGAAAATTTACCAAGTCTCTTTACTGATGAGAAAAAAATCGTGTGACATACACTTCAGGAAATGTAAGGATGTCAACTCCCAATATCTTGCCCATTGACTTGACCTTTCTCTTCAGTTTGCCACTTCTCATACATAGATAAAACAACCGAACAAGCATGTCATAGACCTGTTTGTACTCAGCATCTTTAAGTAAAGTTATAGCTTGTGAGAAGCACAATGTATCGTAATCAACCATGCCCTTCCATCATCTTTCAGTCTCACTATGAGCCCATTGTATGCACCAGTATTGACGCTAGCACCATCAGAGTTGGCTGAAATGAAGCATTTTGAGTAGATTTCCTTGGACAACTTAACCTTCTCAGTTAAAGTGTTATCTATTACATCTATTACTGTTTTTATGTTTTTCGCTGTAGCGTCACCATATTCATCTATGTCTTCAAGTGAGACACAATAATATAACGGCACACCACCTCTCACAACTCTTATCAGCAGAAGCTCTTCCTCTGCATTAGTTTTATGCCTGACTTCCTTCAGAGAGAACGCTGAGTGCATTCACACTTGCGATGATAACGGCCAGTTTCTCTCTGATGGAATCGGCTATTTCATGAATGAATTCTCTGGCAGCCTTGCCAGAGTCACATCCTGAAATCAAGCGTACACCATTTGCTTTTTGCCATTTTACTAGAGTTTTGAACTTTGATAATGGAAGTCCATCTGTAGCACAAATATAAGCAGTTTTCATAAGTTTGTGGTAGGCGTCCTTTGCATTCTGATAAAGGACGTCATCAATTCTTCATTGTGATGAGGTGGATTGTGCTGGGCCTTCTCTCTGGTGGTCTCCAGACGTTGAGGTGGAGCTGCTGGGAGCAGGGGTTGGTGACATGGGTTGTGCTTAGCCAGTCAGAATGTCTTTATTTCCGGCAATAAGAAAGTCTTTATTTCCAGCAACAGAAGGACATGGTACCCCTACAGAATGCCTGGTAATCACGATTTTGTTAATTTAAACCGTGTTTAAATTTACTGACTTCTCCATCCTGAGAGGCTTTAAACTTAAAGGGACACTTTTTCGATGGCTACTGCCTCCCAGCAGAAATTTGTATCAGTGAGCTGAAAAGACACCAGGAAACAAAATGGAAACCGCCAAAACGTTAACAAACCCAAGGAAAAAGTGTCACTTAAAGTCTTGCCGAAACACCATGTGCAGCTAAAAGCACCACTTATGTTTCCATTTTTAGATACCACTTTATGAATTAATTAACTATGCCTCCGTGCTGCAGGATATTTAGTCTACCGTGGCATGGCGGTGGGCAGACCAAGCAAACTGTCATTATACGCGGGCCATATTATCAAGATACTTGGAGTAGAAAACACCCAAATTCATTTTGCATTGGCTCTACTAAGAATTCATCGGCTGCCCCATGGTCTGAGGGACACACAGTGCAATAGCTAATGAATAATCGCACCCAGCCACGTGTGTAGGTCGTGACGTCTGCTAATAAGCATACTCAACTGCATGGCGTGCATAAATTATAGAATAATGTTTGCAGAAACAGACAGTAGGGTGGACGGTGGATCGTGGAGCTGTCAAGATCTGCCGCACTGCATAAATCAACCTACCTTTGTTACCATCCATTTGTTTTCAAAAGTTTCAATGGAGGGAATGATAACACCGGCCGGTAATTCCCTCTTTAAGAAGGTCTCTTCCCTGACTGGTTTCCCATGCCCAGCCATATCGCTAGCAGCCGACTTGAACGCTGCCATTTCTTCCTGCGAAGCTGATATGAAACACCTAACAACATTGATTTGTGTTATGTATTTATTAATGTGCCAATCAGCGGTGTTGTTACTTCAGCAGACATTCCAGTGCACTATGTGTACAAAACCCGCGTGTTTCTGTACATTGCTTGCGGTCGGGTTACATTTTGCCGATCGATGTTATCGAGGCATGTTTTTTCAATGCATTTTTATTGCAAGGTGCGCTTCTATCTCTTGCCTCATTTGATTTTGGGAGCGTTTGCACGCCTTATAAGGCAATGACTGGGCTCCGCCAAACTGTTGAACCTCGGATTCTGGAGGAGCAATGCGGGTTCTGTGCCGGCCGTGGAACAGTGGACTAACCCTTGCACAGATACTGAAGGGGTCATGGGAATTTGCCCAGAGTCTACATGTGTTTTGTGGACTTGGAAAAGGCTTATGACCGTGTCCTATGAGGTATCCTGTGGGGGGTGCTGCAAGACTATGGGGCTCCAGGGCAGTTAATTCGACCCATTCGATAACTGTACAACCAAAGCTGGAGTTGTGTCCGGATTCTCGGCACAAAGTCAGACTTGTTTCCAGTTGGTGTTGGACTCAGCCAAGGGTGTGCCTTGTCACCGATTTTGTTCATGATTTTCATGGACAGGATATCAAGGCGCAGCTGAGGTTTGAAGGGTGTCCGGTTTAGTGGCCTCAGGATTTCATCTCTGCTGTTTGCAAATGATGTGGTCCTGTTGGCATCATCATGCTGTGACCTCCAAGCCACACTGGAGCTGTTCGCAGCTGAGTGTGAAGCGGTTGGAATGAGGATCAGCACCTGCAAATCTGAGGCTATGGTTCTCTCCTGAAAAAAAGGTGGATTGTCCCCTTCAATTGGGGGGTCAGTTGTTACCCCAGGTGGAGGAGTTCAAGTATCTTGGGGTCTTGTTCACCAGTGAGGGTAGGACAGAGCGGGAGATTGACAGCCGAATCACTGCAGCATCTTCTGTGAAGCGGGCATTGTACCAGTCTGTTGTGGTGAAGAAGGAGCTGAGCATAAAGGCGAAGCTCTCGAGTTACTGGTCGATCCATGTTCCAACCCTCACCTATGGTCACGAGCTTTGAGTAGTGACCAAAAGAATAAGATCGCGAATACAAGCAGCCGAAATGAGCTTTCTCCATAGGGTGAACCTTAGTGAGAGGGTGAGGAGCCCGGACATCCGGGAGTGGCTCTGAGTAGAATCACTGCTCCTCCGCGTCGAGAGGAGTCAGTCGCGGTGGTTCAGGCATCTGGCTAGGATGCCTCCCTTTAGAGGTTTTCCAGGCATGTCCAACTGGGGGGAGGCCCCGAGGCAGACCCAGGACATGCTGGAGGGATTATATCTCCTGGCTGGCTTGGGGACTCTCTACTTAGTCTATTGCCCCCACGACCCAGCCTCGGGTAAGCGGAAGACAATGGATGGATGGATGGACAGACAGATTGTCCCAGTGGTTTTTATACATGTTTTTATAAAATAGGAAGCAGGTGAAAAAGTGGCCAAAGAGGGTAAATAAGCTCTTCAGTCAGTGAATACTAACATTCAAAACTGCAGCGCGTTTCTTCAGTTGGAGATGTTTAGGGCCGTTGCAGCGTTATTTACCCTAGTTGGCCACCTTAGTGAGGTCAACTTCTTCCGTGAAAATAAACAGGGCTCCTAGCTAAGTGGCAACATTGGAAATTTAGGCTAAAAATATGGTGAAAAGACGTCTTGTCGAGTCACATTTTATTGTCCTGCATTATGGACACTTGTATTACGCCGTGCGAGCAGTATGGAGGCATTTTGTGTTTTTTACATGTTTTTTACGCTTGAAAAAGTGGTCACCAATGACTTCAGTTGATTTGTGTTTGTCTTCAATGCTGTGTTTCTTTGAAACTCTAAGTGTTTTGAGGACGGACGAAATTCGCAAACCCTTCGATTAGCCTTGGGGTGAGTAGATGAGTGAATTTTCAGTTTTGGGTGAGCTATCCCTTTAATGCAAATCCAGTCAACTCTGCTGTCAGAAGAGGAACCTTATTGATTTTTATGGATCTATGACCTTGATTGTAGCCCCAACATTTTGTGAAATACATTTCCAAATTCATTGCATTAAACTATTCTCATGAGAATCAAATGAACTTTGCAGCAAACATCTTGGTGCTGCACAGAGCAATCTTATTGTTCTAATAAAACTGTGACCATTCCTGTAGCATCGACCTTCAGCTAAGCTTAACTTTCTAAAAAAAAAAAAAAATTACAATGAGTTAAATAGTTCCTCTGGGAGTCAGAGGAAATCTGGTGTGAGCATTCCTGGAGCCTAAAGTAGTTATGCTGTGGATTTTATAGGCCGTAAACCTTTTCCTGAACCTGGCTACCTCTGAGTCAAACTATGGGAAGAATGCTCCTGGTGGGGCAATATACTGAGCTGTCATCCACTGACAGCATAATCTTGTATTTGTACTGGACTCTGCTGCACTCTCATAGTGCATTTACTCTCTGTGATGCTGCCTGCAGAAAAAAAAATCTTGGCTAGGTCATAAAAAATAATTTTACATATGCTTCACCAGAACAAATCAACTGCATATTGCCATCTTAATTCACTAATAGAGATGAATAAAATTTTTCATGCTGTGTAACATCCGGGTGGTGTCGTTGACCTGATGACGCTGAGCACTGCTCAGGCCGATGAGCTAATGGTCTCAGAACACTGCCGCATTGTCCATGAAGCAGACAGCTATGTTTTCTGTGAAAAATGTTGATCATTCAGAGCCAATTCATTCATGCAATGTGTCTGCTACTCCATCAGAGACCCCAATCCCTCAACTCGCCCGGCACAAAGAGTTGCTTTTGGTCCAAGAAAAACAGTAAGCATGAATCAGTGCATACCTGTCTGTCTGCTTGAGACATGATCTAAAGCACTCATCACTTCAAAACTAAATTGATGGACATAGAAGTGACCCCTATTTTCTTGTTCACATTTAATCTTTGCATTGGCTCAGAGACCGGCTTGAATGCTTGTCAGTTCTGCCTGTTATCATTGGACACTGTGATACATCCTGATGTGTTCTGAGGATTTGTGGACAGATTTGTTTGGCAGAAAAAATTTCTTATTTTAGTATATTTTGTTCAAGATATGTTGAAAAGATTATAAAAAGTGTTCTCACATTAATGTATTAGTTCTCATAATCCTTCCCTCCCAAATTTGATTTATTGGTTGTAGATATGGCATCTGGCGAGATGAAGTAACAAATATTTCAACATCTGGGGGAGCTTGTCCAACTACAGAGCAATAATGAAGGTTATTTATGGCTTTGTTTTAATACATCGCTGTGGATGATTTTACAGTGTTCCTGCAATCGCTAAGTGACATCGGTCAATACTGCCGCAGCTTTTACGGAGATCCTTAACACGTTTCGAGTTCCTCTCAAATAGAACAGTGTACAGTTGTTTCATCCGGATTCTGTCTTGTAGAACACAATAGTTGAAATGCTTACATTTAGTATATTTGTAAATGTCTGGTTGTCTTTTCGGAGTGCTTTTATTTATTTGAGTTTGATGGCATCATTTTGAATAACCATCTGAACTATTGCGGTTTCCTGCACATCACTGAAGATTCCTCTACCCCCAATGTGAGGTAGTGTTTGGGTCCTATAAAGACAGGCAAATTACACACCAGCAATACACTTTCTACAGACCAACTGTTGATCATTTTACTACACCAATATGCCGTGAAAGCCATTTCAGAATACATGTGCATCTTTGGGGCTATTTACAATTGATCGTGCGTGTCTACGTGAACTGCGTGTTCTACGGGCGACCCGAATTCTAAGGCCAAAACTGAGCCGCAGACCGATCGTGGCGCACGCAGCCAATTTTTCTGGTCGTACAGGGTAAGTTCTTGTTCAATACGTGCCACTTACATGAAGCTAGCGTGATCTGCGAAATCCGTGACGATCAGGGACCTTTTCACACGCACGTGGGACGTGATGCTTGCAAGTGGACTTAACATGCACGCGCGATTCAAGTGGCAAGTAATGCAGACGTACGGGAGGGGTTCACGCACGTGTAACGTGATTGCCACTTGAGGGGCATGCACGTCGACGACAAGGCGCAAGTGAGTGTGGAGTACGTGTTCTACGTGGCCAGTGCGGGTTGGGGTACTATTTAAAAATGCTGATGTAACAGGACTCAGCATCATTTGTCATCTTCATCCCTGCTGGTATCCTTGGAAGTGGAGGCAGTGGAAGCAGAAAGCTGACTAGAAGCTGGTGATTTCTTGGATCTCCTGGGTGGCATTTTCACAACTGTTCAAGAATTGGCAAATGACCGGGTTTAAATAACCCGCACGTGCAAGTACTTGCCACGTGCGTGCGCTGCGTGAGACGTACGTCCGACCTGCTTGCTCTGCCAGTGTCGTGCGTGGAAAGTAAGTCAGTTTTGCGCTACCCGGACGACAGAAGTGCTTACCACGTGCGTGGCACTTGCGTGGGTGTATATTCATATGCTTACAATATTAAAAATATTTTAAAATTCTTGAAATATGATTCATTTTGAATTAATTTTAATGGAATTTTCCCCATAAAACCCTATATATATCTACAGCACACGCACTTGTGACGTACTTGCCATGTACTTGGCGTGGACTAATTTCGACTGATCGCTGCGTGCACCGTGGAATTAATTTGCAGGCCAATTCTTTGCTACGGGCGGTTCTACGTGCCCTGCGGCCAGCAAAACACGCACGTGTCACGTACTCGCCACGTCGAGCACGCAGTCATTTTTCCCAAATTTCGCACGTAAGTTGCACGTAGACGCCCGTACGTTCAAATGTAAATCCCCCTTTACCAGCTGGTTTCCCAGAAGACTGATAATTGAGGTCATTGACTGGGCCAAATTTGGGTGCACTCACAGACCAGCCTCTCTGAATATTAGGCCATGGTTGAGAGCATGATCAATTTTAGTAGCCCTAATCTCATCAGATACCACAACCCTTTGTCTTCTCTGCTGTGCACCAGCACCAGCACCACGCATACAGACTCCTCCCCCTCTTTGTCCCTCTCTTGCAGGCTCCATTTT
The DNA here is from genome assembly GCA_029721435.1 of Gymnothorax reevesii. Taxonomy (NCBI): domain Eukaryota; kingdom Metazoa; phylum Chordata; class Actinopteri; order Anguilliformes; family Muraenidae; genus Gymnothorax; species Gymnothorax reevesii. The sequence goes on along the minus strand of CM056574.1, from coordinate 65,010,606 downwards.
GAAGTTTAGGTGTAAAAACATCCCAAAGGTGTGCCCTTTTATTGTAGGTGGCAATGAAATTATCAAGAGAAAACATCTAAGTAGGCCTCCAACTAGAGATGGGTATCACCTGTGGTTGGTCTAATTTGCATAATTTCAATAAATTTGTGTGTTGTTAATTTGGCAAATTTCTGTCCACTTGAATTTGTAACATTTTGCAGTAAAATATAACTGTTTTAAAAATGCTCTGTAAGCATTTGCAAAATTGGCTGCAGATAACACATGATTTTGCCCGTGTTTGCATTAGAGTAAAAAAATGATGAGTGAACTTTGAAGGCTGATGTCATTGAATGTCTCAAGTGTCACACCAATGATTTTTGTGTTAAAGCAAAAAATGAAACCATCGGAGTTTGGACTGCATAGACTTATGGTGTGCGATAAGTGTGAAGACTTTTGAAAAAGTTGCTTCAGTATTGATCAATGTCACTTAGCGATTGAAAAAAAAATTAAAGATGGAGACATCTGCTTGAGTAGGGAACATGAAGGTAACTAACAAGAATATTTTTGGTCTTAACCATGCAAGCATTAAAACCAGTTTTGAGATCACATTTTGAATTTGTAAGTAAAAACATTTTCTGGATTGCAAGCAAATGATCAGTTACAGTTTTGGTGGTTTTGGTAACAGACTTGAAAATTTTGCTTTTAAAGCAGACCTCTTTTTTCCATCACAAAACGTTTTTATTGCAAATCAGTCCCCTTTGCGAGTTAACGGAAACCTGAGTGTAGAAAAATCTTACCTATAGTACTCGTCAGACTATCAATAATTTCAAACAAAGTCATCACTTTTTGGCCTTCATTTTCAATTTTATTTACAGAAAAGTAAGGTTGTATCATTGTCTGAATTTCCTCAGGGTCACCATATTTTTACGCTCGCAAAGCATCTCGGGAGTGAATTTTCATCTAGTTGCTTGACTGTATAACATACGCTGTCTGAGAAAGTGAGAAAACATCTCCAAAAACATCCTGGAGGAATGGCATATATTTTTCTGTATCAGTTTGAACCAGACCATTGCCCAGTTAATAGGCTAGGAGCGTCATCAACTAGAAAAGGTTTCTCATTTTAGGTTTTCAGGTTAACACTATCTGAACTCTTGGCCAACTTACAGCTAAAATTTGCATTTTGAACCTTACAGTTATGACAGGACAATTTTCAATTTGGCAAGCTTTTTACATATATCGACCAATTTCTGAGCAATTGAGAAGCACAGATCATAATCATATCATAATTTACGAGCACTTGTTGTGATTCCGTTTCTGCTGACATGTTTAAGTTCTGTGCCTGGCTTAGCCATGTGTGCTTTTTGTGTTTAGTGACCACTGCCTGCCTTATGACCATTCTTAGGATAACCTATTGTGTTTTGGTGAGTTAGATTCTCGTTTATTATTTTTCATGTTCACAGTTATTTTCAGCCATGCCATGTTTTCATTTCCTTGTATTGCACTACGTCTACCCTGTCTTGTCTTGTGTAGGTCTTTGCTCACGGTCCCTAGTCTTGCATGCCACTCATTCGGGTGATTTATTGGTTTCTGGGTTTCAATCTTCCTTCATTATCTTGTGTGCTTCCTTCCTCTCACTTTTACTATCTACTAACCATACTAACAGTTTATTATTTTTGATAGATTACTAACCAAGATTAACATTGTATATTTCTACTAACTGACTAACATGCACTCGGGATTGTATAGCTGCACATACTAATTGACTAACGATCTCTCAGCAGTCGCTCAATTCTAATCTCCGCCCTCCTTGCCTATCCCTAATTATCTCTGCTGCAAGTTTCTGTGAATTTCCACTTATACTTTGTGCTTTCCTTTTCTTTTATCTTGGCACTTTAGTACTCCTTAACCGGAGCTGTTGTTTTGTACTTAGGTTTGTCTTGTGATCCCTGTCTGTGTTTTGGCTACAGCGAAATTCATGTAATTAGTTTATTCCTCATGTGTCTCTCCCTGATCATTGTTACCATTGATTGCACCTGTTCTCCCTGGTCATGTGTTTACCCCGGATGTGTATATAGAAGTCTGTTTGGTTCACTCTCTTGTCAGATCGTTCTCCCTAGTTTTCTCGTGCCACGTTTCTCGCCTTGATTTCTCAGTGTTTATCTTTCTGACTGGACCGTCCTTGATATCGAGCTTTGCCTATTCCCTGTACATTTGCCACATTCTTGTTTTTTTTTACCGCTTTTGTCTGACTACGATTTTTGTTATTGGTGCCCTGTGTATGACTCAGGATTTTGCCCTTTGGATTCTGATTTTGGATTGCGGACATTGTACTGTTGCCAGCTCTGTTGGGGGGGTTTCCCCCTTCAGAAATAAAGCCTCCTTTTTGTATTCTACTGGTTGTCGCACTAGGTTCATTTTGTAAATTCCAACAGCACTAGGTATTTTTTGTTGGCATACATAAATTGGTCATTTATGTTGCTGAAACAGAGCTACTATGAGCGTGCCCACAGCTCTGTATTGGACATTTTTGTGGCGACAAATCATTCCTCTTTCCACTGGTTTTGTAATTTAGGCTTTTTGACTGTACAGAGCAGAGAACAAAAACTGACTTATATAAATAAGAATAACATGACAATAGAGATCAGGATGATGAAAATGCAATCACATGACTGCTCTAAATATGTCTACCTACACCTCCTCTGTGTGGTGTAATGCCATCCTGAAGGCCCATTCACACTAAACGCGGACTTCTACGAGCTAATTCTATAGGTATTAATGTAAGCTTGCACACAAGGCGGAATTTCCTTGCGGAAGAAAAAACATCCGCACAAACTTAAGCTTTTGCGAAAATCCGCCTGCAAAATTGTACATTTAGCCAATGAAATTATTTGTTTTTATTGATATCACTTTATTTGAACCTTTTAATTTGCTAGATAGCTTGTATTCAGTTAACGTGACATCTTATAGCTATAAGCCCAGTTTACTTTTTCATAGTAGTTAGAGATCTAGCTAATCATAGAATTCCCCCCCCCCCCCCCCCCCCCCGATTAACGTTTTCATATGTTGAGTATTCATGCTGCAAATCACAAAGCTGTGCGTTGCTGAGGTGCAAATTAGACATTTATAAGAACCAGTTGAACACTGATGTGCTTCGTGTAAAAAACTATGATGAATGGAAAACACTTCTCCTATCATAATGACTTGGACCTTGTTGTTCAGTGTTACACTTAGTACATAAGTGCGTTGTAAAATTTTTTTGTGAGGTACTATTCAGGAACCACTCGCGAGAGACAGAAATCCAAAAAACATATGCCTTAAGTGGAGTCCAAGTCAAAGCCAAAAAAAAAAAACAGGAATTGCCAAACCACTATACGAAATCCAAAAACAGTGTTGACTAGACAGGCAGGGGTCAGAACCAGTAAGACAGATGTGCAGAGGTACAAAAATGACAAATGAAAAACTGCTGGGGCTTAAATCTATGCATTTCTGGGATCATAACCTTCTTGACCACAAGTACAATTCATCTTGAACATTACATTCTTGATTACCCGCTTGCTATGAGCCAAATTAGACAGCTATCCAGGTGTCTCCCCAAAGTCTGAGATCCATCAAAATGGTTCACTGTCAAATCATACATGAATCATATATTTAACACAAATTAACTCTTGGGGCATGAAATTCAGCATGAACTAATGATTTTCTGGTTGAGTTTAGCATGAATTTATCTATATCAATGCAGTTGAACATCATTGGTCACCAGTAACCTCTCCAAACACAAAACATGCCTTTTCTCCATAATAAAGTTAATTATATTGTACATTTTTCTTCGGAGTACCCCAAGCATTAAATAAAGTGCTGATTAAACAGCTATAACATTCACGCTGCAATGAAAAGCTAACCGCCCTCACATCCAAGCTCATAACCTTACACCTTGTTAAGGTAAAAACTCACTAACTCAGAAATATATGAATTCTGAAATACACATTATTTTAACAGAGCAGAAATTTCAAGTTCAGGAAAAATGAAACGACATATGCCACCATATTCAACAGAATGGTGCAATGAACGTACCGAGGGATCTACCGACGTGCGTGGGCTGCATGCATTTGGAGAAACAAAAACCTCGGCATTCAATGTCTTTGAACGCGGTATAAATTCTACAGCAAAAAGCCATATTGAGCAAAATGCAAACAGAGTAGAAGTATAACCTGTTTTCTTCACTGATGCCCTCCCCCAGAGACAGATGTATAGGGTAGAAGGAACCCTCCAGTACTGTTTCATTCTGAATAATTCCCATTGACCGCGTCCATACAACATGTATCTCGTAAATGAAACTGAACACTTCAGGCCGGTTTCGAGTGTCTTTGTTTCTTTGATATCGCATCATTTTCAGCTGCGCAACCGTGGCCAACATTCGAAGAACACAACCGACCTTACTTTTACGCTTAGCTTTGTATCCTATTCTTATTGTCCGATCAATGTATTTCAGTTATTGAGGAAAGTTTAAACACTCGGGAATTGGATAAGAAACGAGTCTATCAATACATCGTTACCGGGGAAGCTCCACAAGGGCGTGAACTATAACTGTAGAGTTACGCAGATGAATCTGAGTATAGAATTGAGTGACTGGCTATCGACACCAGTACTTGGGTGGATAGAAGGGAGCACTGAATTTGTCAATCCATGGGAGGGAACCATGCATATTTTGTGTGTGATGACTGTAATTGACAGTAGAATGTGAGAGAATCAATACTATGTCGGATTTTTTGCTTCACAAAACATTTTTTTAACTACTAATTGGAATACTGTTGGCTCACTGTAGCTAAAATGGTTGCTACTGAGTACCAAGTTTTTTTCTGTCGCAAGTGATAATTTTTTAAAACTACTGGACCGATACTATGGGCAAGGATATTGACCAGTTTGCACATCAGGCTTAGCTGAGGAGTTTAATTCATGCAACTCCTGAAAAACAGCGATTAGAGGGAACTTCTCCATACTCTAAATCGCGTTTCAGCTCTGCCTGCTTGTGAATATTCAATAGCTGATCCGGGGGTGCAATCTTGAGGCCTAGTACTGTAACTAAGTGCTTAAATTTGCATATCTATAGACGAGAGGGAAGTCACATGCTACGCAGAAATCAGGTGTAGTGAATCAGACTAATTACAACGGGAGAATCACATGAGGGAAACCTTAACCACGAAAATTGGCGAAAGCCAAGACACGGACGTGAATCACACAAACAGCCTATGGCATTTAAACAGCTCCGGTTAAGGAGTTCTCAGTGCACAGATAACGAGCACAGGAAAGTAATTAAGCACGTGTGAGAGATCTCGCTGAAACTCAGGAGAAGACAGGAACAGCTGAGCAAGAGTCGAAGATTAGAACAGGGCGATTGCAGAGAGGGAATTAGTCTAAATTAGTAGCGGTGCAACTTTACAGATTGAACTAGAGTGCTCTTTAGTAAGTTAGTAATCTATATACATGGATTAATTATGGCAGTAGACTGTGATACCAAATACAAATGTTAGTCTTGTTACTAATCAGAATAGACAGACGAAGGAAGTAAATGAGAATCGAAGGAGTATTTTAAACACCGGAATTCATTTAAATCAACCGAAGTCAGTGGGCACGAAGACAGAGAAGACGGACTGAACCAACTAGATCACAAGACAGGGGAGACAAGTGTAATGGAACTGAGAAATGGAATGAACTAATAACCTGAGTATTACAATAACCAAAAAGAAAAAGTAAAAGACAAAGTCATGAACACAGAACATGACAACTAGGCAGAATCACAACATTTTAAGACTATTGTTTTTATACTCAGAACACACAATTACACGGTAACAAATATAAGTTATTTTTCCCGCAAAAACAATGTACACCGTCTATATTCCAACCAACACAAAGTTGCACATACAGTGGTCTACATACAAAACAACAGAAAAATTGACTGTATACAGTTACAGTAAAAAAAAAAATAGAAACTATGCTGCATCCTCTCTTCTGTTTCGGTCTGGCTACAGCACCTCATCCACATCACAAGCGATGTTTTCCCTGGCCAAGCAGCGGGGGAAATATCGCCTAGCATGGCGAATCCAGCCATGAAAAGCATGAACTGCTATATCTCCACATGCGTCTTCCATAGCTTGGAGAAGGGGTATACGCATTTGTGGATTTCAGTCATACACTTTCCATCTACAGGCAGAAAAAAAATTCCTCAATGGGACTGAGGAATGGAGAATATGGAGGGAGATGAACGACTAAAAAGAGTGGGTGGGCAGTGAACCAGTTACGAACCAGAGCAGCCCGGTGGAAACTTATTCCCAAATGACAACAAACCTGAGCTGCGCTGGGCCGTCTATGTGATCTGGTGGAATGAATGTGTTGTGTAGGGTGTCCAGGAATGTGATCAGATGGGCAGTGTTGTCGGGACCCAGAGTAGCATGGTGATGGATGACGCTGTGGTTGGTATTTGGTGCACACATTGGCCCTCATTTATCAAATGTGCGTATACTAAAAAAATGGGTATAGCCTTAATCTCCCGCGAGAATCGACATTTATCAATCTGAATGTGAGCGAACGGTCCCCAAAAATCTCATGCCAGGTCTGACCAGGCGTACGCAGATTTGAAAGCAGCGAACAACATGCAGGAAAGAGTGCAGCTGTCAAAATGAGTAATAAACCATATGCAGCGATGCGGACGTCAGGCTGTTGTTGCTCTTGTTAGTAAAATGAATAAATAGGCTAAATAGATAAATTGGCTAAATTAATAAATTAATAAATAAATAAGACACCTGCGTTGAGAAATTAATTAAGCCTATATTTTGAGATGACCTGCTTGTCAGGCCAGATGGCTGGCAATTACAAACAATTTGATAAAGCACAATGCACGGCTTGACAGATATACAGTGTGGTATGTCAGATGCTCATCCAGTTAGATATATACTGAAAAACAAAAGACCCACAAGTTAATGAAAGGCAGACTGGAAAATAAGTTTGCGCGTAATTACGTTAGACAATCAAATTTATTACTAGCGCGTGCACATTTACACTGATTTAATCAAACTCTTCTTTATTTTGCGGTCACTCTGACTGAGTAACTATGAGAGTACATTAACTAATTAGCTAACTTGCGTTTCTTTTGTTGCACAGTATATATAGGCCTACAGACTCTTTGACCGTGATCACATTTTGACAATGGCAGATCTTCTTTTGTTAGGGGAATAAGTTTCTGTCCAACGTGAGAGGAACTTTCGGCACAGAGATCTCCGGCGGGAAAGTGACGAGTGGCTGCTGGTTTAGTGTGGCACCTAATGTCACAGAGTAATACTAATAAAAGTACAATGAAAAGTGATCTCTGCAGACTGTATTTTAACAATTACTCTCATGCGAGCTGCCGGATAGCTCACTCGGTTAAGGCACTGCTTTGCAGTGGAGAAGTGACTATCACGTTTGGGGTTCGAGCCACGGTCGTACCAACCAGCAGTGGTCAGCAGCTTTTTCAGAGTAGCGCACAATCGGCCATCGCACTAGAGCAGAGGTGGGCAGCGAGGGCCGTATCTGTCCCTGGTTTTCACACCAACGTCTGGTCTTAATTAGTTGATTGTCTCAATTAGCCAAACCATTCATGAAATCTGACGTTTCATGCGCATTTCTTTAAATTATCATGAAACTACAAAGACTAGTCTTGTCTCCCTTCATAAAACATTTTCCTTTGATCGAATCATAGCGAAAATCTATATTTGTGCATGCAATCAATTTACCCAATTAGTCAGGGTAATTGATAGGAATAAAAACCTGCATACACATCGGCCCTCCGGGACCATGATTGCCCACCCCTGCACTAGCGGATGTCAAATTGGGAAGGGACTGCAGGGAAAGGGAAATAAATAAAAAGCTTTGTTCGCTGCTGTAGTGCCTCCTGTTGGCCAGACAGGCACTCATCAGGAAGATTCTGTCTGTTCATGTCCGGGTATCCTCCGCCCTCGTTCTGAACTCGCGAAGATTCAACCAATGAGTGTATAGGAAGCAGTGGCTAACAGGCATGTGCTTCGGAGGAGAGCTGTGAACTGTCTTTATTCTCCTGAATTGGCAGCAATGAGTCGCAAACGAGCAAGCCTTGTACATAGTTCACCAATTGGGCATTCCAGATTCAGGTGGGATTGGAGATGCCAAATTAAAAAAAAAAAAAGCAATTGCCCTCATGCAGCTCTGATTGAGGCGGTGGGGACTCATCCGTGTACCCACTGCCTTGTATTCTCACGATGGAGGGGGAGCCCTGCTGCCACACGCTCCTCTAACGGTGACATCTGGAGGTTCGAGTCTAGTTGGCCTCCGCCGTTTGCGCTGCTCCATCTGAGCGCCGCAACCCGTTTTTTTGGTGGTGATCTTAAAATCCGACCACTTTTTTTTTACCTACATGTAAATCATTTGGATTGCCAATTATGTAGGCTATATTACATAAAATATCATGGATCTATAAATTGAATTTATTAAGTCCGATGATATTCGCACTTATACATGTGACCAATACTGAATTTACTTCTTGGCCATACTTACACTTAAAATAAGCGTGGGCAATGGAGAAATTTGCATCTTGGCCACACTTATAAGTGCATCTAACGCAAATTTTGATACATTTTTTTGCTTGGACACACTTTAATAAGTGCGAGTAGTCACTTCGATTTATTAATTAATTAAATCAAACGTCTGCTGCACTCTGATTTTCCACTACAATGGTGTTTAAAGCAGCAGCAATAGTTTTCCAAACTGCAGCCTTCTGGGCTCCCTTTATGCCAGTCTTAAGCTTCCAAATAAAATAATTTTGTTTTTCTCCACCTCGGATGTGGTCATTTATATTTCCCCCTCAGCGAAGTTATTTCTTCTTTGCCGTCTTTCGAGAGTCCATGTTGTGAAGTGGGCAGGACTATGCTTCACGGAGCATGAATTAATAGGGGATGAGGGCATGACATCAAGGCTGCAGCAACACAGGGGTTGATGGGTGAAATTGCCATACTGTGGGGCCACTTGTTGTTGTTGTGCGCCGAGAAGTTACAGCCATGGAATGAACCTGCTGTGTGGTCGGATAAAGCCAGTTTTCATTTAGCCGATACCGCATACCGATTACAACTACGGACTTCTCACGCTTTTCTTTACTCAGGGATTGGAACAATGCATGTGTGTCATGATAGTTTAAAGCTATTCTTACCTTTCTAGAATTTTTCCACTTTTCTTTTGTAATCTTAAAATGCTCCTAATAAGCGTGTGGTACACTAAAATGTAAAAGAAATCCACCAGGTGTTGAAACTTATCAATATTCAATTCTCATATATTTCTGATAAAAGTCTGACCAATCATTTACTTCGGTCCGAGTAAAATGATTTGCCGAGGTTCCTGTCTGTCATCCGTTGCTGTGCCCCTTCCAGTTGACTACCGCTGTCACTGCTTGCGAATAGCACGCCTCTCTGGCAGAGCAGCAGAGCAGTAGAGACATAACAGGTACTCAACGAAGCTAGCCTGCGAACAAAGCAGCTGCAACTGCTCCTGATTTAATTACTAACGTTATTGGGACAATTCTGGTGAGGTAAGACGTTATGACAGCAGTTTTGCAAGCAAGTATTTATGAATTCTGCCGAAACAGGAGGCATCTGACTGTAAACAGTTGACAAGTGAAATTTACTTACCCCATTAGCAAGGCAGTCAAAATAACCTCAAATCAAGGACAAATTTCATTTCTTACTAAGAAAATGGTGATAGAAATAAGTGTTTTAAGTCTTAAAATAAGTAAATTTCCCTTTCTTAAAAATCACTTTTTGCAGTGTGAGGTCCACGTTTACGCAAGTGAAACTGAAACATCAATGCACAAGAATTTTTGCGTGAGAGTCTCAATGCGTTCAATGAATAAATGCGGACTATGGTGAATAAGCTCCGCAAAGCCTGCGTCTGGTCTAACTGCAGCCTTATCATCCCAACTTTGCAGACACGCACAACACCTCTCCGGTTAGCTTCAACTGTAGCGGCTACGGCCAGGTAACGTTATGATGAAACTACCTCCATGATGCTAACCAAAGTTACAAAAGCATACCAATCTGAATCACTGCATATAAGTTGACAAGGAGCATTTTTTATGAAGCACGGAACACTAAATATTATGCAGTAATATCTGAGTGGTCAGAACAATGACAGAGACAAACGTTACCCTGCAATACAGGTTTTACAGACAGTAAGTTCCGTTACCGTGAAGAGGTGTACCAAGCATGCAAATTACAAATGAGTATAAAAAGTTAGCTTAGAGAGAGGCTTATGTTCACACTCCTTCTGTTGAATGTCTCCTTGATATTATTTACTGTTGCACATTTGGCTAGGACACGAACATTAGCAACAGTAACTTAGCTACGTTAGCCGCAGTGCTACAGCCACATTCAGCAGGCTACCATGTTTAGGGGTGGGAATTGATAAGATTTTATCAATATCAATGCCATTGTCGATTCTGCTTATCAAACCAATTCCTTATCAATTCTCCTAACGATACCTGAGTAGGTTTTTGAGGGAAAAAAAGTAGTTCTACATAGTCTTCCACTGTTTATATTTGTGAAGTGGTTGAGAGACGAACGTTGTTCGTATCCATGAAGCAGTAGCACGAAGAACGCTGCACACTGCTGGGGAGTTGTGGCGCTTGGCCCACTGAATATCAGTCTCCCCCGGGTGCTCAGCTTAGCTCTTGACTTGTATGCACCTTAGCCAGGTCCCATTAACGGTCGTATGGCCCGCCAAACGATAACATTGAATTAAGCAAGCTTACTAACAAACCTGATGGAGCTTTAATTACCTACCTCATTCTCGCACATTCTGATCAAAAGTAATATCGCCCAACATTTTGACTTTGGTAATTGCTGAATTAATTGGTTACTGTAGGCAGCATACGCGGGCTCATCAGTGCAAACACAGCTGGGCGTCAGGCTCAAAGGCTCCATGGTTATTATATTAGCTGCCCAGGTTATCTCTGTACTTTGTATTAGCTTACAATACCACTGCAACACGCAACTTTTTTATCGCTTCATAAAATTGATGAAACTTTCGGGAAAAAAAGTCTTTACTCCTAGCGACACCAGATATAGCCGTACTGGCTAGTTAGTGACACTTCTCAGTTTCTGCCTGGCTTATTAGTTAGGTTAATGTTGTTAGCTAGCTTGTGGATGATTAAACTTAAATGTAGAAACACATTTAGCGACAGCTAGCTAGCTTGCCGGATAACATGGAATATGTTAAATTAACTATATAGCTAGCTAGATAGCCTTTCTATGTACCATGATACTGCATCAGTAATTGCACAGAAAATGGAAAAAAGCCATTTGGTGGCAAATGCTGTTCTATAAGATACTGCTGTGTGAGTCTCTTGAATGTATAACCACGGCAATCTCCGGTCAAGCCTTCCAATCAGGTAAGGAGCCCCGTCATTTGGTAGCATGCCATTGTGGTTCTAATATTGTAGCTGACTAGCCAGCTACGTTGGCAACCTGTTAGTGAAGCCGTGACGGGTTTCCTACCCCTGACTGACAGCTTTTGTTCAAGAGTATGTTAACCCTAAATTCAGATAATTTTCTGTCACGCTATTATTTCGCTGCATGCCTGTATAATAACTGTGGCAGGCGTACCCTTCCGCTGGTGCAGCTAGACATCTTGGGCAAAAACTAACTGGGGGGATTACTGTATTAATTCTCTGGCTAGCCGGCTAGTGAACGAACTAACGCCACTTTGTGTAGACTTAGTTTTATATGTAATAATATTAGAATTTCATCAACTTATAAAATAGGCCACAGACTCCTAACCACAAAGCAAGACATTATCATCCTGATTTTTCGATAAAAAATCTTCAGTCAGAAATGCGGCCAAATGGATCAAGATCTGTGACTCGAATGAGCCTAGGTAGGATAACAGCTACCAGACGACTAGATAAGGCCATGGGTTAGCGGCTAGGCTAGCCGAGCTGTAGTAACCCCCCTTCCATAGACAGTCAGGCTAGGCCTGGTTAGCGGCAGGGCTTGGCGTTCCTGCCCTACACCCCAGTGTCGTGTAGGCCTGTGCTCTAGCCTAGCCACACCATAACCGGATGAGAAGACGTCCTTAATTATGCAGGAAGTTAAAGGAGAATTCCAGTGTGAAATTGGCTTGGGGTGTATTGAAATATGAGTACTATGAGTATAATGAGTACTAACTTTTGTTAAATACCCCACCACCGCACGCACGCCACATTTCGAAATACATGGCTTTTTAGCCAAAGCTCCCAACAGGCTTACAATGGTAGTGAATCAGGCATAGCATTGGCATGTACAGAAATCACTATTTTTTTCATCATGAACAAGGCTCAAATTAGCTCCACACTTTATTGGTAGAATTCCGAGGGCCCTGACATTTAAAACGAGGCACTGAGAACTTTCAAAATACACAGGAAGTTTATTTAAAAAGACTGTTTATGCAAACCGTACCTTGAGGTAGTTTCCAGTCGCCTCCATCTTGAAAGTCACGATAAGTCAACTGAAGACCACGAACGAATAGATTGCAATCTGTTCCCCTATTCTTCCTATTCCTTCATGCTCGTCAAACGACTTATCGATAATAACCATAATCAATAATCATAATCAGTAACCATATTATGTAAGCAACAGTAGCACACATACACACGCACAGGCTCACGCACACAGTCACATGCACACACACACACACACACACACAACACACAGACATACAAGCAGATCACACACGCATGAGCAGTACACACACACACATAAGCAGTTAGCTTCTGTAGCTTTGACTGACATTTTTTCAGTTGATTCAGGCAATATCTGTTCAGTCATCAGCATCATTCATCAGAAATCATGTAGTTATGCGTGGTGTTCCAACACAGAAATAAGGAAGAGAAGTTTTTATATTAGTTCTGATGTACGCAGTGGAATGTGATTGGTCGTACAACCCCAATTCCGATTTAGTTGGGATGAAGTGTAAATTGTGAATAAAATCAAATTGCAATGACTTTCAGATCACATGAGCCAATATGTTATTTACAACAGAACATAGATAACATTTCAAATGTTGAAACTGAAACATTTTACATTCTTATCCACAAAATGAGCTTATCTCAAATTTTATGGCAGCAACAGGTCTCAAAAAAGTTGGGGCACAGGCAAAAAGGGCTGAAAAAGCTATTTATATAAAAGAGAATCAGCTGAAAGAACATTCAGCAAGTAACTAAGTTAACTGGCATCTGGTGCGTAACATGATTGGCTATAAAAGGGATGTCTTAGAGAGGCTGAGTCTCTCAGAAGTAAAGATAGCTAGAGGCTCTCCAACCTGTGAAGGCTTGCGTAAAAAAATTGTGGAATACCTTAAAAACAACGTTCCTCAACGTCATATTGCAAAGGCTTTGAAAGTCTCATCATCAACAGTGCATAACATCATCAAAAGATTTAGAGAAACTGGAAAAATCTCTGCGTGTGAGGGACAAGGCCAAAGACTGGATGCCCGTGATCTTTGGGCCCTCAGACGCCACTGCATCACTCACTGCATGATTCTGTCATTGACATTACAAAATGGATCCAGGAATACTTCAAGGAACCACTGTCTGTAAACACAGATGCCATCTATAGCTCTATCATGCAAAAAGGAAGCCATTGTTGGGCATGATCCAGAAGTGCCGTCGTGTTTTGTGGGCCGAGGCTCATGTAAAATGGACTGTCGTAAAGTGGCAAAGTGTCCTGTACTCAGACGAGTCCAAATTTCACATTCTTGTCGATTTAAAATGACATGGCTTCTATAGTTGAATTCTTTGCACTTTCCTCTTTCACTTGATATATTGTTTCTATGCTTAGCACAAATTCTGTTGAAACACTAGCAATTTAGCGCTGATACTATTTTACTCTGTTTTGCGCCACATGCTTTTTTACTTGCTTGGTGCTTTAATTGTGTTCGGTTGATGTAAAAATGGTCAGCATGAGCTTTTTGCCAACTTTCTTTCCGTTAAGTGGGTACACCGCTTGACGATGTTGCTCGTAGGAAAAATGCTGTATTTATGATGTGTTCTTCCGGGGGCGTTTGGGTTTAAGAGGTTAAAATAAAAATGAAAAAAACCTGCTCGCCCTACTTGGAAAAACTGAAATGGGTGGATGCTAAACAACTTTTTTTTTTTTAAATCAGGCCTTACTTGTGACCGCTCTCCCCACCAAAAAGGCCAGCAAAAGAAAGTCTGAGGCAGAAGAAGTTTCAACTAAAAAGCTGCACATACCCGACGGTGAAGCCCTCCTCCATAGTTTCAAAAAATCCTGGAGGAAACCCTGCTCTATAAAACCCTATAAAACTCTGGGGATGTTTAATTTGTGGTGCTGTTCATCTGCAACAGCTGAACTGCAGACTCTCCCATCTGCACTCCAGAATTTACTCCAGACAGCCTTGTCCATGACTTAGCACCACATACATTCCCAGCACAACCTCCAAGGCATAAAGCGAAAGTAAATAATAGGATTCATTTACGAGAGGTGCACTCATGCCCGTTTGAGGAGCGCCACTAACATCATACCTCGCCTCGAGGTGGAAAGGGTGCAGTGTTGGGGGGGTGTCAACTGTTGCTTGTAAATGTACTTCAATCAGGGTTTTTACTGTATCTGACACCCGTCTGCTCAGAGCTGCAGCCATCACTGTGCAACAGTGCCACTAGAATGCAAATGTTTACCCTGGATCTGCAGCCTGGGCCTAAGCCTGCAATGTGCTGGCTAATGCAGTCAGTCTGAGGCTTTTAAAAATATTAAAACGAAGATTCCTGAAGGTTCATCAGTATGTGAGGACAATTTAACCAATTAATGAACTGATGGAAATGCATTCCTCTTGGTCCTTGCAATAACTGCAGTGACATCTTTGCACACATTCTACATTTAAGCATGTGAAGCACTGTCTGATGAACTGCACCGTACAAAGAGACATAACCCCAAGAATAAGAAAGCAGGGTCCTACTGCAGGGTCTGTATCAGTAATAAAAGAAACACGTACAAGGAGCGATATTTTTTCTTGCGAAAATCTGCAGTCTCAATGATAAGCCCTCACCATTAATGTGGAATAGTTCCGCTGTTTCGCCAGACCACTGTGAATGTCTTTTACTTAGACAAATATGTAACATTAGCAGGGGAGCACGGGTAGGAGGGCTCTGAAAACCCTGTATATCTCTCTGTAACAGATGTGCTTGCTGGCCAGAGTGTGAAGGCCCCTGCTGATGTTTCTTGTATATAAATCCTGGAGAAGAGCACAAGACTGCTTCTCATGCATCCTGCTGCTGAGAACTGGCTTTTTCTGAGGCGTCTCCTTCATGTATTGGCTCCTCTGTCTGGGGCCAGGTGGTGTAAACTCTCCTCAGTAGCATGGTTAAAGAACTCGGCCAGAATATTTTTCTTAGAATTTCAAGCAGTCTTGGCTGATGTAATTTAAGTGGCATTAAACAATTTTTTTGCTTTAACTTATCATTAAGAAGTAAGTGTTGAATGCACAGTGTGATGTTTATGGAATAATGACGCCATCGGCATTAAAATTAGTCCCCTGCTTCCACTATGCAGCTCTGCTGGCCTCTGTGTACAGTCTCTGGGCAAAATGCAAGCTTGAATTACAGGGCATAGAAGTGCTCTACCATTGCTTTACCAAAAGAAGTAAGGATGGGGACTTTTCCCCCTAGTAGCCACCAGAAGCAATCCCTGGTCTTGAAAATGAAGAAAGCAAAGCTGCACAGAAAAGAAAGATGAGCCAGAGTGCTGTGTTTAGTTAGCCTTAGCTAGTCGTAATTGATAAACTCTTGTTATTTGGTTGCACATTAATCAATATGTATTTGACATATAACTGTCATGGTCATTTTATTCATATTAACGTGTACATACTGTATGCTAGCTACCAAGCCAGTTATTTGTGCACAGTTAAGGTTAACATAGGGATTTTGAGTGTCTGCCCTGAGGTGATTTTTACCCCTGGCACATACTCCAATTCTGTAGTCCTACATAAAACATCAAGGGCTGATAAGCTGTTTTAGCATAAAATAGGCATTCACCTACTTCAGCATTATCTTATATTGAACATTATTAGTTGATGTTTAGTTTAGTCCATTATTTAACCCGCTCACTCCAGGCCAGGGTTATTGGGGGCAGTGACTATAGCCTATGGCAAGTTACGATGGGAATGAGCCAGGAACACATTCTAGATATGTTAAAGACTGTTAGAAAATTATTAACCGACCATAATATAAGTTTTTGACTTTTCATGGGCTTGTGAAAACGCATTTTGGCCCCTAGTAGTTCAGTTCTCAGGTGCCAAAATGTTTGCAGGCAAAGCCTCCGCAGCATAGCTCTCTGCATTGTCACGTTGAACAAAAAATTGGCCTCTCTTGAGGGTAAAAATATCATCAATGTTTTTACAAAATTTAAGCTAGAAACCAAATTTTTTACCAGTGACTAAAATGTATACGCCAATGAGGGTAAGAGAGAGAGAGAGAGAGATGGCTCTTTAAAGGTGCACTATGTAAGCCTGTTTTCTGCGCGATTATATTTGTGTCTCAATTTGCCAACATCTCCCCACGATCCACCAGCTGCCTGCACCTGAATTCACTGTAAAAAAAACCCCAGGCTCTGGAGACTGCACAGGCGTCACTAACTGCAAATAAACACAAGGGGCACAGGCTGTGCCCCAGAACATAACAAAGCGTTCCGGCCAATAACAAACAAGAGTTGACAGTTACAGAAGCATGGGAGGGAGGGAACTATGGGAGGGAGTGGCAAGCTACCTCTGTTTTGTTTGACTTTGAATGTCAACAGAAGTGATGTCAGACAAACTTGCATAGTGCACATTTAAACCAGTTTAAACAGAAAAAGAGAAGATCATATACTTTTTTAAGATGACATTGTTACCTTACTTCCCCACAGGAGAAAAGGGAATTTGACCTGACTAAGTTCAGCAGGGTTTCAAATTTTACTTTCTGCCAGTGCCAGGTGTAATATTTGGGGAAAAGAAGAATTGCTTAGAGTGAACAACATCTCCTGTACAAAACCAATGTCAAAAAAGAATAACCATATGTAGTCCAGATAGTATGACTTGGATTTTTTGCTATTTTTCTATGAATTAGTTCATTTCATGTAACCAGAATGCGACTGAACAATAAAAAGGGTTGCCGTCTTTCCAACTTTTGAAAAGGTTTAGCTTATGAGAGGCTGAAAAGTGTTTTGGTTGTGACGTAACAGTGACATTGAATGACCATAGCACACCAGAGGCACCAGTTAGTGAAAACTAACTAATAGTAATTACATAATATTCAATTCTATGTGCGGTATAAAATAAAATGCCCTCGTAACGTCTGACGAACTACCATTAACGTTCTATAGTAGTAATTATAGCATTTCATCGCCTGTTTGTTTGCGGTCAGATGTGTCGTTTTTCAGCAGAATTCAAACATATTTTCTTGCAAAACTTCTGTCATAACGTCTTACCTCACCAGAATTGTCCTGATAACGTTAGTCATTAAATTAGGAGCAGTTGCAGCTGTTTTATTTGCAGGTTAACTTTTTTGAGTACTTGTTTTGTCTCTACCGCTCTGATGCTGGGCCTGGCTGCCACTACATATTGAACACTTTATAATTATTCTGCATTCAAATTAGCCTATGCCTAGCATGGTTCTGTTTGGGGAGGTAATAGCAGCTCCCTGCTTTCGGTTCCATGCTTGCACAGGCAAAGATCTCTCAAAACAGAGCCATGTCACCAAACCCAGTGTATGCTTGCATGCTGATATGCCTGTATGCTTTCAAAAATATTCTGTTATTGACAAAGAGGTCCTATCAGAATCAACTTTAATTGTACTTATTTTATGGTTGTTAAACACAGCATTTCAAGACTGTATCAATTTGTAAGAATCTGTTATAGCTGATGCTTATATTTTGAATAAATGTCTTTAACACATGATAACTTAGTTATATTTTCACATTTCCAGTCAAATTATAACATTAATTCATTTCAGGGCCCTATGGAATCAGACCTTTTAAAATTACCTGCAAATGTAACCTATTTTTTCAAACACTAAAACATTTTCATTAAGTACAGTCTTAAAGTAAATTAGGCTAAACCGTTGAAAAAAATGCTAAAATGGGAGAAGGGATTCAGAGAAAGTGCTGGATAATTTTTTCCCCCCATTCTTACAATTGAAGAGGTTATTTCCTTCAGTGTTCAAATCTATATTCATTAAAAATCAGTTAACACTACAATTCAATTCTTTCATTGATGACGAATAAGCCCCATAAGGTAATTTTAGCCAAGAAGCACTCAAGCACAAAAAAATGTGGATGTGTGGACTCAACCCAAAAAAGCTAAAAAAAGACCCAGGCAGCCAGAAACACAAGCTAAAAACAAACGAAAAAGAAGTGAGGCAAAACATAATCTTTTTTAGTTGTTTATCCTCTGGCTGAACCTTCTTATTATCACTCAACATTCCTATTGATGACGAATAAAGTCTTTAAACCTGTTTGAATGGTGGTACTGCCCATTCATAATTTATGGAGATTGGTTATTTATTGTGACCTTTGTTCAGCTGCATGTACTTCCATTTCATTGTATATATCTTCCATTCATTTTGTTCAAGAAGCTTTTCAACATCCATGACAAAAGTATTCTGCTATGATGATATTTGCTGTTCATTTTCATTTTCAAGTGGTGTGTTTTGTTTTCAGAAAGATGCTCTACTTTAGTACACTGAAACGACAAATTTTAATGCTGTTAATTTTTTCAAATGCATTTGCTTCTAAAAAGTACCGAAGTCCGCAGACTGGCGCTCTGGGCCAAGAATCAAGATAGAGGCTAGAAGGTCTCCTAATTTCTTTACGACAACTTTTCTGATATTTCATTACATTTACATCAGCTAAACACGTGTAACATGATCCCCACAAATTGTAGAATTCTTAAAATCTCCTCTCTAAAAAGACAATAATGGACTAGCGCACTTCTGGAAGTCAACCTTTCAATTTCACTTTTAAGTACATTCTCAGTGTAGCCCATCAATGATCTCTTTGATTTCTTCATAATTTTTTTTTATAATTACAGGCTTACACATATATTGGTCTTGATTATTCAGAAAATAAATTGTTTGATTATTATGACAGCAGTTATGCTTTTTAGGGTCAGAGGCTGACAGCCCGCCTCTGAAAATCTCGTAGTGCCGGTGCTACCACTTAGGGGACATTGGGATTCAAGACATTTCAAGTTTTTATCATTCAGTTCGGTTTTTCCTATACTTACCAAAAAATATTTTGTAACACTTTAGGGACAGGTCTTTCAGTTCTTTAGTTTGCAGTTTACTTCAGATGAAAGTATTGATTGAATAATAACAGGGTGGCATGGTGGCGCTGTGGGATGCAGTGCTCCCTCACAGTGAGAAGGTTGTGGGTTTGAATCGGACTGGGGCCGCTCTGTGTGAAGAGTGCTCCCTGTGTTTGCAAGAGTTTTGTTTCAAAGACATGCATGTCAGGCCAATTGGAGACAATTGCCCACAGGTGTGAGTGAATGGTGAATGACACCTGCCCTTTGCCCATCTTCAGCAGGGATTGGCTCCAGCTCGCCTGTAACCCCACTCAAGAAAAAGTGGTATAGATAATGGATAACATTATTGATAAGCTCATATATTATTTTTTATTATGAAATGTTTCAAAAGCCTGTCGAATAAGAAGAAGATAGTAAACATTCTCAGGAATCTCCTAAAATTCTTGAAAAATGACGCCATGATTGTGCAGTTGGCCCATTACAATAACTCCCATGATGTTTGACGGTATTCTCTCTGCCAGAACACATGGTTTACTGTTTAGTGTGTAATTAAACTAATATGTTCTAAGTAAGAAATATAAAAGATATGTTAGGGTACACTTGACAGAGTGTGCAACCATAAAAACATTTCCACCAGAAGTTTAACTGTGCAAACCCTTTATTCAAGACAATAAAAAACATATTGACTAAAAGGACAAACTTTACGAGGCAAGAAAGCAATAAAAAAAAAACCCAAAAACTGTCTCATTTTCCAACTCTCCACAATGAAAAATATGTATGATGTGGTTACCATAGTCATTGAGGCATAAAACCTTCAGGATGACTCTACAGGGAAATGACATTCTAAGTGATGGGCCTGAAAGTCAGCAAAAATGGAAAACTGGTGACAGGTCCTGCCTCACCTGCAGGCCAGTGGACATATTACAGCAGCTGTTTTTCCAGCTGCAGCTTTCAGATGGCGTATGGAACATTCTGTAGCTTTCAAGAATGTGAATGTTTTGAAGCTAATTGCACTGCATGTGCTCTCAGACCCAAATCCTTTTAATTTGTTTCTTCTCTCACTTTTGTTTTTTGATGTGAAGGAAAGCTTCAGTGCAGACCATGTATAGACAATGGGTAGCATGTTATGAATTGAATAAATTTCGATTTTCATGAATTCATCTTTCTTATAATATAAGGTAAATTCTTGCTTTTTTTCTCATTTATACAGTAGAGGTGACCTTGATCAGAAACAAAAGACACGCACCAGTCCAGTGTCCCGCCCAGTTCAACGCCGGCTGCTCCTGTTCTGCCCAGCCCAGGGCAGAGTCCTGGTCGCTCATGTCCTGCTCAGCCTAGTGCCAGCCAGTGGCGGTTTTTCACGGAGGCCAAGGGAAGCCTGGCTTCCCCAAAAATTATTGCAAGAAAGAAAAAATATAAATAAGCTTCACCACAATGTAATGTATTATATTGTTGTCATTTCCTTGTCAAAACACTACATTAGCGCACTTCTGCTTTGGCTGTGCGTGAGGAGCAAAACAGCGCCCCTCCTGTCAAGCTCTCATTGTGTCTTACACTTCGTGTTTCATGCCCTCCGCCCTGTCTGTCAGTTCGGAGGCCAGCTTCACTTTGCCTCCCTTAGGAAAAATACAGCCCGTATTAGCCAATCAGATTGAAGCAAGGCTCATCGCTTTATGGTCGATGCATCATTAAAAAAAATATGAGGGAGGCCAGATCAGATCTGGCTTCCGACCAATCACCAACTGTTACGGAAAATACACACACTGATTCAACTGTCCCACCAGGCACCAGCTCGCCCACACAAAGTATAGGCATAAAGTCAGAGAATGGATGGTGACAGGGACCTTGAGTTTCTTGTAAAAAATGACTTCACAAAACTTCCTTTTGAGGTTCAACTAGAAGTCAAGCGGGACGGAAGGCCGACTCCAAAGCTCAATTTAACTAAGGGGAGAGATGATGGAAAAGTTTGCTCTTTTTGTCAAGCTAACTATGCTAGAAATGAGTGGCTAACAGGAAGTGCCAAGCTTAACCGGCTTTTCTGCTGGCCATGTCTCCTATGGCCCACCGTGGCCTTTTTGATCACCGGGTTGTTGTCACATTTTTCTTATGTGATGCACGAAATGTGTTGTTTTATTCTTCATTATTTTTGTCGTGTCTTGTGGATTTCAGAGCATGATGGCTAAGCTATACTGTTTTTTTAATACTCTCAATCCTTACCGAGACTGCATTTAGGTCCGCTGACATCAGCTGCACTATCAGCTGACTGCTGTAAGGTTTACAGTTGATAGCGCTGCTGCACAGTTGAATTTTTATATAAACCTTTGTAACTATGTGTTTTATATTTAGTTTATGTAATTCAGACGTTGCGCACGGGTTGTGCATTCATGTTGAGTGTGTTTTTGGATGTATGAATTTTGGGCATCCTTGTGATTTGTTAATTTCAGTTGCGAGGCTGCCACATATGACATCGTTACTTCTAATGTTGGTGGAAGGGGTTCGCCTGTGTTTCTGTACAATAGTCCTCAGCTATCTTGTAAATGCTTTTGATGCCAATTAATTAAATATGAGTCAGAGAGAAGCATTATCCACAAAACGGAACTTTATTAATGCTGTATGTGAAAGCAATGGCTAAAATGTTTTTGTTATGTCTAGATCTTGCCATAATTGCCGTCTGATCGCTATGTGTTTAGCTTTCTGCTGTAATAAAGCTACGAGAGGTTTACCAGCTTTGCATGGGCTTCCTCTAACAGATCACATACTACTGTGTGCCAGAGCCATGAGCACGCGCACAGCCCGAAGCGCGCATCCGCAGCTCTCCCTCACGCTTTCACTGTCTCTCACACACGCGGTCCTCTTTTTTAAACCTCTATTTTTCACTAAAATGAATGAGAAGTCGGTAGAATAAAGGTATTGTAACAGTAGGCTAATTTGTTTGCAGGAAAATAACACATAAACACTGAATTAAATTCGTTGTTCATTCTGGCTTCCTCTGTAATTTTTGTCACTGGCCGTCACTGTGCCAGCCATTCCTGTCCTGCTCAGTTCAGGGTAGGCCATTCCAGGGCTTGCAAAATCGCTGTTCTGAGTGTCCAGGACAAATGAAAATTTTGTCGGAAATTTTAAGCAGAAATTAAGAGGCGCTTGGCCGACGGGCTGGTTGAAAATTAAACTTTTATTTCCAAAATCCAAACATTTCATTCACTGTACCAATGTGAGCACTAAATTTATTTGAGACAAAATTCAATTTGTTGCCGAAAACCCATGGCCTATTTCACAATATTTTAGGTGTGACTGTCACAACTTTTCAATCACCAGTTGCCAAGTGCCATAGCCAATTAGCGGGATTTTTATCCGCCAGGGTCTTGGTTGGTGCAGACATAAGCAATGACTTGACTCCCAACCATCAAACAGGGGAATAAAGGCATAAATGCGTGCAGCTGGCGCTAGGAATCATGTCGGATGGCCATTCCACTGAACTGTCACTCACAAAATCACTTTCTCAGAACATGGATATAATTAGGGATGCTCAATATTGTTTTTTTTACCGATATCCGATATACCGATATTGTCCAACTCCTAATTTCCGATACCGATATTCACCGATACTGATATATGCGTGATCCCCGCTTTCATTCCCACTACCCTTTTTCCTCTTTTTTTTTTACTTTCTGCCACGTCGCACTCCATTTTTTATTTAAAACTCCCGGTAAGGAATCTGTAAATGCAAGTTCAGTTTGCGCTGCTGTATTTTTCCCGCAAATTCGATTCAATTTACAAGATTACCCAGGCTTGTTTGACGCCGTGCAAGCAATGGCGCAATTTATGATGTCATCTAGAATGTGCCTGTAGACTGCTGGCCAACCAAAATATACACAGAGTTCGAAAATGTTTAGTATAGACAAAGGTACATGAACGAGGCTAATGGCATTGATATTAAAGCCTTTAAAAGACATTGATTCATGAAAAGATATCATTGCCGTTAGACTCGATCAGGTAACGTAGCCCATTCTAAACCATTTCGAACTGTGTTTGTTTTGTTTGGCCAGCACTCTACAGGCAGACCCAACGTCCGCCTGCATTTGAGGGATGAAAAGAGCTTCAGCTTTCCAACAAGAATGCTTGGCTACAGTATAAAATACTTTAGTCATTTAGTCATCATTTCAAAAACCGATACCGATATTTTCCGATATTGAATTTTGAAGCTATTATTGGCCGATGATATTATCGGGCCTCCGATATTGAGCATCCCTAGTTATAATATAATGTTTGAGTGAGAGAAGCAAAACTTTTATCGTCATTTGTTGTTGCTTTTGTGTGTTGATGTTGCTTAACAAAGCCCATGGCAAAGAGTAAAGATTTATTTAATTTTTGAGAAGAACTAACATTAACCCTATACAACACCCTCCATAATTATTGGCACCCCTGGTTAAGATGCATTCTTTAGCTTCTAATGAATTCTATTTTTTTTCTAAATAATATATGACCACAATGCAAAAAAGAGGAAAATCCAACCTTTAATTCAAGTGCATTTATTCTGTGGGAAAAAAATCCCAGATTAAGAAATAATTCTTTTACCTCAAATCATGTGTGCCACTATTATTAGCACCCCTGATGTTAATACACTGTACAAAACCCTTATGCCAACAAAACAGCACCTATAATGTTTCACAAGATGGGAGAATACAGAAAGAGGGATCTTCGACCATTCCTCTTTGCACAATCTCTCTAAATCATCCAGCAATCTGGGTCCACTTCTCTGCACTCTCCTCTTCTGCTCACTCCACAGGTTTTGGGGACTGAGATGGCCATGGGAGAAGCTTGATTCTGTGTCTGGTGAACCATTTCTGTGTAGATTTGGTCAAATGTTTAGGGTCATTATCTGAAAGACCCAGTGACGACCCATCTTCAGCTTTTGGGCAGAGGCCACCAGATTTTGATTTAAAATGTCCTGGTATTTCAAAGCGTTCATGATGCCATGCAGCCTAACAAGGTTCCCAGGGCCTCTGGAAGACAAACAGGCCCACAGCATCACGGATCCTCCTCCATACTTCACAGTGTGCATGAGGTCCTTTTCTGCATACTCATCTTTTGTCTTCTGCCAGACCCACTTAGAGCTTTTTGGAAACAAACACTCTATCTTGGTCTCATCTGACCAAAGCACACGGTCCCAGTTGAAGTCCCAGTACCGCTTAGCGAACTCCAGACATTAACGTTGATGATTGTGAGTGAGAAAAGTTTTTTTCCATGCATGCCTCCCAATCAGCTTGCTGGCATGTAGATAGCGCCTGATGGTTGTTTTGGAGACTTTGTGACCTTAAGATGCGACCATTTGTTGCAATTCTTTAACAGTGAGCTTTGGAGAACTTTTTATTGCTCTTACCATCCTCCTCACAGTGCGTGGTGGCTAAATAACCTTGCGTCCTCTTCCAGGCTTGTTTACCACTGTTCCAGTTGTTTTAAACTTCTTAATGGTTCCTCTGACAGTAGATATGGGCAGGTGCAGGCGAGTGGCTATTTTCTTGTAGCCATTGCGACTTGTGAAGGTGGACACACATCTGCCTTACTTGAATGGTGTGTTCCTTTGTCTTTCCCATGTTGAAGAGTGGATAAGAGAAATGGCCTCTGTGTCACTTCATATTTATACCCCAGGGAAACAGGAAGTGATGATTTACTACTTAAATGTTCCTAGGTACTTTGATCAACTTTGTAAACTCCTGTTGAAATGACAGAAATACTTCAATTACATTTATTTCCTAGGAATTGTTAGGGGTGTCACAGTTCCATTGCACTTGTCTCCCGTCTTGTGATCTTGTTGGTTTAGTCCGTCTTCCCTGTCTGCGTGCCCACTGACTTTAGGTGATTTAAATTAAATCCGGTGTTTAATATATTCTTTCAAGTCTCGTTTTCTTCCTTCGCGTTTCTGTTCTGATTACTATCAAGACTAACATTTGTATTTTGTATCATAGTCTACTAACACAACTAATCCATGTATATAAGATTACTAACTTACTAACGAGCACCCTAGTTCAATATTCAAAGTTGCACCGCTACTAATTTAGACCAATTCCCTCTCTGCAATCGCCCTGTTCTATACTCAGCCATTTAGCCTATTTCCAGGACCGCTGACAACCGTGGCCGGGCCCGGGACAAAATACTCTGAATTGCACCCCCCCAGGCACCTCTACTCACCCCAACCTCCGTTCCATAGACTGTATAAAAAGATGGACGAGGCAACCGTGACGTCACCCATTGGTTTCATTAGTTTCAGCATACCATAAAGGAAGCCTCGATTTTGGCAATTTGAATTGCGCCATGTTGTCATTTTGAAACCGGATGTGATTTCTATTGAACGAGATCGAGAATCAAGATCCGGGGAGGGACGTGAGGTGGATCTGACCGTAACAGACGAGGACCAGAGGATAGCCGCGCCTCTAGAGCATATTCTGGCTTTATTCTTTATTCTCGTCTACTTGGGACCATACTTTACAAAAATGAGCATTATGACATATCAAAGGAGACTTGAAACTGGCTATAGCTACCATAAGATAATGTGTAAAATAATTATTTAAATGAAAAATCAGGTGGGAAAGTAGGGTCATTTTCTCATAGATTTCTATAGCATTGAATTTCTTTCTGCAACCACCAACGTCGTCATCTGCTGGCCATTAAATAGAATGCCATTTTACGGCACTTCCGCATGGGCTTCTTTTTTCAGACCAGAGTGCTGCGTCCATCTTTTTATACAGTCTATGCTCCGGTCCCATTAGCGCGATAAGGAATGGAACTTTTTAAACAAAACGGCTTGTTGCTCTTGACTTATCCTAATGCCTTCCAACAGTTGCTTAATAAAGGCAGCTTTTCACACAAACACACGTAAACGTGTAATTTGTGGGGGGAAAAAGATGAGATTTCAACTGTGTCGGGGTTTTCGTTTATTTCTGTCGGACGTGGGCCAGGCGTAGACAGAAATATGTGGCCGGGTGGCCCGATCCACGCTCAACTGTGGTGGAGATGCCTTGTGGTGGGAGATACCATAACGTCTCTGGAGATTCTCGGGTGATAGAATGAGCAGCTCCTGGAAACATTTCCCCACACAAACGTCCCCTCCCCTCATGATAACAGCATTCCAGCCACATTATGTCAATTTGCGTTGTAATGTGAATATAGGCCACTAGATGGCAGTATTTACCTTTTTTTGTTAAGCTCAGACTGGAGTCATGTTTAGACATGTCCTGGACATGTCTGGGGCAAGTCTCAGAAAATTAAAAAAAAGAGGTCTAAATGTGGGTGGGGTCTGCAAAAGAGTATATAAGGAAAAGAATTGAGACAGTAAAGGAGTAGGAGAAATTGCAAGAAGATGACCAGACCTGCCATTCTGTTCAAGACCTGTGACGTTTCTTTTGTGGATTTCTTTGCCTGTGTTTGAGCATTTTCTTCATCTAGGACATCACCAAGCCACCCCACCAAAAAGGGACTGTAATTATTTCTGTTTTTTCTTATTTATCAATCTTGGTCTTTAGTTGTAGGTTGTTATTAGTCTTTGTCTTTGTTAAAAATTAAATGTGTTTTAGTTGTTAAAACTGTGTTTGTCATCCCTTGCTGTTGCTGTTGTGTTATAAATGTAATAACAAATTGGGGCCATAACAAATTGGGGGCTCAAGGTCCGGGATAGACCATTGTGTGAGTAATTTATTGAAAATCTAACATTCCAAATTGTGAAATTGTTTTTGTGAATTTTCCTAGATATATATTGACAACAGCAATGGATGATTTCTTGGCATCACCAACCGTAGGGGTTTTGAAGTCTTTTAAAAAGACAGAACTGCTAGAAATTTGCAGACAGTTGGAGCTGACAGAGGTAAAACCAGCCATGCGAAAAGCAAGACTGGCTAGAGAGATAGTTGAATATTACATTGATGAAAATGTGTTTGCACCAGGAGATCTGGAACAGTTTCCAGTGGAAAATCCAAATATAGAAATGGAACTTAAATTAAAAATGCTAGAGATTGAAAGGGAGGAAAGAGAAAAAGAAAGGGAGGAAAAAGAAAAACAAAGAGAATTTGAGAGGGAAGAAAAAGAAAAACAAAGGCAGTTTGAGTTAGAAAAATTAGCAAGAGATGAAAAACAAAGAGAATTTGAGAGAGAGAAAGAGGAAAGAGCAGAAAGAGAGAGACAGAGACAGAGAGATTTTGAATTAGAGAAGTTGGATAGAGAAGAAAGACTCCAAATGGAGAAACTAAAAATGAAAATAGCAATGAAAAATAAATTTTGTGCCAGTCAGGAGGTAAAACTGGTGCCTCCATTTTCAGAAAAGGATGTTGACAACTATTTCCAGTGTTTTGAAAAGGTAGCAAAGAGTTGCCAGTGGCCAAAGGAACACTGGCCTCTGATGTTGCAAACTGTCCTCAAGGGTAAAGCTCAACAAGCCTATTCGGCTTTGTCTGCAGATGATTCCTCTGATTATGAGGTTGTCAAAAAGGTTATTTTGAGAGCTTATGAGTTGGTTCCAGAGGCTTACCGACAGAAATTCAGAGGTCTGAAGAAATCTGAAAATCAGACTTATGTTGAATTTGCTAATGAGAAGCAGGTTTGCTTTGAGCGCTGGTGTACTTCTATGGAGGTCAAGGATGATTTCAACTCACTAAAAGAGATGGTGTTAGTTGAAGAATTCAAGAACTGTGTTAAAGATGATCTTAAGACCTACCTTAATGAGAAGCAAGCACTGAATTTGCAATCAGCTGCCAAATTTGCAGATGAATATGTTCTCACTCATAAGTCCAAATTTCAGTCTAGCAGTAACAATAAATGGTCCCAATTTCAGAAAAAGGGTTACGGTGATACCCAAGATTCCTCACCCAAAGACAAAGACAAATCTGGTGATGGTGCTCAGAAATCCAGTAACAGGTCTGATCAAAGTGTGAAAGCTGACAGTGACAAAAGTGGTCTAGTTTGCAGTTATTGCAAGAAATCTGGTCATGTTACAACTAACTGTTGGTTCCTTAAAGCTAAGAAAGAAAAAGAAAAGGATACCAAACCAAATGCCTTTGTGAAAACAAGGTTAGAAACCCTTGTAGTAGATAACCAATCTGCTAAATTGCCTGCTTCTTGTGGGGCTAAAAAGCCTGATACAGCTGACTTCGTGAGGGAGGAATTTCTTCCATTTGTGTCAGAGGGATTCGTGGCTCTGAATGAGCATACTACTCCTGTCCCCATATATATCCTAAGGGATACCGGAGCTTCTCAGTCACTTTTGTTGATGGACTCCTTGGAGTTACGTGATGAGACCGCTTCAGGGGATTTCATACTTGTACAAGGTATTGAAGGGAGGACTGTATCTGTACCCCTGCGCTCTATATTCTTGAAGTCAGATTTAGTTACAGGACAGGTAAAGGTGGGACTTATGTCAAGTCTACCTATAAAGGGTGTTTCTCTGTTGCTAGGCAATGACCTGGCTGGGGGCAAAGTAGTTCCCCCTGTACATCTTACCTCACAGCCGAGCACTGAAAATGGGGATGAGGACCCATCTCTGTATCCTTCTTGCGCAGTGACTCGTGCTATGGCCAAGAAGGCTAAAGAAGATGATGTTGTGGTGCCGTCCAGTACATTGAATAGTCAGGACTCAGGTGCTTCGCCTCATGACTCTGATTGGCCTACTATGGTTTCTCCGTTTGAGGACTTATCAGATACTTTTATCAGTTCTCTATTCAGCCAGCCGGATGGGTCTGGTGATTCTGATGTGTCTGGAGACTTGTCTCTGTCCAGAAAGCGGTTGATTGAGGAGCAAACTAATGATCCTGAAATTGGTGTACTAAAGAGGAGAGCCCTTCCTGAAAAAGAAATAGATGCAGTTCCGGTTGGGTATTATCTCAAGGATGGTGTGTTGATGCGGAAGTGGCGCCCTCCTGATATCCCTGCCAATGCAGATTGGGCAGTGGTCAGGCAAATTGTTGTTCCGAAGGTCTACAGGAATGAGATCTTAACAATGGCTCATAGTTTACCTTTAGGAGGTCATCTTGGTGTTAACAAGACTGTTGATAAGATCATGAAACACTTCTTTTGGCCTGGGCTTCGGAAAGACGTTTCCAACTTTTGCAA
The DNA here is from genome assembly GCA_029721435.1 of Gymnothorax reevesii. Classification (NCBI taxonomy): domain Eukaryota; kingdom Metazoa; phylum Chordata; class Actinopteri; order Anguilliformes; family Muraenidae; genus Gymnothorax; species Gymnothorax reevesii. Next base: position 64,981,209 of record CM056574.1, on the reverse strand, counting down.
AACCTGTCACACTTGTCAGGTAGTTGGAAAACACCAGTTAGACCCACCTGTAGCTCCATTGCAGCCTATCCCAGCATTTGGGGAGCCATTCTCTAGGGTCATTGTAAATTGCGTTGGTCCATTACCCAAGACTAGATCTGGAAATCAGTACTTGTTGACAATCATGTGTACATCTACCAGATTCCCCGAAGCCATACCTCTACGTAACATCAAGGCAACTGCAATCTCGAAGGCTTTGATAAAGTTCTTCACGTTGTTTGGTCTTCCCAGGGAAATTCAGTCAGACCAAGGTAAAAATTTCACTTCAGGATTGTTTCAGCAGGTTGTGTATGAACTAGGTGCAAAACAGATTCTTTCTAGTGCCTATCATCCAGAAAGTCAGGGTGCCTTAGAGCGGTTTCATTCCACTCTCAAGACAATGATGAGGACTTATTGTTATGACCATAAGAAAGACTGGGATGAAGGGGTTCATTTGCTGTTGTTTGCAGCTAGAGAAGCAGTGCAGGAGTCTACTGGATTCAGTCCATTTGAGCTAGTGTTTGGTCATGAAGTGAGAGGACCTTTGCTATTATTGAGTGAACAATGGCAAGAGGAAGAGCCGCAAATCAGTCTGTTAGACTATGTTAGCAAGTTCAAGGAAAGATTGCGTGCAGCTTGTGACCTTGCCAAAGAGAACTTGAAATCAAGTCAGGGAAAAATGAAAACTTGGTATGATCATAAGACTAGAAGCCGTGAGTTTAAACCAGGAGACAAGGTCCTTGTGTTGTTTCCCTTGCAGTCCAATCCATTGCAGGCTAGATTTCATGGTCCTTATGAAATTCTGACAAAACTCAATGATCTCAATTACATTGTGAAGACTCCAGATAGGAGAAAACCAAAACAATTGTGTCATATTAACATGCTAAAGCCTTATCATGACAGAAATGCTAGGGTTGCAGCTGTCACTTCAGATTCTCCTATGGCCGAGATTTGTGAAGATGAGGGGGAGTTTCAAGATGATGAACCTAGAATTAAAGCTGAAGTTCTTTCATGTAAATTGTCAAACACTGAAGTGTTGCAGAATCTTGATGTAAAACTCCAGCACTTAGAACCCTCACAGAGAGATCAGTTTGAAAGGTTGATCAAGAAATATGAGGATTTGTTTCCTGATGTTCCAAAGAGAGTTACTATAGCCTCTCATGATGTAGATGTTGGTGATGCCAAACCAATAAAACAGCATCCATACCGGATGAATCCTGAAAAGAGAAAGATTGCTGAGAAAGAGGTTGAGTACATGTTAAAACATGATATTATCAGACCCTCCAACTCCGATTGGAGTTCACCCTGTGTGCTAGTTCCAAAACCTGATGGAAGTACTAGATTCTGTACAGATTATCGCAAAGTCAATGCTGTAACTAGAACTGATGTGTTTCCAATACCTAGGATTGATGATTGTATTGATAGAGTAGAGCAAGCAAAGTTTCTGACCAAGATTGATTTACTGAAGGGTTATTGGTGTGTGCCTTTAACTGAGAGGGCCAAGAGCATCTCTGCTTTTGCCACACCATCTGGATTGTACCAGTATGAAGTCCTACCCTTTGGCATGAAAAATGCCCCAGCCACGTTCCAAAGGATGATACAGTCTACAATCGCCGGATTGCCACACACGGGTGTGTACATCGATGACCTGATCACATGGAGTGACTCCTGGGAAGAACATCTAAAAGATGTAGAGACGTTGTTCCAGCGCCTGACCCAGGCTAACCTGACTGTTAACCTGAGCAAGAGTGACTTTGGTTGTGCTACTGTCACCTATCTTGGCTATGTCATAGGCCAGGGTAAGGTGGCACCCATAAATGCTAAAGTCCAAGCCATCATGGACTTTCCAGTTCCTGACAACAAAAAAGCTTTGCGCCGCTTCCTTGGAATGATTGGGTACTACCGCAAGTTCTGCAAGAACTTTGCTGAGATTGCTCTCAGTCTAACTAACCAACTGAAGAAAGGCATAAAGTTCACCTGGGATGATGCATGCCAGAGAGCCTTCGATCGCCTGAAGTCTCTGCTGTGTCACTTCCCCGTGCTCAAATCTCCTGACTTCAACAAACCGTTCTCCATCGCGGTCGATGCTAGCGACCAAGCTTGTGGATCTGTGCTCCTACAGAGAAGTGACTCTGATGACATTGAGCATCCCGTGGCATACTTCTCCAGGAAGTTCAATCGCCACCAAAGGAACTATTCCACAATAGAGAAGGAACTGTTGGCTCTGGTCCTTTCTTTACAACACTTTGAGGTTTATGTTTGTACAGGACAAAAGCCAATGATTGTGTACACTGACCACAATCCGTTAATGTTTTTGAGTAACATGAAAAACAAGAATCGGAGTTTGTTAAATTGGAGTTTGATTTTACAGGAGTTTGACTTGGAAATTAAGCATGTGAAGGGTACAGACAATGTAATTGCTGATTGCTTATCCCGTGTTTGAATGTGTATATCATGTGTTTGAATATTGTATGATATGTATATATAGACAAGTGTTCACTTAACCATTTTGTATTGAAAAGAAAAATTTTGCCTTTATGAGTCAAAATTTTTCCCTTTTGGAATGGAGGTGTAATGTGAATTGTGGTGGGAGATACCATAACGTCTCTGGAGATTCTCGGGTGATAGAATGAGCAGCTCCTGGAAACATTTCCCCTCACAAACGTCCCCTCCCCTCATGATAACAGCATTCCAGCCACATTATGTCAATTTGCGTTGTAATGTGAATATAGGCCACTAGATGGCAGTATTTACCTTTTTTTGTTAAGCTCAGACTGGAGTCATGTTTAGACATGTCCTGGACATGTCTGGGGCAAGTCTCAGAAAATTAAAAAAAAGAGGTCTAAATGTGGGTGGGGTCTGCAAAAGAGTATATAAGGAAAAGAATTGAGACAGTAAAGTAGTAGGAGAAATTGCAAGAAGATGACCAGACCTGCCATTCTGTTCAAGACCTGTGACGTTTCTTTTGTGGATTTCTTTGCCTGTGTTTGAGCATTTTCTTCATCCAGGACATCACCAAGCCACCCCACCAAAAAGGGACTGTAATTATTTCTGTTTTTTCTTATTTATCAATCTTGGTCTTTAGTTGTAGGTTGTTATTAGTCTTTGTCTTTGTTAAAAATTAAATGTGTTTTAGTTGTTAAAACTGTGTTTGTCATCCCTTGCTGTTGCTGTTGTGTTATAAATGTAATAACAAATTGGGGCCATAACAGCGTGATATAACCAGAGACGTTATAATATGCCTATGAGGACTTTGATAAACCGCGTTCAACATTAGATTCCGTTTTTATTGGCCAATTCCGCGAGTCCATTGACGGGGAAATCATAGGGCCCTATTTTGTGCATAAAAACCTATTTACAGGAAAATAAATAAACAAGTGACGCTTAACCTGCCGGGGGGGGGGGGGGGGGGGGTTCAATAAAGACTGGATTGGGTGACTTAACGCGGCTGGAAAATGGTGTACCTGTATCATCAGAAGAACCTTTTTTAAAATATTTATTTAGTGAATTCCTAAGGCTCCTGGTTTCTTCTTCTTTTTTCTTTTTCTTTTCTTTTTTGTGCCCCTGACTTATACTGACACATGTTGGAAGACTGAAGCGCAAATCAAATGACGTTGCTTGTTTGATCACAGGCAAAACAATTTTGTTGTTGGGAGTGGCGGGGGTTCTTGATCTGTGGTGTGATGCATCTGTTGTGCAGACCAACAGTCTCATCCACTGCGCATGTCGCTGATCTGAGCCGATCCCGCAGGTGGAAGAGTTGGATGTAGCGATCTTGTGCTGGTACGGTCACACATGGCGGACGTGGATGAGGTCAATTCGCAGTACTGCCCATCTGTAAGAAACGAGCTCTCAAACGACCTATTGCCCAATAGTTAGCATTTAGCTGCACAGCGACTGCTCTGGTGGACATCCCTGCATCCAGCATGCCAATGGCACATTCCCACACATCTGAGGCATGATGACTTTTAACAAAATTTGAGATTTTGGGGAGGCCTTTTATTGTCCCCAGTACAAGGAGTGTCTGGGTACTGCTCATTCTGTCTGATCACCGTCTGGAAATGCCACACCCATGTACTGAGTGAAGTCACTGCATCACTGAGCAAATGCTCACGGAGAGATGGATTAAAAAATGGTACTCAAATCAAGAGAAATATCCCTATTGTACAAGTTAAAGGCAGCATATGCTCACTTAGAGTTGTTCACTCCATGTGGCTTCAATATTTGACATGGAGCATTTATATTTTTGTTCAGTGTAGATAAGGCAAATTTAGCTGGGTTTTGACGGGCGGGGTCACAAATATTAAACGCTTTTTTTCCCCCCAGTTTCACAGTATCACCTCGATCTCCAAAATAAGTGATATTTTGTTTGAAAGAAAAATAAATAAATTCAAATAGTAGTTATTCATTAATTTTTTTCAAAGCTACAGGGAGCCACTGTAGACGGGCTGAAGAGCCGCGGGTTGTCGAGCCCCGCTCGAATGGAAAACAATCCACCAGAAAAGTACCTGGCACCAAGGCGGGTGGAGTAGAGCCGGTACCACGTGGTGGAAAAGGCCAAATTCGATGAGGTCTCGGGCAAAGAGAAAACTATTTGGGCAACCAGGCATTCACTAGCGCTTGCCCGACGGGCTACCGTCCATTTTAGAATTTTGTCAGCCCTGCATTCCAGTAATGCCCTGTTTCCTTGTGCCCTATTTCTTGGTGCCTCATCTTGTCTCATTCCTCCAGTTCTTCCCCTCCTCTGATCCACACCAATATACAGGTCGCCACGACCAGTGGGGGAAGGTTCCTGCCATGGCTCTAGATTCTGTTTTGTGTTTTTTTGTTTATTTCTGTTGGTATTGTGTATTTTGGAGGATTAATTTTTGCTTTTCTTCAGTTTTCCTTTTCCATTGGGTATATTTGCTCTCTCTCACTCCCCACTTGGTAATTAAATGCTTTTTATTAACTCATTTGTGATAAAGCCCATTCCTTGTTGCTCTGCCTGCCTGCTGTTATGTCTATTAATTTGTACTTATTTCAGTTTATTTTACTCTTTTGCTTATGATTTATTTTTTCCCTCAGGTCCTAGTTCCCCTCTGTCTCTCCTGCCCCCTCTTATTAATGGTCTCTCTCCATGATCCATCTTCCTCTGATTTTTTTTAACCTTGTTGTACTATTATGGTCGCATTCTGTTCCCCTCTCCCTCTCACTCCTATTCCTCAAGGTTATCCCTGTCTATCGTAGTTCTGTTCCAGGGATCCTTCTTGGCAGTCTTGTCTGATGTTTTCGGCAGGTATTCTACCTATCCTTGAGGGTTCTCCATTTGTTTCATTCGTTGTTACTTTTGATAAAATTTCCTACAAATCATTTCTTGCATATACTACACTCAGTCCCGCTTTAACTTACTGCTAGGCCCTGGGGCTGAGAGGCTGTATATATATTTCTTTGGACAAGAAACTCTACAGGATTGGATTCATTGGAACTTCGTCAATGTAACAAAACCATCTTTGAGGGGATGTGTTACACTGGAAGAGTACTAGGAGGCTTCATTGGTGAGTTGCATCAGTTTTGTAACTGTTCTTTTGTTTGTTTGTGGTCTGACACAGGCGTTGATTAAAGCTGCTGTGATGATTATATTTTGAAATTGTTGGTATTGGTTGAATCACAAGAATCTTAGCTTTCCGATGATATGTGGCATGAGTATCTCAGTTACATACAAGCTGTGTAAATGACGTAGTTTGTTTTTAACTACGGGTTAAAAAAATCAATTCTTTAAATAAATAAATGAATAAATGAGAAATACAAAAACTTTAAAAAATGAGACAGACTTATGAGGTAAACGATATGACACCTTGACCATACCAGTGCATACTATGACCATATGACGACCTGACTATACCAGTGCAAGCCTTGACCATTTGAAAGGTTTGATGGCAAAATGAGATATGTTCAGTCAGGCTTTTACAAGAATAAAAAATGGAATTTGATTTCAAAACAATACGCTGCCCGGCCAAAAAAAAGTCAGCGTTTGGAAATGAATGAACTAATTTTATTATTGGATCATTATTGCGGTTATTAATATGTGTGATGGTCGGATTTTTGAGACACCAAATGCTGCGGCCGGAACGAAATGAAGAAAGGGAAAATAAAAGACAAACACTGACAGAAATCAAAAAGGGAGATTCGCGCTTCCAAAGGACGTAGCTTCAGTCCGTGAAACAATAAGGAAGCAAAGCGAGTTCGACAGAACGAATAGAAAGGGAAAAAAATCTCGGAACCAAAGATAAAAAGAATATGCACCAGGCGAATATTTCCTCTGCAATTAGCCAATTAGAAACTGTTTACAAAAACAACCCCCATATTCATTGTTGATGCTGGCAAAAATCAATCGGAATTGCTCGCATTAGTGGATCATGGGATGAAATTTTTTTCCCCAATCACTCTGACTTTCTAGAATTGTTTGTGCGAGTTTCGGATGGTTCCCAGCGCTTCCAAAAGCTTCCGACTGGCCACGATTGCTTACGTGCGGAAGCCTCAAAAGCGTAAGTGGATCACAGGCATTACACAGAAAGATCAGTCTGGTTCAATCAATGGTTGTTCCACTGAGACTGCATCTGGCTCGACTGACAGTCTCCAGTACTGCTTCCCCCGATGACGTCACCATAATTGTGCAGCCCTACGTTGCCAGTGAAATTTTAGGGGCATTCCTAAATTTGTTGTTTAATTCCAGGTATGTTGCTTAAATGACCATTTTTAGGGGAAACCAATGTTTATTTGCTTATTTAAAGGATCCCCATTAGCCGATGTCAAGGCAATCTGCTTGTCTGCCTGGGGTGCCCATCAGACATACAGTACATAGCACAATACATAATAACAACACTCATTAATATTCATAAAATTACATCACTGTACACACGTAAAATAGTTATATTTGCATACAACTCAAGTCCAGTCAGTGTTGCTCAAACATTTGGGAACTGCCAGCCGGCAGCGTGAAAGCAACTAACATAACAGAGAAGGTTATGAAGTTTATTGTTTTGGATTCGCAGCCCCTCTCTGTCATTGATAGCGAAGCAGGTCAGGTGAGCACAAAATGCTTACATATTATTTCAGTTAGCGACCTGTTTTGATTTTGATTTTCTCAATCTTTTGAAAGAGTTAGGCTACCTCTGTTTATTTTGTAATTTTGAACAAGTTAATTAAACCATTTCTGTTGGTCCAGCTGCTATATTTTATATTAGATTAGATTTTGAATTTCTGCTTGCACTAAATGTTTACATGAAAGTGTTACTTCTGTTTATTTTGTTTTTGAAGAACTTAATTAAGCCACTTGTTAGCTGCTATATTTTATATTCGATTAGATTTCGAATTTCTGTTTGCACTAAATGTTTAAATGTTACTCTTGTTTATTTTGCATTTTTGAAGAAGCCATTAAGCCATTTTTTGTTGGGTTTCAGGCAGCTGCTACATTTTATATTACATTTTAAAATATTTGTTTGCTGTGCACTTTACATAGAAGTTTTATTTATTTCTTTTTGCTTCTTATTTGTTAATAAATAAGTACATTAAGTATATTAAGTACATTTATATTTCTGTAAATTTTTTTACCTTTTTCTAACAAGGCTAAATGTTTATGTCAAGCCTGATGCCTTCACTCACATGGCAAGATATACGGTTCGTTCATTCAACAGTAGTATCGGATCGGTATCGGGTATCGGCCGATACGCTCAGCCCAGGTATCGGTATCGGATTGGATTGGAAAAAAACTGGATCGGTGCATCTCTAGACTGTACATTATCAAAGGTAATATCAACATCCTGTAAGTTTGGCTGGATGTCTAAGGGAAGGTGGTACATCCACCACTTGCTCTACCACAGATCTTGTACTTAAACCCCGAGATGTGAAAAGTGTGTCAGGATTCTGTGCGAATGCTATGGCGGACGCTAGGATCCTCCCTTGCGCATTGTAATAAAAGCCTGTTCAATTGGAAAGTGGTCATTGGTGCATCACTTCATCGGTCCGGAATCGAGTCCACGACAGAAAGCAGTCTTAACAGTATGTAAAATAATTTCTCACTAAAATATTTGTGTTCTTATAAAACACAAATATAAATCGATAACTACAACTGTTCGAATCTTCCACACGAGTCACAGATTCTGTTTCCTTCAAGTCACAAATCGTGCTCCCTCCACTGAGATATATGGTGCAAAACTATCTGTGCATTCAGTCTATGGAGAAAAAGGCGGGTGCTGATCTGAGATCTACTGATTCCACAGCCAATCAGAGGAGGAGTCTCACTGGCAATCAAAGGTGAGGAGCTTTTGTCTACATTGCGGAGTGAAAAGGACAAGAATTCCCGTTGGTGGAGTCCATTTAGCACATACACTGTATTATTAAACGAACAGCAGCAGAGACAGCGATTTAGGCAACACTCAAGGTAGGTTGTATTTTTAACCACATTAATAAATTCACTCCAACACGAAGCTGAGAAGTTTAGCATCCTGTCACTTTTCCTCTGTTTTGCTAACGCTAACCCTCCTTCCTGCCATGTGCATTTGTTCTCAATGAAGTCGCTGAGAAATCAATCCGTGGTGCGGTGGATTATCATATACATGTTACGATGTGTGTATTTTTGTAGTCTTTTTGGTCATTCACTGTAACAAGAGACTACGAGGCGCGTGTGTGGCGCGGTCATAATGCCACTGAGAGAAGAGCTGTGACCCCGGGTCAGATCGGCTCATGCAGGTTTAGTTTTCAGACGACACGCAGAAGGAAGAGTCAGATTCATATAACTTTTATGCTGTTTCACAAGATAATCCATTGTAGGTTGGAAACATGGATCTATAAAAATGCTAGTTAATATCTATGCTTGAAAAATGGCAACATTATAAATTGTCAATTACACCTATTCTCCTCTCTCTCCTAGAAAAATGGCGGGTCCTAGTGGTTCAGCCCAAGTGAGCATCATATCATGAGCATTTAAGCAATGAAACCCATTTAGCATATTTATGTTGTTGCATTTTGTGGTATGAGACATTGACTTGCCATAACAAATTGAAATATGGAATTGTAGTTTAATTTCAGGTATACATCACTCAGTCAACATCCAAGCTGCTTCCGTAGTCAGCCACAGGAAGTGTGATAAGCTTCTTAATCATGTTTATTTTTGGCACTCAATTAATTTTTGTCATTGTCATTTTTTATTTCCTGTCTAGGCAATGTTGCTTGACCATGTCCTGAACAGGCTATACAACCGGCTGTCCGGCTGGCTTTAAAGGGCCCCTCTAGATCTAGAGTTCACCATTTCTCAGGAGCTTGTCATACTCAGCGCGTGTTCTGACCAGCTTCAGATACCGCTGAAAATTTTCAGTTTGTTAACAGAATTGCACGCCCTTCTGGCTGCTAAAATGAACAATATCTAGTTTTTAAAGTTTTCCTGGAGAGAGGACAGATTTATTTTAAGCGAGGAATATGTGTCTGAGCTTCTTAGTACGGGGCTATCAGTAACCTGTATAGCCCGTCTTCTAGGGATTTCCAGGTGGACACTCCAGATACTGATGTCAGAGTGGGATCTCTCTGTCACGGGTCTATACAGTACATCATCAGACGAGGAACTAGACAGCTTGATCTCAGATATCCACACCACTAACCCAAATGCCTGATACCGGATTGTAATGGGACTGCTACGGGCACCAAGGACATTGCGTGCGGTGGCGGCGGATCCGTGCATCAATACATAGAGCCGACACTTTGGGGGTTGTGACTAGGATGTCTGAGTTGCGTTGTGTGGTGCGCTGGGCATACTGTTTCCCAGGCCCCAGATCCCTGATGCACATAGACACCAGCAACAACTTATACGGTTAGTTTTATGCCTAATACCACTCCATACAAGGACTTATTGTGAATGTACAAAATAAATGGGTCGATGATCATACTTGTGTTACCCCCATCTACAATAAGGTACAACAATGTGATCTTCGGTGGGGTCGATGGCTTCTCAAGGAAGGTAGGGATTATAATTTAAAGAATTATATTGTTACAGAATGTATGTTCACGGCAAAGTGATTATTTAAAGACTAGTTCCACGTTGAAGTAACAGCTGTATTTCCATCTGAACATGTTGACAATTTGTAGTACTACATTTAATTAATTCATATTTTCATATTTAACTAAATCAATCTTTGAAAATATATATGTTTTGTATACAATATGGTATTCTTTATTATTTCCATAGATTATGTATCTTGGGATTAGCAATAATAACAAGGCCAGCACAACCCTTGCCTTCTTCAGTGAAGCTGTTGAGAAGCATGGCTTTCCACAAAGGTTAATCTTGTACATTTAAATCGATATTTAAGCTGTATATACAATATCTCACATTATCATATAAGTGACCTCACCTATTGCCTTAAATATACCATTACAATAAATTAAAAACTTCAGTCTTCACAAATCCCACAATCATCTCTCAAGGGTACAGGGTGACCAGGGGGTGGAAAACGTTGATGTTGCCTGCCTGATGTTTTCTGTTCGAGGGACCGGAAGAAACAGCTTCATTGCTGGGAAAAGTGTGCATAAGCAGAGGTAACCACAAATATACACGCATGCACCTACAGTCCTCACAAACCCTCCAAACTTCAATACGAAAAATACCCATTATCAACCCATTCACAATATAATTTATATTAAGATTCATTTCATTATCTCATCTCTTATTTTCCTATTGATGATCTCTGACATGTGCTCACACCTTGACCAACATTGGCACACTCAGTCGACTGAAATTATGAGAAAGGACACACACCAGCTGCATATGAGAGCAGAAACCATGAGGAGGATAGAGCTACCCATAGAGTTCAGAGATGGATATCTCAGACAGTCTCAGCTGACATCACCATTCTACCACAGGGCAGACTTATAGAGAAGAACAATTCACAAACTCAATTTATCATTTTTATTAGGACTTCATAGTATGTGAAAACATCATGCTGGACCATATGGCCAGGCATTCAGATATGCAATCACAGGGTGAAATGTCATTTTTGTTTCACTTCTTGCTCACTTCAACCTTAAAATTGTTGTGATGTCTCTTTACATCTTGATCATTTGTTGTCTATGACGTCTCTGTAGCAACAGAAGAGTTGCTAATAACAATGCACTCCAACGTCACATTTTACCTTTATTATAAAGGATGCGCTTCAAACAATTCGGGTATTAGTCTTGGCCAATTATATTGCAATGGAGACTGCGCTAGTTTGAAGGGACTGGTGGCATTATTCACAATCATCCATAGATATTTACTTTTTCATTAAGGTTATTTTAGACTTCTAGTGAAAAGACAAACCACAAAAATGCCTGGTTCAGGATGGAAAGCAGTTTTCCCTGAGTCCATCATATACATAAGTATTACTCATTACATGTTGAGTTTTTTTGGTTTGCTAACAGCTTTACTGATGACTGCCATTGTCAATAACAATAACATCAATAGCCATATTGCCCACGTCAATCCCCAAACATTGTCACAGTCATTTTCACTCTTTTGTCTACATTATTCTAAACGTTGAATACAAATCATGTCCTATAAACAGAATTGAACGTCTGTGGAGAGATGTTTTCACAGCAGTCACATGCCGGTTCTACACTATGCTACACCAGCTGGGGGAAGATGGTCTTCTTGACCTGTCCAGCAGTGTTCACCTCTCTCCTGCCACTACGTGTTCATTCCTCGCCTCCAAAGTCAGCATGACACATCCAGAGAGGGCTGGGACAGTCACCCTCTTTCAACAGAGAGGAATCTCACTCCAAACCAATTATGGCACATGGGACTACTGCGCAGCTCTGAGGAATACAGTGATGGGGTAAGTATTTGTGAAGCACACTCACTATGCATGGAATGAGTCAAGATAAGTAATTACTCCTTATGTTACAGGATTCGCACATCCCGGTGATTGACTGGGAGTGTAGTGGCCTCATACCCAGCGATCCCGACAGTGGTGTCCATGTCCCTGAGAGTGACTGTCCTCTAACACCTGAAGCCCTGGCTGAGCTTCACGCTGCTGTGGACCCAATGGGAACCTCATGATTCATGGGAGTGGACAAATATTTAGCTGCACTCGAATATATGCAACGAAGAGGGCATGTGTAGAGTCATCTTAATTCACCTCATAAGTAGCACTTCATCCAAAATGCTCACTCAAAGCAGACTGAGACAATGCTGGGGTACATCTTCTAACTTTGGGCCTACTCAAACCCGTCCTCATTTCTACAACTGACCTGGCTGCTGTGTCATTACTGCAGTCTGTTTTTTACTTTTTATTTATGGTTTAGTTCAGGATCAGCATGCTGCAGTTGCAAGGACGCTGATTTCTTTAAGCTTCTTAATATGTGAAATGGGCTTACTGAAGAGTGAGGATGTTGTCTCACTGGTAGCTCTGGTTGTTCCTCACAATTAATGCATTCATAAATTTACTGTCAGATTTTTCTCCTCTTTTGGTCCTTTGAATGCTTCCTAGTCTCTCTTGAAGACCTTTTTGTTCCCCTCTTTAAAAGAAATATGTTTTTGATATTTCAGAGTTCTGCATTTGGATCCAGTTTCTCATAACCCTGACAAGATCAGTCCTTTCAAGCATATGCTTTTATCACTGAAGACAATTCTCTGAAACTCTCAGAAATGATAAAACTTACTTAACTTGAAAAAAGACACTGTAATAGAGTGGGTCCATCTCAGACTGCACAGTGCACAGCATGAACAGATGCTCATGTAGAGACACATAACTCAATTGCTCTCCTTGGGTCTAAGAGCCAGACACTCTCTCCACATTGAAGTTCAGGCTTAAAACTTTCCTCTATGACAGAATTTTTAGTTAGGGCTGTCGCAGGTAGCCTGGAACCATTTTATAGCTATGCTGCCATGGGCTTAGACTGCTGGAGGCACAGCTAGGTCTACATGGAGCCTGCTTTCTCTAGTTTTTTCTAACAAGTTTTTCCTCAGTGGATGTTGTGATTATGCTGTGTGCTGTGCAAAGCCATTTGAGACAAACTGTAATGATGTACTATATAAGCAAACTTGTCTTTTAAAAAAACACTGGACCAAAGTATGTATCTGCCAAAAAAGAACCAAATGCCCTGAGGAAACAGGGATTTACCGTGGGGCAGCAAAACACAATGTTGGTGTACGGATGCTGAGGTGTTAACTAGAAGTCAAATGGAAAAACGTCTTCTTCTTAAAAATTTGTACTCAATTAATTTGATCAACCAACATCTGAATATACAGTCCTTGTGTTAAGGTTCTTAGTGGTTTACACCTTGCAGTGAAACCTCTGTATTTGCTTTGTTTTTAAAGTACATTTGGATATTGTAACTTTTACCTCCTGGAGACCATTCTTCATTTCACTGGATGTTGTGCGGGCATTTTTTTTTATTTTGACCACGGAGATCAATCTGTGATCATTCACTGCTGTGGTCTTCAGTGGATGTCCAGGCCTTTTTGTGTTTCTGAGTTCACAAGTGCTTTATTGTTTCCTCACAAACAATGTATAACAATGTGTACCAAACCTTGGATTCTTCCACTCATAAAATCCTTGTGATTTCTCTCATGTTTTTATCCGTTTTCTCAGCCTAAGGTTGGCTTCTTCAACCTGCATGGAGAGCTTCTTTTATAGCATGTCTTGGGTTTGCAGAAAAAAATTCTAAATGCAAACAATACTCCTGGAATAAAACCCAGCCGTTTTATCTGATTGATGATGAAACAACGAAGGAATTGCTTCCTACTGTCCGTGACATAGCTTTTGAGTCAGTTGTACAATTACTTTCGGTACCTTTAAAATGAGGGTGTTACACATTAACCCCTTAACACTCCAGTAACATTTTCTTAAAATGCCAATAAAGGACGTACTCAAGGTAAAGTGAAATCTGTTCTTGTTTATTTATTAATTTATTGATAGTGGGAGTCCGATTGAGAGCAAGGACTCTTTTGCAACGGACCCCAGTGGTAAAAAACAGAAAACACCAAGTACAATAAATAAAAACAATGGCTACATTACACATGTACATTCCTGCTTTGAGGCAGCCAATAAAAGACATTTAAAACAATGAATTGAAATAAGACTTTCCAACTTTAAAAACTGCTGAATCCTATTCCACTTCTGTGGAGCATAATACATAAAAGCAGTTCAATCCAAATCAGTATGCACCCTAGGAACATCTAAAACCAAAAAGTCAAGAGTGCGCAGACCGTATTCCCCCTTCCTTACGTTAAGCAAACTGGTCAGATATCAAGGCAGTTTACCCAGCAATGCCTTGTATACAAATAAGGCAACAATGTTGCTCCCTTTTTGTGGCCAGCGAGGACAAACTAGGTTTAAATAAAGAGTACAGTGATGTGTTCGGAAGCCGTCTCCAGTTATGAATCTTAATGCAGCGTGGCACACTGCATCAAGTGACTTCAGCAGGGAGGGTGCAGCGTGCATATAAATCACATCATCATAATCTATTCTAGAGAGAATAGTTGCTTGAACAATCTGTCTTCTGCAACTCTTCGGAAAGCAGGCTACAGCATAGCCAATTTTGGCTTCAAATTCTTGACCAGCTCATCAGTATGCTTCCTAAAATTAAGATTGTCATCCACCCAAATGCCAGGAACTCTTTCGATTTGGATTCCATTTACTGTCGTGATGCTATCATTATGGAACCTAGCAGCTGGTTTAAGAGAGAATAGCATGAATTTAGTTTTTTCAGAGTTTAAAATTAATTTAAGGTCTCACTCGGTTAAGCTCACTCGGTTAAAGCACTGCATTGCAGTGCAGAAGTGTCTATCACGTTGCGGGTTCGAGCCCCGGTCGTACCAACCAGCAATGGTCGGCAGCTTTTTCAAAGTAGCGCACAATTGGCTATAGCGCTACAGGGTTTCAAATTGAGAAGGGACTGTCAGAAATGGGATATAAAATAAACAGCTTTGTCCATTGCTCAAGAGCCTCCTGTTGGCCAGACGGGCGCTCGTCAGAAAGACTGTAAGCCTGGTCATGTCCGGGTATCTTTCGCCCTTGTTCTGAACTTGCGAAGCTTCAACCAATGAGTGTATAAGAAGCAGTGGCTGACAGGCACGTGCTTCGGAGGAGATCCGTGAACTGTCTACACTGTCCCAAAATGGCAGCAAGGGGTCGCAAACAAGCAAGCCTTGTACATAGATCACTAATTGGGCATTCCTGTTGTGATCCGCGTTTCTGCCTGTCATGTTTTAGTTCTGTGCCTGGCCTAGCCATGTTGATTGATTTCTGTGTATAGCGACCACTGCCTGCCCCTTGACTATTCTTGGATTGTGTATTGTGTTTTGATTATTTTAGATTCTCGTGTTATTATTTTTCATGTCCTGTTTTATTATTTAGTCTTTGCCTCAGTTCCCTAGATTCCTGATCATGTTTATTCTGCCATGCCCCGCTTTGCACTTCGTTTACCCAGTCTTGTCTTGTGTAGGTCTTTGCTCACGGTTTTGTCTTACGTGCCACACATTCGGGTGATTTATTGGTTTCTGGGTTTTCAATCTTCCTTCATTATCTCGTGTGCTTCCTTCCTCTCTCTGTTACTATCCACTAACCATACTAACAGTTTATTGTTTTCGATTAATTACTAACCAAGATTAACATTGTATATTTTTACTAACTGACTAACTTGCACTCCGGATTGTATAGCTGCACATACTAATAGACTAACGATCTCTCAGCATTCGCCGAATCTGTATCTCCGCCCTCCTTGCCTATAACTAATTATCTCTACTGCAGTTTCCACGTATATCTCAGGCTTTCCCTTGTCTTTAGACTGTACACTTTAGTACTCCTTAACCGGAGCTGTTTATTCGTTCATAGGAATGTCTCGTTATCCCTGTCTGTGTTTCGGCATTCGCCAGATTCATGTAATTAGATAATCCCTCATGTGTCAATCCTGATTATTGTTTCATTGATCGCACTTGTGCTCCCTTATCATGTGTTCACCCCGGATGTGTATATAAGGTGTCTTCACATTCAGTTCCATGTCAGATCGTTCTTCCTAGCTTCCTGTGCCACGTTTGTTTACGCCTTGATTCTAAGTGATTTATCTTTCTGACTGGACCGCCTGACTACCGAGCTTTGCCTATTCCCTGTATTGTACCGCATTCTTGTGTATCGACCTATTTTTGCCTGACTACGGATTTTGTTTTTGGTGCCCTGGTTACGATTCTGGATTTCGCCCTTTGGATACTGATTTTGGATTGCGGACTTTGTACTGTTGCCAGCTCTGTTGGGGGGGTTACCCCCTTCAGAAATAAAGCCTCCTTTCGCATTCATCTGGTTTTCGCTATTGGTTCATATCGTAAATCCCAACAATTCCAGATTCGGGTGGGATGGGAGATGCCAAATTTTAGACCCTTCTGGAAAATTTGAAAACCTGACTGGGGCAGGGGCAGCTGAGTAGATGACCGTATCACCTGCATAGAGGTGGATTTTACTATTGAGAAAATTAGCACCAAATTCATTAATAAAAAGTGCAAACAGCAAGGGCCCCAAAGTTGAACCCTGTGGAACCCCCTTGCTCAAATAAATAAAGTTTGATTGATAGCCATCAGCCAGAACAGCTTGACACCTACCAGATAGATAATCTTTAAACCAATTCAGAGATTTAAACCCAATGGTACTTAGCCGTTCTATAATTTTAAAATGGTCAACTGTGTCAAACACCTTTGATAAGTCAATAAAAAGGGCAGCGCAGTCTTGTTTATTGTCCAAGGCAGTAACAATATCATTTAATACCATGGCTGCAGCTGACACAGTGCTATGACCTGGTCTAAAACCTGACTGAAACACATTCAAGATGGCATGGTCTGATAAAAATGCTCTAACCTGATTAATGACGAGTTTCTCCAAAAACTTAGGCAAGCACGGCAGCTTTGAAAATGGTCGATAGTTATTCAGAACATCTGAAGAACCACCTTTATGTAAGGGAAGAACAAAAGCCGTTTTCCACAAGACAGGAATCGAATCGGTCAACAGTGTTATGTTAAAAATGTGTGTCAATATAATAGCAATCGAAGGTGAAGCCACCAATAAGAGCCTTGGGTCCAATTTATCCACCCCAGTGGATTGCTTAGGGTCAATGATAAAAAGTTCTTCAAGCACTTCCTCTTCAGAAAAAGGATGCAAGGAAAAACGACCGGAGTTATTCGGTACAGGTGTACAAAAGGCCTGCTACCACAGGTAGGAACAGCCAGCAATAACCCTAAATTTTCAAAGAGGTGGCCTGCATTAACAAAATGCTCATTGAAAATATTACAAAGTTCCCCTTTATCTGAAATAATGACAGAATTCTTGGTAGTCCTACTTGGTAAAGCTAAGGAGGGGAGCTGAGACAAAGATTTAAAAGTTCTCCAAAATTTCGCAGAATTTCCGCCGGAGTGAGGTTAGTTGGAATGATAAGATGACTTGGCCTTCCGAATCGCTGTGAGGGTTCTGTTGCGAAGGTAATGAAAATCTTTCCAGCCAGAACGCAACCCAGAAACACACGCTTTTTTCCAAGCGAAATCCCGAGCCTTTAACAGCTCCAAGATATCAGGGGAAGACCAGGGATTCGCCCTGTTCTTAACTCTCAACTTTTTAAAAGAGGCATGCTTATCCACAGTATTAAAAGATGTGATAAAATGACTTAACGCTGAATGAGGGTCAGGAATAACAGCAGAGTAATGCATGTCACTAAGATACAAGTCATGCAAAAAAGCTTGTTCCGTGAAGTGTTTAAAATTTCTTTTGACAATGACCCTAGATTCTGATTTTGGGTTACTATTATTCCTGACACAAGCTACAGGACAATGGTCACTAAAATCCAAAGGGAAATCGCCATTAGCTTTAAAATTATGAGGCCTATTAGTTAAAATAAGATCCAAGAGCGTTGCTCAATTAGGATCCTTAGGGTCAGGCCGTGTAGGACGGGAGATCAGTTGAGTCATATTCAAATTAATGCACACATCTTTCAAGCTATTTGAAGCATCCGAGAGCCAGTCGGTATTCAAATCACCAAGTAAAATGATTTCAGAGTTTTTATGCACAGACAACAAGTTCGCTAAATTATCGACAGCGTCGGATTGTGCTGATGGTGGATGATAAACCACAATAACTGTCAGTCGGCTGCAGTTTACACCATTTCCTAAACAGACACTCAAAGCTAAAAACTTACCTGACGGGCTCGTGGGCGGGCCGTCGGGGTGTTAAGGGTGGGAGCTGTAATTCCTACGCTGTTCGTCCAATTTAGATGTGGATACTCTCAAATTAAAGCGTTAGTCCATAAGCATCACATAACTAATTTGAATATATATCAGTCAACAGGTGAGCTATCAAAACGTGTCAGTGTCCAAATATATATGGACCTAAATATACATCTGAATCAGTGGTTTCTACTGGCAGTGATCTCAAATGTCTATAGAAACACAGGACACAGAAACTTGTGAGACAACTATTTTAGGTGTTTAATTAACCAATAGCGTTTAAAACAACTTTGTGAAACAATGTTAGTACAACAATGTGCCAGTGTGTTTTGTTGCAACAATGTGTGTGTCTTGTTGCAACAGTATGCATGTGTCTTGTTAGAACAGTATGTGTGTGTTTCGTTACAACAGAACGTGAATGTGTCTTGTTAAAACATGTTAGTGTGTCTTGTTACTGAAGGTTATTAATGAACCACAAACTTTACATGAGCAATAGCAACAGAATGAAACTAGAGGAGTATGTCTGTATGGTCTTAAACTAACTGAACTACTTTACAGCAGTCCAAATCCAGTGATGCTAGTTGCAATGCAGGAATTTAAGTGAGAACTAAATGAGTTGTAGCTGCTGTAACCGCCAGGCAAACAAAGGGTGTGGAAGCATCGAGATGATGTAGGATGTTCTGCTTGCACCACCTCCACTCTCGTATCAGGCATGGGTATCTCCCATCCAATTCAGAACTTGATAAGCTGCTTCAGCTCATCTTGTGAAACTAAAAGTAAAGAGTCACATCAATAGTTGTATCAATTTATGAGTATTATTGCACCAACATCATTGGATTACAGAATGCCTCAATAGACAAATATCATGGAAAAAACAGAGAAGACCAGTTGCTCTGAATAATAAGAGTAAATAGCAAAAAAAAAGTACGTCGGGTGCTCTTGGAAAAAGGGGGAAAGTAATTATTCAAAAAACGAGAACGCAATCCAGGCGCTCACTTGAAAAAATGGAAGGAAAAAGTTATTAAAAAGCCTTTATTATAGTGTCTAGAACATTAAAAAAGCCAACATGTTTGACCGCAATCGGTCTTCATCAGGGCTACAGAAGGTGTGTGAACATGGACCTCATTTGAAGCTAACCTTTAATACTTGTTTGTAATTTGGATGCTTCCCAGCTAGCAAGCACCTCCGCTTCGGATCTGGTCCGGCTCTGGGACGACTCCAGCTGATCCGGCCCAGATCCAGAGCGGAGGTGCTTGCTATCTGGGTTGGTACAACTGTCCACAGTATCGGATCTTGCGGTCTGTAAAACCTGTATTGCAAGGGTTTGCCTCTGTGGTTATGCCTGCTCGGTTACCAGCTACTGCATGTTAGTTTGCGTGCCGCCGTGCTAATTAAAAATGCTCCTGGTTAACTTATATGCAGTAATTCTGGTCGGTATGCTTGTTACTTCGGTAAGCATCAATGTGGCAGTTCCATCATTATGTTGCTCGATTGTCGCCACTACAGTTGAAGCGGCTGCTTGTGATCACTTTACTTATCTAGGACTGGGATCAGTTGGATCCCTATCACAAATATCTGGGTTAGCTCTCTCATTCTACTGTGGAAGCAATCGCGAAACCCAGAAGCTCTACCATGTCTGGTATAACAAAGGATTTCTTTGCACAACCGAGACATAATTTCATCCTCTATTAGAAATTGTTGTGGGTAATAAAAAGCCGAAAAAGGCGGAGATTAAATAGGTAATTCTTTCCTGTAGAAGTGATCGATTTGCTGGCTCCACATAAGCAACTTGCCCACGCTAACAGATCTTACAGTCTGCAAAACCTGTATTATGTTCATAACATAACCGAGCTCCCTCTAGCTGTCCCGACTATCCATAAAGCTGCTTTCATATCGTACGCGAAACGAATT
Source organism: Gymnothorax reevesii (assembly GCA_029721435.1). NCBI lineage: Eukaryota > Metazoa > Chordata > Actinopteri > Anguilliformes > Muraenidae > Gymnothorax > Gymnothorax reevesii. The sequence goes on along the minus strand of CM056574.1, from coordinate 64,961,069 downwards.
TTTCGCGGGACAGATTACATTCAAAGTCAATACAAAGCCTTGAATACACAAGTTATGGGCGCGTTAAGCAGCTTTCACACCGGACGCGAAACTAACAGATTACATTTAAAGCCAATGCAAAGACTTGAATACATGAGTTATGGGCATGTCAAGCCGCTCCCACACCGGACGCGAAACAAATTTTTCGCGGGACAGATTACATTCAAATTCAATGCAAAGACTTGAATACACGTGCTGTGGGCGCGTTAAGCAGCTTTCACACTGGACGCGAAACTAACAGATTACATTCAAAGTCAATGCAAAGACTTGAATACACGCGTTATGGGCGCATTAAGCAGCTTTCACACATGACGCAAGACCACTCATGTACTGCGTTCGATAGCAGTATATGCCTGTCGATTCCATCGGGAGATGTGTCAGTTTCACTCTGTGGAGCTGGACCCGGAAAACTGCGTTCTGCTGCCTTGTCCCGCCTAGATCCGCCCCCCACAGACCTGGCCAGTCAGAAGAAAGTGGGCACACAGGGAGTGGGGGCCATAGCGGAAGAGCTACCCCAATGAGGCGTTTCAGGCAGAGACTACTACGGACTACAAATGGGGCTTTTTGAGGATGGCAGTATGAGCGAAATAAGCACCCTTTATTTACTATGCGCGATCAGGAGTACTCTAGGGGAGTCAAAGACCAAAATATGAACTTGGAAAGACCGCATAATAGGTCACCTTTAAATTACTCGACTGAATTGAGATTTTTTCAGTTTATAGATATCAAGAAATACTAGCATAACTTTAACTCTCAACTGAGCAAGTCCTTCCTGGACAGTATACTGGACATTTAGACTTACTGCTAAATGCTGGAGGAGATTATGCAGGAGCCAGATGCATTTGCTTTCAGTTCACACAGGAAGGTCCCATGCCAGTGCCAATGCATTCACAGCTCATCTCATCCTCGGTGAGTACACTTGATTTGCTTTTCTTCTCTCCTTGTCCATCTTCAAGCTTCCGTATCAGAAAGAAAACATGGCAATCACATGACACATATAGCCAATTTCATGAGGAATAATGGCACATTCAAGCCCTTATATATGTAAGTGTAACAGCCTAAATTCAGACCTGAAACTAAAAATGCTCGCATCTGCCGCAGCTAAATTAGGAAAAAATGCAGGACCAGACTACAGAGATGAAACAATAAAAGCCATCACAAATTAACTGTATTATGGTTCTCTTGTGTTACCAGTCTCCCTGATGTCTATGTCTGCTACATCTTCAAGGGTGACGGTGGCTGTCTGGGGTGGATTGCCTAACAGCACATGTAGCACTGCTGGGCTAACACCCGTCAGACGAGGGCCCCCATGAAGGAAAGCATGTCCTTTCATTCTCCCTGCCATGACAAATGTCATTCTGTGCTAACACTTGGGACGTGGAAGGGATTAGGTGGTCAGGTTGGCCTTCAAAGAGCACAGTGCCGCATGCATTTCCTAAAGGGAAATAACACCACAGAGAACACATTATAAATGTGACAACTGTCAAGACAGATTTCTGTCACAAGAGTTAGACAAGTGTCCCGATATGTGACATACTGTCACAAAAGTTGTATACTTTAGATCAAAATGAAGACAGGGTTCTGAAAAGGGTGTGGTCAGTACTCAGGAGTTACAATATGAACATGTTCATGGGAGTTGCAGCTGATGTGATTCCATTATGCTTTGTTTAGGCTTTTTGACGTCATAACTATCTAAGGGTGAATGGAAAAATGCATATTTACATGGTGACAACAAATATTTAAATTGTGTAACTGGTTTGCTTGTGTTTTTGTCTGTTTTCAGTATTGGTATGCTACGAATCAGATCTGGGATGGATAGTCCAAAATTCTGTAGTAAGAACATTATTTAAGTTTTCTTCTTTAATAGATATTAATATCTATATATTAATTGTCTTGACATATAAATATCTTACCAAATCAGCAGTGAAACCATGCTGCAACTTGTGCGAGATCATGCTAAAGAAGTGGCGGTTTACCCCATCTCCAATGCCTACATCTCCAGCGAACATAAAGGTTCAATGATTGAATTCAAAAAGTGAAACAAATACATATATAGATGAATTAAACACGAAGTTGAATATTTTAAGTCTTGTTTTCTTTTATTTACTTTAATTGTAATGCTTATGGCTTCACTTAATATTGACCCCAATTCAATATCTCAAAGAAATTGAATATTACAGAAGACAATTTAAAAACGCAATTTTTATCCGGAAATGTTGGCCCTCTGTAAAGTATGTCCCCCATCCATTATGCTCACTTCAAACTGTGGCATCATATCAAGCCCACAGTTCAAGATTTTAAGAACACCTGATTGATATTACAGCACCTTGTCAATTAGCATGACATAGCCAGACCCAGTCAGTTTTTCAAGCCTTATAGAAGTTGAACATACTGCCTTCTCGCTCCTCTACATCCTTTCTGATGTCAAATTTTATTTTAAGCATAGGCTCATCTTCTTTATTGTGCAGACATTGTTTTCTGTATTCGTCTGCAGCCTGCCCTGGGTCAACCATGCTTTTACTGTCTGCAAAGGAAAAAACAGCAGGTGTTCAAAGTCACAATGGACAATTGTTACTTAGATCCTGCACTGGAAAACAGTAGGCCTGTAGAGCCTCTCTGTATCACTAACACAAGTTTGATTATGAGATTCTGTTTTCAGTCACTATACTATCTTACTTTTTGTCAGTTTTTTTGTCATTTGCGCCTGTAGGAGAGTAATGTGATTATCAATCTACAATGTTTGCCATTTGTTGGAACCAGATAGTCAAAGTATGTATTTAACAACATTATGTCTGTGAGCCCATTTAGTCCACATGTCTGTCACACATTCTTTTAAAACACACACCCTAATTACTTGCTATATAACATACTTGTAACAAACAAATAAATAAATACAAACCTAAATCTTTGTTGTTAACAGGTGTGGATGATGGAATGTCCTCTGAGGGGCAGTTGAGGCGCTGAGTGTTGCACCAAATGAGGTAGAGGCACTACTGCAGCTCCCAGAAGCTGTGTCAACATTATCCATGTTTAGGAGTTGCCATCAGCTGTCTAAACATGCACTGTGAAATTATGTAACGTTTTTACCATTATTCAAAGTCTAATTACACTCAAGACATATATCACCCGATATTGTGACCTGAATATTTTTTGTTTACCATTCACCAGTATTATTTATGAAATCCTATCAGCAATATCTTTCTCCACAAGTGCTGGCGTGGTACTCAATGACTGATGTGGGGACCTGCTCACCACAAACCTGACAGGTTTCCTAGGAGCCAAACATTTGTAATACAACTGTTAAATTAATTAGAACATGACAACTGTCCAGCAGGAGTTGCTGCAGCACTTACTGCAATCACCATCACAATTTTAGTCTATCGGATTCTAAATCCACGAAGGTTTTATTGTTGTGTGGGCACCGCAATATTCACACACCATTATCTATGTCACATATCTTTACCTAAGCAGTAAAGTGTGTGCGGTTCGCAGTATCTTTTGAGACAAAGTTGAAACAGAATTCAACAAGCAGGCAGATATGGAGCTGGAGTGAACAAACAAAAACAAAATACAAGAAAAAAAAACACATGTGGGGGTATCAACTGATAGGATTGTACTGATATCAAAACCATTATCATTTATGCAAACCAATTCTATTATTATTAATATTATTATTATTATATTTAAATGTTGTTTTCAGTAGTAATGAGCAAGTAAAATGTTAGTGGCGGTGCTGATAATCAGACACCTGAATCAATGTAGGGGAACACAGGGTCCAGTCTATCATTAAAATGTACGGCAGTATTTTCAGATGACTGACAAAGTAGTAACAACATCTGTTGTGAATGCAGTTAGCCATCTTGTTAATTGTTGTTGACAGTGAAAACCTGTATAAGCCTACTTTTTCCACCAACAGAAAAACCACAGAAATAGATGAAGAATCTCATTTGGAAGGCGAGTTGACAGAGGAATAGGTCCATTACAATGTTATCCTTTTGCTGTCCCTAATAATGACACTACTCATTTATTATAATCACAATCATGCCACTGAAATGCTGTCCTTAAAAACTGCTAAGTATCCTTTGTTAAATCATGCAGCCATTATATGCACAGAACCATACTACTATTGGTATGAGATGCTGCATTATGAAACTGAGAGCTCAGTGACAGCTTAACAGAGAAATAATTTCGGATTCCTCTTCAGTAGAAACTATTTTCACATCAGATTCATGTTTCTTCAAGAGAAATTTACAAACACCTTCAGTGATATTTTTTAACATAAACTTTTCAGTTGAATACAAGGTTACAGTAAAGTAATGTCATCCAATTGCAATATTATTAATAAAGAGTTACATTTTTTACATAGCAGTAAGATAACTTACATCACCACAGGAATCAATGTGGAGTTGCAGCAGTGGCAGGGGAACTGACTGTCCACATGACATACATGCATATTAGGGCATATGTTGAAACTCCTCAGCATCATAGGGCAGAGGAGTGGTTTCTATTCCCTCTTGTTGTGGGATGATGTAGATGACATTCTTCCCACCGCTCGAAGAGGTTTTCAAAATTTTAGCTGTATTAATAGCCCTCTGACCCCTGTGGCATTGGAGTTCTTCTGCGTTGTCCATTGCCGCCTTTTGGAAAGATAACATTTTGCTAGAAGAAGTGCTCAATTTTCCATCAAAGGATAATTTCAGTATTCAATGTAAAACACCACCATGTCATGGTTTTGGAGCTTTGAGAGCTCCTTTTGTTACTCTCGTACGGGACGATATCGTTTTGCTCGCCATCGTATTCCTGGGCCAGCTGGCATTAATTGGGGGCGTTACCCAGACTCTATTCAAGCTCCTGTTCTGCATCGCTCGTGTTGCTAGAGTGTCATTGTCTCCTTGGCGCTTCAGCCGGTCTTTAGTCTTTAGAGAGAGAGTATTGTCCGGATCTTAGCAGCATAACAGGATTAGTGTTAGTTATTAAGGGAATCTCTGGTTTATTTCCCTTTTCTTTTGTTCTTCTTTTCGAGCTCGCCTATTTTCTACCACGGACGTCGTCAAGTCCGTTGGTAGCGTGAGTCTCGTGATTTCTATCTGTTTTAGTCTCTCAGCACTCTGCTGGTTTTTCCTTTTATTTCTGGCCTCTCCTCTTGGCGTCAAACTACCAACGCCCTTCACAGTACACTCTAGCCACTATGGAGACGCCAGCGGTGGCTGAAATTAAGAGGGCTGTTGCCCACCAGCAAGATATGTTAGCAGGGTTCGTTGAAGGACTTTCTGATTTGGAAAGCCAGCAATCCAAATTAGTTAAGAGTCTACACCTGCAAGAGAACGCGCTGAAGAATCAAGAAAGCGTTATGTTAAGCTTGACTGAGAGCATTCATTCTCTCGCCACACTAAAGTTTCACTAAAGTTTTAGTTTCACTAAAAGCTGCACAAGCACCACCCATGCATCCTCCCCGAGAACCTAAGTTAGAACTGCCCCAAAGATATAGTGGTGAGGCTGGAAAGTGCAAGGATTTTATCGTCCCAGTGTGAAAAATGTTTTAGGGCTCAGCCTTCACGTTTTGTTAATGAGGATTCTCGGGTTGCATTTATATTATCCCTGTTGGCTGGCACAGTGCTCAATTGGGTCAGCCAGCTAATTAGATCTAATTCACCAGTTGTAAATTCTGTAGAGGGCCTTGTTAGGGAGGTGGTGTCTATTTTCCATCATGACATTTCTGGTCAAGACGCAGCTACTCGTTTAATGCCCCTGAAACAGGGCAAAGAAAGTGCAGCTGAGTTTTCTATTGCTTTTCGTTCTCTGGCCACAAAGACAGGCTGGCCAGAGGCTCTTCTGATGACTGTATTTAGCCATGCCCTTACAGAGGAGATTAAGGATGTGCTGGCAACTCTAGAACCCTGTTTGACTTTAGACTCTTTAGTTCGTACTACGGTACGAATTGACAACCGCATACGCGAACACAACAGGGATAAGCTAAATAGATCACCGCTGGCTGACAATGGGGTTAAAATTGCTAGTGGCAAATGTGCATCTCCTATTCAATCCTTTAAAATTCTACTTCGGTTGAGCCCATGCAAGTTGACGGTTTGTTTGATCGTCAGCCTAAGAGATCCATTAACAGAAGAGTAATCTGCTTTAATTGTAATAAGCCGGGTCATATCCGTCCACATTGTCCTAAGCTTCGGGGAAACAGAAAGACCCCTCTAGCGATTGAGGGGGCGCTAGAAGGGCAGACCCAGTTTCCCTTCCAAACATTCATCCCCGTGGAACATACTGTGGGGAGCAAGAGATTTACTATTGAAGCGTTCGTAGACTCGGGCGGAGTTGATTGTTTCATGGATATTAAATGGGCTAGAAAGCACTCCGTTCCCACAGTTACGCTTTCACCATCACGCTCTGTAAGAACTTTGGACGGCTGCCCGCTTGGAACGAGAGTTATAACCGAAGTTTCTGTACCACTAAAAATGTTCATTTCCTTTGGTGGTCACTCTGAGGCTGTTTGATTTTTTTATTATCAGGTCCCCCACTTTTCAAATAGTTTTGGGGCATTCATTGTTCGCTGGAACATGAACCTTGTATCAGTTTGGGGAACAGGTTAATCGTCTACTGGGGTCCCAAGAGTAACTCTCATTGTAGAACTAATGAGAATGGTTCTTTTGGACGTCAAGCTATGGGGCAGGCTGACACCGAGAGTGAGTGTGAGGAGGTTATCTCACCGTACCCTCCAAGGCTAGAAAGAGGGGCAGAGGAGGAGTTGGAATGGAATGATCAATTTGACTGGCGAGAGCCAGAGGACGAGTACTTTTCAGAAGATTTTAGCGATTCGCAATCAGTCAGGGAGTCATTAGATTCTGAGCAGGGTAAGGAATTTGGGGCCACCCTGAACTTTGACTTGCCTCCGAATATTCCCAGAGATTACGTTGATCTTGCTGAGGAGTTTAGTAAACAATGAGCATCTACATTACCTCCTCATCGCCTGGACGATTGTGAAATAAATCTCTATCCTGGGACAATTCCGCCTAGGGGTTCGCTATATTCGTTATCAGGACCAGAGCGTAGGGCCATCAAGAATATTTTCAAGAGGCTGTCCTCAATGGTTTTATTCGGCCATTCACGTCTCCTGCCGGAGCAGGGTTTTTCTATGTGGGAAGAAGGATGGCAGTCTTAGACCCTGTACTGATTATAGGGGTCTGAATAAAATCACTATTAAAAACTAGAGCTGCAACTATCGAGTATTTTTGGAATCGGGTATTCTGTCGATTATTTCTACGAGTAATCGAGTAATCTAACGAATCTTTTTTGTTTTTAAACAATTAAATCAATTGTGTACAATGGAATATGAAAGGCCTATTAAAATGAACAAACAATTGCGGTTTTTTTCCACAGAAAAAGGTTTTTATTTTAACCTCTTAAGCCCCAGCCTCTTTTTAAGGTTTCTGTTTGGAAATGACATACCCAAAATGAATAGAGTATATCTCTGTTTGTGTAGCATGAAGTATCAGAGAGGGAGACATGGAAATGTGGAGAGAGGGTTGATTTTCTGACGCTACTCGGATTTTGATATTTGAACATTAATATGCTTGGCGTTTGAGTTGTGCTTGGTGTATGTAAAAATGACTTATGTGCTTGTAGCAGAGGCTCTCCTGTTTCATTTGATGTGTAATATGACTATATTGCTACTTAATTAGCGCGGCGTTGTAGGTATTTTGCTGCGGTGAGTCTCAGGGTCCCCCAACTGGGGGACCCTGGAGTTTAAGAGGTTAACAACTATCAAAGTTGAAACCATTGCTTGGCTGAAGAACTAAGCCAATAAAACAATCTTAATCTAAGACAATAAAAATAAATCTTTGCTATGTAAATAAAAAATGAAATACAATTCAGCAGTCAGCCATTCAAAGTGGTAATAAAATTCAGCATTTCAGTCAACAATCCAAAGCAGCCTAAACCATTAGGCACAAGAACTAAGCCGATTGGTATGAATTTGGCAAACGTGTATAAGAAAGGGGACAGAGAGAGAGATTAGCTCTCCCTGTATAAAAAAATCAAAACACCGAACTTCTCAATGAAAACTTTAAAGTTTAAACCATTGCTGGCTTAAGAACACAACTCTTCACCTCATATATGAACTATACTGTATGTGTACCTGTGTGTGTATCAGTGTTGGTGTGCCTATCAGTGTGGTGTGGACAGCCGCATTACTAGTCTGACAAGTATGAACTATGTCATCGTGGATGACAAAAAAGGTGTTTAATACAAGTTTATCTGCGGACACCAACAGGCTATGCGTAACCTAGACGCTCCCGCTTTTTTTTTTTTAAATTGCGCTGGACATGAGTAACTTCCATGCCTCGTTACTACAGACTAACACCACAGGCTATGAATACTGTACGTTTTAACAGGCGCTAGTGTTAATATCAATCTTAAATGTACGTTACTTTGTAGAAGCTCCTCCCGTTGGAGCGGTGAAGTGAGGGTGTTTTCTTTTTAGGCGCTGCAGCATTGACGATGTGCTGTTGTGATAAGCCAGGTCGGCTTTACAGTAGACACACTGTACCGTATTTTCCTCCCTTCGAAGTCTGAAATGGTCCCACACTTCTGACGTTTTCTGTCTTTGCCCTCTATATTATCTGCTATTGTTACCGGTAGGTAGAGCGCTGAGCAGCAAATAAAACCACTCGGCCCGCCTTGGATATTTTGAAATGTCCGTCAATTACAACAGTCTGAGTGAAACACTTAGACATACCGTAGGCAACATATTTTATTTATTTTATAATTTCTCTTAAACGGTTTGCGATCAGGTTTGCCTGATTAACAATCAGTTTATTAACTGAACAGCCACCGCCAATGCATGACACGTAATAATTAACGAATGACAAAGCGATTATCTGTTGGCTATGTTGATATAATGATGTGACTGCGGAAGGATGACAATCTGCAAAAAATCCGGAACTTTCGCTGACTTCGCGGCGATTACTTTCATTATTATCACTCAGTTATGCGTCTAACAACGCACTTTAGCCGTCACTACATTCAGACGAGAGAACGGATTCTCTTGACTTGTTGCTCAATTAACCTCGCAAACTAATTTGGCTATTGATATTTTCCATCGTCATTGATGTGCGGAAGTAAACACCGTATATATTCGTAGTGCAATGTATAACAAGGCTTTCAAAAATAAATTAGATTCTCATCGGTTCCAGCAATCAGTCTGAGCAACTGTTTCTAATCGGGGAGGTAAACTGCGAGAGGTGTCTGTCATTAAGAAGTGAAAGGTGAGGTTATTGCTGGCCCTGTGTTTCTGCCGACGGACCGTCACTGTACTTTATAAATTATATTTCTATATGTATATTGAAACTTGGATAAGGCCTATCTGAACAGCGCTGTAGTTAACATATAGAGAATGCCGCGATGATACACAAATTAAAATATAGAGTAGCTAACGTGGCATTAATTAAACGGAGCCTCGAGGTAAGGAATTTGCCTCGATTATTTTTTGTACTCGAATTACTCGAGTTACCCGAGTAATCGTTGCAGCCCTATTAAAAACCGATACCCTCTTCCGTTCTTGAATTCCGCGTTTGAACATCTGCAGGAGGCATCATTTTTTACAAAGCTAAATCTTCTTAATGCGTAAAATTTGATTCGCATTCGGTAGGGGGACGATTGGAAAACGGCTTTTAACACTCATGACAGGCACTATGAATATCGGGTCTTACAGTTCGGGCTGGTTAACGCCCCCTCAGTGTTTCAGGCATTCGTCAATGACGTGCTCCAAGAGATGTTGGAGAAATTCGTCTTCATTTATCTTGACGACATTTTGATTTTTTCTTCAACTCTCTCGGAACACAAACAACACGTTAGGCGTGTACTGGAAGCCCTGCTGAATGCCAAACTTTTTGTTAAAGCCGAAAAATTAGTTTTCCCAGGCCCAGACTGTCTCGTTCTTAGGCTTTATTGTCTCTAAGGGGTCTGTGCGCATGGACCCTGACAAAGTAGCTTTGGTCAGGAATTAACCTGCACCGCAGAGTGTTAAAGAGGTCTAACGCTTGCTGGGCTTTGCAAATTTTTACAGGAGGTTTATCCGTAATTTTTATGCGGTTGCTGCCCCCATTATTGCACTCTCTAAAAAGAATACCTCCTCAGCGTTTTTTTGGTCCCCGGCAGCCGATGCTGCTTTTCAGGAATTAAAAGAACGTTTTAGCTCAGAGCCGAATTTGGTTTTGCCTGACCCCTCCCTCCCTTTGTCGTGGAGGTGGATGCTTCGGAGGTGGGTGTGGGTGCTACTCTGTCCCAGCGCCCTCGTTGGGCTAACAAGCTTCACCCATGTGAGTACTTCTCCCGGTCTTTGTCCACCGCCGAACGCAATTATAGTATTGGTGACCGGGAGTTATTAGCGGTCAAGCTGGCGCTTGAGGAGTGGCGCCACTGGTTGGAGGGAGCTGAGCACCTTTTTGTGGTTTGGACTGACTATAAAAACCTCCAATATATTCAGCAGACCAAATGGCTTAATTCCCGGCAGGCGCGATGGCCATTGTTTTTTAACCGCTTTCATTTTATGCTCATATACCGCCCGGGCTCTAAAAATATTAAGCCTGACGCCCTGTCACGTATGTACGATTGCACTTGGGAGCCGTATCGCGCGCAGATGACGCACATCACCAAGCACAGTGGGTGGATGGAGGCCAAGTCCGGAGTCATAATCATCACACACATGAAACTGAAACTTCCGTCCACATAGACTTCAATTATTACATTGCTTTGTCAATAGAGAGGATTTTCAGGTAAAAACATTTTTAAACATATCAAATTGGATAATTGGTAAGCTGAAAATTAGGTTGCTGATCACAGGTGTTCAGTTCTTTCAAATTAATTTGCCTGATCTTAATAAAATGTACATGACACACAACAGGTGTGACTATTGTTTGCCAAACTATTAGATTTTGCAACTGTCAACAGTTTCACGGATGAGAAACGTATTGTATGTATGTTCATTAAATGTTCGGTAAAATTGTTTCCTTCTGCAGTTATCTATACTGGTTTCTAATCTCAATGTGGATGTGCAATTTTTATTCTTCATGGCGTGCATAGATTTGTCGAATGTGGCTTCAGAGGATAAAGAACTGCTCTAAACATAAATCCACCTAATTCAACAGCTTGTTAACATCTTAAGACAGCAATTGGGGTTGGAGCAAAAACTAGGATACACAATGGGGCGCTAGGACAGAGTTTGAGAATAACTGGGTTAGGTTGCTGCAGTTTGTATTCTAGCATCTGCTAAAATATTCATTTTCACCTGTGTTGCTATTTTCTGATGGGAAACTTTGTCAAAGAGAATATTTATTGAAAACATACAAGCATACATTGAGTTTGGCGGCATAGCTCTGTTCGAGAGATCCCTGCTCGTCCACCATGGAACTGAAGGCAGGGAGCTGCAATTAACCCCCCAAAACAGAACCATGCTGACGCAGGCCAACGGATGAAATATGAAACTTCCATAGGTTTAATGGCAGCCCGGCGGCTAGCACAAATTGTCTTGAAACCAAATACGAGAGAAATACTCCAGGTGTAGTGTACTATGTGCAGTGACAGCCCAGTGGCTGGCACGATTTCCCTTGAAGCCGAATACAAGAGGAATATTCTACGTGATGCGTACCACGTGTCAGCCTGGCAACTGGCACCATTCTCTTGAAGCCAAACACAAGTAAATAGTCTATGCGAAGCATACTATGTGTTGTTGACAGCCTGTGGCTGAAACTATTTCTCTTGAGCCAAATACAAGAGAAATATTTAATATGAAGTGTACTATGTGTAGTGACAGCCCAGCTGCTGGCACGATTTCTCTTGAAGCCAAACACAAGAGAAATATTCTATGTGAGGTGTATTGTGTGTAGTGGCAACCTGGCGGCCGGCACAACTTCTCTTGAAGCCAAACACTAGAGAAATATTCTAAATGTAGTGACAGTCCTCTCAAAGCAGTATCATGAGAATTATACTATATGATTGGAAGAGTATAAGAGTATGAGGGGACTGATGAGCAACAGGGCCTCCTCAGATAAGAGAGTTAGTGATAGTGGGGGACTCAATACTTAGAGGCATATATAGCTTAGTCTGTTCGCGTGACAGGAAGTCTCGTACGGTGTGTTGCCTGCCTGTTGCCCAGGTAGAAGACCTCCTGGAGCGTGCGGACAAGCTCCTGGGCAGAGTGGGGAGGTATCCAGTTGTCCTGGTCCATGTTAGGACAAATTACATAGGTAAGGGTAGGTTTGAGGTTCTGCAACGCAAATTTGTGGAATTAGCTGAGAAGCTTAGGAGCAGATTCTCAATGGTAGTGTTCTCCCGGATTCTACTGGTACCACTTGCAAGAAGAGGAAAGCAGAATTTTATCTGGAGGTTAAACACGTGGCTACCAACCTGGTGTAGGAAAGAGGGGTACAGGTTTATAAGGCATTGGAATTTTTTCTGGGACCGGGGTGACCTGTTCAAGCCTGACAGGCTGCACCTGAACCGGAGGGGTACCTTTGCACTGGGCCAGCGTATGTTGAGGATAGTACAGGATTATTTAAACTAGGGACTTGGGGGGCAGGGAGGTTAGATTGTGGTTGTGGTTAGATCGGCTGGATTGAGATTTCCACTGCAATGTGACCAGCATTCTGGTGTGGTTAGAGATTCTATTTCCGCCACTCTGTTAGCAAAAAACTACTTCAATCTTTGTGCTGAGCTCTGAATCCACTGGATAACTATCATGGAATCTGACCGCATGTGAATTTGTGTCGGCTGCATGTTTCTCACGATTTGGACATGATTAGTCTCGTTACACCCCTTCCCTCAGCTGTCAGCCCTTGGAGATAGGCTGCTGAACCGTAAGCCTTCTCACTTGCATCACTGAACACATGAAGAACTTATGCTTGTCTGTCCTGCAGTTGCTCTATTCCATACCACCTGGGGATGACTATTTCATGTAGCTGAAGCAGTTCCATGCACCACTGCTGCCACCTTTGGGAAAGGTCATCTGTTAGCTTCTCTTCGCAGCTGATGCCTCATTGCCACATATCCTGAATGAGGCATTTCACTCTTATTGTGAACGATGTCAAGAATCCCATGGGGTCAAATAATTTAGCTGCGGAGCGCAGAACACGTCTCTTTGTATTCTCTATTTCTTTGAAAATATCCAAAATATCCATAAGATGTCTGTGATTGAACACAAAATCATCAGTCTCTGTTCTCCATACAAGACCAAGCACCGTTAACACACAGCCGTGTGCTTCAGGTTCAAAGGCGAAGTCAAATCCTCCTTGCTGCCACTTGCTCTTTAATTCTGATGAATTTTCAGTTTACTTACAGAGGTTCGTTCTGGCAGCAGACAGGATCTCACATGCGCTTGTGATAAGAGTATAAGCATCGTCGATGTCAATGCAGCTTACAATAAAATCATCAACATAAAGACAGTCTTTTAGAGTGTGAACTACCTGTGCATGACTCACCTCGTATTTCCCCAAGTGTTTTCTAATTGTAGCTGGGAGCGGTAATGGCATTGATAACACTCCTAACACTACACGGTTCATCCTCAGTGTGGATGTCCTTGTGTCCTCAGCGTCTGGGGGTCCTGTGAGCCACAGAAATCTCAATGCGTCTCTATCCTCTTCTGCAATGGATATCTGAAGGAAAGCCTTCGTGATGTCTGCCATGAATGCAATAGGATTTAGCCTGAATCTCGCTAGGATGGTTAGTAGGTTGGGATTCAGATTTGGGCCGGTGAGCAGACAGTCAATGAGAGATGGATAGCCATCCTCATGTGCAGATGCATCAAAAACTACTCTCAATTTAGTAGTTGCTTTATCCTCTCTGATTACAGCGTGGTGAGGCAGGTAGTATTTTACATTGGTTTTCTCAAAGTTGTCTGTGATTTTGGTCTCTGGCACGTTCACAAAATGTGTTCACAATGATGTGATGGAAGATATTCTTCCATCACATCATTGTATCTCTCAAACAATGTCACATCAGTTTTCAGTTTTCTTTTCAGACATCTCCCAGGCAATTCTCTGATTGTCTGGAAGCTCTGGTGGATCTAGTCGCCATGGCAACCTTACTTCATATCGCCCCCCTTTGTAGATGACTGACCTGTCAAAGTGTTGTTGTGCGTCGTTGTCCTCACCTCTTTCCTCACCTTTGCTGGAGATGTTGAGTGACTCCATTTCCCAGAATGCATGTAGCAGGGTCGACACCAGCGTTAACCTTCATGCTCAAAGCTTCACTAATGCTCGACATGGATACTGAACCCTGCACTATTCAGGCGAATATGGGTTCTCCAGGGACTCTGTTAGTCTTTCCACCCTTCCAGAGATGATTTTTCAATAATAATCTGCACCTATCAGTACTGACAGCTCCAGCTCATCGTCACTGCTCCCTGAAACATCTGCTGAGGAGAGCCCCCTTTTTCTCTAGCTGTTGCTAGATTTGTGCTCCAGGAACCTGCATTATGGCTGACCTGACTTGGGGCGTTTCCACGGCTTTGATCTCAAGGATTTGGTTCTTGTGACAGATATTTTGCAGGATTATTTTAACAATATTACGTTGCATTGTGACTGGAGTGTTACCGCCAAATGTGTGGAGCTTTAAAGTCTCACCTTTCACGACTGGTAATCCCAATGCCCTTATTAGACGAAGCTCCGCTGGCTCCCTCCATCCAGTAGACAAAGCACCTCTCTCCGACCCTTTGTCCCCTCTGCCCATGCTGTCACTGTTTGCAGCAGTACTGTATTTTGCTTTCCTGTACGTGTCTTTAGTGAGTGGGGAGCCACAGAAGAGATGACTGCATCAGTTGTGTCTTGAGTGCTGATTGGGAATTCATTTTGTTCATTCTGGTCACACATAGTGGGGCGATGTCTGCGTCCACACACGCTGCATGACACTCCCTTAGTCCTGCAGAATTTTGTGACATGTCGCTGTACAAGGCAGACAAAACGCCTTCCCATTTTCTGTAATTTGTCCTTTCGGGCACTGAGTGAATCTTGGGTACACATTTCTGATTTCTGACTAGTGCAATCACAGAATAAGCAGGCTTGAGTAGAATTTGAACTGCTTGTAAAGGTTGGTAGAGTGGAGTTCAGATGCGGCGGCCGGCAGAGGTGTCCCAAGCCTGGACCCTAGCACAACAGAATGTGAAAAAAATGTAAAATGGAAGGAGCAAGGCTCGCGTTTCTGACTAAGTGCCAGAAACAAAGCGAGCCTAAATAGAGAAAAATAAATCTCAACAAATGAGAAAAGAAGGCACCACACACTAGTGCGTGAAAATACCTAAGGAAGCAGAGCTTCCCAGAAATAATAGAGAATATAAGATTCAAACTAACCCTGACTATAAAATATCTTCAGCTGAGGTGAATAACTGAAAAGCAGACGCTCCAGCAAAGGCGGCGTGGCGGACCTCCGGCTTACATAGACTCCGGTAAAGCAATTTCCATTACAGCCGTACCCATACAGTCCGTATCTAATCCACTATCTTTTTACATACAGTGCCCTCCATAATTATTGGCACCCTTGGTTGAGGTGTTCTTTAGCTTCTAATAAATTTAGTTTTTTCCTAAATAATATAGGACCACAATGAAAAAAAGAGGAAAATCCAATCTTTAATTCAAGTGCATATATTCATTCATTCATCTTCTATACCTGCTTATTCCTCACCAGTGTCACGGGGCGAGCTGGAGCCTATCCAAGCTGGCTACGGGCAAAGGCAGGGACCCACCCTGGACAGGTTGCTAATCCATCGCAGGGCACACACACCATTCACAGACCATTCACTCTCACACTCATACCTCTGGGCAATTTAGTGTCTCCAGTTAACCTGACATGCATGTCTTTGGACTGTGGGAGGAAACTGAAGTACCCGGAGAAAACAGAAAGAACATGCAAACTCCATACAGAATGGCCCCAGGCCGGATACAAACCCATGACCTTCTTGCTGTTAGGCAGCAATGCTAACCACGGTGCCGCCGTGCCGCCCGTGCATATGTTCAGTAGGAAAAAAAATACCACATTAAGAAATTATTCTTTTACATCAAATCATGCGTGCCACAATTATTAGCACCCCTGATGTTAATACTTTGTACAACCCCCTTTTGCCAACAAAACAGCTCCTGATGTGTCACTCCTATAATGTTTCACAAGATGGGAGAACACAGAAAGAGGGATCTTCGACCATTCCTCTTTGCACAATCTCTCTAAATCATCCAGCGACCTGGGTCCTCTCCTCTGCACTCTCCTCTTCAGCTCACTTCGCAGGTTATCATTGGGGTTGAGGTCTGGGGACTGAGATAGCCATGGGAGGAGCGTGATTCTGTGTGTGGTGAACCACTTCTGTGCAGATTTGGCCACATGTTTAGAGTCATTATCTTGCTGAAAGACCCAGTGATGACCCATCTTCAGCTTTTGGGCAGAGGCCACCAGATTTTGATTTAAAATGTCTTGGTATTTCAAAGCGTTCATGATGCCATTCACCCTAGCAAGGTTCCCAGGGCCTCTGGAAGAGAAACAGGCCCACAGCATCACCAATCATCCCCCATACTTCACAGTGGGCATGAGGTGTTTTTCTGCATACTTCTGCCAGACCCATTTAGAGTGTTTGTTGCCAAAAAGCTCTATGTTGGTCTCATCTGACCAAAGCACACGGTCCCAGTTGAAGTCCCAGTACCGCTTAGCGAACTCCAGACGTTTGCGTTTATGATTGTGAGTGAGAAAAGGTTTCTTCCACCTCCCAAACAGCTTGTTGGCATGGAGATGGCGCCTGATGGTTGTTTTGGAGACTTTGTGACCCCAAGATGCTGCCATTTGTTGCAATTCTTTAACAGTGAACTTTGGAGAACTTTTTATTTCTCTTACCATCCTCCTCACAGTGCGTGGTGGCAAAATGACCTTGTGTCCTCGTCCAGGCTTGTTTACCACTGTTCCAGTTGTTTTAAACTTATTAATGATTCCTCTGACAGTAGATTTAGGCTGGTGCAGGCAAGAGGCTATTTTCTTGTAGCCATTGCCTGACTTGTGAAGGAAGACACACATCCGCCTTACTTGAATGGTGTGTTCCTTTGTCTTTCCCATGTTGAAGAGTGGATAAGAGAAATGGCCTCTGTGTCATGTCATATTTATACCTTAGGGAAACAGGGAGTGATGAATTACTAATCAAATGTTCCAAGATACTCTGATCAACTTTGTAAACTACTGTAGAAATGACAGAAATACTTCAATT
This sequence comes from Gymnothorax reevesii, assembly GCA_029721435.1. Classification (NCBI taxonomy): domain Eukaryota; kingdom Metazoa; phylum Chordata; class Actinopteri; order Anguilliformes; family Muraenidae; genus Gymnothorax; species Gymnothorax reevesii. The sequence goes on along the minus strand of CM056574.1, from coordinate 64,943,794 downwards.
ACATTTCCTAGGAATTGTTAGGGGTACCAATAATTGTGCAACAGGTGATTTTATGAAAAAAAATTATTTTTTAGTCAGGGATTTTTTTTCCCTTAAAGTTCACTTGAGTTCAAGGTTATATTTTTCTACAATTTTGAGAATGAGAGTATGCTTCTGCAATAAAAATTGAATTTATTTTAAGGCTTTTAACACATCTTAACCAGGGGTGCCAATAATAATGGAAGGCACTGTATTATCACCTGGTATGTGAATTTTTTTTCCATTTGAGCTTTGGTGGATGCTTCAGAACAAAGTGTGTTTTGAAATATGACATCAATTTTAAATCTTAATCTTCATATTCAGGACTGCCCTGCAGTGACTCAGCCTCCAGGGGTTTATGTTAGAGATGACTTTTTTCTGTACAGCAGAAAGCTGGAGTAGTTTCAGAGCTGTCCATTACCCTACTTGGGCAACACTTGTCCAAAGCCAGGCATCCTCTGCGGTGCTCCCGAAGCAAAACCGACTGTCTGAATTCCTGAGATTCCTGTCTGAATTTCCAAGATTTCAGGAAGCATTCCCTCAATAGGATGTGTCATCTGGCACATGATAACAGAAGTGTTTAGCTGAGATTTATTTTTGGGGTGATATGAGTGCTTGAGAGGAATAGTCAACACGCACTCCTGCAATGGCTTCAACTCATACTTTTGACACAGACACTTGACACAGAATGAAGTTCACCGAAGTGTGCGGTGAGGCAGGAGTATTAGAAGAGGTCAAAAGAATTTCACATTTAGACTTTAACGCTGTAAGTACTAAAGAGGCAGACTTTATGACTGTACTTGCAATGGAAACATTGTGTTTGTGGCAGCAAGTCTTGTAAAAGCAGCAGACTATAATTAAAGTAATTATATACTATAACTGGTGTAAAGTAAAATAAAAAAATGAAATAGGTGTAGTAGAAATTGTGCAGACAGAGACATGAAACATTGATGGGCTTATATGAAGCTTCTCATCTAAAAATTACTCTAATGAAAGCAAGATTAAAAAAATAGGCGTGCAATGCATGGAATACCCTTCAGCCCGATGTCAAAGTTTTTGGAGACGCCCGCCGCCCGACCGCCTGCCCACCCGCCCAACAGCACAAAGGATAGCATGAAACCGGAAATAATGCATCAGATAGCAATAATAATAAATTGAAATGTAGATTTAAAATAGAATGTGTGGTATAGCAAATGCAGCGCTGTGTTGGTGGAGACTATGAATGCTATGAGTGTATTTGATTGAGTATGGATCCTAGGCTTGGAATTGAAAATGTTAAGGGATGTTAATGTTACTCTTACTTAGCTATTGTGATATGTGTTCCATAATAAACAATGTCTGTACTGAGTTTTATTGCTCTTTCTGTGCTCTGCTGAGAGTGAAAGAGCTGAATAACATGAATCAAGGAACTGGATTCAGATGCGAAGATGAATCAGAATTTATTATACCTTCACTACAATGCAGGAAGGCAAAATACAAAGAAACAAGGAAACAATGTTTCTAAAAGAATAATACTTGGAATGCGTTGTACTGAGACAATAGTAACAGTGCTTCTATATTACAACATTAAGGAACAGGAAGTGAGGTTCCTTATTACAACAGTGCTGCGCTGAACTTAAATAACAGGTGCAGCACTAGAGTTTAGGTTCATACAAAACACACAAATACACGGGATATAAGTCTATACAAGACTACAGCTGAACAAAAGACTTGTGTGGCTTACAAGACTTTGCACTGAATGAGTGTGAAGCTCCCTATGATAAAGGCAAGGCTATGGCAATGATACAATGAGTAACAGATACGGATGATCACAGTAGAATGTGGGCCGGGTCTTAATAGGCCGGTGATTTTGAGCACTGGAGGCGTGGCGTTACAATTAATAGTGCAACGGTTGTGAGGAAAAAGGCAATCTGAACGTTTTCTACTGTACGTAAATTAGAATTTAAAGAAATTAAAACCTACAGGATGTAGAGAAGGAGTCTGGAATATATCCATCCATCCATCCATCCATCTTCTACTGCTTATCTGGGGCCGGGTCGCGGGGGCAGCAGTCTAAGCAAGGATGCCTAGACTTCCCTTTCCCTGGACACTTCCTCCAGTTCTTCTGGGGGTATCCCGAGGCGTTCCCAGGCCAGCCGAGCGACATACTCCCTCCAGCATGTCCTGGGTCTTCCCCCAGGCCTCCTCCCGGTGGGGCATGCCCAGAAGACCTTCCCAGAAAGGCATCCAGGGCGCATCCGATATAGATGCCCAAGCCCCCCAGCTGGCTCCTCTCGACGTGGAGGAGCAGCGGCTCTACTCTTAGCTCCTCCCGGGTGACAGAGCTTCTCAACCTATCTCTAAGGGAGCGCCCCGCCACCCTGTGGAGGAAACCCATTTCAGCTGCTTGAGGGTAGGAACGTAGATTGACTGGTAAATTGAGAAATTCGCCTTTCGGATCAGCTCCTTCTTCACCACAACAGATTGGTACAATGACCGCATTACTGCTGCCGCTGCACCAATTCGTCTGTCAATCTCACGCTCCATCCTTCCCTCACTCGTAAACAAGACCCCAAGATACTTAAACTCCACTTGAGGCAAGAGCTCTCCTCCAACCAGGAGGGGGCTAGCACCTTTTTACGGTCGAGAACCATGGCCTCGGATTTGGAGGTGCTGATTCTCATTCCAGCCGCTTCGCGCTCGGCTGCAAACCGCCCCAGTACATGCTGAAGGTCCTGGTTCAAAGGAGCCAACAGGATAACAACATCCACAAAAAGCAGAGAGGAGATCCTCTGGTCCCCAAACTGGACTCCCTCCGACCCCTGGCTGCACCTAGAAATTCTGTCCATAAAAGTAATGAACAGAACCGATGACAAAGGGCAGCTCTGCCGGAGTCCAACATGCGCCAGAAACAGGTCTGACTTACTGCCGGCAATGCGAAACAAGCACCTGCTCCGGTCGTACAGAGACCGCACGGCCCTTAGCAGATCACGGGGCGAGCCCCGGCCCCGGACTCCATACGCCCTAAGCACCTCCCACAGAATGCCAGGAGGGACACGGTCAATTGCTTTCTCCAAGACGACAAAACACATGTGAACTGGTTGGGCAAACTCCCATGAACTCTCAAGCGCCCTGCAGAGGGTATAGAGCTGGTCCAGTGTTTCTCGACCAGAATGAAAACCACATTGTTCCTCCTGAATCCGAGTTTTGACTATCGGCTGAATTCTCCTCTCCAGCATCCTAGAATAGACTTTACCCGGGAGGCTGGGGAGTGTGATCCCCCTATAGTTGGAGCACACCCTCCGGTCCCCCTTCTTAAAAAGCGGGACCACCACCCCGGTCTGCCAGTCCAGAAGCACTGTCCCCAACTGCCACGCAATGCTGCAGAGGGGTGTCCACCAAGACAGCCCTACAACATCCAGAGACTTTAGGTACTCAGGGCGGATCTCATCCACCCTCGGTGCCTTGCCGCCGAGGAGCTTCTGAACTACCTCAGTGACTTCAGCCCGAGTGATGGATGGCTCCCCAGCCTCTGCTTCCTCTATGGAAGGCATGTCAGTGGGATTGAGGAGATCCTCAAAGTATTCCTTCCACCAGCCAACAATATCCCCAGTCGAAGTCAACAGCTTGCCACCTCCACTGTAAACAGTATTGGCAGGGCACTGCTTTCCCCTTCTGAGGCGCCGAACGGTTTGCCAGAATCTCTTTGGGGACGACCGATAATCCTCCTCCAAGATCTCCCCAATGACCTCCCCAAACCTCCCATACTCATGTTTTTGCCTCTGCCACCGCCCGGGCTGCAGCACGCTTAGCCTGCCGGTGCCTGTCAGCTGCCTCAGGAGTCCCATAAGCCGATCAAGCTCGATAGGACTTCTTCTTCAGCTTGACGGCATCCCTTACTTCTGGTGTCCACCACCGGGTTCGGGGGTTGCCGCTACGACAGGCGCCGGAAACCTTACGGTCACAGCTCCAAACGGCCGCATCAACAATGGAGGTGGAGAACATGGTCCATTCAGACTCAATGTCCCCAGCCTCCCTTGGGATCTAGTCAAAGCTCTCCTGGAGGTGAGAGTTGAAAACTCCTCTGCTAGACGTTTCCAACAGACCCTCACAACACGTTTGGGTCTGCTAAGTCTTTTCAGCTTCCTCCTCCGCCAGCGGTTCCAAGTCACAACCAGGTGGTGATCAGTGGACAGCTCAGCCCCTCTCTTCACCCGAGTGTCCAAGACATACGGCTGAAGGTCAGATGACACAACTACAAAGTCGATCATTGACCTCCGGCCTTGGGGATCCACGTGCCACGTGCACTGATGGACGCCCTTATGTTTGAACATGGTGTTCTTTATGGACAAACCGTGACTAGCACAGAAGTCCAATAACAGAACACTACTCGGGTACAGATCGGGGAGGCCGTTCCTCCCAATCATGCCCCACCAGGTAACACTGTCGTTGCCCATGTGGGCGTTGAAGTCCACCTGCAGAACGATGGAGTCCCCAGTTGGAGCACTTTCTCTGCACTGCCATTCGGCCCATAAGCTGAAACGACAGTGAGGCACCTGTCTCCGACTCAAAGGCACAGGGCAGCAACCCTCTTCAACGGGGAAAACTCCAACACATGGCAGCTAAGCTGGGGGCCTATAAGCAAGCCCACACCAGCCAGCCGCCTCTCACTGTGGGCAACTCCAGAATAGAAGTCCAGCTTCTCTCGAAGAGTTGGGTTCCAGAGCCCAGACTGCACGTGAAGGTGAGCCTGACTATCTCTAGCCGGTACCGCTTGACCTCCCGCACAAGCTTAGACTCCTTCCCCCCCAGTGAGGTGACATTCTATGTCCTGATATCTAGATTCAGTGTCCAGGGATTGGGTCGTCGGGGCCCCCGCCCATGACTGCCACCCAAAACACAAGGCATCGGCCCCTTTGGAATCCTCCCGCGGGTGATTAGCCTATGGAAAGGCGGGCCCACATCGCTCGTTCGGGCTGTGCCCGGCCGGGTCCTGTGGGTGGAGACCTGACCACCAGGCGCTCACCTGCTAGCCCCAAACCCAGGCCTGGCTCCTGGGTGGGGTCCCGGTGATGCCAATCCGGGCGACGTGAACATCCTTGATTTGCATTCATTCATTGGGGTGGTGGAATTAGTCTGACCTGTCACCTAGGACCTGTTTGCCCTGGGAGACCCTATCAGGGGCAATAAGCCCGACAACATAGCTCCTAGGATCATCCAGGTGCTCAAACCCCTCCACCACGATAAGGTGGCGTTTCAAGGAGGGGAATATATCTGCATTTATAAATAAATATGGGTATTTGAAGTGCACTAAAATCAAATTGTTGTGATCCAGACAAGGCAAGGTGCGAAGTCAGTGTACAATTCAATGAAGGGGATAATTGATAGTCATATGATTATGACAGATTGGGACGGAGCCCAAAGCTGATTGAAGACAGTTCAGCTCCGATGGTAGATGGTTTTGGGTAAGGGGCACGTCCCCACTCGGCCAGTCGCTTCCCAGCAGGGGCAAACTGGCTATTGGGAATACCAGTGGTCTTTCTGGTGGGCTACTGGGTCAGTGGGCTGGTCTGGTCAGCGAAAAAAATAAAAAATAAAAAATCACTGTTGACTGGATGGCTCACAGGGTTGTGATGAGTGGTCCACACTAAGTTGATGAACGTACCGGACTCGTCCCCGCACATTCAATTCCAGTTTAACAGTGATTCATTGTTTGCTGACCGGCGAACTGCCGTACACATGGGGAGAAATGCGAGCCTACTTCCACTACTGGCACAAAAGTGTTTGATTTATTTGCCCTGGCTCATGGTTTTATATACCACTTTTGATGGTTCAATTTCACTCTTCTGGTCGTCTTGCATCATGGCCATTTTTTTTTGTATCTTTTTATTTATTTGCTTTATGCTAAGGGAATGGCTGAAAAACTGTTTCCTTGTAAGTAAAAAATGATGTATGCGCTGAGGCTTGCCGCAGTTTATTTCATTTTGTTGTTTTCATCCTAAATGTTTAAGAAGGCAGGCTTGCCAGGAAATTTGTTTGAACAATGGCCTTGCTTGTCCCCTGTTGCATTTGAGAAAATGGCACTTTCTGAAGAAGTTGAGGAGTAGACCCCCTGGAATTGAATGAAACTTGGCACAGGGGTAGATATGGTCATCTATTATTCCCCTCTATGCGTTACTTCAGTCCCTGAACAAGGTCCTTCCCTAACAATGCAGTTCTTGAATCAACTATGTAAAAGTTAGTAGCAATAGACACATCATCTGGACACCGTAGCAGGCAGGCACCCCAAGACGTATCTTGGAACACGCAACCAGTGTCACCTCGGGATGCATCAATGGAAAAATTTTGAAACGTTCACCGTAAACAGAACATGGCAATATTGACACAGAGGACCCAGTGTCAACAATCAAGTCCATTTCATGAACAGCAGAACTCGACTGAATGGTAAGTCAGCATTGAATTTTACGGCAGGCCGCATCGTCAGTTTACGGTATTGTAAGCTCCAGTGCGAGCACCTGAAGCACGGGCTGCGTGTTAGGCTGCTGTAAAGAATGGCACATCTTCGCAAAATGTCCAACTTTTGTACAGTGCTTGCATGCTGCTTTTGCTGCGGGACAGATATCATGGTTTACTAAGTGTTTATCCAATCTGCAAGGAAAACAAACACGGTTAGTCTGGGGAAATTGTTTTACCAGTGAATTGGTAGCCGGCGCATTGGTACCCGGACAGCGTTTGCGTGCTTTGCCGTTAGCCTGTATTGCACAGACTGGAACTCCAATTCCTGTCGTCCCCTCTGACAAAAGCTTGGTCTGCGCCTGAGCAGACTCGAACACACTGTCAATGGCAATAGCCTTAGCTAACGTCAAATTCGGCTCAAGCAACAGTTTTTCTTGTATCTGGGCATTGTTAATATGTTCAACGAGCTGATCTCGGAGCATCTCGTCGGAAAAAGCGCCATATTCGCAAGTAGAGATCAGATCACGCAAAGCTGAAAAATACTGGGTAACAGCCTCATCAGGGGCTCGTCCCCTTCAGCAGAAAGTATGCCACTCCACCACCACGTTAATTGGCGATTCAAAATGTGTCTGTAAAGCCTGAATGGCCTCATCTAAATTGTCACCTGTATCCGGCAAGGTATGAAATATGCATTGTCCCTCAGTTCCCACGCAATGTAGCAGATCGGGATCTGGATCTACAAATTTACAAATCTACAAATTTAGTGAAATTTCTCGAAAACTACTGAATGGATCTTCATGAAATTTTCACCAGAGATAGATCTTGGTCCAGGGATGACTCCAGTGAATTTTGGTGATGATCCAGATACGAATCGAATCTGGATCTACAAATTTAGTGACATTTCTCGGAAACTACTTAACGGATCTTCATGAAATTTTCACCGGAGATAGAGCTTGGTCCAGGGATGACTCAATTAAATTTTGGTGATGATAGGAGCTATATCGAGTCATACCTCACAGGAAAGCTCTTGTGATGAATGATCTGACACAATTGTTTTCACTTAGACGTCATTGCTAGACGAGAATAGGTTGCTTTACACCAGTGGTTCTAAAATTCAGTCCTGGCGCCCCCCTGTGTATGTTGGTTTTTGTTCCAGCCAGAACTGCAATTGTAGGATTTTAAAAAGCTGTGACTTTGTCTTAATTAGCATTAATCCATGTTTAGAATAGTTATTAACCATCTTATGTCACATTTGGATGGACATATCCATTGCGCTATTAAGAATAAAAACCCAAGAACATATTGTGCTTAATTTTCAATATTGCTAGGATTTTCAGGTGAAAACATATTTAAACAGATCAAATTAGACTCTGAGAAAATCAATAAGCTCCCAATCAGGTTTCTGAATACAGGTGTTTTGAGTTTTTCCTAAACGAACGTGAACCAAATAAAATCAACAGAAAACACACAGGTGTGACTCCATTGTTTGCCAAGTAAATTGTCAGGTTTTGCCACCATGTGTCAAGAGTTCCACCAATGAGGAACCTTTTGATTATTTAGGCTGATTAAATGTTTGGTTAAATTGTCTCCCTCAGCCATTATTTACAATATATCTCAATGTGGATATTTGCATAAATGCACCAAATTAAAACAAATCAACAGCTTGTTAAAATCCCAGGATTGCAATTGTGGCTGGAACAAAAACCAGCATACACAGGGGGGCGCCAGGACTGAACATGAGAACCACTGCTGAACACACACAAATCCCAATTAAACTTGTTGCATGCGTGGTCCTAAAATCTTCCCAAGAGACAGATCTTGCATTTGTATCAATGTCATCCTTTGATTAAGATAAGAAATCTCGGATTGCTCTTGTTTTGAATATTCCAGCTCTATGTGGCAGAGTGACAGAATGCAGCTTTCCTGTGTGTTGTTTTGAATATTGCAGCTCTGTGTGGCATAGTGACAGAATGCAGCTTTCCTGTGTGTTGTTTTGAATATTGCAGCTCTGTTTGGCATAGTGACAGAATGCAGCTTTCCTGTGTGTTGTTTTGAATATTCCAGCTCTAAGTGGCAGAGTGACAGAATGCAGCTTTCCTGTGTGTTGTTTTGAATATTGCAGCTCTATTTGGCAAAGTGACAGAATGCAGCTTTCCTGTGTGTTGTTTTGAATATTGCAGCTCTGTTTGGCAAAGTGACAGAATGCAGCTTTCCTGTGTGTTGTTTTGAATATTGCAGCTCTGTTTGGCAAAGTGACAGAATGCAGCTTTCCTGTGTGTTGTTTTGAATATTGCAGCTCTGTTTGGCATAGTGACAGAATGCAGCTTTCCTGTGTGTTGTTTTGAATATTCAAGCTCTGTGTTGCATAGTGACAGAATGCAGCTTTCCTGTGTGTTGTTTTGAATTTTCCAGCTCTGTGTGGCATAGTGACAGAATGCAGCTTTCCTGTGTGTTGTTTTGAATATTGCAGCTCTGGTGGGCATAGTGACAGAATGCAGCTTTCCTGTGTGTTGTTTTGAATATTGCAGCTCTGGTGGGCAAAGTGACAGAATGCAGCTTTCCTGTGTTTTGTTTTGAATGTTGCAGCTCTGGTGGGCATAGTGACAGAATGCAGCTTTCCTGTGTGTTGTTTTGAATTTTCCAGCTCTGTGGCATAGTGACAGAATGCAGCTTTTTCTGTGTTTTGTTTTGAATTTTCCAGCTCTATGTCGCATAGTGACAGAATGCAGCTTTCCTGTGTGTTGTTTTGAATATTGCAGCTCTGTTTGGCATAGTGACAGAATGCAGCTTTCCTGTGTGTTGTTTTGAATTTTCCAGCTCTGTGTGGCATAGTGACAGAATGCAGCTTTCCTGTGTGTTGTTTTGAATATTGCAGCTCTGTTTGGCATAGGGACAGAATGCAACTTTCCTGTGTGTTGTTTTGAATAGTCAACCTCTGTGTGGCATAGTGACAGAATGCAGCTTTCCTGTGTGTTGTTTTGAATTTTCCAGCCCTGTGTGGCAAAGTGACAGAATGCAGCTTTCCTGTGTGTTGTTTTGAATTTTCCAGCTCTGTGTGGCAAAGTGACAGAATGCAGCTTTCCTGTGTGTTGTTTTGAATATTTAACCTCTGTGTGGAATAGTGACAGAATGCAGATTTCCTGTGTGTTGTTTTGAATTTTCCAGTTCTGTGTGGAATAGTGACAGAATGCAACTTTCCTTTGTGTTGTTTTGAATATTCCAGCTCTGTCTGGAATGGTGACAGAATGCAGCCTACCCATGTGTTGTTCTGAATATTGCAGCTCTGTGTGGCATAGTGACAGAACGCAGCTTTCCTGTGTGTTGTTTTGAATTTTCCAGCTCTGTGTGGCATAGTGACAGAATGCAACTTTCCTGTGTGTTGTTTTAAATATTTCAGCTGTGTGGGAAATAGTGACAGAACGTAGCTTTCCGGTGTGTTGTTTTGAATATTCAAGCTCTGCGTGGCATAGTGACAGAATGCAACTTTCCTGTGTGTTGTTTTGAATTTTCCATCTCTGTGTGGCATAGTGACAGAATGCAGCTTTCCTGTGTGTTGTTTTGAATTTTCCATCTCTGTGTGGCATAGTGACAGAATGCAGCTTTCTTGTGTGTTGTGCTGAATATTACAGCTCTGTGTGGCATAGTGACAGAATGCAGCTTTCCTGTGTTTTGTTTTGAATTTTCCAGCTCTGTCGCATAGTGACAGAATGCAGCTTTCCTGTGTGTTGTTTTGAATATTGCAGCTCTGTTTGGCATAGTGACAGAATGCAGCTTTCCTGTGTGTTGTTTTGAATTTTACAGCTCTATGTCGCATAGTGACAGAATGCAGCTTTCCTGTGTGTTGTTTTGAATATTGCAGCTCTGCTGGGCATAGTGACAGAATGCAACTTTCCTGTGTGTTGTTTTGAATATTCAAGCTCTGTGTTGCATAGTGACAGAATGCAGCTTTCCTGTGTGTTGTTTTGAATTTTCCAGCTCTGTGTGGCAAAGTGACAGAATGCAGCTTTCCTGTGTGTTGTTTTGAATTTTCCAGCTCTGTGTGGCAAAGTGACAGAATGCAGATTTCCTGTGTGTTGTTTTGAATTTTCCAGTTCTGTGTGGAATAGTGACAGAATGCAACTTTCCTTTTTGTTGTTTTGAATATTCCAGCTCTGTCTGGAATGGTGACAGAATGCAGCCTACCCATGTGTTGTTCTGAATATTGCAGCTCTGTGTGGCATAGTGACAGAACGCAGCTTTCCTGTGTGTTGTTTTGAATTTTCCAGCTCTGTGTGGCATAGTGACAGAATGCAACTTTCCTGTGTGTTGTTTTAAATATTTCAGCTGTGTGGGAAATAGTGACAGAACGTAGCTTTCCGGTGTGTTGTTTTGAATATTCAAGCTCTGCGTGGCATAGTGACAGAATGCAGCTTTGCTGTGTGTTGTTTTGAATATTGCAGCTCTGTGTTGCATAGTGACAGAATGCAGCTTTCCTGTGTGTTGTTTTGAATTTTCCATCTCTGTGTGGCATAGTGACAGAATGCAGCTTTCTTGTGTGTTGTGCTGAATATTACAGCTCTGTGTGGCATAGTGACAGAATGCAACTTTCCTGTGTGTTGTTTTGAATTTTCCAGCTCTCTGTGGCACAGTGCAACTTTCCTGTGTGTTGTTTTAAATATTTCAGCTCTGTGGGAAATAGTGACAAAACGTAGCTTTCCGGTGTGTTGTTTTTAATATTACAGCTCTGTTTGGCATAGTGACAGAATGCAACTTTCCTGTGTGTTGTTTTGAATTTTCCATCTCTGTGTGGCATAGTGACAGAATGCAGCTTTCCTGTGTGTTGTTTTGAATATTGCAGCTCTGTGTTGCATAGTGACAGAATGCAGCTTTCCTGTGTGTTGTTTTGAATATTGCAGCTCTGTTTGGCATAGTGACAGAATGCAACTTTCCTTTTGTGTTGTTTTGAATATTGCAGCTCTGTTTGGCACAGTGACAGACTGCAGCTTTGCTGTGTGTTGTTTTGAATATTGCAGCTCTGTTTGGCATAGTGACAGAATGCAACTTTCCTGTGTGTTGTTTTGAATATTCAACCTCTGTGTGGCATAGTGACAGAATGCAACGTTCCTGTGTGTTGTTTTAAATATTTCAGCTCTCTGTGAAATAGTGACAGAATGTAGCTTTCTTGTGTGTTGTTTTGAATATTACAGCTCTGTGTGGCAGAGTGACAGAATTCAACTTTCCTGTGTGTTGTTTTAAATATTGCAGCTCTGTTTTGCATAGTGACAGAATGCAACTTTCCTGTGTGTTGTTTTGAATATTCAACCTCTGTGTGGCATAGTGACAGAATGCAACGTTCCTGTGTGTTGTTTTAAATATTTCAGCTCTCTGTGAAATAGTGACAGAATGTAGCTTTCTTGTGTGTTGTTTTGAATATTACAGCTCTGTGTGGCATAGTGACAGAATGCAACTTTCCAGTGTGTTGTTTTGAATATTGCAGCTCTGTTTTGCATTCTGACAGAATGCAGCTTCTTTGTGTCTTGTTTTGAATATTCCAGCTCTGTTTGGCATCGTGACAGACTGCAGCTTTGCTTTGTGTTGTTTTGAATATTGCAGCTCTGTTTGGCACAGTGACAGACTGCAGCTTTCCTGTGTCTTGTTTTGAATATTGCAGCTGTGTGTGGCATAGTGACAGAATGCAGCTTTCCTTTGTGTTTTAAATATTTCAGCTCTGTGTGAAATAGTGACAGAATGTAGCTTTCCGGTGTGTTGTTTTGAATATTGCAGCTTTGTGTGGCCTAGTTAAGAATGCAGCTTTCCTGTGTGTTGTTTTGAATATTCCATCTCTGATTGGCATAGTGACAGACTGCAGCTTTCTTGTGTGTTGTTTTGAATATTGCAGCTCTGTTTGGCACAGTGACAGACTGCAGCTTTGCTGTGCGTTGTTTTGAATATTGCAGCTCTGTTTGGCATAGTGACAGAATGCAACTTTCCTTTGTGTTGTTTTGAATATTGCAGCTCTGTTTGGCACAGTGACAGACTGCAGCTTTGCTGTGTGTTGTTTTGAATATTCAACCTCTGTGTGGCATAGTGACAGAATGCAACGTTCCTGTGTGTTGTTTTAAATATTTCAGCTCTCTGTGAAATAGTGACAGAATGTAGCTTTCTGGTGTGTTGTTTTTCAATATTCATGCTCTGTTTGGCATAGTGACAGAATGCAGCTTTCCTGTGTGTTGTTTTGAATTTCCCTGCTCTGTCTGGAATGGTGACAGAATGCAGCCTACCCGTGTGTTGTTTTGAATATTGCAGCTCTGTGTGGCAAAGTGACAGGATGCAGCTTTCCTGTGTGTTGTTTTGAATTTTCCATCTCTGTGTGGCATAGTGACAGAATGCAGCTTTCCTGTGTGTTGTTTTGAATTTTCCATCTCTGTGTTGCATAGTGACAGAATGCAGCTTTCGTTTGTGTTGTTTTGAATATTGCAGCTCTGTTTGGCATAGTGACAGAATGCAGCTTTCCTGTGTGTTGTTTTGAATATTGTTGCTCTATTTGGAATTGTGACAGAATGCAGCTTTCCTGTGTGTTGTTTTGAATATTGCAGCTCCAGTGGGCATAGTGACAGAATGCAGCTTTCCTGTGTGCTGTTTTGAATATTGCAGCTCCAGTGGGCATAGTGACAGAATGCAGCTTTCCTGTGTGTTGTTTTGAATATTGCAGCTCCAGTGGGCATAGTGACAGAATGCAGCTTTCCTGTGTGCTGTTTTGAATATTGCAGCTCTGGTGGGCATAGTGACAGAATGCAGCTTTCCTGTGTTTTGTTTTGAATATTGCAGCTCTGTTTGGCATAGTGACAGAATGCAACGTTCCTCTGTGTTGTTTTAAATATTTCAGCTCTCTGTGAAATAGTGACAGAATGTAGCTTTCTGGTGTGTTGTTTTTCAATATTCATGCTCTGTTTGGCATAGTGACAGAATGCAGCTTTCCTGTGTGTTGTTTTGAATTTTCCAGCTCTGTGTGGCATAGTGACAGAATGCAACGTTCCTGTGTGTTGTTTTAAATATTTCAGGTCCGTGGGAAATAGTGACAGAACGTAGCTTTCCGGTGTGTTGTGTTGAATATTCCAGCTCTGTCTGGAATGGTGACAGAATGCAGCTTTCCTGTTATTTGTTTTGAATATTGCAGCTCTGTTTGGCATAGTGACAGAATGCAGCTTTCCTGTGTGTTGTTTTGAATATTGCAGCTCTATTTGGCATAGTGACAGAATGCAGCTTTCCTGTGTGTTGTTTTGAATATTGCAGCTCTGGTGGGCATAGTGACAGAATGCAGCTTTCCTGTGTTTTGTTTTGAATATTGCAGCTCTGGTGGGCATAGTGACAGAATGCAGCTTTCCTGTGTGTTGTTTTGAATATTGCAGCTTTGTGTGGCATAGTGACAGAATGCAACTTTCTTGTGTGTTGTTTTGAATATTGCAGCTCTGTTTGGCATAGTGACAGAATGCAGCTTTCCTGTGTGTTGTTTTGAATATTGCAGCTCTGTGTGGCAAAGTGACAGGATGCAGCTTTCCTGTGTGTTGTTTTGAATTTTCCATCTCTGTGTGGCATAGTGACAGAATGCAGCTTTCCTGTGTGTTGTTTTGAATTTTCCATCTCTGTGTGGCATAGTGACAGAATGCAGCTTTCCTGTGTGTTGTTTTGAATTTTCCATCTCTGTGTGGCATAGTGACAGAATGCAGCTTTCCTGTGTATTGTTTTGAATATTGCAGCTCTGGTGGGCAAAGTGACAGAATGCAGCTTTCCATTGTTTTGTTTTGAATGTTGCAGCTCTGGTGGGCATAGTGACAGAATGCAGCTTTCCTGTGTGTTGTTTTGAATTTTCCAGCTCTATGTGGCATAGTGACAGAATGCAGCTTTCCTGTGTGTTGTTTTGAATTTTCCAGCTCTATGTCGCATAGTGACAGAATGCAGCTTTCCTGTGTGTTGTTTTGAATATTGCAGCTCTGTTTGGCATAGTGACAGAATGCAGCTTTCCTGTGTGTTGTTTTGAATATTCAACCTCTGTGTGGCATAGTGACAGAATGCAGCTTTCCTGTGTGTTGTTTTGAATTTCCCAGCTCTGTGTGGCATAGTGACAGAATGCAGCTTTCCTGTGTGTTGTTTTCAATATTGCAGCTCTGTTTGGCACAGTGACAGACTGCAGCTTTGCTATGTGTTGTTTTGAATATTGCAGCTCTGTTTGGCAAAGTGACAGAATGCAACTTTCCTTTGTGTTGTTTTGAATATTGCAGCTCTGTTTGGCACAGTGACAGACTGCAGCTTTGCTATGTGTTGTTTTGAATATTGCAGCTCTGTTTGGCAAAGTGACAGAATGCAACTTTCCTGTGTGTTGTTTTGAATATTGCAGCTCTGTTTGGCACAGTGACAGACTGCAGCTTTGCTATGTGTTGTTTTGAATATTGCAGCTCTGTTTGGCACAGTGACAGACTGCAACTTTCCTGTGTGTTGTTTTGAATATTGCAGCTCTGTTTGGCACAGTGACAGAATGCAGCTTTCCTGTGTGTTGTTTTAAATATTGCAGCTCTGTTTGGCACAGTGACAGACTGCAGCTTTGCTATGTGTTGTTTTGAATATTGCAGCTCTGTTTGGCAAAGTGACAGAATGCAACTTTCCTGTGTGTTGTTTTGAATATTGCAGCTCTGTTTGGCATAGTAACAGAATGCAACTTTCCTGTGTGTTGTTTTGAATATTCAACCTCTGTGTGGCATAGTGACAGAATGCAACGTTCCTGTGTGTTGTTTTAAATATTTCAGGTCCGTGGGAAATAGTTACAGAACGTAGCTTTCCGGTGTGTTGTGTTGAATATTCCAGCTCTGTCTGGAATGGTGACAGAATGCAGCTTTCCTGTTATTTGTTTTGAATATTGCAGCTCTATTTGGCATTGTGACAAAATGCATCTTTCCTGCGTGTTGTTTTGAATTTTCCAGCTCTGTTTGGCAGAGTGACAGAATGCAGCTTTCCTGTGTGTTGTTTTGAATATTGCAGCTCTATTTGGCATTGTGACAGAATGCAGCTTTCCTGTGTGTTGTTTTGAATATTGCAGCTCCGGTGGGCATAGTGACAGAATGCAGCTTTCCTGTGTGCTGTTTTGAATATTGCAGCTCTGGTGGGCATAGTGACAGAATGCAGCTTTCCTGTGTTTTGTTTTGAATATTGCAGCTTTGTGTGGCATAGTGAAAGAATGCAACTTTCTTGTGTGTTGTTTTGAATATTGCAGCTCTGTTTGGCATAGTGACAGAATGCAGCTTTCCTGTGTGTTGTTTTGAATTTCCCAGCTCTGTCTGGAATGGTGACAGAATGCAGCCTACCCGTGTGTTGTTTTGAATATTGCAGCTCTGTGTGGCAAAGTGACAGGATGCAGCTTTCCTGTGTGTTGTTTTGAATTTTCCAGCTCTGTGTGGCATAGTGACAGAATGCAGCTTTCCTGTGCGTTGTTTTGAATTTTCCAGCTCTGTTTGGCAGAGTGACAGAATGCAGCTTTCCTGTGTGTTGTTTTGAATATTGCAGCTCTGTGTGGCATAGTGACAGAATGCAGCTTTCCTGTGTGTTGTTTTGAATATTGCAGCTCTATTTGGCATTGTGACAGAATGCAGCTTTCCTGTGTGTTGTTTTGAATATTGCAGCTCTGGTGGGCATAGTGACAGAATGCAGCTTTCCTGTGTGCTGTTTTGAATATTGCAGCTCTGGTTGGCATAGTGACAGAATGCAGCTTTCCTGTGTGTTGTTTTGAATATTGCAGCTCTGGTGGGCATAGTGACAGAATGCAGCTTTCCTGTGTGCTGTTTTGAATATTGCAGCTCTGGTTGGCATAGTGACAGAATGCAGCTTTCCTGTGTGTTGTTTTGAATATTGCAGCTCTGGTGGGCATAGTGACAGAATGCAGCTTTCCTGTGTTTTGTTTTGAATATTGCAGCTCTGGTGGGCATAGTGACAGAATGCAGCTTTCCTGTGTGTTGTTTTGAATATTGCAGCTTTGTGTGGCATAGTGAAAGAATGCAACTTTCTTGTGTGTTGTTTTGAATATTGCAGCTCTGTTTGGCATAGTGACAGAATGCAGCTTTCCTGTGTTTTGTTTTGAATATTGCAGCTCTGGTGGGCATAGTAACAGAATGCAGCTTTCCTGTGTGTTGTTTTGAATATTGCAGCTTTGTGTGGCATAGTGAAAGAATGCAACTTTCTTGTGTGTTGTTTTGAATATTGCAGCTCTGTTTGGCATAGTGACAGAATGCAACGTTCCTGTGTGTTGTTTTGAATATTGCAGCTCTGTGTGGCAAAGTGACAGGATGCAGCTTTCCTGTGTGTTGTTTTGAATTTTCCATCTCTGTGTGGCATAGTGACAGAATGCTGCTTTCCTTTGTGTTGTTTTGAATTTTCCATCTCTGTGTTGCATAGTGACAGAATGCAGCTTTCGTTTGTGTTGTTTTGAATATTGCAGCTCTATTTGGCATTGTGACAGAATGCAGCTTTCCTGTGTGTTGTTTTGAATATTGCAGCTCCAGTGGGCATAGTGACAGAATGCAGCTTTCCTGTGTGCTGTTTTGAATATTGCAGCTCCAGTGGGCATAGTGACAGAATGCAGCTTTCCTGTGTGCTGTTTTGAATATTGCAGCTCTGGTGGGCATCGTGACAGAATGCAGCTTTCCTGTGTTTTGTTTTGAATATTGCAGCTCTGGTGGGCATAGTATCAGAATGCAGCTTTCCTGTGTGTTGTTTTGAATATTGCAGCTCTGTGTGGCATAGTGACAGAATGCAGCTTTCCTGTGTGTTGTTTTGAATTTCCCAGCTCTGTCTGGAATGGTGACAAAATGCAGCCTACCCGTGTGTTGTTTTGAATATTGCAGCTCTGTGTGGCATTGTGAAAGAATGCAACTTTCTTGTGTGTTGTTTTGAATATTGCAGCCCTGTTTGGCATAGTGACGGAATGCAGCTTTCCTGTGTTTTGTTTTGAATATTGCAGCTCTGGTGGGCAAAGTAACAGAATGCAGCTTTCCTGTGTTTTGTTTTGAATGTTGCAGCTCTGGTGGGCATAGTGACAGAATGCAGCTTTCCTGTGTGTTGTTTTGAATTTTCCAGCTCAATGTGGCATAGTGACAGAATGTAGCTTTCCTGTGTTTTGTTTTGAATATTGCAGCTCTGTTTGGCATAGTGACAGAATGCAGCTTTCCTGTGTGTTGTTTTGAATATTCAACCTCTGTGTGGCATAGTGACAGAATGCAGCTTTCCTGTGTGTTGTTTTGAATTTCCCAGCTCTGTGTGGCATAGTGGCAGAATGCAGCTTTCCTGTGTGTTGTTTTGAATATTGCAGCTCTGTTTGGCACAGTGACAGACTGCAGCTTTGCTGTGTGTTCTTTTGAATATTGCAGCTCTGTTTGGCAAAGTGACAGAATGCAACTTTCCTTTGTGTTGTTTTGAATATTGCAGCTCTGTTTGGCACAGTGACAGACTGCAGCTTTGCTGTGTGTTGTTTTGAATATTGCAGCTCTGTTTGGCATAGTGACAGAATGCAACTTTCCTGTGTGTTGTTTTGAATATTCAACCTCTGTGTGGCATAGTGACAGAATGCAACGTTCCTGTGTGTTGTTTTAAATATTTCAGCTCTCTGTGAAATAGTGACAGAATGTAGCTTTCTGGTGTGTTGTTTTTCAATATTCATGCTCTGTTTGGCATAGTGACAGAATGCAGCTTTCCTGTGTGTTGTTTTGAATTTTCCAGCTCTGTGTGGCATAGTGACAGAATGCAACGTTCCTGTGTGTTGTTTTAAATATTTCAGGTCCGTGGGAAATAGTGACAGAACGTAGCTTTCCGGTGTGTTGTGTTGAATATTCCAGCTCTGTCTGGAATGGTGACAGAATGCAGCTTTCCTGTGTGTTGTTTTGAATATTGCAGCTCTGTGTGGCATAGTGACAGAATGCAACTTTCCTGTGTGTTGTTTTGAATTTTCCAGCTCTGTTTGGCAAAGTGACAGAATGCAGCTTTCCTGTGTGTTGTTTTCAATATTGCAGCTCTTTTTGGCATAGTGACAGAATGCAGCTTTCCTGTGTGTTGTTTTGAATATTGCAGCTCTATTTGGCATTGTGACAGAATGCAGCTTTCCTGTGTTTTGTTTTGAATTTTCCATCTCTTTCTGTGGCATAGTGACAGAATGCAGCTTTCCTGTGTGTTGTTTTGAATTTTCCATCTCTTTCTGTGGCATAGTGACAGAATGCAGCTTTCCTGTGTGTTGTTTTGAATATTGCAGCTCCGGTGGGCATAGTGACAGAATGCAGCTTTCCTGTGTGTTGTTTTGAATATTGCAGCTCTGGTGGGCATAGTGACAGAATGCAGCTTTCCTGTGTTTTGTTTTGAATATTGCAGCTCTGGTGGGCATAGTAACAGAATGCAGCATTCCTGTGTGTTGTTTTGAATATTGCAGTTTTGTGTGGCATAGTGAAAGAATGCAACTTTCTTGTGTGTTGTTTGAATATTGCAGCTCTATGTGGCATAGTGACAGAATGCAGCTTTCCTGTGTGTTGTTTTGAATTTCCCAGCTCTGTCTGGAATGGTGACAGGATGCAGCTTTTCTGTGCGTTGTTTTGAATTTTCCAGCTCTGTGTGGCATAGTGACAGAATGCAACTTTCTTGTGTGTTGTTTTTAATAATACAGCTCTGTGTGGCATAGTGACAGGATGCAGCTTTCCTGTGTGTTCTTTTGAATTTTCATTTCTGTGTGGCATAGTGACAGAATGCAGCTTTCCTGTGTGTTGTTTTGAATATTGCAGCTCTGTTTGGCAAAGTGACAGAATGCAGCTCTCCTGTGTGTTGTTTTGAATATTCAACTTTTGTGTGGCATAGTGACAGAATGCAGATTTCCTGTGTGTTGTTTTGAATTTCCCAGCTCTGTGTGGCATAGTGACAGAATGCAGCTTTCCTGTGTGTTGTTTTGAATATTGCAGCTCTGTTTGGCATAGTGACAGAATGCAGCTTTCCTGTGTGTTGTTTTGAATATTCAACCTCTGTGTGGCATAGTGACAGAATGCAGATTTCCTGTGTGTTGTTTTGAATTTTCCAGTTCTGTGTGGCATAGTGACAGAATGCAACTTTCCTTTGTGTTGTTTTGAATATTGCAGCTCTGTGTGGCATAGTGACAGAACGCAGCTTTCCTGTGTGTTGTTTTGAATTTTCCAGTTCTGTGTGGCATAGTGACAGAATGCAACTTTCCTGTGTGTTGTTTTGAATTTTCCATCTCTGTGTGGCATAGTGACAGAATGCAGCTTTCCTGTGTGTTGTTTTGAATATTGCAGCTCTGTTTGGCATAGTGACAGAATGCAGCTTTGCTGTGTGTTGTTTTGAATATTGCAGCTCTGTGTTGCATAGTGACAGAATGCAGCTTTCCTGTGTGTTGTTTTGAATTTTCCATCTCTGTGTGGCATAGTGACAGAATGCAGCTTTCTTGTGTGTTGTTTTGAATATTACAGCTCTGTGTGGCAAAGTGACAGAATGCAGCTTTCCTGTGTGTTGTTTTGAATTTTCCATCTCTGTGTGGCATAGTGACAGAATGCAACTTTCCTGTGTGTTGTTTTGAATTTTCCATCTCTGTGTGGCATAGTGACAGAATGCAACTTTCCTGTGTGTTGTTTAGAATTTTCCAGCTCTCTGTGGCATAGTGCAACTTTCCTGTGTGTTGTTTTAAATATTTCAGCTCTGTGGGAAATAGTGACAAAAAGTAGCTTTCCGGTGTGTTGTTTTTAATATTACAGCTCTGTTTGGCATAGTGACAGAATGCAACTTTCCTGTGTGTTGTTTTGAATTTTCCATCTCTGTGTGGCATAGTGACAGGATGCAGCTTTCCTGTGTGTTGTTTTGAATATTGCAGCTCTGTTTGGCATAGTGACAGAATGCAACTTTACTGTGTGTTTTTTTGAATATTGCAGCTCTGTGTTGCATTGTGACAGAATGCAGCTTTCCTGTGTGTTGTTTTGAATTTTCCATCTCTGTGTGGCATAGTGACAGAATGCAGCTTTCTTGTGTGTTGTTTTGAATATTACAGCTCTGTGTGGCATAGTGACAGAATGCAACTTTACTGTGTGTTGTTTTGAATTTTCCAGCTCTCTGTGGCATAGTGCAACTTTCCTGTGTGTTGTTTTAAATATTTCAGCTCTGTGGGAAATAGTGACAAAAAGTAGCTTTCCGGTGTGTTGTTTTTAATATTACAGCTCTGTTTGGCATAGTGACAGAATGCAACTTTCCTGTTTGTTGTTTTGAATTTTCCATCTCTGTGTGGCATAGTGACAGAATGCAGCTTTCCTGTGTGTTGTTTTGAATATTGCAGCTCTGTTTGGCATAGTGACAGAATGCAGCTTTGCTGTGTGTTGTTTTGAATATTGCAGCTCTGTGTTGCATTGTGACAGAATGCAGCTTTCCTGTGTGTTGTTTTGAATTTTCCATTCCTGTGTGGCATAGTGACAGAATGCAGCTTTCTTGTGTGTTGTTTTGAATATTACAGCTCTGTGTGGCATAGTGACAGAATGCAACTTTCCTGTGTGTTGTTTTGAATATTGCAGCTCTGTTTTGCATTCTGACAGAATGCAGCTTTCTTGTGTCTTGTTTTGAACATTGCAGCTCTGTTTGGCACAGTGACAGACTGCAGCTTTCCTGTGTCTTGTTTTGAATATTGCAGATCTGTTTGGCATAGTGACAGAATGCAACGTTCCTGTGTGTTGTTTTAAATATTTCAGCTCTCTGTGAAATAGTGACAGAATGTAGCTTTCCGGTGTGTTGTTTTGAATATTGCAGCTTTGTGTGGCATAGTTAAAGAATGCAGCTTTCCTGTGTGTTGTTTTGAATATTCCAGCTCTGATTGGCATAGTGACAGAATGCAGCTTTCCTTTGTGTTGTTTTGAATATTCCAGCTCTGTTGGGCATAGTGACAGAATGCAACTTTCCTGTGTGTTGTTTTGAATATTGCAGCTCTGTTTGGCATAGTGACAGAATGCAACTTTCCTGTGTGTTGTTTTGAATATTCAAGCTCTGTGTTGCATAGTGACAGAATGCAGCTTTCCTGTGTGTTGTTTTGAATATTCCAGCTCTGTTTGGCATAGTGACAGAATGCAGCTTTCCTGTGCGTTGTTTGGAATTTTCCAGCTCTGTGTGGCATTGTGACAGAATGCAACTTTCCTGTGTGATGTTTTTAATATTGCAGCTCTTTTTGGCATAGTGACAGAATGCAGATTTCCTGTGTGTTGTTTTGAATTTTCCAGTTCTGTGTGGCATAGTGACAGAATGCAACTTTCCTTTGTGTTGTTTTGAATATTCCAGCTCTCTGTGGCATAGTGCAACTTTCCTGTGTGTTGTTTTGAATTTTCCAGCTCTGTGTGGCAAAGTGACAGAATGCAGCTTTCCTGTGTGTTGTTTTGAATATTCAACCTCTGTGTGGCATAGTGACAGAACGCAGCTTTCCTGTGTGTTTTTTTGAATTTTCCAGCTCTGTGTGGCATAGTGACAGAATGCAACTTTCCTGTGTGTTGTTTTAAATATTTCAGCTGTGTGGGAAATAGTGACAGAACGTAGCTTTCCGGTATGTTGTTTTGAATATTCAAGCTCTGTGTGGCATAGTGACAGAATGCAACTTTCCTGTGTGTTGTTTTGAATTTTCCATCTCTTTCTGTGGCATAGTGACAGAATGCAGCTTTCCTGTGTGTTGTTTTGAATATTGCAGCTCTGTTTGGCATAGTGACAGAGTGCAGCTTTGCTGTGTGTTGTTTTGAATATTGCAGCTCTGTGTTGCATAGTGACAGAATGCAGCTTTCCTGTGTGTTGTTTTGAATTTTCCATCTCTGTGTGGCATAGTGACAGAATGCAGCTTTCTTGTGTGTTGTTTTGAATATTACAGCTCTGTGTGGCATAGTGACAGAATGCAACTTTCCTGTGTGTTGTTTTGAATTTTCCAGCTCTCTGTGGCATAGTGCAACTTTCCTGTGTGTTGTTTTAAATATTTCTGCTCTGTGGGAAATAGTGACAAAACATAGCTTTCCGGTGTGTTGTTTTTAATATTACAGCTCTGTTTGGCATAGTGACAGAATGCAACTTTCCTGTGTGTTGTTTTGAATTTTCCATCTCTGTGTGGCATAGTGACAGAATGCAGCTTTCCTGTGTGTTGTTTTGAATATTGCAGCTCTGTTTGGCATAGTGACAGAATGCAGCTTTGCTGTGTGTTGTTTTGAATATTGCAGCTCTGTGTTGCATAGTGACAGAATGCAGCTTTCTTGTGTGTTGTTTTGAATATTACAGCTCTCTGTGAAATAGTGACAGAATGTAGCTTTCCGGTGTGTTGTTTTGAATATTGCAGCTTTGTGTGGCATAGTTAAAGAATGCAGCTTTCCTGTGTGTTGTTTTGAATATTCCAGCTCTGATTGGCATAGTGACAGAATGCAGCTTTCCTTTGTGTTGTTTTGAATATAGCAGCTCTGTTTGGCACAGTGACAGACTGCAGCTTTGCTGTGTGTTGTTTTGAATATTGCAGCTCTGTTTGGCATAGTGACAGAATGCAACTTTCCTGTGTGTTGTTTTGAATATTCAACCTCTGTGTGGCATAGTGACAGAATGCAGATTTCCTGTGTGTTGTTTTGAATTTCCCAGCTCTGTGTGGCATAGTGACAGAATGCAGCTTTCCTGTGTGTTGTTTTGAATATTGCAGCTCTGTTTGGCATAGTGACAGAATGCAGCTTTCCTGTGTGTTGTTTTGAATATTCAACCTCTGTGTGGCATAGTGACAGAATGCAGATTTCCTGTGTGTTGTTTTGAATTTTCCAGTTCTGTGTGGCATAGTGACAGAATGCAACTTTCCTTTGTGTTGTTTTGAATATTCCAGCTCTGTCTGGAATGGTGACAGACTGCAGCCTACCCATGTGTTGTTTTGAATATTGCAGCTCTGTGTGGCATAGTGACAGAACGCAGCTTTCCTGTGTGTTGTTTTGAATTTTCCAGTTCTGTGTGGCATAGTGACAGAATGCAACTTTCCTGTGTGTTGTTTTGAATTTTCCATCTCTGTGTGGCATAGTGACAGAATGCAGCTTTCCTGTGTGTTGTTTTGAATATTGCAGCTCTGTTTGGCATAGTGACAGAATGCAGCTTTGCTGTGTGTTGTTTTGAATATTGCAGCTCTGTGTTGCATAGTGACAGAATGCAGCTTTCCTGTGTGTTGTTTTGAATTTTCCATCTCTGTGTGGCATAGTGACAGAATGCAGCTTTCTTGTGTGTTGTTTTGAATATTACAGCTCTGTGTGGCAAAGTGACAGAATGCAGCTTTCCTGTGTGTTGTTTTGAATTTTCCATCTCTGTGTGGCATAGTGACAGAATGCAACTTTCCTGTGTGTTGTTTTGAATTTTCCATCTCTGTGTGGCATAGTGACAGAATGCAACTTTCCTGTGTGTTGTTTAGAATTTTCCAGCTCTCTGTGGCATAGTGCAACTTTCCTGTGTGTTGTTTTAAATATTTCAGCTCTATGGGAAATAGTGACAAAAAGTAGCTTTCCGGTGTGTTGTTTTTAATATTACAGCTCTGTTTGGCATAGTGACAGAATGCAACTTTCCTGTGTGTTGTTTTGAATTTTCCATCTCTGTGTGGCATAGTGACAGGATGCAGCTTTCCTGTGTGTTGTTTTGAATATTGCAGCTCTGTTTGGCATAGTGACAGAATGCAACTTTACTGTGTGTTTTTTTGAATATTGCAGCTCTGTGTTGCATTGTGACAGAATGCAGCTTTCCTGTGTGTTGTTTTGAATTTTCCATCTCTGTGTGGCATAGTGACAGAATGCAGCTTTCTTGTGTGTTGTTTTGAATATTACAGCTCTGTGTGGCATAGTGACAGAATGCAACTTTACTGTGTGTTGTTTTGAATTTTCCAGCTCTCTGTGGCATAGTGCAACTTTCCTGTGTGTTGTTTTAAATATTTCAGCTCTGTGGGAAATAGTGACAAAAAGTAGCTTTCCGGTGTGTTGTTTTTAATATTACAGCTCTGTTTGGCATAGTGACAGAATGCAACTTTCCTGTTTGTTGTTTTGAATTTTCCATCTCTGTGTGGCATAGTGACAGAATGCAGCTTTCCTGTGTGTTGTTTTGAATATTGCAGCTCTGTTTGGCATAGTGACAGAATGCAGCTTTGCTGTGTGTTGTTTTGAATATTGCAGCTCTGTGTTGCATTGTGACAGAATGCAGCTTTCCTGTGTGTTGTTTTGAATTTTCCATTCCTGTGTGGCATAGTGACAGAATGCAGCTTTCTTGTGTGTTGTTTTGAATATTACAGCTCTGTGTGGCATAGTGACAGAATGCAACTTTCCTGTGTGTTGTTTTGAATATTGCAGCTCTGTTTTGCATTCTGACAGAATGCAGCTTTCTTGTGTCTTGTTTTGAACATTGCAGCTCTGTTTGGCACAGTGACAGACTGCAGCTTTCCTGTGTCTTGTTTTGAATATTGCAGATCTGTTTGGCATAGTGACAGAATGCAACGTTCCTGTGTGTTGTTTTAAATATTTCAGCTCTCTGTGAAATAGTGACAGAATGTAGCTTTCCGGTGTGTTGTTTTGAATATTGCAGCTTTGTGTGGCATAGTTAAAGAATGCAGCTTTCCTGTGTGTTGTTTTGAATATTCCAGCTCTGATTGGCATAGTGACAGAATGCAGCTTTCCTTTGTGTTGTTTTGAATATAGCAGCTCTGTTTGGCACAGTGACAGACTGCAGCTTTGCTGTGTGTTGTTTTGAATATTGCAGCTCTGTTTGGCATAGTGACAGAATGCAACTTTCCTGTGTGTTGTTTTGAATATTCAACCTCTGTGTGGCATAGTGACAGAATGCAGCTTTCCTGTGTGTTGTTTTGAATATTCAACCTCTGTGTGGCATAGTGACAGAATGCAGATTTCCTGTGTGTTGTTTTGAATTTTCCAGCTCTGTGTGGCAAAGTGACAGAATGCAGCTTTCCTGTGTGTTGTTTTGAATATTCAACCTCTGTGTGGCATAGTGACAGAATGCAGATTTCCTGTGTGTTGTTTTGAATTTTCCAGTTCTGTGTGGCATAGTGACAGAATGCAACTTTCCTTTGTGTTGTTTTGAATATTCCAGCTCTCTGTGGCATAGTGCAACTTTCCTGTGTGTTGTTTTGAATTTTCCAGCTCTGTGTGGCAAAGTGACAGAATGCAGCTTTCCTGTGTGTTGTTTTGAATATTCAACCTCTGTGTGGCATAGTGACAGAACGCAGCTTTCCTGTGTGTTTTTTTGAATTTTCCAGCTCTGTGTGGCATAGTGACAGAATGCAACTTTCCTGTGTGTTGTTTTAAATATTTCAGCTCTGTTTGGCATAGTGACAGAATGCAGCTTTGCTGTGTGTTGTTTTGAATATTGCAGCTCTATTTGGCATAGTGACAGAATTCAGCTTTCCTTTGTGTTGTTTTGAATTTTCTCGCGCAGCATGGCATAGTGACAGAATGCAGCTTTCCTGTGAATTTGTTTTGAATATTGCAGCTCTGTTTGGCATAGTGACAGAATGCAACTTTCCTATGTGTTGCTTTGAATTTTCCAGCTCCGTCTGGCATTGTGACAGAATGCAACTTTCCTGTGTGTTGCTTTGAATTTTCCAGCTCTGTTTGGCATAGTGACAAAATGCAGCTTTCCTTTGTGTTGTTTTGAATTTTCCCGCGCAGCGTGGCATAGTGACAGAATGCAGCTTTCCTGTGTGTTGTTTTGAATATTGCAGCTTTGTGTGGCATAGTGACAGAATGCAGCTTTCCTTTGTGTTGTTTTCAATATTCCTGCTCTGTTGGTCATAGTGACAGAATGCAGCTTTTCTGTGTGTTGTTTTGAATTTTCCAGCTCTGTGTGTCATAGTGACAGAATGCAGCTTTCCTGTGTGTTGCTTTGAATTTTCCAGCTCCGTCTGGCATAGTGACAGAATGCAACTTTCCTGTGTGTTGTTTTTAATTTTCCAGCTCTGTGTGGTATAGTGACAGAATTCAGCTTTCCTTTGTGTTGTTTTGAATTTTCCCGCGCAGCGTGGCATAGTGACAGAATGCAGCTTTCCTGTGTGTTGTTTTTAATATTGCAGCTTTGTGTGGCTTAGTGACAGAATGCAGCTTTCCTTTGTGTTGTTTTCAATATTCCTGCTCTGTTTGTCATAGTGACAGAATGCAGCTTTTCTGTGTGTTGTTTTGAATTTTCCAGCTCTGTCTGTCATAGTGACAGAATGCAACTTTCCTGTGTGTTGCTTTGAATTTTCCAGCTCCGTCTGGCATAGTGACAGAATGCAACTTTCCTGTGTGTTGTTTTGAATTTTCCAGCTCTGTAATGCATCGTGACAGAAAGCAGCTCTCCTGTGTGTTGTTTTGAATATTGCAGCTCTGTTTGTCATAGTGACAGAATGCAGCTTTCCTGTGTGTTGTTTTGAATTTTCCAGCTCTGTGTGACATAGTGACAGAATGCAACTTTCCTATGTGTTCCTTTGAATTTTCCAG
Source organism: Gymnothorax reevesii (assembly GCA_029721435.1). NCBI lineage: Eukaryota > Metazoa > Chordata > Actinopteri > Anguilliformes > Muraenidae > Gymnothorax > Gymnothorax reevesii. Next base: position 64,916,837 of record CM056574.1, on the reverse strand, counting down.
CTCCGTCTGGCATAGTGACAGAATGCAACTTTCCTGTGTGTTGTTTTGAATTTTCCAGCTCTGTGTGGCATTGTGACAGAAAGCAGCTCTCCTGTGTGTTGTTTTGAATATTGCAGCTCTGTTTAGCATAGTGACAGAATGCAGCTTTCCTGTGTGTTGTTTTGAATTTTCCAGCTCTGTGTGACATAGTGACAGAATGCAGCTTTCCTCTGTGATGTTTTGAATTTTCCAGCTCTGTGTGACATAGTGACAGAATGCAGCTTTGCTGTGTGTTGTTTTGAATATTGCAGCTCTATTTGGCATAGTGACAGGATGCAGCTTTCCTCTGTGTTGTTTTGAATTTTCTCGCGCAGCGTGGCATAGTGACAGGATGCAGCTTTCCTGTGTGTTGTTTTGAATATTGCAGCTCTGTGTGGCATAGTGACAGGATGCAGCTTTCCTGTGTGTTGTTTTGAATATTCCTGCTCTGTTTGGCATAGTGACAGAATGCAGCTTTCCTGTGTGTTGCTTTGAATTTTCCAGCTCCGTCTAGCATAGTGACAGAATGCAACTTTCCTGTGTGTTGTTTTGAATATTGCAGCTCTGTTTGGCATAGTGACAGAATGCAACTTTCCTGTGTGTTGCTTTGAATTTTCCAGCTCTGTTTGGCAAAGTGACAGAATGCAACTTTCCTGTGTGTTGCTTTGAATTTTCCAGCTCTGTTTGGCATAGTGACAGAATGCAACTTTCCTTTGTGTTGCTTTGAATTTTCCAGCTCCGTTTGGCATAGTGACAGAATGCAACTTTCCTGTGTGTTGCTTTGAATTTTCCAGCTCTGTTTGGCATAGTGACTGAATGCAGCTTTCCTGTGTGTTGTTTTGAATTTTCCAGCTCTGTGTTGCATAGAGACAGAATGCAGCTTTCCTGTGTGTTGTTTTAAATTTTGCAGCTCTGTTTGGCATAGTGACAGAATGCAACTTTCCTTTGTGTTGTTTTGAATATTGCAGCTCTATTTGGCATAGTGACAGAATGCAGCTTTCCTGTGTGTTGTTTTGAATTTTCCAGCTCTGTGTGGCATAGTGACAGAATGCAGCTTTCTGTGTGATCTTTTGTATATTGCATCTCTGTGTGGCATAGTGACAGAATGCAGCTTTCCTGTGTTTTGTTTTGAATTTTCCAGCTCTGTGTGGCATAGTGACAGAATGCAGCTTTCCTGGTTGTTGTTTTGAATTTTCCAGCTCTGTGTGGCATAGTGCCAGAATGCAGCTTTCTGTGTGATCTTTTGTATATTGCATCTCTTTGTGGCATAGTGACAGAAAGCAGCTTTCCTGTGTGTTGTTTTGAATTTTCCAGCTCTGTGTGGCATAGTGACAGAATGCAGCTCTCTTGTGTGATGTTTTGAATATTGCAGCCCTGTTTGGCATAGTGACGGAGTGCAGCTTTCCTGTGTGTTGTTTTGAATATTGCAGCTCTGTGTGGCATAGTGACAGAATGCAGCTTTCCTGTGTGTTGTTTTGAATATTGCAGCTCTGTGTGGCATAGTGACAGAATGCAACTTTCCTGTGTGTTGTTTTGAATATTGCAGCTCTGTGCAACATAGTGACAGAATGCAACTTTCCTGTGTGTTGTTTTGAATATTGCAGCTCTGCTTGGCATAGTGACAGAATGCAGCTTTCCTTTGTGTTGTTTTGAATTTTCCGGCTCTGTGTTGCATAGTGACAGAATGCAGCTTTCCTGTGTGTTGTTTTCAATATTTCAGCTGTTTGGCATCGTGACAGAATGCAGCTTTCCTGTGTGTTGTTTTGAATATTGCAACTCTGTGTGGCATAGTGACAGAATGCAGCTTTCCTTTGTGTTGTTTTGAATTTTCCAGCTCTGTGTTGCATACTGACAGAATGCAGCTTTCCTGTGTGTTATGAATTTTTTAGCTCTGTGTGGCATAGTGACAGAATGCAGTTTTCCTGTGTGTTGTTTTCAATATTTCAGCTGTTTGGCATCGTGACAGAATGCAGCTTTCCTGTGTGTTGTTTTCAATATTTCAGCTGTTTGGCATAGTGACAGAATGCAGCTTTCCTGTGTGTTGTTTTGAATATTCAAGCTCTGTGTGGCATAGTGACAGAATTCAGCTTTCCTCTGTGATGTTTTGAATTTTCAAGCTCTGTGTTGCATAGTGACAGAATGCAGCTTTCCTGTGTGTTGTTTTGAATTTTCCAGCCCTGTGTGTCATAGTGACAGAATTCAGCTTTCCTTTGTGTTGTTTTGAATTTTCCTGCGCAGCGTGGCATAGTGACAGAATGCAGCTTTCCTGTGTGTTGTTTTGAATATTGCAGCTCTGTGTGGCTTAGTGACAGAATGCAGCTTTCCTTTGTGTTGTTTTCAATATTCCTGCTCTGTTTGTCATCGTGACAGAATGCAGCTTTCCTGTGTGTTGTTTTGAATTTTCCAGCTCTGTGTGTCATAGTGACAGAATGCAACTTTCCTGTGTGTTGCTTTGAATTTTCCAGCTCCGTCTGGCATAGTGACAGAATGCAACTTTCCTGTGTGTTGTTTTGAATTTTCCAGCTCTGTGTGGCATTGTGACAGAATGCAGCTCTCCTGTGTGTTGTTTTGAATATTGCAGCTCTGTTTTGCATAGTGACAGAATGCAGCTTTCCTGTGTGTGGTTTTGAATTTTCCAGCTCTGTGTGGCATAGTGACAGAATGCAGCTTTTCTCTGTGATGTTTTGAACATTCCAGCTCTGTTTGGCATAGTGACAGAATGCAGCTTTGCTGTGTGTTGTTTTGAATATTGCAGCTCTATTTGGCATAGTGACAGAATTCAGCTTTCCTTTGTGTTGTTTTGAATTTTCTCGCGCAGCATGGCATAGTGACAGAATGCAGCTTTCCTATGTGTTGCTTTGAATTTTCCAGCTCCGTCTGGCATTGTGACAGAATGCAACTTTCCTGTGTGTTGCTTTGAATTTTCCAGCTCTGTGTGGCATAGTGACAGAATGCAACTTTCCTATGTGTTCCTTTGAATTTTCCAGCTCCGTCTGGCATAGTGACAGAATGCAACTTTCCTGTGTGTTGTTTTGAATTTTCCAGCTCTGTGTGGCATTGTGACAGAATGCAGCTCTCCTGTGTGTTGTTTTGAATTTTCCAGCTCTGTTTGGCATAGTGACAGAATGCAACTTTCCTATGTGTTGCTTTGAATTTTCCAGCTCCGTCTGGCATTGTGACAGAATGCAACTTTCCTGTGTGTTGCTTTGAATTTTCCAGCTCTGTTTGGCATAGTGACAAAATGCAGCTTTCCTTTGTGTTGTTTTGAATTTTCCCGCGCAGCGTGGCAAAGTGACAGAATGCAGCTTTCCTGTGTGTTGTTTTGAATATTGCAGCTTTGTGTGGCATAGTGACAGAATGCAGCTTTTCTGTGTGTTGTTTTGAATTTTCCAGCTCTGTGTGTCATAGTGACAGAATGCAGCTTTCCTGTGTGTTGCTTTGAATTTTCCAGCTCCGTCTGGCATAGTGACAGAATGCAACTTTCCTGTGTGTTGTTTTGAATTTTCCAGTTCTGTGTGGCATTGTGACAGAATGCAGCTTTCCTTTGTGTTGTTTTGAATATTGCAGCTCTGTGTGGCATAGTGACAGAATGCAACTTTCCTATGTGTTCCTTTGAATTTTCCAGCTCCGTCTGGCATAGTGACAGAATGCAACTTTCCTGTGTGTTGTTTTGAATTTTCCAGCTCTGTGTGGCATTGTGACAGAATGCAGCTCTCCTGTGTGTTGTTTTGAATATTGCAGCTCTGTTTGGCATAGTGACAGAATGCAGCTTTCCTGTGTGTTGTTTTGAATTTTCCAGCTCTGTGTGGCATAGTGACAGAATGCAGCTTTCTTGTGTGTTGTTTTTAATTTTCCAGCTCTGTGTGGCATAGTGACAGAATGCATCTTTCCTCTGTGATGTTTTGAACATTCCAGCTCTGTTTGGCATAGTGACAGAATGCAGCTTTGCTGTGTGTTGTTTTGAATATTGCAGCTCTGTTTGGCATAGTGACAGAATGCAGCTTTCCTGTTTGTTGTTTTGAATTTTCCAGCTCTGTGTGGCATCGTGACAGAATGCAACTTTCCTGTGTGTTGCTTTGAATTTTCCAGCTCTGTTTGGCATAGTGACCGAATGCAGCTTTCCTGTGTGTTGCTTTGAATTTTCCAGCTCCGTCTGGCATAGTGACAGAATGCAACTTTCCTGTGTGTTGCTTTGAATTTTCCATCTCTGTTTGGCATAGTGACAGAATGCAGCTTTCCTGTGTGTTGTTTTGAATTTTCCAGCTCTGTTTGGCATAGTGACAGAATGCAACTTTCCTTTGTGTTGTTTTGAATATTGCAGCTCTATTTGGCATAGTGACAGAATGCAGCTTTCCTGTGTGTTGTTTCGAATTTTCCAGCTCTGTGTGGCATAGTGACAGAATGCAGCTTTCTGTGTGATCTTTTGTATATTGCATCTCTGTGTGGCATAGTGACAGAATGCAGCTTTCCTGTGTGTTGTTTTGAATTTTCCAGCTCTGTGTGGCATAGTGACAGAATGCAGCTTTCCTGCGTGTTGTTTTGAATTTTCCATCTCTGTTTGGCATAGTGACAGAATGCAGCTTTCCTGTGTGTTGTTTTGAATATTGCAGCTCTGTTTGGCATAGTGACAGAATGCAACTTTCCTTTGTGTTGTTTTGAATATTGCAGCTCTATTTGGCATAGTGACAGAATGCAGCTTTCCTGTGTGTTGTTTTGAATTTTCCAGCTCTGTGTGGCATAGTGACAGAATGCAGCTTTCCTGGTTGTTGTTTTGAATTTTCCAGCTCTGTGTGGCATAGTGACAGAATGCAGCTTTCTGTGTGATCTTTTGTATATTGCATCTCTTTGTGGCATAGTGACAGAATGCAGCTTTCCTGTGTGTTGTTTTGAATTTTCCAGCTCTGTGTGGCATAGTGACAGAATGCAGCTCTCCTGTGTGATGTTTTGAATATTGCAGCCTTGTTTGGCATAGTGACGGAATGCAGCTTTCCTGTGTGTTGTTTTGAATATTGCAGCTCTGTGTGGCATGGTGACAGAATGCAGCTTTCCTGTGTGTTGTTTTGAATATTGCAGCTCTGTGCGGCATAGTGACAGAATGCAACTTTCCTGGGTGTTGTTTTGAATATTGCAGCTCAGTGTGGCATAGTGCGGAATGCAGCTTTGCTGTGTGTTGTTTTGAATATTGCAGCTCTGCTTGGCATAGTGACAGAATGCAGCTTTCCTGTGTGTTGTTTCGAATTTTCCAGCTCTGTGTGGCATAGTGACAGAATGCAGCTTTCTGTGTGATCTTTTGTATATTGCATCTCTGTGTGGCATAGTGACAGAATGCAGCTTTCCTGTGTGTTGTTTTGAATTTTCCAGCTCTGTGTGGCATAGTGACAGAATGCAGCTTTCCTGTGTGTTGTTTTGAATTTTCCAGCTCTGTTTGGCATAGTGACAGAATGCAGCTTTCCTGTGTGTTGTTTTGAATATTGCAGCTCTGTTTGGCATAGTGACAGAATGCAACTTTCCTTTGTGTTGTTTTGAATATTGCAGCTCTATTTGGCATAGTGACAGAATGCAGCTTTCCTGTGTGTTGTTTTGAATTTTCCAGCTCTGTGTGGCATAGTGACAGAATGCAGCTTTCTGTGTGATCTTTTGTATATTGCATCTCTGTGTGGCATAGTGACAGAATGCAGCTTTCCTGGTTGTTGTTTTGAATTTTCCAGCTCTGTGTGGCATAGTGACAGAATGCAGCTTTCTGTGTGATCTTTTGTATATTGCATCTCTTTGTGGCATAGTGACAGAATGCAGCTTTCCTGTGTGTTGTTTTGAATTTTCCAGCTCTGTGTGGCATAGTGACAGAATGCAGCTTTCCTGTGTGTTGTTTTGAATATTGCAGCTCTGTGTGGCATAGTGACAGAATGCAGCTTTCCTGTGTGTTGTTTTGAATATTGCAGCTCTGTGTGGCATAGTGACAGAATGCAACTTTCCTGTGTGTTGTTTTGAATATTGCAGCTCAGTGTGGCATAGTGCGGAATGCAGCTTTGCTGTGTGTTGTTTTGAATATTGCAGCTCTGCTTGGCATAGTGACAGAATGCAGCTTTCCTTTGTGTTGTTTTGAATTTTCCCGCTCTGTGTTGCATAGTGACAGAATGCAGCTTTCCTGTGTGTTGTTTTGAATATTGCAACTCTGTGTGGCATAGTGACAGAATGCAGCTTTCCTTTGTGTTGTTTTGAATTTTCCAGCTCTGTGTTGCATACTGACAGAATGCAGCTTTCCTGTGTGTTATGAATTTTTTAGCTCTGTGTGGCATAGTGACAGAATGCAGTTTTCCTGTGTGTTGTTTTCAATATTTCAGCTGTTTTGCATCGTGACAGAATGCAGCTTTCCTGTGTGTTGTTTTCAATATTTCAGCTGTTTGGCATAGTGACAGAATGCAGCTTTCCTGTGTGTTGTTTTGAATATTGCAGCTCTGTTTGGCATAGTGACAGAATGCAACTTTCCTGTGTGTTGTTTTGAATTTTCCAGCTCCATCTGGGAAAGTGACACAGTGCAGCTTTCCTGTGTGTTGTTTTGAATATGGCAGCTCTGTGTGGCATAGTGACGGAATGCAGCTTTCCTGTGTGTTGTTTTGAATTTTCCCGCGCAGCGTGGCATAGTGACAGAATGCAGCTTTCCTGTGTGTTGTTTTGAATATTGCAGCTCTGTGTGGCATTGTGACAGAATGCAGCTTTCCTTTGTGTTGTTTTCAATATTCCTGCTCTGTTTGTCATAGTGACAGAATGCAGCTTTCCTGTGTGTTGTTTTGAATTTTCCAGCTCTGTGTGTCATAGTGACAGAATGCAACTTTCCTGTGTGTTGCTTTGAATTTTCCAGCTCCGTCTAGCATAGTGACAGAATGCAACTTTCCTGCGTGTTGTTTTGAATATTGCAGCTCTGTGTGGCATAGTGACAGAATGCAACTCTCCTATGTGTTGCTTTGAATTTTCCAGCTCCGTCTGGCATAGTGACAGAATGCAACTTTCCTGTGTGTTGTTTTGAATTTTTCAGCTCTGTGTGGCATTGTGACAGAATGCAGTTCTCCTGTGTGTTGTTCTGAATATTGCAGCTCTGTTTGGCATAGTGACAGAATGCAGCTTTCCTGTGTGTTGTTTTGAATTTTCCAGCTCTGTGTGGCATAGTGACAGAATGCAGCTTTCCTCTGTGATGTTTTGAATTTTCCAGCTCTGTGTGACATAGTGACAGAATGCAGCTTTCCTCTGTGATGTTTTGAACATTCCAGCTCCGTCTGGCATAGTGACAGAATGCAGCTTTGCTGTGTGTTGTTTTGAATATTGCAGCTCTATTTGGCATAGTGACAGAATTCAGCTTTCCTTTGTGTTGTTTTGAATTTTCTCGCGCAGCGTGGCATAGTGACAGAATGCAGCTTTCCTGTGTGTTGTTTTTAATGTTGCAGCTCTGTGTGGCATAGTGACAGAATGCAGCTTTCCATTGTGTGTGTTTTGAATATTCCTGCTCTGTTTGGCATAGTGGCAGAATGCAGCTTTCCTCTGTGATGTTTTGAATTTTCCAGCTCTGTGTGGCATAGTGACAGAATGCAGCTTTCCTCTGTGATGTTTTGAATTTTCCAGCTCTGTGTGGCATAGTGACAGAATGCAGCTTTCCTCTGTGATGTTTTGAACATTCCAGCTCTGTTTGGCATCGTGACAGAATGCAGCTTTGCTGTGTGTTGTTTTGAATATTGCAGCTCTATTTGGCATAGTGACAGAATTCAGATTTCCTTTGTGTTGTTTTGAATTTTCCCGCGCAGCGTGGCATAGTGACAGAATGCAGCTTTCCTGTGTGTTGTTTTGAATATTGCAGCTTTGTGTGGCATAGTGACAGAATGCAGCTTTCCTTTGTGTTGTTTTCAATATTCCTGCTCTGTTTGTCATAGTGACAGAATGCAGCTTTCCTGTGTGTTGTTTTGAATTTTCCAGCTCTGTGTGTCATAGTGACAGAATGCAACTTTCCTGTGTGTTGCTTTGAATTTTCCAGCTCCGTCTGGCATAGTGACAGAATGCAACTTTCCTGTGTGTTGTTTTGAATTTTCCAGCTCTGTGTGGCATTGTGACAGAATGCAGCTTTCCTGTGTGTTGTTTTGAATATTGCAGCTCTGTGTGGCATAGTGACAGAATGCAACTTTCCTGTGTGTTGTTTTGAATTTTCCAGCTCTGTGTGGCATTGTGACAGAATGCAGCTCTCCTGTGTGTTGTTTTGAATATTGCAGCTCTGTTTGGCATAGTGACAGAATGCAGCTTTCCTGTGTGTTGTTTTGAATTTTCCAGCTCTGTGTGGCATAGTGACAGAATGCAGCTTTCCTGTGTGTTGTTTTGAATATTGCAGCTCTGTTTGGCATAGTGACAGAATGCAGCTTTCTTGTGTGTTGTTTTGAATTTTCCAGCTCTGTGTGGCATAGTGACAGAATGCAGCTCTCCTGTGTGTTGTTTTGAATATTGCAGCTCTGTTTGGCATAGTGACAGAATGCAGCTTTCCTGTGTGTTGTTTTGAATTTTCCAGCTCTGTGTGGCATAGTGACAGAATGCAGCTCTCCTGTGTGTTGTTTTGAATATTTCAGCTCTGTTTGGCATAGTGACTGAATGCAGCTTTCCTGTGTGTGGTTTTGAATTTCCAGCTCTTTGTGGCATAGTGACAGAATGCAGCTTTCCTCTGTGATGTTTTGAATTTTCCAGCTCTGTTTGGCATAGTGACAGAATGCAGCTTTGCTGTGTGTTGCCTTGAATTTTCCAGCTCCGTCTGGCATAGTGACAGAATTCAGCTTTCCTTTGTGTTGTTTTGAATTTTCTCGCGCAGCGTGGCATAGTGACAGAATGCAGCTTTCCTGTGTGTTGTTTTGAATATTGCAGCTCTGTGTGGCATAGTGACAGAATGCAGCTTTCCTGTGTGTTGTTTTGAATATTGCAGCTCTGTGTGGCATAGTGACAGAGTGCAGCTTTGCTGTGTGTTGTTTTGAATATTGCAGCTCTGTTTGGCATAGTGACAGAATGCAGCTTTCCTGTGTGTTGTTTTGAATTTTCCAGCTCTGTGTGGCATAGTGACAGAATGCAGCTTTCCTTTGTGTTGTTTTCAATATTCCTGCTCTGTTTGTCATAGTGACAGAATGCAGCTTTCCTGTGTGTTGTTTTGAATTTTCCAGCTCCGTCTGGCATAGTGACAGAATGCAACTTTCCTGTGTGTTGTTTTGAATTTTCCAGCTCTGTTTGGCATAGTGACAGAATGCAGCTTTCCTGTTTGTTGTTTTGAATTTTCCAGCTCTGTTTGGCATCGTGACAGAATGCAGCTTTCCTTTGTGTTGTTTTGAATTTTCCCGCGCAGCGTGGCATAGTGACAGAATGCAGCTTTCCTGTGTGTTGTTTTCAATATTCCTGCTCTGTTTGTCATAGTGACAGAATGCAGCTTTGCTGTGTGTTGTTTTGAATTTTCCAGCTCCGTCTGGCATAGTGACAAAATGCAGCTTTCCTTTGTGTTGTTTTGAATTTTCCCGCGCAGCGTGGCATAGTGACAGAATGCAGCTTTCCTGTGTGTTGTTTTCAATATTCCTGCTCTGTTTGTCATAGTGACAGAATGCAGCTTTGCTGTGTGTTGTTTTGAATTTTCCAGCTCCGTCTGGCATAGTGACAGAATGCAACTTTCCTCTGTGTTGTTTTGAATATTGCAGCTCTGTTTGGCATAGTGACAGAATGCAGCTTTGCTGTGTTTTGCTTTCAAGACTGCAGCTCTGTTTGGCATAGTGACAGAATGCAGCTTTCCTGTGTGATGTTTTGAATTTTCCAGCTCTGTGTGGCATCGTGACAGAATGCAGCTTTCCTGTGTGTTGCTTTCAAGACTGCAGCTCTGTTTGGCATAGTGACAGAATGCAGCTTTCCTCTGTGATGTTTTGAATTTTCCAGCTCTGTGTGACATAGTGACAGAATGCAGCTTTCCTGTGTGTTGTTTTGAATATTGCAGCTCTGTGTGGCATAGTGCCAGAATGCATCTTTCTGTGTGATCTTTTGTATATTGCATCTCTTTGTGGCATAGTGACAGAATGCAGCTTTCCTGTGTGTTGTTTTGAATTTTCCAGCTCTGTGTGGCATAGTGACAGAATGCAGCTCTCCTGTGTGTTGTTTTGAATATTGCAGCTCTGTGTGGCATAGTGACTGAATGCAACTTTCCTATGTGTTGTTTTGAATATTGCAGCTCTGTGTGGCATAGTGACTGAATGCAACTTTCCTATGTGTTGCTTTGAATTTTCCAGCTCCGTCTGGCATAGTGACAGAATGCAACTTTCCTGTGTGTTGTTTTGAATTTTCCAGCTCTGTTTTGCATAGTGACAGAATGCAGCTTTCCTGTGTGTTGTTTTGAATATTGCAGCTCTGTTTTGCATAGTGACAGAATGCAGCTTTCCTGTGTGATGTTTTGAATTTTCCAGCTCTGTGTGGCATCGTGACAGAATGCAGCTTTCCTGTGTGTTGCTTTCAAGACTGCAGCTCTGTTTGGCATAGTGACAGAATGCAGCTTTCCTCTGTGATGTTTTGAATTTTCCAGCTCTGTGTGACATAGTGACAGAATGCAGCTTTCCTCTGTGATGTTTTGAACATTCCAGCTCTGTTTGGCATAGTGACAGAATGCAGCTTTGCTGTGTGTTGTTTTGAATATTGCAGCTCTATTTGGCATAGTGACAGAATTCAGCTTTCCTTTGTGTTGTTTTGAATTTTCCTGCGCAGCGTGGCATCGTGACAGAATGCAGCTTTCCTGTGTGTTGTTTTGAATATTGCAGCTCTTTGTGGCATAGTGACAGAATGCAGCTTTCCTGTGTGTTGTTTTGAATATTGCAGCTCTGTTTGGCATAGTGACAGAATGCAGCTTTGCTGTGTGTTGTTTTGAATATTGCAGCTCTGTTTGGCATAGTGACAGAATGCAGCTTTCCTGTGTGTTGTTTTGAATATTGCAGCTCTGTTTGGCATAGTGACAGAATGCAGCTTTCCTGTGTGTTGTTTTGAATTTTCCAGCTCTGTGTGGCATAGTGACAGAATGCAGCTTTCCTTTGTGTTGTTTTCAATATTCCTGCTCTGTTTGTCACAGTGACAGAATGCAGCTTTGCTGTGTCTTGTTTTGAATTTTCCAGCTCCGTCTGGCATAGTGACAGAATGCAACTTTCCTGTGTGTTGTTTTGAATATTGCAGCTCTGTTTGGCATAGTGACAGAATGCAGCGTTCCTGTTTGTTGTTTTGAATTTTCCAGCTCTGTGTGGCATCGTGACAGAATGCAACTTTCCTGTGTGTTGCTTTGAATTTTCCAGCTCTGTTTGGCATAGTGACAGAATGCAACTTTCCTATGTGTTGCTTTGAATTTTCCAGCTCCGTCTGGCATTGTGACAGAATGCAACTTTCCTGTGTGTTGCTTTGAATTTTCCAGCTCTGTTTGGCATAGTGACAAAATGCAGCTTTCCTTTGTGTTGTTTTGAATTTTCCCGCGCAGCGTGGCATAGTGACAGAATGCAGCTTTCCTGTGTGTTGTTTTCAATATTCCTGCTCTGTTTGTCATAGTGACAGAATGCAGCTTTGCTGTGTGTTGTTTTGAATTTTCCAGCTCCGTCTGGCATAGTGACAGAATGCAACTTTCCTCTGTGTTGTTTTGAATATTGCAGCTCTGTGTGGCATAGTGACAGAATGCAACTTTTCTATGTGTTGCTTTGAATTTTCCAGCTCCGTCTGGCATAGTGACAGAATGCAACTTTCCTGTGTGTTGTTTTGAATTTTCCAGCTCTGTTTTGCATAGTGACAGAATGCAGCTTTCCTGTGTGTTGTTTTGAATATTGCAGCTCTGTTTTGCATAGTGACAGAATGCAGCTTTCCTGTGTGATGTTTTGAATTTTCCAGCTCTGTGTGGCATCGTGACAGAATGCAGCTTTCCTGTGTGTTGCTTTCAAGACTGCAGCTCTGTTTGGCATAGTGACAGAATGCAGCTTTCCTCTGTGATGTTTTGAATTTTCCAGCTCTGTGTGACATAGTGACAGAATGCAGCTTTCCTCTGTGATGTTTTGAACATTCCAGCTCTGTTTGGCATAGTGACAGAATGCAGCTTTGCTGTGTTTTGCTTTCAAGACTGCAGCTCTGTTTGGCATAGTGACAGAATGCAGCTTTCCTGTGTGATGTTTTGAATTTTCCAGCTCTGTGTCGCATCGTGACAGAATGCAGCTTTCCTCTGTGATGTTTTGAATTTTCCAGCTCTGTGTGACATAGTGACAGAATGCAGCTTTCCTCTGTGATGTTTTGAACATTCCAGCTCTGTTTGGCATAGTGACAGAATGCAGCTTTGCTGTGTGTTGTTTTGAATATTGCAGCTCTATTTGGCATAGTGACAGAATTCAGCTTTCCTTTGTGTTGTTTTGAATTTTCTCGCGCAGCGTGGCATAGTGACAGAATGCAGCTTTCCTGTGTGTTGTTTTGAATGTTGCAGCTCTGTGTGGCATAGTGACAGAATGCAGCTTTCCATTGTGTGTGTTTTGAATATTCCTGCTCTGTTTGGCATAGTGGCAGAATGCAGCTTTCCTCTGTGATGTTTTGAATTTTCCAGCTCTGTGTGGCATAGTGACAGAATGCAGCTTTCCTCTGTGATGTTTTGAATTTTCCAGCTCTGTGTGGCATAGTGACAGAATGCAGCTTTCCTCTGTGATGTTTTGAACATTCCAGCTCTGTTTGGCATAGTGACAGAATGCAGCTTTGCTGTGTGTTGTTTTGAATATTGCAGCTCTATTTGGCATAGTGACAGAATTCAGCTTTCCTTTGTGTTGTTTTGAATTTTCTCGCGCAGCGTGGCATAGTGACAGAATGCAGCTTTCCTGTGTGTTGTTTTGAATATTGCAGCTCTATTTGGCATAGTGACAGAATTCAGCTTTCCTTTGTGTTGTTTTGAATTTTCCCGCGCAGCGTGGCATAGTGACAGAATGCAGCTTTCCTGTGTGTTGTTTTGAATTTTCCAGCTCTGTGTGGCATAGTGACAGAATGCAGCTTTCCTGGTTGTTGTTTTGAATTTTCCAGCTCTGTGTGGCATAGTGCCAGAATGCATCTTTCTGTGTGATCTTTTGTATATTGCATCTCTTTGTGGCATAGTGACAGAATGCAGCTTTCCTGTGTGTTGTTTTGAATTTTCCAGCTCTGTGTGGCATAGTGACAGAATGCAGCTCTCCTGTGTGTTGTTTTGAATATTGCAGCTCTGTGTGGCAAAGTGACAGAATGCAGCTTTCCTGTGTGTTGCTTTGAATTTTCCAGCTCCGTCTGGCATAGTGACAGAATGCAACTTTCCTGTGTGTTGTTTTGAATATTGCAGCTCTGTGTGGCATAGTGACAGAATGCAACTTTCCTATGTGTTGCTTTGAATTTTCCAGCTCCGTCTGGCATAGTGACAGAATGCAGCTTTCCTGTGTGTTGTTTTGAATATTGCAGCTCTGTTTGGCATAGTGACAGAATGCAACTTTCCTGTGTGTTGTTTTCAATACTGCAGCTCTGTTTGGCATAGTGACAGAATGCAGCTTTCCTGTGTGTTGTTTTCAATACTGCAGCTCTGTTTGGCAGAGTGACAGAATGCAGCTTTCCTGTGTGTTGTTTTGAATTTTCCAGCTCTGTTTGGCAGAGTGACAGAATGCAGCTTTCCTGTGTGTTGTTTTAAATATTCAAGCTCTGTTTGGCATAGTGATAGAATGCAGCTTTCCTGTGTGTTGTTTTAAATATTCAAGCTCTGTTTGGCATAGTGATAGAATTCAGCTTTCCTGTGTGTTGTTTTGAATTTTCCAGCTCTGTGTGGCATTGTGACAGAATGCAGCTTTCCTGTGTGTTGTTTTGAATTTTCCTGCTCCGTCTGGCATAGTGACAGAATGCAACTTTCCTGTGTGTTGTTTTGAATTTTCCAGCTCCGTCTGGCATTGTGACAGAATGCAGCTTTCCTGTGTGTTGTTTTGAATATTGCAGCTCTGTTTTGCATAGTGACAGAATGCAGCTTTCCTGTGTGTTGTTTTGAATTTTCCAGCTCTGTGTGGCATAGTGACAGAATGCAGCTTTGCTGTGTGTTGTTTGAATATTGCAGCTCTGTTTTGCATAGTGACAGAATGCAGCTTTCCTGTGTGATGTTTTGAATTTTCCAGCTCTGTGTGACATAGTGACAGAATGCAGCTTTCCTCTGTGATGTTTTGAATTTTCCAGCTCTGTGTGACATAGTGACAGAATGCAGCTTTCCTCTGTGATGTTTTGAATTTTCCAGCTCTGTGTGACATAGTGACAGAATGCAGCTTTCCTCTGTGATGTTTTGAACATTCCAGCTCTGTTTGGCATAGTGACAGAATGCAGCTTTGCTGTGTGTTGTTTTGAATATTGCAGCTCTATTTGGCATAGTGACAGAATTCAGCTTTTCTTTGTGTTGTTTTGAATTTTCTCGCGCAGCGTGGCATAGTGACAGAATGCAGCTTTCTTGTGTGTGTTTTGAATATTCCTGCTCTGTTTGGCATAGTGACAGAATGCAGCTTTGCTGTGTGTTGTTTTGAATTTTCAAGCTCTGTGTGGCATAGTGACAGAATGCAGCTTTGCTGTGTGTTGTTTTGAATATTGCAGCTCTATTTGGCATAGTGACAGAATTCAGCTTTCCTTTGTGTTGTTTTGAATTTTCCTGCGCAGCGTGGCATAGTGACAGAATGCAGCTTTCCTGTGTGTTGTTTTGAATATTGCAGCTCTGTGTGGCATAGTGACAGAATGCAGCTTTCCTTTGTGTTGTTTTCAATATTCCTGCTCTGTTTGTCATTGTGACAGAATGCAGCTTTCCTGTGTGTTGTTTTGAATTTTCCAGCTCTGTGTGTCATAGTGACAGAATGCAACTTTCCTGTGTGTTGCTTTGAATTTTCCAGCTCCGTCTGGCATAGTGACAGAATGCAACTTTCCTGTGTGTTGTTTTGAATTTTCCAGCTCTGTGTGGCATTGTGACAGAATGCAGCTCTCCTGTGTGTTGTTTTGAATATTGCAGCTCTGTTTGGCATAGTGACAGAATGCAGCTTTCCTGTGTGTTGTTTTGAATTTTCCAGCTCCGTCTGGCATAGTGACAGAATGCAACTTTCCTATCTGTTCCTTTGAATTTTCCAGCTCCGTCTGGCATAGTGACAGAATGCAACTTTCCTGTGTGTTGTTTTGAATTTTCCAGCTCTGTGTGGCATAGTGACAGAATGCAGCTTTCCTGTGTGTTGCTTTCAAGACTGCAGCTCTGTTTGGCATAGTGACAGAATGCAGCTTTCCTCTGTGATGTTTTGAATTTTCCAGCTCTGTGTGACATAGTGACAGAATGCAGCTTTCCTCTGTGATGTTTTGAACATTCCAGCTCTGTTTGGCTTAGTGACAGAATGCAGCTTTGCTGTGTGTTGCTTTCAAGACTGCAGCTCTGTTTGGCATAGTGACAGAATGCAGCTTTCCTGTGCGATGTTTTGAATTTTCCAGCTCTGTGTCGCATCGTGACAGAATGCAGCTTTCCTCTGTGATGTTTTGAATTTTCCAGCTCTGTGTGACATAGTGACAGAATGCAGCTTTCCTCTGTGATGTTTTGAACATTCCAGCTCTGTTTGGCATAGTGACAGAATGCAGCTTTGCTGTGTGTTGCTTTCAAGACTGCAGCTCTGTTTGGCATAGTGACAGAATGCAGCTTTCCTGTGTGATGTTTTGAATTTTCCAGCTCTGTGTCGCATCGTGACAGAATGCAGCTTTCCTCTGTGATGTTTTGAATTTTCCAGCTCTGTGTGACATAGTGACAGAATGCAGCTTTCCTCTGTGATGTTTTGAACATTCCAGCTCTGTTTGGCATAGTGACAGAATGCAGCTTTGCTGTGTGTTGTTTTGAATATTGCAGCTCTATTTGGCATAGTGACAGAATTCAGCTTTCCTGTGTGTTGTTTTCAATACTGCAGCTCTGTTTGGCAGAGTGACAGAATGCAGCTTTCCTGTGTGTTGTTTTAAATATTCAAGCTCTGTTTGGCATAGTGATAGAATGCAGCTTTCCTGTGTGTTGTTTTAAATATTCAAGCTCTGTTTGGCATAGTGACAGAATTCAGCTTTCCTTTGTGTTGTTTTGAATTTTCTCGCGCAGCGTGGCATAGTGACAGAATGCAGCTTTCCTGTGTGTTGTTTTGAATGTTGCAGCTCTGTGTGGCATAGTGACAGAATGCAGCTTTCCATTGTGTGTGTTTTGAATATTCCTGCTCTGTTTGGCATAGTGGCAGAATGCAGCTTTCCTCTGTGATGTTTTGAATTTTCCAGCTCTGTGTGGCATAGTGACAGAATGCAGCTTTCCTCTGTGATGTTTTGAACATTCCAGCTCTGTTTGGCATAGTGACAGAATGCAGCTTTGCTGTGTGTTGTTTTGAATATTGCAGCTCTATTTGGCATAGTGACAGAATTCAGCTTTCCTTTGTGTTGTTTTGAATTTTCTCGCGCAGCGTGGCATAGTGACAGAATGCAGCTTTCCTGTGTGTTGTTTTGAATATTGCAGCTCTATTTGGCATAGTGACAGAATGCAGCTTTCCTGTGTGTTGTTTTGAATTTTCCAGCTCTGTGTGGCATAGTGACAGAATGCAGCTTTCCTGGTTGTTGTTTTGAATTTTCCAGCTCTGTGTGGCATAGTGCCAGAATGCAGCTTTCTGTGTGATCTTTTGTATATTGCATCTCTTTGTGGCATAGTGACAGAATGCAGCTTTCCTGTGTGTTGTTTTGAATTTTCCAGCTCTGTGTGGCATAGTGACAGAATGCAGCTCTCCTGTGTGTTGTTTTGAATATTGCAGCTCTGTGTGGCATAGTGACAGAATGCAGCTTTCCTGTGTGTTGTTTTGAATTTTCCAGCTCCGTCTGGCATAGTGACAGAATGCAGCTTTCCTGTGTGTTGTTTTGAATATTGCAGCTCTGTGTGGCATAGTGACAGAATGCAACTTTCCTATGTGTTGTTTTCAATACTGCAGCTCTGTTTGGCATAGTGACAGAATGCAGCTTTCCTGTGTGTTGTTTTCAATACTGCAGCTCTGTTTGGCAGAGTGACAGAATGCAGCTTTCCTGTGTGTTGTTTTAAATATTCAAGCTCTGTTTGGCATAGTGATAGAATTCAGCTTTCCTGTGTGTTGTTTTAAATACTGCAGCTCTGTTTGGCAGAGTGACAGAATGCAGCTTTCCTGTGTGTTGTTTTGAATATTGCAGCTCTGTGTGGCATAGTGACAGAATGCAACTTTCCTGTGTGTTGTTTTCAATACTGCAGCTCTGTTTGGCAGAGTGACAGAATGCAGCTTTCCTGTGTGTTGTTTTGAATTTTCCAGCTCTGTTTGGCAGAGTGACAGAATGCAGCTTTCCTGTGTGTTGTTTTAAATATTCAAGCTCTGTTTGGCATAGTGATAGAATGCAGCTTTCCTGTGTGTTGTTTTAAATATTCAAGCTCTGTTTGGCATAGTGATAGAATTCAGCTTTCCTGTGTGTTGTTTTGAATTTTCCAGCTCTGTGTGGCATTTTGACAGAATTGATATGGAATCAGTGACACCAGATGCGGGAAAAGGGAATGAGGATTTTATTTAAACCAAAACAAAACAGGCACGAGGGCCAACAAAAAACTTGGCCCAAAGGGTTGCAAAAACAAACTAAGGTATGCTACTCAGAGCTATAAACAAAAATGCAAAATGGCAAAAAACAAAAGGCACTGGAAACTCCAGGCAAGAAGAACAAGAAAAATAAATAACCAGACTATATATATATACACAAGACAAAGGGCTAGGACAAGACTAGGGAACTTGACAAGGACTTGGCTAAACGAGCCGCGACTAGAAACAAACTTGAGACACTGTCTGCCAGCCAACTTCCACCGCATCCAGATAAAGGCTTGGAAATCATGACATGAGGGGTAACACCTGGAGAGAGAGAGAGACAAGAGGCATGGCAAGATCAAGACATGGACAGAGATTGGATGACATGACCTGCTCATTAAGAGAATGAGCGTGCTCAGCTTAAGTACCAATTAAGTATGCAGTTTGGAAGCAAGCATGAATGTTAAGAACAGAAAAGCACAGCAAGATCTTGAAATAGCAAAGCAGGAATCATGACAATAAACTCCCTGTCTAAATTAGTAATATTAGTAATGTGCCTATCTAATGAATTACACCACCCAGTGAGTGTTAGTAAATGTTAGTAACTTAAAAACAGTTAATTGTCAATTAAGCTTAGAGAGGCCCGAATCCAGCACAGCATGGAAGGAAGGGGAAATACCAAAGCCAACCATAGCTCAGAAATGTGCAACAACGAAGGCACGGGGCGGAACGCAGACAAGCGGTGGAGTGGCATGGCAGACCTGGCATGAACAAAAACATGGAAAAGTAAAAACATGGAATGTGAAAACATGAAATGCAAAAACTGTGACATGAACTATGAACTATGAAACTATGAACTATGGAATCTTGATACATGAAACTGTTAAAACCATAAGCAATACTGTTCTGGCCAAAGGCCAGAACCCTGGAACACAACAAGAATGCAGCTTTCCTGTGTGTTGTTTTGAATTTTCCAGCTCCGTCTGGCATAGTGACAGAATGCAACTTTCCTGTGTGTTGTTTTGAATTTTCCAGCTCCGTCTGGCATTGTGACAGAATGCAGCTTTCCTGTGTGTTGTTTTGAATTTTCCAGCTCTGTGTGGCATAGTGACAGAATGCAGCTTTGCTGTGTGTTGTTTGAATATTGCAGCTCTGTTTTGCATAGTGACAGAATGCAGCTTTCCTGTGTGATGTTTTGAATTTTCCAGCTCTGTGTGACATAGTGACAGAATGCAGCTTTCCTCTGTGATGTTTTGAATTTTCCAGCTCTGTGTGACATAGTAACAGAATGCAGCTTTCCTCTGTGATGTTTTGAATTTTCCAGCTCTGTGTGACATTGTGACAGAATGCAGCTTTCCTCTGTGATGTTTTGAACATTCCAGCTCTGTGTGGCATAGTGACAGAATGCAGCTTTCCTGTGTGTTGTTTTGAATATTGCAGCTCTATTTGGCATAGTGACAGAATTCAGCTTTCCTTTGTGTTGTTTTGAATTTTCTCGCGCAGCGTGGCATAGTGACAGAATGCAGCTTTCCTGTGTGTGTGTTTTGAATATTCCTGCTCTGTTTGGCATAGTGGCAGAATGCAGCTTTCCTGTGTGTTGTTTTGAATATTCCAGCTCTGTGTGGTATAGTGACAGAATGCAGCTTTCCTCTGTGATGTTTTGAACATTCCAGTTCTGTTTGGCATAGTGACAGAATGCAGCTTTGCTGTGTGTTGTTTTGAATATTGCAGCTCTATTTGGTATAGTGACAGAATTCAGCTTTCCTTTGTGTTGTTTTGAATTTTCCCGCGCAGCGTGGCATAGTGACAGAATGCAGCTTTCCTGTGTGTTGTTTTGAATATTGCAGCTTTGTGTGGCATAGTGACAGAATGCAGCTTTCCTTTGTGTTGTTTTCAATATTCCTGCTCTGTTTGTCATAGTGACAGAATGCAGCTTTTCTGTGTGTTGTTTTGAATTTTCCAGCTCTGTCTGTCATAGTGACAGAATGCAACTTTCCTGTGTGTTGCTTTGAATTTTCCAGCTCCGTCTGGCATAGTGACAGAATGCAACTTTCCTGTGTGTTGTTTTGAATTTTCCAGCTCTGTGTGGCATTGTGACAGAAAGCAGCTCTCCTGTGTGTTGTTTTGAATATTGCAGCTCTGTTTGGCATAGTGACAGAATGCAGCTTTCCTGTGTGTTGTTTTGAATTTTCCAGCTCCTTCTGGCATAGTGACAGAATGCAACTTTCCTATGTGTTCCTTTGAATTTTCCAGCTCCGTCTTGCATAGTGACAGAATGCAACTTTCCTGTGTGTTGTTTTGAATTTTCCAGCTCTGTGTGGCATTGTGACAGAAAGCAGCTCTCCTGTGTGTTGTTTTGAATATTGCAGCTCTGTTTGGCATAGTGACAGAATGCAGCTTTCCTGTGTGTTGTTTTGAATTTTCCAGCTCTGTGTGACATAGTGACAGAATGCAGCTTTCCTCTGTGATGTTTTGAATTTTCCAGCTCTGTGTGACATAGTGACAGAATGCAGCTTTGCTGTGTGTTGTTTTGAATATTGCAGCTCTATTTGGCATAGTGACAGAATTCAGCTTTCCTTTGTGTTGTTTTGAATTTTCTCGCGCAGCGTGGCATAGTGACAGGATGCAGCTTTCCTGTGTGTTGTTTTGAATATTGCAGCTCTGTTTGGCATAGTGACAGAATGCAACTTTCCTGTGTGTTGCTTTGAATTTTCTAGCTCTGTTTGGCATAGTGACAGAATGCAACTTTCCTGGGTGTTGCTTTGAATTTTCCAGCTCTGTTTGGCATAGTGACAGAATGCAGCTTTCCTGTGTGTTGTTTTGAATTTTCCAGCTCTGTGTTGCATAGAGACAGAATGCAGCTTTCCTGTGTGTTGTTTTGAATATTGCAGCTCTGTTTGGCATAGTGACAGAATGCAACTTTCCTTTGTGTTGTTTTGAATATTGCAGCTCTATTTGGCATAGTGACAGAATGCAGCTTTCCTGTGTGTTGTTTTGAATTTTCCAGCTCTGTGTGGCATAGTGACAGAATGCAGCTTTCTGTGTGATCTTTTGTATATTGCATCTCTTTGTGGCATAGTGTCAGAATGCAGCTTTCCTGTGTGTTGTTTTGAATATTCCAGCTCTGTTTGGCATAGTGACAGAATGCAACTTTCCTTTGTGTTGTTTTGAATATTGCATCTCTTTGTGGCATAGTGACAGAATGCAGCTTTCCTGTGTGTTGTTTTGAATTTTCCAGCTCTGTGTGGCATAGTGACAGAATGCAGCTTTCCTGGTTTTTGTTTTGAATTTTCCAGCTCTGTGTGGCATAGTGCCAGAATGCAGCTTTCTGTGTGATCTTTTGTATATTGCATCTCTTTGTGGCATAGTGACAGAATGCAGCTTTCCTGTGTGTTGTTTTGAATTTTCCAGCTCTGTGTGGCATAGTGACAGAATGCAGCTCTCCTGTGTGTTGTTTTGAATATTGCAGCTCTGTGTGGCATGGTGACAGAATGCAGCTTTCCTGTGTGTTGTTTTGAATATTGCAGCTCTGTGTGGCATAGTGACAGAATGCAACTTTCCTGTGTGTTGTTTTGAATATTGCAGCTCTGTGTGGCATAGTGACAGAATGCAACTTTCCTGTGTGTTGTTTTGAATATTGCAGCTCCGTGTGGCATAGTGACAGAATGCAGCTTTGCTGTGTGTTGTTTTGAATATTGCAGCTCTGCTTGGCATAGTGACAGAATGCAGCTTTCCTTTGTGTTGTTTTGAATTTTCCCGCTCTGTGTTGCATAGTGACAGAATGCAGCTTTCCTGTGTGTTGTTTTGAATATTGCAACTCTGTGTGGCATAGTGACAGAATGCAGCTTTCCTTTGTGTTGTTTTGAATTTTCCAGCTCTGTGTTGCATACTGACAGAATGCAGCTTTCCTGTGTGTTATGAATTTTTTAGCTCTGTGTGGCATAGTGACAGAATGCAGTTTTCCTGTGTGTTGTTTTCAATATTTCAGCTGTTTGGCATCGTGACAGAATGCAGCTTTCCTGTGTGTTGTTTTCAATATTTCAGCTGTTTGGCATAGTGACAGAATGCAGCTTTCCTGTGTGTTGTTTTGAATATTGCAGCTCTGTTTGGCATAGTGACAGAATGCAACTTTCCTATGTGTTGCTTTGAATTTTCCAGCTCGGTCTGGCATTGTGACAGAATGCAACTTTCCTGTGTGTTGCTTTGAATTTTCCAGCTCTGTTTGGCATAGTGACAAAATGCAGCTTTCCTTTGTGTTGTTTTGAATTTTCCCCCGCAGCGTGGCATAGTGACAGAATGCAGCTTTCCTGTGTGTTGTTTTGAATATTGCAGCTCTGTGTGGCATAGTGACAGAATGCAGCTTTCCTTTGTGTTGTTTTCAATATTCCAGCTCTGTGTGGCATAGTGACAGAATGCAGCTTTCCATTGTGTTTGTTTTGAATATTCCTGCTCTGTTTGGCATAGTGACAGAATGCAGCTTTGCTGTGTGTTGCTTTGAATTTTCCAGCTCTGTTTGGCATAGTGACAGAATGCAGCTTTCCATTGTGTTTGTTTTGAATATTCCTGCTCTGTTTGGCATAGTGACAGAATGCAGCTTTGCTGTGTGTTGCTTTGAATTTTCCAGCTCTGTTTGGCATAGTGACAGAATGCAGCTTTCCTGTGTGTTGTTTTGAATTTTCCAGCTCTGTGTTGCATAGAGACAGAATGCAGCTTTCCTGTGTGTTGTTTTGAATATTGCAGCTCTATTTGGCATAGTGACAGAATGCAGCTTTCCTGTGTGTTGTTTTGAATTTTCAAGCTCTGTGTGGCATAGTGACAGAATGCAGCTTTCTGTGTGATCTTTTGTATATAGCATCTCTGTGTGGCATAGTGACAGAATGCAGCTTTCCTGAGTGTTGTTTTGAATTTTCCAGCTCTGTGTGGCATAGTGACAGAATGCAGCTTTCCTGGTTGTTGTTTTGAATTTTCCAGCTCTGTGTGGCATAGTGACAGAATGCAGCTTTCTGTGTGATCTTTTGTATATTGCATCTCTTTGTGGCATAGTGACAGAATGCAGCTTTCCTGTGTGTTGTTTTGAATTTTCCAGCTCTGTGTGGCATGGTGACAGAATGCAGCTTTCCTGTGTGTTGTTTTGAATATTGCAGCTCTGTGTGGCATGGTGACAGAATGCAGCTTTCCTGTGTGTTGTTTTGAATATTGCAGTTCTGTGTGGCATAATGACAGAATGCAACTTTCCTGTGTGTTGTTTTGAATATTGCAGCTCCGTGTGGCATAGTGCGGAATGCAGCTTTGCTGTGTGTTGTTTTGAATATTGCAGTTCTGCTTGGCATAGTGACAGAATGCAGCTTTCCTTTGTGTTGTTTTGAATTTTCCCGCTCTGTGTTGCATAGTGACAGAATGCAGCTTTCCTGTGTGTTGTTTTGAATATTGCAACTCTGTGTGGCATAGTGACAGAATGCAGCTTTCCTTTGTGTTGTTTTGAATTTTCCAGCTCTGTGTTGCATACTGACAGAATGCAGCTTTCCTGTGTGTTATGAATTTTTTAGCTCTGTGTGGCATAGTGACAGAATGCAGTTTTCCTGTGTGTTGTTTTCAATATTTCAGCTGTTTGGCATCGTGACAGAATGCAGCTTTCCTGTGTGTTGTTTTCAATATTTCAGCTGTTTGGCATGGTGACAGAATGCAGCTTTCCTGTGTGTTGTTTTGAATATTGCAGCTCTGTTTGGCATAGTGACAGAATGCAACTTTCCTATGTGTTGCTTTGAATTTTCCAGCTCCGTCTGGCATTGTGACAGAATGCAACTTTCCTGTGTGTTGCTTTGAATTTTCCAGCTCTGTTTGGCATAGTGACAAAATGCAGCTTTCCTTTGTGTTGTTTTGAATTTTCCCGTGCAGCGTGGCATAGTGACAGAATGCAGCTTTCCTGTGTGTTGTTTTGAATATTGCAGCTCTGTGTGGCATAGTGACAGAATGCAGCTTTCCTTTGTGTTGTTTTCAATATTCCTGCTCTGTTTGTCATCGTGACAGAATGCAGCTTTCCTGTGTGTTGTTTTGAATTTTCCAGCTCTGTGTGTCATAGTGACAGAATGCAACTTTCCTGTGTGTTGCTTTGAATTTTCCAGCTCCGTCTGGCATAGTGACAGAATGCAACTTTCCTGTGTGTTGTTTTGAATTTTCCAGCTCTGTGTGGCATTGTGACAGAATGCAGCTCTCCTGTGTGTTGTTTTGAATATTGCAGCTCTGTTTTGCATAGTGACAGAATGCAGCTTTCCTGTGTGATGTTTTGAATTTTCCAGCTCTGTGTGGCATCGTGACAGAATGCAGCTTTCCTCTGTGATGTTTTGAATTTTCCAGCTCTGTGTGACATAGTGACAGAATTCAGCTTTCCTCTGTGATGTTTTGAACATTCCAGCTCTGTTTGGCATAGTGACAGAATGCAGCTTTGCTGTGTGTTGTTTTGAATATTGCAGCTCTATTTGGCATAGTGACAGAATTCAGCTTTCCTTTGTGTTGTTTTGAATTTTCTCGCGCAACGTGGCATAGTGACAGAATGCAGCTTTCCTGTGAATTTGTTTTGAATATTGCAGGTCTGTGTGGCATAGTGACAGAATGCAGCTTTCCTGGTTGTTGTTTTGAATTTTCCAGCTCGTGTGGCGTAGTGACAGAATGCAGCTTTCTGTGTGATCTTTTTTTATATTGCATCTCTTTGTGGCATAGTGACAGAATGCAGCTTTCCTGTGTGTTGTTTTGAATTTTCCAGCTCTGTGTTGCATAGAGACAGAATGCAGCTCTCCTGTGTGTTGTTTTGAATATTGCAGCTCTGTTTGGCATAGTGACAGAATGCAACTTTCCTTTGTGTTGTTTTGAATATTGCAGCTCTATTTGGCATAGTGACAGAATGCAGCTTTCCTGTGTGTTGTTTTGAATTTTCCAGCTCTGTGTGGCATAGTGACAGAATGCAGCTTTCCTCTGTGATGTTTTGAATTTTCCAGCTCTGTGTGGCATTGTGACAGAATGCAGCTCTCCTGTGTGTTGTTTTGAATATAGCAGCTCTGTTTTGCATAGTGACAGAATGCAGCTTTCCTGTGTGATGTTTTGAATTTTCCAGCTCTGTGTCGCATCGTGACAGAATGCAGCTTTCCTCTGTGATGTTTTGAACATTCCAGCTCTGTTTGGCATAGTGACAGAATGCAGCTTTGCTTTGTGTTGTTTTGAATATTGCAGCTCTATTTGGCATAGTGACAGAATTCAGATTTCCTTTGTGTTGTTTTGAATTTTCCCGCGCAGCGTGGCATAGTGACAGAATGCAGCTTTTCTGTGTGTTGTTTTGAATTTTCCAGCTCTGTGTGTCATAGTGACAGAATGCAACTTTCCTGTGTGTTGCTTTGAATTTTCCAGCTCCGTCTGGCATAGTGACAGAATGCAACTTTCCTGTGTGTTGTTTTGAATTTTCCAGCTCTGTGTGGCATTGTGACAGAATGCAGCTTTCCTGTGTGTTGTTTTGAATATTGCAGCTCTGTGTGGCATAGTGACAGAATGCAGCTTTCCTGTGTGTTGTTTTGAATTTTCCAGCTCTGTGTGGCATAGTGACAGAATGCAGCTTTCCTCTGTGATGTTTTGAATTTTCCAGCTCTGTGTGGCATAGTGACAGAATGCAGCTTTCCTCTGTGATGTTTTGAACATTCCAGCTCTGTTTGGCATAGTGACAGAATGCAGCTTTGCTGTGTGTTGTTTTGAATATTGCAGCTCTATTTGGCATAGTGACAGAATTCAGATTTCCTTTGTGTTGTTTTGAATTTTCCCGCGCAGCGTGGCATAGTGACAGAATGCAGCTTTCCTTTGTGTTGTTTTGAATATTGCAGCTTTGCGTGGCATAGTGACAGAATGCAGCTTTCCTTTGTGTTGTTTTCAATATTCCTGCTCTGTTTGTCATCGTGACAGAATGCAGCTTTTCTGTGTGTTGTTTTGAATTTTCCAGCTCTGTGTGTCATAGTGACAGAATGCAGCCTTCCTGTGTGTTGCTTTGAATTTTCCAGCTCCGTCTGGCATAGTGACAGAATGCAACTTTCCTGTGTGTTGTTTTGAATTTTCCAGTTCTGTGTGGCATTGTGACAGAATGCAGCTTTCCTGTGTGTTGTTTTGAATATTGCAGCTCTGTGTGGCATAGTGACAGAATGCAACTTTCCTATGTGTTCCTTTGAATTTTCCAGCTCCGTCTGGCATAGTGACAGCTTGCAACTTTCCTGTGTGTTGTTTTGAATTTTCCAGCTCTGTGTGGCATTGTGACAGAATGCAGCTCTCCTGTGTGTTGTTTTGAATATTGCAGCTCTGTTTGGCATAGTGACAGAATGCAGCTTTCCTGTGTGTTGTTTTGAATTTTCCAGCTCTGTGTGGCATAGTGACAGAATGCAGCTTTCTTGTGTGTTGTTTTTAATTTTCCTGCTCTGTGTGGCATAGTGACAGAATGCAGCTTTCCTCCGTGATGTTTTGAACATTCCAGCTCTGTTTGGCATAGTGACAGAATGCAGCTTTGCTGTGTGTTGTTTTGAATATTGCAGCTCTGTGTGGCATAGTGACAGAATGCAGCTTTCCTGTGTGTTGTTTTGAATATTGCAGCTCTGTTTGGCATAGTGACAGAATGCAACTTTCCTGTGTGTTGTTTTGAATATTGCAGCTCTGTTTGGCATAGTGACAGAATGCAGCTTTCCTGTTTGTTGTTTTGAATTTTCCAGCTCTGTGTGGCATCGTGACAGAATGCAACTTTCCTGTGTGTTGCTTTGAATTTTCCAGCTCTGTTTGGCATAGTGACAGAATGCAATTTTCCTGTGTGTTGCTTTGAATTTTCCAGCTCCGTCTGGCATAGTGACAGAATGCAGCTTTCCTGTGTGTTGCTTTGAATTTTCCAGCTCCGTCTGGCATAGTGACAGAATGCAACTTTCCTGTGTGTTGCTTTGAATTTTCCAGCTCCGTCTGGCATAGTGACAGAATGCAACTTTCCTGTGTGTTGCTTTGAATTTTCCATCTCTGTTTGGCATAGTGACAGAATGCAGCTTTCCTGTTTGTTGTTTTGAATTTTCCAGCTCTGTGTTGCATAGAGACAGAATGCAGCTTTCCTGTGTGTTGTTTTGAATATTGCAGCTCTGTTTGGCATAGTGACAGAATGCAACTTTCCTTTGTGTTGTTTTGAATATTGCAGCTCTATTTGGCATAGTGACAGAATGCAGCTTTCTGTGTGATCTTTTGTATATTGCATCTCTGTGTGGCATAGTGACAGAATGCAGCTTTCCTGAGTGTTGTTTTGAATTTTCCAGCTCTGTGTGGCATAGTGACAGAATGCAGCTTTCCTGGTTGTTGTTTTGAATTTTCCAGCTCTGTGTGGCATAGTGACAGAATGCAGCTTTCTGTGTGATCTTTTGTATATTGCATCTCTTTGTGGCATAGTGACAGAATGCAGCTTTCCTGTGTGTTGTTTTGAATTTTCCAGCTCTGTGTGGCATAGTGACAGAATGCAGCTCTCCTGTGTGATGTTTTGAATATTGCAGCCCTGTTTGGCATAGTGACGGAATGCAGCTTTCCTGTGTGTTGTTTTGAATATTGCAGCTCTGTGTGGCATAGTGACAGAATGCAACTTTCCTGTGTGTTGTTTTGAATATTGCAGCTCCGTGTGGCATAGTGACAGAATGCAGCTTTGCTGTGTGTTGTTTTGAATATTGCAGCTCTGCTTGGCATAGTGACAGAATGCAGCTTTCCTTTGTGTTGTTTTGAATTTTCCCGCTCTGTGTTGCATAGTGACAGAATGCAGCTTTCCTCTGTGATGTTTTGAATTTTCCAGCTCTGTGTGGCATAGTGACAGAATGCAGCTTTCCTCTGTGATGTTTTGAACATTCCAGCTCTGTTTGGCATAGTGACAGAATGCAGCTTTGCTGTGTGTTGTTTTGAATATTGCAGCTCTATTTGGCATAGTGACAGAATTCAGATTTCCTGTGTGTTGTTTTGAATATTGCAGCTCTGTTTGGCATAGTGACAGAATGCAACTTTCCTATGTGTTGCTTTGAATTTTCCAGCTCCGTCTGGCATCGTGACAGAATGCAGCTTTCCTGTGTGTTGCTTTCAAGACTGCAGCTCTGTTTGGCATAGTGACAGAATGCAGCTTTCCTCTGTGATGTTTTGAATTTTCCAGCTCTGTGTGACATAGTGACAGAATGCAGCTTTGCTGTGTGTTGTTTTGAATATTGCAGCTCTATTTGGCATAGTGACAGAATTCAGCTTTCCTTTGTGTTGTTTTGAATTTTCTCGCGCAGCGTGGCATAGTGACAGAATGCAGCTTTCCTGTGTGTTGTTTTGAATATTGCAGCTCTGTGTGGCATAGTGAAAGAATGCAGCTTTCCTTTGTGTTGTTTTCAATATTCCTGCTCTGTTTGTCATAGTGACAGAATGCAGCTTTCCTGTGTGTTGTTTTGAATATTGCAACTCTGTGTGGCATAGTGACAGAATGCAGCTTTCCTTTGTGTCGTTTTGAATTTTCCAGCTCTGTGTTGCATACTGACAGAATGCAGCTTTCCTGTGTGTTATGAATTTTTTAGCTCTGTGTGGCATAGTGACAGAATGCAGTTTTCCTGTGTGTTGTTTTCAATATTTCAGCTGTTTGGCATCGTGACAGAATGCAGCTTTCCTGTGTGTTGTTTTCAATATTTCAGCTGTTTGGCATAGTGACAGAATGCAGCTTTCCTGTGTCTTGTTTTGAATATTGCAGCTCTGTTTGGCATAGTGACAGAATGCAACTTTCCTATGTGTTGCTTTGAATTTTCCAGCTCCGTCTGGCATTGTGACAGAATGCAACTTTCCTGTGTGTTGCTTTGAATTTTCCAGCTCTGTTTGGCATAGTGACAAAATGCAGCTTTCCTTTGTGTTGTTTTGAATTTTCCTGCGCAGCGTGGCATCGTGACAGAATGCAGCTTTCCTGTGTGTTGTTTTGAATATTGCAGCTCTTTGTGGCATAGTGACAGAATGCAGCTTTCCTTTGTGTTGTTTTCAATATTCCTGCTCTGTTTGTCATTGTGACAGAATGCAGCTTTCCTGTGTGTTGTTTTGAATATTGCAGCTCTGTGTGGCATAGTGACAGAATGCAACTTTCCTATGTGTTGCTTTGAATTTTCCAGCTCCGTCTGGCATAGTGACAGAATGCAACTTTCCTGTGTGTTGTTTTGAATTTTCCAGCTCTGTGTGGCATTGTGACAGAATGCAGCTCTCCTGTGTGTTGTTTTGAATATTGCAGCTCTGTTTTGCATAGTGACAGAATGCAGCTTTCCTGTGTGATGTTTTGAATTTTCCAGCTCTGTGTCGCATCGTGACAGAATGCAGCTTTCCTCTGTGATGTTTTGAATTTTCCAGCTCTGTGTGGCATTGTGACAGAATGCAGCTCTCCTGTGTGTTGTTTTGAATATAGCAGCTCTGTTTTGCATAGTGACAGAATGCAGCTTTCCTGTGTGATGTTTTGAATTTTCCAGCTCTGTGTCGCATCGTGACAGAATGCAGCTTTCCTCTGTGATGTTTTGAACATTCCAGCTCTGTTTGGCATAGTGACAGAATGCAGCTTTGCTGTGTGTTGTTTTGAATATTGCAGCTCTATTTGGCATAGTGACAGAATTCAGCTTTCCTTTGTGTTGTTTTGAATTTTCTCGCGCAGCGTGGCATAGTGACAGAATGCAGCTTTCCTGTGTGTTGTTTTGAATATTGCAGCTCTGTGTGGCATTGTGACAGAATGCAGCTTTCCATTGTGTGTGTTTTGAATATTCCTGCTCTGTTTGGCATAGTGACAGAATGCAGCTTTCCTGTGTGTTGTTTTGAATTTTCCAGCTCTGTGTGGCATAGTGACAGAATGCAGCTTTCCTCTGTGATGTTTTGAATTTTCCAGCTCTGTGTGGCATAGTGACAGAATGCAGCTTTCCTCTGTGATGTTTTGAACATTCCAGCTCTGTTTGGCATAGTGACAGAATGCAGCTTTGCTTTGTGTTGTTTTGAATATTGCAGCTCTATTTGGCATAGTGACAGAATTCAGATTTCCTTTGTGTTGTTTTGAATTTTCCCGCGCAGCGTGGCATAGTGACAGAATGCAGCTTTTCTGTGTGTTGTTTTGAATTTTCCAGCTCTGTGTGTCATAGTGACAGAATGCAGCTTTCCTGTGTGTTGCTTTGAATTTTCCAGCTCCGTCTGGCATAGTGACAGAATGCAACTTTCCTGTGTGTTGTTTTGAATTTTCCAGCTCTGTGTGGCATAGTGACAGAATGCAGCTTTCCTGTGTGTTGTTTTGAATATTGCAGCTCTGTGTGGCATAGTGACAGAATGCAACTTTCCTGTGTGTTGTTTTGAATTTTCCAGCTCTGTGTGGCATAGTGACAGAATGCAGCTTTCCTCTGTGATGTTTTGAATTTTCCAGCTCTGTGTGACATAGTGACAGAATGCAGCTTTCCTCTGTGATGTTTTGAACATTCCAGCTCTGTTTGGCATATTGACAGAATGCAGCTTTGCTGTGTGTTGCCTTGAATTTTCCAGCTCCGTCTGGCATAGTGACAGAATGCAGCTTTGCTGTGTGTTGTTTTGAATATTGCAGTTCTATTTGGCATAGTGACAGAATTCAGCTTTCCTTTGTGTTGTTTTGAATTTTCTCGCGCAGCGTGGCCTAGTGACAGAATGCAGCTTTCTTGTGTGTTGTTTTGAATATTGCAGCTCTGTGTGGCATAGTGACAGAATGCAGCTTTCCTGTGTGTTGTTTTGAATATTGCAGCTCTGTTTGGCATAGTGACAGAATGCAGCTTTGCTGTGTGTTGTTTTGAATTTTCCAGCTCCGTCTGGCATAGTGACAGAATGCAACTTTCCTGTGTGTTGTTTTGAATATTGCAGCTCTGTTTGGCATAGTGACAGAATGCAGCTTTCCTGTTTGTTGTTTTGAATTTTCCAGCTCTGTGTGGCATAGTGACAGAATGCAGCTTTCCTGGTTGTTGTTTTGAATTTTCCAGCTCGTGTGGCGTAGTGACAGAATGCAGCTTTCTGTGTGATCTTTTTTTATATTGCATCTCTTTGTGGCATAGTGACAGAATGCAGCTTTCCTGTGTGTTGTTTTGAATTTTCCAGCTCTGTGTTGCATAGAGACAGAATGCAGCTCTCCTGTGTGTTGTTTTGAATATTGCAGCTCTGTTTGGCATAGTGACAGAATGCAACTTTCCTTTGTGTTGTTTTGAATATTGCAGCTCTATTTGGCATAGTGACAGAATGCAGCTTTCCTGTGTGTTGTTTTGAATTTTCCAGCTCTGTGTGGCATAGTGACAGAATGCAGCTTTCTGCGTGATCTTTTGAATATTGCAGCTCTGTGTGGCATAGTGACAGAATGCAGCTTTCCTGTGTGTTGTTTTTGAATATTGCAGCTCTGTGTGGCATAGTGACAGAATGCAGCTTTCCTGTGTGTTGTTTTGAATTTTACAGCTCTGTGTGGCATAGTGACAGAATGCAGCTTTCCTCTGTGATGTTTTGAACATTCCAGCTCTGTTTGGCATAGTGACAGAATGCAGCTTTCCTGTGTGTTGTTTTGAATTTTCCAGCTCTGTGTGGCATTGTGACAGAATGCAGCTTTCCTGTGTGTTGTTTTGAATTTTCCAGCTCTGTGTGGCATTGTGACAGAATGCAGCTTTCCTGTGTGTTGTTTTGAATATTGCAGCTCTGTGTGGCATGGTGACAGAATGCAGCTTTCCTGTGTGTTGTTTTGAATATTGCAGCTCTGTGCGGCATAGTGACAGAAAGCAACTTTCCTGGGTGTTGTTTTGAATATTGCAGCTCTGTTTGGCATAGTGACAGAATGCAGCTTTCCTTTGTGTTGTTTTGAATTTTCCGGCTCTGTTGCATCGTGACAGAATGCAGCTTTCCTGTGTGTTGTTTTGAATATTGCAGCTCTGTGTGGCATAGTGACAGAATGCAGCTTTCCTGTGTGTTGTTTTGAATATTGCAGCTCTGTTTGGCATAGTGACAGAATGCAGCTTTCCTGTGTGTTATGAATTTTTTAGCTCTGTGTGGCATAGTGACAGAATGCAGTTTTCCTGTGTGTTGTTTTCAATATTTCAGCTGTTTGGCATAGTGACAGAATGCAGTTTTCCTGTGTGTTGTTTTCAATATTTCAGCTGTTTGGCATAGTGACAGAATGCAACTTTCCTGTGTGTTGCTTTGAATTTTCCAGCTCCGTCTGGCATAGTGACAGAATGCAACTTTCCTGTGTGTTGCTTTGAATTTTCCAGCTCTGTTTGGCATAGTGACAAAATGCAGCTTTCCTGTGTGTTGTTTTGAATTTTCCAGCTCTGTGTTGCATAGAGACAGAATGCAGCTTTCCTGTGTGTTGTTTTTAATTTTCCAGCTCTGTGTTGCATAGAGACAGAATGCAGCTTTCCTGTGTGTTGTTTTTGAATATTGCAGCTCTGTTTGGCATCGTGACAGAATGCAGCTTTCCTGTGTGTTGTTTTGAATTTTCCAGCTCTGTTTGGCATCGTGACATAATGCAGCTTTCCTGTGTGTTGTTTTGAATTTTCCAGCTCTGTGTGGCATAGTGACAGGATGCAGCTTTCCTGTGTGTTGTTTTGAATAATCCAGCTCTGTCTGGCATCGTGACAGAATGCAGCTTTCCTGTGTGTTGCTTTCAAGACTGCAGCTCTGTTTGGCATAGTGACAGAATGCAGCTTTCCTCTGTGATGTTTTGAATTTTCCAGCTCTGTGTGACATAGTGACAGAATGCAGCTTTGCTGTGTGTTGTTTTGAATATTGCAGCTCTATTTGGCATAGTGACAGAATTCAGCTTTCCTTTGTGTTGTTTTGAATTTTCTCGCGCAGCGTGGCATAGTGACAGAATGCAGCTTTCCTGTGTGTTGTTTTGAATATTGCAGCTCTTTGTGGCATAGTGACAGAATGCAGCTTTCCATTGTGTTTGTTTTGAATATTCCTGCTCTGTTTGGCATAGTGGCAGAATGCAGCTTTCCTGTGTGTTGTTTTGAATTTTCCAGCTCTGTGTGGCATAGTGACAGATTGCAGCTTTCCTCTGTGATGTTTTGAATTTTCCAGCTCTGTGTGGCATAGTGACAGAATGCAGCTTTGCTGTGTGTTGTTTTGAATATTGCAGCTCTATTTGGCATAGTGACAGAATTCAGATTTCCTTTGTGTTGTTTTGAATTTCCCCGCGCAGCGTGGCATAGTGACAGAATGCAGCTTTCCTGTGTGTTGTTTTGAATATTGCAGCTCTGTGTGGCATAGTGACAGAATGCAACTTTCCTGTGTGTTGTTTGGAATATTGCAGCTCTGTGTGGCATAGTGACAGAATGCAACTTTCCTGTGTGTTGTTTTGAATATTGCAGCTCTACTTGGCATAGTGACAGAATGCAGCTTTCCTTTGTGTTGTTTTGAATTTTCCCGCTCTGTGTTGCATAGTGACAGAATTCAGCTTTCCTTTGTGTTGTTTTGAATTTTCTCGCGCAGCGTGGCATAGTGACAGAATGCAGCTTTCCTGTGTGTTGTTTTGAATATTGCAGCTCTGTGTGGCATAGTGACAGAATGCAGCTTTCCTTTGTGTTGTTTTCAATATTCCTGCTCTGTTTGTCATAGTGACAGAATGCAGATTTTCTGTGTGTTGTTTTGAATTTTCCAGCTCCGTCTGGCATAGTGACAGAATGCAACTTTCCTGTGTGTTGTTTTGAATTATCCAGCTCTGTGTGGCATTGTGACAGAATGCAGCTTTCCTGTGTGTTGTTTTGAATTTTCCAGCTCCGTCTGGCATAGTGACAGAATGCAACTTACCTGTGTGTTGTTTTGAATTATCCAGCTCTGTGTGGCATTGTGACAGAATGCAGCTTTCCTGTGTGTTGTTTTGAATTTTCCAGCTCTGTTTGGCATAGTGACAGAATGCAGCTTTCCTGTGTGTTGTTTTGAATTTTCCAGCTCTGTTTGGCATAGTGACAGAATGCAGCTTTCCTGTGTGTTGTTTTGAATTTTCCAGCTCCGTCTGGCATAGTGACAGAATGCAACTTTCCTGTGTGTTGTTTTGAATTTTCCAGCTCTGTTTGGCATAGTGACAGAATGCAGCTCTCCTGTGTGTTGTTTTGAATTTTCCAGCTCTGTGTGGCATTGTGACAGAATGCAGCTTTCCTGTGTGTTGTTTTGAATTTTCCAGCTCTGTGTGGCATTGTGACAGAATGCAGCTTTCCTGTGTGTTGTTTTGAATTTTCCAGCTCTGTTTGGCATAGTGACATAATGCAGCTCTTCTGTGTGTTGTTTTGAATATTGCAGCTCTGTTTGGCATAGTGACAGAATGCAGCTTTCCTGTGTGTTGTTTTGAATTTTCCAGCTCTGTGTGGCATAGTGACAGAATGCAGCTTTCCTCTGTGATGTTTTGAACATTCCAGCTCTGTTTGGCATAGTGACAGAATGCAGCTTTGCTGTGTGTTGCTTCGAATTTTCCAGCTCCGTCTGGCATAGTGACAGAATGCAACTTTCCTGTGTGTTGCTTTGAATTTTCCAGCTCTGTTTGGCATAGTGACAGAATGCAGCTCTCCTGTGTGTTGTTTTTAATTTTCCAGCTCTGTGTTGCATAGAGACAGAATGCAGCTTTCCTGTGTGTTGTTTTTAATTTTCCAGCTCTGTGTTACATAGAGACAGAATGCAGCTTTCCTGTGTGTTGTTTTTGAATATTGCAGCTCTGTGTGGCATAGTGACAGAATGCAGCTTTCCTGTGTGTTGTTTTGAATTTTACAGCTCTGTGTGGCATAGTGACAGAATGCAGCTTTCCTCTGTGATGTTTTGAACTTTCCAGCTCTGTTTGGCATAGTGACAGAATGCAGCTTTCCTGTGTGTTGTTTTTGAATTTTCCAGCTCTGTGTGGCATCGTGACAGAATGCAGCTTTCCTGTGTGTTGCTTTCAAGACTGCAGCTCTGTTTGGCATAGTGACAGAATGCAGCTTTCCTCTGTGATGTTTTGAATTTTCCAGCTCTGTGTGACATAGTGACAGAATGCAGCTTTGCTGTGTGTTGTTTTGAATATTGCAGCTCTATTTGGCATAGTGACAGAATTCAGCTTTCCTTTGTGTTGTTTTGAATTTTACAGCTCTGTGTGGCATAGTGACAGAATGCAGCTTTCCTCTGTGATGTTTTGAACTTTCCAGCTCTGTTTGGCATAGTGACAGAATGCAGCTTTCCTGTGTGTTGTTTTTGAATTTTCCAGCTCTGTGTGGCATCGTGACAGAATGCAGCTTTCCTGTGTGTTGCTTTCAAGACTGCAGCTCTGTTTGGCATAGTGACAGAATGCAGCTTTCCTCTGTGATGTTTTGAATTTTCCAGCTCTGTGTGACATAGTGACAGAATGCAGCTTTGCTGTGTGTTGTTTTGAATATTGCAGCTCTATTTGGCATAGTGACAGAATTCAGCTTTCCTTTGTGTTGTTTTGAATTTTCTCGCGCAGCGTGGCATAGTGACAGAATGCAGCTTTCCTGTGTGTTGTTTTGAATATTGCAGCTCTGTGTGGCATAGTGACAGAATGCAGCTTTCCATTGTGTGTGTTTTGAATATTCCTGCTCTGTTTGGCATAGTGGCAGAATGCAGCTTTCCTGTGTGTTGTTTTGAATTTTCCAGCTCTGTGTGGCATAGTGACAGATTGCAGCTTTCCTCTGTGATGTTTTGAATTTTCCAGCTCTGTGTGGCATAGTGACAGAATGCAGCTTTGCTGTGTGTTGTTTTGAATATTGCAGCTCTATTTGGCATAGTGACAGAATTCAGATTTCCTTTGTGTTGTTTTGAATTTCCCCGCGCAGCGTGGCATAGTGACAGAATGCAGCTTTCCTGTGTGTTGTTTTGAATATTGCAGCTCTGTGTGGCATAGTGACAGAATGCAACTTTCCTGTGTGTTGTTTGGAATATTGCAGCTCTGTGTGGCATAGTGACAGAATGCAACTTTCCTGTGTGTTGTTTTGAATATTGCAGCTCTACTTGGCATAGTGACAGAATGCAGCTTTCCTTTGTGTTGTTTTGAATTTTCCCGCTCTGTGTTGCATAGTGACAGAATTCAGCTTTCCTTTGTGTTGTTTTGAATTTTCTCGCGCAGCGTGGCATAGTGACAGAATGCAGCTTTCCTGTGTGTTGTTTTGAATATTGCAGCTCTGTGTGGCATAGTGACAGAATGCAGCTTTCCTTTGTGTTGTTTTCAATATTCCTGCTCTGTTTGTCATAGTGACAGAATGCAGATTTTCTGTGTGTTGTTTTGAATTTTCCAGCTCCGTCTGGCATAGTGACAGAATGCAACTTTCCTGTGTGTTGTTTTGAATTATCCAGCTCTGTGTGGCATTGTGACAGAATGCAGCTTTCCTGTGTGTTGTTTTGAATTTTCCAGCTCCGTCTGGCATAGTGACAGAATGCAACTTACCTGTGTGTTGTTTTGAATTATCCAGCTCTGTGTGGCATTGTGACAGAATGCAGCTTTCCTGTGTGTTGTTTTGAATTTTCCAGCTCTGTTTGGCATAGTGACAGAATGCAGCTTTCCTGTGTGTTGTTTTGAATTTTCCAGCTCTGTTTGGCATAGTGACAGAATGCAGCTTTCCTGTGTGTTGTTTTGAATTTTCCAGCTCCGTCTGGCATAGTGACAGAATGCAACTTTCCTGTGTGTTGTTTTGAATTTTCCAGCTCTGTTTGGCATAGTGACAGAATGCAGCTCTCCTGTGTGTTGTTTTGAATTTTCCAGCTCTGTGTGGCATTGTGACAGAATGCAGCTTTCCTGTGTGTTGTTTTGAATTTTCCAGCTCTGTGTGGCATTGTGACAGAATGCAGCTTTCCTGTGTGTTGTTTTGAATTTTCCAGCTCTGTTTGGCATAGTGACATAATGCAGCTCTTCTGTGTGTTGTTTTGAATATTGCAGCTCTGTTTGGCATAGTGACAGAATGCAGCTTTCCTGTGTGTTGTTTTGAATTTTCCAGCTCTGTGTGGCATAGTGACAGAATGCAGCTTTCCTCTGTGATGTTTTGAACATTCCAGCTCTGTTTGGCATAGTGACAGAATGCAGCTTTGCTGTGTGTTGCTTCGAATTTTCCAGCTCCGTCTGGCATAGTGACAGAATGCAACTTTCCTGTGTGTTGCTTTGAATTTTCCAGCTCTGTTTGGCATAGTGACAGAATGCAGCTCTCCTGTGTGTTGTTTTGAATTTTCCAGCTCTATTTGGCATAGTGACAGAATTCAGCTTTCCTTTGTGTTGTTTTGAATTTTCTCGCGCAGCGTGGCATAGTGACAGAATGCAGCTTTCCTGTGTGTTGTTTTGAATATTGCAGCTCTTTGTGGCATAGTGACAGAATGCAGCTTTCCATTGTGTTTGTTTTGAATATTCCTGCTCTGTTTGGCATAGTGACAGAATGCAGCTTTGCTGTGTGTTGCTTTGAATTTTCCAGCTCCGTCTGGCATAGTGACAGAATGCAACTTTCCTGTGTGTTGTTTTGAATATTGCAGCTCTGTTTGGCATAGTGACAGAATGCAGCTTTCCTGTTTGTTGTTTTGAATTTTCCAGCTCTGTTTGGCATAGTGACCGAATGCAGCTTTCCTGCGTGTTGCTTGGAATTTTCCATCTCTGTTTGGCATAGTGACAGAATGCAGCTTTCCTGTGTGTTGCTTTGAATTTTCCAGCTCCGTCTGGCATAGTGACAGAATGCAACTTTCCTGTGTGTTGCTTTGAATTTTCCAGGTCTGTTTGGCATAGTGACAGGATGCAACTTTCCTGTGTGTTGCTTTGAATTTTCCAGCTCCGTTTGGCATAGTGACAGAATGCAACTTTCCTGTGTGTTGCTTTGAATTTTCCAGCTCTGTTTGGCATAGTGACAGAATGCAGCTTTCCTGTGTGTTGTTTTGAATTTTCCAGCTCTGTGTTGCATAGAGACAGAATGCAGCTTTCCTGTGTGTTGTTTTGAATATTGCAGCTCTGTTTGGCATAGTGACAGAATGCAACTTTCCTTTGTGTTGTTTTGAATATTGCAGCTCTATTTGGCATAGTGACAGAATGCAGCTTTCCTGTGTGTTGTTTTGAATTTTCCAGCTCTGTGTGGCATAGTGACAGAATGCAGCTTTCTGTGTGATCTTTTGTATATTGCATCTCTGTGTGGCATAGTGACAGAATGCAGCTTTCCTGTGTGTTGTTTTGAATTTTCCAGCTCTGTGTGGCATAGTGACAGAATGCAGCTTTCCTGGTTGTTGTTTTGAATTTTCCAGCTCGTGTGGCGTAGTGACAGAATGCAGCTTTCTGTGTGATCTTTTTTTATATTGCATCTCTTTGTGGCATAGTGACAGAATGCAGCTTTCCTGTGTGTTGTTTTGAATTTTCCAGCTCTGTGTGGCATAGTGACAGAATGCAGCTCTCCTTTGTGATGTTTTGAAAATTGCAGCCCTGTTTGGCATAGTGACGGAATGCAGCTTTCCTGTGTGTTGTTTTGAATATTGCAGCTCTGTGTGGCATGGTGACAGAATGCAGCTTTCCTGTGTGTTGTTTTGAATATTGCAGCTCTGTGTGGCATAGTGACAGAATGCAACTTTCCTGTGTGTTGTTTTGAATATTGCAGCTCTGCTTGGCATAGTGACAGAATGCAGCTTTCCTTTGTGTTGTTTTGAATTTTCCCGCTCTGTGTTGCATAGTGACAGAATGCAGCTTTCCTGTGTGTTGTTTTGAATATTGCAACTCTGTGTGGCATAGTGACAGAATGCAGCTTTCCTTTGTGTTGTTTTGAATTTTCCAGCTCTGTGTTGCATAGTGACAGAATGCAGCTTTCCTGTGTGTTGTTTTGAATATTGCAACTCTGTGTGGCATAGTGACAGAATGCAGCTTTCCTTTGTGTTGTTTTGAATTTTCCAGCTCTGTGTGGCATAGTGACAGAATGCAGCTTTCCTGTGTGTTATGAATTTTTTAGCTCTGTGTGGCATAGTGACAGAATGCAGTTTTCCTGTGTGTTGTTTTCAATATTTCAGCTGTTTGGCATAGTGACAGAATGCAACTTTCCTGTGTGTTGCTTTGAATATTTCAGCTGTTTGGCATAGTGACAGAATGCAGCTTTCCTGTGTGTTGTTTTGAATTTTCCAGCTCTGTGTTGCATCGTGACAGAATGCAGCTTTCCTGTGTGTTGTTTTGAATATTGCAACTCTGTGTGGCATAGTGACAGAATGCAGCTTTCCTGTGTGTTGTTTAGAATTTTCCAGCTCTATGTTGCATAGTGACAGAATGCAGCTTTTTTGTGTGTTGCTTTGAATTTTCCAGCTCTGTTTGGCATAGTGACAAAATGCAGCTTTCCTGTGTGTTGTTTTGAATTTTCCAGCTCTGTGTTGCATAGAGACAGAATGCAGCTTTCCTTTGTGTTGTTTTGAATTTTCCCACGCAGCGTGGCATAGTGACAGAATGCAGCTTTCCTGTGTGTTGTTTTGAATATTGCAGCTCTGTGTGGCATAGTGACAGAATGCAACTTTCCTATGTGTTGCTTTGAATTTTCCAGCTTCGTCTGGCATAGTGACAGAATGCAACTTTCCTGTGTGTTGTTTTGAATTTTCCAGCTCTGTTTTGCATAGTGACAGAATGCAGCTTTCCTGTGTGTTGTTTTGAATATTGCAGCTCTGTTTTGCATAGTGACAGAATGCAGCTTTCCTGTGTGATGTTTTGAATTTTCCAGCTCTGTGTGACATAGTGACAGAATGCAGCTTTCCTGTGTGTTGCTTTCAAGACTGCAGCTCTGTTTGGCATAGTGACAGAATGCAGCTTTCCTCTGTGATGTTTTGAATTTTCCAGCTCTGTGTGACATAGTGACAGAATGCAGCTTTCCTCTGTGATGTTTTGAACATTCCAGCTCTGTTTGGCATAGTGACAGAATGCAGCTTTGCTGTGTGTTGTTTTGAATATTGCAGCTCTGTGTGGCATAGTGACAGAATGCAGCTTTCCATTGTGTGTGTTTTGAATATTCCTGCTCTGTTTGGCATAGTGGCAGAATGCAGCTTTCCTGTGTGTTGTTTTGAATTTTCCAGCTTTGTGTGGCATAGTGACAGAATGCAGCTTTCCTCTGTGATGTTTTGAATTTTCCAGCTCTGTGTGGCATAGTGACAGAATGCAGCTTTGCTGTGTGTTGTTTTGAATATTGCAGCTCTATTTGGCATAGTGACAGAATTCAGATTTCCTTTGTGTTGTTTTGAATTTTCCCGCGCAGCGTGGCATAGTGACAGAATGCAGCTTTCCTGTGTGTTGTTTTGAATATTGCAGCTTTGTGTGGCATAGTGACAGAATGCAGCTTTCCTTTGTGTTGTTTTCAATATTCCTGCTCTGTTTGTCATAGTGACAGAATGCAGATTTTCTGTGTGTTGTTTTGAATTTTCCAGCTCCGTCTGGCATAGTGACAGAATGCAACTTTCCTGTGTGTTGTTTTGAATTATCCAGCTCTGTGTGGCATTGTGACAGAATGCAGCTTTCCTGTGTGTTGTTTTGAATTTTCCAGCTCCGTCTGGCATAGTGACAGAATGCAACTTTCCTGTGTGTTGTTTTGAATTATCCAGCTCTGTGTGGCATTGTGACAGAATGCAGCTTTCCTGTGTGTTGTTTTGAATTTTCCAGCTCTGTTTGGCATAGTGACAGAATGCAGCTTTCCTGTGTGTTGTTTTGAAATTTCCAGCTCTGTTTGGCATAGTGACAGAATGCAGCTTTCCTGTGTGTTGTTTTGAATTTTCCAGCTCCGTCTGGCATAGTGACAGAATGCAACTTTCCTGTGTGTTGTTTTGAATTTTCCAGCTCTGTTTGGCATAGTGACAGAATGCAGCTTTCCTGTGTGTTGTTTTGAATTTTCCAGCTCTGTGTGGCATTGTGACAGAATCCAGCTTTCCTGTGTGTTGTTTTGAATTTTCCAGCTCCGTCTGGCATAGTGACAGAATGCAACTTTCCTGTGTGTTGCTTTGAATTTTCCAGCTCTGTTTGGCATAGTGACAGAATGCAGCTTTCCTGTGTGTTGTTTTGAATATTGCAGCTCTGTTTGGCAAACTGACAGAATGCAGCTTTCCTTTGTGTTGTTTTGAATTTTCTCGCGCAGCGTGGCATAGTGACAGAATGCAGCTTTCCTGTGTGTTGTTTTGAATATTGCAGCTCTTTGTGGCATAGTGACAGAATGCAGCTTTCCATTGTGTTTGTTTTGAATATTCCTGCTCTGTTTGGCATAGTGACAGATTGCAGCTTTGCTGTGTGTTGTTTTGAATTTTCCAGCTCCGTCTGGCATAGTGACAGAATGCAGCTTTCCTGTTTGTTGTTTTGAATTTTCCAGCTGTGTGTGGCATAGTGACAGAATGCAACTTTCCTGTGTGTTGCTTTGAATTTTCCAGCTCTGTTTGGAATAGTGACAGAATGCAGCTTTCCTGTGTGTTGCTTTGAATTTTCCAGCTCTGTCTGGCATAGTGACAGAATGCAGCTTTCCTGTGTGTTGCTTTGAATTTTCCAGCTCCGTCTGGCATAGTGACAGAATGCAACTTTCCTGTGTGTTGCTTTGAATTTTCCAGCTCTGTTTGGCAAAGTGACAGAATGCAACTTTCCTGTGTGTTGCTTTGAATTTTCCAGCTCCGTTTGGCATAGTGACAGAATGCAACTTTCCTGTGTTTTGCTTTGAATTTTCCAGCTCTGTTTGGCATAGTGACAGAATGCAGCTTTCCTGTGTGTTGCTTTGAATTTTCCAGCTCTGTGTGGCATAGTGACAGAATGCAGCTTTCCATTGTGTGTGTTTTGAATATTCCTGCTCTGTTTGGCATAGTGGCAGAATGCAGCTTTCCTGTGTGTTGTTTTGAATTTTCCAGCTCTGTGTGGCATAGTGACAGAATGCAACTTTCCTGTGTTTTGCTTTGAATTTTCCAGCTCTGTTTGGCATAGTGACAGAATGCAGCTTTCCTGTGTGTTGTTTTGAATTTTCCAGCTCTGTGTTGCATAGAGACAGAATGCAGCTTTCCTGTGTGTTGTTTTGAATATTGCAGCTCTGTTTGGCATAGTGACAGAATGCAACTTTCCTTTGTGTTGTTTTGAATATTGCAGCTCTATTTGGCATAGTGACAGAATGCAGCTTTCCTGTGTGTTGTTTTGAATTTTCCAGCTCTGTGTGGCATAGTGACAGAATGCAGCTTTCCTGTGTGTTGTTTTGAATTTTCCAGCTCTGTGTGGCATAGTGACAGAATGCAGCTTTCCTGGTTGTTGTTTTGAATTTTCCAGCTCGTGTGGCGTAGTGACAGAATGCAGCTTTCTGTGTCATCTTTTTTTATATTGCATCTCTTTGTGGCATAGTGACAGAATGCAGCTTTCCTTTGTGTTGTTTTGAATTTTCCAGCTCTGTGTGGCATCGTGACAGAATGCAGCTTTCCTGTGTGTTGCTTTCAAGACTGCAGCTCTGTTTGGCATAGTGACAGAATGCAGCTTTCCTCTGTGATGTTTTGAATTTTCCAGCTCTGTGTGACATAGTGACAGAATGCAGCTTTCCTCTGTGATGTTTTGAACATTCCAGCTCTGTTTGGCATAGTGACAGAATGCAGCTTTGCTGTGTGTTGTTTTGAATATTGCAGCTCTATTTGGCATAGTGACAGAATTCAGCTTTCCTTTGTGTTGTTTTGAATTTTCTCGCGCAGCGTGGCATAGTGACAGAATGCAGCTTTCCTGTGTGTTGTTTTGAATATTGCAGCTCTGTGTGGCATAGTGACAGAATGCAGCTTTCCATTGTGTGTGTTTTGAATATTCCTGCTCTGTTTGGCATAGTGGCAGAATGCAGCTTTCCTGTGTGTTGTTTTGAATTTTTTCAGCTCTGTGTGGCATAGTGACAGAATGCAGCTTTCCTCTGTGATGTTTTGAATTTTCCAGCTCTGTGTGGCATAGTGACAGAATGCAGCTTTGCTGTGTGTTGTTTTGAATATTGCAGCTCTATTTGGCATAGTGACAGAATTCAGATTTCCTTTGTGTTGTTTTGAATTTTCCCGCGCAGCGTGGCATAGTGACAGAATGCAGCTTTCCTGTGTGTTGTTTTGAATATTGCAGCTTTGTGTGGCATAGTGACAGAATGCAGCTTTCCTTTGTGTTGTTTTCAATATTCCTGCTCTGTTTGTCATAGTGACAGAATGCAGCTTTTCTGTGTGTTGTTTTGAATTTTCCAGCTCCGTCTGGCATAGTGACAGAATGCAACTTTCCTGTGTGTTGTTTTGAATTATCCAGCTCTGTGTGGCATTGTGACAGAATGCAGCTTTCCTGTGTGTTGTTTTGAATTTTCCAGCTCCATCTGGCATAGTGACAGAATGCAGCTTTCCTGTGTGTTGTTTTGAATTTTCCAGCTCTGTGTGGCATAGTGACGGAATGCAGCTTTCCTGTGTGTTGTTTTGAATATTGCAGCTCCGTGTGGCATAGTGACAGAATGCAGCTTTCCTGTGTGTTGTTTTGAATATTCCAGCTCTGTTTGGCATAGTGATAGAATGCAGCTTTCCTGTTTGTTGTTTTGAATTTTCCAGCTCCATCTGGCATAGTGACAGAATGCAGCTTTCCTGTGTGTTGTTTTGAATATTGCAGCTCTGTTTAGCATAGTGACAGAATGCAGCTTTCTCGTGTGTTGTTTTGAATATTGCAGCTCTG
The DNA here is from genome assembly GCA_029721435.1 of Gymnothorax reevesii. Classification (NCBI taxonomy): domain Eukaryota; kingdom Metazoa; phylum Chordata; class Actinopteri; order Anguilliformes; family Muraenidae; genus Gymnothorax; species Gymnothorax reevesii. The sequence goes on along the minus strand of CM056574.1, from coordinate 64,873,550 downwards.
TTTGGCATAGTGACAGAATGCAGCTTTCCTGTGTGTTGTTTTGAATTTTCCAGCTCTGTTTGGCATAGTGACAGAATGCAGCTTTCCTGTGTGTTGTTTTGAATATTGCAGCTCTGTTTGGCATAGTGACAGAATGCAGCTTTCCTGTGTGTTGTTTTGAATTTTCCAGCTCTGTGTGGCATAGTGACAGAATGCAGCTTTCCTCTGTGATGTTTTGAACATTCCAGCTCTGTTTGGCATAGTGACAGAATGCAGCTTTGCTGTGTGTTGTTTTGAATTTTCCAGCTCTGTGTGGCATAGTGACAGAATGCAACTTTCCTGTGTGTTGCTTTGAATTTTCCAGCTCTGTGTGGCATAGTGACAGAATGCAGCTTTCCTGTGTGTTGTTTTGAATTTTCCAGCTCTGTGTGGCATAGTGACAGAATGCAGCTTTCCTGTGTGTTGTTTTGAATTTTCCAGCTCTGTGTGGCATAGTGACAGAATGCAGCTTTCCTGTGTGTTGTTTTGAATATTGCAGCTCTTTGTGGCATAGTGACAGAATGCAGCTTTCCATTGCGTTTGTTTTGAATATTCCTGCTCTGTTTGGCATAGTGACAGAATGCAGCTTTGCTGTGTGTTGCTTTGAATTTTCCAGCTCCGTCTGGCATAGTGACAGAATGCAACTTTCCTGTGTGTTGTTTTGAATATTGCAGCTCTGTTTGGCATAGTGACAGAATGCAGCTTTCCTGTTTGTTGTTTTGAATTTTCCAGCTCTGTGTGGCATAGTGACAGAATGCAGCTTTCCTGTGTGTTGCTTTGAATTTTCCAGCTCCGTCTGGCATAGTGACAGAATGCAACTTTCCTGTGTGTTGCTTTGAATTTTCCAGCTCTGTTTGGCAAAGTGACAGAATGCAACTTTCCTGTGTGTTGCTTTGAATTTTCCAGCTCTGTTTGGCATAGTGACAGAATGCAACTTTCCTGTGTGTTGCTTTGAATTTTCCAGCTCTGTTTGGCATAGTGACAGAATGCAACTTTCCTGTGTGTTGCTTTGAATTCTCCAGCTCCGTTTGGCATAGTGACAGAATGCAACTTTCCTGTGTTTTGCTTTGAATTTTCCAGCTCTGTTTGGCATAGTGACAGAATGCAGCTTTCCTGTGTGTTTTTGAATTTTCCAGCTCTGTGTTGCATAGAGACAGAATGCAGCTTTCCTGTGTGTTGTTTTGAATATTGCAGCTCTGTTTGGCATAGTGACAGAATGCAACTTTCCTTTGTGTTGTTTTGAATATTGCAGCTCTATTTGGCATAGTGACAGAATGCAGCTTTCCTGTGTGTTGTTTTGAATTTTCCAGCTCTGTGTGGCATAGTGACAGAATGCAGCTTTCTGTGTGATCTTTTGTATATTGCATCTCTGTGTGGCATAGTGACAGAATGCAGCTTTCCTGTGTGTTGTTTTGAATTTTCCAGCTCTGTGTGGCATAGTGACAGAATGCAGCTTTCCTGGTTGTTGTTTTGAATTTTCCAGCTCGTGTGGCGTAGTGACAGAATGCAGCTTTCTGTGTGATCTTTTTTTATATTGCATCTCTTTGTGGCATAGTGACAGAATGCAGCTTTCCTGTATGTTGTTTTGAATTTTCCAGCTCTGTGTGGCATAGTGACAGAATGCAGCTCTCCTTTGTGATGTTTTGAAAATCGCAGCCCTGTTTGGCATAGTGACGGAATGCAGCTTTCATGTGTGTTGTTTTGAATATTGCAGCTCTGTGTGGCATGGTGACAGAATGCAGTTTTCCTGTGTGTTGTTTTGAACATTGCAGCTCTGTGTGGCATAGTGACAGAATGCAACTTTCCTGTGTGTTGTTTTGAATATTGCAGCTCTGCTTGGCATAGTGACAGAATGCAGCTTTCCTTTGTGTTGTTTGGAATTTTCCCGCTCTGTGTTGCATAGTGACAGAATGCAGCTTTCCTGTGTGTTGTTTTGAATATTGCAGCTCTGTGTGGCATAGTGACAGAATGCAGCTTTCCTGTGTGTTGTTTTGAATTTTCCAGCTCTGTTTGGCATAGTGACAGAATGCAGCTTTCCTGTGTGTGATGAATTTTTTAGCTCTGTGTGGCATAGTGACAGAATGCAGCTTTCCTGTGTGTTGTTTTCAATATTTCAGCTGTTTGGCATAGTGACAGAATGCAGCTTTCCTGTGTGTTGTTTTCAATATTTCAGCTGTTTGGCATAGTGACAGAATGCAGCTTTCCTGTGTGTTGTTTTGAATATTGCAGCTCTGTTTGGCATAGTGACAGAATGCAACTTTCCTGTGTGTTGCTTTGAATTTTCCAGCTCCGTCTGGCATAGTGACAGAATGCAACTTTCCTGTGTGTTGCTTTGAATTTTCCAGCTCTGTTTGGCATAGTGACAAAATGCAGCTTTCCTGTGTGTTGTTTTGAATTTTCCAGCTCTGTGTTGCATAGAGACAGAATGCAGCTTTCCTGTGTGTTGTTTTTAATTTTCCAGCTCTGTGTTGCATAGAGACAGAATGCAGCTTTCCTGTGTGTTGTTTTTGAATATTGCAGCTCTGTTTGGCATCGTGACAGAATGCAGCTTTCCTGTGTGTTGTTTTGAATTTTCCAGCTCTGTGTGGCATAGTGACAGAATGCAGCTTTCCTCTGTGATGTTTTGAATTATCCAGCTCTGTGTTGCATAGAGACAGAATGCAGCTTTCCTGTGTGTTGTTTTTAATTTTCCAGCTCTGTGTTACATAGAGACAGAATGCAGCTTTCCTGTGTGTTGTTTTTGAATATTGCAGCTCTGTGTGGCATAGTGACAGAATGCAGCTTTCCTGTGTGTTGTTTTGAATTTTCCAGCTCTGTGTGGCATAGTGACAGAATGCAGCTTTCCTCTGTGATGTTTTGAATTTTCCAGCTCTGTGTTGCATAGAGACAGAATGCAGCTTTCCTGTGTGTTGTTTTTAATTTTCCAGCTCTGTGTTACATAGAGACAGAATGCAGCTTTCCTGTGTGTTGTTTTTGAATATTGCAGCTCTGTGTGGCATAGTGACAGAATGCAGCTTTCCTGTGTGTTGTTTTTGAATTTTCCAGCTCTGTGTGGCATCGTGACAGAATGCAGCTTTCCTGTGTGTTGCTTTCAAGACTGCAGCTCTGTTTGGCATAGTGACAGAATGCAGCTTTCCTCTGTGATGTTTTGAATTTTCCAGCTCTGTGTGACATAGTGACAGAATGCAGCTTTCCTCGTGATGTTTTGAACATTCCAGCTCTGTTTGGCATAGTGACAGAATGCAGCTTTGCTGTGTGTTGTTTTGAATATTGCAGCTCTATTTGGCATAGTGACAGAATTCAGCTTTCCTTTGTGTTGTTTTGAATTTTCTCGCGCAGCGTGGCATAGTGACAGAATGCAGCTTTCCTGTGTGTTGTTTTGAATATTGCAGCTCTTTGTGGCATAGTGACAGAATGCAGCTTTCCATTGTGTTTGTTTTGAATATTCCTGCATTGTTTGGCATAGTGACAGAATGCAGCTTTCCTGTTTGTTGTTTTGAATTTTCCAGCTCTGTGTGGCATAGTGACAGAATGCAACTTTCCTGTGTGTTGCTTTGAATTTTCCAGCTCTGTGTGGCATAGTGACAGAATGCAGCTTTGCTGTGTGTTGTTTTGAATATTGCAGCTCTATTTGGCATAGTGACAGAATTCAGATTTCCTTTGTGTTGTTTTGAATTTTCCCGCGCAGCGTGGCATAGTGACAGAATGCAGCTTTCCTGTGTGTTGTTTTGAATATTGCAGCTCTGTGTGGCATAGTGACAGAATGCAGCTTTCCATTGTGTGTGTTTTGAATATTCCTGCTCTGTTTGGCATAGTGGCAGAATGCAGCTTTCCTGTGTGTTGTTTTGAATTTTCCAGCTCTGTGTGGCATAGTGACAGAATGCAGCTTTCCTCTGTGATGTTTTGAATTTTCCAGCTCTGTGTGGCATAGTGACAGAATGCAGCTTTGCTGTGTGTTGTTTTGAATATTGCAGCTCTATTTGGCATAGTGACAGAATTCAGATTTCCTTTGTGTTGTTTTGAATTTTCCCGCGCAGCATGGCATAGTGACAGAATGCAGCTTTCCTGTGTGTTGTTTTGAATATTGCAGCTTTGTGTGGCATAGTGACAGAATGCAGCTTTCCTTTGTGTTGTTTTCAATATTCCTGCTCTGTTTGTCATAGTGACAGAATGCAGATTTTCTGTGTGTTGTTTTGAATTTTCCAGCTCCGTCTGGCATAGTGACAGAATGCAACTTTCCTGTGTGTTGTTTTGAATTATCCAGCTCTGTGTGGCATTGTGACAGAATGCAGCTTTCCTGTGTGTTGTTTTGAATTTTCCAGCTCCGTCTGGCATAGTGACAGAATGCAACTTTCCTGTGTGTTGTTTTGAATTATCCAGCTCTGTGTGGCATTGTGACAGAATGCAGCTTTCCTGTGTGTTGTTTTGAATTTTCCAGCTCTGTTTGGCATAGTGACAGAATGCAGCTTTCCTGTGTGTTGTTTTGAATTTTCCAGCTCTGTTTGGCATAGTGACAGAATGCAGCTTTCCTGTGTGTTGTTTTGAATTTTCCAGCTCCGTCTGGCATAGTGACAGAATGCAACTTTCCTGTGTGTTGTTTTGAATTTTCCAGCTCTGTTTGGCATAGTGACAGAATGCAGCTTTCCTGTGTGTTGTTTTAAATTTTCCAGCTCTGTGTGGCATTGTGACAGAATGCAGCTTTCCTGTGTGTTGTTTTGAATTTTCCAGCTCTGTTTGGCATAGTGACAGAATGCAGCTCTCCTGTGTGTTGTTTTGAATATTGCAGCTCTGTTTGGCATAGTGACAGAATGCAGCTTTCCTGTGTGTTGTTTTGAATTTTCCAGCTCTGTGTGGCATAGTGACAGAATGCAGCTTTCCTCTGTGATGTTTTGAACATTCCAGCTCTGTTTGGCATAGTGACAGAATGCAGCTTGGCTGTGTGTTGCTTTGAATTTTCCAGCTCCGTCTGGCATAGTGACAGAATGCAACTTTCCTGTGTGTTGCTTTGAATTTTCCAGCTCTGTTTGGCATAGTGACAGAATGCAGCTCTCCTGTGTGTTGTTTTGAATTTTCCAGCTCTATTTGGCATAGTGACAGAATTCAGCTTTCCTTTGTGTTGTTTTGAATTTTCTCGCGCAGCGTGGCATAGTGACAGAATGCAGCTTTCCTGTGTGTTGTTTTGAATATTGCAGCTCTTTGTGGCATAGTGACAGAATGCAGCTTTCCATTGTGTTTGTTTTGAATATTCCTGCTCTGTTTGGCATAGTGACAGAATGCAGCTTTGCTGTGTGTTGCTTTGAATTTTCCAGCTCCGTCTGGCATAGTGACAGAATGCAACTTTCCTGTGTGTTGTTTTGAATATTGCAGCTCTGTTTGGCATAGTGACAGAATGCAGCTTTCCTGTTTGTTGTTTTGAATTTTCCAGCTCTGTGTGGCATAGTGACAGAATGCAACTTTCCTGTGTGTTGCTTTGAATTTTCCAGCTCTGTTTGGCATAGTGACCGAATGCAGCTTTCCTGTGTGTTGCTTGGAATTTTCCATCTCTGTTTGGCATAGTGACAGAATGCAGCTTTCCTGTGTGTTGCTTTGAATTCTCCAGCTCCGTTTGGCATAGTGACAGAATGCAACTTTCCTGTGTTTTGCTTTGAATTTTCCAGCTCTGTTTGGCATAGTGACAGAATGCAGCTTTCCTGTGTGTTGTTTTGAATTTTCCAGCTCTGTGTTGCATAGAGACAGAATGCAGCTTTCCTGTGTGTTGTTTTGAATATTGCAGCTCTGTTTGGCATAGTGACAGAATGCAACTTTCCTTTGTGTTGTTTTGAATATTGCAGCTCTGTTTGGCATAGTGACAGAATGCAGCTTTCCTGTGTGTTGTTTTGAATTTTCCCGCTCTGTGTGGCATAGTGACAGAATGCAGCTTTCCTGTGTGTTGTTTTGAATTTTCCAGCTCTGTGTGGCATAGTGACAGAATGCAGCTTTCCTGGTTGTTGTTTTGAATTTTCCAGCTCGTGTGGCATAGTGACAGAATGCAGCTTTCTGTGTGATCTTTTTTTATATTGCATCTCTTTGTGGCATAGTGACAGAATGCAGCTTTCCTGTGTGTTGTTTTGAATATTTCAGCTCTGTGTGGCATAGTGACAGAATGCAGCTCTCCTGTGTGTTGTTTTGAATATTGCAGGTCTGTTTGGCATAGTGACGGAATGCAGCTCTCCTGTGTGTTGTTTTGAATATTGCAGCTCTGTGTGGCATAGTGACAGAATGCAGCTCTCCTGTGTGTTGTTTTGAATATTGCAGCTCTGTGTGGCATAGTGACAGAATGCAACTTTCCTGTGTGTTGTTTTGAATATTGCAGCTCTGCTTGGCATAGTGACAGAATGCAGCTTTCCTTTGTGTTGTTTTGAATTTTCCGGCTCTGTGTTGCATAGTGACAGAATGCAGCTTTCCTGTGTGTTGTTTTGAATATTGCAACTCTGTGTGGCATAGTGACAGAATGCAGCTTTCCTTTGTGTTGTTTTGAATTTTCCAGCTCTGTGTTGCATAGTGACAGAATGCAGCTTTCCTGTGTGTTGTTTTGAATATTGCAACTCTGTGTGGCATAGTGACAGAATGCAGCTTTCCTTTGTGTTGTTTTGAATTTTCCAGCTCTGTGTTGCATACTGACAGAATGCAGCTTTCCTGTGTGTTATGAATTTTTTAGCTCTTTGTGGCATAGTGACAGAATGCAGTTTTCCTGTGTGTTGTTTTCAATATTTCAGCTGTTTGGCATCGTGACAGAATGCAGCTTTCCTGTGTGTTGTTTTCAATATTTCAGCTGTTTGGCATAGTGACAGAATGCATTTTTCCTGTGTGTTGTTTTGAATTTTCCAGCTCTGTGTTGCATCGTGACAGAATGCAGCTTTCCTGTGTGTTGTTTTGAATATTGCAACTCTGTGTGGCATAGTGACAGAATGCAGCTTTCCTGTGTGTTGTTTAGAATTTTCCAGCTCTATGTTGCATAGTGACAGAATGCAGCTTTTTTGTGTGTCGTTTTGAATATTACAGCTCTGTGTTGCATAGTGACAGAATACAGCTTTCCTGTGTGTTGCTTTGAATTTTCCAGCTCTGTTTGGCATAGTGACAAAATGCAGCTTTCCTGTGTGTTGTTTTGAATTTTCCAGCTCTGTGTTGCATAGAGACAGAATGCAGCTTTCCTGTGTGTTGTTTTTAATTTTTCAGCTCTGTGTTACATAGAGACAGAATGCAGCTTTCCTGTGTGTTGTTTTTAATTTTTCAGCTCTGTGTTACATAGAGACAGAATGCAGCTTTCCTGTTTGTTGTTTTGAATTTTCCAGCTCTGTGTGGCATCGTGACAGAATGCAACTTTCCTGTGCGTTGCTTTGAATTTTCCAGCTCTGTTTGGCATAGTGACAGAATGCAACTTTCCTATGTGTTGCTTTGAATTTTCCAGCTCCGTCTGGCATTGTGACAAAATGCAGCTTTCCTTTGTGTTGTTTTGAATTTTCCCGCGCAGCGTGGCATAGTGACAGAATGCAGCTTTCCTGTGTGTTGTTTTGAATATTGCAGCTCTGTGTGGCATAGTGACAGAATGCAACTTTCTTATGTGTTGCTTTGAATTTTCCAGCTCTGTTTGGCATAGTGACAAAATGCAGCTTTCCTTTGTGTTGTTTTGAATTTTCCCGCGCAGCGTGGCATAGTGACAGAATGCAGCTTTCCTGTGTGTTGTTTTGAATATTGCAGCTCTGTGTGGCATAGTGACAGAATGCAACTTTCCTATGTGTTGCTTTGAATTTTCCAGCTCCGTCTGGCATAGTGACAGAATGCAACTTTCCTGTGTGTTGTTTTGAATTTTCCAGCTCTGTTTTGCATAGTGACAGAATGCAGCTTTCCTGTGTGTTGTTTTGAATATTGCAGCTCTGTTTTGCATAGTGACAGAATGCAGCTTTCCTGTGTGATGTTTTGAATTTTCCAGCTCTGTGTGGCATCGTGACAGAATGCAGCTTTCCTGTGTGTTGCTTTCAAGACTGCAGCTCTGTTTGGCATAGTGACAGAATGCAGCTTTCCTCTGTGATGTTTTGAATTTTCCAGCTCTGTGTGACATAGTGACAGAATGCAGCTTTCCTCTGTGATGTTTTGAACATTCCAGCTCTGTTTGGCATAGTGACAGAATGCAGCTTTGCTGTGTGTTGTTTTGAATATTGCAGCTCTGTGTGGCATAGTGACAGAATGCAGCTTTCCATTGTGTGTGTTTTGAATATTCCTGCTCTGTTTGGCATAGTGGCAGAATGCAGCTTTCCGGTGTGTTGTTTTGAATTTTCCAGCTTTGTGTGGCATAGTGACAGAATGCAGCTTTCCTCTGTGATGTTTTGAATTTTCCAGCTCTGTGTGGCATAGTGACAGAATGCAGCTTTGCTGTGTGTTGTTTTGAATATTGCAGCTCTATTTGGCATAGTGACAGAATTCAGATTTCCTTTGTGTTGTTTTGAATTTTCCCGCGCAGCGTGGCATAGTGACAGAATGCAGCTTTCCTGTGTGTTGTTTTGAATATTGCAGCTTTGTGTGGCATAGTGACAGAATGCAGCTTTCCTTTGTGTTGTTTTCAATATTCCTGCTCTGTTTGTCATAGTGACAGAATGCAGATTTTCTGTGTGTTGTTTTGAATTTTCCAGCTCCGTCTGGCATAGTGACAGAATGCAACTTTCCTGTGTGTTGTTTTGAATTATCCAGCTCTGTGTGGCATTGTAACAGAATGCAGCTTTCCTGTGTGTTGTTTTGAATTTTCCAGCTCCGTCTGGCGTAGTGACAGAATGCAACTTTCCTGTGTGTTGTTTTGAATTATCCAGCTCTGTGTGGCATTGTGACAGAATGCAGCTTTCCTGTGTGTTGTTTTGAATTTTCCAGCTCTGTTTGGCATAGTGACAGAATGCAGCTTTCCTGTGTGTTGTTTTGAATTTTCCAGCTCTGTTTGGCATAGTGACAGAATGCAGCTTTCCTGTGTGTTGTTTTGAATTTTCCAGCTCCGTCTGGCATAGTGACAGAATGCAGCTTTCCTGTGTGTGGTTTTGAATTTTCCAGCTCTGTGTGGCATTGTGACAGAATCCAGCTTTCCTGTGTGTTGTTTTGAATTTTCCAGCTCTGTTTGGCATAGTGACAGAATGCAGCTCTCCTGTGTGTTGTTTTGAATATTACAGCTCTGTTTGGCATAGTGACAGAATGCAGCTTTCCTGTGTGTTGTTTTGAATTTTCCAGCTCTGTGTGGCATAGTGACAGAATGCAGCTTTCCTCTGTGATGTTTTGAACATTCCAGCTCTGTTTGGCATAGTGACAGAATGCAGCTTTGCTGTGTGTTGCTTTGAATTTTCCAGCTCCGTCTGGCATAGTGACAGAATGCAACTTTCCTGTGTGTTGCTTTGAATTTTCCAGCTCTGTTTGGCATAGTGACAGAATGCAGCTCTCCTGTGTGTTGTTTTGAATTTTCCAGCTCTATTTGGCATAGTGACAGAATTCAGCTTTCCTTTGTGTTGTTTTGAATTTTCTCGCGCAGCGTGGCATAGTGACAGAATGCAGCTTTCCTGTGTGTTGTTTTGAATATTGCAGCTCTGTGTGGCATAGTGACAGAATGCAGCTTTCCATTCTGTTTGTTTTGAATATTCCTGCTCTGTTTGGCATAGTGACAGAATGCAGCTTTGCTGTGTGTTGCTTTGAATTTTCCAGCTCCGTCTGGCATAGTGACAGAATGCAACTTTCCTGTGTGTTGTTTTCAATATTTCAGCTGTTTGGCATCGTGACAGAATGCAGCTTTCCTGTTTGTTGTTTTCAATATTTCAGCTGTTTGGCATAGTGACAGAATGCAGCTTTCCTGTGTGTTGTTTTGAATATTGCAGCTCTGTTTGGCATAGTGACAGAATGCAACTTTCCTATGTGTTGCTTTGAATTTTCCAGCTCGGTCTGGCATTGTGACAGAATGCAACTTTCCTGTGTGTTGCTTTGAATTTTCCAGCTCTGTTTGGCATAGTGACAAAATGCAGCTTTCCTTTGTGTTGTTTTGAATTTTCCCGCGCAGCGTGGCATAGTGACAGAATGCAGCTTTCCTGTGTGTTGTTTTGAATATTGCAGCTCTGTGTGGCATAGTGACAGAATGCAGCTTTCCTTTGTGTTGTTTTCAATATTCCAGCTCTGTGTGGCATAGTGACAGAATGCAGCTTTCCATTGTGTTTGTTTTGAATATTCCTGCTCTGTTTGGCATAGTGTCAGAATGCAGCTTTGCTGTGTGTTGCTTTGAATTTTCCAGCTCTGTTTGGCATAGTGACAGAATGCAGCTTTCCATTGTGTTTGTTTTGAATATTCCTGCTCTGTTTGGCATAGTGACAGAATGCAGCTTTGCTGTGTGTTGCTTTGAATTTTCCAGCTCTGTTTGGCATAGTGACAGAATGCAGCTTTCCTGTGTGTTGTTTTGAATTTTCCAGCTCTGTGTTGCATAGAGACAGAATGCAGCTTTCTGTGTGATCTTTTGTATATTGCATCTCTTTGTGGCATAGTGACAGAATGCAGCTTTCCTGTGTGTTGTTTTGAATTTTCCAGCTCTGTGTGGCATCGTGACAGAATGCAGCTCTCCTGTGTGATGTTTTGAATATTGCAGCCCTGTTTGGCATAGTGACGGAATGCAGCTTTCCTGTGTGTTGTTTTGAATATTGCAGCTCTGTGTGGCATGGTGACAGAATGCAGCTTTCCTGTGTGTTGTTTTGAATATTGCAGCTCTGTGCGGCATAGTGACAGAATGCAACTTTCCTGGGTGTTGTTTTGAATATTGCAGCTCCGTGTGGCATAGTGCGGAATGCAGCTTTGCTGTGTGTTGTTTTGAATATTGCAGTTCTGCTTGGCATAGTGACAGAATGCAGCTTTCCTTTGTGTTGTTTTGAATTTTCCCGCTCTGTGTTGCATAGTGACAGAATGCAGCTTTCCTGTGTGTTGTTTTGAATATTGCAACTCTGTGTGGCATAGTGACAGAATGCAGCTTTCCTTTGTGTTGTTTTAAATTTTCCAGCTCTGTGTTGCATACTGACAGAATGCAGCTTTCCTGTGTGTTATGAATTTTTTAGCTCTGTGTGGCATAGTGACAGAATGCAGTTTTCCTGTGTGTTGTTTTCAATATTTCAGCTGTTTGGCATCGTGACAGAATGCAGCTTTCCTGTGTGTTGTTTTCAATATTTCAGCTGTTTGGCATAGTGACAGAATGCAGCTTTCCTGTGTGTTGTTTTGAATATTGCAGCTCTGTTTGGCATAGTGACAGAATGCAACTTTCCTATGTGTTGCTTTGAATTTTCCAGCTCCGTCTGGCATTGTGACAGAATGCAACTTTCCTGTGTGTTGCTTTGAATTTTCCAGCTCTGTTTGGCATAGTGACAAAATGCAGCTTTCCTTTGTGTTGTTTTGAATTTTCCCGTGCAGCGTGGCATAGTGACAGAATGCAGCTTTCCTGTGTGTTGTTTTGAATATTGCAGCTCTGTGTGGCATAGTGACAGAATGCAGCTTTCCTTTGTGTTGTTTTCAATATTCCTGCTATGTTTGTCATAGTGACAGAATGCAGCTTTCCTGTGTGTTGTTTTGAATTTTCCAGCTCTGTGTGTCATAGTGACAGAATGCAACTTTCCTGTGTGTTGCTTTGAATTTTCCAGCTCCGTCTGGCATAGTGACAGAATGCAACTTTCCTGTGTGTTGTTTTGAATTTTCCAGCTCTGTGTGGCATTGTGACAGAATGCAGCTCTCCTGTGTGTTGTTTTGAATATTGCAGCTCTGTTTTGCATAGTGACAGAATGCAGCTTTCCTGTGTGATGTTTTGAATTTTCCAGCTCTGGGTGGCATCGTGACAGAATGCAGCTTTCCTCTGTGATGTTTTGAATTTTCCAGCTCTGTGTGACATAGTGACAGAATTCAGCTTTCCTCTGTGATGTTTTGAACATTCCAGCTCTGTTTGGCATAGTGACAGAATGCAGCTTTGCTGTGTGTTGTTTTGAATATTGCAGCTCTATTTGGCATAGTGACAGAATTCAGCTTTCCTTTGTGTTGTTTTGAATTTTCTCGCGCAACGTGGCATAGTGACAGAATGCAGCTTTCCTGTGAATTTGTTTTGAATATTGCAGCTCTGTGTGGCATAGTGACAGAATGCAGCTTTCCATTGTGTGTGTTTTGAATATTCCTGCTCTGTTTGGCATAGTGGCAGAATGCAGCTTTCCTGTGTGTTGTTTTGAATTTTCCAGCTCTGTGTGGCATAGTGACAGAATGCAGCTTTCCTCTGTGATGTTTTGAATTTTCCAGCTCTGTGTGGCATAGTGACAGAATGCAGCTTTCCTCTGTGATGTTTTGAACATTCCAGCTCTGTTTGGCATAGTGACAGAATGCAGCTTTGCTGTGTGTTGTTTTGAATATTGCAGCTCTATTTGGCATAGTGACAGAATTCAGCTTTCCTTTGTGTTGTTTTGAATTTTCCCGCGCAGCGTGGCATAGTGACAGAATGCAGCTTTCCTGTGTGTTGTTTTGAATATTGCAGCTCTGTGTGGCATTGTGACAGAATGCAGCTTTCCTTTGTGTTGTTTTCAATATTCCTGCTCTGTTTGTCATAGTGACAGAATGCAGCTTTCCTGTGTGTTGCTTTGAATTTTCCAGCTCCGTCTGGCATAGTGACAGAATGCAACTTTCCTGTGTGTTGTTTTGAATATTCCGGCTCCGTCTGGCATAGTGACAGAATGCAACTTTCCTGTGTGTTGTTTTGAATTTTCCAGCTCTGTGTGGCATTGTGACAGAATGCAGCTCTCCTGTGTGTTGTTTTGAATATTGCAGCTCTGTGTGGCATAGTGACAGAATGCAACTCTCCTATGTGTTGCTTTGAATTTTCCAGCTCCGTCTGGCATAGTGACAGAATGCAACTTTCCTGTGTGTTGTTTTGAATTTTCCAGCTCTGTGTGGCATTGTGACAGAATGCAGCTCTCCTGTGTGTTGTTTTGAATATTGCAGCTCTGTTTGGCATAGTGACAGAATGCAGCTTTCCTGTGTGTTGTTTTGAATTTTCCAGCTCTGTGTGGCATAGTGACAGAATGCAGCTTTCCTGTGTGTTGTTTTGAATTTTCCAGCTCTGTGTGGCATAGTGACAGAATGCAGCTTTCCTCTGTGATGTTTTGAACATTCCAGCTCTGTTTGGCATAGTGACAGAATGCAGCTTTGCTGTGTGTTGTTTTGAATATTGCAGCTCTGTGTGGCATAGTGACAGAATGCAGCTTTCCTGTGTGTTGTTTTGAATATTGCAGCTCTGTTTGGCATAGTGACAGAATGCAGCTTTCCTGTTTGTTGTTTTGAATTTTCCAGCTCTGTGTGGCATAGTGACAGAATGCAACTTTCCTGTGTGTTGCTTTGAATTTTCCAGCTCTGTTTGGCATAGTGACAGAATGCAGCTTTCCTGTGTGTTGCTTTGAATTTTCCAGCTCCGTCTGGCATAGTGACAGAATGCAGCTTTCCTGTGTGTTGCTTTGAATTTTCCAGCTCCGTCTGGCATAGTGACAGAATGCAACTTTCCTGTGTGTTGCTTTGAATTTTCCAGCTCCGTCTGGCATAGTGACAGAATGCAACTTTCCTGTGTGTTGCTTTGAATTTTCCAGCTCTGTTTGGCATAGTGACAGAATGCAGCTTTCCTGTGTGTTGTTTTGAATTTTCCAGCTCTGTGTTGCATAGAGACAGAATGCAGCTTTCCTGTGTGTTGTTTTGAATATTGCAGCTCTGTTTGGCATAGTGACAGAATGCAACTTTCCTTTGTGTTGTTTTGAATATTGCAGCTCTATTTGGCATAGTGACAGAATGCAGCTTTCTGTGTGATCTTTTGTATATTGCATCTCTGTGTGGCATAGTGACAGAATGCAGCTTTCCTGTGTGTTGTTTTGAATTTTCCAGCTCTGTGTGGCATAGTGACAGAATGCAGCTTTCCTGGTTGTTGTTTTGAATTTTCCAGCTCTGTGTGGCATAGTGACAGAATGCAGCTTTCTGTGTGATCTTTTGTATATTGCATCTCTTTGTGGCATAGTGACAGAATGCAGCTTTCCTGTGTGTTGTTTTGAATTTTCCAGCTCTGTGTGGCATAGTGACAGAATGCAGCTCTCCTTTGTGATGTTTTGAATATTGCAGCCCTGTTTGGCATAGTGACGGAATGCAGCTTTCCTGTGTGTTGTTTTGAATATTGCAGCTCTGTGTGGCATAGTGACAGAATGCAACTTTCCTGTGTGTTGTTTTGAATATTGCAGCTCCGTGTGGCATAGTGCGGAATGCAGCTTTGCTGTGTGTTGTTTTGAATATTGCAGCTCTGCTTGGCATAGTGACAGAATGCAGCTTTCCTTTGTGTTGTTTTGAATTTTCCCGCTCTGTGTTGCATAGTGACAGAATGCAGCTTTCCTCTGTGATGTTTTGAATTTTCCAGCTCTGTGTGGCATAGTGACAGAATGCAGCTTTCCTCTGTGATGTTTTGAACATTCCAGCTCTGTTTGGCATAGTGACAGAATGCAGCTTTGCTGTGTGTTGTTTTGAATATTGCAGCTCTATTTGGCATAGTGACAGAATTCAGATTTCCTGTGTGTTGTTTTGAATATTGCAGCTCTGTTTGGCATAGTGACAGAATGCAACTTTCCTATGTGTTGCTTTGAATTTTCCAGCTCCGTCTGGCATCGTGACAGAATGCAGCTTTCCTGTGTGTTGCTTTCAAGACTGCAGCTCTGTTTGGCATAGTGACAGAATGCAGCTTTCCTCTGTGATGTTTTGAATTTTCCAGCTCTGTGAGACATAGTGACAGAATGCAGCTTTGCTGTGTGTTGTTTTGAATATTGCAGCTCTATTTGGCATAGTGACAGAATTCAGCTTTCCTTTGTGTTGTTTTGAATTTTCTCGCGCAGCGTGGCATAGTGACAGAATGCAGCTTTCCTGTGTGTTGTTTTGAATATTGCAGCTCTGTGTGGCATAGTGACAGAATGCAGCTTTCCTTTGTGTTGTTTTCAATATTCCTGCTCTGTTTGTCATAGTGACAGAATGCAGCTTTCCTGTGTGTTGTTTTGAATATTGCAACTCTGTGTGGCATAGTGACAGAATGCAGCTTTCCTTTGTGTTGTTTTGAATTTTCCAGCTCTGTGTTGCATACTGACAGAATGCAGCTTTCCTGTGTGTTATGAATTTTTTAGCTCTGTGTGGCATAGTGACAGAATGCAGTTTTCCTGTGTGTTGTTTTCAATATTTCAGCTGTTTGGCATCGTGACAGAATGCAGCTTTCCTGTGTGTTGTTTTCAATATTTCAGCTGTTTGGCATAGTGACAGAATGCAGCTTTCCTGTGTGTTGTTTTGAATATTGCAGCTCTGTTTGGCATAGTGACAGAATGCAACTTTCCTATGTGTTGCTTTGAATTTTCCAGCTCCGTCTGGCATTGTGACAGAATGCAACTTTCCTGTGTGTTGCTTTGAATTTTCCAGCTCTGTTTGGCATAGTGACAAAATGCAGCTTTCCTTTGTGTTGTTTTGAATTTTCCCGCGCAGCGTGGCATAGTGACAGAATGCAGCTTTCCTGTGTGTTGTTTTGAATATTGCAGCTCTGTGTGGCATTGTGACAGAATGCAGCTTTCCTTTGTGTTGTTTTGAATATTCCTGCTCTGTTTGTCATCGTGGCAGAATGCAGCTTTCCTGTGTGTTGTTTTGAATTGTCCAGCTCTGTGTGTCATAGTGACAGAATGCAACTTTCCTGTGTGTTGCTTTGAATTTTCCAGCTCCGTCTGGCATAGTGACAGAATGCAACTTTCCTGTGTGTTGTTTTGAATATTGCAGCTCTGTGTGGCATAGTGACAGAATGCAACTTTCCTGTGTGTTGCTTTGAATTTTCCAGCTCCGTCTGGCATAGTGACAGAATGCAACTTTCCTGTGTGTTGTTTTGAATTTTCCAGCTCTGTGTGGCATTGTGACAGAATGCAGCTCTCCTGTGTGTTGTTTTGAATATTGCAGCTCTGTTTTGCATAGTGACAGAATGCAGCTTTCCTGTGTGATGTTTTGAATTTTCCAGCTCTGTGTCGCATCGTGACAGAATGCAGCTTTCCTCTGTGATGTTTTGAACATTCCAGCTCTGTTTGGCATAGTGACAGAATGCAGCTTTGCTGTGTGTTGTTTTGAATATTGCAGCTCTATTTGGCATAGTGACAGAATTCAGCTTTCCTTTGTGTTGTTTTGAATTTTCTCGCGCAGCGTGGCATAGTGACAGAATGCAGCTTTCCTGTGTGTTGTTTTGAATATTGCAGCTCTGTGTGGCATAGTGACAGAATGCAGCTTCCCATTGTGTGTGTTTTGAATATTCCTGCTCTGTTTGGCATAGTGGCAGAATGCAGCTTTCCTGTGTGTTGTTTTGAATTTTCCAGCTCTGTGTGGCATAGTGACAGAATGCAGCTTTCCTCTGTGATGTTTTGAATTTTCCAGCTCTGTGTGGCATAGTGACAGAATGCAGCTTTCCTCTGTGATGTTTTGAACATTCCAGCTCTGTTTGGCATAGTGACAGAATGCAGCTTTGCTTTGTGTTGTTTTGAATATTGCAGCTCTATTTGGCATAGTGACAGAATTCAGATTTCCTTTGTGTTGTTTTGAATTTTCCCGCGCAGCGTGGCATAGTGACAGAATGCAGCTTTCCTGTGTGTTGTTTTGAATATTGCAGCTTTGTGTGGCATAGTGACAGAATGCAGCTTTCCTTTGTGTTGTTTTCAATATTCCTGCTCTGTTTGTCATAGTGACAGAATGCAGCTTTTCTGTGTGTTGTTTTGAATTTTCCAGCTCTGTGTGTCATAGTGACAGAATGCAGCTTTCCTGTGTGTTGCTTTGAATTTTCCAGCTCCGTCTGGCATAGTGACAGAATGCAACTTTCCTGTGTGTTGTTTTGAATTTTCCAGCTCTGTGTGGCATTGTGACAGAATGCAGCTTTCCTGTGTGTTGTTTTGAATATTGCAGCTCTGTGTGGCATAGTGACAGAATGCAACTTTCCTGTGTGTTGTTTTGAATTTTCCAGCTCTGTGTGGCATTGTGACAGAATGCAGCTCTCCTGTGTGTTGTTTTGAATATTGCAGCTCTGTTTGGCATAGTGACAGAATGCAGCTTTCCTGTGTGTTGTTTTGAATTTTCCAGCTCTGTGTGGCATAGTGACAGAATGCAGCTTTCCTCTGTGATGTTTTGAATTTTCCAGCTCTGTGTGACATAGTGACAGAATGCAGCTTTCCTCTGTGATGTTTTGAACATTCCAGCTCTGTTTGGCATAGTGACAGAATGCAGCTTTGCTGTGTGTTGCCTTGAATTTTCCAGCTCCGTCTGGCATAGTGACAGAATGCAGACTTGCTGTGTGTTGTTTTGAATATTGCAGTTCTATTTGGCATAGTGACAGAATTCAGCTTTCCTTTGTGTTGTTTTGAATTTTCTCGCGCAGCGTGGCATAGTGACAGAATGCAGCTTTCTTGTGTGTTGTTTTGAATATTGCAGCTCTGTTTGGCATAGTGACAGAATGCAGCTTTCCTGTGTGTTGTTTTGAATATTGCAGCTCTGTTTGGCATAGTGACAGAATGCAGCTTTCCTGTGTGTTGTTTTGAATTTTCCAGCTCCATCTGGCATAGTGACAGAATGCAGCTTTCCTGTGTGTTGTTTTGAATATTGCAGCTCTGTTTGGCATAGTGACAGAATGCAGCTTTCCTGTGTGTTGTTTTGAATTTTCCAGCTCTGTGTGGCATAGTGACAGAATGCAGCTTTCCTGGTTGTTGTTTTGAATTTTCCAGCTCGTGTGGCGTAGTGACAGAATGCAGCTTTCTGTGTGATCTTTTTTTATATTGCATCTCTTTGTGGCATAGTGACAGAATGCAGCTTTCCTGTGTGTTGTTTTGAATTTTCCAGCTCTGTGTTGCATAGAGACAGAATGCAGCTCTCCTGTGTGTTGTTTTGAATATTGCAGCTCTGTTTGGCATAGTGACAGAATGCAACTTTCCTTTGTGTTGTTTTGAATATTGCAGCTCTATTTGGCATAGTGACAGAATGCAGCTTTCCTGTGTGTTGTTTTGAATTTTCCAGCTCTGTGTGGCATAGTGACAGAATGCAGCTTTCTGTGTGATCTTTTGTATATTGCATCTCTGTGTGGCATAGTGACAGAATGCAGCTTTCCTGTGTGTTGTTTTGAATATTGCAGCTCTGTGTGGCATGGTGACAGAATGCAACTTTCCTTTGTGTTGTTTTGAATATTGCAGCTCTATTTGGCATAGTGACAGAATGCAGCTTTCCTGTGTGTTGTTTTGAATTTTCCAGCTCTGTGTGGCATTGTGAC
The DNA here is from genome assembly GCA_029721435.1 of Gymnothorax reevesii. Taxonomy (NCBI): domain Eukaryota; kingdom Metazoa; phylum Chordata; class Actinopteri; order Anguilliformes; family Muraenidae; genus Gymnothorax; species Gymnothorax reevesii. The sequence continues at coordinate 64,855,180 of CM056574.1, read as the reverse complement.
AGAATGCAGCTTTCCTGTGTGTTGTTTTGAATTTTCCAGCTCTGTGTGGCATAGTGACAGAATGCAGCTTTCCTGTGTGTTGTTTTGAATATTGCAGCTCTGTGTGGCATGGTGACAGAATGCAGCTTTCCTGTGTGTTGTTTTGAATATTGCAGCTCTGTGTGGCATAGTGACAGAATGCAACTTTCCTGTGTGTTGTTTTGAATATTGCAGCTCTGCTTGGCATAGTGACAGAATGCAGCTTTCCTTTGTGTTGTTTTGAATTTTCCCGCTCTGTGTTGCATAGTGACAGAATGCAGCTTTCCTGTGTGTTGTTTTGAGTATTGCAACTCTGTGTGGCATAGTGACAATATGCAGCTTTCCTTTGTGTTGTTTTGAATTTTCCAGCTCTGTGTTGCATAGTGACAGAATGCAGCTTTCCTGTGTGTTATGAATTTTTTAGCTCTGTGTGGCATAGTGACAGAATGCAGTTTTCCCGTGTGTTGTTTTCAATATTTCAGCTGTTTGGCATCGTGACAGAATGCAGCTTTCCTGTGTGTTGTTTTCAATATTTCAGCTGTTTGGCATAGTGACAGAATGCAGCTTTCCTGTGTGTTGTTTTGAATATTGCAGCTCTGTTTGGCATAGTGACAGAATGCAACTTTCCTGTGTGTTGCTTTGAATTTTCCAGCTCCGTCTGGCATAGTGACAGAATGCAACTTTCCTGTGTGTTGCTTTGAATTTTCCAGCTCTGTTTGGCATAGTGACAAAATGCAGCTTTCCTGTGTGTTGTTTTGAATTTTCAAGCTCTGTGTTGCATAGAGACAGAATGCAGCTTTCCTGTGTGTTGTTTTTAATTTTCCAGCTCTGTGTTACATAGAGACAGAATGCAGCTTTCCTGTGTGTTGTTTTTGAATATTGCAGCTCTGTGTGGCATAGTGACAGAATGCAGCTTTCCTGTGTGTTGTTTTGAATTTTCCAGCTCTGTGTGGCATAGTGACAGAATGCAGCTTTCCTCTGTGATGTTTTGAACATTCCAGCTCTGTTTGGCATAGTGACAGAATGCAACTTTCCTGTGTGTTGTTTTTGAATTTTCCAGCTCTGTGTGGCATCGTGACAGAATGCAGCTTTCCTGTGTGTTGCTTTCAAGACTGCAGCTCTGTTTGGCATAGTGACAGAATGCAGCTTTCCTCTGTGATGTTTTGAATTTTCCAGCTCTGTGTGACATAGTGACAGAATGCAGCTTTGCTGTGTGTTGTTTTGAATATTGCAGCTCTATTTGGCATAGTGACAGAATTCAGCTTTCCTTTGTGTTGTTTTGAATTTTCTCGCGCAGCGTGGCATAGTGACAGAATGCAGCTTTCCTGTGTGTTGTTTTGAATATTGCAGCTCTGTGTGGCATAGTGACAGAATGCAGCTTTCCATTGTGTGTGTTTTGAATATTCCTGCTCTGTTTGGCATAGTGGCAGAATGCAGCTTTCCTGTGTGTTGTTTTGAATTTTCCAGCTCTGTGTGGCATAGTGACAGAATGCAGCTTTCCTCTGTGATGTTTTGAATTTTCCAGCTCTGTGTGGCATAGTGACAGAATGCAGCTTTGCTGTGTGTTGTTTTGAATATTGCAGCTCTATTTGGCATAGTGACAGAATTCAGATTTCCTTTGTGTTGTTTTGAATTTTCCCGCGCAGCGTGGCATAGTGACAGAATGCAGCTTTCCTGTGTGTTGTTTTGAATATTGCAGCTCTGTGTGGCATAGTGACAGAATGCAGCTTTCCATTGTGTGTGTTTTGAATATTCCTGCTCTGTTTGGCATAGTGGCAGAATGCAGCTTTCCTGTGTGTTGTTTTGAATTTTCCAGCTCTGTGTGGCATGGTGACAGAATGCAGCTTTCCTCTGTGATGTTTTGAATTTTCCAGCTCTGTGTGGCATAGTGACAGAATGCAGCTTTGCTGTGTGTTGTTTTGAATATTGCAGCTCTATTTGGCATAGTGACAGAATTCAGATTTCCTTTGTGTTGTTTTGAATTTTCCCGCGCAGCGTGGCATAGTGACAGAATGCAGCTTTCCTGTGTGTTGTTTTGAATATTGCAGCTCTGTGTGGCATAGTGACAGAATGCAACTTTCCTGTGTGTTGTTTTGAATATTGCAGCTCTGTGTGGCATAGTGACAGAATGCAACTTTCCTGTGTGTTGTTTTGAATATTGCAGCTCTGCTTGGCATAGTGACAGAATGCAGCTTTCCTTTGTGTTGTTTTGAATTTTCCCGCTCTGTGTTGCATAGTGACAGAATTCAGCTTTCCTTTGTGTTGTTTTGAATTTTCTCGCGCAGCGTGGCATAGTGACAGAATGCAGCTTTCCTGTGTGTTGTTTTGAATATTGCAGCTCTGTGTGGCATAGTGACAGAATGCAGCTTTCCTTTGTGTTGTTTTCAATATTCCTGCTCTGTTTGTCATAGTGACAGAATGCAGATTTTCTGTGTGTTGTTTTGAATTTTCCAGCTCCGTCTGGCATAGTGACAGAATGCAACTTTCCTGTGTGTTGTTTTGAATTATCCAGCTCTGTGTGGCATTGTGACAGAATGCAGCTTTCCTGTGTGTTGTTTTGAATTTTCCAGCTCCGTCTGGCATAGTGACAGAATGCAACTTTCCTGTGTGTTGTTTTGAATTATCCAGCTCTGTGTGGCATTGTGACAGAATGCAGCTTTCCTGTGTGTTGTTTTGAATTTTCCAGCTCTGTTTGGCATAGTGACAGAATGCAGCTTTCCTGTGTCTTGTTTTGAATTTTCCAGCTCTGTTTGGCATAGTGACAGAATGCAGCTTTCCTGTGTGTTGTTTTGAATTTTCCAGCTCCGTCTGGCATAGTGACAGAATGCAACTTTCCTGTGTGTTGTTTTGAATTTTCCAGCTCTGTTTGGCATAGTGACAGAATGCAGCTCTCCTGTGTGTTGTTTTGAATTTTCCAGCTCTGTGTGGCATTGTGACAGAATGCAGCTTTCCTGTGTGTTGTTTTGAATTTTCCAGCTCTGTGTGGCATTGTGACAGAATGCAGCTTTCCTGTGTGTTGTTTTGAATTTTCCAGCTCTGTTTGGCATAGTGACAGAATGCAGCTCTCCTGTGTGTTGTTTTGAATATTGCAGCTCTGTTTGGCATAGTGACAGAATGCAGCTTTCCTGTGTGTTGTTTTGAATTTTCCAGCTCTGTGTGGCATAGTGACAGAATGCAGCTTTCCTCTGTGATGTTTTGAACATTCCAGCTCTGTTTGGCATAGTGACAGAATGCAGCTTTGCTGTGTGTTGCTTTGAATTTTCCAGCTCCGTCTGGCATAGTGACAGAATGCAACTTTCCTGTGTGTTGCTTTGAATTTTCCAGCTCTGTTTGGCATAGTGACAGAATGCAGCTCTCCTGTGTGTTGTTTTGAATTTTCCAGCTCTATTTGGCATAGTGACAGAATTCAGCTTTCCTTTGTGTTGTTTTGAATTTTCTCGCGCAGCGTGGCAAAGTGACAGAATGCAGCTTTCCTGTGTGTTGTTTTGAATATTGCAGCTCTTTGTGGCATAGTGACAGAATGCAGCTTTCCATTGTGTTTGTTTTGAATATTCCTGCTCTGTTTGGCATAGTGACAGAATGCAGCTTTGCTGTGTGTTGCTTTGAATTTTCCAGCTCCGTCTGGCATAGTGACAGAATGCAACTTTCCTGTGTGTTGTTTTGAATATTGCAGCTCTGTTTGGCATAGTGACAGAATGCAGCTTTCCTGTTTGTTGTTTTGAATTTTCCAGCTCTGTGTGGCATAGTGACAGAATGCAACTTTCCTGTGTGTTGCTTTGAATTTTCCAGCTCTGTTTGGCATAGTGACCGAATGCAGCTTTCCTGCGTGTTGCTTGGAATTTTCCATCTCTGTTTGGCATAGTGACAGAATGCAGCTTTCCTGTGTGTTGCTTTGAATTTTCCAGCTCCGTCTGGCATAGTGACAGAATGCAACTTTCCTGTGTGTTGCTTTGAATTTTCCAGCTCTCTTTGGCAAAGTGACAGAATGCGACTTTCCTGTGTGTTGCTTTGAATTTTCCAGCTCTGTTTGGCATAGTTACAGAATGCAACTTTCCTGTGTGTTGTTTTGAATTTTCCCACGCAGCGTGGCATAGTGACAGAATGCAGCTTTCCTGTGTGTTGTTTTGAATATTGCAGCTCTGTGTGGCATAGTGACAGAATGCAACTTTCCTATGTGTTGCTTTGAATTTTCCAGCTTCGTCTGGCATAGTGACAGAATGCAGCTTTCCTGTGTGTTGTTTTGAATTTTCCAGCTCTGTGTGGCATAGTGACAGAATGCAGCTTTCCTGGTTGTTGTTTTGAATTTTCCAGCTCGTGTGGCGTAGTGACAGAATGCAGCTTTCTGTGTGATCTTTTTTTATATTGCATCTCTTTGTGGCATAGTGACAGAATGCAGCTTTCCTGTGTGTTGTTTTGAATTTTCCAGCTCTGTGTGGCATAGTGACAGAATGCAGCTCTCCTTTGTGATGTTTTGAAAATTGCAGCCCTGTTTGGCATAGTGACGGAATGCAGCTTTCCTGTGTGTTGTTTTGAATATTGCAGCTCTGTGTGGCATGGTGACAGAATGCAGCTTTCCTGTGTGTTGTTTTGAATATTGCAGCTCTCTTTGGCAAAGTGACAGAATGCAACTTTCCTGTGTTTTGCTTTGAATTTTCCAGCTCTGTTTGGCATAGTGACAGAATGCAGCTTTCCTTTGTGTTGTTTTGAATTTTCCAGCTCTGTGTTGCATAGTGACAGAATGCAGCTTTCCTGTGTGTTGTTTTGAATATTGCAACTCTGTGTGGCATAGTGACAGAATGCAGCTTTCCTTTGTGTTGTTTTGAATTTTCCAGCTCTGTGTTGCATACTGACAGAATGCAGCTTTCCTGTGTGTTATGAATTTTTTAGCTCTGTGTGGCATAGTGACAGAATGCAGTTTTCCTGTGTGTTGTTTTCAATATTTCAGCTGTTTGGCATCGTGACAGAATGCAGCTTTCCTGTGTGTTGTTTTCAATATTTCAGCTGTTTGGCATAGTGACAGAATGCAGCTTTCCTGTGTGTTGTTTTGAATTTTCCAGCTCTGTGTTGCATCGTGACAGAATGCAGCTTTCCTGTGTGTTGTTTTGAATATTGCAACTCTGTGTGGCATAGTGACAGAATGCAGCTTTCCTGTGTGTTGTCTAGAATTTTCCAGCTCTATGTTGCATAGTGACAGAATGCAGCTTTTTTGTGTGTCGTTTTGAATATTACAGCTCTGTGTTGCATAGTGACAGAATACAGCTTTCCTGTGTGTTGCTTTGAATTTTCCAGCTCTGTTTGGCATAGTGACAAAATGCAGCTTTCCTGTGTGTTGTTTTGAATTTTCCAGCTCTGTGTTGCATAGAGACAGAATGCAGCTTTCCTTTGTGTTGTTTTGAATTTTCCCACGCAGCGTGGCATAGTGACAGAATGCAGCTTTCCTGTGTGTTGTTTTGAATATTGCAGCTCTGTGTGGCATAGTGACAGAATGCAACTTTCCTATGTGTTGCTTTGAATTTTCCAGCTTCGTCTGGCATAGTGACAGAATGCAACTTTCCTGTGTGTTGTTTTGAATTTTCCAGCTCTGTTTTGCATAGTGACAGAATGCAGCTTTCCTGTGTGTTGTTTTGAATATTGCAGCTCTGTTTTGCATAGTGACAGAATGCAGCTTTCCTGTGTGATGTTTTGAATTTTCCAGCTCTGTGTGACATAGTGACAGAATGCAGCTTTCCTGTGTGTTGCTTTCAAGACTGCAGCTCTGTTTGGCATAGTGACAGAATGCAGCTTTCCTCTGTGATGTTTTGAATTTTCCAGCTTTGTGTGACATAGTGACAGAATGCAGCTTTCCTCTGTGATGTTTTGAACATTCCAGCTCTGTTTGGCATAGTGACAGAATGCAGCTTTGCTGTGTGTTGTTTTGAATATTGCAGCTCTGTGTGGCATAGTGACAGAATGCAGCTTTCCATTGTGTGTGTTTTGAATATTCCTGCTCTGTTTGGCATAGTGGCAGAATGCAGCTTTCCTGTGTGTTGTTTTGAATTTTCCAGCTTTGTGTGGCATAGTGACAGAATGCAGCTTTCCTCTGTGATGTTTTGAATTTTCCAGCTCTGTGTGGCATAGTGACAGAATGCAGCTTTGCTGTGTGTTGTTTTGAATATTGCAGCTCTATTTGGCATAGTGACAGAATTCAGATTTCCTTTGTGTTGTTTTGAATATTGCAGCTCTGTGTGGCATAGTGACAGAATGCAGCTTTCCTTTGTGTTGTTTTCAATATTCCTGCTCTGTTTGTCATAGTGACAGAATGCAGATTTTCTGTGTGTTGTTTTGAATTTTCCAGCTCCGTCTGGCATAGTGACAGAATGCAACTTTCCTGTGTGTTGTTTTGAATTATCCAGCTCTGTGTGGCATTGTGACAGAATGCAGCTTTCCTGTGTGTTGTTTTGAATTTTCCAGCTCCGTCTGGCATAGTGACAGAATGCAACTTTCCTGTGTGTTGTTTTGAATTATCCAGCTCTGTGTGGCATTGTGACAGAATGCAGCTTTCCTGTGTGTTGTTTTGAATTATCCAGCTCTGTTTTGCATAGTGACAGAATGCAGCTTTCCTGTGTGTTGTTTTGAATATTGCAGCTCTGTTTTGCATAGTGACAGAATGCAGCTTTCCTGTGTGATGTTTTGAATTTTCCAGCTCTGTGTGACATAGTGACAGAATGCAGCTTTCCTGTGTGTTGCTTTCAAGACTGCAGCTCTGTTTGGCATAGTGACAGAATGCAACTTTCCTGTGTGTTGTTTTGAATTATCCAGCTCTGTGTGGCATTGTGACAGAATGCAGCTTTCCTGTGTGTTGTTTTGAATTTTCCAGCTCTGTTTGGCATAGTGACAGAATGCAGCTTTCCTGTGTGTTGTTTTGAATTTTCCAGCTCTGTTTGGCATAGTGACAGAATGCAGCTTTCCTGTGTGTTGTTTTGAATTTTCCAGCTCCGTCTGGCATAGTGACAGAATGCAGCTTTCCTGTGTGTGGTTTTGAATTTTCCAGCTCTGTGTGGCATTGTGACAGAATCCAGCTTTCCTGTGTGTTGTTTTGAATTTTCCAGCTCTGTTTGGCATAGTGACAGAATGCAGCTCTCCTGTGTGTTGTTTTGAATATTACAGCTCTGTTTGGCATAGTGACAGAATGCAGCTTTCCTGTGTGTTGTTTTGAATTTTCCAGCTCTGTGTGGCATAGTGACAGAATGCAGCTTTCCTCTGTGATGTTTTGAACATTCCAGCTCTGTTTGGCATAGTGACAGAATGCAGCTTTCCTGTGTGTTGTTTTGAATATTGCAGCTCTGTGTGGCATAGTGACAGAATGCAACTTTCCTATGTGTTGCTTTGAATTTTCCAGCTTCGTCTGGCATAGTGACAGAATGCAGCTTTCCTGTGTGTTGTTTTGAATTTTCCAGCTCTGTGTGGCATAGTGACAGAATGCAGCTTTCCTGGTTGTTGTTTTGAATTTTCCAGCTCGTGTGGCGTAGTGACAGAATGCAGCTTTCTGTGTGATCTTTTTTTATATTGCATCTCTTTGTGGCATAGTGACAGAATGCAGCTTTCCTGTGTGTTGTTTTGAATTTTCCAGCTCTGTGTGGCATAGTGACAGAATGCAGCTCTCCTTTGTGATGTTTTGAAAATTGCAGCCCTGTTTGGCATAGTGACGGAATGCAGCTTTCCTGTGTGTTGTTTTGAATATTGCAGCTCTGTGTGGCATGGTGACAGAATGCAGCTTTCCTGTGTGTTGTTTTGAATATTGCAGCTCTCTTTGGCAAAGTGACAGAATGCAACTTTCCTGTGTTTTGCTTTGAATTTTCCAGCTCTGTTTGGCATAGTGACAGAATGCAGCTTTCCTTTGTGTTGTTTTGAATTTTCCAGCTCTGTGTTGCATAGTGACAGAATGCAGCTTTCCTGTGTGTTGTTTTGAATATTGCAACTCTGTGTGGCATAGTGACAGAATGCAGCTTTCCTTTGTGTTGTTTTGAATTTTCCAGCTCTGTGTTGCATACTGACAGAATGCAGCTTTCCTGTGTGTTATGAATTTTTTAGCTCTGTGTGGCATAGTGACAGAATGCAGTTTTCCTGTGTGTTGTTTTCAATATTTCAGCTGTTTGGCATCGTGACAGAATGCAGCTTTCCTGTGTGTTGTTTTCAATATTTCAGCTGTTTGGCATAGTGACAGAATGCAGCTTTCCTGTGTGTTGTTTTGAATTTTCCAGCTCTGTGTTGCATCGTGACAGAATGCAGCTTTCCTGTGTGTTGTTTTGAATATTGCAACTCTGTGTGGCATAGTGACAGAATGCAGCTTTCCTGTGTGTTGTCTAGAATTTTCCAGCTCTATGTTGCATAGTGACAGAATGCAGCTTTTTTGTGTGTCGTTTTGAATATTACAGCTCTGTGTTGCATAGTGACAGAATACAGCTTTCCTGTGTGTTGCTTTGAATTTTCCAGCTCTGTTTGGCATAGTGACAAAATGCAGCTTTCCTGTGTGTTGTTTTGAATTTTCCAGCTCTGTGTTGCATAGAGACAGAATGCAGCTTTCCTTTGTGTTGTTTTGAATTTTCCCACGCAGCGTGGCATAGTGACAGAATGCAGCTTTCCTGTGTGTTGTTTTGAATATTGCAGCTCTGTGTGGCATAGTGACAGAATGCAACTTTCCTATGTGTTGCTTTGAATTTTCCAGCTTCGTCTGGCATAGTGACAGAATGCAACTTTCCTGTGTGTTGTTTTGAATTTTCCAGCTCTGTTTTGCATAGTGACAGAATGCAGCTTTCCTGTGTGTTGTTTTGAATATTGCAGCTCTGTTTTGCATAGTGACAGAATGCAGCTTTCCTGTGTGATGTTTTGAATTTTCCAGCTCTGTGTGACATAGTGACAGAATGCAGCTTTCCTGTGTGTTGCTTTCAAGACTGCAGCTCTGTTTGGCATAGTGACAGAATGCAGCTTTCCTCTGTGATGTTTTGAATTTTCCAGCTTTGTGTGACATAGTGACAGAATGCAGCTTTCCTCTGTGATGTTTTGAACATTCCAGCTCTGTTTGGCATAGTGACAGAATGCAGCTTTGCTGTGTGTTGTTTTGAATATTGCAGCTCTGTGTGGCATAGTGACAGAATGCAGCTTTCCATTGTGTGTGTTTTGAATATTCCTGCTCTGTTTGGCATAGTGGCAGAATGCAGCTTTCCTGTGTGTTGTTTTGAATTTTCCAGCTTTGTGTGGCATAGTGACAGAATGCAGCTTTCCTCTGTGATGTTTTGAATTTTCCAGCTCTGTGTGGCATAGTGACAGAATGCAGCTTTGCTGTGTGTTGTTTTGAATATTGCAGCTCTATTTGGCATAGTGACAGAATTCAGATTTCCTTTGTGTTGTTTTGAATTTTCCCGCGCAGCGTGGCATAGTGACAGAATGCAGCTTTCCTGTGTGTTGTTTTGAATATTGCAGCTTTGTGTGGCATAGTGACAGAATGCAACTTTCCTGTGTGTTGTTTTCAATATTCCTGCTCTGTTTGTCATAGTGACAGAATGCAGATTTTCTGTGTGTTGTTTTGAATTTTCCAGCTCCGTCTGGCATAGTGACAGAATGCAACTTTCCTGTGTGTTGTTTTGAATTATCCAGCTCTGTGTGGCATTGTGACAGAATGCAGCTTTCCTGTGTGTTGTTTTGAATTTTCCAGCTCCGTCTGGCGTAGTGACAGAATGCAACTTTCCTGTGTGTTGTTTTGAATTATCCAGCTCTGTGTGGCATTGTGACAGAATGCAGCTTTCCTGTGTGTTGTTTTGAATTTTCCAGCTCTGTTTGGCATAGTGACAGAATGCAGCTTTCCTGTGTGTTGTTTTGAATTTTCCAGCTCTGTTTGGCATAGTGACAGAATGCAGCTTTCCTGTGTGTTGTTTTGAATTTTCCAGCTCCGTCTGGCATAGTGACAGAATGCAGCTTTCCTGTGTGTGGTTTTGAATTTTCCAGCTCTGTGTGGCATTGTGACAGAATCCAGCTTTCCTGTGTGTTGTTTTGAATTTTCCAGCTCTGTTTGGCATAGTGACAGAATGCAGCTCTCCTGTGTGTTGTTTTGAATATTACAGCTCTGTTTGGCATAGTGACAGAATGCAGCTTTCCTGTGTGTTGTTTTGAATTTTCCAGCTCTGTGTGGCATAGTGACAGAATGCAGCTTTCCTCTGTGATGTTTTGAACATTCCAGCTCTGTTTGGCATAGTGACAGAATGCAGCTTTGCTGTGTGTTGCTTTGAATTTTCCAGCTCCGTCTGGCATAGTGACAGAATGCAATTTTCCTGTGTGTTGCTTTGAATTTTCCAGCTCTGTTTGGCATAGTGACAGAATGCAGCTCTCCTGTGTGTTGTTTTGAATTTTCCAGCTCTATTTGGCATAGTGACAGAATTCAGCTTTCCTTTGTGTTGTTTTGAATTTTCTCGCGCAGCGTGGCATAGTGACAGAATGCAGCTTTCCTGTGTGTTGTTTTGAATATTGCAGCTCTGTGTGGCATAGTGACAGAATGCAGCTTTCCATTCTGTTTGTTTTGAATATTCCTGCTCTGTTTGGCATAGTGACAGAATGCAGCTTTGCTGTGTGTTGCTTTGAATTTTCCAGCTCCGTCTGGCATAGTGACAGAATGCAACTTTCCTGTGTGTTGTTTTCAATATTTCAGCTGTTTGGCATCGTGACAGAATGCAGCTTTCCTGTTTGTTGTTTTCAATATTTCAGCTGTTTGGCATAGTGACAGAATGCAGCTTTCCTGTGTGTTGTTTTGAATATTGCAGCTCTGTTTGGCATAGTGACAGAATGCAACTTTCCTATGTGTTGCTTTGAATTTTCCAGCTCGGTCTGGCATTGTGACAGAATGCAACTTTCCTGTGTGTTGCTTTGAATTTTCCAGCTCTGTTTGGCATAGTGACAAAATGCAGCTTTCCTTTGTGTTGTTTTGAATTTTCCCGCGCAGCGTGGCATAGTGACAGAATGCAGCTTTCCTGTGTGTTGTTTTGAATATTGCAGCTCTGTGTGGCATAGTGACAGAATGCAGCTTTCCTTTGAGTTGTTTTCAATATTCCAGCTCTGTGTGGCATAGTGACAGAATGCAGCTTTCCATTGTGTTTGTTTTGAATATTCCTGCTCTGTTTGGCATAGTGTCAGAATGCAGCTTTGCTGTGTGTTGCTTTGAATTTTCCAGCTCTGTTTGGCATAGTGACAGAATGCAGCTTTCCATTGTGTTTGTTTTGAATATTCCTGCTCTGTTTGGCATAGTGACAGAATGCAGCTTTCCTGTGTGTTGTTTTGAATATTGCAGCTCTGTGTGGCATAGTGACAGAATGCAACTTTCCTGTGTGTTGTTTTGAATATTGCAGCTCCGTGTGGCATAGTGCGGAATGCAGCTTTGCTGTGTGTTGTTTTGAATATTGCAGTTCTGCTTGGCATAGTGACAGAATGCAGCTTTCCTTTGTGTTGTTTTGAATTTTCCCGCTCTGTGTTGCATAGTGACAGAATGCAGCTTTCCTGTGTGTTGTTTTGAATATTGCAACTCTGTGTGGCATAGTGACAGAATGCAGCTTTCCTTTGTGTTGTTTTAAATTTTCCAGCTCTGTGTTGCATACTGACAGAATGCAGCTTTCCTGTGTGTTATGAATTTTTTAGCTCTGTGTGGCATAGTGACAGAATGCAGTTTTCCTGTGTGTTGTTTTCAATATTTCAGCTGTTTGGCATCGTGACAGAATGCAGCTTTCCTGTGTGTTGTTTTCAATATTTCAGCTGTTTGGCATAGTGACAGAATGCAGCTTTCCTGTGTGTTGTTTTGAATATTGCAGCTCTGTTTGGCATAGTGACAGAATGCAACTTTCCTATGTGTTGCTTTGAATTTTCCAGCTCCGTCTGGCATTGTGACAGAATGCAACTTTCCTGTGTGTTGCTTTGAATTTTCCAGCTCTGTTTGGCATAGTGACAAAATGCAGCTTTCCTTTGTGTTGTTTTGAATTTTCCCGTGCAGCGTGGCATAGTGACAGAATGCAGCTTTCCTGTGTGTTGTTTTGAATATTGCAGCTCTGTGTGGCATAGTGACAGAATGCAGCTTTCCTTTGTGTTGTTTTCAATATTCCTGCTCTGTTTGTCATCGTGACAGAATGCAGCTTTCCTGTGTGTTGTTTTGAATTTTCCAGCTCTGTGTGTCATAGTGACAGAATGCAACTTTCCTGTGTGTTGCTTTGAATTTTCCAGCTCCGTCTGGCATAGTGACAGAATGCAACTTTCCTGTGTGTTGTTTTGAATTTTCCAGCTCTGTGTGGCATTGTGACAGAATGCAGCTCTCCTGTGTGTTGTTTTGAATATTGCAGCTCTGTTTTGCATAGTGACAGAATGCAGCTTTCCTGTGTGATGTTTTGAATTTTCCAGCTCTGTGTGGCATCGTGACAGAATGCAGCTTTCCTCTGTGATGTTTTGAATTTTCCAGCTCTGTGTGACATAGTGACAGAATTCAGCTTTCCTCTGTGATGTTTTGAACATTCCAGCTCTGTTTGGCATAGTGACAGAATGCAGCTTTGCTGTGTGTTGTTTTGAATATTGCAGCTCTATTTGGCATAGTGACAGAATTCAGCTTTCCTTTGTGTTGTTTTGAATTTTCTCGCGCAACGTGGCATAGTGACAGAATGCAGCTTTCCTGTGAATTTGTTTTGAATATTGCAGCTCTGTGTGGCATAGTGACAGAATGCAGCTTTCCATTGTGTGTGTTTTGAATATTCCTGCTCTGTTTGGCATAGTGGCAGAATGCAGCTTTCCTGTGTGTTGTTTTGAATTTTCCAGCTCTGTGTGGCATAGTGACAGAATGCAGCTTTCCTCTGTGATGTTTTGAATTTTCCAGCTCTGTGTGGCATAGTGACAGAATGCAGCTTTCCTCTGTGATGTTTTGAACATTCCAGCTCTGTTTGGCATAGTGACAGAATGCAGCTTTGCTGTGTGTTGTTTTGAATATTGCAGCTCTATTTGGCATAGTGACAGAATTCAGATTTCCTTTGTGTTGTTTTGAATTTTCCCGCGCAGCGTGGCATAGTGACAGAATGCAGCTTTCCTGTGTGTTGTTTTGAATATTGCAGCTTTGCGTGGCATAGTGACAGAATGCAGCTTTCCTTTGTGTTGTTTTCAATATTCCTGCTCTGTTTGTCATAGTGACAGAATGCAGCTTTTCTGTGTGTTGTTTTGAATTTTCCAGCTCCGTCTGGCATAGTGACAGAATGCAACTTTCCTGTGTGTTGTTTTGAATTTTCCAGCTCCGTCTGGCATAGTGACAGAATGCAACTTTCCTGTGTGTTGTTTTGAATTTTCCAGTTCTGTGTGGCATTGTGACAGAATGCAGCTTTCCTGTGTGTTGTTTTGAATATTGCAGCTCTGTGTGGCATAGTGACAGAATGCAACTTTCCTATGTGTTCCTTTGAATTTTCCAGCTCCGTCTGGCATAGTGACAGAATGCAACTTTCCTGTGTGTTGTTTTGAATTTTCCAGCTCTGTGTGGCATTGTGACAGAATGCAGCTCTCCTGTGTGTTGTTTTGAATATTGCAGCTCTGTTTGGCATAGTGACAGAATGCAGCTTTCCTGTGTGTTGTTTTGAATTTTCCAGCTCTGTGTGGCATAGTGACAGAATGCAGCTTTCTTGTGTGTTGTTTTTAATTTTCCAGCTCTGTGTGGCATAGTGACAGAATGCAGCTTTCCTCCGTGATGTTTTGAACATTCCAGCTCTGTTTGGCATAGTGACAGAATGCAGCTTTGCTGTGTGTTGTTTTGAATATTGCAGCTCTGTGTGGCATAGTGACAGAATGCAGCTTTCCTGTGTGTTGTTTTGAATATTGCAGCTCTGTTTGGCATAGTGACAGAATGCAACTTTCCTGTGTGTTGTTTTGAATATTGCAGCTCTGTTTGGCATAGTGACAGAATGCAGCTTTCCTGTTTGTTGTTTTGAATTTTCCAGCTCTGTGTGGCATCGTGACAAAATGCAACTTTCCTGTGTGTTGCTTTGAATTTTCCAGCTCTGTTTGGCATAGTGACAGAATGCAACTTTCCTGTGTGTTGCTTTGAATTTTCCAGCTCCGTCTGGCATAGTGACAGAATGCAGCTTTCCTGTGTGTTGCTTTGAATTTTCCAGCTCCGTCTGGCATAGTGACAGAATGCAACTTTCCTGTGTGTTGCTTTGAATTTTCCAGCTCCGTCTGGCATAGTGACAGAATGCAACTTTCCTGTGTGTTGCTTTGAATTTTCCAGCTCTGTTTGGCATAGTGACAGAATGCAGCTTTCCTGTGTGTTGTTTTGAATTTTCCAGCTCTGTGTTGCATAGAGACAGAATGCAGCTTTCCTGTGTGTTGTTTTGAATATTGCAGCTCTGTTTGGCATAGTGACAGAATGCAACTTTCCTTTGTGTTGTTTTGAATATTGCAGCTCTATTTGGCATAGTGACAGAATGCAGCTTTCTGTGTGATCTTTTGTATCTAGCATCTCTGTGTGGCATAGTGACAGAATGCAGCTTTCCTGAGTGTTGTTTTGAATTTTCCAGCTCTGTGTGGCATAGTGACAGAATGCAGCTTTCCTGGTTGTTGTTTTGAATTTTCCAGCTCTGTGTGGCATAGTGACAGAATGCAGCTTTCTGTGTGATCTTTTGTATATTGCATCTCTTTGTGGCATAGTGACAGAATGCAGCTTTCCTGTGTGTTGTTTTGAATTTTCCAGCTCTGTGTGGCATAGTGACAGAATGCAGCTCTCCTGTGTGATGTTTTGAATATTGCAGCCTTGTTTGGCATAGTGACGGAATGCAGCTTTCCTGTGTGTTGTTTTGAATATTGCAGCTCTGTGCGGCATAGTGACAGAATGCAACTTTCCTGGGTGTTGTTTTGAATATTGCAGCTCCGTGTGGCATAGTGACAGAATGCAGCTTTGCTGTGTGTTGTTTTGAATATTGCAGCTCTGCTTGGCATAGTGACAGAATGCAGCTTTCCTTTGTGTTGTTTTGAATTTTCCCGCTCTGTGTTGCATAGTGACAGAATGCAGCTTTCCTGTGTGTTGTTTTGAATTTTCCAGCTCTGTGTGGCATAGTGACAGAATGCAGCTTTCCTCTGTGATGTTTTGAACATTCCAGCTCTGTTTGGCATAGTGACAGAATGCAGCTTTGCTGTGTGTTGTTTTGAATATTGCAGCTCTATTTGGCATAGTGACAGAATTCAGATTTCCTGTGTGTTGTTTTGAATATTGCAGCTCTGTTTGGCATAGTGACAGAATGCAACTTTCCTATGTGTTGCTTTGAATTTTCCAGCTCCGTCTGGCATCGTGACAGAATGCAGCTTTCCTGTGTGTTGCTTTCAAGACTGCAGCTCTGTTTGGCATAGTGACAGAATGCAGCTTTCCTCTGTGATGTTTTGAATTTTCCAGCTCTGTGTGACATAGTGACAGAATGCAGCTTTGCTGTGTGTTGTTTTGAATATTGCAGCTCTATTTGGCATAGTGACAGAATTCAGCTTTCCTTTGTGTTGTTTTGAATTTTCTCGCGCAGCGTGGCATAGTGACAGAATGCAGCTTTCCTGTGTGTTGTTTTGAATATTGCAGCTCTGTGTGGCATAGTGACAGAATGCAGCTTTCCTTTGTGTTGTTTTCAATATTCCTGCTCTGTTTGTCATAGTGACAGAATGCAGCTTTCCTGTGTGTTGTTTTGAATATTGCAACTCTGTGTGGCATAGTGACAGAATGCAGCTTTCCTTTGTGTTGTTCTGAATTTTCCAGCTCTGTGTTGCATACTGACAGAATGCAGCTTTCCTGTGTGTTATGAATTTTTTAGCTCTGTGTGGCATAGTGACAGAATGCAGTTTTCCTGTGTGTTGTTTTCAATATTTCAGCTGTTTGGCATCGTGACAGAATGCAGCTTTCCTGTGTGTTGTTTTCAATATTTCAGCTGTTTGGCATAGTGACAGAATGCAGCTTTCCTGTGTGTTGTTTTGAATATTGCAGCTCTGTTTGGCATAGTGACAGAATGCAACTTTCCTATGTGTTGCTTTGAATTTTCCAGCTCCGTCTGGCATTGTGACAGAATGCAACTTTCCTGTGTGTTGCTTTGAATTTTCCAGCTCTGTTTGGCATAGTGACAAAATGCAGCTTTCCTTTGTGTTGTTTTGAATTTTCCCGCGCAGCGTGGCATAGTGACAGAATGCAGCTTTCCTGTGTGTTGTTTTGAATATTGCAGCTCTGTGTGGCATAGTGACAGAATGCAGCTTTCCTTTGTGTTGTTTTCAATATTCCTGCTCTGTTTGTCATCGTGACAGAATGCAGCTTTCCTGTGTGTTGTTTTGAATTTTCCAGCTCTGTGTGTCATAGTGACAGAATGCAACTTTCCTGTGTGTTGCTTTGAATTTTCCAGCTCCGTCTGGCATAGTGACAGAATGCAACTTTCCTGTGTGTTGTTTTGAATATTGCAGCTCTGTGTGGCATAGTGACAGAATGCAACTTTCCTATGTGTTGCTTTGAATTTTCCAGCTCCGTCTGGCATAGTGACAGAATGCAACTTTCCTGTGTGTTGTTTTGAATTTTCCAGCTCTGTGTGGCATTGTGACAGAATGCAGCTCTCCTGTGTGTTGTTTTGAATATTGCAGCTCTGTTTTGCATAGTGACAGAATGCAGCTTTCCTGTGTGATGTTTTGAATTTTCCAGCTCTGTGTCGCATCGTGACAGAATGCAGCTTTCCTCTGTGATGTTTTGAACATTCCAGCTCTGTTTGGCATAGTGACAGAATGCAGCTTTGCTGTGTGTTGTTTTGAATATTGCAGCTCTATTTGGCATAGTGACAGAATTCAGCTTTCCTTTGTGTTGTTTTGAATTTTCTCGCGCAGCGTGGCATAGTGACAGAATGCAGCTTTCCTGTGTGTTGTTTTGAATATTGCAGCTCTGTGTGGCATCGTGACAGAATGCAGCTTCCCATTGTGTGTGTTTTGAATATTCCTGCTCTGTTTGGCATAGTGGCAGAATGCAGCTTTCCTGTGTGTTGTTTTGAATTTTCCAGCTCTGTGTGGCATAGTGACAGAATGCAGCTTTCCTCTGTGATGTTTTGAATTTTCCAGCTCTGTGTGGCATAGTGACAGAATGCAGCTTTCCTCTGTGATGTTTTGAACATTCCAGCTCTGTTTGGCATAGTGACAGAATGCAGCTTTGCTTTGTGTTGTTTTGAATATTGCAGCTCTATTTGGCATAGTGACAGAATTCAGATTTCCTTTGTGTTGTTTTGAATTTTCCCGCGCAGCGTGGCATAGTGACAGAATGCAGCTTTCCTGTGTGTTGTTTTGAATATTGCAGCTTTGTGTGGCATAGTGACAGAATGCAGCTTTCCTTTGTGTTGTTTTCAATATTCCTGCTCTGTTTGTCATAGTGACAGAATGCAGCTTTTCTGTGTGTTGTTTTGAATTTTCCAGCTCTGTGTGTCATAGTGACAGAATGCAGCTTTCCTGTGTGTTGCTTTGAATTTTCCAGCTCCGTCTGGCATAGTGACAGAATGCAACTTTCCTGTGTGTTGTTTTGAATTTTCCAGCTCTGTGTGGCATTGTGACAGAATGCAGCTTTCCTGTGTGTTGTTTTGAATATTGCAGCTCTGTGTGGCATAGTGACAGAATGCAACTTTCCTGTGTGTTGTTTTGAATTTTCCAGCTCTGTGTGGCATTGTGACAGAATGCAGCTCTCCTGTGTGTTGTTTTGAATATTGCAGCTCTGTTTGGCATAGTGACAGAATGCAGCTTTCCTGTGTGTTGTTTTGAATTTTCCAGCTCTGTGTGGCATAGTGACAGAATGCAGCTTTCCTCTGTGATGTTTTGAATTTTCCAGCTCTGTGTGACATAGTGACAGAATGCAGCTTTCCTCTGTGATGTTTTGAACATTCCAGCTCTGTTTGGCATAGTGACAGAATGCAGCTTTGCTGTGTGTTGCCTTGAATTTTCCAGCTCCGTCTGGCATAGTGACAGAATGCAGCTTTGCTGTGTGTTGTTTTGAATATTGCAGTTCTATTTGGCATAGTGACAGAATTCAGCTTTCCTTTGTGTTGTTTTGAATTTTCTCGCGCAGCGTGGCATAGTGACAGAATGCAGCTTTCCTGTGTGTTGTTTTGAATATTGCAGCTCTGTTTGGCATAGTGACAGAATGCAGCTTTCCTGTGTGTTGTTTTGAATATTGCACCTCTGTTTGGCATAGTGACAGAATGCAGCTTTCCTGTGTGTTGTTTTGAATTTTCCAGCTCCGTCTGGGAAAGTGACACAATGCAGCTTTCCTGTGTGTTGTTTTGAATATGGCAGCTCTGTGTGGCATAGTGACGGAATGCAGCTTTCCTGTGTGTTGTTTTGAATATTGCAGCTCTGCTGGGCATAGTGACAGACTGCAACTTTCCAGTGTGTTGTTTTGAATATTCCAGCTCATGTGGCGTAGTGACAGAATGCAGCTTTTTGTGTGATCTTTTTTTATATTGCATCTCTTTGTGGCATAGTGACAGAATGCAGCTTTCCTGTGTGTTGTTTTGAATTTTCCAGCTCTGTGTTGCATAGAGACAGAATGCAGCTCTCCTGTGTGTTGTTTTGAATATTGCAGCTCTGTTTGGCATAGTGACAGAATGCAACTTTCCTTTGTGTTGTTTTGAATATTGCAGCTCTATTTGGCATAGTGACAGAATGCAGCTTTCCTGTGTGTTGTTTTGAATTTTCCAGCTCTGTGTGGCATAGTGACAGAATGCAGCTTTCTGTGTGATCTTTTGTATATTGCATCTCTGTGTGGCATAGTGACAGAATGCAGCTTTCCTGAGTGTTGTTTTGAATTTTCCAGCTCTGTGTGGCATAGTGACAGAATGCAGCTTTCCTGTGTGTTGTTTTGAATTTTCCAGCTCTGTGTGGCATTGTGACAGAATGCAGCTTTCCTGTGTGTTGTTTTGAATATTGCAGCTCTGTGTGGCATGGTGACAGAATGCAGCTTTCCTGTGTGTTGTTTTGAATATTGCAGCTCTGTGTGGCATAGTGACAGAATGCAACTTTCCTGTGTGTTGTTTTGAATATTGCAGCTCTGCTTGGCATAGTGACAGAATGCAGCTTTCCTTTGTGTTGTTTTGAATTTTCCCGCTCTGTGTTGCATAGTGACAGAATGCAGCTTTCCTGTGTGTTGTTTTGAGTATTGCAACTCTGTGTGGCATAGTGACAATATGCAGCTTTCCTTTGTGTTGTTTTGAATTTTCCAGCTCTGTGTTGCATAGTGACAGAATGCAGCTTTCCTGTGTGTTATGAATTTTTTAGCTCTGTGTGGCATAGTGACAGAATGCAGTTTTCCCGTGTGTTGTTTTCAATATTTCAGCTGTTTGGCATCGTGACAGAATGCAGCTTTCCTGTGTGTTGTTTTCAATATTTCAGCTGTTTGGCATAGTGACAGAATGCAGCTTTCCTGTGTGTTGTTTTGAATATTGCAGCTCTGTTTGGCATAGTGACAGAATGCAACTTTCCTGTGTGTTGCTTTGAATTTTCCAGCTCCGTCTGGCATTGTGACAGAATGCAACTTTCCTGTGTGTTGCTTTGAATTTTCCAGCTCTGTTTGGCATAGTGACAAAATGCAGCTTTCCTGTGTGTTGTTTTGAATTTTCCAGCTCTGTGTTGCATAGAGACAGAATGCAGCTTTCCTGTGTGTTGTTTTTAATTTTCCAGCTCTGTGTTACATAGAGACAGAATGCAGCTTTCCTGTGTGTTGTTTTTGAATATTGCAGCTCTGTGTGGCATAGTGACAGAATGCAGCTTTCCTGTGTGTTGTTTTGAATTTTCCAGCTCTGTGTGGCATAGTGACAGAATGCAGCTTTCCTCTGTGATGTTTTGAACATTCCAGCTCTGTTTGGCATAGTGACAGAATGCAACTTTCCTGTGTGTTGTTTTTGAATTTTCCAGCTCTGTGTGGCATCGTGACAGAATGCAGCTTTCCTGTGTGTTGCTTTCAAGACTGCAGCTCTGTTTGGCATAGTGACAGAATGCAGCTTTCCTCTGTGATGTTTTGAATTTTCCAGCTCTGTGTGACATAGTGACAGAATGCAGCTTTGCTGTGTGTTGTTTTGAATATTGCAGCTCTATTTGGCATAGTGACAGAATTCAGCTTTCCTTTGTGTTGTTTTGAATTTTCTCGCGCAGCGTGGCATAGTGACAGAATGCAGCTTTCCTGTGTGTTGTTTTGAATATTGCAGCTCTGTGTGGCATAGTGACAGAATGCAGCTTTCCATTGTGTGTGTTTTGAATATTCCTGCTCTGTTTGGCATAGTGGCAGAATGCAGCTTTCCTGTGTGTTGTTTTGAATTTTCCAGCTCTGTGTGGCATAGTGACAGAATGCAGCTTTCCTCTGTGATGTTTTGAATTTTCCAGCTCTGTGTGGCATAGTGACAGAATGCAGCTTTGCTGTGTGTTGTTTTGAATATTGCAGCTCTATTTGGCATAGTGACAGAATTCAGATTTCCTTTGTGTTGTTTTGAATTTTCCCGCGCAGCGTGGCATAGTGACAGAATGCAGCTTTCCTGTGTGTTGTTTTGAATATTGCAGCTCTTTGTGGCATAGTGACAGAATGCAGCTTTCCATTGTGTTTGTTTTGAATATTCCTGCTCTGTTTGGCATAGTGACAGAATGCAGCTTTCCTGTGTGTTGTTTTGAATTTTCCAGCTCTGTGTGGCATAGTGACAGAATGCAGCTTTCCTCTGTGATGTTTTGAATTTTCCAGCTCTGTGTGGCATAGTGACAGAATGCAGCTTTGCTGTGTGTTGTTTTGAATATTGCAGCTCTATTTGGCATAGTGACAGAATTCAGCTTTCCTTTGTGTTGTTTTGAATTTTCCTGCGCAGCGTGGCATAGTGACAGAATGCAGCTTTCCTGTGTGTTGTTTTGAATATTGCAGCTCTGTGTGGCATAGTGACAGAATGCAACTTTCCTGTGTGTTGTTTTGAATATTGCAGCTCTGTGTGGCATAGTGACAGAATGCAACTTTCCTGTGTGTTGTTTTGAATATTGCAGCTCTGCTTGGCATAGTGACAGAATGCAGCTTTCCTTTGTGTTGTTTTGAATTTTCCCGCTCTGTGTTGCATAGTGACAGAATTCAGCTTTCCTTTGTGTTGTTTTGAATTTTCTCGCGCAGCGTGGCATAGTGACAGAATGCAGCTTTCCTGTGTGTTGTTTTGAATATTGCAGCTCTGTGTGGCATAGTGACAGAATGCAGCTTTCCTTTGTGTTGTTTTCAATATTCCTGCTCTGTTTGTCATAGTGACAGAATGCAGATTTTCTGTGTGTTGTTTTGAATTTTCCAGCTCCGTCTGGCATAGTGACAGAATGCAACTTTCCTGTGTGTTGTTTTGAATTATCCAGCTCTGTGTGGCATTGTGACAGAATGCAGCTTTCCTGTGTGTTGTTTTGAATTTTCCAGCTCCGTCTGGCATAGTGACAGAATGCAACTTTCCTGTGTGTTGTTTTGAATTATCCAGCTCTGTGTGGCATTGTGACAGAATGCAGCTTTCCTGTGTGTTGTTTTGAATTTTCCAGCTCTGTTTGGCATAGTGACAGAATGCAGCTTTCCTGTGTGTTGTTTTGAATTTTCCAGCTCTGTTTGGCATAGTGACAGAATGCAGCTTTCCTGTGTGTTGTTTTGAATTTTCCAGCTCCGTCTGGCATAGTGACAGAATGCAACTTTCCTGTGTGTTGTTTTGAATTTTCCAGCTCTGTTTGGCATAGTGACAGAATGCAGCTCTCCTGTGTGTTGTTTTGAATTTTCCAGCTCTGTGTGGCATTGTGACAGAATGCAGCTTTCCTGTGTGTTGTTTTGAATTTTCCAGCTCTGTGTGGCATTGTGACAGAATGCAGCTTTCCTGTGTGTTGTTTTGAATTTTCCAGCTCTGTTTGGCATAGTGACAGAATGCAGCTCTCCTGTGTGTTGTTTTGAATATTGCAGCTCTGTTTGGCATAGTGACAGAATGCAGCTTTCCTGTGTGTTGTTTTGAATTTTCCAGCTCTGTGTGGCATAGTGACAGAATGCAGCTTTCCTCTGTGATGTTTTGAACATTCCAGCTCTGTTTGGCATAGTGACAGAATGCAGCTTTGCTGTGTGTTGCTTTGAATTTTCCAGCTCCGTCTGGCATAGTGACAGAATGCAACTTTCCTGTGTGTTGCTTTGAATTTTCCAGCTCTGTGTGGCATAGTGACAGAATGCAGATTTCCTCTGTGTTGTTTTGAATATTGCAGCTCTATTTGGCATAGTGACAGAATTCAGCTTTCCTTGGTGTTGTTTTGAATTTTCTCGCGCAGCGTGGCAAAGTGACAGAATGCAGCTTTCCTGTGTGTTGTTTTGAATATTGCAGCTCTTTGTGGCATAGTGACAGAATGCAGCTTTCCATTGTGTTTGTTTTGAATATTCCTGCTCTGTTTGGCATAGTGACAGAATGCAGCTTTGCTGTGTGTTGCTTTGAATTTTCCAGCTCTGTCTGGCATAGTGACAGAATGCAACTTTCCTGTGTGTTGTTTTGAATATTGCAGTTCTGTTTGGCATAGTGACAGAATGCAGCTTTCCTGTTTGTTGTTTTGAATTTTCCAGCTCTGTGTGGCATAGTGACAGAATGCAACTTTCCTGTGTGTTGCTTTGAATTTTCCAGCTCTGTTTGGCATAGTGACCGAATGCAGCTTTCCTGCGTGTTGCTTGGAATTTTCCATCTCTGTTTGGCATAGTGACAGAATGCAGCTTTCCTGTGTGTTGCTTTGAATTTTCCAGCTCCGTCTGGCATAGTGACAGAATGCAACTTTCCTGTGTGTTGCTTTGAATTTTCCAGCTCTCTTTGGCAAAGTGACAGAATGCAACTTTCCTGTGTGTTGCTTTGAATTTTCCAGCTCTGTTTGGCATAGTTACAGAATGCAACTTTCCTGTGTGTTGCTTTGAATTTTCCAGCTCTGTTTGGCATAGTGACAGAATGCAACTTTCCTGTGTGTTGCTTTGAATTCTCCAGCTCCGTTTGGCATAGTGACAGAATGCAACTTTCCTGTGTGTTGCTTTGAATTTTCCAGCTCTGTTTGGCATAGTGACAGAATGCAGCTTTCCTGTGTGTTGTTTTGAATTTTCCAGCTCTGTGTTGCATAGAGACAGAATGCAGCTTTCCTGTGTGTTGTTTTGAATATTGCAGCTCTGTTTGGCATAGTGACAGAATGCAACTTTCCTTTGTGTTGTTTTGAATATTGCAGCTCTATTTGGCATAGTGACAGAATGCAGCTTTCCTGTGTGTTGTTTTGAATTTTCCAGCTCTGTGTGGCATAGTGACAGAATGCAGCTTTCTGTGTGATCTTTTGTATATTGCATCTCTGTGTGGCATAGTGACAGAATGCAGCTTTCCTGTGTGTTGTTTTGAATTTTCCAGCTCTGTGTGGCATAGTGACAGAATGCAGCTTTCCTGGTTGTTGTTTTGAATTTTCCAGCTCGTGTGGCGTAGTGACAGAATGCAGCTTTCTGTGTGATCTTTTTTTATATTGCATCTCTTTGTGGCATAGTGACAGAATGCAGCTTTCCTGTGTGTTGTTTTGAATTTTCCAGCTCTGTGTGGCATAGTGACAGAATGCAGCTCTCCTTTGTGATGTTTTGAAAATTGCAGCTCTGTTTGGCATAGTGACAAAATGCAGCTTTCCTGTGTGTTGTTTTGAATTTTCCAGCTCTGTGTTGCATAGAGACAGAATGCAGCTTTCCTTTGTGTTGTTTTGAATTTTCCCACGCAGCGTGGCATAGTGACAGAATGCAGCTTTCCTGTGTGTTGTTTTGAATATTGCAGCTCTGTGTGGCATAGTGACAGAATGCAACTTTCCTATGTGTTGCTTTGAATTTTCCAGCTTCGTCTGGCATAGTGACAGAATGCAGCTTTCCTGTGTGTTGTTTTGAATTTTCCAGCTCTGTGTGGCATAGTGACAGAATGCAGCTTTCCTGGTTGTTGTTTTGAATTTTCCAGCTCGTGTGGCGTAGTGACAGAATGCAGCTTTCTGTGTGATCTTTTTTTATATTGCATCTCTTTGTGGCATAGTGACAGAATGCAGCTTTCCTGTGTGTTGTTTTGAATTTTCCAGCTCTGTGTGGCATAGTGACAGAATGCAGCTCTCCTTTGTGATGTTTTGAAAATTGCAGCCCTGTTTGGCATAGTGACGGAATGCAGCTTTCCTGTGTGTTGTTTTGAATATTGCAGCTCTGTGTGGCATGGTGACAGAATGCAGCTTTCCTGTGTGTTGTTTTGAATATTGCAGCTCTCTTTGGCAAAGTGACAGAATGCAACTTTCCTGTGTTTTGCTTTGAATTTTCCAGCTCTGTTTGGCATAGTGACAGAATGCAGCTTTCCTTTGTGTTGTTTTGAATTTTCCAGCTCTGTGTTGCATAGTGACAGAATGCAGCTTTCCTGTGTGTTGTTTTGAATATTGCAACTCTGTGTGGCATAGTGACAGAATGCAGCTTTCCTTTGTGTTGTTTTGAATTTTCCAGCTCTGTGTTGCATACTGACAGAATGCAGCTTTCCTGTGTGTTATGAATTTTTTAGCTCTGTGTGGCATAGTGACAGAATGCAGTTTTCCTGTGTGTTGTTTTCAATATTTCAGCTGTTTGGCATCGTGACAGAATGCAGCTTTCCTGTGTGTTGTTTTCAATATTTCAGCTGTTTGGCATAGTGACAGAATGCAGCTTTCCTGTGTGTTGTTTTGAATTTTCCAGCTCTGTGTTGCATCGTGACAGAATGCAGCTTTCCTGTGTGTTGTTTTGAATATTGCAACTCTGTGTGGCATAGTGACAGAATGCAGCTTTCCTGTGTGTTGTCTAGAATTTTCCAGCTCTATGTTGCATAGTGACAGAATGCAGCTTTTTTGTGTGTCGTTTTGAATATTACAGCTCTGTGTTGCATAGTGACAGAATACAGCTTTCCTGTGTGTTGCTTTGAATTTTCCAGCTCTGTTTGGCATAGTGACAAAATGCAGCTTTCCTGTGTGTTGTTTTGAATTTTCCAGCTCTGTGTTGCATAGAGACAGAATGCAGCTTTCCTTTGTGTTGTTTTGAATTTTCCCACGCAGCGTGGCATAGTGACAGAATGCAGCTTTCCTGTGTGTTGTTTTGAATATTGCAGCTCTGTGTGGCATAGTGACAGAATGCAACTTTCCTATGTGTTGCTTTGAATTTTCCAGCTTCGTCTGGCATAGTGACAGAATGCAACTTTCCTGTGTGTTGTTTTGAATTTTCCAGCTCTGTTTTGCATAGTGACAGAATGCAGCTTTCCTGTGTGTTGTTTTGAATATTGCAGCTCTGTTTTGCATAGTGACAGAATGCAGCTTTCCTGTGTGATGTTTTGAATTTTCCAGCTCTGTGTGACATAGTGACAGAATGCAGCTTTCCTGTGTGTTGCTTTCAAGACTGCAGCTCTGTTTGGCATAGTGACAGAATGCAGCTTTCCTCTGTGATGTTTTGAATTTTCCAGCTCTGTGTGACATAGTGACAGAATGCAGCTTTCCTCTGTGATGTTTTGAACATTCCAGCTCTGTTTGGCATAGTGACAGAATGCAGCTTTGCTGTGTGTTGTTTTGAATATTGCAGCTCTGTGTGGCATAGTGACAGAATGCAGCTTTCCATTGTGTGTGTTTTGAATATTCCTGCTCTGTTTGGCATAGTGGCAGAATGCAGCTTTCCTGTGTGTTGTTTTGAATTTTCCAGCTTTGTGTGGCATAGTGACAGAATGCAGCTTTCCTCTGTGATGTTTTGAATTTTCCAGCTCTGTGTGGCATAGTGACAGAATGCAGCTTTGCTGTGTGTTGTTTTGAATATTGCAGCTCTATTTGGCATAGTGACAGAATTCAGATTTCCTTTGTGTTGTTTTGAATTTTCCCGCGCAGCGTGGCATAGTGACAGAATGCAGCTTTCCTGTGTGTTGTTTTGAATATTGCAGCTTTGTGTGGCATAGTGACAGAATGCAACTTTCCTGTGTGTTGTTTTGAATTATCCAGCTCTGTGTGGCATTGTGACAGAATGCAGCTTTCCTGTGTGTTGTTTTGAATTTTCCAGCTCCGTCTGGCATAGTGACAGAATGCAACTTTCCTGTGTGTTGTTTTGAATTATCCAGCTCTGTGTGGCATTGTGACAGAATGCAGCTTTCCTGTGTGTTGTTTTGAATTTTCCAGCTCCGTCTGGCATAGTGACAGAATGCAACTTTCCTGTGTGTTGTTTTGAATTATCCAGCTCTGTGTGGCATTGTGACAGAATGCAGCTTTCCTGTGTGTTGTTTTGAATTTTCCAGCTCTGTTTGGCATAGTGACAGAATGCAGCTTTCCTGTGTGTTGTTTTGAATTTTCCATCTCTGTTTGGCATAGTGACAGAATGCAGCTTTCCTGTGTGTTGTTTTGAATTTTCCAGCTCCGTCTGGCATAGTGACAGAATGCAACTTTCCTGTGTGTTGTTTTGAATTTTCCAGCTCTGTTTGGCATAGTGACAGAATGCAGCTTTCCTGTGTGTTGTTTTGAATTTTCCAGCTCTGTGTGGCATTGTGACAGAATCCAGCTTTCCTGTGTGTTGTTTTGAATTTTCCAGCTCCGTCTGGCATAGTGACAGAATGCAACTTTCCTGTGTGTTGCTTTGAATTTTCCAGCTCTGTTTGGCATAGTGACAGAATGCAGCTCTCCTGTGTGTTGTTTTGAATTTTCCAGCTCTATTTGGCATAGTGACAGAATTCAGCTTTCCTTTGTGTTGTTTTGAATTTTCTCGCGCAGCGTGGCATAGTGACAGAATGCAGCTTTCCTGTGTGTTGTTTTGAATATTGCAGCTCTTTGTGGCATAGTGACAGAATGCAGCTTTCCATTGTGTTTGTTTTGAATATTCCTGCTCTGTTTGGCATAGTGACAGTATGCAGCTTTGCTGTGTGTTGCTTTGAATTTTCCAGCTCCGTCTGGCATAGTGACAGAATGCAACTTTCCTGTTTGTTGTTTTGAATTTTCCAGCTCTGTGTGGCATAGTGACAGAATGCAACTTTCCTGTGTGTTGCTTTGAATTTTCCAGCTCTGTTTGGCATAGTGACAGAATGCAGCTTTCCTGTGTGTTGCTTGGAATTTTCCATCTCTGTTTGGCATAGTGACAGAATGCAGCTTTCCTGTGTGTTGCTTTGAATTTTCCAGCTCCGTCTGGCATAGTGACAGAATGCAACTTTCCTGTGTGTTGCTTTGAATTTACCAGCTCTCTTTGGCAAAGTGACGGAATGCAACTTTCCTGTGTGTTGCTTTGAATTTTCCAGCTCCGTTTGGCATAGTGACAGAATGCAACTTTCCTGTGTGTTGCTTTGAATTTTCCAGCTCTGTTTGGCATAGTGACAGAATGCAGCTTTCCTGTGTGTTGCTTTGAATTTTCCAGCTCTGTTTGGCATAGTGACAGAATGCAACTTTCCTGTGTGTTGCTTTGAATTTTCCAGCTCTGTTTGGCATAGTGACAGAATTCAACTTTCCTGTGTGTTGCTTTGAATTCTCCAGCTCCGTTTGGCATAGTGACAGAATGCAACTTTCCTGTGTTTTGCTTTGAATTTTCCAGCTCTGTTTGGCATAGTGACAGAATGCAGCTTTCCTGTGTGTTGTTTTGAATTTTCCAGCTCTGTGTTGCATAGAGACAGAATGCAGCTTTCCTGTGTGTTGTTTTGAATATTGCAGCTCTGTTTGGCATAGTGACAGAATGCAACTTTCCTTTGTGTTGTTTTGAATATTGCAGCTCTATTTGGCATAGTGACAGAATGCAGCTTTCCTGTGTGTTGTTTTGAATTTTCCAGCTCTGTGTGGCATAGTGACAGAATGCAGCTTTCCTGTGTGTTGTTTTGAATTTTCCAGCTCTGTGTGGCATAGTGACAGAATGCAGCTTTCCTGGTTGTTGTTTTGAATTTTCCAGCTCGTGTGGCGTAGTGACAGAATGCAGCTTTCTGTGTGATCTTTTTTTATATTGCATCTCTTTGTGGCATAGTGACTGAATGCAGCTTTCCTGTGTGTTGTTTTGAATTTTCCAGCTCTGTGTGGCATCGTGACAGAATGCAGCTTTCCTGTGTGTTGCTTTCAAGACTGCAGCTCTGTTTGGCATAGTGACAGAATGCAGCTTTCCTCTGTGATGTTTTGAATTTTCCAGCTCTGTGTGACATAGTGACAGAATGCAGCTTTCCTCTGTGATGTTTTGAACATTCCAGCTCTGTTTGGCATAGTGACAGAATGCAGCTTTGCTGTGTGTTGTTTTGAATATTGCAGCTCTATTTGGCATAGTGACAGAATTCAGCTTTCCTTTGTGTTGTTTTGAATTTTCTCGCGCAGCGTGGCATAGTGACAGAATGCAGCTTTCCTGTGTGTTGTTTTGAATATTGCAGCTCTGTGTGGCATAGTGACAGAATGCAGCTTTCCATTGTGTGTGTTTTGAATATTCCTGCTCTGTTTGGCATAGTGGCAGAATGCAGCTTTCCTGTGTGTTGTTTTGAATTTTCCAGCTCTGTGTGGCATAGTGACAGAATGCAGCTTTCCTCTGTGATGTTTTGAATTTTCCAGCTCTGTGTGGCATAGTGACAGAATGCAGCTTTGCTGTGTGTTGTTTTGAATATTGCAGCTCTATTTGGCATAGTGACAGAATTCAGATTTCCTTTGTGTTGTTTTGAATTTTCCCGCGCAGCGTGGCATAGTGACAGAATGCAGCTTTCCTGTGTGTTGTTTTGAATATTGCAGCTTTGTGTGGCATAGTGACAGAATGCAGCTTTCCTGTGTGTTGTTTTGAATTTTCCAGCTCCGTCTGGCATAGTGACAGAATGCAACTTTCCTGTGTGTTGTTTTGAATTATCCAGCTCTGTGTGGCATTGTGACAGAATGCAGCTTTCCTGTGTGTTGTTTTGAATTTTCCAGCTCCGTCTGGCATAGTGACAGAATGCAACTTTCCTGTGTGTTGTTTTGAATTATCCAGCTCTGTGTGGCATTGTGACAGAATGCAGCTTTCCTGTGTGTTGTTTTGGATTTTCCAGCTCTGTTTGGCATAGTGACAGAATGCAGCTTTCCTGTGTGTTGTTTTGAATATTCCAGCTCTGTTTGGCATAGTGATAGAATGCAGCTTTCCTGTTTGTTGTTTTGAATTTTCCAGCTCCATCTGGCATAGTGACAGAATGCAGCTTTCCTGTGTGTTGTTTTGAATTTTCCAGCTCTGTGTGGCATAGTGACAGAATGCAGCTTTCCTGTGTGTTGTTTTGAATTTTCCAGCTCTGTTTGGCATAGTGACAGAATGCAGCTTTCCTGTGTGTTGTTTTGAATTTTCCAGCTCTGTGTGGCATAGTGACAGAATGCAGCTTTCCTCTGTGATGTTTTGAACATTCCAGCTCTGTTTGGCATAGTGACAGAATGCAGCTTTGCTGTGTGTTGCTTTGAATTTTCCAGCTCCGTCTGGCATAGTGACAGAATGCAACTTTCCTGTGTGTTGCTTTGAATTTTCCAGCTCTGTTTGGCATAGTGACAGAATGCAGCTCTCCTGTGTGTTGTTTTGAATTTTCCAGCTCTATTTGGCATAGTGACAGAATTCAGCTTTCCTTTGTGTTGTTTTGAAATTTCTCGCGCAGCGTGGCATAGTGACAGAATGCAGCTTTCCTGTGTGTTGTTTTGAATATTGCAGCTCTGTGTGGCATAGTGACAGAATGCAGCTTTCCATTCTGTTTGTTTTGAATATTCCTGCTCTGTTTGGCATAGTGACAGAATGCAGCTTTGCTGTGTGTTGCTTTGAATTTTCCAGCTCCGTCTGGCATAGTGACAGAATGCAACTTTCCTGTGTGTTGTTTTGAATATTGCAGCTCTGTTTGG
Source organism: Gymnothorax reevesii (assembly GCA_029721435.1). Taxonomy (NCBI): domain Eukaryota; kingdom Metazoa; phylum Chordata; class Actinopteri; order Anguilliformes; family Muraenidae; genus Gymnothorax; species Gymnothorax reevesii. The sequence continues at coordinate 64,825,303 of CM056574.1, read as the reverse complement.
CATAGTGACAGAATGCAACTTTCCTTTGTGTTGTTTTGAATATTGCAGCTCTATTTGGCAAAGTGACAGAATGCAACTTTCCTGTGTGTTGCTTTGAATTTTCCAGCTCTGTTTGGCATAGTGACAGAATGCAACTTTCCTGTGTGTTGCTTTGAATTTTCCAGCTCTGTTTGGCATAGTGACAGAATGCAACTTTCCTGTGTGTTGCTTTGAATTTTCCAGCTCCGTCTAGCATAGTGACAGAATGCAGCTTTCCTGTGTGTTGTTTTGAATATTGCAGCTCTGTTTGGCATAGTGACAGAATGCAACTTTCCTTTGTGTTGTTTTGAATATTGCAGCTCTATTTGGCATAGTGACAGAATGCAGCTTTCCTGTGTGTTGTTTTGAATTTTCCAGCTCTGTGTGGCATTGTGACAGAATGCAGCTTCCTGTGTGATCTTTTGTATATTGCATCTCTGTGTGGCATAGTGACAGAATGCAGCTTTCCTGAGTGTTGTTTTGAATTTTCCAGCTCTGTGTGGCATAGTGACAGAATGCAGCTTTCCTGGTTGTTGTTTTGAATTTTCCAGCTCTGTGTGGCATAGTGACAGAATGCAGCTTTCTGTGTGATCTTTTGTATATTGCATCTCTTTGTGGCATAGTGACAGAATGCAGCTTTCCTGTGTGTTGTTTTGAATTTTCCAGCTCTGTGTGGCATAGTGACAGAATGCAGCTCTCCTTTGTGATGTTTTGAAAATTGCAGCCCTGTTTGGCATAGTGACGGAATGCAGCTTTCCTGTGTGTTGTTTTGAATATTGCAGCTCTGTGTGGCATGGTGACAGAATGCAGCTTTCCTGTGTGTTGTTTTGAACATTGCAGCTCTGTGTGGCATAGTGACAGAATGCAACTTTCCTGTGTGTTGTTTTGAATATTGCAGCTCTGCTTGGCATAGTGACAGAATGCAGCTTTCCTTTGTGTTGTTTTGAATTTTCCCGCTCTGTGTTGCATAGTGACAGAATGCAGCTTTCCTGTGTGTTATGAATTTTTTAGCTCTGTGTGGCATAGTGACAGAATGCAGTTTTCCCGTGTGTTGTTTTCAATATTTCAGCTGTTTGGCATCGTGACAGAATGCAGCTTTCCTGTGTGTTGTTTTCAATATTTCAGCTGTTTGGCATAGTGACAGAATGAAGCTTTCCTGTGAGTTGTTTTGAATATTGCAGCTCTGTTTGGCATAGTGACAGAATGCAACTTTCCTGTGTGTTGCTTTGAATTTTCCAGCTCCGTCTGGCATTGTGACAAGATGCAACTTTCCTGTGTGTTGCTTTGAATTTTCCAGCTCTGTTTGGCAAAGTGACAAAATGCAGCTTTCCTGTGTGTTGTTTTGAATTTTCCAGCTCTGTGTTGCATAGAGACAGAATGCAGCTTTCCTGTGTGTTGTTTTTAATTTTCCAGCTCTGTGTTACATAGAGACAGAATGCAGCTTTCCTGTGTGTTGTTTTTGAATATTGCAGCTCTGTGTGGCATAGTGACAGAATGCAGCTTTCCTGTGTGTTGTTTTGAATTTTCCAGCTCTGTGTGGCATAGTGACAGAATGCAGCTTTCCTCTGTGATGTTTTGAACATTCCAGCTCTGTTTGGCATAGTGACAGAATGCAGCTTTTCTGTGTGTTGTTTTTGAATTTTCCAGCTCTGTGTGGCATCGTGACAGAATGCAGCTTTCCTGTGTGTTGCTTTCAAGACTGCAGCTCTGTTTGGCATAGTGACAGAATGCAGCTTTCCTCTGTGATGTTTTGAATTTTCCAGCTCTGTGTGACATAGTGACAGAATGCAGCTTTCCTCTGTGATGTTTTGAACATTCCAGCTCTGTTTGGCATAGTGACAGAATGCAGCTTTGCTGTGTGTTGTTTTGAATATTGCAGCTCTATTTGGCATAGTGACAGAATTCAGCTTTCCTTTGTGTTGTTTTGAATTTTCTCGCGCAGCGTGGCATAGTGACAGAATGCAGCTTTCCTGTGTGTTGTTTTGAATATTGCAGCTCTTTGTGGCATAGTGACAGAATGCAGCTTTCCATTGTGTTTGTTTTGAATATTCCTGCTCTGTTTGGCATAGTGACAGAATGCAGCTTTCCTGTGTGTTGTTTTGAATTTTCCAGCTCTGTGTGGCATAGTGACAGAATGCAGCTTTCCTCTGTGATGTTTTGAATTTTCCAGCTCTGTGTGGCATAGTGACAGAATGCAGCTTTGCTGTGTGTTGTTTTGAATATTGCAGCTCTATTTGGCATAGTGACAGAATTCAGATTTCCTGTGTGTTGTTTTGAATTATCCAGCTCTGTGTGGCATTGTGACAGAATGCAGCTTTCCTGTGTGTTGTTTTGAATTTTCCAGCTCCGTCTGGCATAGTGACAGAATGCAACTTTCCTGTGTTTTGCTTTGAATTTTCCAGCTCTGTTTGGCATAGTGACAGAATGCAGCTTTCCTGTGTGTTGTTTTGAATTTTCCAGCTCTGTGTTGCATAGAGACAGAATGCAACTTTCCTTTGTGTTGTTTTGAATATTGCAGCTCTATTTGGCATAGTGACAGAATGCAGCTTTCCTGTGTGTTGTTTTGAATTTTCCAGCTCTGTGTGGCATAGTGACAGAATGCAGCTTTCTGTGTGATCTTTTGTATATTGCATCTCTGTGTGGCATAGTGACAGAATGCAGCTTTCCTGTGTGTTGTTTTGAATTTTCCAGCTCTGTGTGGCATAGTGACAGAATGCAGCTTTCCTGGTTGTTGTTTTGAATTTTCCAGCTCGTGTGGCGTAGTGACAGAATGCAGCTGTCTGTGTGATCTTTTTTTATATTGCATCTCTTTGTGGCATAGTGACAGAATGCAGCTTTCCTGTGTGTTGTTTTGAATTTTCCAGCTCTGTGTGGCATAGTGACAGAATGCAGCTCTCCTTTGTGATGTTTTGAAAATTGCAGCCCTGTTTTGCATAGTGACGGAATGCAGCTTTCCTGTGTGTTGTTTTGAATATTGCAGCTCTGTGTGGCATGGTGACAGAATGCAGCTTTCCTGTGTGTTGTTTTGAACATTGCAGCTCTGTGTGGCATAGTGACAGAATGCAACTTTCCTGTGTGTTGTTTTGAATATTGCAGCTCTGCTTGGCATAGTGACAGAATGCAGCTTTCCTTTGTGTTGTTTTGAATTTTCCCGCTCTGTGTTGCATAGTGACAGAATGCAGCTTTCCTGTGTGTTGTTTTGAGTATTGCAACTCTGTGTGGCATAGTGACAATATGCAGCTTTCCTTTGTGTTGTTTTGAATTTTCCAGCTCTGTGTTGCATAGTGACAGAATGCAGCTTTCCTGTGTGTTATGAATTTTTTAGCTCTGTGTGGCATAGTGACAGAATGCAGTTTTCCCGTGTGTTGTTTTCAATATTTCAGCTGTTTGGCATCGTGACAGAATGCAGCTTTCCTGTGTGTTGTTTTCAATATTTCAGCTGTTTGGCATAGTGACAGAATGCAGCTTTCCTGTGTGTTGTTTTGAATATTGCAGCTCTGTTTGGCATAGTGACAGAATGCAACTTTCCTGTGTGTTGCTTTGAATTTTCCAGCTCCGTCTGGCATAGTGACAGAATGCAACTTTCCTATGTGTTGCTTTGAATTTTCCAGCTCTGTTTGGCATAGTGACAAAATGCAGCTTTCCTGTGTGTTGTTTTGAATTTTCCAGCTCTGTGTTGCATAGAGACAGAATGCAGCTTTGCTGTGTGTTTTTTTTTTTAATTTCCAGCTCTGTGTTGCATAGAGACAGAATGCAGCTTTCCTGTGTGTTGTTTTGAATATTGCAGCTCTGTTTGGCATAGTGACAGAATGCAGCTTTCCTGTGTGTTGTTTTGAATTTTCCAGCTCTGTGTGGCATGATGACAGAATGCAGCTTTCCTCTGTGATGTTTTGAATATTGCAGCTCTGTTTGGCATAGTGACAGAATGCAGCTTTCCTGTGTGTTGTTTTTGAATTTTCCAGCTCTGTGTGGCATCGTGACAGAATGCAGCTTTCCTGTGTGTTGCTTTCAAGACTGCAGCTCTGTTTGGCATAGTGACAGAATGCAGCTTTCCTCTGTGATGTTTTGAATTTTCCAGCTCTGTGTGACATAGTGACAGAATGCAGCTTTCCTCTGTGATGTTTTGAACATTCCAGCTCTGTTTGGCATAGTGACAGAATGCAGCTTTGCTGTGTGTTGTTTTGAATATTGCAGCTCTATTTGGCATAGTGACAGAATTCAGCTTTCCTTTGTGTTGTTTTGAATTTTCTCGCGCAGCGTGGCATAGTGACAGAATGCAGCTTTCCTGTGTGTTGTTTTGAATATTGCAGCTCTGTGTGGCATAGTGACAGAATGCAGCTTTCCATTGTGTGTGTTTTGAATATTCCTGCTCTGTTTGGCATAGTGACAGAATGCAGCTTTCCTGTGTGTTGTTTTGAATTTTCCAGCTCTGTGTGGCATAGTGACAGAATGCAGCTTTCCTCTGTGATGTTTTGAATTTTCCAGCTCTGTGTGGCATAGTGACAGAATGCAGCTTTGCTGTGTGTTGTTTTGAATATTGCAGCTCTATTTGGCATAGTGACAGAATTCAGATTTCCTTTGTGTTGTTTTGAATTTTCCTGCGCAGCGTGGCATAGTGACAGAATGCAGCTTTCCTGTGTGTTGTTTTGAATATTCCTGCTCTGTTTGGCATAGTGGCAGAATGCAGCTTTCCTGTGTGTTGTTTTGAATTTTCCAGCTCTGTGTGGCATAGTGACAGAATGCAGCTTTCCTCTGTGATGTTTTGAATTTTCCAGCTCTGTGTGGCATAGTGACAGAATGCAGCTTTGCTGTGTGTTGTTTTGAATATTGCAGCTCTATTTGGCATAGTGACAGAATTCAGATTTCTTTGTGTTGTTTTGAATTTTCCCGCGCAGCATGGCATAGTGACAGAATGCAGCTTTCCTGTGTGTTGTTTTGAATATTGCAGCTTTGTGTGGCATAGTGACAGAATGCAGCTTTCCTTTGTGTTGTTTTCAATATTCCTGCTCTGTTTGTCATAGTGACAGAATGCAGATTTTCTGTGTGTTGTTTTGAATTTTCCAGCTCCGTCTGGCATAGTGACAGAATGCAACTTTCCTGTGTGTTGTTTTGAATTATCCAGCTCTGTGTGGCATTGTGACAGAATGCAGCTTTCCTGTGTGTTGTTTTGAATTTTCCAGCTCCGTCTGGCATAGTGACAGAATGCAACTTTCCTGTGTGTTGTTTTGAATTATCCAGCTCTGTGTGGCATTGTGACAGAATGCAGCTTTCCTGTGTGTTGTTTTGAATTTTCCAGCTCTGTTTGGCATAGTGACAGAATGCAGCTTTCCTGTGTGTTGTTTTGAATTTTCCAGCTCTGTTTGGCATCGTGACAGAATGCAGCTTTCCTGTGTGTTGTTTTGAATTTTCCAGCTCCGTCTGGCAGAGTGACAGAATGCAACTTTCCTGTGTGTTGTTTTGAATTTTCCAGCTCTGTTTGGCATAGTGACAGAATGCAGCTTTCCTGTGTGTTGTTTTAAATTTTCCAGCTCTGTGTGGCATTGTGACAGAATGCAGCTTTCCTGTGTGTTGTTTTGAATTTTCCAGCTCTGTTTGGCATAGTGACAGAATGCAGCTCTCCTGTGTGTTGTTTTGAATATTGCAGCTCTGTTTGGCATAGTGACAGAATGCAGCTTTCCTGTGTGTTGTTTTGAATTTTCCAGCTCTGTGTGGCATAGTGACAGAATGCAGCTTTCCTCTGTGATGTTTTGAACATTCCAGCTCTGTTTGGCATAGTGACAGAATGCAGCTTTGCTGTGTGTTGCTTTGAATTTTCCAGCTCCGTCTGGCATAGTGACAGAATGCAACTTTCCTGTGTGTTGCTTTGAATTTTCCAGCTCTGTTTGGCATAGTGACAGAATGCAGCTCTCCTGTGTGTTGTTTTGAATTTTCCAGCTCTATTTGGCATAGTGACAGAATTCAGCTTTCCTTTGTGTTGTTTTGAATTTTCTCGCGCAGCGTGGCATAGTGACAGAATGCAGCTTTCCTGTGTGTTGTTTTGAATATTGCAGCTCTGTGTGGCATAGTGACAGAATGCAGCTTTCCTGTGTGTTGCTTTGAATTTTCCAGCTCCGTCTGGCATAGTGACAGAATGCAACTTTCCTGTGTGTTGTTTTGAATATTGCAGCTCTGTTTGGCATAGTGACAGAATGCAGCTTTGCTGTGTGTTGCTTTGAATTTTCCAGCTCCGTCTGGCATAGTGACAGAATGCAACTTTCCTGTGTGTTGTTTTGAATATTGCAGCTCTGTTTGGCATAGTGACAGAATGCAGCTTTCCTGTTTGTTGTTTTGAATTTTCCAGCTCTGTGTGGCATAGTGACAGAATGCAACTTTCCTGTGTGTTGCTTTGAATTTTCCAGCTCTGTTTGGCATAGTGACCGAATGCAGCTTTCCTGTGTGTTGCTTGGAATTTTCCATCTCTGTTTGGCATAGTGACAGAATGCAGCTTTCCTGTGTGTTGCTTTGAATTTTCCAGCTCTCTTTGGCAAAGTGACAGAATGCAACTTTCCTGTGTGTTGCTTTGAATTTTCCAGCTCTGTTTGGCATAGTGACAGAATGCAACTTTCCTGTGTGTTGCTTTGAATTCTCCAGCTCCGTTTGGCATAGTGACAGAATGCAACTTTCCTGTGTTTTGCTTTGAATTTTCCAGCTCTGTTTGGCATAGTGACAGAATGCAGCTTTCCTGTGTGTTGTTTTGAATTTTCCAGCTCTGTGTTGCATAGAGACAGAATGCAGCTTTCCTGTGTGTTGTTTTGAATATTGCAGCTCTGTTTGGCATAGTGACAGAATGCAACTTTCCTTTGTGTTGTTTTGAATATTGCAGCTCTATTTGGCATAGTGACAGAATGCAGCTTTCCTGTGTGTTGTTTTGAATTTTCCAGCTCTGTGTGGCATAGTGACAGAATGCAGCTTTCCTGTGTGTTGTTTTGAATTTTCCAGCTCTGTGTGGCATAGTGACAGAATGCAGCTTTCCTGGTTGTTGTTTTGAATTTTCCAGCTCGTGTGGCATAGTGACAGAATGCAGCTTTCTGTGTGATCTTTTTTTATATTGCATCTCTTTGTGGCATTGTGACAGAATGCAGCTTTCCTGTGTGTTGTTTTGAATTTTCCAGCTCTGTGTGGCATAGTGACAGAATGCAGCTCTCCTGTGTGATGTTTTGAATATTGCAGCCCTGTTTGGCATAGTGACGGAATGCAGCTTTCCTGTGTGTTGTTTTGAATATTGCAGCTCTGTGTGGCATGGTGACAGAATGCAGCTTTCCTGTGTGTTGTTTTGAATATTGCAGCTCTGTGTGGCATAGTGACAGAATGCAACTTTCCTGTGTGTTGTTTTGAATATTGCAGCTCTGCTTGGCATAGTGACAGAATGCAGCTTTCCTTTGTGTTGTTTTGAATTTTCCCGCTCTGTGTTGCATAGTGACAGAATGCAGCTTTCCTGTGTGTTGTTTTGAATATTGCAACTCTGTGTGGCATAGTGACAGAATGCAGCTTTCCTTTGTGTTGTTTTGAATTTTCCAGCTCTGTGTTGCATAGTGACAGAATGCAGCTTTCCTGTGTGTTGTTTTGAATATTGCAACTCTGTGTGGCATAGTGACAGAATGCAGCTTTCCTTTGTGTTGTTTTGAATTTTCCAGCTCTGTGTTGCATACTGACAGAATGCAGCTTTCCTGTGTGTTGTTTTCAATATTTCAGCTGTTTGGCATCGTGACAGAATGCAGCTTTCCTGTGTGTTGTTTTCAATATTTCAGCTGTTTGGCATAGTGACAGAATGCAGCTTTCCTGTGTGTTGTTTTGAATTTTCCAGCTCTGTGTTGCATCGTGACAGAATGCAGCTTTCCTGTGTGTTGTTTTGAATATTGCAACTCTGTGTGGCATAGTGACAGAATGCAGCTTTCCTGTGTGTTGTTTAGAATTTTCCAGCTCTATGTTGCATAGTGACAGAATGCAGCTTTCCTGTGTGTTGTTTTTAATTTTTCAGCTCTGTGTTACATAGAGACAGAATGCAGCTTTCCTGTGTGTTGTTTTTAATTTTTCAGCTCTGTGTTACATAGAGACAGAATGCAGCTTTCCTGTTTGTTGTTTTGAATTTTCCAGCTCTGTGTGGCATCGTGACAGAATGCAACTTTCCTGTGCGTTGCTTTGAATTTTCCAGCTCTGTTTGGCATAGTGACAGAATGCAACTTTCCTATGTGTTGCTTTGAATTTTCCAGCTCCGTCTGGCATTGTGACAAAATGCAGCTTTCCTTTGTGTTGTTTTGAATTTTCCCGCGCAGCGTGGCATAGTGACAGAATGCAGCTTTCCTGTGTGTTGTTTTGAATATTGCAGCTCTGTGTGGCATAGTGACAAAATGCAGCTTTCCTTTGTGTTGTTTTGAATTTTCCCGCGCAGCGTGGCATAGTGACAGAATGCAGCTTTCCTGTGTGTTGTTTTGAATATTGCAGCTCTGTGTGGCATAGTGACAGAATGCAACTTTCCTATGTGTTGCTTTGAATTTTCCAGCTCCGTCTGGCATAGTGACAGAATGCAACTTTCCTGTGTGTTGATTTGAATTTTCCAGCTCTGTTTTGCATAGTGACAGAATGCAGCTTTCCTGTGTGTTGTTTTGAATATTGCAGCTCTGTTTTGCATAGTGACAGAATGCAGCTTTCCTGTGTGATGTTTTGAATTTTCCAGCTCTGTGTGGCATCGTGACAGAATGCAGCTTTCCTGTGTGTTGCTTTCAAGACTGCAGCTCTGTTTGGCATAGTGACAGAATGCAGCTTTCCTCTGTGATGTTTTGAATTTTCCAGCTCTGTGTGACATAGTGACAGAATGCAGCTTTCCTCTGTGATGTTTTGAACATTCCAGCTCTGTTTGGCATAGTGACAGAATGCAGCTTTGCTGTGTGTTGTTTTGAATATTGCAGCTCTGTGTGGCATAGTGACAGAATGCAGCTTTCCATTGTGTGTGTTTTGAATATTCCTGGTCTGTTTGGCATAGTGGCAGAATGCAGCTTTCCTGTGTGTTGTTTTGAATTTTCCAGCTTTGTGTGGCATAGTGACAGAATGCAGCTTTGCTGTGTGTTGTTTTGAATATTGAAGCTCTATTTGGCATAGTGACAGAATTCAGATTTCCTTTGTGTTGTTTTGAATTTTCCCGCGCAGCGTGGCATAGTGACAGAATGCAGCTTTCCTGTGTGTTGTTTTGAATATTGCAGCTTTGTGTGGCATAGTGACAGAATGCAGCTTTCCTTTGTGTTGTTTTCAATATTCCTGCTCTGTTTGTCATAGTGACAGAATGCAGATTTTCTGTGTGTTGTTTTGAATTTTCCAGCTCCGTCTGGCATAGTGACAGAATGCAACTTTCCTGTGTGTTGTTTGAATTATCCAGCTCTGTGTGGCATTGTGACAGAATGCAGCTTTCCTGTGTGTTGTTTTGAATTTTCCAGCTCCGTCTGGCGTAGTGACAGAATGCAACTTTCCTGTGTGTTGTTTTGAATTATCCAGCTCTGTGTGGCATTGTGACAGAATGCAGCTTTCCTGTGTGTTGTTTTGAATTTTCCAGCTCTGTTTGGCATAGTGACAGAATGCAGCTTTTCTGTGTGTTGTTTTGAATTTTCCAGCTCTGTTTGGCATAGTGACAGAATGCAGCTTTCCTGTGTGTTGTTTTGAATTTTCCAGCTCCGTCTGGCATAGTGACAGAATGCAACTTTCCTGTGTGTTGTTTTGAATTTTCCAGCTCTGTTTGGCATAGTGACAGAATGCAGCTTTCCTGTGTGTTGTTTTGAATTTTCCAGCTCTGTGTGGCATTGTGACAGAATCCAGCTTTCCTGTGTGTTGTTTTGAATTTTCCAGCTCTGTTTGGCATAGTGACAGAATGCAGCTCTCCTGTGTGTTGTTTTGAATATTACAGCTCTGTTTGGCATAGTGACAGAATGCAGCTTTCCTGTGTGTTGTTTTGAATTTTCCAGCTCTGTGTGGCATAGTGACAGAATGCAGCTTTCCTCTGTGATGTTTTGAACATTCCAGCTCTGTTTGGCATAGTGACAGAATGCAGCTTTGCTGTGTGTTGCTTTGAATTTTCCAGCTCCGTCTGGCATAGTGACAGAATGCAATTTTCCTGTGTGTTGCTTTGAATTTTCCAGCTCTGTTTGGCATAGTGACAGAATGCAGCTCTCCTGTGTGTTGTTTTGAATTTTCCAGCTCTATTTGGCATAGTGACAGAATTCAGCTTTCCTTTGTGTTGTTTTGAATTTTCTCGCGCAGCGTGGCATAGTGACAGAATGCAGCTTTCCTGTGTGTTGTTTTGAATATTGCAGCTCTTTGTGGCATAGTGACAGAATGCAGCTTTCCATTGTGTTTGTTTTGAATATTCCTGCTCTGTTTGGCATAGTGACAGAATGCAGCTTTGCTGTGTGTTGCTTTGAATTTTCCAGCTCCGTCTGGCATGGTGACAGAATGCAACTTTCCTGTGTGTTGTTTTGAATATTGCAGCTCTGTTTGGCATAGTGACAGAATGCAGCTTTCCTGTTTGTTGTTTTGAATTTTCCAGCTCTGTGTGGCATAGTGACAGAATGCAACTTTCCTGTGTGTTGCTTTGAATTTTCCAGCTCTGTTTGGCATAGTGACAGAATGCAGCTTTCCTGTGTGTTGCTTTGAATTTTCCAGCTCTGTTTGGCATAGTGACAGAATGCAGCTTTCCTGTGTGTTGCTTTGAATTTTCCAGCTCCGTCTGGCATAGTGACAGAATGCAACTTTCCTGTGTGTTGCTTTGAATTTTCCAGCTCTGTTTGGCAAAGTGACAGAATGCAACTTTCCTGTGTGTTGCTTTGAATTTTCCAGCTCTGTTTGGCATAGTGACAGAATGCAACTTTCCTGTGTGTTGCTTTGAATTTTCCAGGTCTGTTTGGCATAGTGACAGGATGCAACTTTCCTGTGTGTTGCTTTGAATTTTCCAGCTCCGTTTGGCATAGTGACAGAATGCAGCTTTCCTGTGTGTTGTTTTGAATTTTCCAGCTCTGTGTTGCATAGAGACAGAATGCAGCTTTCCTGTGTGTTGTTTTGAATATTGCAGCTCTGTTTGGCATAGTGACAGAATGCAACTTTCCTTTGTGTTGTTTTGAATATTGCAGCTCTATTTGGCATAGTGACAGAATGCAGCTTTCCTGTGTGTTGTTTTGAATTTTCCAGCTCTGTGTGGCATAGTGACAGAATGCAGCTTTCCTGTGTGTTGTTTTGAATTTTCCAGCTCTGTGTGGCATAGTGACAGAATGCAGCTTTCCTGGTTGTTGTTTTGAATTTTCCAGCTCGTGTGGCGTAGTGACAGAATGCAGCTTTCTGTGTGATCTTTTTTTATATTGCATCTCTTTGTGGCATAGTGACAGAATGCAGCTTTCCTGTGTGTTGTTTTGAATTTTCCAGCTCTGTGTGGCATAGTGACAGAATGCAGCTCTCCTTTGTGATGTTTTGAAAATTGCAGCCCTGTTTGGCATAGTGACGGAATGCAGCTTTCCTGTGTGTTGTTTTTTTTATATTGCAGCTCTGTGTGGCATGGTGACAGAATGCAGCTTTCCTGTGTGTTGTTTTGAATATTGCAGCTCTGTGTGGCATAGTGACAGAATGCAACTTTCCTGTGTGTTGTTTTGAATATTGCAGCTCTGCTTGGCATAGTGACAGAATGCAGCTTTCCTTTGTGTTGTTTTGAATTTTCCCGCTCTGTGTTGCATAGTGACAGAATGCAGCTTTCCTGTGTGTTGTTTTGAATATTGCAACTGTGTGTGGCATAGTGACAGAATGCAGCTTTCCTTTGTGTTGTTTTGAATTTTCCAGCTCTGTGTTGCATAGTGACAGAATGCAGCTTTCCTGTGTGTTGTTTTGAATATTGCAACTCTGTGTGGCATAGTGACAGAATGCAGCTTTCCTTTGTGTTGTTTTGAATTTTCCAGCTCTGTGTTGCATAGTGACAGAATGCAGCTTTCCTGTGTGTTATGAATTTTTTAGCTCTGTGTGGCATAGTGACAGAATGCAGTTTTCCTGTGTGTTGTTTTCAATATTTCAGCTGTTTGGCATCGTGACAGAATGCAGCTTTCCTGTGTGTTGTTTTCAATATTTCAGCTGTTTGGCATCGTGACAGAATGCAGCTTTCCTGTGTGTTGTTTTCAATATTTCAGCTGTTTGGCATAGTGACAGAATGCAGCTTTCCTGTGTGTTGTTTTGAATATTGCAGCTCTGTTTGGCATAGTGACAGAATGCAACTTTCCTATGTGTTGCTTTGAATTTTCCAGCTCCGTCTGGCATTGTGACAGAATGCAACTTTCCTGTGTGTTGCTTTGAATTTTCCAGCTCTGTTTGGCATAGTGACAAAATGCAGCTTTCCTTTGTGTTGTTTTGAATTTTCCCGCGCAGCGTGGCATAGTGACAGAATGCAGCTTTCCTGTGTGTTGTTTTGAATATTGCAGCTCTGTGTGGCATAGTGACAGAATGCAGCTTTCCTTTGTGTTGTTTTCAATATTCCTGCTCTGTTTGTCATAGTGACAGAATGCAACTTTCCTGTGTGTTGCTTTGAATTTTCCAGCTCCGTCTGGCATAGTGACAGAATGCAACTTTCCTGTGTGTTGTTTTGAATATTGCAGCTCTGTGTGGCATAGTGACAGAATGCAGCTTTCCTGTGTGTTGTTTTGAATATTGCAGCTCTGTTTTGCATAGTGACAGAATGCAGCTTTCCTGTGTGATGTTTTGAATTTTCCAGCTCTGTGTCGCATCGTGACAGAATGCAGCTTTCCTCTGTGATGTTTTGAATTGTCCAGCTCTGTGTGACATAGTGACAGAATGCAGCTTTCCTCTGTGATGTTTTGAACATTCCAGCTCTGTTTGGCATAGTGACAGAATGCAGCTTTGCTGTGTGTTGTTTTGAATATTGCAGCTCTATTTGGCATAGTGACAGAATTCAGCTTTCCTTTGTGTTGTTTTGAATTTTCTCGCGCAGCGTGGCATAGTGACAGAATGCAGCTTTCCTGTGTGTTGTTTTGAATATTGCAGCTCTGTGTGGCATAGTGACAGAATGCAGCTTTCCATTGAGTGTGTTTTGAATATTCCTGCTCTGTTTGGCATAGTGGCAGAATGCAGCTTTCCTGTGTGTTGTTTTGAATTTTCCAGCTCTGTGTGGCATAGTGACAGAATGCAGCTTTCCTCTGTGATGTTTTGAACATTCCAGCTCTGTTTGGCATAGTGACAGAATGCAGCTTTGCTGTGTGTTGTTTTGAATATTGCAGCTCTATTTGGCATAGTGACAGAATTCAGATTTCCTTTGTGTTGTTTTGAATTTTCCCGCGCAGCGTGGCATAGTGACAGAATGCAGCTTTCCTGTGTGTTGTTTTGAATATTGCAGCTTTGTGTGGCATAGTGACAGAATGCAGCTTTCCTTTGTGTTGTTTTCAATATTCCTGCTCTGTTTGTCATAGTGACAGAATGCAGCTTTCCTGTGTGTTGTTTTGAATTTTCCAGCTCTGTGTGGCATAGTGACAGAATGCAACTTTCCTGTGTGTTGCTTTGAATTTTCCAGCTCCGTCTGGCATAGTGACAGAATGCAGCTTTCCTGTGTGTTGTTTTGAATTTTCCAGCTCTGTGTGGCATAGTGACAGAATGCAGCTTTCCTGTGTGTTGTTTTGAATATTGCAGCTCTGTGTGGCATAGTGACAGAATGCAACTTTCCTGTGTGTTGTTTTGAATTTTCCAGCTCTGTGTGGCATTGTGACAGAATGCAGCTCTCCTGTGTGTTGTTTTGAATATTGCAGCTCTGTTTGGCATAGTGACAGAATGCAGCTTTCCTGTGTGTTGTTTTGAATTTTCCAGCTCTGTGTGGCATAGTGACAGAATGCAGCTTTCCTCTGTGATGTTTTGAATTTTCCAGCTCTGTGTGACATAGTGACAGAATGCAGCTTTCCTCTGTGATGTTTTGAATTTTCCAGCTCTGTGTGACATAGTGACAGAATGCAGCTTTGCTGTGTGTTGTTTTGAATATTGCAGCTCTATTTGGCATAGTGACAGAATTCAGCTTTCCTTTGTGTTGTTTTGAATTTTCTCGCGCAGCGTGGCATAGTGACAGAATGCAGCTTTCCTGTGTGTTGTTTTGAATATTGCAGCTCTGTGTGGCATAGTGACAGAATGCAGCTTTCCTGTGTGTTGTTTTGAATATTGCAGCTCTGTTTGGCATAGTGACAGAATGCAGCTTTGCTGTGTGTTGTTTTGAATTTTCCAGCTCCGTCTGGCATAGTGACAGAATGCAACTTTCCTGTGTGTTGTTTTGAATATTGCAGCCCTGTTTGGCATAGTGACAGAATGCAGCTTTCCTGTTTGTTGTTTTGAATTTTCCAGTTCTGTGTGGCATCGTGACAGAATGCAACTTTCCTATGTGTTGCTTTGAATTTTCCAGCTCCGTCTGGCATTGTGACAGAATGCAACTTTCCTGTGTGTTGCTTTGAATTTTCCAGCTCTGTTTGGCATAGTGACAAAATGCAGCTTTCCTTTGTGTTGTTTTGAATTTTCCCGCGCAGCGTGGCATAGTGACAGAATGCAGCTTTCCTGTGTGTTGTTTTGAATATTGCAGCTCTGTGTGGCATAGTGACAGAATGCAACTTTCCTATGTGTTGCTTTGAATTTTCCAGCTCCGTCTGGCATAGTGACAGAATGCAACTTTCCTGTGTGTTGTTTTGAATTTTCCAGCTCTGTTTTGCATAGTGACAGAATGCAGCTTTCCTGTGTGTTGTTTTGAATATTGCAGCTCTGTTTTGCATAGTGACAGAATGCAGCTTTCCTGTGTGATGTTTTGAATTTTCCAGCTCTGTGTGGCATCGTGACAGAATGCAGCTTTCCTGTGTGTTGCTTTCAAGACTGCAGCTCTGTTTGGCATAGTGACAGAATGCAGCTTTCCTCTGTGATGTTTTGAATTTTCCAGCTCTGTGTGACATAGTGACAGAATGCAGCTTTCCTCTGTGATGTTTTGAACATTCCAGCTCTGTTTGGTATAGTGACAGAATGCAGCTTTCCTTTGTGTTGTTTTGAATATTGCAGCTCTATTTGGCATAGTGACAGAATTCAGCTTTCCTTTGTGTTGTTTTGAATTTTCTCGCGCAGCGTGGCATAGTGACAGAATGCAGCTTTCCTGTGTGTTGTTTTGAATATTGCAGCTCTGTGTGGCATAGTGACAGAATGCAGCTTTCCATTGTGTGTGTTTTGAATATTCCTGCTCTGTTTGGCATAGTGGCAGAATGCAGCTTTCCTGTGTGTTGTTTTGAATTTTCCAGCTCTGTGTGGCATAGTGACAGAATGCAGCTTTCCTCTGTGATGTTTTGAATTTTCCAGCTCTGTGTGGCATAGTGACAGAATGCAGCTTTGCTGTGTGTTGTTTTGAATATTGCAGCTCTATTTGGCATAGTGACAGAATTCAGATTTCCTTTGTGTTGTTTTGAATTTTCCCGCGCAGCGTGGCATAGTGACAGAATGCAGCTTTCCTGTGTGTTGTTTTGAATATTGCAGCTCTGTGTGGCATAGTGACAGAATGCAGCTTTCCTTTGTGTTGTTTTCAATATTCCTGCTCTGTTTGTCATAGTGACAGAATGCAGCTTTTCTGTGTGTTGTTTTGAATTTTCCAGCTCCGTCTGGCATTGTGACAGAATGCAACTTTCCTGTGTGTTGTTTTGAATTATCCAGCTCTGTGTGGCATTGTGACAGAATGCAGGTTTCCTGTGTGTTGTTTTGAATTTTCCAGCTCTGTTTGGCATAGTGACAGAATGCAGCTCTCCTTTGTGATGTTTTGAAAATTGCAGCCCTGTTTGGCATAGTGACGGAATGCAGCTTTCCTGTGTGTTGTTTTGAATATTGCAGCTCTGTGTGGCATGGTGACAGAATGCAGCTTTCCTGTGTGTTGTTTTGAATATTGCAGCTCTGTGTGGCATAGTGACAGAATGCAACTTTCCTGTGTGTTGTTTTGAATATTGCAGCTCTGCCTGGCATAGTGACAGAATGCAGCTTTCCTTTGTGTTGTTTTGAATTTTCCCGCTCTGTGTTGCATAGTGACAGAATGCAGCTTTCCTGTGTGTTGTTTTGAGTATTGCAACTCTGTGTGGCATAGTGACAATATGCAGCTTTCCTTTGTGTTGTTTTGAATTTTCCAGCTCTGTGTTGCATAGTGACAGAATGCAGCTTTCCTGTGTGTTATGAATTTTTTAGCTCTGTGTGGCATAGTGACAGAATGCAGTTTTCCCGTGTGTTGTTTTCAATATTTCAGCTGTTTGGCATCGTGACAGAATGCAGCTTTCCTGTGTGTTGTTTTCAATATTTCAGCTGTTTGGCATAGTGACAGAATGCAGCTTTCCTGTGTGTTGTTTTGAATATTGCAGCTCTGTTTGGCATAGTGACAAAATGCAGCTTTCCTGTGTGTTGTTTTGAATTTTCCAGCTCTGTGTTGCATAGAGACAGAATGCAGCTTTCCTGTGTGTTGTTTTTAATTTTCCAGCTCTGTGTTACATAGAGACAGAATGCAGCTTTCCTGTGTGTTGTTTTTGAATATTGCAGCTCTGTGTGGCATAGTGACAGAATGCAGCTTTCCTGTGTGTTGTTTTGAATTTTCCAGCTCTGTGTGGCATAGTGACAGAATGCAGCCTTCCTCTGTGATGTTTTGAACATTCCAGCTCTGTTTGGCATAGTGACAGAATGCAGTTTTCCCGTGTGTTGTTTTCAATATTTCAGCTGTTTGGCATCGTGACAGAATGCAGCTTTCCTGTGTGTTGTTTTCAATATTTCAGCTGTTTGGCATAGTGACAGAATGCAGCTTTCCTGTGTGTTGTTTTGAATATTGCAGCTCTGTTTGGCATAGTGACAAAATGCAGCTTTCCTGTGTGTTGTTTTGAATTTTCCAGCTCTGTGTTGCATAGAGACAGAATGCAGCTTTCCTGTGTGTTGTTTTTAATTTTCCAGCTCTGTGTTACATAGAGACAGAATGCAGCTTTCCTGTGTGTTGTTTTTGAATATTGCAGCTCTGTGTGGCATAGTGACAGAATGCAGCTTTCCTGTGTGTTGTGTTTGAATTTTCCAGCTCTGTGTGGCATCGTGACAGAATGCAGCTTTCCTGTGTGTTGCTTTCAAGACTGCAGCTCTGTTTGGCATAGTGACAGAATGCAGCTTTCCTCTGTGATGTTTTGAATTTTCCAGCTCTGTGTGACATAGTGACAGAATGCAGCTTTCCTCTGTGATGTTTTGAACATTCCAGCTCTGTTTGGCATAGTGACAGAATGCAGCTTTGCTGTGTGTTGTTTTGAATATTGCAGCTCTATTTGGCATAGTGACAGAATTCAGCTTTTCTTTGTGTTGTTTTGAATTGTCTCGCGCAGCGTGGCATAGTGACAGAATGCAGCTTTCCTGTGTGTTGTTTTGAATATTGCAGCTCTGTGTGGCATTGTGACAGAATGCAGCTTTCCATTGTGTGTGTTTTGAATATTCCTGCTCTGTTTGGCATAGTGACAGAATGCAGCTTTGCTGTGTGTTGTTTTGAATTTTCAAGCTCTGTGTGGCATAGTGACAGAATGCAGCTTTCCTCTGTGATGTTTTGAATTTTCAAGCTCTGTGTGGCATAGTGACAGAATGCAGCTTTGCTGTGTGTTGTTTTGTATATTGCAGCTCTATTTGGCATAGTGACAGAATTCAGCTTTCCTTTGTGTTGTTTTGAATTTTCCTGCACAGCGTGGCATAGTGACAGAATGCAGCTTTCCTGTGTGTTGTTTTGAATATTGCAGCTCTGTGTGGCATAGTGACAGAATGCAGCTTTCCTTTGTGTTGTTTTCAATATTCCTGCTCTGTTTGTCATCGTGACAGAATGCAGCTTTCCTGTGTGTTGTTTTGAATTTTCCAGCTCTGTGTGTCATAGTGACAGAATGCAGCTTTCCTGTGTGTTGTTTTGAATTTTCCAGCTCCGTCTGGCATAGTGACAGAATGCAACTTTCCTGTGTGTTGTTTTGAATTATCCAGCTCTGTGTGGCATTGTGACAGAATGCAGCTTTCCTGTGTGTTGTTTTGAATTTTCCAGCTCTGTTTGGCATAGTGACAGAATGCAGCTTTCCTGTGTGTTGTTTTGAATTTTCCAGCTCTGTGTGGCATTTTGACAGAATGCAGCTTTCCTCTGTGATGTTTTGAACATTCCAGCTCTGTTTGGCATAGTGACAGAATGCAGCTTTGCTGTGTGTTGCTTTGAATTTTTCAGCTCCGTCTGGCATAGTGACAGAATGCAGCTTTGCTGTGTGTTGCTTTGAATTTTTCAGCTCCGTCTGGCATAGTGACAGAATGCAGCTTTCCTGTGTGTTGTTTTGAATTTTCCAGCTCTGTGTGGCATAGTGACAGGATGCAGCTTTCCTGTGTGTTGTTTTGAATAATCCAGCTCTGTCTGGCATAATGACAGAATGCAGCTTTCCTGTGTGTTGTTTTGAATATTGCAGCTCTGTTTGGCAAAGTGACAGAATGCAGCTTTCCTTTGTGTTGTTTTGAATTTTCTCGCGCAGCGTGGCATAGTGACAGAATGCAGCTTTCCTGTGTGTTGTTTTGAATATTGCAGCTCTTTGTGGCATAGTGACAGAATGCAGCTTTCCATTGTGTTTGTTTTGAATATTCCTGCTCTGTTTGGCATAGTGACAGATTGCAGCTTTGCTGTGTGTTGTTTTGAATTTTCCAGCTCCGTCTGGCATAGTGACAGAATGCAACTTTCCTGTGTGTTGTTTTGAATATTGCAGCTCTGTTTGGCATAGTGACAGAATGCAGCTTTCCTGTTTGTTGTTTTGAATTTTCCAGCTCTGTGTGGCATAGTGACAGAATGCAACTTTCCTGTGTGTTGCTTTGAATTTTCCAGCTCTGTTTGGCATAGTGACCGAATGCAGCTTTCCTGTGTGTTGCTTGGAATTTTCCATCTCTGTTTGGCATAGTGACAGAATGCAGCTTTCCTGTGTGTTGCTTTGAATTTTCCAGCTCCGTCTGGCATAGTGACAGAATGCAGCTTTCCTGTGTGTTGCTTTGAATTTTCCAGCTCTGTTTGGCATAGTGACAGAATGCAACTTTCCTGTGTGTTGCTTTGAATTCTCCAGCTCCGTTTGGCATAGTGACAGAATGCAACTTTCCTGTGTTTTGCTTTGAATTTTCCAGGTCTGTTTGGCAAAGTGACAGAATGCAGCTTTCCTGTGTGTTGTTTTGAATTTTCCAGCTCTGTGTTGCATAGAGACAGAATGCAGCTTTCCTGTGTGTTGTTTTGAATATTGCAGCTCTGTTTAGCATAGTGACAGAATGCAACTTTCCTTTGTGTTGTTTTGAATATTGCAGCTCTATTTGGCATAGTGACAGAATGCAGCTTTCCTGTGTGTTGTTTTGAATTTTCCAGCTCTGTGTGGCATAGTGACTGTAGAACCTGAAATTTTCATTTTGCTTGATTTTACTCAAAACATATGCCAAAAATCATATTGTTGGAACACATGCCCATTATGCATGTAAAATCTGAATGTTTGGTTGATCTGGTGCAGCTCAAAAAGTCAGCAGTAAAGTTTTATAATCTTAGAATGGTCTTATTGCCTGCCTGCGAGAGTGGCATCCTTTGTTCCCCACAGCGGGGGGTGGGAGCCATCAAGTCTAGCAGGCCCAGCATCTCTCGAACTCAAATTCACTGTTTTCATTGAAGTTAAAGCGCAGCTACTTCAATTGGCTTAAAACAACTTAAACCTCTACCAAATTCATAATTTCTGTTCAATATCCTAGGAAGGAACCTCTTATATATTGATAACGCAATTGGGCTATAATATTCCATTTTAAGGCTTTTCCATGACAACTGCATCATTTTAATACATATTCATATCATGTTTGGTCTCTTTACTCTCGGGGGAGTCCAAGGAGTTGAATGGAACATGTTTCATTTCCCTTGGAAATATGGTTCGTTTGTAAGATTCATTCAAGCAACTACCTTGGTCTCCCTTTGCAAATTATCTTATCACCTAGGCCAGTAAAACTCTGATTCGGCCAACCTTCCCTCTACCTTGTTCGGAGGTGTGGTTTGGAGTCTTTAAAGGTACGAGATCCTGAGGGGGGCGGCTCTTCTTTTCTTGTTCTCTTCTTGCTTCTATCCTGTCCTGTCTCTTCTCTGTCAATGGCTGAATCGTGTTGGTAAGTGGGGAGGGGTGACATGGCTCCTTGCTCTGCGGAGCAGGGGAACATTTGACTTCTCCCCGACCACGTGGAGCGACTTTAGCTGCACGTGGTCATTCATCTTTTCCAGGTATGAAAATGCTCTAAATTCTTCTAAATTATATGTAACGGTAATTGGCTTATCATTGATTTGTTTTATTCAAGTTGTGCCTACCTGGTGAATTAAATTATTGTTATTCCTTTTCTAGCTTGCGTGGTCTCGTGTCTTTTAATCTTTTTATTCTTCTTAGCCCCGTCTCGGCGAATACCTAGGGGAATAGTTTAGCCCCACTGAGGAACGACTGGCCAGCGGCCCGGTGTGGGAATCGGTTGGTTAAGTTGATTTAGGCAGCCAGGATCTACCAATATACGGATTCATAGCCCAAGTGTGGAGTGAATCTGGGTTCACTGTAATTCAAGCCAAAAGAGGCTGTTGCAGTGCTGGTTGACTTCAACCTCTAACCTAACCAACGAACCTAGGATTCGAACATGGTGTTAATGCCCAGGAACATTAATGTAGCGGCGGTGGTTATCTGTTTGGAATTCAAGGTATAGTCACGTCATGTTTGTGCTTAGAGTTTAAGTTACTGTTATCATTGTTTCGAGATTCACGCAGGTGTTCCCTAAATTATCAATTCTAATTCTAATTTGGAGTCAGATTTCTAACGAGATTATTGCTAAATTTTGTATTCTAACTGGTATATGGAGTCAGATATCGTAACCATTGCGCTTTCATGCCCCGTCCTCGGACGGTGAATAAATATCCATTATATTGTGATTCACACCAGCCAGAAGAATGCTCTAATTAAAGTTAGACTAAGAGAACACGTGAGGCCTTCACCCCGGCAACATCCGCCTTTTGATTATTGCTCTTTTGGGGTTTTACATGACAGAATGCAGCTTTCTGTGTGATCTTTTGTATATTGCATCTCTGTGTGGCATAGTGACAGAATGCAGCTTTCCTGTGTGTTGTTTTGAATTTTCCAGCTCTGTGTGGCATAGTGACAGGTTGCAGCTTTCCTGTGTGTTGTTTTGAAGAATCCAGCTCTGTCTGGCATAGTGACAGAATGCAGCTTTCCTGTGTGTTGTTTTTGAATATTGCAGCTCTGTTTTGCATCGTGACAGAATGCAGCTTTCCTGTGTGTTGTTTTGAATTTTCCAGCTCTGTGTGGCATAGTGACAGGTTGCAGCTTTCCTGTGTGTTGTTTTGAAGAATCCAGCTCTGTCTGGCATAGTGACAGAATGCAGCTTTCCTGTGTGTTGTTTTTGAATATTGCAGCTCTGTTTGGCATCGTGACAGAATGCAGCTTTCCTGTGTGTTGTTTTGAAAATTGCAGCTCTGTTTGGCATAGTGACAGAATGCAACTTTCCTGTGTGTTGCTTTGAATTTTCCAGCTCCGTCTGGCATTGTGACAGAATGCAACTTTCCTGTGTGTTGCTTTGAATTTTCCAGCTCTGTTTGGCATAGTGACAAAATGCAGCTTTCCTGTGTGTTGTTTTGAATTTTCCAGCTCTGTGTTGCATAGAGACAGAATGCAGCTTTCCTGTGTGTTGTTTTTAATTTTCCAGCTCTGTGTGGCATAGTGACAGAATGCAGCTTTCCTTTGTGTTGTTTTCAATATTCCTGCTCTGTTTGTCATAGTGACAGAATGCAACTTTCCTCTGTGTTGTTTTGAATATTGCAGCTCTGTGTGGCATAGTGACAGAATGCAGCTTTCCTGTGTGTTGTTTTGAATTTTCCAGCTCTGTGTGTCATAGTGACAGAATGCAACTTTCCTATGTGTTGCTTTGAATTTTCCAGCTCCGTCTGGCATAGTGACAGAATGCAACTTTCCTGTGTGTTGTTTTGAATTTTCCAGCTCTGTGTGGCATTGTGACAGAATGCAGCTCTCCTGTGTGATGTTTTGAATTTTCCAGTTCTGTGTGGCATAGTGACAGAATGCAGCTTTCCTCTGTGATGTTTTGAATTTTCCAGCTCTGTGTGACATAGTGACAGAATGCAGCTTTCCTCTGTGATGTTTTGAATTTTCCAGCTCTGTGTGGCATAGTGACAGAATGCAGCTTTCCTCTGTGATGTTTTGAATTTTCCAGCTCTGTTTTGCATAGTGACAGAATGCAGCTTTCCTCTGTGATGTTTTGAATTTTCCAGCTCTGTGTGACATAGTGACAGAATGCAGCTTTCCTCTGTGATGTTTTGAATTTTCCAGCTCTGTGTGGCATAGTGACAGAATGCAGCTTTCCTGTGTGTTGTTTTGAATTTTCCAGCTCTGTGTGGCATAATGACAGAATGCAGCTTTCCTCTGTGATGTTTTGAATATTGCAGCTCTGTTTTGCATAGTGACAGAATGCAGCTTTCCTCTGTGATGTTTTGAATATTGCAGCTCTGTGTGGCATAGTGACAGAATGCAGCTTTCCTCTGTGTTGTTTTGAATATTGCAGCTCTGTTTGGCATAGTGACAGAATGCAACTTTCCTGTGTGTTGTTTCAATATTGCTGCTCTGTTTGGCATAGTGACAGAATGCAGCTTTCCTGTGTGTTGTTTTGAATTTTCCAGTTCTGTGTGGCATAGTGACAGAATGCAGCTTTCCTAAGTGTTGTTTTGAATTTTCCAGCTCTGTGTTGCATAGTGACAGAATGCAGCTTTCCTGTGTGTTGTTTTGAATTTTCCAGCTCTGTGTTGCATAGTGACAGAATGCAGCTTTCCTGTGTGTTGTTTTGAATATTGCAGCTCTGTGTGGCATAGTGACAGAATGCAGCTTTCCTTTGTGTTGTTTTGAATATTGCAGCTCAGTTTGGCATAGTGACAGAATGCAGCTTTCCTGTGTGTTGTTTTTAAATTTCCAGCTCTGTGTGGCATAGTGACAGAATGCAGCTTTCCTGTGCGTTGTTTTTAATAATACAGCTCAGTTTGGCATAGTGACAGAATGCAGCTTTCCTGTGTGTTGTTTTTAAATTTCCAGCTCTGTGTGGCATAGTGACAGAATGCAGCTTTCCTGTGTGTTGTTTTGAATTTTCTATTTCTCTGTGGCATAGTGACAGAATGCAGTTTTCCTGGTTGTTGTTTTGAATTTTCCAGCTCTGAGTGGCATAGTGACAGAATGCAGCTTTCCTGTGCGTTGTTTTTAATAATACAGCTCAGTTTGGCATAGTGACAGAATGCAGCTTTCCTGTGTGTTGTTTTTAAATTTTCACCTCTGTGTGCAATAGTCACAGAATGCAGCTTTCCTGGTTGTTGTTTTGAATTTTCCAGCTCTGTGTGGCATAGTGACAGAATGCAGCTTTCCTGTATGTTGTTTTGAATTTTCCATCTCTGTGATGTTTTGAATTTTCCTCTGTGATGTTTTGAATATTGCAGCTCTGTTTGGCATAGTGACAGAATGAAGCTTTCCTGTGTGTTGTTTTGAATATTGCAGCTCTGTTTGGCATAGTGACAGAATGCAGCTTTCCTGTGTGTTGTTTTGAATTTTCCAGTTCAGTGTGGCATAGTGACGGAATGCAGCTTTCCTGTGTGTTGTTTTTAATAATACAGCTCTGTTTGGCATCGTGACAGAATGCAGCGTTCCAGTGTGTTGTTTTGAATTTTCATTTCTGTGTGGCATAGTGACAGAATGCAGCTTTGCTGTGTGTTGTTTTGAATTTTCCATCTCTGTGTGGCATAGTGACAGAATGCAGCTTTCCTGTGTGTTGTTTTGAATTTTCCATCTCTGTGTGGCATAGTGACAGAATGCAGATTTCCTGTGTGTTGTTTTGAATTTTCCATCTCTGTGTGGCATAGTGACAGAATGCAGCTTTCCATTGTGTGTGTTTTGAATATTCCTGCTCTGTTTGGCATAGTGACAGATTGCAGCTTTGCTGTGTGTTGTTTTGAATTTTCCAGCTCCGTCTGGCATAGTGACAGAATGCAGCTTTCCTGTTTGTTGTTTTGAATTTTCCAGCTCTGTGTGGCATAGTGACAGAATGCAGCTTTCCTGTGTGTTGTTTTGAATTTTCCAGCTCTGTTTGGCATAGTGACAGAATGCAGCTTTCCTGTGTGTTGTTTTGAATTTTCCAGCTCTGTGTGGCATTTTGACAGAATGCAGCTTTCCTGTGTGTTGCTTTGAATTTTCCAGCTCCGTCTGGCATAGTGACAGAATGCAGCTTTCCTGTGTGTTGCTTTGAATTTTCCAGCTCCGTCTGGCATAGTGACAGAATGCAACTTTCCTGTGTGTTGCTTTGAATTTTCCAGCTCTGTTTGGCATAGTGACAGAATGCAGCTCTCCTGTGTGTTGTTTTGAATATTGCAGCTCTATTTGCCATAGTGACAGAATTCAGCTTTCCTTTGTGTTGTTTTGAATTTTCTCGCGCAGCGTGGCATAGTGACAGAATGCAGCTTTCCTGTGTGTTGTTTTGAATATTGCAGCTCTGTGTGGCATAGTGACAGAATGCAGCTTTCCATTCTGTTTGTTTTGAATATTCCTGCTCTGTTTGGCATAGTGACAGAATGCAGCTTTGCTGTGTGTTGCTTTGAATTTTCCAGCTCCGTCTGGCATAGTGACAGAATGCAACTTTCCTGTGTGTTGTTTTGAATATTGCAGCTCTGTTTGGCATAGTGACAGAATGCAGCTTTCCTGTTTGTTGTTTTGAATTTTCCAGCTCTGTGTGGCATAGTGACAGAATGCAACTTTCCTGTGTGTTGCTTTGAATTTTCCAGCTCTGTTTGGCATAGTGACCGAATGCAGCTTTCCTGTGTGTTGCTTGGAATTTTCCATCTCTGTTTGGCATAGTGACAGAATGCAGCTTTCCTGTGTGTTGCTTTGAATTTTCCAGCTCCGTCTGGCATAGTGACAGAATGCAGCTTTCCTGTGTGTTGCTTTGAATTTTCCAGCTCTGTTTGGCATAGTGACAGAATGCAACTTTCCTGTGTGTTGCTTTGAATTCTCCAGCTCCGTTTGGCATAGTGACAGAATGCAACTTTCCTGTGTTTTGCTTTGAATTTTCCAGGTCTGTTTGGCAAAGTGACAGAATGCAGCTTTCCTGTGTGTTGTTTTGAATTTTCCAGCTCTGTGTTGCATAGAGACAGAATGCAGCTTTCCTGTGTGTTGTTTTGAATATTGCAGCTCTGTTTGGCATAGTGACAGAATGCAACTTTCCTTTGTGTTGTTTTGAATATTGCAGCTCTATTTGGCATAGTGACAGAATGCAGCTTTCCTGTGTGTTGTTTTGAATTTTCCAGCTCTGTGTGGCATAGTGACTGTAGAACCTGAAATTTTCATTTTGCTTGATTTTACTCAAAACATATGCCAAAAATCATATTGTTGGAACACATGCCCATTATGCATGTAAAATCTGAATGTTTGGTTGATCTGGTGCAGCTCAAAAAGTCAGCAGTAAAGTTTTATAATCTTAGAATGGTCTTATTGCCTGCCTGCGAGAGTGGCATCCTTTGTTCCCCACAGCGGGGGGTGGGAGCCATCAAGTCTAGCAGGCCCAGCATCTCTCGAACTCAAATTCACTGTTTTCATTGAAGTTAAAGCGCAGCTACTTCAATTGGCTTAAAACAACTTAAACCTCTACCAAATTCATAATTTCTGTTCAATATCCTAGGAAGGAACCTCTTATATATTGATAACGCAATTGGGCTATAATATTCCATTTTAAGGCTTTTCCATGACAACTGCATCATTTTAATACATATTCATATCATGTTTGGTCTCTTTACTCTCGGGGGAGTCCAAGGAGTTGAATGGAACATGTTTCATTTCCCTTGGAAATATGGTTCGTTTGTAAGATTCATTCAAGCAACTACCTTGGTCTCCCTTTGCAAATTATCTTATCACCTAGGCCAGTAAAACTCTGATTCGGCCAACCTTCCCTCTACCTTGTTCGGAGGTGTGGTTTGGAGTCTTTAAAGGTACGAGATCCTGAGGGGGGCGGCTCTTCTTTTCTTGTTCTCTTCTTGCTTCTATCCTGTCCTGTCTCTTCTCTGTCAATGGCTGAATCGTGTTGGTAAGTGGGGAGGGGTGACATGGCTCCTTGCTCTGCGGAGCAGGGGAACATTTGACTTCTCCCCGACCACGTGGAGCGACTTTAGCTGCACGTGGTCATTCATCTTTTCCAGGTATGAAAATGCTCTAAATTCTTCTAAATTATATGTAACGGTAATTGGCTTATCATTGATTTGTTTTATTCAAGTTGTGCCTACCTGGTGAATTAAATTATTGTTATTCCTTTTCTAGCTTGCGTGGTCTCGTGTCTTTTAATCTTTTTATTCTTCTTAGCCCCGTCTCGGCGAATACCTAGGGGAATAGTTTAGCCCCACTGAGGAACGACTGGCCAGCGGCCCGGTGTGGGAATCGGTTGGTTAAGTTGATTTAGGCAGCCAGGATCTACCAATATACGGATTCATAGCCCAAGTGTGGAGTGAATCTGGGTTCACTGTAATTCAAGCCAAAAGAGGCTGTTGCAGTGCTGGTTGACTTCAACCTCTAACCTAACCAACGAACCTAGGATTCGAACATGGTGTTAATGCCCAGGAACATTAATGTAGCGGCGGTGGTTATCTGTTTGGAATTCAAGGTATAGTCTCGTCATGTTTGTGCTTAGAGTTTAAGTTACTGTTATCATTGTTTCGAGATTCACGCAGGTGTTCCCTAAATTATCAATTCTAATTCTAATTTGGAGTCAGATTTCTAACGAGATTATTGCTAAATTTTGTATTCTAACTGGTATATGGAGTCAGATATCGTAACCATTGCGCTTTCATGCCCCGTCCTCGGACGGTGAATAAATATCCATTATATTGTGATTCACACCAGCCAGAAGAATGCTCTAATTAAAGTTAGACTAAGAGAACACGTGAGGCCTTCACCCCGGCAACATCCGCCTTTTGATTATTGCTCTTTTGGGGTTTTACATGACAGAATGCAGCTTTCTGTGTGATCTTTTGTATATTGCATCTCTGTGTGGCATAGTGACAGAATGCAGCTTTCCTGTGTGTTGTTTTGAATTTTCCAGCTCTGTGTGGCATAGTGACAGAATGCAGCTTTCCTGGTTGTTGTTTTGAATTTTCCAGCTAGTGTGGCGTAGTGACAGAATGCAGCTTTCTGTGTGATCTTTTTTGATATTGCATCTCTTTGTGGCATAGTGACAGAATGCAGCTTTCCTGTGTGTTGTTTTGAAGAATCCAGCTCTGTCTGGCATAGTGACAGAATGCAGCTTTCCTGTGTGTTGTTTTTGAATATTGCAGCTCTGTTTTGCATCGTGACAGAATGCAGCTTTCCTGTGTGTTGTTTTGAATTTTCCAGCTCTGTGTGGCATAGTGACAGGTTGCAGCTTTCCTGTGTGTTGTTTTGAAGAATCCAGCTCTGTCTGGCATAGTGACAGAATGCAGCTTTCCTGTGTGTTGTTTTTGAATATTGCAGCTCTGTTTGGCATCGTGACAGAATGCAGCTTTCCTGTGTGTTGTTTTGAAAATTGCAGCTCTGTTTGGCATAGTGACAGAATGCAACTTTCCTGTGTGTTGCTTTGAATTTTCCAGCTCCGTCTGGCATTGTGACAGAATGCAACTTTCCTGTGTGTTGCTTTGAATTTTCCAGCTCTGTTTGGCATAGTGACAAAATGCAGCTTTCCTGTGTGTTGTTTTGAATTTTCCAGCTCTGTGTTGCATAGAGACAGAATGCAGCTTTCCTGTGTGTTGTTTTTAATTTTCCAGCTCTGTGTGGCATAGTGACAGAATGCAGCTTTCCTTTGTGTTGTTTTCAATATTCCTGCTCTGTTTGTCATTGTGACAGAATGCAGCTTTCCTGTGTGTTGTTTTGAATATTGCAGCTCTGTGTGGCATAGTGACAGAATGCAGCTTTCCTGTGTGTTGTTTTGAATTTTCCAGCTCTGTGTGTCATAGTGACAGAATGCAACTTTCCTGTGTGTTGCTTTGAATTTTCCAGCTCCGTCTGGCATAGTGACAGAATGCAACTTTCCTGTGTGTTGTTTTGAATTTTCCAGCTCTGTGTGGCATTGTGACAGAATGCAGCTCTCCTGTGTGATGTTTTGAATTTTCCAGTTCTGTGTGGCATAGTGACAGAATGCAGCTTTCCTCTGTGATGTTTTGAATTTTCCAGCTCTGTGTGACATAGTGACAGAATGCAGCTTTCCTCTGTGATGTTTTGAATTTTCCAGCTCTGTGTGGCATAGTGACAGAATGCAGCTTTCCTCTGTGATGTTTTGAATTTTCCAGCTCTGTTTTGCATAGTGACAGAATGCAGCTTTCCTCTGTGATGTTTTGAATTTTCCAGCTCTGTGTGGCATAGTGACAGAATGCAGCTTTCCTCTGTGATGTTTTGAATTTTCCAGCTCTGTTTGGCATAGTGACAGAATGCAGCTTTCCTGTGTGTTGTTTTGAATTTTCCAGCTCTGTGTGGCATGATGACAGAATGCAGCTTTCCTCTGTGATGTTTTGAATATTGCAGCTCTGTTTTGCATAGTGACAGAATGCAGCTTTCCTCTGTGATGTTTTGAATATTGCAGCTCTGTGTGGCATAGTGACAGAATGCAGCTTTCCTCTGTGTTGTTTTGAATCTTGCAGCTCTGTGTGGCATAGTGACAGAATGCAGCTTTGCTGTGTGTTGTTTTGAATATTGCAGCTCTGTTTGGCATAGTGACAGAATGCAGCTTTCCTGTGTGTTGTTTTGAATTTTCCAGCTCTGTGTGGCATAGTGACAGAATGCAGCTTTCCTAAGTGTTGTTTTGAATTTTCCAGCTCTGTGTTGCATAGTGACAGAATGCAGCTTTCCTGTGTGTTGTTTTGAATTTTCCAGCTCTGTGTTGCATAGTGACAGAATGCAGCTTTCCTGTGTGTTGTTTTGAATATTGCAGCTCTGTGTGGCATAGTGACAGAATGCAGCTTTCCTTTGTGTTGTTTTGAATATTGCAGCTCAGTTTGGCATAGTGACAGAATGCAGCTTTCCTGTGTGTTGTTTTTAAATTTCCAGCTCTGTGTGGCATAGTGACAGAATGCAGCTTTCCTGTGCGTTGTTTTTAATAATACAGCTCAGTTTGGCATAGTGACAGAATGCAGCTTTCCTGTGTGTTGTTTTTAAATTTCCAGCTCTGTGTGGCATAGTGACAGAATGCAGCTTTCCTGTGTGTTGTTTTGAATTTTCTATTTCTCTGTGGCATAGTGACAGAATGCAGCTTTCCTGTATGTTGTTTTGAATTTTCCATCTCTGTGATGTTTTGAATTTTCCTCTGTGATGTTTTGAATATTGCAGCTCTGTTTGGCATAGTGACAGAATGAAGCTTTGTTGTGTGTTGTTTTGAATATTGCAGCTCTGTTTGGCATTGTGACAGAATGCAACTTTCCTGTGTGTTGCTTTGAATTTTCCAGCTCCGTCTGGCATAGTGACAGAATGCAGCTTTCCTGTGTGTTGTTTTGAATTTTCCAGCTCTGTGTTGCATAGTGACAGAATGCAGCTTTCCTGTGTGTTGTTTTGAATATTGCAGCTCTGTTTGGCATAGTGACAGAATGCAGCTTTCCTGTGTGTTATGAATTTTTTAGCTCTGTGTGGCATAGTGACAGAATGCAGCTTTCCTGTGTGTTGTTTTGAATATTTCAGCTGTTTGGCACAGTGACAGAATGCAGCTTTCCTGTGTGTTGTTTTCAATATTTCAGCTGTTTGGCATAGTGACAGAATGCAGCTTTCCTGTGTGTTGTTTTCAATATTTCAGCTGTTTGGCATAGTGACCGAATGCAGCTTTCCTGTGTGTTGTTTTGAATTTTCCAGCTCTATGTGGCATAGTGACAGAATGAAGCTTTACTGTGTATTGTTTTGAATATTCCAGCTCTGATTGGCATAGTGACAGAATGCAACTTTCCTTTGTGTTGTTTTGAATATTCCAGCTCTGTGTGGCATAGAGACAGACTGCAGCTTTCCTGTGTGTTGTTTTGAATATTGCAGCTCTGTTTGGCATAGTGACAGACTGCAGCTTTCCTGTGTGTTGTTTTGAATATTGCAGCTCTGTTTGGCATAGTGACAGACTGCAGCTTTCCTGTGTGTTGTTTTAAATATTGCAGCTCTGTTTGGCATAGTGACAGACTGCAGCTTTCCTGTGTGTTGTTTTAAATATTGCAGCTCTGTTTGGCATAGTGAAGGAATGCAGCTTTCCTGTGTGTGATTTTGAATATTGCAGCTCTGTGTGGCATAGTGAAAGAATGCAACTTTCCTGTGTGTTGTTTTGAATATTGCAGCTCTGTGTGGCATAGTGACAGGATGCAGCTTTCCTGTGTGTTGTTTTTAAATTTCCAGCTCTGAGTGGCATAGTGACAGAATGCAGCTTTCCTGTGCGTTGTTTTTAATAATACAGCTCAGTTTGGCATAGTGACAGAATGCAGCTTTCCTGTGTGTTGTTTTTAAATTTTCAGCTCTGTGTGGCATAGTGACAGAATGCAGCTTTCCTGGTTGTTGTTTTGAATTTTCCAGCTCTGAGTGGCATAGTGACAGAATGCAGCTTTCCTGTGCGTTGTTTTTAATAATACAGCTCAGTTTGGCATAGTGACAGAATGCAGCTTTCCTGTGTGTTGTTTTTAAATTTTCAGCTCTGTGTGGCATAGTGACAGAATGCAGCTTTCCTGGTTGTTGTTTTGAATTTTCCAGCTCTGTGTGGCATAGTGACAGAATGCAGCTTTCCTGTATGTTGTTTTGAATTTTCCATCTCTGTGATGTTTTGAATTTTCCTCTGTGATGTTTTGAATATTGCAGCTCTGTTTGGCATAGTGACAGAATGAAGCTTTCCTGTGTGTTGTTTTGAATATTGCAGCTCTGTTTGGCATAGTGACAGAATGCAGCTTTCCTGTGTGTTGTTTTGAATTTTCCAGTTCAGTGTGGCATAGTGACGGAATGCAGCTTTCCTGTTTGTTGTTTTTAATAATACAGCTCTGTTTGGCATCGTGACAGAATGCAGCGTTCCAGTGTGTTGTTTTGAATTTTCATTTCTGTGTGGCATAGTGACAGAATGCAGCTTTGCTGTGTGTTGTTTTGAATTTTCCATCTCTGTGTGGCATAGTGACAGAATGCAGCTTTCCTGTGTGTTGTTTTGAATTTTCCATCTCTGTGTGGCATAGTGACAGAATGCAGCTTTCCATTGTGTGTGTTTTGAATATTCCTGCTCTGTTTGGCATAGTGACAGAATGCAGCTTTCCTGTGTGTTGTTTTGAATTTTCCAGCTCCGTCTGGCATAGTGACAGAATGCAACTTTCCTGTGTGTTGTTTTGAATTATCCAGCTCTGTGTGGCATTGTGACAGAATGCAGCTTTCCTGTGTGTTGTTTTGAATTTTCCAGCTCTGTTTGGCATAGTGACAGAATGCAGCTTTCCTGTGTGTTGTTTTGAATTTTCCAGCTCTGTGTGGCATTTTGACAGAATGCAGCTTTCCTCTGTGATGTTTTGAACATTCCAGCTCTGTTTGGCATAGTGACAGAATGCAGCTTTGCTGTGTGTTGCTTTGAATTTTTCAGCTCCGTCTGGCATCGTGACAGAATGCAGCTTTCCTGTGTGTTGCTTTGAATTTTTCAGCTCCGTCTGGCATAGTGACAGAATGCAACTTTCCTGTGTGTTGCTTTGAATTTTCCAGCTCTGTTTGGCATAGTGACAGAATGCAGCTCTCCTGTGTGTTGTTTTGAATATTGCAGCTCTATTTGCCATAGTGACAGAATTCAGCTTTCCTTTGTGTTGTTTTGAATTTTCTCGCGCAGCGTGGCATAGTGACAGAATGCAGCTTTCCTGTGTGTTGTTTTGAATATTGCAGCTCTGTGTGGCATAGTGACAGAATGCAGCTTTCCATTCTGTTTGTTTTGAATATTCCTGCTCTGTTTGGCATAGTGACAGAATGCAGCTTTGCTGTGTGTTGCTTTGAATTTTCCAGCTCCGTCTGGCATAGTGACAGAATGCAACTTTCCTGTGTGTTGTTTTGAATATTGCAGCTCTGTTTGGCATAGTGACAGAATGCAGCTTTCCTGTTTGTTGTTTTGAATTTTCCAGCTCTGTGTGGCATAGTGACAGAATGCAACTTTCCTGTGTGTTGCTTTGAATTTTCCAGCTCTGTTTGGCATAGTGACCGAATGCAGCTTTCCTGTGTGTTGCTTGGAATTTTCCATCTCTGTTTGGCATAGTGACAGAATGCAGCTTTCCTGTGTGTTGCTTTGAATTTTCCAGCTCCGTCTGGCATAGTGACAGAATGCAGCTTTCCTGTGTGTTGCTTTGAATTTTCCAGCTCTGTTTGGCATAGTGACAGAATGCAACTTTCCTGTGTGTTGCTTTGAATTCTCCAGCTCCGTTTGGCATAGTGACAGAATGCAACTTTCCTGTGTTTTGCTTTGAATTTTCCAGGTCTGTTTGGCAAAGTGACAGAATGCAGCTTTCCTGTGTGTTGTTTTGAATTTTCCAGCTCTGTGTTGCATAGAGACAGAATGCAGCTTTCCTGTGTGTTGTTTTGAATATTGCAGCTCTGTTTGGCATAGTGACAGAATGCAACTTTCCTTTGTGTTGTTTTGAATATTGCAGCTCTATTTGGCATAGTGACAGAATGCAGCTTTCCTGTGTGTTGTTTTGAATTTTCCAGCTCTGTGTGGCATAGTGACTGTAGAACCTGAAATTTTCATTTTGCTTGATTTTACTCAAAACATATGCCAAAAATCATATTGTTGGAACACATGCCCATTATGCATGTAAAATCTGAATGTTTGGTTGATCTGGTGCAGCTCAAAAAGTCAGCAGTAAAGTTTTATAATCTTAGAATGGTCTTATTGCCTGCCTGCGAGAGTGGCATCCTTTGTTCCCCACAGCGGGGGGTGGGAGCCATCAAGTCTAGCAGGCCCAGCATCTCTCGAACTCAAATTCACTGTTTTCATTGAAGTTAAAGCGCAGCTACTTCAATTGGCTTAAAACAACTTAAACCTCTACCAAATTCATAATTTCTGTTCAATATCCTAGGAAGGAACCTCTTATATATTGATAACGCAATTGGGCTATAATATTCCATTTTAAGGCTTTTCCATGACAACTGCATCATTTTAATACATATTCATATCATGTTTGGTCTCTTTACTCTCGGGGGAGTCCAAGGAGTTGAATGGAACATGTTTCATTTCC
Organism: Gymnothorax reevesii; assembly: GCA_029721435.1. Lineage (NCBI taxonomy): Eukaryota > Metazoa > Chordata > Actinopteri > Anguilliformes > Muraenidae > Gymnothorax > Gymnothorax reevesii. Next base: position 64,791,939 of record CM056574.1, on the reverse strand, counting down.
CTTGGAAATATGGTTCGTTTGTAAGATTCATTCAAGCAACTACCTTGGTCTCCCTTTGCAAATTATCTTATCACCTAGGCCAGTAAAACTCTGATTCGGCCAACCTTCCCTCTACCTTGTTCGGAGGTGTGGTTTGGAGTCTTTAAAGGTACGAGATCCTGAGGGGGGCGGCTCTTCTTTTCTTGTTCTCTTCTTGCTTCTATCCTGTCCTGTCTCTTCTCTGTCAATGGCTGAATCGTGTTGGTAAGTGGGGAGGGGTGACATGGCTCCTTGCTCTGCGGAGCAGGGGAACATTTGACTTCTCCCCGACCACGTGGAGCGACTTTAGCTGCACGTGGTCATTCATCTTTTCCAGGTATGAAAATGCTCTAAATTCTTCTAAATTATATGTAACGGTAATTGGCTTATCATTGATTTGTTTTATTCAAGTTGTGCCTACCTGGTGAATTAAATTATTGTTATTCCTTTTCTAGCTTGCGTGGTCTCGTGTCTTTTAATCTTTTTATTCTTCTTAGCCCCGTCTCGGCGAATACCTAGGGGAATAGTTTAGCCCCACTGAGGAACGACTGGCCAGCGGCCCGGTGTGGGAATCGGTTGGTTAAGTTGATTTAGGCAGCCAGGATCTACCAATATACGGATTCATAGCCCAAGTGTGGAGTGAATCTGGGTTCACTGTAATTCAAGCCAAAAGAGGCTGTTGCAGTGCTGGTTGACTTCAACCTCTAACCTAACCAACGAACCTAGGATTCGAACATGGTGTTAATGCCCAGGAACATTAATGTAGCGGCGGTGGTTATCTGTTTGGAATTCAAGGTATAGTCTCGTCATGTTTGTGCTTAGAGTTTAAGTTACTGTTATCATTGTTTCGAGATTCACGCAGGTGTTCCCTAAATTATCAATTCTAATTCTAATTTGGAGTCAGATTTCTAACGAGATTATTGCTAAATTTTGTATTCTAACTGGTATATGGAGTCAGATATCGTAACCATTGCGCTTTCATGCCCCGTCCTCGGACGGTGAATAAATATCCATTATATTGTGATTCACACCAGCCAGAAGAATGCTCTAATTAAAGTTAGACTAAGAGAACACGTGAGGCCTTCACCCCGGCAACATCCGCCTTTTGATTATTGCTCTTTTGGGGTTTTACATGACAGAATGCAGCTTTCTGTGTGATCTTTTGTATATTGCATCTCTGTGTGGCATAGTGACAGAATGCAGCTTTCCTGTGTGTTGTTTTGAATTTTCCAGCTCTGTGTGGCATAGTGACAGAATGCAGCTTTCCTGGTTGTTGTTTTGAATTTTCCAGCTAGTGTGGCGTAGTGACAGAATGCAGCTTTCTGTGTGATCTTTTTTGATATTGCATCTCTTTGTGGCATAGTGACAGAATGCAGCTTTCCTGTGTGTTGTTTTGAATTTTCCAGCTCTGTGTGGCATAGTGACAGAATGCAGCTCTCCTTTGTGATGTTTTGAAAATTGCAGCCCTGTTTGGCATAGTGACGGAATGCAGCTTTCCTGTGTGTTGTTTTGAATATTGCAGCTCTGTGTGGCATGGTGACAGAATGCAGCTTTCCTGTGTGTTGTTTTGAATATTGCAGCTCTGTGTGGCATAGTGACAGAATGCAGCGTTCCAGTGTGTTGTTTTGAATTTTCATTTCTGTGTGGCATAGTGACAGAATGCAGCTTTCCTGTATGTTGTTTTGAATTTTCCATCTCTGTGATGTTTTGAATTTTCCTCTGTGATGTTTTGAATATTGCAGCTCTGTTTGGCATAGTGACAGAATGAAGCTTTGTTGTGTGTTGTTTTGAATATTGCAGCTCTGCTTGGCATAGTGACAGAATGCAGCTTTCCTTTGTGTTGTTTTGAATTTTCCCGCTCTGTGTTGCACAGTGACAGAATGCAGCTTTCCTGTGTGTTGTTTTGAATATTGCAACTCTGTGTGGCATAGTGACAGAATGCAGCTTTCCTTTGTGTTGTTTTGAATTTTCCAGCTCTGTGTTGCATAGTGACAGAATGCAGCTTTCCTGTGTGTTATGAATTTTTTAGCTCTGTGTGGCATAGTGACAGAATGCAGTTTTCCTGTGTGTTGTTTTCAATATTTCAGCTGTTTGGCATAGTGACAGAATGCAGCTTTCCTGTGTGTTGTTTTCAATATTTCAGCTGTTTGGCATAGTGACAGAATGCAGCTTTCCTGTGTGTTGTTTTGAATATTGCAGCTCTGTGTGGCATAGTGACAGAATGCAACTTTCCTGTGTGTTGCTTTGAATTTTCCAGCTCTGTTTGGCATAGTGACAAAATGCAGCTTTCCTGTGTGTTGTTTTGAATTTTCCAGCTCTGTGTTGCATAGAGACAGAATGCAGCTTTCCTGTGTGTTGTTTTTGAATATTGCAGCTCTGTTTGGCATCGTGACAGAATGCAGCTTTCCTGTGTGTTGTTTTGAATTTTCCAGCTCTGTGTGGCATAGTGACAGGATGCAGCTTTCCTGTGTGTTGTTTTGAATAATCCAGCTCTGTCTGGCATAATGACAGAATGCAGCTTTCTTGTGTGTTGTTTTGAATTTTCCAGGTCTGTGTTGCATAGTGACAGAATGCAGCTTTCCTGTGTGTTGTTTTGAATATTGCAGCTCTGTGTGGCATAGTGACAGAATGCAGCTTTCCTGTGTGTTGTTTTGAATTTTCCAGCTCCGTCTGGCATAGTGACAGAATGCAACTTTCCTGTGGGTTGCTTTGAATTTTCCAGCTCTGTTTGGCATAGTGACAAAATGCAGCTTTCCTGTGTGTTGTTTTGAATTTTCCAGCTCTGTGTTGCATAGAGACAGAATGCAGCTTTCCTGTGTGTTGTTTTTAATTTTCCAGCTCTGTGTGGCATAGTGACAGAATGCAGCTTTCCTTTGTGTTGTTTTCAATATTCCTGCTCTGTTTGTCATAGTGACAGAATGCAACTTTCCTCTGTGTTGTTTTGAATATTGCAGCTCTGTGTGGCATAGTGACAGAATGCAGCTTTCCTGTGTGTTGTTTTGAATTTTCCAGCTCTGTGTGTCATAGTGACAGAATGCAACTTTCCTATGTGTTGCTTTGAATTTTCCAGCTCCGTCTGGCATAGTGACAGAATGCAACTTTCCTGTGTGTTGTTTTGAACTTTCCAGCTCTGTGTGGCATTGTGACAGAATGCAGCTCTCCTGTGTGATGTTTTGAATTTTCCAGTTCTGTGTGGCATAGTGACAGAATGCAGCTTTCCTCTGTGATGTTTTGAATTTTCCAGCTCTGTGTGACATAGTGACAGAATGCAGCTTTCCTCTGTGATGTTTTGAATTTTCCAGCTCTGTGTGGCATAGTGACAGAATGCAGCTTTCCTCTGTGATGTTTTGAATTTTCCAGCTCTGTTTTGCATAGTGACAGAATGCAGCTTTCCTCTGTGATGTTTTGAATTTTCCAGCTCTGTGTGACATAGTGACAGAATGCAGCTTTCCTCTGTGATGTTTTGAATTTTCCAGCTCTGTGTGGCATAGTGACAGAATGCAGCTTTCCTCTGTGATGTTTTGAATTTTCCAGCTCTGTGTGGCATGATGACAGAATGCAGCTTTCCTCTGTGATGTTTTGAATATTGCAGCTCTGTTTTGCATAGTGACAGAATGCAGCTTTCCTCTGTGATGTTTTGAATATTGCAGCTCTGTGTGGCATAGTGACAGAATGCAGCTTTCCTCTGTGATGTTTTGAATTTTCCAGCTCTGTGTGGCATAGTGACAGAATGCAACTTTCCTGTGTGTTGTTTCAATATTGCTGCTCTGTTTGGCATAGTGACAGAATGCAGCTTTCCTGTGTGTTGTTTTGAATTTTCCAGTTCTGTGTGGCATAGTGACAGAATGCAGCTTTCCTGTGTGTTGTTTTGAATTTTCCAGCTCTGTGTTGCATAGTGACAGAATGCAGCTTTCCTGTGTGTTGTTTTGAATTTTCCAGCTCTGTGTTGCATAGTGACAGAATGCAGCTTTCCTGTGTGTTGTTTTGAATATTGCAGCTCTGTGTGGCATAGTGACAGAATGCAGCTTTCCTTTGTGTTGTTTTGAATATTGCAGCTCAGTTTGGCATAGTGACAGAATGCAGCTTTCCTGTGTGTTGTTTTTAAATTTCCAGCACTGTGTGGCATAGTGACAGAATGCAGCTTTCCTGTGCGTTGTTTTTAATAATACAGCTCAGTTTGGCATAGTGACAGAATGCAGCTTTCCTGTGTGTTGTTTTTAAATTTCCAGCTCTGTGTGGCATAGTGACAGAATGCAGCTTTCCTGTGTGTTGTTTTGAATTTTCTATTTCTCTGTGGCATAGTGACAGAATGCAGCTTTCCTGTATGTTGTTTTGAATTTTCCATCTCTGTGATGTTTTGAATTTTCCTCTGTGATGTTTTGAATATTGCAGCTCTGTTTGGCATAGTGACAGAATGAAGCTTTGTTGTGTGTTGTTTTGAATATTGCAGCTCTGTTTGGCATTGTGACAGAATGCAACTTTCCTGTGTGTTGCTTTGAATTTTCCAGCTCCGTCTGGCATAGTGACAGAATGCAACTTTGCTGTGTGTTGTTTTGAATTTTCCATCTCTGTGTGGCATAGTGACAGAATGCAGATTTCCTGTGTGTTGTTTTGAACATTCCAGTTCTGTGTGGCATAGTGACAGAATGCAGCTTTCCTGTGTGTTGTTTTGAATTTTCCAGCTCTGTGTTGCATAGTGACAGAATGCAGCTTTCCTGTGTGTTGTTTTGAATTTTCCAGCTCTGTGTTGCATAGTGACAGAATGCAGCTTTCCTGTGTGTTGTTTTGAATATTGCAGCTCTGTGTGGCATAGTGACAGAATGCAGCTTTCCTTTGTGTTGTTTTGAATATTGCAGCTCAGTTTGGCATAGTGACAGAATGCAGCTTTCCTGTGTGTTGTTTTTAAATTTCCAGCTCTGTGTGGCATAGTGACAGAATGCAGCTTTCCTGTGCGTTGTTTTTAATAATACAGCTCAGTTTGGCATAGTGACAGAATGCAGCTTTCCTGTGTGTTGTTTTTAAATTTCCAGCTCTGTGTGGCATAGTGACAGAATGCAGCTTTCCTGTGTGTTGTTTTGAATTTTCTATTTCTCTGTGGCATAGTGACAGAATGCAGCTTTCCTGTATGTTGTTTTGAATTTTCCATCTCTGTGATGTTTTGAATTTTCCTCTGTGATGTTTTGAATATTGCAGCTCTGTTTGGCATAGTGACAGAATGAAGCTTTGTTGTGTGTTGTTTTGAATATTGCAGCTCTGTTTGGCATTGTGACAGAATGCAACTTTCCTGTGTGTTGCTTTGAATTTTCCAGCTCCGTCTGGCATAGTGACAGAATGCAACTTTGCTGTGTGTTGTTTTGAATTTTCCAGCTCTGTGTTGCATAGTGACAGAATGCAGCTTTCCTGTGTGTTGTTTTGAATATTGCAGCTCTGTTTGGCATAGTGACAGAATGCAGCTTTCCTGTGTGTTATGAATTTTTTAGCTCTGTGTGGCATAGTGACAGAATGCAGCTTTCCTGTGTGTTGTTTTGAATATTTCAGCTGTTTGGCACAGTGACAGAATGCAGCTTTCCTGTGTGTTGTTTTCACTATTTCAGCTGTTTGGCAGAGTGACAGAATGCAGCTTTCCTGTGTGTTGTTTTCAATATTTCAGCCCTTTGGCATAGTGACCGAATGCAGCTTTCCGGTGTGTTGTTTTGAATATTGCAGCTTTGTGTGGCATAGTTATAGAATGCAGCTTTACTGTGTATTGTTTTGAATATTCCAGCTCTGATTGGCATAGTGACAGAATGCAACTTTCCTTTGTGTTGTTTTGAATATTCCAGCTCTGTGTGGCATAGAGACAGACTGCAGCTTTCCTGTGTGTTGTTTTGAATATTGCAGCTCTGTTTGGCATAGTGACAGACTGCAGCTTTCCTGTGTGTTGTTTTGAATATTGCAGCTCTGTTTGGCATAGTGACAGACTGCAGCTTTCCTGTGTGTTGTTTTAAATATTGCAGCTCTGTTTGGCATAGTGACAGACTGCAGCTTTCCTGTGTGTTGTTTTAAATATTGCAGCTCTGTTTGGCATAGTGAAGGAATGCAGCTTTCCTGTGTGTGATTTTGAATATTGCAGCTCTGTGTGGCATAGTGAAAGAATGCAACTTTCCTGTGTGTTGTTTTGAATATTGCAGCTCTGTGTGGCATAGTGACAGGATGCAGCTTTCCTGTGTGTTGTTTTTAAATTTCCAGCTCTGAGTGGCATAGTGACAGAATGCAGCTTTCCTGTGCGTTGTTTTTAATAATACAGCTCAGTTTGGCATAGTGACAGAATGCAGCTTTCCTGTGTGTTGTTTTTAAATTTTCAGCTCTGTGTGGCATAGTGACAGAATGCAGCTTTCCTGGTTGTTGTTTTGAATTTTCCAGCTCTGAGTGGCATAGTGACAGAATGCAGCTTTCCTGTGCGTTGTTTTTAATAATACAGCTCAGTTTGGCATAGTGACAGAATGCAGCTTTCCTGTGTGTTGTTTTTAAATTTTCAGCTCTGTGTGGCATAGTGACAGAATGCAGCTTTCCTGGTTGTTGTTTTGAATTTTCCAGCTCTGTGTGGCATAGTGACAGAATGCAGCTTTCCTGTATGTTGTTTTGAATTTTCCATCTCTGTGATGTTTTGAATTTTCCTCTGTGATGTTTTGAATATTGCAGCTCTGTTTGGCATAGTGACAGAATGAAGCTTTCCTGTGTGTTGTTTTGAATATTGCAGCTCTGTTTGGCATAGTGACAGAATGCAGCTTTCCTGTGTGTTGTTTTGAATTTTCCAGTTCAGTGTGGCATAGTGACGGAATGCAGCTTTCCTGTGTGTTGTTTTTAATAATACAGCTCTGTTTGGCATCGTGACAGAATGCAGCGTTCCAGTGTGTTGTTTTGAATTTTCATTTCTGTGTGGCATAGTGACAGAATGCAGCTTTGCTGTGTGTTGTTTTGAATTTTCCATCTCTGTGTGGCATAGTGACAGAATGCAGCTTTCCTGTGTGTTGTTTTGAATTTTCCATCTCTGTGTGGCATAGTGACAGAATGCAGATTTCCTGTGTGTTGTTTTGAATTTTCCATCTCTGTGTGGCATAGTGACAGAATGCAGCTTTCCATTGTGTGTGTTTTGAATATTCCTGCTCTGTTTGGCATAGTGACAGAATGCAGCTTTCCTCTGTGATGTTTTGAATTTTCCAGCTCTGTGTGGCATAGTGACAGAATGCAGCTTTCCTCTGTGATGTTTTGAACATTCCAGCTCTGTTTGGCATAGTGACAGAATGCATCTTTGCTGTGTGTTGTTTTGAATATTGCAGCTCTATTTGGCATAGTGACAGAATTCAGATTTCCTTTGTGTTGTTTTGAATTTTCCCGCGCAGCGTGGCATAGTGACAGAATGCAGCTTTCCTGTGTGTTGTTTTGAATATTGCAGCTTTGTGTGGCATAGTGACAGAATGCAGCTTTCCTTTGTGTTGTTTTCAATATTCCTGCTCTGTTTGTCATAGTGACAGAATGCTGCTTTTCTGTGTGTTGTTTTGAATTTTCCAGCTCTGTGTGGCATTGTGACAGAATGCCGCTTTCCTGTGTGTTGTTTTGAATATTGCAGCTCTGTGTGGCATAGTGACAGAATGCAACTTTCCTATGTGTTCCTTTGAATTTTCCAGCTCCGTCTGGCATAGTGACAGAATGAAACTTTCCTGTGTGTTGTTTTGAATTTTCCAGCTCTGTGTGGCATTGTGACAGAATGCAGCTCTCCTGTGTGTTGTTTTGAATATTGCAGCTCTGTTTGGCATAGTGACAGAATGCAGCTTTCCTGTGTTTTGTTTTGAATATTGAAGCTCTGTGTTGCATAGTGACAGAATGCAGCTTCCCTGTGTGTTGCTTTGAATTTTCTAGCTCCGTCTGGCATAGTGACAGAATGCAGCTTTCCTGTTTGTTGTTTTGAATTTTCCAGCTCTGTGTGGCATCGTGACAGAATGCAACTTTCCTGTGTGTTGCTTTGAATTTTCCAGCTCTGTTTGGCATAGTGACAGAATGCAACTTTCCTGTGTGTTGTTTTGAATATTGCAGCTCTGTTTGGCATAGTGACAGAATGCAGCTTTCCTGTGTGTCGTTTTGAATTTTCCAGCTCTGAGTTGCATCGTGACATAATGCAGCTTTCCTGTGTGTTGCTTTGAATTTTCCAGGTCTGTTTGGCATAGTGACAGAATGCAACTTTCCTGTGTGTTGCTTTGAATTTTCCAGCTCTGTTTGGCATAGTGACAGAATGCAGCTTTCCTGTGTGTTGCTTTGAATTTTCCAGCTCCGTCTGGCATAGTGACAGAATGCAACTTTCCTGTGTGTTGCTTTGAATTTTCCAGCTCTCTTTGGCAAAGTGACAGAATGCAACTTTCCTGTGTGTTGCTTTGAATTTTCCAGCTCTGTTTGGCAAAGTGACAGAATGCAACTTTCCTGTGTGTTGCTTTGAATTTTCCAGCTCTGTTTGGCATAGTGACAGAATGCAACTTTCCTGTGTGTTGCTTTGAATTTTCCAGCTCTGTTTGGCATAGTGACAGAATGCAACTTTCCTGTGTGTTGCTTTGAATTTTCCAGCTCTGTTTGGCATAGTGACAGAATGCAGCTTTCCTGTGTGTTGTTTTGAATTTTCCAGCTCTGTGTTGCATAGAGACAGAATGCAGCTTTCCTGTGTGTTGTTTTGAATATTGCAGCTCTGTTTGGCATAGTGACAGAATGCAACTTTCCTTTGTGTTGTTTTGAATATTGCAGCTCTATTTGGCATAGTGACAGAATGCAGCTTTCCTGTGTGTTGTTTTGAATTTTCAAGCTCTGTGTGGCATAGTGACAGAATGCAGCTTTCTGTGTGATCTTTTGTATATTGCATCTCTGTGTGGCATAGTGACAGAATGCAGCTTTCCTGAGTGTTGTTTTGAATTTTCCAGCTCTGTGTGGCATAGTGACAGAATGCAGCTTTCCTGGTTGTTGTTTTGAATTTTCCAGCTCTGTGTGGCATAGTGACAGAATGCAGCTTTCTGTGTGATCTTTTGTATATTGCATCTCTTTGTGGCATAGTGACAGAATGCAGCTTTCCTGTGTGTTGTTTTGAATTTTCCAGCTCTGTGTGGCATAGTGACAGAATGCAGCTCTCCTGTGTGATGTTTTGAATATCGCAGCCCTGTTTTGCATAGTGACGGAATGCAGCTTTCCTGTGTGTTGTTTTGAATATTGCAGCTCTGTTTGGCATAGTGACAGAATGCAACTTTCCTTTGTGTTGTTTTGAATATTGCAGCTCTATTTGGCATAGTGACAGAATGCAGCTTTCCTGTGTGTTGTTTTGAATTTTCCAGCTCTGTGTGGCATAGTGACAGAATGCAGCTTTCTGTGTGATCTTTTGTATATTGCATCTCTGTGTGGCATAGTGACAGAATGCAGCTTTCCTGTGTGTTGTTTTGAATTTTCCACCTCTGTGTGGCATAGTGACAGAATGCAGCTTTCCTGGTTGTTGTTTTGAATTTTCCAGCTCTGTGTGGCGTAGTGACAGAATGCAGCTTTCTGTGTGATCTTTTTTTATATTGCATCTCTTTGTGGCATAGTGACAGAATGCAGCTTTCCTGTGTGTTGTTTTGAATTTTCCAGCTCTGTGTGGCATAGTGACAGAATGCAGCTCTCCTGTGTGATGTTTTGAATATCGCAGCCCTGTTTTGCATAGTGACGGAATGCAGCTTTCCTGTGTGTTGTTTTGAATATTGCAGCTCTGTGTGGCATGGTGACAGAATGCAGCTTTCCTGTGTGTTGTTTTGAATATTGCAGCTCTGTGTGGCATAGTGACAGAATGCAGCTTTCCTGTGTGTTGTTTTGAATATTGCAGCTCTGTGTGGCATTGTGACAGAATGCAGCTTTCCTGTGTGTTGTTTTGAATATTACAGCTCTGTGTGGCATAGTGACAGAATGCAACTTTCCTGTGTGTTGTTTTGAATATTGCAGCTCTGTGTGGCATAGTGACAGAATGCAACTTTCCTGTGTGTTGTTTTGAATATTGCAGCTCTGTTTTGCATAGTGACAGAATGCAGCTTTCTTGTGTGTTGTTTTGAATATTCCAGCTCTGTTTGGCATAGTGACATACTGCAGCTTTCCTTTGTGTTGTTTTGAATATTGCAGCTCTGTTTGGGACATTGACAGAATATAGCTTTCCTGTGTGTTGTTTTGAATATTGCATCTCTGTGTGGCATAGTGACAGAATGCAGCTTTTCTGTGTGTTGTTGTGAATATTGCGGCTCTTTTTGGCATTGTGACAGAATGCAGCTTTTCTGTGTGTTGTTTCGAATATTCCAGGTCTGTGTGACATAGTGACAGAATGCAACTTTCCTGTGTTTTGTTTTGAATATTGCAGCTCTGTGTGGCATAGTGACATAATGCAGCTTTCCTGTGTGTTATTTTCAATATTGCAGCTCTGTTTGGCAAAGTGACATAATGCAGCTTTCCTGTGTGTTGTTTTGAATATTCCAGCTCTGTTTGGCATAGTGACAGAATGCAGCTTTGCTGTGTGTTGTTTTGAATTTTCCATCTCTGTGTGGCATAGTGACAGAATGCAGCTTTCTTGTGTGTTGTTTTGAATATTACAGCTCTGTGTGGCATAGTGACAGACTGCAGCTTTCCTGTGTGTTGTTTTGAATATTGCAGCTCTGTTTTGCATAGTGACAGAATGCAGCTTTCTTGTGTGTTGTTTTGAATATTCCAGCTCTGTTTGGCATAGTGACAGACTGCAGCTTTCTTGTGTGTTGTTTTGAATATTGCAGCTCTGTTTGGGACATTGACAGACTGCAGCTTTCCTGTGTGTTGTTTTGAATATTGCAGCTCTGTTTGGCATGGTGACAGAATGCAGCTTTCTTGTGTCTTGTTTTAAATATTGCAACTCTGTGTGGCATCGTGACAGAATGCCGCTTTCCTGTTTGTTGTTTTTGAATCTTCCAGCTCTGCTTGGCATAGTGACAGAATGCACCTTTCCTTTGTTTTGTTTTGAATATTGCAGCTCTCTGTGGCATAGTTATAGAATGCAGCTTTCCTGTGTTTTGTTTGGAATTTTCCAGCTCTGTGTTGCATAGTGACAGAATGCAGCTTTCCTGTGTGTTGTTTTGAATATTCCAGCTCTGATTGGCATAGTGACAGAATGCAGCTTTCTTGTGTGTTGTTTTGAATATTGCAGCTCTGTTTGGGACATTGACAGACTGCAGCTTTCCTGTGTGTTGTTTTGAATATTTCAGCTCTGTTTGGCATAGTGACAGAATGCAGCTTTTCTGTGTGTTGTTGTGAATATTGCGGCTCTTTTTGGCATTGTGACAGAATGCAGCTTTCCTGTGTGTTGTTTTGAATATTACAGCTCTGTGTGGCATAGTGACAGAATGCAACTTTCCTGTGTGTTGTTTTGAATATTGCAGCTCTGTTTTGCATAGTGACAGAATGCAGCTTTCTTGTGTGTTGTTTTGAATATTCCAGCTCTGTTTGGCATAGTGACATACTGCAGCTTTCCTTTGTGTTGTTTTGAATATTGCAGCTCTGTTTGGGACATTGACAGAATATAGCTTTCCTGTGTGTTGTTTTGAATATTGCATCTCTGTGTGGCATAGTGACAGAATGCAGCTTTTCTGTGTGTTGTTGTGAATATTGCGGCTCTTTTTGGCATTGTGACAGAATGCAGCTTTTCTGTGTGTTGTTTCGAATATTCCAGGTCTGTGTGACATAGTGACAGAATGCAACTTTCCTGTGTTTTGTTTTGAATATTGCAGCTCTGTGTGGCATAGTGACATAATGCAGCTTTCCTGTGTGTTATTTTCAATATTGCAGCTCTGTTTGGCAAAGTGACATAATGCAGCTTTCCTGTGTGTTGTTTTGAATATTCCAGCTCTGTTTGGCATAGTGACAGAATGCAGCTTTGCTGTGTGTTGTTTTGAATTTTCCATCTCTGTGTGGCATAGTGACAGAATGCAGCTTTCTTGTGTGTTGTTTTGAATATTACAGCTCTGTGTGGCATAGTGACAGACTGCAGCTTTCCTGTGTGTTGTTTTGAATATTGCAGCTCTGTTTTGCATAGTGACAGAATGCAGCTTTCTTGTGTGTTGTTTTGAATATTCCAGCTCTGTTTGGCATAGTGACAGACTGCAGCTTTCCTTTGTGTTGTTTTGAATATTGCAGCTCTGTTTGGCACAGTGACAGACTGCAGCTTTCCTGTGTGTTGTTTTGAATATTGCAGCTCTGTTTGGCATAGTGACAGAATGCAGCTTTCCGTTGTGTTTTAAATATTTCAGCTCTGTGTGAAATAGTGACAGAATGTAGCTTTCCGGTGTGTTGTTTTGAATATTGCAGCTTTGTGTGGCATAGTTATAGAATGCAGCTTTCCTGTGTGTTGTTTTGAATATTCCAGCTCTGATTGGCATAGTGACAGAATGCAACTTTCCTTTGTGTTGTTTTGAATATTCCAGCTCTGTGTGGCATAGTGACAGACTGCAGCTTTCCTTTGTGTTGTTTTGAATATTGCAGCTCTGTTAGGCACAGTGACAGACTGCAGCTTTCCTGTGTGTTGTTTTGAATATTGCAGCTCTGTTTGGCACAGTGACAGACTGCAGCTTTCCTGTGTGTTGTTTTGAATATTGCAGCTCTGTGTGGCATAGTGACAGACTGCAGCTTTCCTTTGTGTTGTTTTGAATATTGCAGCTCTGTTTGGCACAGTGACAGACTGCAGCTTTCCTGTGTGTTGTTTTGAATATTGCAGCTCTGTTTGGCATAGTGAAGGAATGCAGCTTTCCTGTGTGTTGTTTTGAATATTGCAGCTCTGTGTGGCATAGTGAAAGAATGCAACTTTCTTGTGTGTTGTTTTGAATATTGCAGCTCTGTGTGGCATAGTGACAGGATGCAGCTTTCCTGTGTGTTGTTTTGAATATTGCAGCTCTGTGTGGCATAGTGAAAGAATGCAACTTTCTTGTGTGTTGTTTTGAATATTGCAGCTCTGTGTGGCAGAGTGACAGAATGTAGCTTTCCGGTGTGTTGTTTTGAATATTGCAGCTTTGTGTGGCATAGTTATAGAATGCAGCTTTCCTGTGTGTTGTTTTGAATATTCCAGCTCTGATTGGCATAGTGACAGAATGCAACTTTCCTTTGTGTTGTTTTGAATATTCCAGCTCTGTGTGGCATAGTGACAGACTGCAGCTTTCCTTTGTGTTGTTTTGAATATTCCAGCTCTGTGTGGCATAGTGACAGACTGCAGCTTTCCTTTGTGTTGTTTTGAATATTCCAGCTCTGTGTGGCATAGTGACAGACTGCAGCTTTCCTGTGTGTTGTTTTGAATATTGCAGCTCTGTTTGGCATAGTGAAGGAATGCAGCTTTCCTGTGTGTTGTTTTGAATATTGCAGCTCTGTGTGGCATAGTGAAAGAATGCAACTTTCTTGTGTGTTGTTTTGAATATTTCAGCTCTGTGTGAAATAGTGACAGAATGTAGCTTTCCTGTGTGTTGTTTTGAATATTGCAGCTCTGCTGGGCATAGTGACAGAATGCAGCTTTCCTGTGTGTTGTTTTGAATATTGCAGCTCTGCTGGGCATAGTGACAGAATGCAGCTTTCCTGTGTGTTGTTTTGTATATTTGAGCTCTGTGTGAAATAGTGACAGAATGTAGCTTTCCTGTGTGTTGTTTTGAATATTGCAGCTCTATGTGGCATAGTTTTAGAATGCAGCTTTCCTGTGTTTGGTTTTGAATTTTCCAGCTCTGTGTTGCCTAGTGACAGAATGCAGCTTTCCTGTGTGTTGTTTTGAAAATTCAAGCTCTGTTTGGCATAGTGACAGAATGCAGCTTTCCTGTGTTTTGTTTTGAATATTGCAGCTCTCTGTGGCATAGTTAAAGAATGCAGCTTTCCTGTGTTTTGTTTTGAATTTTCCAGCTCTGTGTTGCATAGTGACAGAATGCAGCTTTCCTGTGTGTTGTTTTGAATATTCCAGCTCTGATTGGCATAGTGACAGAATGCAGCTTTCCTGTGTGTTGTTTTGAATATTGCAGCTCTGTTTGGCACATTGACAGACTGCAGCTTTCCTATATGTTGTTTTGAATATCGCAGCTCTGTTTGGCACAGTGACAGACTGCAGCTTCCCTGTGTGTTGTTTTGAATATTGCTGCTCTGTGTGGCATAGTGACAGAATATAGCTTTCCTGTGTGTTTTTTGAATATTCCAGCTCTGTGTGGCATAGTGACAGACTGCAGCTTTCTTGTGTGTTGTTTTGAATATTCCAGCTCTGTTTGGCATAGTGACAGACTGCAGCTTTCCTGTGTCTTGTTTTGAATATTGCAGCTCTGTTTGGCACAGTGACAGAATGCAGCTTTCCTTTGTTTTTTAAATATTTCAGCTCTCTGTGAAATAGTGACAGAATGTAGCTTTCCGGTGTGTTGTTTTGAATATTGCAGCTTTGTGTGGCATAGTTATAGAATGCAGCTTTCCTGTGTGTTGTTTTGAATATTCCAGCTCTGATTGGCATAGTGACAGAATGCAACTTTCCTTTGTGTTGTTTTGAATATTCCAGCTCTGTGTGGCATAGTGACAGACTGCAGCTTTTTTTTTGTGTTGTTTTGAATATTGCAGCTCTAATTGGCATAGTGAAGGAATGCAGCTTTCCTGTGTGTTGTTTTGAATATTCCAGCTCTGTGTGGCATAGTGACAGACTGCAGCTTTCCTTTGTGTTGTTTTGAATATTGCAGCTCTGTTTGGCACAGTGACAGACTGCAGCTTTCCTGTGTGTTGTTTTGAATATTGCAGCTCTGTTTGGCATAGTGAAGGAATGCAGCTTTCCTGTGTGTTGTTTTGAATATTGCAGCTCTGTGTGGCATAGTGAAAGAATGCAACTTTCTTGTGTGTTGTTTTGAATATTGCAGCTCTGTGTGGCATAGTGACAGGATGCAGCTTTCCTGTGTGTTGTTTTGAATATTGCAGCTCTGTGTGGCATAGTGAAAGAATGCAACTTTCTTGTGTGTTGTTTTGAATATTGCAGCTCTTTGTGGCAGAGTGTCAGAATGTAGCTTTCCGGTGTGTTGTTTTGAATATTGCAGCTTTGTGTGGCATAGTTATAGAATGCTGCTTTCCTGTGTGTTGTTTTGAATATTCCAGCTCTGATTGGCATAGTGACAGAATGCAACTTTCCTTTGTGTTGTTTTGAATATTCCAGCTCTGTGTGGCATAGTGACAGACTGCAGCTTTCCTTTGTGTTGTTTTGAATATTCCAGCTCTGTGTGGCATAGTGACAGACTGCAGCTTTCCTTTGTGTTGTTTTGAATATTCCAGCTCTGTGTGGCATAGTGACAGACTGCAGCTTTCCTTTGTGTTGTTTTGAATATTCCAGCTCTGTGTGGCATAGTGACAGACTGCAGCTTTCCTGTGTGTTGTTTTGAATATTGCAGCTCTGTTTGGCATAGAGAAGGAATGCAGCTTTCCTGTGTGTTGTTTTGAATATTGCAGCTCTGTGTGGCATAGTGAAAGAATGCAACTTTCTTGTGTGTTGTTTTGAATATTTCAGCTCTGTGTGAAATAGTGACAAGAGTAGCTTTCCTGTGAGTTGTTTTGAATATTGCAGCTCTGCTGGGCATAGTGACAGAATGCAGCTTTCCTGTGTGTTGTTTTGTATATTTGAGCTCTGTGTGAAATAGTGACAGAATGTAGCTTTTCTGTGTGTTGTTTTGAATATTGCAGCTCTATGTGGCATAGTGACAGAATGCAGCTTTCCTGTGTGTTGTTTTGAATATTGCAGCTCTATGTGGCATAGTTATAGAATGCAGCTTTCCTGTGTTTTGTTTTGAATTTTCCAGCTCTGTGTTGCCTAGTGACAGAATGCAGCTTTCCTGTGTGTTGTTTTGAAAATTCAAGCTCTGTTTGGCATAGTGACAGAATGCAGCTTTCCTGTGTTTTGTTTTGAATATTGCAGCTCTCTGTGGCATAGTTAAAGAATGCAGCTTTCCTGTGTTTTGTTTTTAATTTTCCAGCTCTGTGTTGCATAGTGACAGAATGCAGCTTTCCTGTGTGTTGTTTTGAATATTCCAGCTCTGATTGGCATAGTGACAGAATGCAGCTTTCCTGTGTGTTGTTTTGAATATTTCAGCTCTGTTTGGCACAGTGACAGACTGCAGCTTCCCTGTGTGTTGTTTTGAATATTGCTGCTCTGTGTGGCATAGTGACAGAATATAGCTTTCCTGTGTGTTGTTTTGAATATTGCAGCTCTGTGTGGCATAGTGACAGAATGCAGCTTTCTTGTGTGTCGTTTTGAATATGACAGCTCTGTGTGGCATAGTGACAGAATGCAACTTTCCTGTGTGTTGTTTTGAATATTGCAGCTCTGTGTGGCATAGTGACAGAATGCAGCTCTCCTGTGTGTTGTTATAAATATTGCAGCTCTGTTTGGCAGAGTGACCGAATGCAGCTTTCCTGTGCGTTGTTTTGAATATTGCAGCTCTGTGTGGCATAGTGAGAGAATGCAGCTTTCCTGTGTGTTGCTTTGAATTTTCCAGCTCGGTGTGGCATCCTGACAGAATGCAGCTTTCCTGTGTGTTGTTTTGAATCTTCCAGCTCTTGGTGGCATAGTGAAAGAATGCAGCTTTCCTGTGTGTTGTTCTGAATATTGCAGCTCTATGTTGCATAGTGACAGAATGCAACTTTCCTTTGAGTTGTTTTGAATATTGCAGCTCTGCTGGGCATAGTGACAGAATGCAGCTTTCCTGTGTGTTGTTTTGAATATTTCAGCTATGTGTGAAATAGTGACAGAATGTAGCTTTCCTGTGTGTTGTTTTGATTTTTCAATCTCTGTGTGGCATAGTGACAGAATGCAGCTTTCCTGTGTGTTGTTTTGAATATGGCAGCTCTGCTGGGCATAGTGACAGAATGCAGCTTTCCTGTGTGTTGTTTTGAATATTTCAGCTCTGTGTGAAATAGTGACAGAATGCAGCTTTCCTGTGTGTTGTTTTGAATATTGCAGCTCTATGTGGCATAGTTATAGAATGCAGCTTTCCTGTGTTTTGTTTTGAATTTTCCAGCTCTGTGTTGCCTAGTGACAGAATGCAGCTTTCCTGTGTGTTGTTTTGAATATTCAAGCTCTGTTTGGCATAGTGTCAGAATGTAGCTTTGCTGTGTGTTGTTTTGAATATTGCAGCTCTGTGTGGCATACTGACAGAATGGAGCTTTACTGTGTGTTGTTTTGAATATTCCAGCTCTGTGTGGCATAGTGACAGGATGCAGCTTTCCTGTGTGTTGTTTTAAATTTACCTGCTCTGTGTGGCATGGTGACAGGATGCAGCTTTCCTGTGTGTTGTTTTGAATTTTCCAGCTCTGTGTTGACTAGTGACAGAATGCAGCTTTCCTGTGTGTTGTTTTGAATATTCAAGCTCCGTTTGGCATAGTGTCAGAATGTAGCTTTGCTGTGTGTTGTTTTGAATATTGCAGCTCTGTGTGGCATACTGACAGAATGCAGCTTTACTGTGTGTTGTTTTGAATTTTCCATCTCTGTGTTGCATAGTGACAGAATGCAGCTTTACTGTGTTTTGTTTTTAATTTACCTGCTCTGTGTGGCATAGTGACAGAATGCAGCTTAACTGTGTTTTGTTTTGAATATTCAAGCTCTGTTTGGCATAGTGTCAGAATGTAGCTTTGCTGTGTGTTGTTTTGAATATTGCAGCTCTCTGTGGCATACTGACAGAATGCAACTTTACTGTGTGTTGTTTTGAATATTCCAGCTCTGTGTGGCATAGTGACAGAATGCAGCTTTCCTGTGTGTTGTTTTGAATTTTCCAGCTCTGTGTGGCATAGTGACAGAATGCAGCTTTCCTGTGCGTTGTTTTTAATAATACAGCTCTGTTTGGCATAGTTACTGAATGCAGCTTTCCTGTGTGTTGTTTTCAATATTGCAGCTCTGTTTGGCATTGTGACAGAATGCAGCTTTCCTGTGTGTTGTTTTCAATATTGCAGCTCTGTGTTGCATAGTGACAGAATGCAGCTTAACTGTGTTTTGTTTTGAATATTCCAGCTCTGTTTGGCATAGTGACAGAATGCAACTTTCCTGTGTGTTGTTTTGAATACTGCAGCTCTGTTTGGCAGAGTGACAGAATGCAGCTTTCCTTTGTGTTGTTTTGAATTTTCCATTTCTGTGTGGCATAGTGACAGAATGCAGCTTTCCTGTGTGTTGTTATAAATATTGCAGCTCTGTTTGGCATAGTGACCGAATGCAGCTTTCCTGTGCGTTGTTTTGAATATTGCAGCTCTGTGTGGCATAGTGACAGAATGCAGCTTTCCTGTGTGTTGCTTTGAATTTTCCAGCTCTGTGTGGCATAGTGAAAGAATGCAGCTTTCCTGTGTGTTGTTTTGAATATTGCAGCTCTATGTTGCATAGTGACAGAATGCAACTTTCCTGTGAGTTAATTGTTTTGAATATTGCAGCTCTGCTGGGCATAGTGACAGAATGCAGCTTTCCTGTGTGTTGTTTTGAATATTGCAGCTCTGCTGGGCATAGTGACAGAATGCAGCTTTCCTGTGTGTTGTTTTGAATATTGCAGCTCTGCTGGGCATAGTGACAGAATGCAGCTTTCCTGTGTGTTGTTTTGAATATTTCAGCTCTGTGTGAAATAGTGACAGAATGCAGCTTTCCTGTGTGTTGTTTTGAATATTGCAGCTCTATGTGGCATAGTTATAGAATGCAGCTTTCCTGTGTTTTGTTTTGAATTTTCCAGCTCTGTGTTGCCTAGTGACAGAATGCAGCTTTCCTGTGTGTTGTTTTGAATATTCAAGCTCTGTGTGGCATACTGACAGAATGCAGCTTTACTGTGTGTTGTTTTGAATATTCCAGCTCTGTGTGGCATCGTGACAGAATGCCGCTTTCCTGTTTGTTGTTTTTGAATCTTCCAGCTCTGCTTGGCATAGTGACAGAATGCACCTTTCCTTTGTTTTGTTTTGAATATTGCAGCTCTCTGTGGCATAGTTATTGAATGCAGCTTTCCTGTGTTTTGTTTGGAATTTTCCAGCTCTGTGTTGCATAGTGACAGAATGCAGCTTTCCTGTGTGTTGTTTTGAATATTCCAGCTCTGATTGGCATAGTGACAGAATGCAGCTTTCTTGTGTGTTGTTTTGAATATTGCAGCTCTGTTTGGGACATTGACAGACTGCAGCTTTCCTGTGTGTTGTTTTGAATATTTCAGCTCTGTTTGGCATAGTGACAGAATGCAGCTTTTCTGTGTGTTGTTGTGAATATTGCAGCTCTTCTGGGCATAGTGACAGAATGCAGCTTTCCTGTGTGTTGTTTTGTATATTTGAGCTTTGTGTGAAATAGTGACAGAATGTAGCTTTCCTGTGTGTTGTTTTGAATATTGCAGCTCTTTGTGGCATAGTGACAGAATGCAGCTTTCCTGTGTGTTGTTTTGTATATTTGAGCTTTGTGTGAAATAGTGACAGAATGCAGCTTTCCTGTGTGTTGTTTTGAATATTGCAGCTCTTTGTGGCATAGTGACAGAATGCAGCTTTCCTGTGTGTTGTTTTGAATATCGCAGCTCTATGTGGCATAGTTATAGAATGCAGCTTTCCTGTGTTTTGTTTTTAATTTTCCAGCTCTGTGTTGCCGATTGACAGAATGCAGCTTTCCTGTGTGTTGTTTTGAATATTGCAGGTCTGTGTGGCATAGTGACAGAATTCAACTTTCTTGTGTGTTGTTTTGAATATTGCAGGTCTGTGTGGCATAGTGACAGAATATAGCTTTCCTGTGTGATGTCTTAAATTTTCCAGCTCTGTGTTGCAAAGTGACAGAATGCAGCTTTCCTGTGTGTTGTTTTGAATATTGCAGCTCTGTTTGGCATGGTGACAGAATGCAGCTTTCTTGTGTCTTGTTTTGAATATTGCAGCTCTGTTTGGCATAGTGACAGAATGCAGCTTTCCTGTGTGTTGTTTTGAATATTGCAACTCTGTGTGGCATCGTGACAGAATGCCGCTTTCCTGTTTGTTGTTTTTGAATCTTCCAGCTCTGCTGGGCATCGTGACAGAATGCAGCTTTCCTGTGTTTTGTTTTGAATATTGCAGCTCTCTGTGGCATAGTTATAGAATGCAGCTTTCCTGTGTTTTGTTTGGAATTTTCCAGCTCTGTGTTGCATAGTGACAGAATGCAGCTTTCCTGTGTGTTGTTTTGAATATTCCAGCTCTGATTGGCATAGTGACAGAATGCAGCTTTCTTGTGTGTTGTTTTGAATATTGCAGCTCTGTTTGGGACATTGACAGACTGCAGCTTTCCTGTGTGTTTTTTTTTTAATATTTCAGCTCTGTTTGGCATAGTGACAGAATGCAGCTTTTCTGTGTGTTGTTGTGAATATTGCGGCTCTTTTTGGCATTGTGACAGAATGCAGCTTTTCTGTGTGTTGTTTCGAATATTCCAGGTCTGTGTGACATAGTGACAGAATGCAACTTTCCTGTGTTTTGTTTTGAATATTGCAGCTCTGTGTGGCATAGTGACATAATGCAGCTTTCCTGTGTGTTATTTTCAATATTGCAGCTCTGTTTGGCAAAGTGACATAATGCAGCTTTCCTGTCTGTTGTTTTGAATATTCCAGCTCTGTTTGGCATAGTGACAGAATGCAGCTTTGCTGTGTGTTGTTTTGAATTTTCCATCTCTGTGTGGCATAATGACAGAATGCAGCTTTCTTGTGTGTTGTTTTGAATATTACAGCTCTGTGTGGCATAGTGACAGAATGCAACTTTCCTGTGTGTTGTTTTGAATATTGCAGCTCTGTTTTGCATAGTGACAGAATGCAGCTTTCTTGTGTGTTGTTTTGAATATTCCAGCTCTGTTTGGCATAGTGACAGACTGCAGCTTTCCTTTGTGTTGTTTTGAATATTGCAGCTCTGTTTGGCACAGTGACAGACTGCAGCTTTCCTGTGTCTTGTTTTGAATATTGCAGCTCTGTTTGGCATAGTGACAGAATGCAGCTTTCCTTTGTGTTTTAAATATTTCAGCTCTGTGTGAAATAGTGACAGAATGTAGCTTTCCGGTGTGTTGTTTTGAATATTGCAGCTTTGTGTGGCATAGTTATAGAATGCAGCTTTCCTGTGTGTTGTTTTGAATATTCCAGCTCTGATTGGCATAGTGACAGAATGCAACTTTCCTTTGTGTTGTTTTGAATATTCCAGCTCTGTGTGGCATAGTGACAGACTGCAGCTTTCCTTTGTGTTGTTTTGAATATTGCAGCTCTGTTAGGCACAGTGACAGACTGCAGCTTTCCTGTGTGTTGTTTTGAATATTGCAGCTCTGTTTGGCACAGTGACAGACTGCAGCTTTCCTGTGTGTTGTTTTGAATATTGCAGCTCTGTTTGGCATAGTGAAGGAATGCAGCTTTCCTGTGTGTTGTTTTGAATATTCCAGCTCTGTGTGGCATAGTGACAGACTGCAGCTTTCCTTTGTGTTGTTTTGAATATTGCAGCTCTGTTTGGCACAGTGACAGACTGCAGCTTTCCTGTGTGTTGTTTTGAATATTGCAGCTCTGTTTGGCATAGTGAAGGAATGCAGCTTTCCTGTGTGTTGTTTTGAATATTGCAGCTCTGTGTGGCATAGTGAAAGAATGCAACTTTCTTGTGTGTTGTTTTGAATATTGCAGCTCTGTGTGGCATAGTGACAGGATGCAGCTTTCCTGTGTGTTGTTTTGAATATTGCAGCTCTGTGTGGCATAGTGAAAAAATGCAACTTCCTTGTGTGTTGTTTTGAATATTGCAGCTATGTGTGGCAGAGTGACAGAATGTAGCTTTCCGGTGTGTTGTTTTGAATATTGCAGCTTTGTGTGGCATAGTTATAGAATGCAGCTTTCCTGTGTGTTGTTTTGAATATTCCAGCTCTGATTGGCATAGTGACAGAATGCAACTTTCCTTTCTGTTGTTTTGAATATTCCAGCTCTGTGTGGCATAGTGACAGACTGCAGCTTTCCTTTGTGTTGTTTTGAATATTCCAGCTCTGTGTGGCATAGTGACAGACTGCAGCTTTCCTGTGTGTTGTTTTGAATATTGCAGCTCTGTTTGGCATAGTGAAGGAATGCAGCTTTCCTGTGTGTTGTTTTGAATATTGCAGCTCTGTGTGGCATAGTGAAAGAATGCAACTTTCTTGTGTGTTGTTTTGAATATTTCAGCTCTGTGTGAAATAGTGACAGAATGTAGCTTTCCTGTGTGTTGTTTTGAATATTGCAGCTCTGCTGGGCATAGTGACAGAATGCAGCTTTCCTGTGTGTTGTTTTGAATATTGCAGCTCTGCTGGGCATAGTGACAGAATGCAGCTTTCCTGTGTGTTGTTTTGTATATTTGAGCTCTGTGTGAAATAGTGACAGAATGTAGCTTTCCTGTGTGTTGTTTTGAATATTGCAGCTCTATGTGGCATAGTGACAGAATGCAGCTTTCCTGTGTGTTGTTTTGAATATTGCAGCTCTATGTGGCATAGTTTTAGAATGCAGCTTTCCTGTGTTTTGTTTTGAATTTTCCAGCTCTGTGTTGCCTAGTGACAGAATGCAGCTTTCCTGTGTGTTGTTTTGAAAATTCAAGCTCTGTTTGGCATAGTGACAGAATGCAGCTTTCCTGTGTTTTGTTTTGAATATTGCAGCTCTCTGTGGCATAGTTATAGAATGCAGCTTTCCTTTGTTTTGTTTTGAATTTTCCAGCTCTGTGTTGCATAGTGACAGAATGCAGCTTTCCTGTGTGTTGTTTTGAATATTCCAGCTCTGATTGGCATAGTGACAGAATGCAGCTTTCCTGTGTGTTGTTTTGAATATTGCAGCTCTGTTTGGCACATTGACAGACTGCAGCTTTCCTATATGTTGTTTTGAATATCGCAGCTCTGTTTGGCACAGTGACAGACTGCAGCTTCCCTGTGTGTTGTTTTGAATATTGCTGCTCTGTGTGGCATAGTGACAGAATATAGCTTTCCTGTGTGTTGTTTTGAATATTCCAGCTCTGTGTGGCATAGTGACAGACTGCAGCTTTCTTGTGTGTTGTTTTGAATATTGCAGCTCTGTTTGGCACAGTGACAGAATGCAGCTTTCCTTTGTTTTTTAAATATTTTAGCTCTGTGTGAAATAGTGACAGAATGTAGCTTTCCGGTGTGTTGTTTTGAATATTGGTGCTTTGTGTGGCATAGTTATAGAATGCAACTTTCCTGTGTGTTGTTTTGAATATTCCAGCTCTGATTGGCATAGTGACAGAATGCAACTTTCCTTTGTGTTGTTTTGAATATTCCAGCTCTGTGTGGCATAGTGACAGACTGCAGCTTTCCTTTGTGTTGTTTTGAATATTGCAGCTCTGTTAGGCACAGTGACAGACTGCAGCTTTCCTGTGTGTTGTTTTGAATATTCCAGCTCTGTGTGGCATAGTGACAGACTGCAGCTTTCCTTTGTGTTGTTTTGAATATTGCAGCTCTGTTTGGCACAGTGACAGACTGCAGCTTTCCTGTGTGTTGTTTTGAATATTGCAGCTCTGTTTGGCATAGTGAAGGAATGCAGCTTTCCTGTGTGTTGTTTTGAATATTGCAGCTCTGTGTGGCATAGTGAAAGAATGCAACTTTCTTGTGTGTTGTTTTGAATATTGCAGCTCTGTGTGGCATAGTGACAGAATTCAACTTTCTTTTGTGTTGTTTTGAATATTGCAGGTCTGTGTGGCATAGTGACAGAATATAGCTTTCCTGTGTGATGTCTTAAATTTTCCATCTTTGTGTGGCATAGTGACAGAATGCAGCTTTCCTGTGTGTTGTTTTGAATATTGCTGATCTGTGTGGCAAAGTGACAGAATATAGCTTTCCTGTGTGATGTCTTAAATTTTCCATCTCTGTGTGGCATAGTGACAGAATGCTGCTTTCCTGTGTGTTGTTTGGAATATTGCGGCTCTGTTTGGCTTAGTGACAGAATGCAGCTTTGCTGTGTGTTGTTTTGAATATTGCAGCTCTGTTTGGAATAGTGATAGAATGCAGCTTTCCTGTGTTTTGATTTGAATTTTCCAGCTCTGTGTTGCAAAGTGACAGAATGCAGCTTTCCTGTGTGTTGTTTTGAATATTGCAGCTCTGTTTGGCATGGTGACAGAATGCAGCTTTTTTGTGTCTTGTTTTGAATATTGCAGTTCTGTTTGGCATAGTGACAGAATGCAGCTTTCCTGTGTGTTGTTTTGAATATTGCAACTCTGTGTGGCATCGTGACAGAATGCCGCTTTCCTGTTTGTTGTTTTTGAATCTTCCAGCTCTGCTTGGCATAGTGACAGAATGCACCTTTCCTTTGTTTTGTTTTGAATATTGCAGCTCTCTGTGGCATAGTTATAGAATGCAGCTTTCCTGTGTTTTGTTTAGAATTTTCCAGCTCTGTGTTGCATAGTGACAGAATGCAGCTTTCCTGTGTGTTGTTTTGAATATTCCAGCTCTGATTGGCATAGTGACAGAATGCAGCTTTCTTGTGTGTTGTTTTGAATATTGCAGCTCTGTTTGGGACATTGACAGACTGCAGCTTTGCTGTGTGTTGTTTTGAATATTTCAGCTCTGTTTGGCATAGTGACAGAATGCAGCTTTTCTGTGTGTTGTTTCGAATATTCCAGGTCTGTGTGGCATAGTGACATAATGCAGCTTTCCTGTGTGTTGTTTTCAATATTGCAGCTCTGTTTGGCATAGTGACATAATGCAGCTTTCCTGTGTGTTGTTTTGAATATTCCAGCTCTGTTTGGCATAGTGACAGAATGCAGCTTTGCTGTGTGTTGTTTTGAATTTTCCATCTCTGTGTGGCATAGTGACAGAATGCAGCTTTCTTGTGTGTTGTTTTGAATATTACAGCTCTGTGTGGCATAGTGACAGAATGCAACTTTCCTGTGTGTTGTTTTTAATATTGCAGCTCTGTTTTGCATAGTGACAGAATGCAGCTTTCTTGTGTGTTGTTTTGAATATTCCAGCTCTGTTTGGCATAGTGACATACTGCAGCTTTCCTTTGTGTTGTTTTGAATATTGCAGCTCTGTCTGGCAAAGTGACAGACTGCAGCTTTCCTGTGTCTTGTTTTGAATATTGCAGCTCTGTTTGGGACATTGACAGAATATAGCTTTCCTGTGTGTTGTTTTGAATATTGCATCTCTGTGTGGCATTGTGACAGAATGCAGCTTTTCTGTGTGTTGTTGTGAATATTGCGGCTCTTTTTGGCATTGTGACAGAATGCAGCTTTTCTGTGTGTTGTTTCGAATATTCCAGGTCTGTGTGACATAGTGACAGAATGCAACTTTCCTGTGTTTTGTTTTGAATATTGCAGCTCTGTGTGGCATAGTGACATAATGCAGCTTTCCTGTGTGTGATTTTCAATATTGCAGCTCTGTTTGGCAAAGTGACATAATGCAGCTTTTCTGTGTGTTGTTTTGAATATTCCAGCTCTGTTTGGCATAGTGACAGAATGCAGCTTTCCTGTGTGTTGTTTTGAATTTTCCAGCTCTGTGTGGCATAGTGACAGAATGCAGCTTTCCTGTGTGTTGTTTTGAATATTCAAGCTCTGTGTTGCATAGTGACAGAATACAGCTTTCCTGTGTGTTGTTTTGAATATTCCAGCTCTGCTGGGCATAGTGACAGAATGCAACTTTCCTGTGTGTTGTTTTGAATATTCAAGCTCTGTGTTGCATAGTGACAGAATGCAGCTTTCCTGTGTGTTGTTTTGAATATTCCAGCTCTGTTGGGCATAGTGACAGAATGCAACTTTCCTGTGTGTTGTTTTGAATATTGCAGCTCTGTTTGGCATAGTGACAGAATGCAGCTTTCCTGTGTGTTGTTTTGAATATTGCAGCTCTGTTTGGCATAGTGACAGAATGCAGCTTTCCTTTGTGTTTTAAATATTTCAGCTCTGTGTGAAATAGTGACAGAATGTAGCTTTCCGGTGTGTTGTTTTGAATATTGCAGCTTTGTGTGGCATAGTTATAGAATGCAGCTTTCCTGTGTGTTTTTTTGAATATTCCAGCTCTGATTGGCATAGTGACAGAATGCAACTTTCCTTTGTGTTGTTTTGAATATTCCAGCTCTGTGTGGCATAGTGACAGACTGCAGCTTTCCTTTGTGTTGTTTTGAATATTGCAGCTCTGTTTGGCACAGTGACAGACTGCAGCTTTCCTGTGTGTTGTTTTGAATATTGCAGCTCTAATTGGCATAGTGAAGGAATGCAGCTTTCCTGTGTGTTGTTTTGAATATTCCAGCTCTGTGTGGCATAGTGACAGACTGCAGCTTTCCTTTGTGTTGTTTTGAATATTGCAGCTCTGTTTGGCACGATGACAGACTGCAGCTTTCCTGTGTGTTGTTTTGAATATTGCAGCTCTGTTTGGCATAGTGAAGGAATGCAGCTTTCCTGTGTGTTGTTTTGAATATTGCAGCTCTGTGTGGTATAGTGAAAGAATGCAACTTTCTTGTGTGTTGTTTTGAATATTGCAGCTCTGTGTGGCATAGTGACAGGATGCAGCTTTCCTGTGTGTTGTTTTGAATATTGCAGCTCTGTGTGGCATAGTGAAAGAATGCAACTTTCTTGTGTGTTGTTTTGAATATTGCAGCTCTTTGTGGCAGAGTGACAGAATGTAGCTTTCCGGTGTGTTGTTTTGAATATAGCAGCTTTGTGTGGCATAGTTATAGAATGCAGCTTTCCTGTGTGTTGTTTTGAATATTCCAGCTCTGATTGGCATAGTGACAGAATGCAACTTTCCTTTGTGTTGTTTTGAATATTCCAGCTCTGTGTGGCATAGTGACAGACTGCAGCTTTCCTTTGTGTTGTTTTGAATATTCCAGCTCTGTGTGGCATAGTGACAGACTGCAGCTTTCCTTTGTGTTGTTTTGAATATTCCAGCTCTGTGTGGCATAGTGACAGACTGCAGCTTTCCTGTGTGTTGTTTTGAATATTGCAGCTCTGTTTGGCATAGTGAAGGAATGCAGCTTTCCTGTGTGTTGTTTTGAATATTGCAGCTCTGTGTGGCATAGTGAAAGAATGCAACTTTCTTGTGTGTTGTTTTGAATATTTCAGCTCTGTGTGAAATAGTGACAAGAGTAGCTTTCCTGTGTGTTGTTTTGAATATTGCAGCTCTGCTGGGCATAGTGATAGAATGCAGCTTTCCTGTGTGTTGTTTTGTATATTTGAGCTCTGTGTGAAATAGTGACAGAATGTAGCTTTCCTGTGTGTTGTTTTGAATATTGCAGCTCTATGTGGCATAGTGACAGAATGCAGCTTTCCTGTGTATTGTTTTGAATATTGCAGCTCTATGTGGCATAGTTTTAGAATGCAGCTTTCCTGTGTTTTGTTTTGAATTTTCCAGCTCTGTGTTGCCTAGTGACAGAATGCAGCTTTCCTGTGTGTTGTTTTGAATATTCAAGCTCTGTGTTGCATAGTGACAGAATGCAACTTTCCTGTGTGTTGTTTTGAATATTCAAGCTCTGTGTTGCATAGTGACAGAATGCAACTTTCCTGTGTGTTGTTTTGAATATTCAAGCTCTGTGTTGCATAGTGACAGAATGCAGCTTTCCTGTGTGTTGTTTTGAATATTCCACCTCTGCTGGGCATAGTGACAGAATGCAACTTTACTGCGTGTTGTTTTGAATATTCAAGCTCTGTGTTGCATAGTGACAGAATGCAACTTTCCTGTGTGTTGTTTTGAATATTGCAGCTCTGTTAGGCACAGTGACAGACTGCAGCTTTCCTGTGTGTTGTTTTGAATATTCCAGCTCTGATTGGCATAGTGACAGAATGCAGCTTTACTGTGTGTTGTTTTGAATATTCCAGCTCTGTGTGGCATAGTGACAGACTACAGCTTTCCTTTGTGTTGTTTTGAATATTGCAGCTCTGTTAGGCACAGTGACAGACTGCAGCTTTCCTGTGTGTTGTTTTGAATATTGCAGCTCTGTTTGGCACAGTGACAGACTGCAGCTTTCCTGTGCGTTGTTTTGAATATTGCAGCTCTGTTTGGCATAGTGAAGGAATGCAGCTTTCCTGTGTGTTGTTTTGAATATTCAAGCTCTGTGTGGCATACTGACAGAATGTAGCTTTACTGTGTGTTGTTTTGAATATTCAAGCTCTGTGTGGCATACTGACAGAATGCAGCTTTACTGTGTGTTGTTTTGAATATTCCAGCTCTGTGTGGCATCGTGACAGAATGCAGCTTTCCTGTGTGTTGTTTTGAATATTGCAGCTCTGTTTGGCATAGTGACAGAATGCAGCTTTCTTGTGTCTTGTTTTGAATATTGCAGCTCTGTTTGGCATAGTGACAGAATGCAGCTTTCCTGTGTGTTGTATTGAATATTGCAACTCTGTGTGGCATAGTGACAGAATGCAGCTTTCCTGTTTGTTGTTTTTGAATCTTCCAGCTCTGCTTGGCATTGTGACAGAATGCAGCTTTCCTTTGTTTTGTTTTGAATATTGCAGCTCTCTGTGGCATAGTTATAGAATGCAGCTTTCCTGTGTGTTGTTTTGAATATTCCAGCTCTGATTGGCATAGTGACAAGTGCAGCTTTCTTGTGTGTTGTTTTGAATATTGCAGCTCTGTTTGGGACATTGACAGACTGCAGCTTTCCTGTGTGTTGTTTTGAATATTGCAGCTCTGTGTGGCATAGTGACAGAATATAGCTTTCCTGTGTGTTGTTTTGAATATTGCAGCTCTGTGTGGCATAGTGACATAATGCAGCTTTCCTGTGTGTTGTTTTCAATATTGCAGCTCTGTTTGGCATAGTGACATAATGCAGCTTTCCTGTGTGTTGTTTTGAATATTCCAGCTCTGTTTGGCATAGTGACAGAATGCAGCTTTGCTGTGTGTTGTTTTGAATTTTCCATCTCTGTGTGGCATAGTGACAGAATGCAGCTTTCTTGTGTGTTGTTTTGAATATTACAGCTCTGTGTGGCATAGTGACAGAATGCAACTTTCCTGTGTGTTGTTTTGAATATTGCAGCTCTGTTTTGCATAGTGACAGAATGCAGCTTTCTTGTGTGTTGTTCTGAATATTCCAGCTCTGTTTGGCATAGTGACAGAATGCAGCTTTGCTGTGTGTTGTTTTGAATTTTCCATCTCTGTGTGGCATAGTGACAAAATGCAGTTTTCTTGTGTGTTGTTTTGAATATTACAGCTCTGATTGGCATAGTGACAGAATGCAGCTTTCCTGTGTTTTGTTTTGAATATTCCAGCTCTGATTGGCATAGTGACAGAATGCAGCTTTCTTGTGTGTTGTTTTGAATATTGCAGCTCTGTTTGGGACATTGACAGACTGCAGCTTTCCTGTGTGTTGTTTTGAATATTTTAGCTCTGTTTGGCACAGTGACAGACTGCAGGTTTCCTGTGTGTTGTTTTGAATATTGCAGCTCTGTGTGGCATAGTGACAGAATATAGCTTTCCTGTGTGTTGTTTTGAAAATTGCAGCTCTGTGTGGCATAGTGACAGAATGCAGCTTTTCTGTGTGTTGTTGTGAATATTGCGGCTCTTTTTGGCATTGTGACAGAATGCAGCTTTTCTGTGTGTTGTTTCGAATATTCCAGGTCTGTGTGACATAGTGACAGAATGCAACTTTCCTGTGTTTTGTTTTGAATATTGCAGTGCCGTGTGGCATAGTGACATAATGCAGCTTTCCTGTGTGTTGTTTTCAATATTGCAGCTCTGTTTGGCATAGTGACATAATGCAGCTTTCTTGTGTGTTGTTTTGAATATTCCAGCTCTGTTTGGCATAGTGACAGAATGCAGCTTTGCTGTGTGTTGTTTTGAATTTTCCATCTCTGTGTGGCATAGTGACAGAATGCAGCTTTCTTGTGTGTTGTTTTGAATATTACAGCTCTGTGTGGCATAGTGACAGAATGCAACTTTCCTGTGTGTTGTTTTGAATATTGCAGCTCTGTTTTGCATAGTGACAGAATGCAGCTTTCTTGTGTGTTGTTTTGAATATTCCAGCTCTGTTTGGCATAGTGACAGACTGCAGCTTTCCTTTGTGTTGTTTTGAATATTGCAGCTCTGTTTGGCACAGTGACAGACTGCAGCTTTCCTGTGTCTTGTTTTGAATATTGCAGCTCTGTTTGGCATAGTGACAGAATGCAGCTTTCCTTTGTGTTTTAAATATTTCAGCTCTGTGTGAAATAGTGACAGAATGTAGCTTTCCGGTGTGTTGTTTTGAATATTGCAGCATTGTGTGGCATAGTTATAGAATGCAGCTTTCCTGTGTGTTGTTTTGAATATTCCAGCTCTGATTGGCATAGTGACAGAATGCAACTTTCCTTTGTGTTGTTTTGAATATTCCAGCTCTGTGTGGCAGGGTGACAGACTGCAGCTTTCCTTTGTGTTGTTTTGAATATTGCAGCTCTGTTTGGCACAGTGACAGACTGCAGCTTTCCTGTGTGTTGTTTTGAATATTGCAGCTCTGTTTGGCATAGTGACAGACTGCAGCTTTCCTGTGTGTTGTTTTGAATATTGCAGCTCTGTTTGGCATAGTGAAGGAATGCAGCTTTCCTGTGTGTTGTTTTGAATATTGCAGCTCTGTGTGGCAATTGTGAAAGAATGCAACTTTCTTGTGTGTTGTTTTGAATATTGCAGCTCTGTGTGGCATAGTGACAGGATGCAGCTTTCCTGTGTGTTGTTTTGAATATTGCAGCTCTGTGTGGCATAGTGAAAGAATGCAACTTTCTTGTGTGTTGTTTTGAATATTGCAGCTTTGTGTGGCATAGGTAAAGAATGCAGCTTTCCTGTGTGTTGTTTTGAATATTCCAGCTCTGATTGGCATAGTGACAGAATGCAGCTTTCTTGTGTCTTGTTTTGAATATTGCAGCTCTGTTTGGCATAGTGACAGAATGCAGCTTTCCTGTGTGTTGTTTTGAATATTGCAACTCTGTGTGGCATCGTGACAGAATGCAGCTTTCCTGTTTGTTGTTTTTGAATCTTCCAGCTCTGTGTGGCATAGTGACAGAATGCAACTTTCCTTTGTGTTGTTTTGAATATTCCAGCTCTGTGTGGCAGAGTGACAGACTGCAGCTTTCCTTTGTGTTGTTTTGAATATTCCAGCTCAGAGTGGCATAGTGACAGACTGCAGCTTTCCTGTGTGTTGTTTTGAATATTCCAGCTCTGTGTGGCATAGTGACAGACTGCAGCTTTCCTGTGTGTTGTTTTGAATATTGCAGCTCTGTTTGGCATAGTGAAGGAATGCAGCTTTCCTGTGTGTTGTTTTGAATATTCCAGCTCTGTGTGGCATAGTGACAGACTGCAGCTTTCCTGTGTGTTGTTTTGAATATTGCAGCTCTGTGTGGCATAGTGAAAGAATGCAACTTTCTTGTGTGTTGTTTTGAATATTTCAGCTCTGTGTGAAATAGTGACAGAATGTAGCTTTCCTGTGTGTTGTTTTGAATATTGCAGCTCTGCTGGGCATAGTGACAGAATGCAGCTTTCCTGTGTGTTGTTTTGAATATTGCAGCTCTTCTGGGCATAGTGACAGAATGCAGCTTTCCTGTGTGTTGTTTTGTATATTTGAGCTTTGTGTGAAATAGTGACAGAATGCAGCTTTCCTGTGTGTTGTTTTGAATATCGCAGCTCAATGTGGCATAGTTATAGAATGCAGCTTTCCTGTGTTTTGTTTTTAATTTTCCAGCTCTGTGTTGCCTATTGACAGAATGCAGCTTTCCTGTGTGTTGTTTTGAATATTGCAGCTCTGTGTGGCATCGTGACAGAATGCAGCTTTCCTGTGTGTTGTTTTGAATATTGCAGCTCTGTTTGGCATAGTGACAGAATGCAGCTTTCCTGTGTGTTGTTTTGAATATTGCAGCTCTGTGTGGCATAGTGACAGAATGCAGCTTTCCTGTTTGTTGTTTTTGAATCTTCCAGCTCTGCTGGGCATAGTGACAGAATGCAGCTTTCCTGTGTTTTGTTTTGAATATTGCAGCTCTCTGTGGCATAGTTATAGAATGCAGCTTTCCTGTGTTTTGTTTTGAATTTTCCAGCTCTGTGTTGCAGAGTGACAGAATGCAGCTTTCCTGTGTGTTGTTTTGAATATTGCAGCTTTGTGTGGCATAGTGACAGAATGCAGCTTTTCTGTGTGTTGTTTTGAATATTGCGGCTCTTTTTGGCATTGTGACAGAATGCAGCTTTCCTGTGTGTTGTTTTGAATATTGCAGCTCTGTGTGGCAGAGTGACAGAATGTAGCTTTCCGGTGTGTTGTTTTGAATATTGCAGCTTTGTGTGGCATAGTGACAGAATGCAGCTTTTCTGTGTGTTGTTTTGAATATTGCGGCTCTTTTTGGCATTGTGACAGAATGCAGCTTTCCTGTGTGTTGTTTTGAATATTGCAGGTCTGTGTGGCAAAGTGACAGAATGCAGCTTTCCTGTGTGTTGTTTTGAATATTGCAGGTCTGTGTGGCATAGTGACAGAATTCAACTTTCTTGTGTGTTGTTTTGAATATTGCAGGTCTGTGTGGCATAGTGACAGAATATAGCTTTCCTGTGTGATGTCTTAAATTTTCCAGCTCTGTGTTGCAAAGTGACAGAATGCAGCTTTCCTGTGTGTTGTTTTGAATATTGCAGCTCTGTTTGGCATGGTGACAGAATGCAGCTTTCTTGTGTCTTGTTTTGAATATTGCAGCTCTGTTTGGCATAGTGACAGAATGCAGCTTTCCTGTGTGTTGTTTTGAATATTGCAACTCTGTGTGGCATCGTGACAGAATGCCGCTTTCCTGTTTGTTGTTTTTGAATCTTCCAGCTCTGCTGGGCATAGTGACAGAATGCAGCTTTCCTGTGTTTTGTTTTGAATATTGCAGCTCTCTGTGGCATAGTTATAGAATGCAGCTTTCCTGTGTTTTGTTTGGAATTTTCCAGCTCTGTGTTGCATAGTGACAGAATGCAGCTTTCCTGTGTGTTGTTTTGAATATTCCAGCTCTGATTGGCATAGTGACAGAATGCAGCTTTCTTGTGTGTTGTTTTGAATATTGCAGCTCTGTTTGGGACATTGACAGACTGCAGCTTTCCTGTGTGTTGTTTGAATATTTCAGCTCTGTTTGGCATAGTGACAGAATGCAGCTTTTCTGTGTGTTGTTGTGAATATTGCGGCTCTTTTTGGCATTGTGACAGAATGCAGCTTTTCTGTGTGTTGTTTCGAATATTCCAGGTCTGTGTGACATAGTGACAGAATGCAACTTTCCTGTGTTTTGTTTTGAATATTGCAGCTCTGTGTGGCATAGTGACATAATGCAGCTTTCCTGTGTGTTATTTTCAATATTGCAGCTCTGTTTGGCAAAGTGACATAATGCAGCTTTCCTGTGTGTTGTTTTGAATATTCCAGCTCTGTTTGGCATAGTGACAGAATGCAGCTTTGCTGTGTGTTGTTTTGAATTTTCCATCTCTGTGTGGCATAGTGACAGAATGCAGCTTTCTTGTGTGTTGTTTTGAATATTACAGCTCTGTGTGGCATTGTGACAGAATGCAACTTTCCTGTGTGTTGTTTTGAATATTGCAGCTCTGTTTTGCATAGTGACAGAATTCAGCTTTCTTGTGTGTTGTTTTGAATATTCCAGCTCTGTTTGGCATAGTGACAGACTGCAGCTTTCCTTTGTGTTGTTTTGAATATTGCAGCTCTGTTTGGCACAGTGACAGACTGCAGCTTTCCTGTGTCTTGTTTTGAATATTGCAGCTCTGTTTGGCATAGTGACAGAATGCAGCTTTCCTTTGTGTTTTAAATATTTCAGCTCTGTGTGAAATAGTGACAGAATGTAGCTTTCCGGTGTGTTGTTTTGAATATTGCAGCTTTGTGTGGCATAGTTATAGAATGCAGCTTTCCTGTGTGTTGTTTTGAATATTCCAGCTCTGATTGGCATAGTGACAGAATGCAACTTTCCTTTGTGTTGTTTTGAAGATTCCAGCTCTGTGTGGCATAGTGACAGACTGCAGCTTTCCTTTGTGTTGTTTTGAATATTGCAGCTCTGTTAGGCACAGTGACAGACTGCAGCTTTCCTGTGTGTTGTTTTGAATATTGCAGCTCTGTTTGGCACAGTGACAGACTGCAGCTTTCCTGTGTGTTGTTTTGAATATTGCAGCTCTGTTTGGCATAGTGAAGGAATGCAGCTTTCCTGTGTGTTGTTTTGAATATTCCAGCTCTGTGTGGCATAGTGACAGACTGCAGCTTTCCTTTGTGTTGTTTTGAATATTGCAGCTCTGTTTGGCACAGTGACAGACTGCAGCTTTCCTGTGTGTTGTTTTGAATATTGCAGCTCTGTTTGGCATAGTGAAGGAATGCAGCTTTCCTGTGTGTTGTTTTGAATATTGCAGCTCTGTGTGGCATAGTGAAAGAATGCAACTTTCTTGTGTGTTGTTTTGAATATTGCAGCTCTGTGTGGCATAGTGACAGGATGCAGCTTTCCTGTGTGTTGTTTTGAATATTGCAGCTCTGTGTGGCATCGTGAAAGAATGCAACTTCCTTGTGTGTTGTTTTGAATATTGCAGCTCTGTGTGGCAGAGTGACAGAATGTAGCTTTCCGGTGTGTTGTTTTGAATATTGCAGCTCTGTGTGGCATAGTGAAAGAATGCAACTTCCT
Organism: Gymnothorax reevesii; assembly: GCA_029721435.1. Taxonomy (NCBI): domain Eukaryota; kingdom Metazoa; phylum Chordata; class Actinopteri; order Anguilliformes; family Muraenidae; genus Gymnothorax; species Gymnothorax reevesii. The sequence continues at coordinate 64,757,379 of CM056574.1, read as the reverse complement.
TGTGTGTTGTTTTGAATATTGCAGCTCTGTGTGGCAGAGTGACAGAATGCAGCTTTCCTGTGTGTTGTTTTGAATATTGCAGCTCTGTGTGGCAGAGTGACAGAATGTAGCTTTCCGGTGTGTTGTTTTGAATATTGCAGCTTTGTGTGGCATAGTGACAGAATGCAGCTTTTCTGTGTGTTGTTTTGAATATTGCGGCTCTTTTTGGCATTGTGACAGAATGCAGCTTTCCTGTGTGTTGTTTTGAATATTGCAGGTCTGTGTGGCAAAGTGACAGAATGCAGCTTTCCTGTGTGTTGTTTTGAATATTGCAGGTCTGTGTGGCATAGTGACAGAATTCAACTTTCTTGTGTGTTGTTTTGAATATTGCAGGTCTGTGTGGCATAGTGACAGAATATAGCTTTCCTGTGTGATGTCTTAAATTTTCCAGCTCTGTGTTGCAAAGTGACAGAATGCAGCTTTCCTGTGTGTTGTTTTGAATATTGCAGCTCTGTTTGGCATGGTGACAGAATGCAGCTTTCTTGTGTCTTGTTTTGAATATTGCAGCTCTGTTTGGCATAGTGACAGAATGCAGCTTTCCTGTGTGTTGTTTTGAATATTGCAACTCTGTGTGGCATCGTGACAGAATGCCGCTTTCCTGTTTGTTGTTTTTGAATCTTCCAGCTCTGCTGGGCATAGTGACAGAATGCAGCTTTCCTGTGTTTTGTTTTGAATATTGCAGCTCTCTGTGGCATAGTTATAGAATGCAGCTTTCCTGTGTTTTGTTTGGAATTTTCCAGCTCTGTGTTGCATAGTGACAGAATGCAGCTTTCCTGTGTGTTGTTTTGAATATTCCAGCTCTGATTGGCATAGTGACAGAATGCAGCTTTCTTGTGTGTTGTTTTGAATATTGCAGCTCTGTTTGGGACATTGACAGACTGCAGCTTTCCTGTGTGTTGTTTTGAATATTGCAGCTCTGTGTGGCATAGTGACAGAATATAGCTTTCCTGTGTGTTGTTTTGAATATTGCAGCTCTGTGTGGCATAGTGACAGAACGCAACTTTCCTGTGTGTTGTTTTGAATATTGCAGCTCTGTTTTGCATAGTGACAGAATGCAGCTTTCTTGTGTCTTGTTTTGAATATTGCAGCTCTGTTTGGCATAGTGACAGAATGCAGCTTTCCTGTGTGTTGTTTTGAATATTGCAACTCTGTGTGGCATCGTGACAGAATGCAACTTTCCTTTGTGTTGTTTTTGAATCTTCCAGCTCTGCTGGGCATAGTGACAGAATGCAGCTTTCCTGTGTTTTGTTTTGAATATTGCAGCTCTGTTTGGCAAAGTGACATAATGCAGCTTTCCTGTGTGTTGTTTCGAATATTCCAGCTCTGTTTGGCATAGTGACAGAATGCAGCTTTGCTGTGTGTTGTTTTGAATTTTCCATCTCTGTGTGGCATAGTGACAGAATGCAGCTTTCTTGTGTGTTGTTTTGAATATTACAGCTCTGTGTGGCATTGTGACAGAATGCAACTTTCCTGTGTGTTGTTTTGAATATTGCAGCTCTGTTAGGCACAGTGACAGACTGCAGCTTTCCTGTGTGTTGTTTTGAATATTGCAGCTCTGTTTGGCACAGTGACAGACTGCAGCTTTCCTGTGTGTTGTTTTGAATATTGCAGCTCTGTTTGGCATAGTGAAGGAATGCAGCTTTCCTGTGTGTTGTTTTGAATATTCCAGCTCTGTGTGGCATAGTGACAGACTGCAGCTTTCCTTTGTGTTGTTTTGAATATTGCAGCTCTGTTTGGCACAGTGACAGACTGCAGCTTTCCTGTGTGTTGTTTTGAATATTTCAGCTCTGTTTGGCATAGTGACAGAATGCAGCTTTTCTGTGTGTTGTTGTGAATATTGCGGCTCTTTTTGGCATTGTGACAGAATGCAGCTTTTCTGTGTGTTGTTTCGAATATTCCAGGTCTGTGTGACATAGTGACAGAATGCAACTTTCCTGTGTTTTGTTTTGAATATTGCAGCTCTGTGTGGCATAGTGACATAATGCAGCTTTCCTGTGTGTTATTTTCAATATTGCAGCTCTGTTTGGCAAAGTGACATAATGCAGCTTTCCTGTGTGTTGTTTTGAATATTCCAGCTCTGTTTGGCATAGTGACAGAATGCAGCTTTGCTGTGTGTTGTTTTGAATTTTCCATCTCTGTGTGGCATAGTGACAGAATGCAGCTTTCTTGTGTGTTGTTTTGAATATTACAGCTCTGTGTGGCATTGTGACAGAATGCAACTTTCCTGTGTGTTGTTTTGAATATTGCAGCTCTGTTTTGCATAGTGACAGAATTCAGCTTTCTTGTGTGTTGTTTTGAATATTCCAGCTCTGTTTGGCATAGTGACAGACTGCAGCTTTCCTTTGTGTTGTTTTGAATATTGCAGCTCTGTTTGGCACAGTGACAGACTGCAGCTTTCCTGTGTCTTGTTTTGAATATTGCAGCTCTGTTTGGCATAGTGACAGAATGCAGCTTTCCTTTGTGTTTTAAATATTTCAGCTCTGTGTGAAATAGTGACAGAATGTAGCTTTCCGGTGTGTTGTTTTGAATATTGCAGCTTTGTGTGGCATAGTTATAGAATGCAGCTTTCCTGTGTGTTGTTTTGAATATTCCAGCTCTGATTGGCATAGTGACAGAATGCAACTTTCCTTTGTGTTGTTTTGAATATTCCAGCTCTGTGTGGCATAGTGACAGACTGCAGCTTTCCTTTGTGTTGTTTTGAATATTGCAGCTCTGTTAGGCACAGTGACAGACTGCAGCTTTCCTGTGTGTTGTTTTGAATATTGCAGCTCTGTTTGGCACAGTGACAGACTGCAGCTTTCCTGTGTGTTGTTTTGAATATTGCAGCTCTGTTTGGCATAGTGAAGGAATGCAGCTTTCCTGTGTGTTGTTTTGAATATTCCAGCTCTGTGTGGCATAGTGACAGACTGCAGCTTTCCTTTGTGTTGTTTTGAATATTGCAGCTCTGTTTGGCACAGTGACAGACTGCAGCTTTCCTGTGTGTTGTTTTGAATATTGCAGCTCTGTTTGGCATAGTGAAGGAATGCAGCTTTCCTGTGTGTTGTTTTGAATATTGCAGCTCTGTGTGGCATAGTGAAAGAATGCAACTTTCTTGTGTGTTGTTTTGAATATTGCAGCTCTGTGTGGCATAGTGACAGGATGCAGCTTTCCTGTGTGTTGTTTTGAATATTGCAGCTCTGTGTGGCATAGTGAAAGAATGCAACTTCCTTGTGTGTTGTTTTGAATATTGCAGCTCTGTGTGGCAGAGTGACAGAATGTAGCTTTCCGGTGTGTTGTTTTGAATATTGCAGCTTTGTGTGGCATAGTTATAGAATGCAGCTTTCCTGTGTGTTGTTTTGAATATGGCAGCTCTGTGTGGCATAGTGACGGAATGCAGCTTTCCTGTGTGTTGTTTTGAATATTGCAGCTCTGCTGGGCATAGTGACAGACTGCAACTTTCCAGTGTGTTGTTTTGAATATTCAAGCTCTGTGTTGCATAGTGACAGAATACAGCTTTCCTGTGTGTCGTTTGAATATTCCAGCTCTGCTGGGCATAGTGACAGAATACAGCTTTCCTGTGTGTCGTTTGAATATTCCAGCTCTGCTGGGCATAGTGACAGAATACAGCTTTCCTTTGTGTTGTTTTGAATATTCCTGCTCTGTTGGGCATAGTGACAGAATGCAGCTTTCCTGTGTTTTGTTTTGAATTTTCCAGCTCTGTGTTGCAGAGTGACAGAATGCAGCTTTCCTGTGTGTTGTTTTGAATATTGCAGCTCTGTGTGGCAGAGTGACAGAATGTAGCTTTCCGGTGTGTTGTTTTGAATATTGCAGCTTTGTGTGGCATAGTGACAGAATGCAGCTTTTCTGTGTGTTGTTTTGAATATTGCGGCTCTTTTTGGCATTGTGACAGAATGCAGCTTTCCTGTGTGTTGTTTTGAATATTGCAGGTCTGTGTGGCAAAGTGACAGAATGCAGCTTTCCTGTGTGTTGTTTTGAATATTGCAGGTCTGTGTGGCATAGTGACAGAATTCAACTTTCTTGTGTGTTGTTTTGAATATTGCAGGTCTGTGTGGCATAGTGACAGAATATAGCTTTCCTGTGTGATGTCTTAAATTTTCCAGCTCTGTGTTGCAAAGTGACAGAATGCAGCTTTCCTGTGTGTTGTTTTGAATATTGCAGCTCTGTTTGGCATGGTGACAGAATGCAGCTTTCTTGTGTCTTGTTTTGAATATTGCAGCTCTGTTTGGCATAGTGACAGAATGCAGCTTTCCTGTGTGTTGTTTTGAATATTGCAACTCTGTGTGGCATCGTGACAGAATGCCGCTTTCCTGTTTGTTGTTTTTGAATCTTCCAGCTCTGCTGGGCATAGTGACAGAATGCAGCTTTCCTGTGTTTTGTTTTGAATATTGCAGCTCTCTGTGGCATAGTTATAGAATGCAGCTTTCCTGTGTTTTGTTTGGAATTTTCCAGCTCTGTGTTGCATAGTGACAGAATGCAGCTTTCCTGTGTGTTGTTTTGAATATTCCAGCTCTGATTGGCATAGTGACAGAATGCAGCTTTCTTGTGTGTTGTTTTGAATATTGCAGCTCTGTTTGGGACATTGACAGACTGCAGCTTTCCTGTGTGTTGTTTTGAATATTTCAGCTCTGTTTGGCATAGTGACAGAATGCAGCTTTTCTGTGTGTTGTTGTGAATATTGCGGCTCTTTTTGGCATTGTGACAGAATGCAGCTTTTCTGTGTGTTGTTTCGAATATTCCAGGTCTGTGTGACATAGTGACAGAATGCAACTTTCCTGTGTTTTGTTTTGAATATTGCAGCTCTGTGTGGCATAGTGACATAATGCAGCTTTCCTGTGTGTTATTTTCAATATTGCAGCTCTGTTTGGCATAGTGACAGAATGCAGCTTTCCTGTGTGTTGTTTTGAATATTCCAGCTCTGTTTGGCATAGTGACAGAATGCAGCTTTCCTGTGTGTTGTTTTGAATTTTCCACCTCTGCTGGGCATAGTGACAGAATGTTGCTTTCCTCCGTGTTGTTTTGAATAGTGCACCTCTGTTTGGCATAGTGACAGAATGCAGCTTTCCTTTGTGTTGTTTTCAATATTGCAGCTCTGTTTGGCATAGTGACATAATGCAGCTTTCCTGTGTGTTGTTTTGAATATTCCAGCTCTGTTTGGCATAGTGACAGAATGCAGCTTTCCTGTGTGTTGTTTTGAATTTTCCAGCTCTGTGTGGCATAGTGACAGAATGCAGCTTTCTTGTGTGTTGTTTTGAATATTACAGCTCTGTGTGGCATAGTGACAGAATGCAACTTTCCTGTGTGTTGTTTTGAATATTGCAGCTCTGTTTTGCATAGTGACAGAATGCAGCTTTCTTGTGTGTTGTTTCGAATATTCCAGCTCTGTTTGGCATAGTGACAGAATGCAGCTTTGCTGTGTGTTGTTTTGAATTTTCCATCTCTGTGTGGCATAGTGACAAAATGCAGCTTTCTTGTGTGTTGTTTTGAATATTACAGCTCTGTGTGGCATAGTGACAGAATGCAACTTTCCTGTGTGTTGTTTTGAATATTGCAGCTCTGTTTTGCATAGTGACAGAATGCAGCTTTCTTGTGTGTTGTTTTGAATATTCCAGCTCTGATTGGCATAGTGACAGAATGCAGCTTTCTTGTGTGTTGTTTTGAATATTGCAGCTCTGTTTGGGACATTGACAGAATGCAGCTTTCTTGTGTGTTGTTTTGAATACTCCAGCTCTGTTTGGCATAGTGACAGAATGCAGCTTTCCTGTGTATTGTTTTGAATATTCCAGCTCTGATTGGCATAGTGACAGAATGCAGCTTTCTTGTATGTTGTTTTGAATATTGCAGCTCTGTTTTGGACATTGACAGACTGCAGCTTTCCTGTGTGTTGTTTTGAATATTTCAGCTCTGTTTGGCACAGTGACAGACTGCAGGTTTCCTGTGTGTTGTTTTGAATATTGCAGCTCTGTGTGGCATAGTGACAGAATATAGCTTTCCTGTGTGTTGTTTTGAAAATTGCAGCTCTGTGTGGCATAGTGACAGAATGCAGCTTTTCTGTGTGTTGTTTCGAATATTCCAGGTCTGTGTGACATAGTGACAGAATGCAGCTTTCTTGTGTGTTGTTTTGAATATTGCAGCTCCGTGTGGCATAGTGACATAATGCAGCTTTCCTGTGTGTTGTTTTCAATATTGCAGCTCTGTTTGGCATAGTGACATAATGCAGCTTTCTTGTGTGTTGTTTTGAATATTCCAGCTCTGTTTGGCATAGTGACAGAATGCAGCTTTGCTGTGTGTTGTTTTGAATTTTCCATCTCTGTGTGGCATAGTGACAGAATGCAGCTTTCTTGTGTGTTGTTTTGAATATTACAGCTCTGTGTCGCATAGTGACAGAATGCAACTTTCCTGTGTGTTGTTTTGAATATTGCAGCTCTGTTTTGCATAGTGACAGAATGCAGCTTTCTTGTGTGTTGTTTTGAATATTCCAGCTCTGTTTGGCATAGTGACAGACTGCAGCTTTCCTTTGTGTTGTTTTGAATATTGCAGCTCTGTTTGGCACAGTGACAGACTGCAGCTTTCCTTTGTGTTTTAAATATTTCAGCTCTGTGTGAAATAGTGACAGAATGTAGCTTTCCGGTGTGTTGTTTTGAATATTGCAGCTTTGTGTGGCATAGTTATAGAATGCAGCTTTCCTGTGTGTTGTTTTGAATATTCCAGCTCTGATTGGCATAGTGACAGAATGCAACTTTCCTTTGTGTTGTTTTGAATATTCCAGCTCTGTGTGGCATAGTGACAGACTGCAGCTTTCCTTTGTGTTGTTTTGAATATTGCAGCTCTGTGTGGCACAGTGACAGACTGCAGCTTTCCTGTGTGTTGTTTTGAATATTGCAGCTCTGTTTGGCATAATGAAGGAATGCAGCTTTCCTGTGTGTTGTTTTGAATATTGCAGCTCTGTGTGGCAATTGTGAAAGAATGCAACTTTCTTGTGTGTTGTTTTGAATATTGCCGCTCTGTGTGGCATAGTGACAGGATGCAGCTTTCCTGTGTGTTGTTTTGAATATTGCAGTTCTGTGTGGCATAGTGAAAGAATGCAACTTTCTTGTGTGTTGTTTTGAATATTGCAGCTTTGTGTGGCATAGGTATAGAATGCAGCTTTCCTGTGTGTTGTTTTGAATATTCCAGCTCTGATTGGCATAGTGACAGAATGCAGCTTTCTTGTGTCTTGTTTTGAATATTGCAGCTCTGTTTGGCATAGTGACAGAATGCAGCTTTCCTGTGTGTTGTTTTGAATATTGCAACTCTGTGTGGCATCGTGACAGAATGCAGCTTTCCTTTGTGTTGTTTTGAATATTCCAGCTCTGTGTGGCATAGTGACAGACTGCAGCTTTCCTGTGTGTTGTTTTGAATATTCCAGCTCTGTGTGGCATAGTGACAGACTGCAGCTTTCCTGTGTGTTGTTTTGAATATTCCAGCTCTGAGTGGCATAGTGACAGACTGCAGCTTTCCTGTGTGTTGTTTTGAATATTCCAGCTCTGTGTGGCATAGTGACAGACTGCAGCTTTCCTGTGTGTTGTTTTGAATATTGCAGCTCTGTTTGGCATAGTGAAGGAATGCAGCTTTCCTGTGTGTTGTTTTGAATATTGCAGCTCTGTGTGGCATAGTGAAAGAATGCAACTTTCTTGTGTGTTGTTTTGAATATTTCAGCTCTGTGTGAAATAGTGACAGAATGTAGCTTTCCTGTGTGTTGTTTTGAATATTGCAGCTCTGCTGGGCATAGTGACAGAATGCAGCTTTCCTGTGTGTTGTTTTGAATATTGCAGCTCTTCTGGGCATAGTGACAGAATGCAGCTTTCCTGTGTGTTGTTTTGTATATTTGAGCTTTGTGTGAAATAGTGACAGAATGTAGCTTTCCTGTGTGTTGTTTTGAATGTTGCAGCTCTTTGTGGCATAGTTATAGAATGCAGCTTTCCTGTGTTTTGTTTTTAATTTTCCAGCTCTGTGTTGCCTACTGACAGAATGCAGCTTTCCTGTGTGTTGTTTTGAATATTCAAGCTCTGTTTGGCATAGTGACAGAATGCAGCTTTCCTGTGTGTTGTTTTGAATATTGCAGCTCTATGTGGCATAGTTATAGAATGCAGCTTTCCTGTGTTTTGTTTTTAATTTTCCAGCTCTGTGTTGCCTTTTGACAGAATGCAGCTTTCCTGTGTGTTGTTTTGAATATTCAAGCTCTGTTTGGCATAGTGACAGAATGTAGCTTTGCTGTGTGTTGTTTTGAATATTGCAGCTCTGTGTGGCATCGTGACAGAATGCAGCTTTCCTGTGTGTTGTTTTGAATATTGCAGCTCTGTTTGGCATAGTGACAGAATGCAGCTTTCCTGTGTGTTGTTTTGAATATTGCAGCTCTCTGTGGCATAGTGACAGAATGCAGCTTTCCTGTGTTTTGTTTTGAATATTGCAGCTCTCTGTGGCATAGTTATAGAATGCAGCTTTCCTGTGTTTTGTTTTGAATTTTCCAGCTCTGTGTTGCATAGTGACAGAATGCAACTTTCCTGTTTGTTGTTTTTGAATCTTCCAGCTCTGCTGGGCATAGTGACAGAATGCAGCTTTCCTGTGTTTTGTTTTGAATATTGCAGCTCTCTGTGGCATAGTTATAGAATGCAGCTTTCCTGTGTTTTGTTTTGAATTTTCCAGCTCTGTGTTGCAGAGTGACAGAATGCAGCTTTCCGGTGTGTTGTTTTGAATATTGCAGCTCTGTGTGGCAGAGTGACAGAATGTAGCTTTCCGGTGTGTTGTTTTGAATATTGCAGCTCTGTGTGGCAGAGTGACAGAATGTAGCTTTCCGGTGTGTTGTTTTGAATATTGCAGCTTTGTGTGGCGTAGTGACAGAATGCAGCTTTTCTGTGTGTTGTTTTGAATATTCGGCTCTTTTTGGCATTGTGACAGAATGCAGCTTTCCTGTGTGTTGTTTTGAATATTGCAGGTCTGTGTGGCAAAGTGACAGAATGCAGCTTTCCTGTGTGTTGTTTTGAATATTGCAGGTCTGTGTGGCATAGTGACAGAATTCAACTTTCTTGTGTGTTGTTTTGAATATTGCAGGTCTGTGTGGCATAGTGACAGAATATAGCTTTCCTGTGTGATGTCTTAAATTTTCCATCTTTGTGTGGCATAGTGACAGAATGCAGCTTTCCTGTGTGTTGTTTTGAATATTGCTGATCTGTGTGGCAAAGTGACAGAATATAGCTTTCCTGTGTGATGTCTTAAATTTTCCATCTCTGTGTGGCATAGTGACAGAATGCTGCTTTCCTGTGTGTTGTTTGGAATATTGCGGCTCTGTTTGGCTTCGTGACAGAATGCAGCTTTCCTGTGTGTTGTTTTGAATATTGCAGCTCTGTTTGGCATGGTGACAGGATGCAGCTTTCTTGTGTCTTGTTTTGAATATTGCAGCTCTGTTTGGCATAGTGACAGAATGCCGCTTTCCTGTTTGTTGTTTTTGAATCTTCCAGCTCTGCTTGGCATAGTGACAGAATGCACCTTTCCTTTGTTTTGTTATGAATATTGCAGCTCTCTGTGGCATAGTTATAGAATGCAGCTTTCCTGTGTTTTGTTTGGAATTTTCCAGCTCTGTGTTGCATAGTGACAGAATGCAGCTTTCCTGTGTGTTGTTTTGAATATTTCAGCTCTGTTTGGCATAGTGACAGAATGCAGCTTTTCTGTGTGTTGTTGTGAATATTGCGGCTCTTTTTGGCATTGTGACAGAATGCAGCTTTTCTGTGTGTTGTTTCGAATATTCCAGGTCTGTGTGACATAGTGACATAATGCAACTTTCCTGTGTGTTGTTTTCAATATTGCAGCTCTGTTTGGCATAGTGACATAATGCAGCTTTCCTGTGTGTTGTTTTGAATATTCCAGCTCTGTTTGGCATAGTGACAGAATGCAGCTTTGCTGTGTGTTGTTTTGAATTTTCCATCTCTGTGTGGCATAGTGACAGAATGCAGCTTTCTTGTGTGTTGTTTTGAATATTACAGCTCTGTGTGGCATAGTGACAGAACGCAACTTTCCTGTGTGTTGTTTTGAATATTGCAGCTCTGTTTTGCATAGTGACAGAATGCAGCTTTCTTGTGTCTTGTTTTGAATATTGCAGCTCTGTTTGGCATAGTGACAGAATGCAGCTTTCCTGTGTGTTGTTTTGAATATTGCAACTCTGTGTGGCATCGTGACAGAATGCAACTTTCCTTTGTGTTGTTTTTGAATCTTCCAGCTCTGTGTGGCATAGTGACAGAATGCAACTTTCCTTTGTGTTGTTTTGAATATTCCAGCTCTGTGGCATAGTGACAGACTGCAGCTTTCCTTTGTGTTGTTTTGAATATTCCAGCTCTGAGTGGCATAGTGACAGACTGCAGCTTTCCTGTGTGTTGTTTTGAATATTCCAGCTCTGTGTGGCATAGTGACAGACTGCAGCTTTCCTGTGTGTTGTTTTGAATATTGCAGCTCTGTTTGGCATAGTGAAGGAATGCAGCTTTCCTGTGTGTTGTTTTGAATATTCCAGCTCTGTGTGGCATAGTGACAGAATGCAACTTTCCTTTGTGTTGTTTTGAATATTCCAGCTCTGTGTGGCATAGTGACAGACTGCAGCTTTCCTTTGTGTTGTTTTGAATATTCCAGCTCTGAGTGGCATAGTGACAGACTGCAGCTTTCCTGTATGTTGTTTTGTATATTCCAGCTCTGTGTGGCATAGTGACAGACTGCAGCTTTCCTGTGTGTTGTTTTGAATATTGCAGCTCTGTGTGGCATAGTGAAAGAATGCAACTTTCTTGTGTGTTGTTTTGAATATTTCAGCTCTGTGTGAAATAGTGACAGAATGTAGCTTTCCTGTGTGTTGTTTTGAATATTGCAGCTCTGTTTGGCATAGTGAAGGAATGCAGCTTTCCTGTGTGTTGTTTTGAATATTGCAGCTCTGTGTGGCATAGTGAAAGAATGCAACTTTCTTGTGTGTTGTTTTGAATATTTCAGCTCTGTGTGAAATAGTGACAGAATGTAGCTTTCCTGTGTGTTGTTTTGAATATTGCAGCTCTGCTGGGCATAGTGACAGAATGCAGCTTTCCTGTGTGTTGTTTTGAATATTGCAGCTCTTCTGGGCATAGTGACAGAATGCAGCTTTCCTGTGTGTTGTTTTGTATATTTGAGCTTTGTGTGAAATAGTGACAGAATGCAGCTTTCCTGTGTGTTGTTTTGAATTTTCCAGCTCTGTGTTGCCTATTGACAGAATGCAGCTTTCCTGTGTGTTGTTTTGAATATTCAAGCTCTGTTTGGCATAGTGACAGAATGTAGCTTTGCTGTGTGTTGTTTTGAATATTGCAGCTCTGTGTGGCATCGTGACAGAATGCAGCTTTCCTGTGTGTTGTTTTGAATATTGCAGCTCTGTTTGGCATAGTGACAGAATGCAGCTTTCCTGTGTGTTGTTTTGAATATTGCAGCTCTGTGTGGCAGAGTGACAGAATGTAGCTTTCCGGTGTGTTGTTTTGAATATTGCAGCTTTGTGTGGCATAGTGACAGAATGCAGCTTTTCTGTGTGTTGTTTTGAATATTCGGCTCTTTTTGGCATTGTGACAGAATGCAGCTTTCCTGTGTGTTGTTTTGAATATTGCAGGTCTGTGTGGCAAAGTGACAGAATGCAGCTTTCCTGTGTGTTGTTTTGAATATTGCAGGTCTGTGTGGCATATTGACAGAATTCAACTTTCTTGTGTGTTGTTTTGAATATTGCAGGTCTGTGTGGCATAGTGACAGAATATAGCTTTCCTGTGTGATGTCTTAAATTTTCCATCTTTGTGTGGCATAGTGACAGAATGCAGCTTTCCTGTGTGTTGTTTTGAATATTGCTGATCTGTGTGGCAAAGTGACAGAATATAGCTTTCCTGTGTGATGTCTTAAATTTTCCATCTCTGTGTGGCATAGTGACAGAATGCTGCTTTCCTGTGTGTTGTTTGGAATATTGCGGCTCTGTTTGGCTTCGTGACAGAATGCAGCTTTCCTGTGTGTTGTTTTGAATATTGCAGCTCTGTTTGGCATGGTGACAGAATGCAGCTTTCTTGTGTCTTGTTTTGAATATTGCAGCTCTGTTTGGCATAGTGACAGAATGCCGCTTTCCTGTTTGTTGTTTTTGAATCTTCCAGCTCTGCTTGGCATAGTGACAGAATGCACCTTTCCTTTGTTTTGTTATGAATATTGCAGCTCTCTGTGGCATAGTTATAGAATGCAGCTTTCTTGTGTGTTGTTTTGAATATTGCAGCTCTGTTTGGGACATTGACAGACTGCAACTTTCCTGTGTGTTGTTTTCAATATTGCAGCTCTGTTTGGCATAGTGACATAATGCAGCTTTCCTGTGTGTTGTTTTGAATATTCCAGCTCTGTTTGGCATAGTGACAGAATGCAGCTTTGCTGTGTGTTGTTTTGAATTTTCCATCTCTGTGTGGCATAGTGACAGAATGCAGCTTTCTTGTGTGTTGTTTTGAATATTGCAGCTTTGTGTGGCATAGTTATAGAATGCAGCTTTCCTGTGTGTTGTTTTGAATATTACAGCTCTGTGTGGCATAGTGACAGAATGCAACTTTCCTGTGTGTTGTTTTGAATATTGCAGCTCTGTTTTGCATAGTGACAGAATGCAGCTTTCTTGTGTGTTGTTTTGAATATTCCAGCTCTGTTTGGCATAGTGACATACTGCAGCTTTCCTTTGTGTTGTTTTGAATATTGCAGCTCTGTTCGGGACATTGACAGAATATAGCTTTCCTGTGTGTTGTTTTGAATATTGCATCTCTGTGTGGCATAGTGACAGAATGCAGCTTTTCTGTGTGTTGTTGTGAATATTGCGGCTCTTTTTGGCATTGTGACAGAATGCAGCTTTTCTGTGTGTTGTTTTGAATATTCCAGGTCTGTGTGACATAGTGACAGAATGCAACTTTCCTGTGTTTTGTTTTGAATATTGCAGCTCTGTGTGGCATAGTGACATAATGCAGCTTTCCTGTGTGTTATTTTCAATATTGCAGCTCTGTTTGGCATAGTGACAGAATGCAGCTTTGCTGTGTGTTGTTTTGAATTTTCCATCTCTGTGTGGCATAGTGACAGAATGCAACTTTCCTGTGTGTTGTTTTGAATATTGCAGCTCTGTTTTGCATAGTGACAGAATGCAGCTTTCTTGTGTGTTGTTTTGAATATTCCAGCTCTGTTTGGCATAGTGACATACTGCAGCTTTGCTTTGTGTTGTTTTGAATATTGCAGCTCTGTTTGGGACATTGACAGAATATAGCTTTCCTGTGTGTTGTTTTGAATATTGCATCTCTGTGTGGCATAGTGACAGAATGCAGCTTTTCTGTGTGTTGTTGTGAATATTGCAGCTCTTTTTGGCATTGTGACAGAATGCAGCTTTTCTGTGTGTTGTTTCGAATATTCCAGGTCTGTGTGACATAGTGACAGAATGCAACTTTCCTGTGTTTTGTTTTGAATATTGCAGCTCTGTGTGGCAAAGTGACATAATGCAGCTTTCCTGTGTGTTGTTTTGAATATTCCAGCTCTGTTTGGCATAGTGACAGAATGCAGCTTTGCTGTGTGTTGTTTTGAATTTTCCATCTCTGTGTGGCATAGTATCAGAATGCAGCTTTCTTGTGTGTTGTTTTGAATATTACAGCTCTGTGTGGCATAGTGACAGAATGCAACGTTCCTGTGTGTTGTTTTGAATATTGCAGCTCTGTTTTGCATAGTGACAGAATGCAGCTTTCTTGTGTGTTGTTTTGAATATTCCAGCTCTGTTTGGCATAGTGACAGACTGCAGCTTTCCTTTGTGTTGTTTTGAATATTGCAGCTCTGTTTGGCACAGTGACAGACTGCAGCTTTCCTGTGTCTTGTTTTGAATATTGCAGCTCTGTTTGGCATAGTGACAGAATGCAGCTTTCCTTTGTGTTTTAAATATTTCAGCTCTGTGTGAAATAGTGACAGAATGTAGCTTTCCGGTGTGTTGTTTTGAATATTGCAGCTTTGTGTGGTATAGTTATAGAATGCAGCTTTCCTGTGTGTTGTTTTGAATATTCCAGCTCTGATTGGCATAGTGACAGAATGCAACTTTCCTTTGTGTTGTTTTGAATATTCCAGCTCTGTGTGGCATAGTGACAGACTGCAGCTTTTCTTGTGTGTTGTTTTGAATATTGCAGCTCTGTTAGGCACAGTGACAGACTGCAGCTTTCCTGTGTGTTGTTTTGAATATTGCAGCTCTGTTTGGCACAGTGACAGACTGCAGCATTCCTGTGTGTTGTTTTGAATATTGCAGCTCTGTTTGGCATAGTGAAGGAATGCAGCTTTCCTGTGTGTTGTTTTGAATATTCCAGCTCTGTGTGGCATAGTGACAGACTGCAGCTTTCCTTTGTGTTGTTTTGAATATTGCAGCTCTGTTTGGCACAGTGACAGACTGCAGCTTTCCTGTGTGTTGTTTTGAATATTGCAGCTCTGTTTGGCATAGTGAAGGAATGCAGCTTTCCTGTGTGTTGTTTTGAATATTGCAGCTCTGTGTGGCATAGTGAAAGAATGCAACTTTCTTGTGTGTTGTTTTGAATATTGCAGCTCTGTGTGGCATAGTGACAGGATGCAGCTTTCCTGTGTGTTGTTTTGAATATTGCAGCTCTGTGTGGCATAGTTATAGAATGCAGCTTTCCTGTGTGTTGTTTTGAATATTCCAGCTCTGATTGGCATAGTGACAGAATGCAACTTTCCTTTCTGTTGTTTTGAATATTCCAGCTCTGTGTGGCATAGTGACAGACTGCAGCTTTCCTTTGTGTTGTTTTGAATATTCCAGCTCTGTGTGGCATAGTGACAGACTGCAGCTTTCCTTTGTGTTGTTTTGAATATTGCAGCTCTGTTTGGCACAGTGACAGACTGCAGCTTTCCTGTGTGTTGTTTTGAATATTGCAGCTCTGTTTGGCATAGTGAAGGAATGCAGCTTTCCTGTGTGTTGTTTTGAATATTGCAGCTCTGTGTGGCATAGTGAAAGAATGCAACTTTCTTGTGTGTTGTTTTGAATATTGCAGCTCTGTGTGGCATAGTGACAGGATGCAGCTTTCCTGTGTGTTGTTTTGAATATTGCAGCTCTGTGTGGCATAGTTATAGAATGCAGCTTTCCTGTGTGTTGTTTTGAATATTCCAGCTCTGATTGGCATAGTGACAGAATGCAACTTTCCTTTCTGTTGTTTTGAATATTCCAGCTCTGTGTGGCATAGTGACAGACTGCAGCTTTCCTTTGTGTTGTTTTGAATATTCCAGCTCTGTGTGGCATAGTGACAGACTGCAGCTTTCCTTTGTGTTGTTTTGAATATTCCAGCTCTGTGTGGCATAGTGACAGACTGCAGCTTTCCTGTGTGTTGTTTTGAATATTGCAGCTCTGTTTGGCATAGTGAAGGAATGCAGCTTTCCTGTGTGTTGTTTTGAATATTGCAGCTCTGTGTGGCATAGTGAAAGAATGCAACTTTCTTGTGTGTTGTTTTGAATATTTCAGCTCTGTGTGAAATAGTGACAGAATGTAGCTTTCCTGTGTGTTGTTTTGAATATTGCAGCTCTGCTGGGCATAGTGACAGAATGCAGCTTTCCTGTGTGTTGTTTTGAATATTGCAGCTCTGCTGGGCATAGTGACAGAATGCAGCTTTCCTGTGTGTTGTTTTGAATATTGCAGCTCTGCTGGGCATAGTGACAGAATGCAGCTTTCCTGTGTGTTGTTTTGAATATTGCAGCTCTGCTGGGCATAGTGACAGAATGCAGCTTTCCTGTGTGTTGTTTTGTATATTTGAGCTCTGTGTGAAATAGTGACAGAATGTAGCTTTCCTGTGTGTTGTTTTGAATATTGCAGCTCTATGTGGCATAGTGACAGAATGCAGCTTTCCTGTGTGTTGTTTTAAATATTGCAGCTCTATGTGGCATAGTTATAGAATGCAGCTTTCCTGTGTTTTGTTTTGAATTTTCCAGCTCTGTGTTGCCTAGTGACAGAATGCAGCTTTCCTGTGTGTTGTTTTGAAAATTCAAGCCCTGTTTGGCATAGTGACAGAATGTAGCTTTGCTGTGTGTTGTTTTGAATATTGCAGCTCTGTGTGGCATAGTGACAGAATGCAGCTTTCCTGTGTGTTGTTTTGAATATTGCAGCTCTGTGTGGCATAGTGACAGAATGCAGCTTTCCTGTTTGTTGTTTTTGAATCTTCCAGCTCTGCTGGGCATAGTGACAGAATGCAGCTTTCCTGTGTTTTGTTTTGAATATTGCAGCTCTCTGTGGCATAGTTATAGAATGCAGCTTTCCTGTGTTTTGTTTTGAATTTTCCAGCTCTGTGTTGCATAGTGACAGAATGCAGCTTTCCTGTGTGTTGTTTTGAATATTCCAGCTCTGATTGGCATAGTGACAGAATGCAGCTTTCCTGTGTGTTGTTTTGAATATTGCAGCTCTGTTTGGCACATTGACAGACTGCAGCTTTCCTATATGTTGTTTTGAATATCGCAGCTCTGTTTGGCACAGTGACAGACTGCAGCTTCCCTGTGTGTTGTTTTGAATATTGCTGCTCTGTGTGGCATAGTTACAGAATATAGCTTTCCTGTGTGTTGTTTTGAATATTGCGGCTCTTTTTGGCATTGTGACAGAATGCAGCTTTCCTGTGTGTTGTTTTGAATATTGCAGGTCAGTGTGGCATTGTGACAGAATTCAACTTTCTTGTGTGTTGTTTTGAATATTGCAGGCCTGTCTGGCATAGTGACAGAATATAGCTTTCCTGTGTGATGTCTTAAATTTTCCATCTCTGTGTGGCATAGTGACAGAATGCAGCTTTCCTGTGTGATGTCTTAAATTTTCCATCTCTGTGTGGCATAGTGACAGAATGCAACTTTCCTGTGTGTTGTTTGGAATATTGCAGCTCTGTTTGGCTTAGTGACAGAATGCAGCTCTCCTGTGTGTTGTTTTGAATATTGCAACTCTGTGTGGCATAGTGACAGAATGCAGCTTTTCTGCGTGTTGTTTTGAATATTGCGGCTCTTTTTGGCATTGTGACAGAATGCAGCTTTCCTGTGTGTTGTTTTGAATATTGCAGGTCTGTGTGGCAAAGTGACAGAATGCAGCTTTCCTGTGTGTTGTTTTGAATATTGCAGGTCTGTGTGGCATAGTGACAGAATTCAACTTTCTTGTGTGTTGTTTTGAATATTGCAGGTCTGTGTGGCATAGTGACAGAATATAGCTTTCCTGTGTGATGTCTTAAATTTTCCATCTTTGTGTGGCATAGTGACAGAATGCAGCTTTCCTGTGTGTTGTTTTGAATATTGCTGATCTGTGTGGCAAAGTGACAGAATATAGCTTTCCTGTGTGATGTCTTAAATTTTCCATCTCTGTGTGGCATAGTGACAGAATGCTGCTTTCCTGTGTGTTGTTTGGAATATTGCGGCTCTGTTTGGCTTAGTGACAGAATGCAGCTTTGCTGTGTGTTGTTTTGAATATTGCAGCTCTGTTTGGAATAGTGATAGAATGCAGCTTTCCTGTGTTTTGATTTGAATTTTCCAGCTCTGTGTTGCAAAGTGACAGAATACAGCTTTCCTGTGTGTTGTTTTGAATATTGCAGCTCTGTTTGGCATGGTGACAGAATGCAGCTTTCTTGTGTCTTGTTTTGAATATTGCAGCTCTGTTTGGCGTAGTGACAGAATGCAGCTTTCCTGTGTGTTGTTTTGAATATTGCAACTCTGTGTGGCATCGTGACAGAATGCCGCTTTCCTGTTTGTTGTTTTTGAATCTTCCAGCTCTGCTTGGCATAGTGACAGAATGCACCTTTCCTTTGTTTTGTTTTGAATATTGCAGCTCTCTGTGGCATAGTTATAGAATGCAGCTTTCCTGTGTTTTGTTTAGAATTTTCCAGCTCTGTGTTGCATAGTGACAGAATGCAGCTTTCCTGTGTGTTGTTTTGAATATTTCAGCTCTGTTTGGCATAGTGACAGAATGCAGCTTTTCTGTGTGTTGTTGTGAATATTGCGGCTCTTTTTGGCATTGTGACAGAATGCAGCTTTTCTGTGTGTTGTTTCGAATATTCCAGGTCTGTGTGACATAGTGACAGACTGCAGCTTTCCTGTGTTTTGTTTTGAATATTGCAGCTCTGTGTGGCATAGTGACATAATGCAGCTTTCCTGTGTGTTGTTTTCAATATTGCAGCTCTGTTTGGCATAGTGACAGAATGCAGCTTTGCTGTGTGTTGTTTTGAATTTTCCATCTCTGTGTGGCATAGTGACAGAATGCAGCTTTCTTGTGTGTTGTTTTGAATATTACAGCTCTGTGTGGCATAGTGACAGAATGCAACTTTCCTGTGTGTTGTTTTGAATATTGCAGCTCTGTTTTGCATAGTGACAGAATGCAGCTTTCTTGTGTGTTGTTTTGAATATTCCAGCTCTGTTTGGCATAGTGACAGACTGCAGCTTTCCTTTGTGTTGTTTTGAATATTGCAGCTCTGTTTGGCACAGTGACAGACTGCAGCTTTCCTGTGTCTTGTTTTGAATATTGCAGCTCTGTTTGGCATAGTGACAGAATGCAGCTTTCCTTTGTGTTTTAAATATTTCAGCTCTGTGTGAAATAGTGACAGAATGTAGCTTTCCGGTGTGTTGTTTTGAATATTGCAGCTTTGTGTGGCATAGTTATAGAATGCAGCTTTCCTGTGTGTTGTTTTGAATATTCCAGCTCTGATTGGCATAGTGACAGAATGCAACTTTCCTTTGTGTTGTTTTGAATATTCCAGCTCTGTGTGGCATTGTGACAGACTGCAGCTTTCCTTTGTGTTGTTTTGAATATTGCAGCTCTGTTAGGCACAGTGACAGACTGCAGCTTTCCTGTGTGTTGTTTTGAATATTGCAGCTCTGTTTGGCACAGTGACAGACTGCAGCTTTCCTGTGTTTTGTTTTGAATATTGCAGCTCTGTTTGGCATAGTGAAGGAATGCAGCTTTCCTGTGTGTTGTTTTGAATATTCCAGCTCTGTGTGGCATAGTGACAGACTGCAGCTTTCCTTTGTGTTGTTTTGAATATTGCAGCTCTGTTTGGCACAGTGACAGACTGCAGCTTTCCTGTGTGTTGTTTTGAATATTGCAGCACTGTTTGGCAAAGTGAAGGAATGCAGCTTTCCTGTGTGTTGTTTTGAATATTGCAGCTCTGTGTGGCATAGTGAAAGAATGCAACTTTCTTGTGTGTTGTTTTGAATATTGCAGCTCTGTGTGGCATAGTGAAAGAATGCAACTTTCCTGTGTGTTGTTTTGAATATTCCAGCTCTGTGTGGCATAGTGAAAGAATGCAACTTTCTTGTGTGTTGTTTTGAATATTGCAGCTCTGTGTGGCAGAGTGACAGAATGTAGCTTTCCGGTGTGTTGTTTTGAATATTGCAGCTTTGTGTGGCATAGTTATAGAATGCAGCTTTCCTGTGTGTTGTTTTGAATATTCCAGCTCTGATTGGCATAGTGACAGAATGCAACTTTCCTTTGTGTTGTTTTGAATATTCCAGCTCTGTGTGGCATAGTGACAGACTGCAGCTTTCCTTTGTGTTGTTTTGAATATTCCAGCTCTGTGTGGCATAGTGACAGACTGCAGCTTTCCTGTGTGTTGTTTTGAATATTGCAGCTCTGTTTGGCAAAGTGAAGGAATGCAGCTTTCCTGTGTGTTGTTTTGAATATTGCAGCTCTGTGTGGCATAGTGAAAGAATGCAACTTTCTTGTGTGTTGTTTTGAATATTTCAGCTCTGTGTGAAATACTGACAGAATGTAGCTTTCCTGTGTGTTGTTTTGAATATTGCAGCTCTGCTGGGCATAGTGACAGAATGCAGCTTTCCTGTGTGTTGTTTTGAATATTGCAGCTCTGCTGGGCATAGTGACAGAATGCAGCTTTCCTGTGTGTTGTTTTGTATATTTTAGCTCTGTGTGAAATAGTGACAGAATGTAGCTTTCCTGTGTGTTGTTTTGAATATTGCAGCTCTATGTGGCATAGTTTTAGAATGCAGCTTTCCTGTGTTTTGTTTTGAATTTTCCAGCTCTGTGTTGCCTAGTGACAGAATGCAGCTTTCCTGTGTGTTGTTTTGAAAATTCAAGCTCTGTTTGGCATAGTGACAGAATGCAGCTTTCCTGTGTTTTGTTTTGAATATTCCAGCTCTGATTGGCATAGTGACAGAATGCAGCTTTCCTGTGTGTTGTTTTGAATATTGCAGCTCTGTTTGGCACATTGACAGACTGCAGCTTTCCTATATGTTGTTTTGAATATCGCAGCTCTGTTTGGCACAGTGACAGACTGCAGCTTCCCTGTGTGTTGTTTTGAATATTGCTGCTCTGTGTGGCATAGTGACAGAATATAGCTTTCCTGTGTAATGTTTTGAATATTCCAGCTCTGTGTGGCATAGTGACAGACTGCAGCTTTCTTGTGTGTTGTTTTGAATATTCCAGCTCTGTTTGGCATAGTGACAGACTGCAGCTTTCCTGTGTCTTGTTTTGAATATTGCAGCTCTGTTTGGCACAGTGACAGAATGCAGCTTTCCTTTGTTTTTTAAATATTTCAGCTCTGTGTGAAATAGTGACAGAATGTAGCTTTCTGGTGTGTTGTTTTGAATATTGCAGCTTTGTGTGGCATAGTTATAGAATGCAGCTTTCCTGTGTGTTGTTTTGAATATTCCAGCTCTGATTGGCATAGTGACAGAATGCAACTTTCCTTTGTGTTGTTTTGAATATTCCAGCTCTGTGTGGCATAGTGACAGACTGCAGCTTTCCTTTCTGTTGTTTTGAATATTGCAGCTCTGTTAGGCACAGTGACAGACTGCAGCTTTCCTGTGTGTTGTTTTGAATATTCCAGCTCTGTGTGGCATAGTGACAGACTGCAGCTTTCCTGTGTGTTGTTTTGAATATTCCAGCTCTGATTGGCATAGTGACAGAATGCAGCTTTCCTGTGTGTTGTTTTGAATATTCCAGCTCTGTGTGGCATAGTGACAGACTGCAGCTTTCTTGTGTGTTGTTTTGAATATTCCAGCTCTGTTTGGCATAGTGACAGACTGCAGCTTTCCTGTGTCTTGTTTTGAATATTGCTGCTCTGTGTGGCATAGTGACAGAATATAGCTTTCCTGTGTGTTGTTTTGAATATTCCAGCTCTGTGTGGCATAGTGACAGACTGCAGCTTTCTTGTGTGTTGTTTTGAATATTCCAGCTCTGTTTGGCATAGTGACAGAATGCAGCTTTCCTTTGTTTTTTAAATATTTCAGCTCTGTGTGAAATAGTGACAGAATGTAGCTTTCTGGTGTGTTGTTTTGAATATTGCAGCTTTGTGTGGCATAGTTATAGAATGCAGCTTTCCTGTGTGTTGTTTTGAATATTCCAGCTCTGATTGGCATAGTGACAGAATGCAACTTTCCTTTGTGTTGTTTTGAATATTCCAGCTCTGTGTGGCATAGTGACAGACTGCAGCTTTCCTTTGTGTTGTTTTGAATATTCCAGCTCTGTGTGGCATCGTGACAGACTGCAGCTTTCCTTTGTGTTGTTTTGAATATTGCAGCTCTGTTTGGCACAGTGACAGACTGCAGCTTTCCTGTGTGTTGTTTTGAATATTGCAGCTCTGTTTGGCATAGTGAAGGAATGCAGCTTTCCTGTGTGTTGTTTTGAATATTGCAGCTCTGTGTGGCATAGTGAACGAATGCAACTTTCTTGTGTGTTGTTTTGAATATTGCAGCTCTGTGTGGCATAGTGACAGGATGCAGCTTTCCTGTGTGTTGTTTTGAATATTGCAGCTCTGTGTGGCATAGTGAAAGAATGCAACTTTCTTGTGTGTTGTTTTGAATATTGCAGCTCTGTGTGGCATAGTGAAAGAATGCAACTTTCTTGTGTGTTGTTTTGAATATTGCAGCTCTGTGTGGCAGAGTGACAGAATGTAGCTTTCCGGTGTGTTGTTTTGAATATTGCAGCTTTGTGTGGCATAGTTATAGAATGCAGCTTTCCTGTGTGTTGTTTTGAATATTCCAGCTCTGTGTGGCATAGTGACAGACTGCAGCTTTCCTTTGTGTTGTTTTGAATATTGCAGCTCTGTGTGGCATAGTGACAGACTGCAGCTTTCCTTTGTGTTGTTTTGAATATTCCAGCTCTGTTTGGCATAGTGAAGGAATGCAGCTTTCCTGTGTGTTGTTTTGAATATTGCAGCTCTGTGTGAAATAGTGACAGAATGTAGCTTTCCTGTGTGTTGTTTTGAATATTGCAGCTCTGTGTGGCATAGTGAAAGAATGCAACTTTCTTGTGTGTGGTTTTGAAGATTTCAGCTCGGTGTGAAATAGTGACAGAATGTAGCTTTCCTGTGTGTTGTTTTGAATATTCCAGCTCTGTGTGGCATAGTGACAGACTGCAGCTTTCCTGTGTGTTGTTTTGAATATTGCAGCTCTGTGTGGCATAGTGAAAGAATGCAACTTTCTTGTGTGTTGTTTTGAATATTTCAGCTCTGTGTGAAATACTGACAGAATGAAGCTTTCCTGTGTGTTGTTTTGAATATTGCAGCTCTGCTGGGCATAGTGACAGAATGCAGCTTTCCTGTGTGTTGTTTTGAATATTGCAGCTCTGCTGGGCATAGTGACAGAATGCAGCTTTCCTGTGTGTTGTTTTGTATATTTGAGCTCTGTGTGAAATAGTGACAGAATGTAGCTTTCCTGTGTGTTGTTTTGAATATTGCAGCTCTATGTGGCATAGTTTTAGTTCAGACAGGACACTCACGTCAGATTTAACCATTTATTTGGAATGACATACATTTGGATTTGGCGGTGACTCTGCTCAAGTGATACTCTGGAACAATCTGAGCAAGCATGACACAGACATCCCAGGAGATCACAACCCCCCCCAGCAGAGCCTGGTTCACCGTGTTTAAAATTCCAATTCATTAGATTTGTATAGCGCAGAGACACAGAGACTGTCACAAAGACACTTTACAGTGAGAGATGAAGTTACTGGAAGGGCGGTGCCCAGCCTATTCCCCCTACAGCAAATGAGGCAAAAAACTCCCAGTAGGGAGAAAATCCTCAAACAGTGGTGAGAAAAAACTCCCCAGTGGGAAGAAATCTCAGGAGGAACCTGGCTATAGTGGGGAAGCCCATCCTCCGCAGGCTAGCTAAATAATAACAAGATAAAGTCAAAGAGTAAAATGGCAAAAAGAGTTCCATTTAAGTCCATCTGAACAGTGGCATATGTAGCTCCAGGAAGTGGCATGTTGAGGATGGTGCAGAACTGGATCAGGACCGGATCAAGACAGCAGGACAGCAGCAACCAGCGCTCAAAATGAAATGAAAGACAATACAGTTTAAAAACAATGCAGATACCGTACAAAACAATGCCAATACCATATCAAGACAAGAGTAGGACAAGTACTGCCACAGACTGTGCCATTGGAAAGGAGGAGGCTGGGGAGGTGGAGGGGATGTTTGTGTAGATCTGTAATGGGTCTTGGTGGGAATGGTAGAGCTTGGCTAGTTGAGATGGAGCGCCGGCTTATTTAAAAAGACGCTCAATTAGGTACGCGACGCTGAAGTCCAATGCGATTGGACAAGGGGTGGAGCCAAGACTGACTTCCGTGCCCGTCTGAACTAACACTGACGCTCCATTTCAGACAGGACACTCACGTCAGATTTAACCATTTATTTGGAATGACATACATTTGGATTTGGCGGTGACTCTGCTCAAGTGATACTCTGGAACAATCTGAGCAAGCATGACACAGACATCCCAGGAGATCACAACCCCAAACTCGCGCTCCTGCAGGGAGCAGATGAGCAGAGTCACCCGCGGGGATCTGAACATGAAATACGTTTCGATCCATTAAATTTTGGATATGAATAACAAGCTCGTTCTATGATCAAGGAATAGATGACATTGACTGGAACATTAGGCAAAAATCGATATGCGGCAAGTGTGTTATGTGGGGATAACAATGTGAATGCGAAGAGCATGTTGCATTTCCTTTGAATTCATGCAAGCATGCATGACCTTCTCTTCTGCATGCAGGACATCAGCGGCCTGCTGAATGCAAGCAGAAGAACATTCGGCAAGACACGTTGAGTGACTTGATACAAAGGAAATATACTATATGAGAATGAGGATTTGAAGCGACAAGCATGTCGCATTTCCTTTGAATTCATGCAAGCATGCATGACCTTCTCTTCTGCATGCTGGACATCAGCGGCCTGCTGAATGCAAGCAGAAGAACATTCGGCAAGACACGTTGAGTGACTTGATACAAAGGAAATATACTATATGAGAATGAGGATGTGTAGCGACAAGCATGTTGCATTTCCTTTGAATTCATGCAAGCATGCATGACCTTCTCTTCTGCATGCTGGACATCAGCGGCCTGCTGAATGCAAGCAGAAGAACATTCGGCAAGACACGTTGAGTGACTTGATACAAAGGAAATATACTATACGAAAATGAGGATATGTGTAGCGACAAGCATGTCGCATTTCCTTTGAATTCATGCAAGCATGCATGACCTTCTCTTCTGCATGCTGGACATCAGCGGCA
Organism: Gymnothorax reevesii; assembly: GCA_029721435.1. Lineage (NCBI taxonomy): Eukaryota > Metazoa > Chordata > Actinopteri > Anguilliformes > Muraenidae > Gymnothorax > Gymnothorax reevesii. The sequence continues at coordinate 64,732,796 of CM056574.1, read as the reverse complement.
GGCTGAATGCAAGCAGAAGAACATTCGGCAAGTCCCTCATGAGACTTGATGCAAAGGAAATATGCTACGAGATATGAGTTTCATGTGGTAAATACATTCACATTTTAAATTTTGGATTGACCGAAGGCGGATGCAATCGATGTGAATGAAATGCCAGTTCCCCAAGTTGAACGGATTGGACAATACCCATGAATTTTGCATGCTTTGATTTTCCTAAGGCCCATTACAGTTGATCGACATTAAATTTGAGGTGGCAACACTTCGTGCGAGCATAGAATTAACATTGCAATAACTACAATTTACCGATTGCATAAATTATTCACTAGCATTAAGACAGACTTATTTCTGGTATACTCCTGAGGACCAGCGACACAGGGTTAGGATAACAGATGCTGGAACTAGAGAGGCAACCGTAGTTGCAGTGCCGATGCGAAAGGAATGTGTGGTGCATAGGCTTGGGGGCAGACCGCAGCACTGCAGGGTATGCGGAGATGAACAGCAACCAAACTGTGTACATCGCCTTCCCAGAATCGATCATGAACAGGGGCTCATCTCCTCTGGCATTGGCTCGCCATTTCAGGGACCGAGAAATAGAAGAAAAAGGACAAATGCAGTATTAGTTCTGGCGATGACCACAGAAGTGCCTTTACCACATTTATCAGTTTTTGGAATGTTTGAGGTTGCTAGTGAACATACAGTTATCAGAGGAGAAATCAGAAATGGTGAGGTCATGTAAAGGATTAAATTCCTCTGAAGGTGTAGTTAATTCCACATATCCAAGAACCCCGAAGAAAGCCGTAAGACAGACTACTTTCCAACAATACATCTACATAAGGACTAAAAACACCCAGCTCTTAAGTGCGATACCAACTTTTCACCAAATAAGGTGTGAGGGAAAAACGCTTATCATCGTCTTCTGGATGAACCTTCCTTAATCCGTTATTAGGCGAACGGAGGGATTTCCAAGCAAGCTAGTGACTGAAGGATCTAAACATGTTAAGTGAAACTAGACCCCAGCAATTCATGCTTTAGTAAAACAGGGATGAATTTATGAAACTCTGAACAATGCATTATAAAAAAGGTACGGATCATGGAAACGACATCCGGAAGAATTGGGATTAAAAACCTGCACAAGAGAGAAGTACGACCAGCTGCTTCATAAGCTTTTTATGCGATTTGACAATCCAAAACCTCCAGAAGCCAACCAACCCCCAAGACCAAATGAGGGAGCTGCATCAGTGAAGACTCGAAGGCGACCGATGACTCCGGCCTATCCTTATGAAAGAACGAAGTGCCATCCAGTACTTGCGCAACCGTGACCAAAAGCGCAAATCAGATTTTTTAACCTTCGTCTAATTTGACAGTTCTCTTTTTTTTTTTTTTTTACAAATTGATTAGAGATTGAGAGAGGTAGAGAAGCCGGTACACGAAGGAAGTTCAGGTGCCTCAAAAGGGATAGCAATTCGCGCTTTGTCATAGACAAAGCCGACGTGCACTCTCCATAACTTCCTTGATTCTGCGTCATTTATCCTGGGGTAGAGATGCTTGCATTTTAACTGAGCCAAGAGAAAATACCCAAAACTCCAGTTCCTGTGCAGTACCCCAGTTTCTTGAAAACGTCTTTAAGTGCAAAGATGCTGCGACTTGGTACGAAATTGGGAAAGTAGTGATGTTACCTCTGATACCGAGGCTCCGAAGCACGCTTCGAACTCGACAGGGTATTTTTCTGAAGCACCGTGTCGGAGCTTGCTTCATATCGGGGAAAACCGCGTGACTGATGACGTTCATACCACTTCCTGCTTCAGACTGAATCAGCTGACCGGTTATGGAGCTTTGAAATATTGGCGCAATTCAAATATATTTAAGATCGATGAAACAGCGCTCTGTTAATATTTTTCAGAATAAAATGCCTAAGTCGCACAAGCGCACCTAGCATACGCCAAGCACAATCTAAAACATACAACTTTTTTTTTTTTTAACACAATACAATAAAACTCAAAGTGCACACGCAATGTGCGTCAGCGTCACGCTTGCAAAGCTGTACTACAATCTGTGCCAGGAGATGTCACCCACGTGCTCAATGAAGCTTCAAGTAGTGAACCAATTTTTTATTATTATTTATTTATTTTTATTTATTTCCAATACAATGGTCCAAAAAGGGTTGAAACTTCATAAGGCCTCGTTTGGCCATCACTATGGGAAAGTCCACTATCCAAAAGTCGACTAATAAATGAAAAACGAATGGCAGTTGGTTAACATTCAGAAGTATCCAGCAAAAGCCTCGGATAGAGTATCGAAAATGCGGGGGCTGCTACAGCATTCAAAGGTCAGACGTACTGCGAAATACGTTATCTTTCCAGTTAACTCCAAAGAGATTTCACTGAGAGGGGTGCAGAGGCATAATGTTAAAAGCATCGGTAATGTCAGCGTTACCCAACCAGCAACTGATCCAGCAATTTAATGAGTTTCATGCGTGAGCGACAGTAAAGTAAAAGCGAGAATGGGATGAGATCATTGACGCTTTTAATCCTTAAGTCATAATGGGCAGACAAATCAATGATAACGCCTTCTCTTCTTCCCCCAGATTACTTAGGAATAGCAACACCTATAGAGCTAATACGGTATGAGCTAATGGAATTTGGGAATCGGACCAATCATGTACCTCTTTTAAACTTCTCTCGCCGGGATTTTATCAACCATATCCGGTTCCTGCTGGGCGGACTGCAGGTTATTGCTCTTCACGCTGGAGTGAATATGGTATAAACCAGCACAAATGTCATTAATCAAACCAAACAACAAGCACGAGACAAAACAGCGATCTGAGTGGTCCTTCAGCGTCTTCGAGAGTTCTGGGACTGATGGGGGCAGACGCTTTATTTAATTTTTCTTAGCCGGCAGACGCGCCTTGCTGCGAGGGCACACAAACTTTAGATGCAGTTTCTGAAAAAACTTGGCTCGGTGGCAGAGGTACGATGAGGGCTGTCGCAGGGGGTTTGGACTCGCAATTTTTTTTTTTTTTTTTTTGGGCGGAGGAAGGAGGAATGGCAGAACGCTCCGCAGACAGTGCAGAAAATACCACGGTGTAGGACGCCTGCTGACTAATGCCTAATCAACCGGAGACCAATCCAGTCTGACTAGACTTTTGGAGGAATAAGCATTTTTAATCTGAAAAGTACTTATGATACTAGTAAACAAGTGTCACCGTAAGACAGAGCGAGATCAGAAGTGGTAGCCAAACAGGTGTTTAGATCGACCCTGCGTCCAAGGTACATTTCACCAATCACATCCTTTACAAGAATGCCACAGTAAACTCTGTCATCGTAAGATTTAACAGTGTCGGCTCATTGTCCTTCAGAATAACGGAAATGTCCCCGTAGTTCATTAGGCGTTTCTCGCCTAAACCAGATTCGGACGAGCTTAACATTTTTTAACCAAGTTTACGTCATTACCTGCCATGATCTGACTGCGAAGATGGGAGAGATGGCAGCTGAAATAGGACGCATTCCTCCTCCGAGAAAGGATTAGGATGCCCGGACATACGATGATGCACGAGGTAAGAAAAATACCCAAGAACTGATTCTCATACCTTAGAGATCTGCAGGCGCGGATGTTTGTGTAGATCTGTAATGGGTCTTGGTGGGAATGGTAGAGCTTGGCTAGTTGAGATGGAGCGCCGGCTTATTTAAAAAGACGCTCAATTAGGTACGCGACGCTGAAGTCCAATGCGATTGGACAAGGGGTGGAGCCAAGACTGACTTCCGTGCCCGTCTGAACTAACACTGACGCTCCATAATGCAGCTTTCCTGTGTTTTGTTTTGAATTTTCCAGCTCTGTGTTGCCTAGTGACAGAATGCAGCTTTCCTGTGTGTTGTTTTGAAAATTCAAGCTCTGTTTGGCATAGTGACAGAATGCAGCTTTCCTGTGTTTTGTTTTGAATATTGCAGCTCTCTGTGGCATAGTTATAGAATGCAGCTTTCCTGTGTTTTGTTTTGAATTTTCCAGCTCTGTGTTGCATAGTGACAGAATGCAGCTTTCCTGTGTGTTGTTTTGAATATTCCAGCTCTGATTGGCATAGTGACAGAATGCAGCTTTCCTGTGTGTTGTTTTGAATATTGCAGCTCTGTTTGGCACATTGACAGACTGCAGCTTTCCTATATGTTGTTTTGAATATCGCAGCTCTGTTTGGCACAGTGACAGACTGCAGCTTCCCTGTGTGTTGTTTTGAATATTGCTGCTCTGTGTGGCATAGTGACAGAATATAGCTTTCCTGTGTAATGTTTTGAATATTCCAGCTCTGTGTGGCATAGTGACAGACTGCAGCTTTCTTGTGTGTTGTTTTGAATATTCCAGCTCTGTTTGGCATAGTGACAGACTGCAGCTTTCCTGTGTCTTGTTTTGAATATTGCAGCTCTGTTTGGCACAGTGACAGAATGCAGCTTTCCTTTGTTTTTTAAATATTTCAGCTCTGTGTGAAATAGTGACAGAATGTAGCTTTCTGGTGTGTTGTTTTGAATATTGCAGCTTTGTGTGGCATAGTTATAGAATGCAGCTTTCCTGTGTGTTGTTTTGAATATTCCAGCTCTGATTGGCATAGTGACAGAATGCAACTTTCCTTTGTGTTGTTTTGAATATTCCAGCTCTGTGTGGCATAGTGACAGACTGCAGCTTTCCTTTCTGTTGTTTTGAATATTGCAGCTCTGTTAGGCACAGTGACAGACTGCAGCTTTCCTGTGTGTTGTTTTGAATATTCCAGCTCTGTGTGGCATAGTGACAGACTGCAGCTTTCCTGTGTGTTGTTTTGAATATTCCAGCTCTGATTGGCATAGTGACAGAATGCAGCTTTCCTGTGTGTTGTTTTGAATATTGCAGCTCTGTTTGGCACATTGGCAGACTGCAGCTTTCCTATATGTTGTTTTGAATATCGCAGCTCTGTTTGGCACAGTGACAGACTGCAGCTTTCCTGTGTCTTGTTTTGAATATTGCTGCTCTGTGTGGCATAGTGACAGAATATAGCATTCCTGTGTGTTGTTTTGAATATTCCAGCTCTGTTTGGCATAGTGACAGACTGCAGCTTTCCTGTGTCTTGTTTTGAATATTGCTGCTCTGTGTGGCATAGTGACAGAATATAGCTTTCCTGTGTGTTGTTTTGAATATTCCAGCTCTGTGTGGCATAGTGACAGACTGCAGCTTTCTTGTGTGTTGTTTTGAATATTCCAGCTCTGTTTGGCATAGTGACAGAATGCAGCTTTCCTTTGTTTTTTAAATATTTCAGCTCTGTGTGAAATAGTGACAGAATGTAGCTTTCTGGTGTGTTGTTTTGAATATTCCAGCTTTGTGTGGCATAGTGACAGAATGCAACTTTGCTTTGTGTTGTTTTGAATATTCCAGCTCTGTGTGGCATAGTGACAGACTGCAGCTTTCCTTTGTGTTGTTTTGAATATTCCAGCTCTGTGTGGCATAGTGACAGACTGCAGCTTTCCTTTGTGTTGTTTTGAATATTGCAGCTCTGTTTGGCACAGTGACAGACTGCAGCTTTCCTGTGTGTTGTTTTGAATATTGCAGCTCTGTTTGGCATAGTGAAGGAATGCAGCTTTCCTGTGTGTTGTTTTGAATATTGCAGCTCTGTGTGGCATAGTGAACGAATGCAACTTTCTTGTGTGTTGTTTTGAATATTGCAGCTCTGTGTGGCATAGTGACAGGATGCAGCTTTCCTGTGTGTTGTTTTGAATATTGCAGCTCTGTGTGGCATAGTGAAAGAATGCAACTTTCTTGTGTGTTGTTTTGAATATTGCAGCTCTGTGTGGCATAGTGAAAGAATGCAACTTTCTTGTGTGTTGTTTTGAATATTGCAGCTCTGTGTGGCAGAGTGACAGAATGTAGCTTTCCGGTGTGTTGTTTTGAATATTGCAGCTTTGTGTGGCATAGTTATAGAATGCAGCTTTCCTGTGTGTTGTTTTGAATATTCCAGCTCTGTGTGGCATAGTGACAGACTGCAGCTTTCCTTTGTGTTGTTTTGAATATTGCAGCTCTGTGTGGCATAGTGACAGACTGCAGCTTTCCTTTGTGTTGTTTTGAATATTCCAGCTCTGTTTGGCATAGTGAAGGAATGCAGCTTTCCTGTGTGTTGTTTTGAATATTGCAGCTCTGTGTGAAATAGTGACAGAATGTAGCTTTCCTGTGTGTTGTTTTGAATATTGCAGCTCTGTGTGGCATAGTGACAGACTGCAGCTTTCCTGTGTGTTGTTTTGAATATTGCAACTCTGTTTGGCATAGTGAAGGAATGCAGCTTTCCTGTGTGTTGTTTTGAATATTGCAGCTCTGTGTGGCATAGTGAAAGAATGCAACTTTCTTGTGTGTTGTTTTGAATATTTCAGCTCTGTGTGAAATAGTGACAGAATGTAGCTTTCCTGTGTGTTGTTTTGAATATTGCAGCTCTGCTGGGCATAGTGACAGAATGCAGCTTTCCTGTGTGTTGTTTTGAATATTGCAGCTCTGCTGGGCATAGTGACAGAATGCAGCTTTCCTGTGTGTTGTTTTGTATATTTGAGCTCTGTGTGAAATAGTGACAGAATGTAGCGTTCCTGTGTGTTGTTTTGAATATTGCAGCTCTATGTGGCATAGTGACAGAATGCAGCTTTCCTGTGTTTTGTTTTGAATATTGCAGCTCTCTGTGGCATAGTTATAGAATGCAGCTTTCCTGTGTTTTGTTTTGAATTTTCCAGCTCTGTGTTGCATAGTGACAGAATGCAGCTTTCCTGTGTGTTGTTTTGAATATTCCAGCTCTGATTGGCATAGTGACAGAATGCAGCTTTCCTGTGTTTTGTTTGGAATTTTCCAGCTCTGTGTTGCATAGTGACAGACTGCAGCTTTCCTGTGTGTTGTTTTGAATATTTCAGCTCTGTTTGGCATAGTGACAGAATGCAGCTTTTCTGTGTGTTGTTTCGAATATTCCAGGTCTGTGTGACATAGTGACAGAATGCAACTTTCCTGTGTTTTGTTTTGAATATTGCAGCTCTGTGTGGCATGGTGACATAATGCAACTTTCCTGTGTGTTGTTTTCAATATTGCAGCTCTGTTTGGCATAGTGACATAATGCAGCTTTCCTGTGTGTTGTTTTGAATATTCCAGCTCTGTTTGCCATAGTGACAGAATGCAGCTTTGCTGTGTGTTGTTTTGAATTTTCCATCTCTGTGTGGCATAGTGACAGAATGCAGCTTTCTTGAGTGTTGTTTTGAATATTACAGCTCTGTGTGGCATAGTGACAGAATGCAACTTTCCTGTGTGTTGTTTTGAATATTGCAGCTCTGTTTTGCATAGTGACAGAATGCAGCTTTCTTGTGTGTTGTTTTGAATATTGCAGCTCTGTTTGGGACATTGACAGAATATAGCTTTCCTGTGTGTTGTTTTGAATATTGCATCTCTGTGTGGCATAGTGACAGAATGCAGCTTTTCTGTGTGTTGTTGTGAATATTGCGGCTCTTTTTGGCATTGTGACAGAATGCAGCTTTTCTGTGTGTTGTTTCGAATATTCCAGGTCTGTGTGACATAGTGACAGAATGCAACTTTCCTGTGTTTTGTTTTGAATATTGCAGCTCTGTGTGGCATAGTGACATAATGCAGCTTTCCTGTGTGTTATTTTCAATATTGCAGCTCTGTTTGGCATAGTGACAGAATGCAGCTTTGCTGTGTGTTGTTTTGAATTTTCCAGCTCTGTGATGCATAGTGACAGAATGCAGCTTCCCTGTGTGTTGTTTTGAATATTGCAGCTCTGTTTGGCACAGTGACAGAATGCAGCTTTCCTATATGTTGTTTTGAATATCGCAGCTCTGTTTGGCACAGTGACAGACTGCAGCTTTCCTGTGTCTTGTTTTGAATATTGCTGCTCTGTGTGGCATAGTGACAGAATATAGCATTCCTGTGTGTTGTTTTGAATATTCCAGCTCTGTGTGGCATAGTGACAGACTGCAGCTTTCTTGTGTGTTGTTTTGAATATTCCAGCTCTGTTTGGCATAGTGACAGACTGCAGCTTTCCTGTGTCTTGTTTTGAATATTGCTGCTCTGTGTGGCATAGTGACAGAATATAGCTTTCCTGTGTGTTGTTTTGAATATTCCAGCTCTGTGTGGCATAGTGACAGACTGCAGCTTTCTTGTGTGTTGTTTTGAATATTCCAGCTCTGTTTGGCATAGTGACAGAATGCAGCTTTCCTTTGTTTTTTAAATATTTCAGCTCTGTGTGAAATAGTGACAGAATGTAGCTTTCCTGTGTGTTGTTTTGAATATTCCAGCTCTGTTTGCCATAGTGACAGAATGCAGCTTTGCTGTGTGTTGTTTTGAATTTTCCATCTCTGTGTGGCATAGTGACAGAATGCAGCTTTCTTGAGTGTTGTTTTGAATATTACAGCTCTGTGTGGCATAGTGACAGAATGCAACTTTCCTGTGTGTTGTTTTGAATATTGCAGCTCTGTTTTGCATAGTGACAGAATGCAGCTTTCTTGTGTGTTGTTTTGAATATTGCAGCTCTGTTTGGGACATTGACAGAATATAGCTTTCCTGTGTGTTGTTTTGAATATTGCATCTCTGTGTGGCATAGTGACAGAATGCAGCTTTTCTGTGTGTTGTTGTGAATATTGCGGCTCTTTTTGGCATTGTGACAGAATGCAGCTTTTCTGTGTGTTGTTTCGAATATTCCAGGTCTGTGTGACATAGTGACAGAATGCAACTTTCCTGTGTTTTGTTTTGAATATTGCAGCTCTGTGTGGCATAGTGACATAATGCAGCTTTCCTGTGTGTTATTTTCAATATTGCAGCTCTGTTTGGCATAGTGACAGAATGCAGCTTTGCTGTGTGTTGTTTTGAATTTTCCAGCTCTGTGATGCATAGTGACAGAATGCAGCTTCCCTGTGTGTTGTTTTGAATATTGCAGCTCTGTTTGGCACAGTGACAGAATGCAGCTTTCCTATATGTTGTTTTGAATATCGCAGCTCTGTTTGGCACAGTGACAGACTGCAGCTTTCCTGTGTCTTGTTTTGAATATTGCTGCTCTGTGTGGCATAGTGACAGAATATAGCATTCCTGTGTGTTGTTTTGAATATTCCAGCTCTGTGTGGCATAGTGACAGACTGCAGCTTTCTTGTGTGTTGTTTTGAATATTCCAGCTCTGTTTGGCATAGTGACAGACTGCAGCTTTCCTGTGTCTTGTTTTGAATATTGCTGCTCTGTGTGGCATAGTGACAGAATATAGCTTTCCTGTGTGTTGTTTTGAATATTCCAGCTCTGTGTGGCATAGTGACAGACTGCAGCTTTCTTGTGTGTTGTTTTGAATATTCCAGCTCTGTTTGGCATAGTGACAGAATGCAGCTTTCCTTTGTTTTTTAAATATTTCAGCTCTGTGTGAAATAGTGACAGAATGTAGCTTTCTGGTGTGTTGTTTTGAATATTGCAGCTTTGTGTGGCATAGTGACAGAATGCAACTTTGCTTTGTGTTGTTTTGAATATTCCAGCTCTGTGTGGCATAGTGACAGACTGCAGCTTTCCTTTGTGTTGTTTTGAATATTCCAGCTCTGTGTGGCATAGTGACAGACTGCAGCTTTCCTTTGTGTTGTTTTGAATATTGCAGCTCTGTTTGGCACAGTGACAGACTGCAGCTTTCCTGTGTGTTGTTTTGAATATTGCAGCTCTGTTTGGCATCGTGAAGGAATGCAGCTTTCCTGTGTGTTGTTTTGAATATTGCAGCTCTGTGTGGCATAGTGAACGAATGCAACTTTCTTGTGTGTTGTTTTGAATATTGCAGCTCTGTGTGGCATAGTGACAGGATGCAGCTTTCCTGTGTGTTGTTTTGAATATTGCAGCTCTGTGTGGCATAGTGAAAGAATGCATTTTTCTTGTGTGTTGTTTTGAATATTGCAGCTCTGTGTGGCATAGTGAAAGAATGCAACTTTCTTGTGTGTTGTTTTGAATATTGCAGCTCTGTGTGGCATAGTTATAGAATGCAGCTTTCCTGTGTGTTGTTTTGAATATTCCAGCTCTGTGTGGCATAGTGACAGACTGCAGCTTTCCTTTGTGTTGTTTTGAATATTGCAGCTCTGTGTGGCATAGTGACAGACTGCAGCTTTCCTTTGTGTTGTTTTGAATATTCCAGCTCTGTTTGGCATAGTGAAGGAATGCAGCTTTCCTGTGTGTTGTTTTGAATATTGCAGCTCTGTGTGAAATAGTGACAGAATGTAGCTTTCCTGTGTGTTGTTTTGAATATTGCAGCTCTGTGTGGCATAGTGAAAGAATGCAACTTTCTTGTGTGTGGTTTTGAAGATTTCAGCTCGGTGTGAAATAGTGACAGAATGTAGCTTTCCTGTGTGTTGTTTTGAATATTCCAGCTCTGTGTGGCATAGTGACAGACTGCAGCTTTCCTGTGTGTTGTTTTGAATATTGCAACTCTGTTTGGCATAGTGAAGGAATGCAGCTTTCCTGTGTGTTGTTTTGAATATTGCAGCTCTGTGTGGCATAGTGAAAGAATGCAACTTTCTTGTGTGTTGTTTTGAATATTTCAGCTCTGTGTGAAATAGTGACAGAATGTAGCTTTCCTGTGTGTTGTTTTGAATATTGCAGCTCTGCTGGGCATAGTGACAGAATGCAGCTTTCCTGTGTGTTGTTTTGAATATTGCAGCTCTGCTGGGCATAGTGACAGAATGCAGCTTTCCTGTGTGTTGTTTTGTATATTTGAGCTCTGTGTGAAATAGTGACAGAATGTAGCGTTCCTGTGTGTTGTTTTGAATATTGCAGCTCTATGTGGCATAGTGACAGAATGCAGCTTTCCTGTGTTTTGTTTTGAATATTGCAGCTCTCTGTGGCATAGTTATAGAATGCAGCTTTCCTGTGTTTTGTTTTGAATTTTCCAGCTCTGTGTTGCATAGTGACAGAATGCAGCTTTCCTGTGTGTTGTTTTGAATATTCCAGCTCTGATTGGCATAGTGACAGAATGCAGCTTTCCTGTGTTTTGTTTGGAATTTTCCAGCTCTGTGTTGCATAGTGACAGAATGCAGCTTTCTTGTGTGTTGTTTTGAATATTGCAGCTCTGTTTGGGACATTGACAGACTGCAGCTTTCCTGTGTGTTGTTTTGAATATTTCAGCTCTGTTTGGCATAGTGACAGAATGCAGCTTTTCTGTGTGTTGTTGTGAATATTGCGGCTCTTTTTGGCATTGTGACAGAATGCAGCTTTTCTGTGTGTTGTTTCGAATATTCCAGGTCTGTGTGACATAGTGACAGAATGCAACTTTCCTGTGTTTTGTTTTGAATATTGCAGCTCTGTGTGGCATGGTGACATAATGCAACTTTCCTGTGTGTTGTTTTCAATATTGCAGCTCTGTTTGGCATAGTGACATAATGCAGCTTTCCTGTGTGTTGTTTTGAATATTGCAGCTCTGTTTGGCATAGTGACAGAATGCAGCTTTGCTGTGTGTTGTTTTGAATTTTCCATCTCTGTGTGGCATAGTGACAGAATGCAGCTTTCTTGAGTGTTGTTTTGAATATTACAGCTCTGTGTGGCATAGTGACAGAATGCAACTTTCCTGTGTGTTGTTTTGAATATTGCAGCTCTGTTTTGCATAGTGACAGAATGCAGCTTTCTTGTGTGTTGTTTTGAATATTGCAGCTCTGTTTGGGACATTGACAGAATATAGCTTTCCTGTGTGTTGTTTTGAATATTGCATCTCTGTGTGGCATAGTGACAGAATGCAGCTTTTCTGTGTGTTGTTGTGAATATTGCGGCTCTTTTTGGCATTGTGACAGAATGCAGCTTTTCTGTGTGTTGTTTCGAATATTCCAGGTCTGTGTGACATAGTGACAGAATGCAACTTTCCTGTGTTTTGTTTTGAATATTGCAGCTCTGTGTGGCATAGTGACATAATGCAGCTTTCCTGTGTGTTATTTTCAATATTGCAGCTCTGTTTGGCATAGTGACAGAATGCAGCTTTGCTGTGTGTTGTTTTGAATTTTCCATCTCTGTGTGGCATAGTGACAGAATGCAACTTTCCTGTGTGTTGTTTTGAATATTGCAGCTCTGTTTTGCATAGTGACAGAATGCAGCTTTCTTGTGTGTTGTTTTGAATATTCCAGCTCTGTTTGGCATAGTGACATACTGCAGCTTTCCTTTGTGTTGTTTTGAATATTGCAGCTCTGTTTGGGACATTGACAGAATATAGCTTTCCTGTGTGTTGTTTTGAATATTGCATCTCTGTGTGGCATAGTGACAGAATGCAGCTTTTCTGTGTGTTGTTGTGAATATTGCGGCTCTTTTTGGCATTGTGACAGAATGCAGCTTTTCTGTGTGTTGTTTCGAATATTCCAGGTCTGTGTGACATAGTGACAGAATGCAACTTTCCTGTGTTTTGTTTTGAATATTGCAGCTCTGTGTGGCAAAGTGACATAATGCAGCTTTCCTGTCTGTTGTTTTGAATATTCCAGCTCTGTTTGGCATAGTGACAGAATGCAGCTTTGCTGTGTGTTGTTTTGAATTTTCCATCTCTGTGTGGCATAGTGACAGAATGCAGCTTTCTTGTGTGTTGTTTTGAATATTACAGCTCTGTGTGGCATAGTGACAGAATGCAACTTTCCTGTGTGTTGTTTTGAATATTGCAGCTCTGTTTTGCATAGTGACAGAATGCAGCTTTCTTGTGTGTTGTTTTGAATATTCCAGCTCTGTTTGGCATAGTGACAGACTGCAGCTTTCCTTTGTGTTGTTTTGAATATTGCAGCTCTGTTTGGCACAGTGACAGACTGCAGCTTTCCTTTGTGTTTTAAATATTTCAGCTCTGTGTGAAATAGTGACAGAATGTAGCTTTCCGGTGTGTTGTTTTGTATATTGCAGCTTTGTGTGGTATAGTTATAGAATGCAGCTTTCCTGTGTGTTGTTTTGAATATTCCAGCTCTGATTGGCATAGTGACAGAATGCAACTTTCCTTTGTGTTGTTTTGAATATTCCAGCTCTGTTAGGCACAGTGACAGACTGCAGCTTTCCTGTGTGTTGTTTTGAATATTGCAGCTCTGTTAGGCACAGTGACAGACTGCAGCTTTCCTGTGTGTTGTTTTGAATATTGCAGCTCTGTTTGGCATAGTGAAGGAATGCAGCTTTCCTGTGTGTTGTTTTGAATATTGCAGCTCTGTTTGGCACAGTAACAGACTGCAGCTTTTCTGTGTCTTGTTTTGAATATTGCAGCTCTGTTTGGCATAGTGACAGACTGCAGCTTTCCTTTGTGTTGTTTTGAATATTGCAGCTCTGTTTGGCATAGTGAAAGAATGCAACTTTCTTGTGTGTTGTTTTGAATATTGCAGCTCTGTGTGGCATAGTGAAGGAATGCAGCTTTCCTGTGTGTTGTTTTGAATATTGCAGCTCTGTTTGGCACAGTGACAGACTGCAGCTTTCCTGTGTGTTGTTTTGAATATTGCAGCTCTGTTTGGCATAGTGACAGACTGCAGCTTTCCTTTGTGTTGTTTTGAATATTGCAGCTCTGTTTGGCAAAGTGAAAGAATGCAACTTTCTTGTGTGTTGTTTTGAATATTGCAGCTCTGTGTGGCATAGTGACAGGATGCAGCTTTCCTGTGTGTTGTTTTGAATATTGCAGCTCTGTGTGGCATAGTTATAGAATGCAGCTTTCCTGTGTGTTGTTTTGAATATTCCAGCTCTGATTGGCATAGTGACAGAATGCAACTTTCCTTTCTGTTGTTTTGAATATTCCAGCTCTGTGTGGCATAGTGACAGACTGCAGCTTTCCTTTGTGTTGTTTTGAATATTCCAGCTCTGTGTGGCATAGTGACAGACTGCAGCTTTCCTTTGTGTTGTTTTGAATATTCCAGCTCTGTGTGGCATAGTGACAGACTGCAGCTTTCCTGTGTGTTGTTTTGAATATTGCAGCTCTGTTTGGCATAGTGACAGAATGCAGCTTTGCTGTGTGTTGTTTTGAATTTTCCATCTCTGTGTGGCATAATGACAGAATGCAGCTTTCTTGAGTGTTGTTTTGAATATTACAGCTCTGTGTGGCATAGTGACAGAATGCAACTTTCCTGTGTGTTGTTTTGAATATTGCAGCTCTGTTTTGCATAGTGACAGAATGCAGCTTTCTTGTGTGTTGTTTTGAATATTGCAGCTCTGTTTGGGACATTGACAGAATATAGCTTTCCTGTGTGTTGTTTTGAATATTGCATCTCTGTGTGGCATAGTTATAGAATGCAGCTTTCCTGTGTGTTGTTTTGAATATTCCAGCTCTGATTGGCATAGTGACAGAATGCAACTTTCCTTTCTGTTGTTTTGAACATTCCAGCTCTGTGTGGCATAGTGACAGACTGCAGCTTTCCTTTGTGTTGTTTTGAATATTCCAGCTCTGTGTGGCATAGTGACAGACTGCAGCTTTCCTTTGTGTTGTTTTGAATATTCCAGCTCTGTGTGGCATAGTGACAGACTGCAGCTTTCCTGTGTGTTGTTTTGAATATTGCAGCTCTGTTTGGCATAGTGAAGGAATGCAGCTTTCCTGTGTGTTGTTTTGAATATTGCAGCTCTGTGTGGCATAGTGAAAGAATGCAACTTTCTTGTGTGTTGTTTTGAATATTTCATCTCTGTGTGAAATAGTGACAGAATGTAGCTTTCCTGTGTGTTGTTTTGAAAATTGCAGCTCTGCTGGGCATAGTGACAGAATGTAGCTTTCCTGTGTGTTGTTTTGAATATTGCAGCTCTGCTGGGCATAGTGACAGACTGCAGCTTTCCTGTGTGTTGTTTTGAATATTGCAGCTCTGTTTGGCATAGTGAAGGAATGCAGCTTTCCTGTGTGTTGTTTTGAATATTGCAGCTCTGTGTGGCATAGTGACAGAATGCAGCTTTCCTGTGTGTTGTTTTGTATATTTGAGCTCTGTGTGAAATAGTGACAAAATGTAGCTTTCCTGTGTGTTGTTTTGAATATTGCAGCTCTATGTGGCATAGTGACAGAATGCAGCTTTCCTGTGTGTTGTTTTGAATATTGCAGCTCTATGTGGCATAGTTTTAGAATGCAGCTTTCCTGTGTTTTGTTTTGAATTTTCCAGCTCTGTGTTGCCAAGTGACAGAATGCAGCTTTCCTGTGTGTTGTTTTGAAAATTCAAGCTCTGTTTGGCATAGTGACAGAATGCAGCTTTCCTGTGTGTTGTTTTGAATAATCCAGCTCTGATTGGCATAGTGACAGAATGCAGCTTTCCTGTGTGTTGTTTTGAATATTGCAGCTCTGTTTGGCACATTGACAGACTGCAGCTTTCCTATATGATGTTTTGAATATCGCAGCTCTGTTTGGCACAGTGACAGACTGCAGCTTCCCTGTGTGTTGTTTTGAATATTGCTGCTCTCTGTGGCATAGTGACAGAATATAGCTTTCCTGTGTGTTGTTTTGAATATTCCAGCTCTGTGTGGCATAGTGACAGACTGCAGCTTTCTTGTGTGTTGTTTTGAATATTCCAGCTCTGTTTGGCATAGTGACAGACTGCAGCTTTCCTGTGTCTTGTTTTGAATATTGCAGCTCTGTTTGGCACAGTGACAGAATGCAGCTTTCCTTTGTTTTTTAGATATTTCAGCTCTGTGTGAAATAGTGACAGAATGTAGCTTTCCGGTGTGTTGTTTTGAATATTGCAGCTTTGTGTGGCATAGTTATAGAATGCAGCTTTCCTGTGTGTTGTTTTGAATATTGCGGCTCTTTTTGGCATTGTGACAGAATGCAGCTTTCCTGTGTATTGTTTTGAATATTCCAGCTCTGATTGGCATAGTGACAGAATGCAACTTTCCTTTGTGTTGTTTTGAATATTCCAGCTCTGTGTGGCATCGTGACAGACTGCAGCTTTCCTTTGTGTTGTTTTGAATATTGCAGCTCTGTTTGGCACAGTGACAGACTGCAGCTTTCCTGTGTGTTGTTCTGAATATTGCAGCTCTGTTTGGCATAGTGAAGGAATGCAGCTTTCCTGTGTGTTGTTTTGAATATTGCAGCTCTGTGTGGCATAGTGAAAGAATGCAACTTTCTTGTGTGTTGTTTTGAATATTGCAGCTCTGTGTGGCATAGTGACAGGATGCAGCTTTCCTGTGTGTTGTTTTGAATATTGCAGCTCTGTGTGGCATAGTGAAAGAATGCAACTTTCTTGTGTGTTGTTTTGAATATTGCAGCTCTGTGTGGCAGAGTGACAGAATGTAGCTTTCCGGTGTGTTGTTTTGAATATTGCAGCTTTGTGTGGCATAGTTATAGAATGCAGCTTTCCTGTGTGTTGTTTTGAATATTCCAGCTCTGATTGGCATAGTGACAGAATGCAACTTTCCTTTGTGTTGTTTTGAATATTCCAGCTCTGTGTGGCATAGTGACAGACTGCAGCTTTCCTTTGTGTTGTTTTGAATATTGCAGCTCTGTGTGGCGTAGTGACAGACTGCAGCTTTCCTTTGTGTTGTTTTGAATATTCCAGCTCTGTTTGGCATAGTGAAGGAATGCAGCTTTCCTGTGTGTTGTTTTGAATATTGCAGCTCTGTGTGGCATAGTGAAAGAATGCAACTTTCTTGTGTGTTGTTTTGAATATTTCAGCTCTGTGTGAAATAGTGACAGAATGTAGCTTTCCTGTGTGTTGTTTTGAATATTGCAGCTCTGTGTGGCATAGTGAAAGAATGCAACTTTCTTGTGTGTGGTTTTGAAGATTTCAGCTCTGTGTGAAATAGTGACAGAATGTAGCTTTCCTGTGTGTTGTTTTGAATATTCCAGCTCTGTGTGGCATAGTGACAGACTGCAGCTTTCCTGTGTGTTGTTTTGAATATTGCAGCTCTGTTTGGCATAGTGAAGGAATGCAGCTTTCCTGTGTGTTGTTTTGAATATTGCAGCTCTGTGTGGCATAGTGAAAGAATGCAACTTTCTTGTGTGTTGTTTTGAATATTTCAGCTCTGTGTGAAATAGTGACAGAATGTAGCTTTCCTGTGTGTTGTTTTGAATATTGCAGCTCTGCTGGGCATAGTGACAGAATGCAGCTTTCCTGTGTGTTGTTTTGAATATTGCAGCTCTGCTGGGCATAGTGACAGAATGCAGCTTTCCTGTGTGTTGTTTTGTATATTTGAGCTCTGTGTGAAATAGTGACAGAATGTAGCTTTCCTGTGTGTTGTTTTGAATATTGCAGCTCTATGTGGCATAGTGACAGAATGCAGCTTTCCTGTGCGTTGTTTTAAATATTGCAGCTCTATGTGGCATAGTTATAGAATGCAGCTTTCCTGTGTTTTGTTTTGAATTTTCCAGCTCTGTGTTGCCTAGTGACAGAATGCAGCTTTCCTGTGTGTTGTTTTGAAAATTCAAGCCCTGTTTGGCATAGTGACAGAATGTATCTTTGCTGTGTGTTGTTTTGAATATTGCAGCTCTGTGTGGCATCGTGACAGAATGCAGCTTTCCTGTTTGTTGTTTTTGAATCTTCCAGCTCTGCTGGGCATAGTGACAGAATGCAGCTTTCCTGTGTTTTGTTTTGAATATTGCAGCTCTGTTTGGCATAGTGAAGGAATGCAGCTTTCCTGTGTGTTGTTTTGAATATTGCAGCTCTGTGTGGCATAGTGAAAGAATGCAACTTTCTTGTGTGTTGTTTTGAATATTTCAGCTCTGTGTGAAATAGTGACAGAATGTAGCTTTCCTGTGTGTTGTTTTGAATATTGCAGCTCTGCTGGGCATAGTGACAGAATGCAGCTTTCCTGTGTGTTGTTTTGAATATTGCAGCTCTGCTGGGCATAGTGACAGAATGCAGCTTTCCTGTGTGTTGTTTTGTATATTTGAGCTCTGTGTGAAATAGTGACAGAATGTAGCTTTCCTGTGTGTTGTTTTGAATATTGCAGCTCTATGTGGCATAGTGACAGAATGCAGCTTTCCTGTGTGTTGTTTTGTATATTTGAGCTCTGTGTGAAATAGTGACAGAATGCAGCTTTCCTGTGTGTTGTTTTGAATATTGCAGCTCTGCTGGGCATAGTGACAGAATGCAGCTTTCCTGTGTGTTGTTTTGTATATTTGAGCTCTGTGTGAAATAGTGACAGAATGCAGCTTTCCTGTGTTTTGTTTTGAATTTTCCAGCTCTGTGTTGCCTAGTGACAGAATGCAGCTTTCCTGTGTGTTGTTTTGAAAATTCAAGCTCTGTTTGGCATAGTGACAGAATGCAGCTTTCCTGTGTTTTGTTTTGAATATTGCAGCTCTCTGTGGCATAGTTATAGAATGCAGCTTTCCTGTGTTTTGTTTTGAATTTTCCAGCTCTGTGTTGCATAGTGACAGAATGCAGCTTTCCTGTGTGTTGTTTTGAATATTCCAGCTCTGATTGGCATAGTGACAGAATGCAGCTTTCCTGTGTGTTGTTTTGAATATTGCAGCTCTGTTTGGCACATTGACAGACTGCAGCTTTCCTATATGTTGTTTTGAATATCGCAGCTCTGTTTGGCACAGTGACAGACTGCAGCTTCCCTGTGTGTTGTTTTGAATATTGCTGCTCTGTGTGGCATAGTGACAGAATATAGCTTTCCTGTGTAATGTTTTGAATATTCCAGCTCTGTGTGGCATAGTGACAGACTGCAGCTTTCCTGTGTCTTGTTTTGAATATTGCAGCTCTGTTTGGCACAGTGACAGAATGCAGCTTTCCTTTGTTTTTTAAATATTTCAGCTCTGTGTGAAATAGTGACAGAATGTAGCTTTATGGTGTGTTGTTTTGAATATTGCAGCTTTGTGTGGCATAGTTATAGAATGCAGCTTTCCTGTGTGTTGTTTTGAATATTCCAGCTCTGATTGGCATAGTGACAGAATGCAACTTTCCTTTGTGTTGTTTTGAATATTCCAGCTCTGTGTGGCATAGTGACAGACTGCAGCTTTCCTTTCTGTTGTTTTGAATATTGCAGCTCTGTTAGGCACAGTGACAGACTGCAGCTTTCCTGTGTGTTGTTTTGAATATTCCAGCTCTGTGTGGCATAGTGACAGACTGCAGCTTTCCTGTGTGTTGTTTTGAATATTCCAGCTCTGATTGGCATAGTGACAGAATGCAGCTTTCCTGTGTGTTGTTTTGAATATTGCAGCTCTGTTTGGCACATTGACAGACTGCAGCTTTCCTATATGTTGTTTTGAATATAGCAGCTCTGTTTGGCACAGTGACAGACTGCAGCTTCCCTGTGTGTTGTTTTGAATATTGCTGCTCTGTGTGGCATAGTGACAGAATATAGCTTTCCTGTGTGTTGTTTTGAATATTCCAGCTCTGTGTGGCATAGTGACAGACTGCAGCTTTCTTGTGTGTTGTTTTGAATATTCCAGCTCTGTTTGGCATAGTGACAGACTGCAGCTTTCCTGTGTCTTGTTTTGAATATTGCAGCTCTGTTTGGCACAGTGACAGAATGCAGCTTTCCTTTGTTTTTTAAATATTTCAGCTCTGTGTGAAATAGTGACAGAATGTAGCTTTCTGGTGTGTTTTTTTGAATATTGCAGCTTTGTGTGGCATAGTTATAGAATGCAGCTTTCCTGTGTGTTGTTTTGAATATTCCAGCTCTGATTGGCATAGTGACAGAATGCAACTTTCCTTTGTGTTGTTTTGAATATTCCAGCTCTGTGTGGCATAGTGACAGACTGCAGCTTTCCTTTGTGTTGTTTTGAATATTCCAGCTCTGTGTGGCATAGTGACAGACTGCAGCTTTCCTTTGTGTTGTTTTGAATATTGCAGCTCTGTTTGGCACAGTGACAGACTGCAGCTTTCCTGTGTGTTGTTTTGAATATTGCAGCTCTGTTTGGCATAGTGAAGGAATGCAGCTTTCCTGTGTGTTGTTTTGAATATTGCAGCTCTGTGTGGCATAGTGAACGAATGCAACTTTCTTGTGTGTTGTTTTGAATATTGCAGCTCTGTGTGGCATAGTGACAGGATGCAGCTTTCCTGTGTGTTGTTTTGAATATTGCAGCTCTGTGTGGCATAGTGAAAGAATGCAACTTTCTTGTGTGTTGTTTTGAATATTGCAGCTCTGTGTGGCATAGTGAAAGAATGCAACTTTCTTGTGTGTTGTTTTGAATATTGCAGCTCTGTGTGGCAGAGTGTCAGAATGTAGCTTTCCTGTGTGTTGTTTTGAATATTGCAGCTTTGTGTGGCATAGTTATAGAATGCAGCTTTCCTGTGTGTTGTTTTGAATATTCCAGCTCTGTGTGGCATAGTGACAGACTGCAGCTTTCCTTTGTGTTGTTTTGAATATTGCAGCTCTGTGTGGCATAGTGACAGACTGCAGCTTTCCTTTGTGTTGTTTTGAATATTCCAGCTCTGTTTGGCATAGTGAAGGAATGCAGCTTTCCTGTGTGTTGTTTTGAATATTGCAGCTCTGTGTGAAATAGTGACAGAATGTAGCTTTCCTGTGTGTTGTTTTGAATATTGCAGCTCTGTGTGGCATAGTGAAAGAATGCAACTTTCTTGTGTGTGGTTTTGAAGATTTCAGCTCGGTGTGAAATAGTGACAGAATGTAGCTTTCCTGTGTGTTGTTTTGAATATTCCAGCTCTGTGTGGCATAGTGACAGACTGCAGCTTTCCTGTGTGTTGTTTTGAATATTGCAGCTCTGTTTGGCATAGTGAAGGAATGCAGCTTTCCTGTGTGTTGTTTTGAATATTGCAGCTCTGTGTGGCATAGTGAAAGAATGCAACTTTCTTGTGTGTTGTTTTGAATATTTCAGCTCTGTGTGAAATAGTGACAGAATGTAGCTTTCCTGTGTGTTGTTTTGAATATTGCAGCTCTGCTGGGCATAGTGACAGAATGCAGCTTTCCTGTGTGTTGTTTTGAATATTGCAGCTCTGCTGGGCATAGTGACAGAATGCAGCTTTCCTGTGTGTTGTTTTGTATATTTGAGCTCTGTGTGAAATAGTGACAGAATGTAGCGTTCCTGTGTGTTGTTTTAAATATTGCAGCTCTATGTGGCATAGTTATAGAATGCAGCTTTCCTGTGTTTTGTTTTGAATTTTCCAGCTCTGTGTTGCCTAGTGACAGAATGCAGCTTTCCTGTGTGTTGTTTTGAATATTGCAGCTCTATGTGGCATAGTGACAGAATGCAGCTTTCCTGTGTGTTGTTTTAAATATTGCAGCTCTATGTGGCATAGTTATAGAATGCAGCTTTCCTGTGTTTTGTTTTGAATTTTCCAGCTCTGTGTTGCCTAGTGACAGAATGCAGCTTTCCTGTGTGTTGTTTTGAAAATTCAAGCCCTGTTTGGCATAGTGACAGAATGTATCTTTGCTGTGTGTTGTTTTGAATATTGCAGCTCTGTTTGGCACAGTGACAGAATGCAGCTTTCCTTTGTTTTTTTAATATTTCAGCTCTGTGTGAAATAGTGACAGAATGTAGCTTTCTGGTGTGTTGTTTTGAATATTGCAGCTTTGTGTGGCATAGTTATAGAATGCAGCTTTCCTGTGTGTTGTTTTGAATATTCCAGCTCTGCTGGGCATAGTGACAGAATGCAACTTTCCTGTGTGTTGTTTTGAATATTCAAGCTCTGTGTGGCATAGTGACAGAATGCAGCTTTCCTGTGTGTTGTTTTGAATATTGCAGCTCTGTTTGGCATAGTGACAGAATGCAGCTTTCCTTTGTGTTGTTTTGAATCTTCCAGCTCTGTGTGGCATAGTGACAGAATGCAGCTTTCCTGTGTGTTGTTTTGAATATTGCAGCTCTGCTGGGCATAGTGACAGACTGCAACTTTCCAGTGTGTTGTTTTGAATATTCAAGCTCTGTGTTGCATAGTGACAGAATACAGCTTTCCTGTGTGTTGTTTTGAATATTCCAGCTCTGCTGGGCATAGTGACAGAATGCAACTTTCCTGTGTGTTGTTTTGAATATTGCAGCTCTGTTTGGCACATTGACAGACTGCAGCTTTCCTATATGTTGTTTTGAATATCGCAGCTCTGTTTGGCACAGTGACAGACTGCAGCTTCCCTGTGTGTTGTTTTGAATATTGCTGCTCTGTGTGGCATAGTGACAGAATATAGGTTTCCTGTGTGTTGTTTTGAATATTCCAGCTCTGTGTGGCATAGTGACAGACTGCAGCTTTCTTGTGTGTTGTTTTGAATATTCCAGCTCTGTTTGGCATAGTGACAGACTGCAGCTTTCCTGTGTCTTGTTTTGAATATTGCAGCTCTGTTTGGCACAGTGACAGAATGCAGCTTTCCTTTGTTTTTTAAATATTTCAGCTCTGTGTGAAATAGTGACAGAATGTAGCTTTCTGGTGTGTTGTTTTGAAGATTGCAGCTTTGTGTGGCATAGTTATAGAATGCAGCTTTCCTGTGTGTTGTTTTGAATATTCCAGCTCTGATTGGCATAGTGACAGAATGCAACTTTCCTTTGTGTTGTTTTGAATATTCCAGCTCTGTGTGGCATAGTGACAGACTGCAGCTTTCCTTTGTGTTGTTTTGTGTTGTGTTCCAGGGTTCTGGCCTTTGGCCAGAACAGTATTCATGGTTTTAACAGTTTCATGTTTCAAGATTTCATAGTTCATGCTCATAGTCATAGTATTTCATTATCCATGTTCCATGTCCATGTTTTTACTTTTCCATGTTGTTTTTGCTTGATCTTGCCATGCCTCTTGTTTCTGCTTCTCCAGGTGTTACCCCTCATGTGTTCTGATTATCAAGCCTTTATCTGGATGCGGTGGAAGTTGGCTGGCAGACAGTGTCTACTGATAGGGAATCAGTCGACACCAGAAGCGGGAAAAGGGAATGAGGATTTATTAAACAAAAAACAAAACAGGCACGAGGGCCAACGAAAAACTTGGCCCAAAGGGTTGCAAAAAACAAACTAAAGTACGCTACACACAGCAAAGAACTAAAGAGCTAAAAAGGCAAAAACAAAAAACCACTGGAAACTCCAGGGAGATAAGCAAGAACAGAAATGATCAATGATACTAAGGCTATATACAAAAATGACTACGAGGACAAGGCTTGGGAACATGAACATGACTAGGAAACAAGAACTTGAACATGGAATGAGACGCGAGACACTGTCTGCCAGCCAACTTCCACCGCATCCAGATAAAGGCTTGATAATCAGAACACATGAGGGGTAACACCTGGAGAAGCAGAAACAAGAGGCATGGCAAGATCAAGCAAAAACAACATGGAAAAGTAAAAACATGGACATGGAACATGGATAATGAAATACTATGACTATGAGCATGAACTATGAAATCTTGAAACATGAAACTGTTAAAACCATGAATACTGTTCTGGCCAAAGGCCAGAACCCTGGAACACAACAGTTTTGAATATTGCAGCTCTGTTAGGCACAGTGACAGACTGCAGCTTTCCTGTGTGTTGTTTTGAATATTCCAGCTCTGTGTGGCATAGTGACAGACTGCAGCTTTCCTTTGTGTTGTTTTGAATATTGCAGCTCTGTTTGGCACAGTGACAGACTGCAGCTTTCCTGTGTGTTGTTTTGAATATTGCAGCTCTGTTTGGCATAGTGAAGGAATGCAGCTTTCCTGTGTGTTGTTTTGAATATTGCAGCTCTGTGTGGCATAGTGAAAGAATGCAACTTTCTTGTGTGTTGTTTTGAATATTGCAGCTCTGTGTGGCAAAGTGAAAGAATGCAACTTTCTTGTGTGTTGTTTTGAATATTGCAGCTCTGTGTGGCAGAGTGTCAGAATGTAGCTTTCCTGTGTGTTGTTTTGAATATTGCAGCTTTGTGTGGCATAGTTATAGAATGCAGCTTTCCTGTGTGTTGTTTTGAATATTCCTGCTCTGTGTGGCATAGTGACAGACTGCAGCTTTCCTTTGTGTTGTTTTGAATATTGCAGCTCTGTGTGGCATAGTGACAGACTGCAGCTTTCCTTTGTGTTGTTTTGAATATTCCAGCTCTGTTTGGCATAGTGAAGGAATGCAGCTTTCCTGTGTGTTGTTTTGAATATTGCAGCTCTGTGTGGCATAGTGAAAGAATGCAACTTTCTTGTGTGTTGTTTTGAATATTTCAGCTCTGTGTGAAATAGTGACAGAATGTAGCTTTCCTGTGTGTTGTTTTGAATATTGCAGCTCTGTGTGGCATAGTGAAAGAATGCAACTTTCTTGTGTGTGGTTTTGAAGATTTCAGCTCGGTGTGAAATAGTGACAGAATGTAGCTTTCCTGTGTGTTGTTTTGAATATTCCAGCTCTGTGTGGCATAGTGACAGACTGCAGCTTTCCTGTGTGTTGTTTTGAATATTGCAGCTCTGTTTGGCATAGTGAAGGAATGCAGCTTTCCTGTGTGTTGTTTTGAATATTGCAGCTCTGTGTGGCATAGTGAAAGAATGCAACTTTCTTGTGTGTTGTTTTGAATATTTCAGCTCTGCTGGGCATAGTGACAGAATGTAGCTTTCCTGTGTGTTGTTTTGAATATTGCAGCTCTGCTGGGCATAGTGACAGAATGCAGCTTTCCTGTGTGTTGTTTTGAATATTGCAGCTCTGCTGGGCATAGTGACAGAATGCAGCTTTCCTGTGAGTTGTTTTGTATATTTGAGCTCTGTGTGAAATAGTGACAGAATGTAGCGTTCCTGTGTGTTGTTTTGAATATTGCAGCTCTATGTGGCATAGTGACAGAATGCAGCTTTCCTGTGCGTTGTTTTAAATATTGCAGCTCTATGTGGCATAGTTATAGAATGCAGTTTTCCTGTGTTTTGTTTTGAATTTTCCAGCTCTGTGTTGCCTAGTTACAGAATGCAGCTTTCCTGTGTGTTGTTTTGAAAATTCAAGCCCTGTTTGGCATAGTGACAGAATGTATCTTTGCTGTGTGTTGTTTTGAATATTGCAGCTCTGTGTGGCATCGTGACAGAATGCAGCTTTCCTGTGTGTTGTTTTGAATATTGCAGCTCTGTTTGGCATAGTGACAGAATGCAGCTTTCCTGTGTGTTGTTTTGAATATTGCAGCTCTGTGTGGCATAGTGACAGAATGCAGCTTTCCTGTTTGTTGTTTTTGAATCTTCCAGCTCTGCTGGGCATAGTGACAGAATGCAGCTTTCCTGTGTTTTGTTTTGAATATTGCAGCTCTCTGTGGCATAGTGACAGAATGCAGCTTTCCTGTTTGTTGTTTTTGAATTTTCCAGCTCTGTTTGGCATAGTGACAGAATGCAGCTTTCCTGTGTTTTGTTTTGAATTTTCCAGCTCTGTGTTGCATAGTGACAGAATGCAGCTTTCCTGTGTGTTGTTTTGAATATTCCAGCTCTGATTGGCATAGTGACAGAATGCAGCTTTCCTGTGTGTTGTTTTGAATATTGCAGCTCTGTTTGGCACATTGACAGACTGCAGCTTTCCTATATGTTGTTTTGAATATCGCAGCTCTGTTTGGCACAGTGACAGACTGCAGCTTCCCTGTGTGTTGTTTTGAATATTGCTGCTCTGTGTGGCATAGTTACATAATATAGCTTTCCTGTGTGTTGTTTTGAATATTGCGGCTCTTTTTGGCATTGTGACAGAATGCAGCTTTCCTGTGTGTTGTTTTGAATATTGCAGGTCTGTGTGGCAAAGTGACAGAATGCAGCTTTCCTGTGTGTTGTTTTGAATATTGCAGGTCAGTGTGGCATTGTGACAGAATTCAACTTTCTTGTGTGTTGTTTTGAATATTGCAGGTCTGTGTGGCATAGTGACAGAATATAGCTTTCCTGTGTGATGTCTTAAATTTTCCATCTCTGTCTGGCATAGTGACAGAATGCAGCTTTCCTGTGTGTTGTTTTAAATATTGCTGCTCTGTGTGGCATAGTGACAGAATATAGCTTTCCTGTGTGATGTCTTAAATTTTCCATCTCTGTGTGGCATAGTGACAGAATGCAGCTTTCCTGTGTGTTGTTTGGAATATTGCAGCTCTGTTTGGCTTAGTGACAGAATGCAGCTCTCCTGTGTGTTGTTTTGAATATTGCAACTCTGTGTGGCATAGTGACAGAATGCAGCTTTCCTGTGTGTTGTTTTGATTATTGCAGGTCTGTGTGGCAAAGTGACAGAATGCAGCTTTCCTGTGTGTTGTTTTGAATATTGCAGGTCTGTGTGGCATAGTGACAGAATTCAACTTTCTTGTGTGTTGTTTTGAATATTGCAGGTCTGTGTGGCATAGTGACAGAATATAGCTTTTCTGTGTGATGTCTTAAATTTTCCATCTTTGTGTGGCATAGTGACAGAATGCAGCTTTCCTGTGTGTTGTTTTGAATATTGCTGATCTGTGTGGCAAAGTGACAGAATATAGCTTTCCTGTGTGATGTCTTAAATTTTCCATCTCTGTGTGGCATAGTGACAGAATGCAGCTTTCCTGTGTGTTGTTTTAAATATTGCTGCTCTGTGTGGCATAGTGACAGAATATAGCTTTCCTGTGTGATGTCTTAAATTTTCCATCTCTGTGTGGCATAGTGACAGAATGCTGCTTTCCTGTGTGTTGTTTGGAATATTGCGGCTCTGTTTGGCTTAGTGACAGAATGCAGCTTCGCTGTGTTTTGATTTGAATTTTCCAGCTCTGTGTTGCAAAGTGACAGAATGCAGCTTTCCTGTGTGTTGTTTTGAATATTGCAGCTCTGTTTGGCATGGTGACAGAATGCAGCTTTCTTGTGTCTTGTTTTGAATATTGCAGCTCTGTTTGGCATGGTGACAGAATGCAGCTTTCCTGTGTGTTGTTTTGAATATTGCTGATCTGTGTGGCAAAGTGACAGAATATAGCTTTCCTGTGTGATGTCTTAAATTTTCCATCTCTGTGTGGCATAGTGACAGAATGCAGCTTTCCTGTGTGTTGTTTTGAATATTGCTGCTCTGTGTGGCATAGTGACAGAATATAGCTTTCCTGTGTGATGTCTTAAATTTTCCATCTCTGTGTGGCATAGTGACAGAATGCAGCTTTCCTGTGTGTTGTTTGGAATATTGCAGCTCTGTTTGGCTTAGTGACAGAATGCAGCTCTCCTGTGTGTTGTTTTGAATATTGCAACTCTGTGTGGCATAGTGACAGGATGCAGCTTTCCTGTGTGTTGTTTTAAATTTACCTGCTCTGTGTGGCATAGTGACAGAATGCAGCTTTCCTGTGCGTTGTTTTAAATATTGCAGCTCTATGTGGCATAGTTATAGAATGCAGCTTTCCTGTGTTTTGTTTTGAATTTTCCAGCTCTGTGTTGCCTAGTGACAGAATGCAGCTTTCCTGTGTGTTGTTTTGAATATTGCAACTCTGTGTGGCATCGTGACAGAATGCCGCTTCCCTGTTTGTTGTTTTTGAATCTTCCAGCTCTGCTTGGCATAGTGACAGAATGCAGCTTTCTTGTGTGTTGTTTTGAATATTGCAGCTCTGTTTGGGACATTGACCGACTGCAGCTTTCCTGTGTGTTGTTTTGAATATTTCAGCTCTGTTTGGCATAGTGACAGAATGCAGCTTTTCTGTGTGTTGTTGTGAATATTGCGGCTCTTTTTGGCATTGTGACAGAATGCAGCTTTTCTGTGTGTTGTTTCGAATATTCCAGATCTGTGTGACATAGTGACAGAATGCAACTTTCCTGTGTTTTGTTTTGAATATTGCAGCTCTGTGTGGCATAGTGACATAATGCAGCTTTCCTGTGTGTTGTTTTGAATATTCCAGCACTGTTTGGCATAGTGACATAATGCAGCTTTGCTGTGTGTTGTTTTGAATATTCCAGCTCTGTTTGGCATAGTGACATACTGCTGCTTTCCTTTGTGTTGTTTTGAATATTGCAGCTCTGTCTGGCAAAGTGACAGACTGCAGCTTTCCTGTGTCTTGTTTTGAATATTGCAGCTCTGTTTGGGACATTGACAGAATATAGCTTTCCTGTGTGTTGTTTTGAATATTGCATCTCTGTGTGGCATAGTGACAGAATGCAGCTTTTCTGTGTGTTGTTGTGAATATTACAGCTCTGTTTTGCATAGTGACAGAATGCAGCTTTCTTGTGTGTTGTTTTGAATATTCCAGCTCTGTTTGGCATAGTGACAGACTGCAGCTTTCCTTTGTGTTGTTTTGAATATTGCAGCTCTGTTTGGCATAGTGACAGAATGCAGCTTTCCTTTGTGTTTTAAATATTTCAGCTCTGTGTGAAATAGTGACAGAATGTAGCTTTCCGGTGTGTTGTTTTGAATATTGCAGCTTTGTGTGGCATAGTTATAGAATGCAGCTTTCCTGTGTGTTGTTTTGAATTTTCCAGCTCTGTGTGGCATAGTGACAGACTGCAGCTTTCCTTTGTGTTGTTTTGAATATTCCAGCTCTGTTTGGCACAGTGACAGACTGCAGCTTTCCTGTGTGTTGTTTTGAATATTGCAGCTCTGTTTGGCATAGTGAAGGAATGCAGCTTTCCTGTGTGTTGTTTTGAATATTGCAGCTCTGTGTGGCATAGTGAAAGAATGCAACTTTCTTGTGTGTTGTTTTGAATATTGCAGCTCTGTGTGGCATAGTGACAGGATGCAGCTTTCCTGTGTGTTGTTTTGAATATTGCAGCTCTGTGTGGCATAGTGAAAGAATGCAACTTTCTTGTGTGTTGTTTTGAATATTGCAGCTCTTTGTGGCAGAGTGACAGAATGTAGCTTTCCGGTGTGTTGTTTTGAATATTGCAGCTTTGTGTGGCATAGTTATAGAATGCAGCTTTCCTGTGTGTTGTTTTGAATATTCCAGCTCTGTTTGGCATAGTGACAGAATGCAACTTTCCTTTCTGTTGTTTTGAATATTCCAGCTCTGTGTGGCATAGTGACAGACTGCAGCTTTCCTGTGTGTTGTTTTGAATATTGCAGCTCTGTGTGGCATAGTGACAGACTGCTGCTTTCCTTTGTGTTGTTTTGAATATTCCAGCTCTGTGTGGCATAGTGACAGACTGCAGCTTTCCTGTGTGTTGTTTTGAATATTCCAGCTCTGTGTGGCATAGTGAAAGAATGCAACTTTCTTGTGTGTTGTTTTGAATATTTCAGCTCTGTGTGAAATAGTGACAGAATGTAGCTTTCCTGTGTGTTGTTTTGAATATTGCAGCTCTGCTGGGCATAGTGACAGAATGCAGCTTTCCTGTGTGTTGTTTTGAATATTGCAGCTCTGCTGGGCATAGTGACAGAATGCAGCTTTCCTGTGTGTTGTTTTGTATATATGAGCTCTGTGTGAAATAGTGACAGAATGTAGCTTTCCTGTGTGTTGTTTTGAATATTGCAGCTCTATGTGGCATAGTGACAGAATGCAGCTTTCCTGTGTTTTGTTTTGAATATTGCAGCTCTCTGTGGCATAGTTATTAGAATGCAGCTTTCCTGTGTTTTGTTTTGAATTTTCCAGCTCTGTGTTGCATCGTGACAGAATGCAGCTTTCCTGTGTGTTGTTTTGAATATTCCAGCTCTGATTGGCATAGTGACAGACTGCAGCTTTCCTTTGTGTTGTTTTGAATATTGCAGCTCTGTTTGGCACATTGACAGACTGCAGCTTTCCTACATGTTGTTTTGAATATCGCAGCTCTGTTTGGCACAGTGACAGACTGCAGCTTCCCTGTGTGTTGTTTTGAATATTGCTGCTCTGTGTGGCATTGTGACAGAATATAGCTTTCCTGTGTGTTGTTTTGAATATTCCAGCTCTGTGTGGCATAGTGACAGACTGCAGCTTTCTTGTGTGTTGTTTTGAATATTCCAGCTCTGTTTGGCATAGTGACAGACTGCAGCTTTCCCGTGTCTTGTTTTGAATATTGCAGCTCTGTTTGGCACAGTGACAGAATGCAGCTTTCCTTTGTTTTTTAAATATTTCAGCTCTGTGTGAAATAGTGACAGAATGTAGCTTTCCGGTGTGTTGTTTTGAATATTGCAGCTTTGTGTGGCATAGTTATAGAATGCAGCTTTCCTGTGTGTTGTTTTGAATATTCCAGCTCTGATTGGCATAGTGACAGAATGCAACTCTCCTTTGTGTTGTTTTGAATATTCCAGCTCTGTGTGGCATAGTGACAGACTGCAGCTTTCCTTTGTGTTGTTTTGAATATTGCAGCTCTGTTAGGCACAGTGACAGACTGCAGCTTTCCTGTGTGTTGTTTTGAATATTCCAGCTCTGTGTGGCATAGTGACAGACTGCAGCTTTCCTTTGTGTTGTTTTGAATATTGCAGCTCTGTTTGGCACAGTGACAGATTGCAGCTTTCCTGTGTGTTGTTTTGAATATTGCAGCTCTGTTTGGCATAGTGAAGGAATGCAGCTTTCCTGTGTGTTGTTTTGAATATTGCAGCTCTGTGTGGCATAGTGAAAGAATGCAACTTTCTTGTGTGTTGTTTTGAATATTGCAGCTCTGTGTGGCATAGTGACAGGATGCAGCTTTCCTGTGTGTTGTTTTGAATATTGCAGCTCTGTGTGGCATAGTGAAAGAATGCAACTTTCTTGTGTGTTGTTTTGAATATTGCAGCTCTGTGTGGCAGAGTGACAGAATGTAGCTTTCCGGTGTGTTGTTTTGAATATTGCAGCTTTGTGTGGCATAGTTATAGAATGCAGCTTTCCTGTGTGTTGTTTTGAATATTCCAGCTCTGATTGGCATAGTGACAGAATGCAACTTTCCTTTGTGTTGTTTTGAATATTGCAGCTCTGTGTGGCATAGTGACAGAATGCAGCTTTCCTGTGTTTTGTTTTGAATATTGCAGCTCTCTGTGGCATAGTTATTAGAATGCAGCTTTCCTGTGTTTTGTTTTGAATTTTCCAGCTCTGTGTTGCATCGTGACAGAATGCAGCTTTCCTGTGTGTTGTTTTGAATATTCCAGCTCTGATTGGCATAGTGACAGACTGCAGCTTTCCTTTGTGTTGTTTTGAATATTGCAGCTCTGTTTGGCACATTGACAGACTGCAGCTTTCCTACATGTTGTTTTGAATATCGCAGCTCTGTTTGGCACAGTGACAGACTGCAGCTTCCCTGTGTGTTGTTTTGAATATTGCTGCTCTGTGTGGCATTGTGACAGAATATAGCTTTCCTGTGTGTTGTTTTGAATATTCCAGCTCTGTGTGGCATAGTGACAGACTGCAGCTTTCTTGTGTGTTGTTTTGAATATTCCAGCTCTGTTTGGCATAGTGACAGACTGCAGCTTTCCCGTGTCTTGTTTTGAATATTGCAGCTCTGTTTGGCACAGTGACAGAATGCAGCTTTCCTTTGTTTTTTAAATATTTCAGCTCTGTGTGAAATAGTGACAGAATGTAGCTTTCCGGTGTGTTGTTTTGAATATTGCAGCTTTGTGTGGCATAGTTATAGAATGCAGCTTTCCTGTGTGTTGTTTTGAATATTCCAGCTCTGATTGGCATAGTGACAGAATGCAACTCTCCTTTGTGTTGTTTTGAATATTCCAGCTCTGTGTGGCATAGTGACAGACTGCAGCTTTCCTTTGTGTTGTTTTGAATATTGCAGCTCTGTTAGGCACAGTGACAGACTGCAGCTTTCCTGTGTGTTGTTTTGAATATTCCAGCTCTGTGTGGCATAGTGACAGACTGCAGCTTTCCTTTGTGTTGTTTTGAATATTGCAGCTCTGTTTGGCACAGTGACAGATTGCAGCTTTCCTGTGTGTTGTTTTGAATATTGCAGCTCTGTTTGGCATAGTGAAGGAATGCAGCTTTCCTGTGTGTTGTTTTGAATATTGCAGCTCTGTGTGGCATAGTGAAAGAATGCAACTTTCTTGTGTGTTGTTTTGAATATTGCAGCTCTGTGTGGCATAGTGACAGGATGCAGCTTTCCTGTGTGTTGTTTTGAATATTGCAGCTCTGTGTGGCATAGTGAAAGAATGCAACTTTCTTGTGTGTTGTTTTGAATATTGCAGCTCTGTGTGGCAGAGTGACAGAATGTAGCTTTCCGGTGTGTTGTTTTGAATATTGCAGCTTTGTGTGGCATAGTTATAGAATGCAGCTTTCCTGTGTGTTGTTTTGAATATTCCAGCTCTGATTGGCATAGTGACAGAATGCAACTTTCCTTTGTGTTGTTTTGAATATTGCAGCTCTGTGTGGCATAGTGAAAGAATGCAACTTTCTTGTGTGTTGTTTTGAATATTTCAGCTCTGTGTGAAATAGTGCCAGAATGTAGCTTTCCTGTGTGTTGTTTTGAATATTGCAGCTCTATGTGGCATAGTTATAGAATGCAGCTTTCCTGTGTTTTGTTTTGAATTTTCCAGCTCTGTGTTGCCTAGTGACAGAATGCAGCTTTCCTGTGTGTTGTTTTGAAAATTCAAGCCCTGTTTGGCATAGTGACAGAATGTATCTTTGCTGTGTGTTGTTTTGAATATTGCAGCTCTGTGTGGCATCGTGACAGAATGCAGCTTTCCTGTGTGTTGTTTTGAATATTGCAGCTCTGTTTGGCATAGTGACAGAATGCAGCTTTCCTGTGTGTTGTTTTGAATATTGCAGCTCTGTGTGGCATAGTGACAGAATGCAGCTTTCCTGTGTGTTGTTTTGAATATTGCAGCTCTGTTTGGCATAGTGACAGAATGCAGCTTTCCTGTGTGTTGTTTTGAATATTGCAGCTCTGTGTGGCATAGTGACAGAATGCAGCTTTCCTGTGCGTTGTTTTAAATATTGCAGCTCTATGTGGCATAGTTATAGAATGCATCTTTCCTGTGTTTTGTTTTGAATTTTCCAGCTCTGTGTTGCCTAGTGACAGAATGCAGCTTTCCTGTGTGTTGTTTTGAAAATTCAAGCCCTGTTTGGCATAGTGACAGAATGTATCTTTGCTGTGTGTTGTTTCGAATATTGCAGCTCTGTGTGGCATCGTGACAGAATGCAGCTTTCCTGTGTGTTGTTTTGAATATTGCAGCTCTGTTTGGCATAGTGACAGAATGCAGCTTTCCTGTGTGTTGTTTTGAATATTGCAGCTCTGTGTGGCATAGTGACAGAATGCAGTTTTCCTGTTTGTTGTTTTTGAATCTTCCAGCTCTGCTGGGCATAGTGACAGAATGCAGCTTTCCTGTGTTTTGTTTTGAATATTGCAGCTCTCTGTGGCATAGTTATAGAATGCAGCTTTCCTGTGTTTTGTTTTGAATTTTCCAGCTCTGTGTTGCATAGTGACAGAATGCAGCTTTCCTGTGTGTTGTTTTGAATATTCCAGCTCTGATTGGCATAGTGACAGAATGCAGCTTTCCTGTGTGTTGTTTTGAATATTCCAGCTCTGATTGGCATAGTGACAGAATGCAGCTTTCCTGTGTGTTGTTTTGAATATTCCAGCTCTGATTGGCATAGTGACAGACTGCAGCTTCCCTGTGTGTTGTTTTGAATATTGCTGCTCTGTGTGGCATAGTTACAGAATATAGCTTTCCTGTGTGTTGTTTTGAATATTGTGGCTCTTTTTGGCATTGTGACAGAATGCAGCTTTCCTGTGTGTTGTTTTGAATATTGCAGGTCTGTGTGGCAAAGTGACAGAATGCAGCTTTCCTGTGTGTTGTTTTGAATATTGCAGGTCAGTGTGGCATTGTGACAGAATTCAACTTTCTTGTGTGTTGTTTTGAATATTGCAGGTCTGTGTGGCATAGTGACAGAATATAGCTTTCCTGTGTGATGTCTTAAATTTTCCATCTCTGTGTGGCATAGTGACAGAATGCAGCTTTCCTGTGTGTTGTTTTGAATATTGCTGCTCTGTGTGGCATAGTGACAGAATATAGCTTTCCTGTGTGATGTCTTAAATTTTCCATCTCTGTGTGGCATAGTGACAGAATGCAGCTTTCTTGTGTGTTGTTTTGAATATTCCAGCTCTGATTGGCATAGTGACAGAATGCAGCTTTCTTGTGTGTTGTTTTGAATATTGCAGCTCTGTTTGGGACATTGACAGAATGCAGCTTTCTTGTGTGTTGTTTTGAATATTCCAGCTCTGATTGGCATAGTGACAGAATGCAGCTTTCCTGTGTTTTGTTTTGAATATTGCAGCTCTGTTTGGGACATTGACAGACTGCAGCTTTCCTGTGTGTTTTTTTGAATATTTCAGCTCTGTTTGGCACAGTGACAGAATGCAGCTTTCCTGTGTGTTGTTTTGAAAATTGCAGCTCTGTGTGGCATAGTGACAGAATGCAGCTTTTCTGTGTGTTGTTGTGAATATTGCGGCTCTTTTTGGCATTGTGACAGAATGCAGCTTTTCTGTGTGTTGTTTCGAATATTCCATGTCTGTGTGACATAGTGACAGAATGCAACTTTCCTGTGTTTTGTTTCGAATATTGCAGCTCCGTGTGGCATAGTGACATAATGCAGCTTTCCTGTGTGTTGTTTTCAATATTGCAGCTCTGTTTGGCATAGTGACATAATGCAGCTTTCTTGTGTTTTGTTTTGAATATTGCAGCTCCGTGTGGCATAGTGACATAATGCAGCTTTCCTGTGTGTTGTTTTGAATATTCCAGCTCTGTTTGGCATAGTGACAGAATGCAGCTTTGCTGTGTGTTGTTTTGAATATTCCAGCTCTGTTTTGCATACTGACAGAATGCAGCTTTCTTGTGTGTTGTTTTGAATATTCCAGCTCTGTTTGGCATAGTGACAGAATGCAGCTTTCCTTTGTGTTTTAAATATTTCAGCTCTGTGTGAAATAGTGACAGAATGTAGCTTTCCGGTGTGTTGTTTTGAATATTGCAGCTTTGTGTGGCATAGTTATAGAATGCAGCTTTCCTGTGTGTTGTTTTGAATATTCCAGCTCTGTGTGGCATAGTGAAAGAATGCAACTTTCTTGTGTGTTGTTTTGAATATTGCAGCTCTGTGTGGCATAGTGACAGGATGCAGCTTTCCTGTGTGTTGTTTTGAATATTGCAGCTCTGTGTGGCATAGTGAAAGAATGCAACTTTCTTGTGTGTTGTTTTGAATATTGCAGCTTTGTGTGGCATAGGTATAGAATGCAGCTTTCCTGTGTGTTGTTTTGAATATTCCAGCTCTGATTGGCATAGTGACAGAATGCAGCTTTCTTGTGTCTTGTTTTGAATATTGCAGCTCTGTTTGGCATAGTGACAGAATGCAGCTTTCCTGTTTGTTGTTTTTGAATCTTCCAGCTCTGTGTGGCATCGTGACAGAATGCAGCTTTCCTGTTTGTTGTTTTTGAATCTTCCAGCTCTGTGTGGCATAGTGACAGAATGCAACTTTCCTTTGTGTTGTTTTGAATATTCCAGCTCTGAGTGGCATAGTGACAGAATGCAGCTTTCTTGTGTGTTGTTTTGAATATTACAGCTCTGTGTGGCATAGTGACAGAAGGCAACTTTCCTGTGTGTTGTTTTGAATATTGCAGCTCTGTTTTGCATAGTGACAGAATGCAGCTTTCTTGTGTGTTGTTTTGAATATTCCAGCTCTGTTTGGCATAGTGACAGACTGCAGCTTTCCTTTGTGTTGTTTTGAATATTGCAGCTCTGTTTGGCACAGTGACAGACTGCAGCTTTCCTGTGTCTTGTTTTGAATATTGCAGCTCTGTTTGGCATAGTTACAGAATGCAGCTTTCTTTTGTGTTTTAAATATTTCAGCTCTGTGTGAAATAGTGACAGAATGTAGCTTTCCGGTGTGTTGTTTTGAATATTGCAGCTTTGTGTGGCATAGTTATAGAATGCAGCTTTCCTGTGTGTTGTTTTGAATATTCCAGCTCTGATTGGCATTGTGACAGAATGCAACTTTCCTTTGTGTTGTTTTGAATATTCCAGCTCTGTGTGGCATAGTGACAGACTGCAGCTTTCCTTGGTGTTGTTTTGAATATTGCAGCTCTGTTTGGCACAGTGACAGACTGCAGCTTTCCTGTGTGTTGTTTTGAATATTGCAGCTCTGTTTGGCATAGTGACAGACTGCAGCTTTCCTGTGTGTTGTTTTGAATATTGCAGCTCTGTTTGGCATAGTGAAGGAATGCAGCTTTCCTGTGTGTTGTTTTGAATATTGCAGCTCTGTGTGGCATAGTGAAAGAATGCAACTTTCCTGTGTGTTGTTTTGAATATTGCAGCTCTGTGTGGCATAGTGAAAGAATGCAACTTTCTTGTGTGTTGTTTTGAATATTGCAGCTCTGTGTGGCATAGTGAAAGAATGCAACTTTCTTGTGTGTTGTTTTGAATATTGCAGCTTTGTGTGGCATAGGTATAGAATGCAGCTTTCCTGTGTGTTGTTTTGAATATTCCAGCTCTGATTGGCATAGTGACAGAATGCAGCTTTCTTGTGTCTTGTTTTGAATATTGCAGCTCTGTTTGGCATAGTGACAGAATGCAGCTTTCCTGTTTGTTGTTTTTGAATCTTCCAGCTCTGTGTGGCATCGTGACAGAATGCAGCTTTCCTGTTTGTTGTTTTTGAATCTTCCAGCTCTGTGTGGCATAGTGACAGAATGCAACTTTCCTTTGTGTTGTTTTGAATATTGCAGCTCTGTTTGGCATAGTGACAGACTGCAGCTTTCCTTTGTGTTGTTTTGAATATTCCAGCTCTGAGTGGCATAGTGACAGACTGCAGCTTTCCTTTGTGTTGTTTT
The DNA here is from genome assembly GCA_029721435.1 of Gymnothorax reevesii. Taxonomy (NCBI): domain Eukaryota; kingdom Metazoa; phylum Chordata; class Actinopteri; order Anguilliformes; family Muraenidae; genus Gymnothorax; species Gymnothorax reevesii. The sequence continues at coordinate 64,696,440 of CM056574.1, read as the reverse complement.
GAATATTCCAGCTCTGTGTGGCATAGTGACAGACTGCAGCTTTCCTGTGTGTTGTTTTGAATATTGCAGCTCTGTTTGGCATAGTGAAGGAATGCAGCTTTCCTGTGTGTTGTTTTGAATATTGCAGGTCTGTGTGGCATAGTGAAAGAATGCAACTTTCTTGTGTGTTGTTTTGAATATTTCAGCTCTGTGTGAAATAGTGACAGAATGTAGCTTTCCTGTGTGTTGTTTTGAATATTGCAGCTCTGCTGGGCATAGTGACAGAATGCAGCTTTCCTGTGTGTTGTTTTGAATATTGCAGCTCTTCTGGGCATAGTGACAGAATGCAGCTTTCCTGTGTGTTGTTTTGTATATTTGAGCTTTGTGTGAAATAGTGACAGAATGTAGCTTTCCTGTGTGTTGTTTTGAATATTGCAGCTCTTTGTGGCATAGTGACAGAATGCAGCTTTCCTGTGTGTTGTTTTGAATATTGCAGCTCTATGTGGCATAGTTATAGAATGCAGCTTTCCAGTGTGTTGTCTTGAATATTCAAGCTCTGTGTTGCACAGTGACAGAATACAGCTTTCCTGTGTGTCGTTTGAATATTCCAGCTCTGCTGGGCATAGTGACAGAATGCAACTTTCCTGTGTGTTGTTTTGAATATTCAAGCTCTGTGTTGCATAGTGACAGAATACAGCTTTCCTGTGTGTCGTTTGAATATTCCAGCTCTGCTGGGCATAGTGACAGAATGCAGCTTTCCTTTGTGTTGTTTTGAATATTCCTGCTCTGTTGGGCATAGTGACAGAATGCAACTTTCCTGTGTGTTGTTTTGAATATTGCAGCTCTGTTTGGCATAGTGACAGAATGCAGCTTTCCTGTGTGTTGTTTTGAATATGGCAGCTCTGTGTGGCATAGTGACAGAATGCAGCTTTCCTGTTTGTTGTTTTTGAATCTTCCAGCTCTGCTGGGCATAGTGACAGAATGCAGCTTTCCTGTGTTTTGTTTTGAATATTGCAGCTCTCTGTGGCATAGTTATAGAATGCAGCTTTCCTGTGTTTTGTTTTGAATTTTCCAGCTCTGTGTTGCAGAGTGACAGAATGTAGCTTTCCGGTGTGTTGTTTTGAATATTGCAGCTCTGTGTGGCAGAGTGACAGAATGTAGCTTTCCGGTGTGTTGTTTTGAATATTGCAGCTTTGTGTGGCATAGTGACAGAATGCAGCTTTTCTGTGTGTTGTTTTAATTATTGCAGGTCTGTGTGGCAAAGTGACAGAATGCAGCTTTCCTGTGTGTTGTTTTAATTATTGCAGGTCTGTGTGGCATAGTGACAGAATTCAACTTTCTTGTGTGTTGTTTTGAATATTGCAGGTCTGTGTGGCATAGTGACAGAATATAGCTTTCCTGTGTGATGTCTTAAATTTTCCATCTTTGTGTGGCATAGTGACAGAATGCAGCTTTCCTGTGTGTTGTTTTGAATATTGCTGATCTGTGTGGCAAAGTGACAGAATATAGCTTTCCTGTGTGATGTCTTAAATTTTCCATCTCTGTGTGGCATAGTGACAGAATGCTGCTTTCCTGTGTGTTGTTTGGAATATTGCGGCTCTGTTTGGCTTAGTGACAGAATGCAGCTTTGCTGTGTGTTGTTTTGAATATTGCAGCTCTGTTTGGAATAGTGATAGAATGCAGCTTTCCTGTGTTTTGATTTGAATTTTCCAGCTCTGTGTTGCAAAGTGACAGAATGCAGCTTTCCTGTGTGTTGTTTTGAATATTGCAGCTCTGTTTGGCATGGTGACAGAATGCAGCTTTCTTGTGTCTTCTTTTGAATATTGCAGCTCTGTTTGGCATAGTGACAGAATGCAGCTTTCCTGTGTGTTGTTTTGAATATTGCAACTCTGTGTGGCATAGTGACAGAATGCAGCTTTTCTGTGTGTTGTTGTGAATATTGCGGCCCTTTTTGGCATTGTGACAGAATGCAGCTTTCCTTTGTGCTTTAAATATTTCAGCTCTGTGTGAAATAGTGACAGAATGTAGCTTTCCGGTGTGTTGTTTTGAATATTGCAGCTTTGTGTGGCATAGTTATAGAATGCAGCTTTCCTGTGTGTTGTTTTGAATATTCCAGCTCTGATTGGCATAGTGACAGAATGCAACTTTCCTTTGTGTTGTTTTGAATATTCCAGCTCTGTGTGGCATAGTGACAGACTGCAGCTTTCCTTTGTGTTGTTTTGAATATTGCAGCTCTTCTAGGCACAGTGACAGACTGCAGCTTTCCTGTGTGTTGTTTTGAATATTGCAGTTCTGTTTGGCATAGTGAAGGAATGCAGCTTTCCTGTGTGTTGTTTTGAATATTGCAGCTCTGTTTGGCATAGTGAAGGAATGCAGCTTTCCTGTGTGTTGTTTTGAATATTCCAGCTCTGTGTGGCATAGTGACAGACTGCAGCTTTCCTTTGTGTTGTTTTGAATATTGCAGCTCTGTTTGGCACAGTGACAGACTGCAGCTTTCCTGTGTGTTGTTTTGAATATTGCAACTCTGTTTGGCATAGTGAAGGAATGCAGCTTTCCTGTGTGTTGTTTTGAATATTGCAGCTCTGTGTGGCATAGTGAAAGAATGCAACTTTCTTGTGTGTTGTTTTGAATATTGCAGCTCTGTGTGGCATAGTGACAGGATGCAGCTTTCCTGTGTGTTGTTTTGAATATTGCAGCTCTGTGTGGCATAGTGAAAGAATGCAACTTTCTTGTGTGTTGTTTTGAATATTGCAGCTTTGTGTGGCATAGTTATAGAATGCAGCTTTCCTGTGTGTTGTTTTGAATATTCCAGCTCTGATTGGCATAGTGACAGAATGCAACTTTCCTTTCTGTTGTTTTGAATATTCCAGCTCTTTGTGGCATAGTGACAGACTGCAGCTTTCTTTTGTGTTGTTTTGAATATTCCAGCTCTGTGTGGCATAGTGACAGACTGCAGCTTTCCTTTGTGTTGTTTTGAATATTCCAGCTCTGTTTGGCATAGTGAAGGAATGCAGCTTTCCTGTGTGTTGTTTTGAATATTGCAGCTCTGGTGGGCATAGTGACAGACTGCAGCTTTCCTGTGTGTTGTTTTCAATATTGCAGCTCTGTTTGGCATAGTGAAGGAATGCAGCTTTCCTGTGTGTTGTTTTGAATATTGCAGCTCTGTGTGGCATAGTGAAAGAATGCAACTTTCTTGTGTGTTGTTTTGAATATTTCAGCTCTGTGTGAAATAGTGACAGAATGTAGCTTTCCTGTGTGTTGTTTTGAATATTGCAGCTCTGCTGGGCATAGTGACAGAATGCAGCTTTCCTGTGTGTTGTTTTGAATATTGCAGCTCTGCTGGGCATAGTGACAGAATGCAGCTTTCCTGTGTGTTGTTTTGTATATTTGAGCTCTGTGTGAAATAGTGACAGAATGTAGCTTTCCTGTGTGTTGTTTTGAATATTGCAGCTCTATGTGGCATAGTGACAGAATGCAGCTTTCCTGTGTGTTGTTTTGAATATTGCAGCTCTATGTGGCATAGTTTTAGAATGCAGCTTTCCTGTGTTTTGTTTTGAATTTTCCAGCTCTGTGTTGCCTAGTGACAGAATGCAGCTTTCCTGTGTGTTGTTTTGAAAATTCAAGCTCTGTTTGGCATAGTGACAGAATGCAGCTTTCCTGTGTGTTGTTTTGAATATTGCTGCTCTGTGTGGCATAGTGACAGAATATAGCTTTCCTGTGTGTTTTTTGAATATTCCAGCTCTGTGTGGCATAGTGACAGACTGCAGCTTTCTTGTGTGTTGTTTTGAATATTCCAGCTCTGTTTGGCATAGTGACAGACTGCAGCTTTCCTGTGTCTTGTTTTGAATATTGCAGCTCTGTTTGGCACAGTGACAGAATGCAGCTTTCCTTTGTTTTTTAAATATTTCAGCTCTGTGTGAAATAGTGACAGAATGTAGCTTTCCGGTGTCTTGTTTTGAATATTGCAGCTTTGTGTGGCATAGTTATAGAATGCAGCTTTCCTGTGTGTTGTTTTGAATATTCCAGCTCTGATTGGCATAGTGACAGAATGCAACTTTCCTTTGTGTTGTTTTGAATATTCCAGCTCTGTGTGGCATAGTGACAGACTGCAGCTTTCCTTTGTGTTGTTTTGAATATTGCAGCTCTGTTAGGCACAGTGACAGACTGCAGCTTTCCTGTGTGTTGTTTTGAATATTCCAGCTCTGTGTGGCATAGTGACAGACTGCAGCTTTCCTTTGTGTTGTTTTGAATATTGCAGCTCTGTTTGGCATAGTGAAGGAATGCAGCTTTCCTGTGTGTTGTTTTGAATATTGCAGCTCTGTGTGGCATAGTGAAAGAATGCAACTTTTTTGTGTGTTGTTTTGAATATTGCAGCTCTGTGTGGCATAGTGACAGGATGCAGCTTTCCTGTGTGTTGTTTTGAATATTGCAGCTCTGTGTGGCATAGTGAAAGAATGCAACTTTCTTGTGTGTTGTTTTGAATATTGCAGCTCTCTGTGGCAGAGTGACAGAATGTAGCTTTCCGGTGTGTTGTTTTGAATATTGCAGCTTTGTGTGGCATAGTTATAGAATGCAGCTTTCCTGTGTGTTGTTTTGAATATTCCAGCTCTGATTGGCATAGTGACAGAATGCAACTTTCCTTTCTGTTGTTTTGAATATTCCAGCTCTGTGTGGCATAGTGACAGACTGCAGCTTTCCTTTGTGTTGTTTTGAATATTCCAGCTCTGTGTGGCATAGTGACAGACTGCAGCTTTCCTTTGTGTTGTTTTGAATATTGCAGCTCTGTTTGGCATAGTGAAGGAATGCAGCTTTCCTGTGTGTTGTTTTGAATATTGCAGCTCTGTGTGGCATAGTGAAAGAATGCAACTTTCTTGTGTGTTGTTTTGAATATTTCAGCTCTGTGTGAAATAGTGACAGAATGTAGCTTTCCTGTGTGTTGTTTTGAATATTGCAGCTCTGCTGGGCATAGTGACAGAATGCAGCTTTCCTGTGTGTTGTTTTGAATATTGCAGCTCTGCTGGGCATAGTGACAGAATGCAGCTTTCCTGTGTGTTGTTTTGTATATTTGAGCTCTGTGTGAAATAGTGACAGAATGTAGCTTTCCTGTGTGTTGTTTTGAATATTGCAGCTCTATGTGGCATAGTGACAGAATGCAGCTTTCCTGTGTGTTGTTTTGAATATTGCAGCTCTATGTGGCATAGTTTTAGAATGCAGCTTTCCTGTGTTTTGTTTTGAATTTTCCAGCTCTGTGTTGCCTAGTGACAGAATGCAGCTTTCCTGTGTGTTGTTTTGAAAATTCAAGCTCTGTTTGGCATAGTGACAGAATGCAGCTTTCCTGTGTGTTGTTTTGAATATTGCAGCTCTCTGTGGCATAGTTATAGAATGCAGCTTTCCTGTGTTTTGTTTTGAATTTTCCAGCTCTGTGTTGCATAGTGACAGAATGCAGCTTTCCTGTGTGTTGTTTTGAATATTCCAGCTCTTATTGGCATAGTGACAGAATGCAGCTTTCCTGTGTGTTGTTTTGAATATTGCAGCTCTGTTTGGCACAGTGACAGACTGCAGCTTCCCTGTGTGTTGTTTTGAATATTGCTGCTCTGTGTGGCATAGTGACAGAATATAGCTTTCCTGTGTGTTGTTTTGAATATTCCAGCTCTGTGTGGCATAGTGACAGAATGCAACTTTCCTTTGTGTTGTTTTGAATATTCCAGCTCTGTGTGGCACAGTGACAGACTGCAGCTTTCCTGTGTCTTGTTTTGAATATTGCAGCTCTGTTTGGCACAGTGACAGAATGCAGCTTTCCTTTGTTTTTTAAATATTTCAGCTCTGTGTGAAATAGTGACAGAATGTAGCTTTCCTGTGTGTTGTTTTGAATATTCCAGCTCTGATTGGCATAGTGACAGAATGCAACTTTCCTTTGTGTTGTTTTGAATATTCCAGCTCTGTTTGGCATAGTGACAGACTGCAGCTTTCCTGTGTCTTGTTTTGAATATTGCAGCTCTGTTTGGCACAGTGACAGAATGCAGCTTTCCTTTGTTTTTTAAATATTTCAGCTCTGTGTGAAATAGTGACAGAATGTAGCTTTCCTGTGTGTTGTTTTGAATATTCCAGCTCTGATTGGCATAGTGACAGAATGCAACTTTCCTTTGTGTTGTTTTGAATATTCCAGCTCTGTGTGGCATAGTGACAGACTGCAGCTTTCCTTTGTGTTGTTTTGAATATTGCAGCTCTGTTAGGCACAGTGACAGACTGCAGCTTTCCTGTGTGTTGTTTTGAATATTCCAGCTCTGTGTGGCATCGTGACAGACTGCAGCTTTCCTTTGTGTTGTTTTGAATATTACAGCTCTGTTTGGCACAGTGACAGACTGCAGCTTTCCTGTGTGTTGTTTTGAATATTGCAGCTCTGTTTGGCATAGTGAAGGAATGCAGCTTTCCTGTGTGTTGTTTTGAATATTGCAGCTCTGTGTGGCATAGTGAAAGAATGCAACTTTCTTGTGTGTTGTTTTGAATATTGCAGCTCTGTGTGGCATAGTGACAGGATGCAGCTTTCCTGTGTGTTGTTTTGAATATTGCAGCTCTGTGTGGCATAGTGAAAGAATGCAACTTTCTTGTGTGTTGTTTTGAATATTGCAGCTCTGTGTGGCAGAGTGACAGAATGTAGCTTTCCGGTGTGTTGTTTTGAATATTGCAGCTTTGTGTGGCATAGTTATAGAATGCAGCTTTCCTTTGTGTTGTTTTGAATATTCCAGCTCTGTGTGGCATAGTGACAGACTGCAGCTTTCCTTTGTGTTGTTTTGAATATTGCAGCTCTGTGTGGCATAGTGACAGACTGCAGCTTTCCTTTGAGTTGTTTTGAATATTCCAGCTCTGTTTGGCATAGTGAAGGAATGCAGCTTTCCTGTGTGTTGTTTTGAATATTGCAGCTCTGTGTGGCATAGTGAAAGAATGCAACTTTCTTGTGTGTTGTTTTGAATATTTCAGCTCTGTGTGAAATAGTGACAGAATGTAGCTTTCCTGTGTGTTGTTTTGAATATTGCAGCTCTGTGTGGCATAGTGAAAGAATGCAACTTTCTTGTGTGTGGTTTTGAAGATTTCAGCTCTGTGTGAAATAGTGACAGAATGCAGCTTTCCTGTGTGTTGTTTTGAATATTGCAGCTCTGCTGGGCATAGTGACAGAATGCAGCTTTCCTGTGTGTTGTTTTGAATATTGCAGCTCTATGTGGCATAGTGACAGAATGCAGCTTTCCTTTGCGTTGTTTTAAATATTGCAGCTCGATGTGGCATAGTTATAGAATGCAGCTTTCCTGTGTTTTGTTTTGAATTTTCCAGCTCTGTGTTGCCTAGTGACAGAATGCAGCTTTCCTGTGTGTTGTTTTGAAAATTCAAGCCCTGTTTGGCATAGTGACAGAATGTATCTTTGCTGTGTGTTGTTTTGAATATTGCAGCTCTGTGTGGCATCGTGACAGAATGCAGCTTTCCTGTGTGTTGTTTTGAATATTGCAGCTCTGTTTGGCATAGTGACAGAATGCAGCTTTCCTGTGTGTTGTTTTGAATATTGCAGCTCTGTGTGGCATAGTGACAGAATGCAGCTTTCCTGTTTGTTGTTTTTGAATCTTCCAGCTCTGCTGGGCACAGTGACAGACTGCAGCTTCCCTGTGTGTTGTTTTGAATATTGCTGCTCTGTGTGGCATAGTTACAGAATATAGCTTTCCTGTGTGTTGTTTTGAATATTGCGGCTCTTTTTGGCATTGTGACAGAATGCAGCTTTCCTGTGTGTTGTTTTGAATATTGCAACTCTGTGTGGCATAGTGACAGAATGCAGCTTTCGTTCGTGTTGTTTTGAATATTGCAGGTCTGTGAGGCAAAGTGACAGAATGCAGCTTTCCTGTGTGTTGTTTTGAATATTGCAGGTCTGTTTGGAATAGTGACAGAATGCAGCTTTCCTGTGTGTTGTTTTGAATATTGCAGCTCTGTTTGGAATAGTGACAGAATGCAGCTTTCCTGTGTGTTGTTTCGAATATTCCAGCTCTGTTTGGCATAGTGACAGAATGCAACTTTCCTGTGTGTTGCTTTGAATATTGCAGCTCTGTTTTGCATAGTGACAGAATGCAGCTTTCTTGTGTGTTGTTTTGAATATTCCAGCTCTGTTTGGCATAGTGACAGACTGCAGCTTTCCTTTGTGTTGTTTTGAATATTGCAGCTCTGTTTGGCACAGTGACAGACTGCAGCTTTCCTGTGTCTTGTTTTGAATATTGCAGCTCTGTTTGGCATAGTGACAGAATGCAGCTTTCCTTTGTGTTTTAAATATTTCAGCTCTGTGTGAAATAGTGACAGAATGTAGCTTTCCGGTGTGTTGCTTTGAATACTGCAGCTTTGTGTGGCATAGTTGTAGAATGCAGCTTTCCTGTGTGTTGTTTTGAATATTCCAGCTCTGATTGGCATAGTGACAGAATGCAACTTTCCTTTGTGTTGTTTTGAATATTCCAGCTCTGTGTGGCATAGTGACAGACTGCAGCTTTCCTTTGTGTTGTTTTGAATATTGCAGCTCTGTTTGGCACAGTGACAGACTGCAGCTTTCCTGTGTGTTGTTTTGAATATTGCAGCTCTAATTGGCATAGTGAAGGAATGCAGCTTTCCTGTGTGTTGTTTTGAATATTCCAGCTCTGTGTGGCATAGTGACAGACTGCAGCTTTCCTTTGTGTTGTTTTGAATATTGCAGCTCTGTTTGGCACAGTGACAGACTGCAGCTTTCCTGTGTGTTGTTTTGAATATTGCAGCTCTGTTTGGCATAGTGAAGAAATGCAGCTTTCCTGTGTGTTGTTTTGAATATTGCAGCTCTGTGTGGCATAGTGAAAGAATGCAACTTTCTTGTGTGTTGTTTTGAATATTGCAGCTCTGTGTGGCATAGTGACAGGATGCAGCTTTCCTGTGTGTTGTTTTGAATATTGCAGCTCTGTGTGGCATAGTGAAAGAATGCAACTTTCTTGTGTGTTGTTTTGAATATTGCAGCTCTTTGTGGCAGAGTGACAGAATGTAGCTTTCCGGTGTGTTGTTTTGAATATTGCAGCTTTGTGTGGCATAGTTATAGAATGCAGCTTTCCTGTGTGTTGTTTTGAATATTCCAGCTCTGATTGGCATAGTGACAGAATGCAGCTTTCCTGTGTGTTGTTTTGAATATTGCAGCTCTGTTTGGCATAGTGAAGGAATGCAGCTTTCCTGTGCGTTGTTTTGAATATTGCAGCTCTGTGTGGCATAGTGAAAGAATGCAACTTTCTTGTGTGTTGTTTTGAATATTTCAGCTCTGTGTGAAATAGTGACAGAATGTAGCTTTCCTGTGTGTTGTTTTGAATATTGCAGCTCTGCTGGGCATAGTGACAGAATGCAGCTTTCCTGTGTGTTGTTTTGAATATTGCAGCTCTGCTGGGCATAGTGACAGAATGCAGCTTTCCTGTGTGTTGTTTTGTATATTTGAGCTCTGTGTGAAATAGTGACAGAATGTAGCTTTCCTGTGTGTTGTTTTGAATATTGCAGCTCTATGTGGCATAGTGACAGAATGCAGCTTTCCTGTGTGTTGTTTTGAATATTGCAGCTCTATGTGGCATAGTTTTAGAATGCAGCTTTCCTGTGTTTTGTTTTGAATTTTCCAGCTCTGTGTTGTCTAGTGACAGAATGCAGCTTTCCTGTGTGTTGTTTTGAAAATTCAAGCTCTGTTTGGCATAGTGACAGAATGCAGCTTTCCTGTGTTTTGTTTTGAATATTGCAGCTCTCTGTGGCATAGTTATAGAATGCAGCTTTCCTGTGTTTTGTTTTGAATTTTCCAGCTCTGTGTTGCATAGTGACAGAATGCAGCTTTCCTGTGTGTTGTTTTGAATATTCCAGCTCTGATTGGCATAGTGACAGAATGCAGCTTTCCTGTGTGTTGTTTTGAATATTGCAGCTCTGTTTGGCACATTGACAGACTGCAGCTTTCCTATATGTTGTTTTGAATATCGCAGCTCTGTTTGGCACAGTGACAGACTGCAGCTCCCCTGTGTGTTGTTTTGAATATTGCTGCTCTGTGTGGCATAGTGACAGAATATAGCTTTCCTGTGTGTTGTTTTGAATATTCCAGCTCTGTGTGGCATAGTGACAGACTGCAGCTTTCTTGTGTGTTTTTTTGAATATTCCAGCTCTGTTTGGCATAGTGACAGACTGCAGCTTTCCTATATGTTGTTTTGAATATCGCAGCTCTGTTTGGCACAGTGACAGACTGCAGCTTCCCTGTGTGTTGTTTTGAATATTGCAGCTCTGTGTGGCATAGTGAAAAAATGCAACTTTCTTGTGTGTTGTTTTGAATATTGCAGCTCTGTGTGGCAGAGTGACAGAATGTAGCTTTCCGGTGTGTTGTTTTGAATATTGCAGCTTTGTGTGGCATAGTTATAGAATGCAGCTTTCCTGTGTGTTGTTTTGAATATTCCAGCTCTGATTGGCATAGTGACAGAATGCAACTTTCCTTTCTGTTGTTTTGAATATTCCAGCTCTGTGTGGCATAGTGACAGACTGCAGCTTTCCTTTGTGTTGTTTTGAATATTCCAGCTCTGTGTGGCATAGTGACAGACTGCAGCTTTCCTTTGTGTTGTTTTGAATATTCCAGCTCTGTGTGGCATAGTGACAGACTGCAGCTTTCCTGTGTGTTGTTTTGAATATTGCAGCTCTGTTTGGCATAGTGAAGGAATGCAGCTTTCCTGTGTGTTGTTTTGAATATTGCAGCTCTGTGTGGCATAGTGAAAGAATGCAACTTTCTTGTGTGTTGTTTTGAATATTTCAGCTCTGTGTGAAATAGTGACAGAATGTAGCTTTCCTGTGTGTTGTTTTGAATATTGCAGCTCTGCTGGGCATAGTGACAGAATGCAGCTTTCCTGTGTGTTGTTTTGAATATTGCAGCTCTGCTGGGCATAGTGACAGAATGCAGCTTTCCTGTGTGTTGTTTTGTATATTTGAGCTCTGTGTGAAATAGTGACAGAATGTAGCTTTCCTGTGTGTTGTTTTGAATATTGCAGCTCTATGTGGCATAGTGACAGAATGCAGCTTTCCTGTGTGTTGTTTTGAATATTGCAGCTCTATGTGGCATAGTTTTAGAATGCAGCTTTCCTGTGTTTTGTTTTGAATTTTCCAGCTCTGTGTTGCCTAGTGACAGAATGCAGCTTTCCTGTGTGTTGTTTTGAAAATTCAAGCTCTGTTTGGCATAGTGACAGAATGCAGCTTTCCTGTGTGTTGTTTTGAATATTGCAGCTCTCTGTGGCATAGTTATAGAATGCAGCTTTCCTGTGTTTTGTTTTGAATTTTCCAGCTCTGTGTTGCATAGTGACAGAATGCAGCATTCCTGTGTGTTGTTTTGAATATTCCAGCTCTTATTGGCATAGTGACAGAATGCAGCTTTCCTGTGTGTTGTTTTGAATATTGCAGCTCTGTTTGGCACAGTGACAGACTGCAGCTTCCCTGTGTGTTGTTTTGAATATTGCTGCTCTGTGTGGCATAGTGACAGAATATAGCTTTCCTGTGTGTTGTTTTGAATATTCCAGCTCTGTGTGGCATAGTGACAGACTGCAGCTTTCTTGTGTGTTGTTTTGAATATTCCAGCTCTGTTTGGCATAGGGACAGACTGCAGCTTTCCTGTGTCTTGTTTTGAATATTGCAGCTCTGTTTGGCACAGTGACAGAATGCAGCTTTCCTTTGTTTTTTAAATATTTCAGCTCTGTGTGAAATAGTGACAGAATGCAACTTTCCTTTGTGTTGTTTTGAATATTCCAGCTCTGTGTGGCATAGTGACAGACTGCAGCTTTCCTTTGTGTTGTTTTGAATATTGCAGCTCTGTTAGGCACAGTGACAGACTGCAGCTTTCCTGTGTGTTGTTTTGAATATTCCAGCTCTGTGTGGCATCGTGACAGACTGCAGCTTTCCTTTGTGTTGTTTTGAATATTGCAGCTCTGTTTGGCACAGTGACAGACTGCAGCTTTCCTGTGTGTTGTTTTGAATATTGCAGCTCTGTTTGGCATAGTGAAGGAATGCAGCTTTCCTGTGTGTTGTTTTGAATATTGCAGCTCTGTGTGGCATAGTGAAAGAATGCAACTTTCTTGTGTGTTGTTTTGAATATTGCAGCTCTGTGTGGCATAGTGACAGGATGCAGCTTTCCTGTGTGTTGTTTTGAATATTGCAGCTCTGTGTGGCATAGTGAAAGAATGCAACTTTCTTGTGTGTTGTTTTGAATATTGCAGCTCTGTGTGGCAGAGTGACAGAATGTAGCTTTCCGGTGTGTTGTTTTGAATATTGCAGCTTTGTGTGGCATAGTTATAGAATGCAACTTTCCTTTGTGTTGTTTTGAATATTCCAGCTCTGTGTGGCATAGTGACAGACTGCAGCTTTCCTTTGTGTTGTTTTGAATATTGCAGCTCTGTGTGGCATAGTGACAGACTGCAGCTTTCCTTTGTGTTGTTTTGAATATTCCAGCTCTGTTTGGCATAGTGAAGGAATGCAGCTTTCCTGTGTGTTGTTTTGAATATTGCAGCTCTGTGTGGCATAGTGAAAGAATGCAACTTTCTTGTGTGTTGTTTTGAATATTTCAGCTATGTGTGAAATAGTGAAAGAATGTAGCTTTCCTGTGTGTTGTTTTGAATATTGCAGCTCTGTGTGGCATAGTGAAAGAATGCAACTTTCTTGTGTGTGGTTTTGAAGATTTCAGCTCTGTGTGAAATAGTGACAGAATGTAGCTTTCCTGTGTGTTGTTTTGAATATTGCAGCTCTGTGTGGCATAGTGAAAGAATGCAACTTTCTTGTGTGTGGTTTTGAAGATTTCAGCTCTGTGTGAAATAGTGACAGACTGCAGCTTTCCTGTGTGTTGTTTTGAATATTGCAGCTCTATTTGGCATAGTGAAGGAATGCAGCTTTCTTGTGTGTTGTTTTGAATATTGCAGCTCTGTGTGGCATAGTGAAAGAATGCAACTTTCTTGTGTGTTGTTTTGAATATTTCAGCTCTGTGTGAAATAGTGACAGAATGTAGCTTTCCTGTGTGTTGTTTTGAATATTGCAGCTCTGCTGGGCATAGTGACAGAATGCAGCTTTCCTGTGTGTTGTTTTGTATATTTGAGCTCTGTGTGAAATAGTGACAGAATGTAGCTTTCCTGTGTGTTGTTTTGGATATTGCAGCTCTATGTGGCATAGTGACAGAATGCAGCTTTCCTGTGCGTTGTTTTAAATATTGCAGCTCTATGTGGCATAGTTATAGAATGCAGCTTTCCTGTGTTTTGTTTTGAATTTTCCAGCTCTGTGTGGCATAGTGACAGACTGCAGCTTTCTTGTGTGTTGTTTTGAATATTCCAGCTCTGTTTGGCATAGTGACAGACTGCAGCTTTCCTGTGTGTTGTTTTGAATATTGCAGCTCTGTGTGGCATCGTGACAGACTGCAGCTTTCCTTTGTGTTGTTTTGAATATTGCAGCTCTGTTTGGCACAGTGACAGAATGCAGCTTTCCTGTGTGTTGTTTTGAATATTCCAGCTCTGATTGGCATAGTGACAGAATGCAACTTTCCTTTCTGTTGTTTTGAATATTCCAGCTCTGTGTGGCATAGTGACAGACTGCAGCTTTCCTTTGTGTTGTTTTGAATATTGCAGCTCTGTTAGGCACAGTGACAGACTGCAGCTTTCCTGTGTGTTGTTTTGAATATTCCAGCTCTGTGTGGCATCGTGACAGACTGCAGCTTTCCTTTGTGTTGTTTTGAATATTGCAGCTCTGTGTGGCATAGTGAAGGAATGCAGCTTTCCTGTGTGTTGTTTTGAATATTGCAGCTCTGTGTGGCATAGTGAAAGAATGCAACTTTCTTGTGTGTTGTTTTGAATATTGCAGCTCTGTGTGGCATAGTGACAGGATGCAGCTTTCCTGTGTGTTGTTTTGAATATTGCAGCTCTGTGTGGCATAGTGAAAGAATGCAACTTTCTTGTGTGTTGTTTTGAATATTGCAGCTCTGTGTGGCAGAGTGACAGAATGTAGCTTTCCGGTGTGTTGTTTTGAATATTGCAGCTTTGTGTGGCATAGTTATAGAATGCAGCTTTCCTTTGTGTTGTTTTGAATATTCCAGCTTTGTGTGGCATAGTGACAGACTGCAGCTTTCCTTTGTGTTGTTTTGAATATTGCAGCTCTGTGTGGCATAGTGACAGACTGCAGCTTTCCTTTGTGTTGTTTTGAATATTCCAGCTCTGTTTGGCATAGTGAAGGAATGCAGCTTTCCTGTGTGTTGTTTTGAATATTGCAGCTCTGTGTGGCATAGTGAAAGAATGCAACTTTCTTGTGTGTTGTTTTGAATATTTCAGCTCTGTGTGAAATAGTGACAGAATGTAGCTTTCCTGTGTGTTGTTTTGAATATTGCAGCTCTGTGTGGCATAGTGAAAGAATGCAACTTTCTTGTGTGTGGTTTTGAAGATTTCAGCTCTGTGTGAAATAGTGACAGAATGCAGCTTTCCTGTGTGTTGTTTTGAATATTGCAGCTCTGCTGGGCATAGTGACAGAATGCAGCTTTCCTGTGTGTTGTTTTGTATATTTGAGCTCTGGGTGAAATAGTGACAGAATGTAGCTTTCCTGTGTGTTGTTTTGAATATTGCAGCTCTATGTGGCATAGTGACAGAATGCAGCTTTCCTGTGCGTTGTTTTAAATATTGCAGCTCTATGTGGCATAGTTATCGAATGCAGCTTTCCTGTGTTTTGTTTTGAATTTTCCAGCTCTGTGTTGCCTAGTGACAGAATGCAGCTTTCCTGTGTGTTGTTTTGAAAATTCAAGCCCTGTTTGGCATAGTGACAGAATGTATCTTTGCTGTGTGTTGTTTTGAATATTGCAGCTCTGTGTGGCATCGTGACAGAATGCAGCTTTCCTGTGTGTTGTTTTGAATATTGCAGCTCTGTTTGGCATAGTGACAGAATGCAGCTTTCCTGTGTGTTGTTTTGAATATTGCAGCTCTGTGTGGCATAGTGACAGAATGCAGCTTTCCTGTTTGTTGTTTTTGAATCTTCCAGCTCTGCTGGGCACAGTGACAGACTGCAGCTTCCCTGTGTGTTGTTTTGAATATTGCTGCTCTGTGTGGCATAGTTACAGAATATAGCTTTCCAGTGTGTTGTTTTGAATATTGCGGCTCTTTTTGGCATTGTGACAGAATGCAGCTCTCCTGTGTGTTGTTTTGAATATTGCAACTCTGTGTGGCATAGTGACAGAATGCAGCTTTCCTGCGTGTTGTTTTGAATATTGCAGGTCTGTGAGGCAAAGTGACAGAATGCAGCTTTCCTGTGTGTTGTTTTGAATATTGCTGGTCTGTGTGGCATAGTGACAGAATATAGCTTTCCTGTGTGATGTCTTAAATTTTCCATCTTTGTGTGGCATAGTGACAGAATGCAGCTTTCCTGTGTGTTGTTTTGAATATTGCAGCTCTGTTTGGAATAGTGACAGAATGCAGCTTTCCTGTGTGTTGTTTCGAATATTCCAGCTCTGTTTGGCATAGTGACAGAATGCAACTTTCCTGTGTGTTGCTTTGAATATTGCAGCTCTGTTTTGCATAGTGACAGAATGCAGCTTTCTTGTGTGTTGTTTTGAATATTCCAGCTCTGTTTGGCATAGTGACAGACTGCAGCTTTCCTTTGTGTTGTTTTGAATATTGCAGCTCTGTTTGGCACACTGACAGACTGCAGCTTTCCTGTGTCTTGTTTTGAATATTGCAGCTCTGTTTGGCATAGTGACAGAATGCAGCTTTCCTTTGTGTTTTAAATATTTCAGCTCTGTGTGAAATAGTGACAGAATGTAGCTTTCCGGTGTGTTGCTTTGAATATTGCAGCTTTGTGTGGCATAGTTATAGAATGCAGCTTTCCTGTGTGTTGTTTTGAATATTCCAGCTCTGATTGGCATAGTGACAGAATGCAACTTTCCTTTGTGTTGTTTTGAATATACCAGCTCTGTGTGGCATAGTGACAGACTGCAGCTTTCCTTTGTGTTGTTTTGAATATTGCAGCTCTGTTTGGCACAGTGACAGACTGCAGCTTTCCTGTGTGTTGTTTTGAATATTGCAGCTCTGTTTGGCAGAGTGAAGAAATGCAGCTTTCCTGTGTGTTGTTTTGAATATTGCAGCTCTGTGTGGCATAGTGAAAGAATGCAACTTTCTTGTGTGTTGTTTTGAATATTGCAGCTCTGTGTGGCATAGTGACAGGATGCAGCTTTCCTATATGTTGTTTTGAATATCGCAGCTCTGTTTGGCACAGTGACAGACTGCAGCTTCCCTGTGTGTTGTTTTGAATATTGCAGCTCTTTGTGGCAGAGTGACAGAATGCAGCTTTCCGGTGTGTTGTTTTGAATATTGCAGCTTTGTGTGGCATAGTTATAGAATGCAGCTTTCCTGTGTGTTGTTTTGAATATTCCAGCTCTGATTGGCATAGTGACAGAATGCAGCTTTCCTGTGTGTTGTTTTGAATATTCCAGCTCTGTGTGGCATAGTGACAGACTGCAGCTTTCCTTTGTGTTGTTTTGAATAATCCAGCTCTGTGTGGCATAGTGACAGACTGCAGCTTTCCTGTGTGTTGTTTTGAATATTGCAGCTCTGTTTGGCATAGTGAAGGAATGCAGCTTTCCTGTGTGTTGTTTTGAATATTGCAGCTCTGTGTGGCATAGTGAAAGAATGCAACTTTCTTGTGTGTTGTTTTGAATATTTCAGCTCTGTGTGAAATAGTGACAGAATGTAGCTTTCCTGTGTGTTGTTTTGAATATTGCAGCTCTGCTGGGCATAGTGACAGAATGCAGCTTTCCTGTGTGTTGTTTTGAATATTGCAGCTCTGCTGGGCATAGTGACAGAATGCAGCTTTCCTGTGTGTTGTTTTGTATATTTGAGCTCTGTGTGAAATAGTGACAGAATGTAGCTTTCCTGTGTGTTGTTTTGAATATTGCAGCTCTATGTGGCATAGTGACAGAATGCAGCTTTCCTGTGTGTTGTTTTGAATATTGCAGCTCTATGTGGCATAGTTTTAGAATGCAGCTTTCCTGTGTTTTGTTTTGAATTTTCCAGCTCTGTGTTGTCTAGTGACAGAATGCAGCTTTCCTGTGTGTTGTTTTGAAAATTCAAGCTCTGTTTGGCATAGTGACAGAATGCAGCTTTCCTGTGTTTTGTTTTGAATATTGCAGCTCTCTGTGGCATAGTTATAGAATGCAGCTTTCCTGTGTTTTGTTTTGAATTTTGCAGCTCTGTGTTGCATAGTGACAGAATGCAGCTTTCCTGTGTGTTGTTTTGAATATTCCAGCTCTGATTGGCATAGTGACAGAATGCAGCTTTCCTGTGTGTTGTTTTGAATATTGCAGCTCTGTTTGGCACATTGACAGACTGCAGCTTTCCTATATGTTGTTTTGAATATCGCAGCTCTGTTTGGCACAGTGACAGACTGCAGCTTCCCTGTGTGTTGTTTTGAATATTGCTGCTCTGTGTGGCATAGTGACAGAATATAGCTTTCCTGTGTGTTGTTTTGAATATTCCAGCTCTGTGTGGCATAGTGACAGACTGCAGCTTTCTTGTGTGTTTTTTTGAATATTCCAGCTCTGTTTGGCATAGTGACAGACTGCAGCTTTCCTATATGTTGTTTTGAATATCGCAGCTCTGTTTGGCACAGTGACAGACTGCAGCTTCCCTGTGTGTTGTTTTGAATATTGCTGCTCTGTGTGGCACAGTGACAGAATATAGCTTTCCTGTGTGTTGTTTTGAATATTCCAGCTCTGTGTGGCATAGTGACAGAATGCAGCTTTCCTGTGTGTTGTTTTGAATATTGCAGCTCTGTGTGGCATAGTGAAAAAATGCAATTTTCTTGTGTGTTGTTTTGAATATTGCAGCTCTGTGTGGCAGAGTGACAGAATGTAGCTTTCCGGTGTGTTGTTTTGAATATTGCAGCTTTGTGTGGCATAGTTATAGAATGCAGCTTTCCTGTGTGTTGTTTTGAATATTCCAGCTCTGATTGGCATAGTGACAGAATGCAACTTTCCTTTGTGTTGTTTTGAATATTCCAGCTCTGTGTGGCATAGTGACAGACTGCAGCTTTCCTTTGTGTTGTTTTGAATATTGCAGCTCTGTGTGGCATAGTGACAGACTGCAGCTTTCCTTTGTGTTGTTTTGAATATTCCAGCTCTGTTTGGCATAGTGAAGGAATGCAGCTTTCCTGTGTGTTGTTTTGAATATTGCAGCTCTGTGTGGCATAGTGAAAGAATGCAACTTTCTTGTGTGTTGTTTTGAATATTTCAGCTCTGTGTGAAATAGTGACAGAATGTAGCTTTCCTGTGTGTTGTTTTGAATATTGCAGCTCTGTGTGGCATAGTGAAAGAATGCAACTTTCTTGTGTGTGGTTTTGAAGATTTCAGCTCTGTGTGAAATAGTGACAGAATGTAGCTTTCCTGTGTGTTGTTTTGAATATTCCAGCTCTGTGTGGCATAGTGACAGACTGCAGCTTTCCTGTGTGTTGTTTTGAATATTGCAGCTCTATTTGGCATAGTGAAGGAATGCAGCTTTCCTGTGTGTTGTTTTGAATATTGCAGCTCTGTGTGGCATAGTGAAAGAATGCAACTTTCTTGTGTGTTGTTTTGAATATTTCAGCTCTGTGTGAAATAGTGACAGAATGTAGCTTTCCTGTGTGTTGTTTTGAATATTGCAGCTCTGCTGGGCATAGTGACAGAATGCAGCTTTCCTGTGTGTTGTTTTGTATATTTGAGCTCTGTGTGAAATAGTGACAGAATGTAGCTTTCCTGTGTGTTGTTTTGAATATTGCAGCTCTATGTGGCATAGTGACAGAATGCAGCTTTCCTGTGCGTTGTTTTAAATATTGCAGCTCTATGTGGCATAGTTATAGAATGCAGCTTTCCTGTGTTTTGTTTTGAATTTTCCAGCTCTGTGTGGCATAGTGACAGACTGCAGCTTTCTTGTGTGTTGTTTTGAATTTTCCAGCTCTGTGTGGCATAGTGACAGACTGCAGCTTTCTTGTGTGTTGTTTTGAATATTCCAGCTCTGTTTGGCACAGTGACAGAATGCAGCTTTCCTTTGTTTTTTAAATATTTCAGCTCTGTGTGAAATAGTGACAGAATGTAGCTTTCCTGTGTGTTGTTTTGAATATTCCAGCTCTGATTGGCATCGTGACAGAATGCAACTTTCCTTTGTGTTGTTTTGAATATTCCAGCTCTGTGTGGCATAGTGACAGACTGCAGCTTTCCTTTGTGTTGTTTTGAATATTGCAGCTCTGTTAGGCACAGTGACAGACTGCAGCTTTCCTGTGTGTTGTTTTGAATATTCCAGCTCTGTGTGGCATCGTGACAGACTGCAGCTTTCCTTTGTGTTGTTTTGAATATTGCAGCTCTGTTTGGCACAGTGACAGACTGCAGCTTTCCTGTGTGTTGTTTTGAATATTGCAGCTCTGATTGGCATAGTGACAGAATGCAACTTTCCTTTGTGTTGTTTTGAATATTGCAGCTCTGTGTGGCATAGTGACAGACTGCAGCTTTCCTTTGTGTTGTTTTGAATATTGCAGCTCTGTTTGGCACAGTGACAGACTGCAGCTTTCCTGTGTGTTGTTTTGAATATTGCAGCTCTAATTGGCATAGTGAAGGAATGCAGCTTTCCTGTGTGTTGTTTTGAATATTCCAGCTCTGTGTGGCATAGTGACAGACTGCAGCTTTCCTTTGTGTTGTTTTGAATATTGCAGCTCTGTTTGGCACAGTGACAGACTGCAGCTTTCCTGTGTGTTGTTTTGAATATTGCAGCTCTGTTTGGCATAGTGAAGGAATGCAGCTTTCCTGTGTGTTGTTTTGAATATTGCAGCTCTGTGTGGCATAGTGAAAGAATGCAACTTTCTTGTGTGTTGTTTTGAATATTGCAGCTCTGTGTGGCATAGTGACAGGATGCAGCTTTCCTGTGTGTTGTTTTGAATATTGCAGCTCTGTGTGGCATAGTGAAAGAATGCAACTTTCTTGTGTGTTGTTTTGAATATTGCAGCTCTTTGTGGCAGAGTGACAGAATGTAGCTTTCCGGTGTGTTGTTTTGAATATTGCAGCTTTGTGTGGCATAGTTATAGAATGCAGCTTTCCTGTGTGTTGTTTTGAATATTCCAGCTCTGATTGGCATAGTGACAGAATGCAGCTTTCCTGTGTGTTGTTTTGAATATTCCAGCTCTGTGTGGCATAGTGACAGACTGCAGCTTTCCTTTGTGTTGTTTTGAATAATCCAGCTCTGTGTGGCATAGTGACAGACTGCAGCTTTCCTGTGTGTTGTTTTGAATATTGCAGCTCTGTTTGGCATAGTGAAGGAATGCAGCTTTCCTGTGTGTTGTTTTGAATATTGCAGCTCTGTGTGGCATAGTGAAAGAATGCAACTTTCTTGTGTGTTGTTTTGAATATTTCAGCTCTGTGTGAAATAGTGACAGAATGCAGCTTTCCTGTGTGTTGTTTTGAATATTGCAGCTCTGCTGGGCATAGTGACAGAATGCAGCTTTCCTGTGTGTTGTTTTGAATATTGCAGCTCTGCTGGGCATAGTGACAGAATGCAGCTTTCCTGTGTGTTGTTTTGTATATTTGAGCTCTGTGTGAAATAGTGACAGAATGTAGCTTTCCTGTGTGTTGTTTTGAATATTGCAGCTCTATGTGGCATAGTGACAGAATGCAGCTTTCCTGTGTGTTGTTTTGAATATTGCAGCTCTATGTGGCATAGTTTTAGAATGCAGCTTTCCTGTGTTTTGTTTTGAATTTTCCAGCTCTGTGTTGTCTAGTGACAGAATGCAGCTTTCCTGTGTGTTTTTTTGAAAATTCAAGCTCTGTTTGGCATAGTGACAGAATGCAGCTTTCCTGTGTTTTGTTTTGAATATTGCAGCCCTGTTTGGCATAGTGACAGAATGCAGCTTTCCTGTGTGTTGTTTTGAATATTGCAGCTCTGTTTGGCACATTGACCGACTGCAGCTTTCCTATATGTTGTTTTAAATATTGCTGCTCTGTGTGGCATAGTGACAGAATATAGCTTTCCTGTGTGTTGTTTTGAATATTCCAGCTCTGTGTGGCATAGTGACAGAATGCAGCTTTCTTGTGTGTTTTTTTGAATATTCCAGCTCTGTTTGGCATAGTGACAGACTGCAGCTTTCCTATATGTTGTTTTGAATATCGCAGCTCTGTTTGGCACAGTGACAGACTGCAGCTTCCCTGTGTGTTGTTTTGAATATTGCTGCTCTGTGTGGCATAGTGACAGAATATAGCTTTCCTGTGTGTTGTTTTGAATATTCCAGCTCTGTGTGGCATAGTGACAGAATGCAGCTTTCCTGTGTGTTGTTTTGAATATTGCAGCTCTGTTTGGCACATTGACAGACTGCAGCTTTCCTATATGTTGTTTTGAATATCGCAGCTCTGTTTGGCACAGTGACAGACTGCAGCTTCCCTGTGTGTTGTTTTGAATATTGCTGCTCTGTGTGGCATAGTTACAGAATATAGCTTTCCTGTGTGTTGTTTTGAATATTGCGGCTCTTTTTGGCATTGTGACAGAATGCAGCTTTCCTGTGTGTTGTTTTGAATATTGCAGGTCTGTGTGGCAAAGTGACAGAATGCAGCTTTCCTGTGTGTTGTTTTGAATATTGCAGGTCAGTGTGGCATTGTGACAGAATTCAACTTTCTTGTGTGTTGTTTTGAATATTGCAGGTCTGTGTGGCATAGTGACAGAATATAGCTTTCCTGTGTGATGTCTTAAATTTTCCATCTCTGTGTGGCATAGTGACAGAATGCAGCTTTCCTGTGTGTTGTTTGGAATATTGCAGCTCTGTTTGGCTTAGTAACAGAATGCAGCTCTCCTGTGTGTTGTTTTGAATATTGCAACTCTGTGTGGCACAGTGACAGAATGCAGCTTTCCTGTTTGTTGTTTTTGAATCTTCCAGCTCTGCTGGTCATAGTGACAGAATGCATTTTTCCTGTGTGTTGTTTTGAATATTACAGCTCTGTGTGGCATAGTGACAGAATGCAACTTTCCTGTGTGTTGTTTTGAATATTGCAGCTCTGTTTTGCATTGTGACAGAATGCAGCTTTCGTGTGTGTTGTTTTGAATATTCCAGTGTAGAACCTGAAATTTTCATTTTGCTTGATTTTACTCAAAATACGTGTCAATTCATATTGTTGGAACACAGGCACATTCCATGTGTAAAATTTGGTTGATTTAACAGCAAGCTTATACGACCTGGATGCTCTGTTGCCTGCCTCGAATCTCCTTTGTTCTGCCCAGCAGGGGGTTTGGAGCCATTTGCTCTGGCCCTCTGAAACTCACAGACCTCTTCTCAATTAAAGTCAGGATCAGTTACTTTTAAGCTGCTTAAAACGATCTTAACCTCTATCAAATTCATAATATATTTCTGTTCAATATCCTAGGAAGGAACCTGTTATATATTGATAACGCAATTGGGCTATAATATTCCATCTTAAGGCTTTTCCATGACAACTGCATCATTTTAATACATATTCATATCATGTTTGGTCTCTTTATTCTCGGGGGAGTCCAAGGAGTTGAATGGAACATGTTTCATTTCCCTTGGAATTATGGTTCGTTTGTAAGATTCATTCAAGCAACTACCCTAGTCTCCCTGTGCAAATTATCTTATCACCTAGGCCAGTAAAACTCTGATTCGGCCAACCTTCCCTCTACCTTTTCGGAGGCGTGGTTTGGAGTCTTTAAAGGTACGAGATCCTGAGGGGGCGGGGTCTTCTTTCTTGGCTTCTTTTCTGGCTTCTTGGGGTAAGTCACATGTCACCTTGTTCCGGAGCCGGGAGGCATGTGAATTCTCCCCGACCACGTGGGGCGACTTTAGCTCCACGTGGTCGTTCATCTTTTCCAGGTATGAAAATACTCTAAATTCCTCTAAATTATATGTAACGGTAATTGGCTTATCATTTATTTCTTTGATTCAAGTTGTGCCTACCTGGTGAATTAAATTATTGTTATTCCTTTTCCAGCTTGCGTGTTCTCATTGTATATTCTTTCTGGCCTTGTTGCGATTGGGACTTAAGGGGAGACTCCTACCAAGACATGTGTAGGTAGCGATACTTCTAAGTTAGATTGAGATTGGGTTCTACCTATTAAGGGGTTATGAAATTACCGGCTCTTAAGATTTAGCTATTGGTTAATCTTTCTAAGGGGCCCTTTGATATACATAAACCTAGGTTCGTGGTACGTTCATACTCAGAGCTATTTGCCTGATGTTGCTACCGTGCCAGTCTCCTCTATCCAATGGATTTATCGTCGAATTAGACCAGGCAGAGACGCCTATTTTAACCCTAGGGGGTGTTCTGCTTAGTAACAATGGTTTTCACAGACAGAGTTTGGGTGCGTAACTGCCCAGAGATTCACGCATGCTGTTTCAAAATTATCAATTCTAATTCTAATTTGGAGTCAGATTTCTAACGAGATTATTGCTAAATTTTGTATTCTAACTGTTATATGGAGTCAGATATCGTAACCATTGCGCTTTCATGCCCCGTCCTCGGACGGTGAATAAATATCCATTATATTGTGATTCACACCAGCCAGAAGAATGCTCTAATTCAAGTTAGACTAAGAGAACACGTAAGGCCTTCAACCCGGGCAATATCCGCCTTTTGGTTATTGCTCTTTTGGGGTTTTACAGCTGGTGACCCCGCGTAAATAGTCTAATAATTATTAAAAGTGTAATTTGTCGTTTTGAGAACCTTTGCATCTTGCGGCGTAATGGCTTGCGTACCATACTGGCGAAGCCTATGGTCAAGAGTGCATGGTTCTGTATTCAAACGCGTTCTGAGGTGTTCTGCCTTCCACTGGCTGATGTGTGAATCTACATCCGAAGTGATCCTGGTTTGTGCGATCCGGACGGCTCTACCAGTCATCCGAATTCGGTAAGTAATGCCGTGTTTTTTGCTTTGTTAAAATTCACCGCATAAAAGACCGATGCTAAGGGATCGAGATATCCCCCATAGGCCTGGGACCGTAGAAACCAGACACGTTTTAATTTTATCTTTCCGGGATCAGAGAATGAAATGAAATAGAGGAAATGTTTGTATAAACTACGTTTTCCGTTATCTCTAGACTGCTGTCTTCAGAATCATTTGGGTCATTTGGTATTTTCGTGCTTTTGTAGAAGGTTTAATGGCAAGTTGGAAGTGATTGGATTTCTGTGTGCAGTCGGAGTTTTCGGCATCCTTGGGTGGACGCGTTTCGTTGCTGCGCGATGGCAGAGATTAAGCTTGCCACCGAAGGGGTTGAATACTCTTGACTTCTACCGGAAAGTGATGTAATTATATTGCGTTTGAAGGTTTGCGTAGGGGTACCGAAGGTAATCGGCAGTTGTATATGTTTGATGGATTTGGTGCAAGGTCCTACTGGAATTGTTCAGGTAGCTAATCTTGACCCAATACTGGAAGTTATTGTTTGAATGAATCTTGTTTGTAGGGGAAGCGAAGTGAGCTTCGAAATATCATTGATTTTCCGTATTTTTCTTGTAATAATCGCGTGGTAGTGGCAAGTATGTTTGTTAGTGCTTTAACTCGCTCATTAGTTCGGCTGAGTTGGCGAATGTTTTCCATTCTCTTGTCTTGCTAAACTTTGTGCAAAGTTAATACGGTTTCACTGCCCCGTGGGTGCGCTCCTTTGACTAGCGCCTTGAGAGCGACAAACGGCATTCCGAAAATTGTAATTCGGATTCAAAGTCTAAATTAGGTTGCAGCCTGCATCATGAGGGCTTTTGAAGTTAAGTAAATTCGATAAGTTTTCATGCCGACAGTCTTTCGGGACACGGACAGTGAATAGATTTAATTCTTGAATAGGTTTGTTATGCGGCTTTCCGCAAGCAAGATATTCAGCAGCTTCCATGTGAGCTAAAGCTTGTTCTGCTGTGACACGTCGATTTTCAGGTCGCCGAGTGTTTGTGCTTATGCAACTGGGCTAGGCGGTTTGGGCATTTGTGTTAGGCATAGCGACGCAGGGGCTTATCATTGGAGATGTTGAATATTTTTGCAATTTACGCCAAATTGAGCATTTGAAATGGCAGCTTTGAAATTCGCTTTAAATTTGAGCTTCTCTATAGTATACATTGAAGCTGCCATATTGCCTTTGCACAAAGGGTTATCAAGTTGAACGGCCCGCCATTTTGGCTCGAATTCCTGGGGAATATTACGTGGTTTCATCTGGGAGTCGCCATTGGTCGAGTTTGCATGTGGGCTGGTTCTTCCTCAGAGGGGGAAGTCCTAGCCGGCCCACGGGGTCACGTGACTATTCGCCGGTGAGCTGGTTGGCTGGTACAGCCCCCATGCCAATCCGTGTAATAGGGTGACGGGACCCGTAGCCTGTTAGCTGGTTGGTTGACACAGTCCTCACTCTGAATACGAGCAAAATGGCGCCCTTCAAATCGGCCAATGACTGCCGCGGTTTAATGTTGACTTCCGACCTTACTTCCGAAAGGAGGGCGGAACCAGTGTTATGATGCATGGGGTACAATCAAGTGCCTGCCTGTGACCGCCATCTTGAGAGTGGTTTTTCCACTAACAAGCTTACTTGCCTTCTAACCTTATGTTTGAAGTAACCGGTTAATTTGATTGCGTTTTGTGTGGATCTAACGAACCACCAAATGCATTGCTCTAAATTAATATTTTTGACCATTTGTATATCGTCATTGCCTCTGTGTATCAAATAACATCTGAAGTTTTAAATACCTCATGGGACTTTAAGTCTATATTGTCTGCCTTCACTGGAAGAGCAATTTATAGCCTTACTGAAGTAGGTAATTGAATTTTCAATTGCTTACAATGTATTATCTTTTGGGAGATGCATTTTCCTCCCGTTTTAAAATTTTATTTAATTTACATTTACCCCAAGGTATTGGAACCAGGTGATTTTGGTCACTTTTGGCAATGATTGGTATAGTTCTATTAATTACTTTATTTCTTTATAGCATGCCTTTCCTCTACTTCTGCCTTCTCTCTGATCCCCTTCACCCTTTTTCTGAGTCAGCTATGTTCAACAAGAACATAGTAGACGTAAAGTTTGGGCCTGCGTTCTGGCAAAACGCATGATTTGATTTCTTTTTTTGTTTTTCAACCATTTCAGGCTTAACTATGCAGACAGTCACCCTGCATAGCTCTTTCTTTTACAGTCTTCACACCCGAGAGCATCAGGGGGTGGATGAACATCCCTATTGCGGGGCCATAAAACACCCGCTCTTGGTAACAGGCCCCCTCAGACCCACTTTACAGCAGTCATTCACATCCCCACACACGTGCGCGCGCCCACACCTACACACCCATACACATACACCCACGCCCACACGCGCACAAACAAGGGTACCCTTATCAACATCATTTGCTCTTCCCCATGTTTGTCTGTGGTTCGTCCTGGTGTGAAAGGAAGGCCATAAAGCATTGTTTCATCTAAAATTGTGGTATTGACTACATCTGTTTCTCTTCTCTAGAAGCAGGGGTGATGGGATTTCTGGTGCCACTCACACCTCCTCAGTCACTGTTCTCCTTGAAGCATCGTAAGGTTGCACGACGGGGGAGACGTGAATTGTGGGGTGACGACAGGCATTGGGTCTAACTTATCTATTGCTTCCCTACAGGACAGTTTGCTGGCTCAGGGAGATTTCAACTCGCACTGAGCACCTCACACCCAAAAGTTTTCAATTAACTAACATTTTCTGATTCTTACAGGTGGAGTAATAACATTGCTTTGGTCATGTCGTGTTTTGATCTTGTCGTGTATGTGGCGGGATGCTTCTCCAAGTTTCTCTATACAGGCACCAAAGATTCAAGGACCGGACTTGGCCAGACTCACCTGAGGAACAGAAACTCCATAATGCTTTCGACTAACTTTGATATCAGGATCTTCATCAGAGACAAAACACAACCCATTCCTCCACTGCTCAACTGAAAGGACACACACTCTAATCTCAACTAACATGTGCACCACCGTGAGCGGCCGCTGAAGATTTGGACAACATCTTCACAACGGAACAGTATAGAGGACATTTTCATATGGACGTACTGCAGTTGTGTTTGTGGCTGATTTGTGAACTACTTGTAAAGAGTGCGGGTTGGTACAAAAATGGGTCGTGAGGAATCAATTAAATTCTATTTTATAATCTGGCAACTAATTGGGCTGGGGCATATAGGTTCCTTACACTTAAGGCCAAAGATGGTGTGCCTTATGTTCATTAAAGTAAGGTAAAACTACATATGCAATGATCCAAATTAGCCTAAGTCTTCTTTCTAATGTTTTTCATAATTTTATCGGAAATTCTTTAAAATTGCTTCTGAGCAGCCTATTATGTGTGTCAACCCCACTCTCTCAGTTGATCGCAAGATCATATCATGTAACAAAATTGCTGAATGTCTATATGATTTGCAAGTTCTCATTTTACCATATTTCATCATTTACCTCATGTAAATATTCATTGTTTCTTGTCTGCAACTGTGTACGTTTAAATGGCACTTTAATGATACCCCATAATGATTTAATATTGTAACCTCCATTGGATTTTTTCCCACTGGGTTTTTCTAATTGGATGGTTACTTAGTTTTAGCAGCACATATAATCTTTTTGCTTTCCCTAGTTAAAAATGGGAAAGTTTTTGGTTTATGTGCTGGTTTGTTCTGCGATCTCTATTGTTCATGATTTTAGGAAAAAGTACTTTTCAAATTTTCATTTATTTAGCAGAATAACATTGATTCGGTTAGTACATCAACTAATTTCAAAACATAGACTCATAGAACAAACCTAGATATTACTTTTAATTAAAATACTTCGTTCTTGTCTTCTGCCAGCTTTTCTATGTTTTATGTTAAATTCCCCGGTGGTCTCTTTCTTTTGAGGTCCCAAACCAAACTTCTCTAAATTTTGTATTATATTGCATTGAGAGGAAGAGGTTCAAAGGATCAAAGTAACAATCCATTTTTATCAAGTGATGCAACTGTAATGGAAAACTCAAGTACTGTAATATCTGTAATATCTCAAATTTCTTCCATGGTATTCTTTAGCACTCAAGTCATCAATCAGAGACTATTTGAATAATCCTTTGTGGCCCCATGGGTGGATTTGTGTCCCCTGGGGCCAGGGGGTGGATTGTAGAACCTGAAATTTTCATTTTGCTTGATTTTACTCAAAATACGTGTCAATTCATATTGTTGGAACACAGGCACATTCCATGTGTAAAATTTGGTTGATTTAACAGCAAGCTTATACGACCTGGATGCTCTGTTGCCTGCCTCGAATCTCCTTTGTTCTGCCCAGCAGGGGGTTTGGAGCCATTTGCTCTGGCCCTCTGAAACTCACAGACCTCTTCTCAATTAAAGTCAGGATCAGTTACTTTTAAGCTGCTTAAAACGATCTTAACCTCTATCAAATTCATAATATATTTCTGTTCAATATCCTAGGAAGGAACCTGTTAT
The DNA here is from genome assembly GCA_029721435.1 of Gymnothorax reevesii. NCBI lineage: Eukaryota > Metazoa > Chordata > Actinopteri > Anguilliformes > Muraenidae > Gymnothorax > Gymnothorax reevesii. The sequence goes on along the minus strand of CM056574.1, from coordinate 64,668,005 downwards.
ATATTGATAACGCAATTGGGCTATAATATTCCATCTTAAGGCTTTTCCATGACAACTGCATCATTTTAATACATATTCATATCATGTTTGGTCTCTTTATTCTCGGGGGAGTCCAAGGAGTTGAATGGAACATGTTTCATTTCCCTTGGAATTATGGTTCGTTTGTAAGATTCATTCAAGCAACTACCCTAGTCTCCCTGTGCAAATTATCTTATCACCTAGGCCAGTAAAACTCTGATTCGGCCAACCTTCCCTCTACCTTTTCGGAGGCGTGGTTTGGAGTCTTTAAAGGTACGAGATCCTGAGGGGGCGGGGTCTTCTTTCTTGGCTTCTTTTCTGGCTTCTTGGGGTAAGTCACATGTCACCTTGTTCCGGAGCCGGGAGGCATGTGAATTCTCCCCGACCACGTGGGGCGACTTTAGCTCCACGTGGTCGTTCATCTTTTCCAGGTATGAAAATACTCTAAATTCCTCTAAATTATATGTAACGGTAATTGGCTTATCATTTATTTCTTTGATTCAAGTTGTGCCTACCTGGTGAATTAAATTATTGTTATTCCTTTTCCAGCTTGCGTGTTCTCATTGTATATTCTTTCTGGCCTTGTTGCGATTGGGACTTAAGGGGAGACTCCTACCAAGACATGTGTAGGTAGCGATACTTCTAAGTTAGATTGAGATTGGGTTCTACCTATTAAGGGGTTATGAAATTACCGGCTCTTAAGATTTAGCTATTGGTTAATCTTTCTAAGGGGCCCTTTGATATACATAAACCTAGGTTCGTGGTACGTTCATACTCAGAGCTATTTGCCTGATGTTGCTACCGTGCCAGTCTCCTCTATCCAATGGATTTATCGTCGAATTAGACCAGGCAGAGACGCCTATTTTAACCCTAGGGGGTGTTCTGCTTAGTAACAATGGTTTTCACAGACAGAGTTTGGGTGCGTAACTGCCCAGAGATTCACGCATGCTGTTTCAAAATTATCAATTCTAATTCTAATTTGGAGTCAGATTTCTAACGAGATTATTGCTAAATTTTGTATTCTAACTGTTATATGGAGTCAGATATCGTAACCATTGCGCTTTCATGCCCCGTCCTCGGACGGTGAATAAATATCCATTATATTGTGATTCACACCAGCCAGAAGAATGCTCTAATTCAAGTTAGACTAAGAGAACACGTAAGGCCTTCAACCCGGGCAATATCCGCCTTTTGGTTATTGCTCTTTTGGGGTTTTACACCAGCTCTGTTTGGCATAGTGACAGACTGCAGCTTTCCTTTGTTTTGTTTTGAATATTGCAGCTCTGTTTGGCACAGTGACAGACTGCAGCTTTCCTGTGTCTTGTTTTTAATATTGCAGCTCTGTTTGGCATAGTGACAGAATGCAGCTTTCCTTTGTGTTTTAAATATTTCAGCTCTGTGTGGCATAGTTATAGAATGCAGCTTTCCTGTGTGTTGTTTTGAATATTCCAGCTCTGATTGGCATAGTGACAGAATGCAACTTTCCTTTGTGTTTTTTTGAATATTCCAGCTCTGTGTGGCATAGTGACAGACTGCAGCTTTCCTTTGTGTTGTTTTGAATATCGCAGCTCTGCTTGACACAGTGACAGAATGCAGCTTTCCTGTGTGTTGTTTTCAATATTGCAGCTCTTTTTGGCATAGTGACAGAATGCAGCTTTCCTCTGTGATGTTTTGAATATTGCAGCTCTGTGTGGCTTAGTGAGGGAATGCACCTTTCCTGTGTGATGTTTTAAATATTGTAGCTCTGTGTGGCATAGTGACAGAATGCAACTTTCCTTTGTGTTGTTTTGAATATCCCAGCTCTGTTTGGCATTGTGACAGAAAGCAGCTTTCCTGTGTGATGTTTTGAATATTGCAGCTCTATTTGGCATTGTGACAGAATGCAACTTTCCTGTGTGTTGTTTTAAATTTTCAAGCTCTTTATGGCATAGTGACAGAATGCAGCTTTCCTGTGTGTTGTTTTGAATATTGCAGCTCTGCTGGGCATAGTGACAGACTGCAACTTTCCAGTGTGTTGTTTTGAATATTCAAGCTCTGTGTTGCACAGTGACAGAATACAGCTTTCCTGTGTGTTGTTTTGAATATTGCAGCTCCTTGTGGCATAGTGATAGAATGCAGCTTTCCTGTGTTTTGTTTTGAATTTTCCAGCTCTGTGTTGCCTAGTGACAGAATGCAGCTTTCCTGTGTGTTGTTTTGAATATTCAAGCTCTGTTTGGCATAGTGACAGAATGTAGCTTTGCTGTGTGTTGTTTTGAATATTGCAGCTCTGTGTGGCATACTGACAGAATGCAGCTTTCCTGTGTGTTGTTTTGAATATTGCAGCGCTGTTTGGCATAGTGACAGAATGCAGCTTTCTTGTGTCTTGTTTTGAATATTGCAGCTCTGTTTGGCATAGTGACAGAATGCAGCTTTCCTGTGTGTTGTTTTGAATATTGCAACTCTGTGTGGCATAGTGACAGAATGCAGCTTTCCTGTGTTTTGTTTTGAATATTGCAGCTCTCTCTGGCATAGTTATAGAATGCAGCTTTCCTGTGTTTTGTTTTGAATTTTCCAGCTCTGTGTTGCATAGTGACAGAATGCAGCTTTCCTGTGTGTTGTTTTGAATATTCCAGCTCTGATTGGCATAGTGACAGAATGCAGCTTTCCTGTGTGTTGTTTTGAATATTGCAGCTCTGTTTGGCAAATTGACAGACTGCAGCTTTCCTGTGTGTTGTTTTGAATATCGCAGCTCTGTTTGGCACAGTGACAGACTGCAGCTTCCCTGTGTGTTGTTTTGAATATTGCTGCTCTGTGTGGCATAGTGACAGAATATAGCTTTCCTGTGTTTTGTTTTGAATATTCCAGCTCTGTGTGGCATCGTGACAGAATGCAGCTTTCCTGTGTGTTGTTTTGAATGTTGCAGCTCTGTTTGGCATAGTGACAAAATGCAGCTTTCTTGTGTCTTGTTTTGAATATTGCAGCTCTGTTTGGCATAGTGACAGAATACAGCTTTCCTGTGTGTTGTTTTGAATATTGCAACTCTGTGTGGCATAGTGACAGAATGCAGCTTTCCTGTTTGTTGTTTTTGAATCTTCCAGCTCTGCTTGGCATAGTGACAGAATGCAGCTTTCCTTTGTTTTGTTTTGAATATTGCAGCTCTCTGTGGCATAGTTATAGAATGCAGCTTTCCTGTGTTTTGTTTTGAATATTCCAGCTCTGATTGGCATAGTGACAGAATGCAGCTTTCTTGTGTGTTGTTTTGAATATTGCAGCTCTGTTTGGGACATTGACAGACTGCAGCTTTCCTGTGTGTTGTTTTGAATATTTCAGCTCTGTTTGGCACAGTGACAGACTGCAGGTTTCCTGTGTGTTGTTTTGAATATTGCAGCTCTGTGTGGCATAGTGACAGAATATAGCTTTCCTGTGTGTTGTTTTGAATATTGCAGCTCTCTGTGGCATAGTGACAGAATATAGCTTTCCTGTGTGTTGTTTTGAATATTGCAGCTCTCTCTGGCATAGTGACAGAATGCAGCTTTTCTGTGTGTTGTTTTGAATATTGCGGCTCTTTTTGGCATTGTGACAGAATGCAGCTTTTCTGTGTGTTGTTTCGAATATTCCAGGTCTGTGTGACATAGTGACAGAATGCAACTTTCCTGTGTTTTGTTTTGAATATTGCAGCTCTGTGTGGCATAGTGACATAATGCAGCTTTCCTGTGTGTTGTTTTCAATATTGCAGCTCTGTTTGGCATAGTGACATAATGCAGCTTTCCTGTGTGTTGTTTTGAATATTCCAGCTCTGTTTGGCATAGTGACAGAATGCAGCTTTTCTGTGTGTTGTTGTGAATATTGCGGCTCTTTTTGGCATTGTGACAGAATGCAGCTTTTCTGTGTGTTGTTTCGAATATTCCAGGTCTGTGTGACATAGTGACAGAATGCAACTTTCCTGTGTTTTGTTTTGAATATTGCAGCTCTGTGTGGCATAGTGACATAATGCAGCTTTCCTGTGTGTTGTTTTGAATATTCCAGCTCTGTGTGGCATAGTGACAGAATGCAGCTTTCTTGTGTGTTGTTTTGAATATTACAGCTCTGTGTGGCATAGTGACAGAATGCAACTTTCCTGTGTGTTGTTTTGAATATTGCAGCTCTGTTTTGCATAGTGACAGAATGCAGCTTTCTTGTGTGTTGTTTTGAATATTCCAGCTCTGTTTGGCAAAGTAACAGACTGCAGCTTTCCTTTGTGTTGTTTTGAATATTGCAGCTCTGTTTGGCACAGTGACACAGGAAAGCTGCAGTCTGTCTTGTTTTGAATATTGCAGCTCTGTTTGGCATAGTGACAGAATGCAGCTTTCCTTTGTGTTTTAAATATTTCAGCTCTGTGTGAAATAGTGACAGAATGTAGCTTTCCGGTGTGTTGTTTTGAATATTGCAGCTTTGTGTGGCATAGTTATAGAATGCAGCTTTCCTGTGTGTTGTTTTGAATTTTCCAGCTCTGATTGGCATAGTGACAGAATGCAACTTTCCTTTGTGTTGTTTTGAATATTCCAGCTCTGTGTGGCATAGTGACAGACTGCAGCTTTCCTTTGTGTTGTTTTGAATATTCCAGCTCTGATTGGCATAGTGACAGAATGCAACTTTCCTTTGTGTTGTTTTGAATATTGCTGCTCTGTGTGGCAAAGTGACAGAATATAGCTTTCCTGTGTGATGTCTGAAATTTTCCATCTCTGTGTGGCATAGTGACAGAATGCAGCTTTCCTGTGTGTTGTTTTGAATATTGCGGCTCTGTTTGGCTTAGTGACAGAATGCAGCTTTGCTGTGTGTTGTTTTGAATATTGCAGCTCTGTTTGGAATAGTGATAGAATGCAGCTTTCCTGTGTTTTGATTTGAATTTTCCAGCTCTGTGTGGCATAGTGACAGAATGCAGCTTTCCTGTTTGTTGTTTTTGAATCTTCCATCTTTGTGTGGCATAGTGACAGAATGCAGCTTTTCTGTGTGTTGTTTCGAATATTCCAGGTCTGTGTGGCATCGTGACATAATGCAGCTTTCCTGTGTGTTGTTTTCAATAATGCAGCTCTGTTTGGCATAGTGACATAATGCAGCTTTCCTGTGTGTTGTTTTGAATATTGCAGCTCTGTGTGGCATAGTGAAAGAATGCAGTTTTGCTGTGTGTTGTTTTGAATATTCCAGCTCTGATTGGCATAGTGACAGACTGCAGCTTTCCTTTGTGTTGTTTTGAATATTGCAGCTCTGTTTGGCATAGTGAAGGAATGCAGCTTTCCTGTGTGTTGTTTTGAATATTGCAGCTCTGTGTGGCATAGTGAAAGAATGCAACTTTCTTGTGTGTTGTTTTGAATATTGCAGCTCTGTGTTGCATAGTGACAGACTGCAGCTTTCCTGTGTGTTGTTTTGAATATTGCAGCTCTGTGTGGCATAGTGACAGGATGCAACTGTTGTGATTTACGAAATGAACCAAGTGCGACAACCAGTAAAATGCAAAAAGGAGGCTTTATTTCTGAAGGGGGAAACCCCCCAACAGAGCTGGCAACGGTACAAAGTCCACAATCCAAAAACAGTATCCGATGGGCGTAATCCAGAATCGTAACCAGGGCACCAATAACAAAGTTCGTGGTCAGACAAAAAGGGTTTGGTACACAGGCGTAGGTTTGGAGGAGAAACAAACGCATAAGCCAAAGACAGTCCGAATCCAAAACCAGGGCAGTAATCACAAAATCAAGGTCGGGCAGAAAAAAGGTCAAAATTCACAGATGCAACAATATCCAAAAAGGGCAAACCAAAAACAATAGTCGGGCAATCCAGTCAGAAAGATAAACACTGAGATATCGAGGCGAGAAACGTAGCACAAGAAAACTAGGGAGAACGATCTGACAAGAGTGTGAAGCAAACAGACATCTTATACACATCCAGGAGAACACATGACCAGGGAGAACAGGTGCAATCAATGGTGACAATGATTAGGGAGAGACACATGAGGGATAAACTAATCACATGAATTTGGCTGTAGCCAAAACGCAGACAGGGATCACAAGACAAACCTAAGTACAAACAGCTCCGGTTAAGGAGTACTAAAAGTGCATAGTCAAAAGAAAAGGAAAGCATGAGATATAAGTGGAAAACTGCAGCAGAGATAATTAGGGATAGGCAAGGAGGCGGAGACTAGAATTGGGCGACAGCTGAGAGATCATTAGTCAATTAGTAAGTGCAGCTATACAATCCCAAGTGCTTGTTAGAAAGTTAGTCCAAATATACAAGGTTAGTGTGGGTTAGTATTTAGCAAAAACAATAAACTGTTAGTATGTGTTCGTAAGACAGTAAAAGAGAGAGGAAGGAAGAACACGAGATAATGAAAGAAGATTGAAACCCAGAAACCAATAAATCACCCGAATGAGTGGCACACAAGACAAGGGACCGTGAGCAAAGATACACACATGACAAGACAGGGGAGACAAAGTGCAAAGCATGGAAATGAAAACATGGCTTGGAAACTAAATGATCTAAACATGAAAAATAAACAGGAAATCTAAATACCAACACACAAAACACAATCCTAAGAATAGTCAGACAGAGCAGTGGTCACTAAACACAGAAATACTAAACATGGCTAGGCCAGGCACAGAACTTAACATGACAGCAAAATTCAGAATCCCAACAGCAACTTTCTTGTGTGTTGTTTTGAATATTGCAGCTCTGTGTGGCGGAGTGACAGAATGTAGCTTTCCGGTGTGTTGTTTTGAATTTTCCAGCTCTGTGTGGCATAGTGACAGAATGCAACTTTCCTTTCTGTTGTTTTGAATATTCCAGCTCTGTGTGGCATAGTGACAGACTGCAGCTTTCCTTTGTGTTGTTTTGAATATTCCAGCTCTGTGTGGCATAGTGACAGACTGCAGCTTTCCTTTGTGTTGTTTTGAATATTCCAGCTCTGTGTGGCATAGTGACAGACTGCAGCTTTCTTGTGTGTTGTTTTGAATATTGCAGCTCTGTTTGGCATAGTGAAGGAATGCAGCTTTCCTGTGTGTTGTTTTGAATATTGCAGCTCTGTTTGGCATAGTGAAAGAATGCAACTTTCTTGTGTGTTGTTTTGAATATTTCAGCTCTGTGTGAAATAGTGACAGAATGCAGCTTTCCTGTGTGTTGTTTTGAATATTGCAGCTCTGTTGGGCATAGTGACAGAATGCAGCTTTCCTGTGTGTTGTTTTGAATATTGCAGCTCTGCTGGGCATAGTGACAGAATGCAGCTTTCCTGTGTGTTGTTTTGTATATTTGAGCTCTGTGTGAAATAGTGACAGAATGTAGCTTTCCTGTGTGTTGTTTTGAATTTTCCAGCTCTGTGTTGCCTAGTGACAGAATGCAGCTTTCCTGTGTGTTGTTTTGAAAATTCAAGCTCTGTTTGGCATAGTGAAAGAATGTAGCTTTCCTGTGTGTTGTTTTGAATATTGCAGCTCTGTGTGGCATAGTGACAGAATGCAGCTTTCCTGTGTGTTGTTTTGAATATTGCAGCTCTGTGTGGCTTAGTGAAAGAATGCAACTTTCTTGTGTGTTGTTTTGAATATTGCAGCTCTGTGTGGCAGAGTGACAGAATGTAGCTTTCCGGTGTGTTGTTTTGAATATTGCAGCTTTGTGTGGCATAGTTATAGAATGCAGCTTTCCTGTGTGTTGTTTTGAATATTCCAGCTCTGTCTGGCATAGTGACACAATGCAGCTTTCCTGTGTGTTGATTTGAATATTGCACCACTGTTTGGCATAGTGACAGAATGCAACTTTCCTGTGTGTTGTTTTAAATATTTCACCTCTGTGTGAAATAGTGACTGAATGTAGCTTCCCGGTGTGTTGTTTTGAATATTCAAGCTCTGTGTGGCATAGTGACAGAATGCAGCTTTCCTGTGTGTTGTTTTGAATATTGCAGCTCTGTTTGGCATAGTGACAGAATGCAGCTTTCCTGTGTGTTGTTTTGAATATTGCAGCTCTGTGTGGCATAGTGACAGAATGCAGCTTTCCTGTGTGTTGTTTTGAATATTGCAGCTCTGTGTGGCATAGTGACAGACTGCAGCTTTCCTGTGTGTTGTTTTGAATATTGCAGCTCTGTGTGGCATAGTGACAGAATGCAGCTTTCCTGTGTGTTGTTTTGAATATTGCAGCTCTGTGTGGCATAGTGAAAGAATGCAACTTTCTTGTGTGTTGTTTTGAATATTTCAGCTCTGTGTGAATTAGTGACAGAATGTAGCTTTCCTGTGTGTTGTTTTGAATATTGCAGCTCTGCTGGGCATAGTGACAGAATGCAGCTTTCCTGTGTGTTGTTTTGAATATTGCAGCTCTGTTGGGCATAGTGACAGAATGCAGCTTTCCTGTGTGTGGTTTTGTATATTTGAGCTCTGTGTGAAATAGTGACAGAATGTAGCTTTCCTGTGTGTTGTTTTGAATATTGCAGCTCTATGTGGCATAGTGACAGAATGCAGCTTTCCTGTTCGTTGTTTTGAATATTGCAGCTCTATGTGGCATAGTTATAGAATGCAGCTTTCCTGTGTTTTGTTTTGAATTTTCCAGCTCTGTGTTGCCTAGTGACAGAATGCAGCTTTCCTGTGTGTTGTTTTGAAAATTCAAGCTTTGTTTGGCATAGTGACAGAATGTATCTTTGCTGTGTGTTGTTTTGAATATTGCAGCTCCGTGTGGCATCGTGACAGAATGCAGCTTTCCTGTGTGTTGTTTTGAATATTGCAGCTCTGTGTGGCATAGTGACAGAATGCAGCTCTCCTGTGTGTTGTTTTGAATATTGCAGCTCTGTTTCGCAAAGTGACAGAATGCAGCTTTCCTGTGTGTTGTTTTGAATATTGCAGCTCTGTGTGGCATAGTGACAGAATGCAGCTTTCCTGTTTGTTGTTTTTGAATCTTCCAGCTCTGCTGGGCATAGTGACAGAATGCAGCTTTCCTGTGTTTTGTTTTGAATATTGCTGCTCTCTGTGGCATAGTTATAGAATGCAGCTTTCCTGTGTTTTGTTTTGAATTTTCCAGCTCTGTGTTGCATAGTGACAGAATGCAGCTTTCCTGTGTGTTGTTTTGAATATTCCAGTTCTGATTGGCATAGTGACAGAATGCAGCTTTCCTGTGTGTTGTTTTGAATATTGCAGCTCTGTTTGGCACATTGACAGGCTGCAGCTCTCCTATATGTTGTTTTGAATATCGCAGCTCTGTTTGGCACAGTGACAGACTGCAGCTTCCCTGTGTGTTGTTTTGAATATTGCTGCTCTGTGTGGCATAGTTACAGAATATAGCTTTCCTGTGTGTTGTTTTGAATATTGCAGCTCTGTGTGGCATAGTGACAGAATGCAGCTTTTCTGTGTGTTGTTTTGAATATTGCGGCTCTTTTTGGCATTGTGACAGAATGCAGCTTTCCTGTGTGTTGTTTTGAATATTGCAGGTCTGTGTGGCATAGTGACAGAATTCAACTTTCTTGTGTGTTGTTTTGAATATTGCAGGTCTGTGTGGCATAGTGACAGAATATAGCTTTCCTGTGTGATGTCTTAAATTTTCCATCTCTGTGTGGCATAGTGACAGAATGCAGCTTTCCTGTGTGTTGTTTTGAATATTGCTGCTCTGTGTGGCATAGTGACAGGATATAGCTTTCCTGTGTGATGTCTTAAATTTTCCATCTCTGTGTGGCATAGTGACAGAATGCAGCTTTCCTGTGTGTTGTTTTGAATATTGCAGCTCTGTTTGGCAAAGTGACAGAATGCAGCTTTCCTGTGTGTTGTTTTGAATATTGCAGCTCTGTTTGGCATAGTGACAGAATGCAGCTTTCCTGTGTGTTGTTTTGAATATTGCAGCTCTGCTGGGCATAGTGACAGACTGCAACTTTCCAGTGTGTTGTTTTGAATATTCAAGCTCTGTGTTGCATAGTGACAGAATACAGCTTTCCTGTGTTGTTTTGAATATTGCAGCTCTGTGTGGCAAAATGACGGAATGCAGCTTTCCTGTATGTTGTTTTGAATATTGCAGCTCTGTTTGGCATTGTGACAGAAAGCAGCTTTCCTGTGTGATGTTTTGAATATTGCAGCTCTGTGTGGCATAGTGACAGAATGCAGCTTTCCTGTGTGTTGTTTTGAATATTGCAGCTCTGCTGGGCATAGTGACAGAATGCAGCTTTCCTTTGTGTTTTAAATATTTCAGCTCTGTGTGAAATAGTGACAGAATGTAGTGTGTTGTTTTGAATATTGCAGCTTTGTGTGGCATAGTTATAGAATGCAGCTTTCCTGTGTGTTGTTTTGAATATTCCAGCTCTGATTGGCATAGTGACAGAATGCAACTTTCATTTGTGTTGTTTTGAATATTCCAGCTCTGTGTGGCATAGTGACAGACTGCAGCTTTCCTGTGTGTTGTTTTGAATATTGCAGCTCTGTTTGGCATAGTGACAGACTGCAGCTTTCCTGTGTGTTGTTTTGAATATTGCAGCTCTGTTTGGCATAGTGAAGGAATGCAGCTTTCCTGTGTGTTGTTTTGAATATTGCAGCTCTGTGTGGCATAGTGAAAGAATGCAACTTTCTTGTGTGTTGTTTTGAATATTGCAGCTCTGTGTGGCATAGTGACAGGATGCAGCTTTCCTGTGTGTTGTTTTGAATGTTTCAGCTCTGTGTGAAATAGCGACAGAATGTGGCTCTCCTGTGTGTTGTTTTGATTTTTCAATCTCTGTGTGGCATAGTGACAGAATGCAGCTTTCCTGTGTGTTGTTTTGAATATTTGAGCTCTGTGTGAAATAGTGACAGAATGTAGCTTTCCTGTGTGTTGTTTTGAAGATTGCAGCTCTATGTGGCATAGTTATAGAATGCAGCTTTCCTGTGTTTTGTTTTGAATTTTCCAGCTCTGTGTTGCCTCGTGACAGAATGCAGCTTTCCTGTGTGTTGTTTTGAATATTCAAGCTCTGTTTTGGCATAGTGACAGAATGTAGCTTTGCTGTGTGTTGTTTTGAATATTGCAGCTCTGTGTGGCATTGTGACAGAATGCAGCTTTCCTGTGTGTTGTTTTGAATATTGCAGCTCTGTTTGGCATAGTGACAGAATGCAGCTTTCTTGTGTCTTGTTTTGAATATTGCAGCTCTGTTTGGCATAGTGACAGAATGCAGCTTTCCTGTGTTTTGTTTTGAATATTGCAGCTCTCTGTGGCATAGTTATAGAATGCAGCTTTCCTGTGTTTTGTTTTGAATTTTCCAGCTCTGTGTTGCATAGTGACAGAATGCAGCTTTCCTGTGTGTTGTTTTGAATATTCCAGCTCTGATTGGCATAGTGACAGAATGCAGCTTTCCTGTGTGTTGTTTTGAATATTGCAGCTCTGTTTGGCAAATTGACAGACTGCAGCTTTCCTGTGTGTTGTTTTGTATATCGCAGCTCTGTTTGGCACAGTGACAGACTGCAGCTTCCCTGTGTGTTGTTTTGAATATTGCTGCTCTGTGTGGCATAGTGACAGAATATAGCTTTCCTGTGTGTTGTTTTGAATATTGCAGCTCTGTGTGGCATAGTGACAGAATGCAGCTTTTCTGTGTGTTGTCTTGAATATTGCGGCTCTTTTTGGCATTGTGACAGAATGCAGCTTTCCTGTGTGTTGTTTTGAATATTGCAGGTCTGTGTGGCATATTGACAGAATGCAGCTTTCCTGTGTGTTGTTTTGAATATTGCTGGTCTGTGTGGCATAGTAACAGAATGCAACTTTCTTGTGTGTTGTTTTGAATATTGCAGGTCTGTGAGGCATAGTGACAGACTGCAGCTTTTCTGTGTGTTGTTTTGAATATTGCTGCTCTGTGTGGCATAGTGACAGAATGCAGCTTTCCTGTGTGATGTTTTAAATTTTCGATCTCTGTGTGGCATAGTGACAGAATGCAGCTTTCCTGTGTGTTGATTTGAATATTGCAGCTCTGTTTGGCTTAGTGACAGAATGCAGCTTTGCTGTGTGTTGTTTTGAATATTGCAGCTCTGTTTGGCATAGTGACAGAATGCAGCTTTCCTGTGTTTTGATTTGAATTTTCCAGCTCTGTGTTGCATAGTGACAGACTGCAGCTTTCCTGTGTGTTGTTTTGAATATTCCAGCTCTGATTGGCATTGTGACAGAATGCAGCTTTTCTGTGTGTTGTTTCGAATATTCCAGGTCTGTGTGACATAGTGACAGAATGCAACTTTCCCGTGTTTTGTTTTGAATATTGCAGCTCTGTGTGACATAGTGACAGAATTCAGCTTTCCCTTGTGTTGTTTTGAATATTCCAGCTCTGTTTGGCATAGTGACAGACTGCAGCTTTCCTTTGTGTTGTTTTGAATATTGCAGCTCTGTTTGGCACAGTGACAGACTGCAGCTTTCCTGTGTCTTGTTTTGAATATTGCAGCTCTGTTTGGCATAGTGAAGGAATGCAGCTTTCCTGTGTGTTGTTTTGAATATTGCAGCTCTGTGTGGCATAGTGAAAGAATGCAACTTTCCTGTGTGTTGTTTTGAATATTCCAGCTCTGTGTGGCATAGTGACAGAATGCAGCTTTCCTGTGTGTTGTTTTGAATATTGCAACTCTGTGTGGCATAGTGACAGAATGCAGCTTTCCTGTGTTTTGTTTTGAATATTGCAGCTTCTGTGGCATAGTTATAGAATGCAGCTTTCCTGTGTTTTGTTTTGAATTTTCCAGCTCTGTGTTGCACAGTGACAGAATGCAGCTTTCCTGTGTGTTGTTTTGAATATTCCAGCTCTGATTGGCATAGTGACAGAATGCAGCTTTCCTGTGTGTTGTTTTGAATATTGCAGCTCTGTTTGGCAAATTGACAGACTGCAGCTTTCCTGTGTGTTGTTTTGAATATCGCAGCTCTGTTTGGCACAGTGACAGACTGCAGCTTCCCTGTGTGTTGTTTTGAATATTGCTGCTCTGTGTGGCATAGTGACAGAATATAGCTTTCCTGTGTGTTGTTTTGAATATTGCAGCTCTGTGTGGCATAGTGACAGAATGCAGCTTTTCTGTGTGTTGTCTTGAATATTGCGGCTCTTTTTGGCATTGTGACAGAATGCAGCTTTCCTGTGTGTTGTTTTGAATATTGCAGGTCTGTGTGGCATAGTGACAGAATGCAGCTTTCCTGTGTGTTGTTTTGAATATTGCTGGTCTGTGTGGCATAGTAACAGAATGCAACTTTCTTGTGTGTTGTTTTGAATATTGCAGGTCTGTGAGGCATAGTGACAGACTGCAGCTTTCCTGTGTGATGTTTTAAATTTTCGATCTCTGTGTGGCATAGTGACAGAATGCAGCTTTCCTGTGTTTTGATTTGAATATTGCAGCTCTGTTTGGCTTAGTGACAGAATGCAGCTTTGCTCTGTGTTGTTTTGAATATTGCAGCTCTGTGTGGCATAGAGACAGAATGCAGCTTTCCTGTTTGTTGTTTTTGAATCTTCCAGCTCTGCTGGGCATAGTGACAGAATGCAGCTTTCCTGTGTTTTGTTTTGAATATTGCTGCTCTCTGTGGCATAGTTATAGAATGCAGCTTTCCTGTGTTTTGTTTTGAATTTTCCAGCTCTGTGTTGCATAGTGACAGAATGCAGCTTTCCTGTGTGTTGTTTTGAATATTCCAGTTCTGATTGGCATAGTGACAGAATGCAGCTTTCCTGTGTGTTGTTTTGAATATTGCAGCTCTGTTTGGCACATTGACAGGCTGCAGCTCTCCTATATGTTGTTTTGAATATCGCAGCTCTGTTTGGCACAGTGACAGACTGCAGCTTCCCTGTGTGTTGTTTTGAATATTGCTGCTCTGTGTGGCATAGTTACAGAATATAGCTTTCCTGTGTGTTGTTTTGAATATTGCAGCTCTGTGTGGCATAGTGACAGAATGCAGCTTTTCTGTGTGTTGTTTTGAATATTGCGGCTCTTTTTGGCATTGTGACAGAATGCAGCTTTCCTGTGTGTTGTTTTGAATATTGCAGGTCTGTGTGGCATAGTGACAGAATTCAACTTTCTTGTGTGTTGTTTTGAATATTGCAGGTCTGTGTGGCATAGTGACAGAATATAGCTTTCCTGTGTGATGTCTTAAATTTTCCATCTCTGTGTGGCATAGTGACAGAATGCAGCTTTCCTGTGTGTTGTTTTGAATATTGCTGCTCTGTGTGGCATAGTGACAGGATATAGCTTTCCTGTGTGATGTCTTAAATTTTCCATCTCTGTGTGGCATAGTGACAGAATGCAGCTTTCCTGTGTGTTGTTTGGAATATTGCAGCTCTGTTTGGCTTAGTGACAGAATGCAGCTCTCCTGTGTGTTGTTTTGAATATTGCAGCTCTGTTTGGCATAGTGACAGAATGCAGCTTTCCTGTGTGTTGTTTTGAATATTGCAGCTCTGCTGGGCATAGTGACAGAATGCAACTTTCCTGTGTGTTGTTTTGAATATTCAAGCTCTGTGTTGCATAGTGACAGAATGCAGCTTTCCTGTGTGTTGTTTTGAATATTGTAGCTCTGTTTTGCATTGTGACAGAATGCAGCTTTCTTGTGTGTTGTTTTGAATATTGCAGCTCTGTTTGGCATAGTGACAGACTGCAGCTTTCCTTTGTTTTGTTTTGAATATTGCAGCTCTGTTTGGCACAGTGACAGACTGCAGCTTTCCTGTGTCTTGTTTTGAATATTGCAGCTCTGTTTGGCATAGTGACAGAATGCAGCTTTCCTTTGTGTTTTAAATATTTCAGCTCTGTGTGAAATAGTGACAGAATGTAGTGTGTTGTTTTGAATATTGCAGCTTTGTGTGGCATAGTTATAGAATGCAGCTTTCCTGTGTGTTGTTTTGAATATTCCAGCTCTGATTGGCATAGTGACAGAATGCAACTTTCATTTGTGTTGTTTTGAATATTCCAGCTCTGTGTGGCATAGTGACAGACTGCAGCTTTCCTGTGTGTTGTTTTGAATATTGCAGCTCTGTTTGGCATAGTGACAGACTGCAGCTTTCCTGTGTGTTGTTTTGAATATTGCAGCTCTGTTTGGCATAGTGAAGGAATGCAGCTTTCCTGTGTGTTGTTTTGAATATTGCAGCTCTGTGTGGCATAGTGAAAGAATGCAACTTTCTTGTGTGTTGTTTTGAATATTGCAGCTCTGTGTGGCATAGTGACAGGATGCAGCTTTCCTGTGTGTTGTTTTGAATGTTTCAGCTCTGTGTGAAATAGCGACAGAATGTGGCTCTCCTGTGTGTTGTTTTGATTTTTCAATCTCTGTGTGGCATAGTGACAGAATGCAGCTTTCCTGTGTGTTGTTTTGAATATTTGAGCTCTGTGTGAAATAGTGACAGAATGTAGCTTTCCTGTGTGTTGTTTTGAAGATTGCAGCTCTATGTGGCATAGTTATAGAATGCAGCTTTCCTGTGTTTTGTTTTGAATTTTCCAGCTCTGTGTTGCCTCGTGACAGAATGCAGCTTTCCTGTGTGTTGTTTTGAATATTCAAGCTCTGTTTTGGCATAGTGACAGAATGTAGCTTTGCTGTGTGTTGTTTTGAATATTGCAGCTCTGTGTGGCATTGTGACAGAATGCAGCTTTCCTGTGTGTTGTTTTGAATATTGCAGCTCTGTTTGGCATAGTGACAGAATGCAGCTTTCTTGTGTCTTGTTTTGAATATTGCAGCTCTGTTTGGCATAGTGACAGAATGCAGCTTTCCTGTGTTTTGTTTTGAATATTGCAGCTCTCTGTGGCATAGTTATAGAATGCAGCTTTCCTGTGTTTTGTTTTGAATTTTCCAGCTCTGTGTTGCATAGTGACAGAATGCAGCTTTCCTGTGTGTTGTTTTGAATATTCCAGCTCTGATTGGCATAGTGACAGAATGCAGCTTTCCTGTGTGTTGTTTTGAATATTGCAGCTCTGTTTGGCAAATTGACAGACTGCAGCTTTCCTGTGTGTTGTTTTGTATATCGCAGCTCTGTTTGGCACAGTGACAGACTGCAGCTTCCCTGTGTGTTGTTTTGAATATTGCTGCTCTGTGTGGCATAGTGACAGAATATAGCTTTCCTGTGTGTTGTTTTGAATATTGCAGCTCTGTGTGGCATAGTGACAGAATGCAGCTTTTCTGTGTGTTGTCTTGAATATTGCGGCTCTTTTTGGCATTGTGACAGAATGCAGCTTTCCTGTGTGTTGTTTTGAATATTGCAGGTCTGTGTGGCATATTGACAGAATGCAGCTTTCCTGTGTGTTGTTTTGAATATTGCTGGTCTGTGTGGCATAGTAACAGAATGCAACTTTCTTGTGTGTTGTTTTGAATATTGCAGGTCTGTGAGGCATAGTGACAGACTGCAGCTTTTCTGTGTGTTGTTTTGAATATTGCTGCTCTGTGTGGCATAGTGACAGAATGCAGCTTTCCTGTGTGATGTTTTAAATTTTCGATCTCTGTGTGGCATATTGACAGAATGCAGCTTTCCTGTGTGTTGATTTGAATATTGCAGCTCTGTTTGGCTTAGTGACAGAATGCAGCTTTGCTGTGTGTTGTTTTGAATATTGCAGCTCTGTTTGGCATAGTGACAGAATGCAGCTTTCCTGTGTTTTGATTTGAATTTTCCAGCTCTGTGTTGCATAGTGACAGACTGCAGCTTTCCTGTGTGTTGTTTTGAATATTCCAGCTCTGATTGGCATTGTGACAGAATGCAGCTTTTCTGTGTGTTGTTTCGAATATTCCAGGTCTGTGTGACATAGTGACAGAATGCAACTTTCCCGTGTTTTGTTTTGAATATTGCAGCTCTGTGTGACATAGTGACAGAATTCAGCTTTCCCTTGTGTTGTTTTGAATATTCCAGCTCTGTTTGGCATAGTGACAGACTGCAGCTTTCCTTTGTGTTGTTTTGAATATTGCAGCTCTGTTTGGCACAGTGACAGACTGCAGCTTTCCTGTGTCTTGTTTTGAATATTGCAGCTCTGTTTGGCATAGTGAAGGAATGCAGCTTTCCTGTGTGTTGTTTTGAATATTGCAGCTCTGTGTGGCATAGTGAAAGAATGCAACTTTCCTGTGTGTTGTTTTGAATATTCCAGCTCTGTGTGGCATAGTGACAGAATGCAGCTTTCCTGTGTGTTGTTTTGAATATTGCAACTCTGTGTGGCATAGTGACAGAATGCAGCTTTCCTGTGTTTTGTTTTGAATATTGCAGCTTCTGTGGCATAGTTATAGAATGCAGCTTTCCTGTGTTTTGTTTTGAATTTTCCAGCTCTGTGTTGCACAGTGACAGAATGCAGCTTTCCTGTGTGTTGTTTTGAATATTCCAGCTCTGATTGGCATAGTGACAGAATGCAGCTTTCCTGTGTGTTGTTTTGAATATTGCAGCTCTGTTTGGCAAATTGACAGACTGCAGCTTTCCTGTGTGTTGTTTTGAATATCGCAGCTCTGTTTGGCACAGTGACAGACTGCAGCTTCCCTGTGTGTTGTTTTGAATATTGCTGCTCTGTGTGGCATAGTGACAGAATATAGCTTTCCTGTGTGTTGTTTTGAATATTGCAGCTCTGTGTGGCATAGTGACAGAATGCAGCTTTTCTGTGTGTTGTCTTGAATATTGCGGCTCTTTTTGGCATTGTGACAGAATGCAGCTTTCCTGTGTGTTGTTTTGAATATTGCAGGTCTGTGTGGCATAGTGACAGAATGCAGCTTTCCTGTGTGTTGTTTTGAATATTGCTGGTCTGTGTGGCATAGTAACAGAATGCAACTTTCTTGTGTGTTGTTTTGAATATTGCAGGTCTGTGAGGCATAGTGACAGACTGCAGCTTTCCTGTGTGATGTTTTAAATTTTCGATCTCTGTGTGGCATAGTGACAGAATGCAGCTTTCCTGTGTGTTGATTTGAATATTGCAGCTCTGTTTGGCTTAGTGACAGAATGCAGCTTTGCTGTGTGTTGTTTTGAATATTGCAGCTCTGTTTGGCATAGTGATAGAATGCAGCTTTCCTGTTTTTTGATTTGAATTTTCCAGCTCTGTGTTGCATAGTGACAGACTGCAGCTTTCCTGTGTGTTGTTTTGAATATTGCAGCTCTGATTGGCATTGTGACAGAATGCAGCTTTTCTGTGTGTTGTTTCGAATATTCCAGGTCTGTGTGACATAGTGACAGAATGCAACTTTCCTGTGTTTTGTTTTGAATATTGCAGCTCTGTGTGACATAGTGACAGAATTCAGCTTTCCCTTGTGTTGTTTTGAATATTCCAGCTCTGTTTGGCATAGTGACAGACTGCAGCTTTCCTTTGTGTTGTTTTGAATATTGCAGCTCTGTTTGGCACAGTGACAGACTGCAGCTTTCCTGTGTCTTGTTTTGAATATTGCAGCTCTGTTTGGCATAGTGAAGGAATGCAGCTTTCCTGTGTGTTGTTTTGAATATTGCAGCTCTGTGTGGCATAGTGAAAGAATGCAACTTTCCTGTGTGTTGTTTTGAATATTCCAGCTCTGTGTGGCATAGTGACAGACTGCAGCTTTCCTGTGTGTTGTTTTGAATATTGCAGCTCTGTTTGGCATAGTGAAGGAATGCAGCTTTCCTGTGTGTTGTTTTGAATATTGCAGCTCTGTGTGGCATAGTGAAAGAATGCAACTTTCCTGTGTGTTGTTTTGAATATTGCAGCTCTGTGTGGCATAGTGACAGGATGCAGCTTTCCTGTGTTTTGTTTTGAATTTTCCAGCTCTGTGTTGCACAGTGACAGAATGCAGCTTTCCTGTGTGTTGTTTTGAATATTCCAGCTCTGATTGGCATAGTGACAGAATGCAGCTTTCCTGTGTGTTGTTTTGAATATTGCAGCTCTGTTTGGCAAATTGACAGACTGCAGCTTTCCTGTGTGTTGTTTTGAATATCGCAGCTCTGTTTGGCACAGTGACAGACTGCAGCTTCCCTGTGTGTTGTTTTGAATATTGCTGCTCTGTGTGGCATAGTGACAGAATATAGCTTTCCTGTGTGTTGTTTTGAATATTGCAGCTCTGTGTGGCATAGTGACAGAATGCAGCTTTTCTGTGTGTTGTCTTGAATATTGCGGCTCTTTTTGGCATTGTGACAGAATGCAGCTTTCCTGTGTGTTGTTTTGAATATTGCAGGTCTGTGTGGCATAGTGACAGAATGCAGCTTTCCTGTGTGTTGTTTTGAATATTGCTGGTCTGTGTGGCATAGTAACAGAATGCAACTTTCTTGTGTGTTGTTTTGAATATTGCAGGTCTGTGAGGCATAGTGACAGACTGCAGCTTTCCTGTGTGTTGTTTTGAATATTCTGCTCTGTGTGGCATAGTGACAGAATGCAGCTTTCCTGTGTGATGTTTTAAATTTTCGATCTCTGTGTGGCATAGTGACAGAATGCAGCTTTCCTGTGTGTTGATTTGAATATTGCAGCTCTGTTTGGCTTAGTGACAGAATGCAGCTTTGCTGTGTGTTGTTTTGAATATTGCAGCTCTGTTTGGCATAGTGATAGAATGCAGCTTTCCTGTTTTTTGATTTGAATTTTCCAGCTCTGTGTTGCATAGTGACAGACTGCAGCTTTCCTGTGTGTTGTTTTGAATATTGCAGCTCTGATTGGCATTGTGACAGAATGCAGCTTTTCTGTGTGTTGTTTCGAATATTCCAGGTCTGTGTGACATAGTGACAGAATGCAACTTTCCTGTGTTTTGTTTTGAATATTGCAGCTCTGTGTGACATAGTGACAGAATTCAGCTTTCCCTTGTGTTGTTTTGAATATTCCAGCTCTGTTTGGCATAGTGACAGACTGCAGCTTTCCTTTGTGTTGTTTTGAATATTGCAGCTCTGTTTGGCACAGTGACAGACTGCAGCTTTCCTGTGTCTTGTTTTGAATATTGCAGCTCTGTTTGGCATAGTGAAGGAATGCAGCTTTCCTGTGTGTTGTTTTGAATATTGCAGCTCTGTGTGGCATAGTGAAAGAATGCAACTTTCCTGTGTGTTGTTTTGAATATTCCAGCTCTGTGTGGCATAGTGACAGACTGCAGCTTTCCTGTGTGTTGTTTTGAATATTGCAGCTCTGTTTGGCATAGTGAAGGAATGCAGCTTTCCTGTGTGTTGTTTTGAATATTGCAGCTCTGTGTGGCATAGTGAAAGAATGCAACTTTCCTGTGTGTTGTTTTGAATATTGCAGCTCTGTGTGGCATAGTGACAGGATGCAGCTTTCCTGTGTTTTGTTTTGAATTTTCCAGCTCTGTGTGGCATCGTGACAGCATGCAGCGTTCCTGTGCGTTGTTTTTAATAATACAGCTCAGTTTGGCATAGTTACAGAATGCAGCTTTCTTGTGTGTTGTTTTCAATATTGCAGCTCTGTTTGGCATTGTGACAGAATGCAGCTTTCCTGTGTGTTGTTTTGAATTTTCTATCTCTGTGTGGCATAGTGACAGAATGCAGCTTTCCTGTATGTTGTTTTGAATTTTCCATCTCTGTGTTGCATAGTGACAGAATGCAGCTTTCCTGTGTGTTGTTTTGAATATTCCAGCTCTGATTCGCATAGTGACAGAATGCAACTTTGCTGTGTGTTGTTTTGAATATTGCAGCTCTGTTTGGCAAATTGACAGACTGCAGCTTTCCTGTGTGTTGTTTTGAATATCGCAGCTCTGTTT
The DNA here is from genome assembly GCA_029721435.1 of Gymnothorax reevesii. Lineage (NCBI taxonomy): Eukaryota > Metazoa > Chordata > Actinopteri > Anguilliformes > Muraenidae > Gymnothorax > Gymnothorax reevesii. Next base: position 64,647,461 of record CM056574.1, on the reverse strand, counting down.
GGCACAGTGACAGACTGCAGCTTCCCTGTGTGTTGTTTTGAATATTGCTGCTCTGTGTGGCATAGTGACAGAATATAGCTTTCCTGTGTGTTGTTTTGAATATTGCAGCTCTGTGTGGCATAGTGACAGAAGGCAGCTTTTCTGTGTGTTGTCTTGAATATTGCAGCTCTGTTTGGCATCGTGACAGAATGCAGCTTTCCTGTGTGTTGTTTTGAATATTGCAGCTCTGTTTGGCATAGTGACAGAATGCAGCTTTCCTGTGTGTTGTTTTAAATTTTCCATCTCTGTGTGGCATAGTGACAGAATGCAGCTTTCCTGTGTGTTGTTTTGAATATTGCAGCTCTGTTTGGCATAGTGACAGAATGCAGCTTTGCTGTGTGTTGTTTTGAATATTGCAGCTCTGTTTGGCATAGTGACAGAATGGAGCTTCTCGGTGTTTTGTTTTGAATATTCAAGCTCTGTGTGGCATAGTGACAGAATGTAGCTTTGCTGTGTGTTGTTTTGAGTTTTTCAGCTCTGTTTGGCATAGCGACAGAATGCAGCTTTACTGTGTGTTGTTTTGAATATTGCAGCTCTGTTTGGCATAGTGACAGAATGCAGCTTTCCTGTGTGTTGTTTTGAATATTGCAGCTCTGTTTGGCATAGTGACAGAATGCAGCTTTCCTGTGTGTTGTTTTAAATTTTCCATCTCTGTGTGGCATAGTGACAGAATGCAGCTTTCCTGTGTGTTGTTTTGAATATTGCAGCTCTGTTTGGCATAGTGACAGAATGCAGCTTTGCTGTGTGTTGTTTTGAATATTGCAGCTCTGTTTGGCATAGTGACAGAATGCAGCTTTCTTGTGTGTTGTTTTGAATATTACAGCTCTGATTGGCATAGTGACAGAATGCAGCTTTCTTGTGTGTTGTTTTGAATATTACAGCTCTGTGTGGCATAGTGACAGAATGCAACTTTCCTGTGTGTTGTTTTGAATATTGCAGCTCTGTTTGGCATAGTGATAGAATGCAGCTTTGCTGTGTATTGTTTTGAATATTCCAGCTCTGTGTTGCATAGTGACAGAATGCAGCTTTGCTGTGTGTTGTTTTGAATATTGCAGCTCTGTTTGGCATAGTGACAGAATGGAGCTTCTCGGTGTTTTGTTTTGAATATTCAAGCTCTGTTTGGCATAGTGACAGAATGTAGCTTTGCTGTGTGTTGTTTTGAATATTGCAGCTCTGTGTGGCATAGTGACAGAATGCAGCTTTACTGTGTGTTGTTTTGAGTTTTTCAGCTCTGTTTGGCATAGCGACAGAATGCAGCTTTACTGTGTGTTGTTTTGAATATTGCAGCTCTGTTTGGCATAGTGACAGAATGCAGCTTTCCTGTGTGTTGTTTTGAATATTGCAGCTCTGTGTGGCATCGTGACAGAATGCAGCTTTCTTGTGTGTTGTTTTAAATTTTCCATCTCTGTGTGGCATAGTGACAGAATGCAGCTTTCCTGTGTGTTGTTTTGAATATTGCAGCTCTGTTTGGCATAGTGACAGAATGCAGCTTTGCTGTGTGTTGTTTTGAATATTGCAGCTCTGTTTGGCATAGTGACAGAATGCAGCTTTCTTGTGTGTTGTTTTGAATATTACAGCTCTGATTGGCATAGTGACAGAATGCAGCTTTCTTGTGTGTTGTTTTGAATATTACAGCTCTGTGTGGCATAGTGACAGAATGCAACTTTCCTGTGTGTTGTTTTGAATATTGCAGCTCTGTTTGGCATAGTGATAGAATGCAGCTTTGCTGTGTATTGTTTTGAATATTGCAGCTCTGTTTGGCAAAGTGATAGAATGCAGCTTTCCTGTGTTTTGATTTGAATATTCCAGCTCTGTTTGGCATAGTGACAGAATGCAGCTTTCCTGTGTTTTGATTTGAATATTCCAGCTCTGTTTGGCATAGTGACAGAATGCAGCTTTCCTGTGTGTTGTTTTGAATACTCCAGCTCTGTTTGGCATAGTGACTGAATGCAGCTTTGCTGTGTTTTGATTTGAATATTCCAGCTCTGATTGGCATAGTGACAGAATGCAGCTTTCCTGTGTGTTGTTTTGAATATTACAGCTCTGTGTGGCACATTGACAGACTGCAGCTTTCCTGTGTCTTGTTTTGAATATTGCAGCTCTGTTTAGCATAGTGATAGAATGCAGCTTTCCTGTGTTTTGATTTGAATATTCCAGCTCTGATTGGCATAGTGACAGAATGCAGCTTTGCTGTGTATTGTTTTGAATATTGCAGCTCTGTTTGGCATAGTGATAGAATGCAGCTTTCCTGTGTTTTGATTTGAATATTCCAGCTCTGTTTGGCATAGTGACAGAATGCAGCTTTCCTCTGTTTTGTTTTGAATATTGCAGCTCTGGTGGGCATAGTGACAGAATGCAGCTTTCCTGTGTGTTGTTTTGAATATTGCAGCTCTGTTCGGCATAGTGACAGAATGCAGCTTTTCTGTGTGTTGTTTTGAATATTGCAGCTCTGTGTGGCATAGTGAAAGAATGCAACTTTCTTGTGTGTTGTTTTGAATATTGCAGCTCTGTGTGGCATAGTGACAGAATGCAGCTTTCCTGTGTGTTGTTTTGAATTTTCCAGCTCTGTCTGGAATGGTTAGAGAATGCAGCTTTACTGTGTGTTGTTTTGAATATTCCAGCTCTGTGTGGCATCGTGACAGAATGCAGCTTTCCTGTGTGTTGTTTTAAATTTTCCATCTCTGTGTGGCATAGTGACAGAATGCAGCTTTCCTGTGTGTTGTTTTGAATATTGCAGCTCTGTTTGGCATAGTGACAGAATGAAGCTTTCCTGTGTGTTGTTTTAAATTTTCCATCTCTGTGTGGCATAGTGACAGAATGCAGCTTTCCTGTGTGTTGTTTTGAATATTGCAGCTCTGTTCGGCATTGTGACAGAATGCAGCTTTGCTGTGTGTTGTTTCGAATATTGCAGCTCTGTTTGGCATAGTGATAGAATGCAGCTTTGCTGTGTATTGTTTTGAATATTGCAGCTCTGTTTGGCATAGTGACGGAATGCAGCTTTCTTGTGTGTTGTTTTGAATATTACAGCTTTGTGTGGCATAGTGACAGAATGCAGCTTTGCTGTGTTTTGATTTGAATATTCCAGCTCTGATTGGCATAGTGACAGAATGCAGCTTTCTTGTGTGTTGTTTTGAATATTACAGCTCTGATTGGCATAGTGACAGAATGCAGCTTTCTTGTGTGTTGTTTTGAATATTACAGCTCTGTGTGGCATAGTGACAGAATGCAACTTTCCTGTGTGTTGTTTTGAATATTGCAGCTCTGTTTGGCATAGTGATAGAATGCAGCTTTGCTGTGTATTGTTTTGAATATTGCAGCTCTGTTTGGCATAGTGACGGAATGCAGCTTTCTTGTGTGTTGTTTTGAATATTCCAGCTCTGTTTGGCATAGTGACAGAATGCAGCTTTCCTGTGTGTTGTTTTGAATATTGCAGCTCTGTGTGGCATAGTGACAGAATGCAGCTTTACTGTGTGTTGTTTTGAGTTTTTCAGCTCTGTTTGGCATAGCGACAGAATGCAGCTTTACTGTGTGTTGTTTTGAATATTGCAGCTCTGTTTGGCATAGTGACAGAATGCAGCTTTCCTGTGTGTTGTTTTGAATATTGCAGCTCTGTTTGGCATAGTGACAGAATGCAGCTTTCCTGTGTGTTGTTTTAAATTTTCCATCTCTGTGTGGCATAGTGACAGAATGCAGCTTTCCTGTGTGTTGTTTTGAATATTGCAGCTCTGTTTGGCATAGTGACAGAATGCAGCTTTGCTGTGTGTTGTTTTGAATATTGCAGCTCTGTTTGGCATAGTGACAGAATGCAGCTTTCTTGTGTGTTGTTTTGAATATTACAGCTCTGATTGGCATAGTGACAGAATGCAGCTTTCTTGTGTGTTGTTTTGAATATTACAGCTCTGTGTGGCATAGTGACAGAATGCAACTTTCCTGTGTGTTGTTTTGAATATTGCAGCTCTGTTTGGCATAGTGATAGAATGCAGCTTTGCTGTGTATTGTTTTGAATATTCCAGCTCTGTGTTGCATAGTGACAGAATGCAGCTTTGCTGTGTGTTGTTTTGAATATTGCAGCTCTGTTTGGCATAGTGACAGAATGGAGCTTCTCGGTGTTTTGTTTTGAATATTCAAGCTCTGTTTGGCATAGTGACAGAATGTAGCTTTGCTGTGTGTTGTTTTGAATATTGCAGCTCTGTGTGGCATAGTGACAGAATGCAGCTTTACTGTGTGTTGTTTTGAGTTTTTCAGCTCTGTTTGGCATAGCGACAGAATGCAGCTTTACTGTGTGTTGTTTTGAATATTGCAGCTCTGTTTGGCATAGTGACAGAATGCAGCTTTCCTGTGTGTTGTTTTGAATATTGCAGCTCTGTTTGGCATAGTGACAGAATGCAGCTTTCCTGTGTGTTGTTTTAAATTTTCCATCTCTGTGTGGCATAGTGACAGAATGCAGCTTTCCTGTGTGTTGTTTTGAATATTGCAGCTCTGTTTGGCATAGTGACAGAAAGCAGCTTTCTTGTGTGTTGTTTTGAATATTACAGCTCTGATTGGCATAGTGACAGAATGCAGCTTTCTTGTGTGTTGTTTTGAATATTACAGCTCTGTGTGGCATAGTGACAGAATGCAACTTTCCTGTGTGTTGTTTTGAATATTGCAGCTCTGTTTGGCATAGTGATAGAATGCAGCTTTGCTGTGTATTGTTTTGAATATTGCAGCTCTGTTTGGCAAAGTGATAGAATGCAGCTTTCCTGTGTTTTGATTTGAATATTCCAGCTCTGTTTGGCATAGTGACAGAATGCAGCTTTCCTGTGTTTTGATTTGAATATTCCAGCTCTGTTTGGCATAGTGACAGAATGCAGCTTTCCTGTGTGTTGTTTTGAATACTCCAGCTCTGTTTGGCATAGTGACTGAATGCAGCTTTGCTGTGTTTTGATTTGAATATTCCAGCTCTGATTGGCATAGTGACAGAATGCAGCTTTCCTGTGTGTTGTTTTGAATATTACAGCTCTGTGTGGCACATTGACAGACTGCAGCTTTCCTGTGTCTTGTTTTGAATATTGCAGCTCTGTTTAGCATAGTGATAGAATGCAGCTTTCCTGTGTTTTGATTTGAATATTCCAGCTCTGATTGGCATAGTGACAGAATGCAGCTTTGCTGTGTATTGTTTTGAATATTGCAGCTCTGTTTGGCATAGTGACAGACTGCAGCTTTCCTGTGTTTTGATTTGAATATTCCAGCTCTGTTTGGCATAGTGACAGAATGCAGCTTTCCTCTGTTTTGTTTTGAATATTGCAGCTCTGGTGGGCATAGTGACAGAATGCAGCTTTCCTGTGTGTTGTTTTGAATATTGCAGCTCTGTTTGGCATAGTGACAGAATGCAGCTTTTCTGTGTGTTGTTTTGAATATTGCAGCTCTGTGTGGCATAGTGAAAGAATGCAACTTTCTTGTGTGTTGTTTTGAATATTGCAGCTCTGTGTGGCATAGTGACAGAATGCAGCTTTCCTGTGTGTTGTTTTGAATTTTCCAGCTCTGTCTGGAATGGTTAGAGAATGCAGCTTTACTGTGTGTTGTTTTGAATATTCCAGCTCTGTGTGGCATCGTGACAGAATGCAGCTTTCCTGTGTGTTGTTTTAAATTTTCCATCTCTGTGTGGCATAGTGACAGAATGCAGCTTTCCTGTGTGTTGTTTTGAATATTGCAGCTCTGTTTGGCATAGTGACAGAATGAAGCTTTCCTGTGTGTTGTTTTGAATTTTCCATCTCTGTGTGGCATAGTGACAGAATGCAGCTTTCCTGTGTGTTGTTTTGAATATTGCAGCTCTGTTCGGCATTGTGACAGAATGCAGCTTTGCTGTGTGTTGTTTCGAATATTGCAGCTCTGTTTGGCATAGTGATAGAATGCAGCTTTGCTGTGTATTGTTTTGAATATTGCAGCTCTGTTTGGCATAGTGACGGAATGCAGCTTTCTTGTGTGTTGTTTTGAATATTACAGCTTTGTGTGGCATAGTGACAGAATGCAGCTTTGCTGTGTTTTGATTTGAATATTCCAGCTCTGATTGGCATAGTGACAGAATGCAGCTTTCTTGTGTGTTGTTTTGAATATTACAGCTCTGTGTGGCATAGTGACAGAATGCAACTTTCCTGTGTGTTGTTTTGAATATTGCAGCTCTGTTTGGCATAGTGATAGAATGCAGCTTTGCTGTGTATTGTTTTGAATATTGCAGCTCTGTTTGGCATAGTGACGGAATGCAGCTTTCTTGTGTGTTGTTTTGAATATTCCAGCTCTGTTTGGCATAGTGACAGAATGCAGCTTTCCTGTGTGTTGTTTTGAATATTGCAGCTCTGTGTGGCATAGTGACAGAATGCAGCTTTACTGTGTGTTGTTTTGAGTTTTTCAGCTCTGTTTGGCATAGCGACAGAATGCAGCTTTACTGTGTGTTGTTTTGAATATTGCAGCTCTGTTTGGCATAGTGACAGAATGCAGCTTTCCTGTGTGTTGTTTTGAATATTGCAGCTCTGTTTGGCATAGTGACAGAATGCAGCTTTCCTGTGTGTTGTTTTAAATTTTCCATCTCTGTGTGGCATAGTGACAGAATGCAGCTTTCCTGTGTGTTGTTTTGAATATTGCAGCTCTGTTTGGCATAGTGACAGAATGCAGCTTTGCTGTGTGTTGTTTTGAATATTGCAGCTCTGTTTGGCATAGTGACAGAATGCAGCTTTCTTGTGTGTTGTTTTGAATATTGCAGCTCTTTGTGGCAGAGTGACAGAATGTAGCTTTCCGGTGTGTTGTTTTGAATATTGCAGCTCTGTTCGGCATTGTGACAGAATGCAGCTTTGCTGTGTGTTGTTTCGAATATTGCAGCTCTGTTTGGCATAGTGATAGAATGCAGCTTTGCTGTGTATTGTTTTGAATATTGCAGCTCTGTTTGGCATAGTGACGGAATGCAGCTTTCTTGTGTGTTGTTTTGAATATTACAGCTTTGTGTGGCATAGTGACAGAATGCAGCTTTGCTGTGTTTTGATTTGAATATTCCAGCTCTGATTGGCATAGTGACAGAATGCAGCTTTCCTGTGTGTTGTTTTGAATATTGCAGCTCTGTGTGGCATAGTGACAGAATGCAACTTTCCTGTGTAATGTTTTGAATATTGCAGCTCTGTTTGGCATAGTGACAGAATGCAGCTTTCCTGTGTAATGTTTTGAATATTGCAGCTCTGTGTGGCATAGTGACAGAATGCAGCTTTCCTTTGTGTTGTTTTGAATATTCCAGCTTTGTGTGGCATAGTGACAGAATGCAGCTTTACTGTGTGTTCTTTTGAATATTGCAGCTCTGTGTGGCATAGTGACAGAATGCACCTTTCCTGTGTGATGTTTTAAATATTGCAGCTCTGTGTGGCATAGTGACAGAATGCAACTTTCCTTTGTGTTGTTTTGAATATCCCAGCTCTGTTTGGCATTGTGACAGAAAGCAGCTTTCCTGTGTGATGTTTTGAATATTGCAGCTCTGTGTGGCATAGTGACAGAATACAGATTTCCTGTGTGTTGTTTTAAATTTTCAAGCTCTTTATGGCATAGTGACAGAATGCAGCTTTCCTGTGTGTTGTTTTGAATATTGCAGCTCTGCTGGGCATAGTGACAGACTGCAACTTTCCAGTGTGTTGTTTTGAATATTCAAGCTCTGTGTTGCATAGTGACAGAATGCAGCTTTCCTGTGTGTTGTTTTGAATATTCCAGCTCTGTGTGGCATAGTGACAGAATGCAGCTTTCCTGTGTGTTGTTTTGAATATTGCAGCTCTGTGTGGCATAGTGACAGAATGCAGCTTCCCTGTGTGTTGTTTTGAATATTCAAGGTCTGTTTGGCATAGTGACAGAATGTAGCTTTGCTGTGTGTTGTTTTGAATATTGCAGCTCTGTGTGGCATAGTGACAGAATGCAGCTTTACTGTGTGTTGTTTTGAGTTTTTCAGCTCTGTTTGGCATAGCGACAGAATGCAGCTTTACTGTGTGTTGTTTTGAATATTGCAGCTCTGTTTGGCATAGTGACAGAATGCAGCTTTCCTGTGTGTTGTTTTGAATATTGCAGCTCTGTTTGGCATAGTGACAGAATGCAGCTTTCCTGTGTGTTGTTTTAAATTTTCCATCTCTGTGTGGCATAGTGACAGAATGCAGCTTTCCTGTGTGTTGTTTTGAATATTGCAGCTCTGTTTGGCATAGTGACAGAATGCAGCTTTGCTGTGTGTTGTTTTGAATATTGCAGCTCTGTTTGGCATAGTGACAGAATGCAGCTTTCTTGTGTGTTGTTTTGAATATTACAGCTCTGATTGGCATAGTGACAGAATGCAGCTTTCTTGTGTGTTGTTTTGAATATTACAGCTCTGTGTGGCATAGTGACAGAATGCAACTTTCCTGTGTGTTGTTTTGAATATTGCAGCTCTGTTTGGCATAGTGATAGAATGCAGCTTTGCTGTGTATTGTTTTGAATATTGCAGCTCTGTTTGGCAAAGTGATAGAATGCAGCTTTCCTGTGTTTTGATTTGAATATTCCAGCTCTGTTTGGCATAGTGACAGAATGCAGCTTTCCTGTGTTTTGATTTGAATATTCCAGCTCTGTTTGGCATAGTGACAGAATGCAGCTTTCCTGTGTATTGTTTTGAATACTCCAGCTCTGTTTGGCATAGTGACTGAATGCAGCTTTGCTGTGTTTTGATTTGAATATTCCAGCTCTGATTGGCATAGTGACAGAATGCAGCTTTCCTGTGTGTTGTTTTGAATATTACAGCTCTGTGTGGCACATTGACAGACTGCAGCTTTCCTGTGTCTTGTTTTGAATATTGCAGCTCTGTTTAGCATAGTGATAGAATGCAGCTTTCCTGTGTTTTGATTTGAATATTCCAGCTCTGATTGGCATAGTGACAGAATGCAGCTTTGCTGTGTATTGTTTTGAATATTGCAGCTCTGTTTGGCATAGTGACAGACTGCAGCTTTCCTGTGTTTTGATTTGAATATTCCAGCTCTGTTTGGCATAGTGACAGAATGCAGCTTTCCTCTGTTTTGTTTTGAATATTGCAGCTCTGGTGGGCATAGTGACAGAATGCAGCTTTCCTGTGTGTTGTTTTGAATATTGCAGCTCTGTTTGGCATAGTGACAGAATGCAGCTTTTCTGTGTGTTGTTTTGAATATTGCAGCTCTGTGTGGCATAGTGACAGAATGCAGCTTTCCTGTGTGTTGTTTTGAATTTTCCAGCTCTGTCTGGAATGGTTAGAGAATGCAGCTTTACTGTGTGTTGTTTTGAATATTCCAGCTCTGTGTGGCATCGTGACAGAATGCAGCTTTCCTGTGTGTTGTTTTAAATTTTCCATCTCTGTGTGGCATAGTGACAGAATGCAGCTTTCCTGTGTGTTGTTTTGAATATTGCAGCTCTGTTTGGCATAGTGACAGAATGAAGCTTTCCTGTGTGTTGTTTTAAATTTTCCATCTCTGTGTGGCATAGTGACAGAATGCAGCTTTCCTGTGTGTTGTTTTGAATATTGCAGCTCTGTTCGGCATTGTGACAGAATGCAGCTTTGCTGTGTGTTGTTTCGAATATTGCAGCTCTGTTTGGCATAGTGATAGAATGCAGCTTTGCTGTGTATTGTTTTGAATATTGCAGCTCTGTGTGGCATAGTGACAGAATGCAGCTTTCCTGTGTGTTGTTTTGAATATTGCAGCTCTGTTTGGCATAGTGATAGAATGCAGCTTTGCTGTGTTTTGATTTGAATATTCCAGCTCTGATTGGCATAGTGACAGAATGCAGCTTTCTTGTGTGTTGTTTTGAATACTCCAGCTCTGTTTGGCATAGTGACAGAATGCAGCTTTGCTGTGTTTTGATTTGAATATTCCAGCTCTGATTGGCATAGTGACAGAATGCAGCTTTCTTGTGTGTTGTTTTGAATATTACAGCTCTGATTGGCATAGTGACAGAATGCAGCTTTCTTGCGTGTTGTTTTGAATATTACAGCTCTGTGTGGCATAGTGACAGAATGCAACTTTCCTGTGTGTTGTTTTGAATATTGCAGCTCTGTTTGGCACAGTGACAGACTGCAGCTTTGCTGTGTATTGTTTTGAATATTGCAGCTCTGTTTGGCATAGTGACGGAATGCAGCTTTCTTGTGTGTTGTTTTGAATATTCCAGCTCTGTTTGGCATAGTGACAGACTGCAGCTTTCCTTTGTGTTGTTTTGAATATTGCAGCTCTGTTTGGCACAGTGACAGACTGCAGCTTTCCTGTGTCTTGTTTTGAATATTGCAGCTCTATTTGGCATAGTGACAGAATGCAGCTTTCCTTTGTGTTTTAAATATTTCTGCTCTGTGTGAAATAGTGACAGAATGTAGCTTTCCTGTGTGTTGTTTTGAATATTGCAGCTTTGTGTGGCATAGTTATAGAATGCAGCTTTCCTGTGTGTTGTTTTGAATATTCCAGCTCTGATTGGCATAGTGACAGAATGCAACTTTGCTGTGTGTTGTTTTGAATATTGCAGCTCTGTTTGGCATAGTGACAGACTGCAGCTTTCTTGTGTGTTGTTTTGAATATTGCAGCTCTGTGTGGCATAGTGACAGAATGCAGCTTTCTTGTGTGTTGTTTTGAATATTCCAGCTCTGATTGGCATAGTGACAGAATGCAACTTTGCTGTGTGTTGTTTTGAATATTGCAGCTCTGTTTGGCACAGTGACAGACTGCAGCTTTCCTGTGTCTTGTTTTGAATATTGCAGCTCTGTTTGGCATAGTGATAGAATGCAGCTTTCCTGTGTTTTGATTTGTATATTCCAGCTCTGATTGGCATAGTGACAGAATGCAGCTTTCCTGTGTTTTGATTAGAAAATTCCAGCTCTGTTTGGCATAGTGACAGAATGCAGCTTTCCTCTGTTTTGTTTTGAATATTGCAGCTCTGTTTGGCATAGAGACAGAATGCAGCTTTCCTGTGTGTTGTTTTGAATTTTCCAGCTCTGTGTGGAATAGTGACAGAATGCAGCTTTCCTCTGTGATGTTTTGAATATTGCAGCTCTATGTGGCATAGTGACAGAATGCAGCTTTGCTGTGTGTTGTTTTGAATATTGCAGCTCTGTTTGGCATAGTGACAGAATGCAGCTTTCCTTTGTGTTGTTTTGAATTTTCCCGCTCAGCGTGGCATAGTGACAGAATACAGCTTTCCTGTGTTTTGTTTTGAATATTGCAGCTCTTTGTGGCATAGTGACAGAATGCAGCTTTCCTTTGTGTTGTTTTGAATATTCCTGCTCTGTTTGGCATAGTGACAGAATGCAGCTTTGCTGTGTGTTGTTTTGAATATTGCAGCTCTGTTTGGCAGAGTGACAGAATGCAGCTTTCCTGTGTGTTGTTTTGAATTTTCCAGCTCTGTGTTGCATAGTGACAGAATGCAGCTTTCCTGTGTGTTGTTTTGAATATTGCAGCTCTGTGTGGCATAGTGACAGAATGCAGCTTTCCTGTGTGTTGTTTTGAATTTTCCAGCTCTGTGTTGCATAGTGAAAGAATGCAGCTTCCCTGTGTGATGTTTTGAATTTTCCAGCTCTGTGATGCATAGTGAAAGAATGCAGCTTCCCTGTGTGATGTTTTGAATTTTCCAGCTCTGTTTGGCATCGTGACAGAATGCAGCTTTCCTGTGTGTTGTTTTGAATATTCCAGCTCTGTTTGGCATAGTGACAGAATGCAGCTTTCCTGTTTGTTGTTTTGAATATTTCAGCTCTGTGTGAAATAGTGACAGAATGTAGCTTCCCGGTGTTTTGTTTTGAATATTCAAGCTCTGTTTGGCATAGTGACAGAATGTAGCTATGCTGTGTGTTGTTTCTAATATTGCAGCTCTGTGTGGCATAGTGACAGAATGCAGCTTTACTGTGTGTTGTTTTGAGTTTTCCAGCTCTGTTTGGCATAGCGACAGAATGCAGCTTTACTGTGTGTTGTTTTGAATATTCCAGCTCTGTGTGGCATCGTGACAGAATGCAGCTTTCCTGTGTGTTGTTTTAAATTTTCCATCTCTGTTTGGCATAGTGACAGAATGCAGCTTTCCTGTGTGTTGTTTTGAATATTCCAGCTCTGTGTGGCATCGTGACAGAATGCAGCTTTCCTGTGTGTTGTTTTAAATTTTCCATCTCTGTTTGGCATAGTGACAGAATGCAGCTTTCCTGTGTGTTGTTTTAAATTTTCCATCTCTGTGTGGCATAGTGACAGAATGCAGCTTTCCTGTGTGTTGTTTTGAATATTGCAGCTCTGTTTGGCATAGTGACAGAATGCAGCTTTGCTGTGTTTTGATTGGAATATTCCAGCTCTGATTGGCATAGTGACAGAATGCAGCTTTGCTGTGTATTGTTTTGAATATTGCAGCTCTGTTTGGCATAGTGATAGAATGCAGCTTTCCTGTGTTTTGATTTGAATATTCCAGCTCTGTTTGGCATAGTGACAGAATGCAGCTTTCCTGTGTGTTGTTTTGAATACTCCAGCTCTGTTTGGCATAGTGACAGAATGCAGCTTTGCTGTGTTTTGATTTGAATATTCCAGCTCTGATTGGCATAGTGACAGAATGCAGCTTTCTTGTGTGTTGTTTTGAATATTGCAGCTCTGTTTGGCATAGTGATAGAATGCAGCTTTCCTGTCTTTTGATTTGAATATTCCAGCTCTGTTTGGCATAGTGACAGAATGCAGCTTTTCTGTGTCTTGTTTTGAATATTGCCGCTCTGTTTGGCATACTGACAGAATGCAGCTTTCCTTTGTGTTTTAAATATTTCTGCTCTGTGTGAAATAGTGACAGAATGCAGCTTTCCTTTGTGTTGTTTTGAATATTGCAGCTTTGTGTGGCATAGTTATAGAATGCAGCTTTCCTGTGTGTTGTTTTGAATATTCAAGCTCTGATTGGCATAGTGACAGAATGCAACTTTCCTTTGTGTTCTTTTTAATATTCCAGCTCTGTGTGGCATAGTGACAGACTGCAGCTTTCCTTTGTGTTGTTTTGAATGTTGCAGCTCTGTTTGGCACAGTGACAGAATGCAGCTTTCCTGTGTGTTGTTTTGAATATTGCAGCTCTGTTTGGCATAGTGACAGAATGCTGCTTTCCTGTGTGTTGTTTTGAATTTTCCAGCTCTGTGTGGCATAGTGACAGAATGCAGCTTTCCTGTGTGTTGTTTTGAACATTCCAGCTCTGTTTGGCATCGTGACAGAATGCAGCTTTCCTGTGTGTTGTTTTGAATATTTCAGCTCTGTTTGGCATAGTGACAGAATGCAGCTTTCCTGTGTGTTGTTTTGAATATTGCAGCTCTGTTTGGCATAGTGACAGACTGCAGCTTTCCTGTGTGTTGTTTTGAATATTGCAGCTCTGTTTGGCATAGTGACAGAATGCAGCTTTCCTGTGTGTTGTTTTGAATATTGCAGCTCTGTTTGGCATAGTGACAGAATGCAGCTTTCTTGTGTGTTGTTTCTGAATTTTCCATCTCTGTGTGGCATAGTGACAGAATGCAGCTTTCCTGTGTGTTGTTTCTGAATTTTCCATCTCTGTGTGGCATAGTGACAGAATGCAGCTTTCCTGTGTGTTGTTTTGAACATTCCAGCTCTCTTTGGCATAGTGACAGAATGCAGCTTTCCTGTGTGTTGTTTTGAATATTCCAGCTCTGTGTGGCATTGTAACAGAATGCAGCTCTTCTGTGTGATGTTTTGAATATTGCAGCTCTATGTGGCATAGTGACAGAATGCAGCTTTGCTGTGTGTTGTTTTGAATATTGCAGCTCTGTTTGGCATAGTGACAGAATGCAACTTTCCTGTGTGTTGTTTTGAATTTTCCAGCTCTGTTTGGCATAGTGACAGAATCCAGCTTTCCTGTGTGTTTTTTTGAATATTGCAGCTCTGGTGGGCAAAGTGACAGAATGCAGCTTTTCTGTGTGTTGTTTTGAATATTGCAGCTCTGTGTGGCATAGTGAAAGAATGCAACTTTCTTGTGTGTTGTTTTGAATATTGCAGCTCTGTGTGGCATAGTGACAGGATGCAGCTTTCCTGTGTGTTGTTTTGAATTTTCCAGCTCTGTGTGGCATAGTGACAGAATGCAGCTTTCCTGTGCATTGTTTTGAATTTTCCAGCTCTGTGTGGCATAGTGACAGAATGCAACGTTCCTGTGTGTTGTGTTGAATATTCCAGCTCTGTCTGGAATGGTGACAGAATGCAGCTTTCCTGTGTGTTGTTTTGAATATTGCAGCTCTGGTGGGCATAGTGACAGAATGCAGCTTTCCTGTGTGTTGTTTTGAATATTGCAGCTCTGTTTGGCTTAGTGACAGAATGCAGCTTTTCTGTGTGTTGTTTTGAATATTGCAGCTCTGTGTGGCATCGTGAAAGAATGAAACTTTCTTGTGTGTTGTTTTGAATATTGCAGCTCTGTGTGGCATAGAGACAGAATGCAGCTTTCCTGTGTGTTGTTTTGAATTTTCCAGCTCTGTCTGGAATGGTGACAGAATGCAGCCTACCCGTGTGTTGTTTTGAATATTGCAGCTCTGTGTGGCATAGTGACAGGATGCAGCTTTCCTGTGTGTTGTTTTGAATTTTCCAGCTCTGTGTCGCATAGTGACAGAATGCAGCTTTCCTGTGCGTTGTTTTGAATTTTCCAGCTCTGTGTGGCATAGTGACAGAATGCAGCTTTCATGTGTGTTAATTTGAATTTTCCAGCTCTGTGTGGCATAGTGACAGAATGCAGCTCTTATGTGTGATGTTTTGAATTTTCCAGCTCTGTGTGGCATAGTGACAGAATGCAACTTTCCTGTGTGTTGTTTTGAATATTCCAGCTCTGTGTGGCATTGTGACAGAATGCAGCTCTTATGTGTGATGTTTTGAATATTGCAGCTCTGTTTGGCATAGTGACAGAATGCAGCTTTCATGTGTGTTAATTTGAATTTTCCAGCTCTGTGTGGCATAGTGACAGAATGCAGCTTTCTTGTATGTTGTTTTTAATTTTCCAGCTCTGTGTTGCATAGAGACAGAATGCAGCTTTCCTGTGTGTTGTTTTGAATATTGCAGCTCTGTTTGGCATAGTGACAGATTGCAGCTTTCCTGTGTGTTGTTTTGAATATTGCAGCTCTGTGTGGCATAGTGACAGAATGCAGCTTTCCTGTGTGTTGTTTTCAATATTGCTGCTCTGTGTGGCATAGTGACAGAATGCAGCTTTCCTGTGTGATGTTTTGAATTTTCCAGCTCTGTGATGCATCGTGATAGAATGCAGCTTTCCTGTGTGTTGTTTTGAATTTTCCAGCTCTGTTTGGCAAAGTGACAGAATGCAGCTTTCCTGTTTGTTGTTTTGAATATTTCAGCTCTGTGTGAAATAGTGACAGAATGTAGCTTCCCGGTGTTTGGTTTTGAATATTCAAGCTCTGTTTGGCATAGTGACAGAATGTAGCTTTGCTGTGTGTTGTTTTGAATATTGCAGCTCTGTGTGGCATAGTGACAGAATGCAGCTTTACTGTGTGTTGTTTTGAATATAGCTGCTCTGTTTGGCATAGTGACAGAATGCAGCTTTCCTGTGTGTTGTTTTGAATATAGCTGCTCTGATTGGCATAGTGACAGAATGCAGCTTTGCTGTGTGTTGTTTTGAATATTGCAGCTCTGTTTGGCATAGTGACAGAATGCAGCTTTCTTGTGTGTTGTTTTGAATATTCCAGCTCTGATTGGCATAGTGACAGAATGCAGCTTTCTTGTGTGTTGTTTTAAATTTTCCATCTCTGTTTGGCATAGTGACAGAATGCAGCTTTCCTGTGTGTTGTTTTGAATATAGCTGCTCTGATTGGCATAGTGACAGAATGCAGCTTTCCTGTATGTTGTTTTAAATTTTCCATCTCTGTGTGGCATAGTGACAGAATGCAGCTTTCCTGTGTGTTGTTTTGAATAAAGCTGCTCTGATTGGCATAGTGACAGAATGCAGCTTTGCTGTGTGTTGTTTTGAATATTGCAGCTCTGTTTGGCATAGTGACAGAATGCAGCTTTCTTGTGTGTTGTTTTGAATATTGCAGCTCTGTTTGGCATAGTGACAGAATGCAGCTTTCCTGTGTGTTGTTTTGAATATTGCAGCTCCGTGTGGCATAGTGACAGAATGCAGCTTTCCTGTGTGTTGTTTTGAATATTCCAGCTCTGTTTGGCAAAGTGACAGAATGCAGCTTTCCTGTGTGTTGTTTTGAATATTCCAGCTCTGTTTGGCATAGTGACAGAATGCAGCTTTCCTGTGTGTTGTTTTGAAAATTGCAGCTCTGTTTGGCAAAGTGACAGAATGCAGATTTCCTGTGCGTTGTTTTGAATATTGCAGCTTTGTTTGGCAAAGTGACAGAATGCAGCTTTCCTGTGTGTTGTTTTGAATATTGCAGCTCTGTTTGGCATAGTGACAGAATGCAGCTTTCCTGTGTGTTTTAAATATTTCTGCTCTGTGTGAAGTAGTGACAGAATGTAGCTTTCCTGTGTGTTGTTTTGAATATTGTAGCTTTGTGTGGCATAGTTATAGAATGCAGCTTTGCTGTGTGTTGTTTTGAATATTGCAGCTCTGTTTGGCATAGTGACAGAATGCAACGTTCCTGTGTGTTGTTTTAAATATTTCAGGTCCGTGGGAAATAGTGACAGAATGTAGCTTTCCTGTGTGTTGTTTTGAATATTGTAGCTTTGTGTGGCATAGTTATAGAATGCAGCTTTGCTGTGTGTTGTGTTGAATATTCCAGCTCTGTCTGGAAAGGTGACAGAATGCAGCTTTCCTGTTGTTGTTTTGAATATTGCAGCTCTATTTGGCATTGTGACAGAATGCAGCTTTCCTGTGTGTTGTTTTGAATTTTCCAGCTCTGTTTGGCATAGTGACAGAATCCAGCTTTCCTGTGTGTTTTTTTGAATATTGCAGCTCTGGTGGGCAAAGTGACAGAATGCAGCTTTCCTGTGTGTTGTTTTGAATATTGCAGCTCTGGTGGGCATAGTGACAGAATGCAGCTTTCCTGTGTGTTGTTTTGAATATTGCAGCTCTGTGTGGCATAGTGACAGAATGCAGCTTTCCTGTGTGTTGTTTTGAATTTTCCAGCTCTGTTTGGCATAGTGACAGAATCCAGCTTTCCTGTGTGTTTTTTTGAATATTGCAGCTCTGGTGGGCATAGTGACAGAATGCAGCTTTCCTGTGTGTTGTTTTGAATTTTCCAGCTCTGTTTGGCATAGTGACAGAATCCAGCTTTCCTGTGTGTTGTTTTGAATATTGCAGCTCTGTGTGGCATAGTGGAAGAATGCAACTTTCTTGTGTGTTGTTTTGAATATTGCAGCTCTGTTTGGCTTAGTGACAGAATGCAGCTTTCCTATGTGTTGTTTTGAATATTGCAGCTCTGTTTGGCTTAGTGACAGAATGCAGCTTTTCTGTGTGTTGTTTTGAATATTGCAGCTCTGTGTCGCATAGTGACAGAATGCAACTTTCCTGTCTGTTGTTTTGCATTTTCCAGCTCTGGCTGGAATGGTGACAGAATGCAGCCTACCCGTGTGTTGTTTTGAATATTGCAGCTCTGTTTGGCATAGTGACAGAATGCAGCTTTCTTGTGTGTTGTTTTGAATATTACAGCTCTGTGTGGCATAGTGACAGACTGCAGCTTTCTTGTGTGTTGTTTTGAATATTGCAGCTCTGTGTGGCATAGTGACAGGATGCAGCTTTCCTGTGTGTTGTTTTGAATATTGCAGCTCTGTTTGGCATAGTGACAGACTGCAGCTTTCTTGTGTGTTGTTTTGAATATTGCAGCTCTGT
This sequence comes from Gymnothorax reevesii, assembly GCA_029721435.1. Lineage (NCBI taxonomy): Eukaryota > Metazoa > Chordata > Actinopteri > Anguilliformes > Muraenidae > Gymnothorax > Gymnothorax reevesii. Next base: position 64,629,665 of record CM056574.1, on the reverse strand, counting down.
GTGGCATAGTGACAGAATGCAGCTTTCTTGTGTGTTGTTTTGAATATTACAGCTCTGTGTGGCATAGTGACAGAATGCAACTTTCCTGTGTGTTGTTTTGAATATTGCAGCTCTGTTTGGCACAGTGACAGACTGCAGCTTTCCTGTGTCTTGTTTTGAATATTGCAGCTCTGTTTGGCATAGTGATAGAATGCAGCTTTCCTGTGTTTTGATTTGTATATTCCAGCTCTGATTGGCATAGTGACAGAATGCAGCTTTGCTCTGTATTGTTTTGAATATTGCAGCTCTGTTTGGCATAGTGATAGAATGCAGCTTTCCTGTGTTTTGATTTGAATATTCCAGCTCTGTGTGGTATAGTGACAGAATGCAGCTTTCCTGTGTTTTGATTTGAAAATTCCAGCTCTGTTTGGCATAGTGACAGAATGCAGCTTTCCTCTGTGTTGTTTTGAATATTGCAGCTCTGTTTGGCATAGTGACAGAATGCAGCTTTCCTGTGTGTTGTTTTGAATTTTCCAGCTCTGTGTGGCATAGTGACAGAATGCAGCTTTCCTCTGTGATGTTTTGAATATTGCAGCTCTGTGTGGCATAGTGACAGAATGCAGCTTTGCTGTGTGTTGTTTTGAATATTGCAGCTCTGTTTGGCATAGTGACAGAATGCAGCTTTCCTTTGTGTTGTTTTGAATTTTCCCGCTCAGCGTGGCATAGTGACAGAATACAGCTTTCCTGTGTTTTGTTTTGAATATTGCAGCTCTGTGTGGCATAGTGACAGAATGCAGCTTTCCTTTGTGTTGTTTTGAATATTCCTGCTCTGTTTGTCATCGTGACAGAATGCAGCTTTCCTGTGTGTTGTTTTGAATATTGCAGCTCTGTTTGGCATAGTGACAGAATGCAGCTTTCCTGTGTGTTGTTTTGAATTTTCCAGCTCTGTGTTGCATAGTGACAGAATGCAGCTTTCCTGTGTGTTGTTTTGAATATTGCAGCTCTGTGTGGCATAGTGACAGAATGCAGCTTTCCTGTGTGTTGTTTTCAATATTGCTGCTCTGTTTGGCATAGTGACAGAATGCAGCTTTCCTGTGTGTTGTTTTGAATTTTCCAACTCTGTGTTGCATAGTGACAGAATGCAGCTTTCCTGTGTGATGTTTTGAATTTTCCAGCTCTGTGTTGCATAGTGATAGAATGCAGCTTTCCTGTGTGATGTTTTGAATTTTCCAGCTCTGTGTTGCATAGTGATAGAATGCAGCTTTCCTGTGTGTCGTTTTGAATTTTCCAGCTCTGAGTTGCATCGTGACAGAATGCAGCTTTCCTATGTGTTGTTTTGAATATTCCAGCTCTGTTTGGCATAGTGACAGAATGCAGCTTTCCTGTTTGTTGTTTTGAATATTTCAGCTCTGTGTGAAATAGTGACAGAATGTAGCTTCCCGGTGTTTGGTTTTGAATATTCAAGCTCTGTTTGGCATAGTGACAGAATGCAGCTTTCCTGTGTGTTGTTTTGAATTTTCCAGCTCTGTTTGGCAAAGTGACAGAATGCAGCTTTCCTGTGTGTTGTTTTGAATATTGCAGCTCTGTGTGGCATCGTGACAGAATGCAGCTTTCCTGTGTGTTGTTTTAAATTTTCCATCTCTGTTTGGCATAGTGACAGAATGCAGCTTTACTGTGTGTTGTTTTGAGTTTTCCAGCTCTGTTTGGCATAGCGACAGAATGCAGCTTTACTGTGTGTTGTTTTGAATATTCCAGCTCTGTGTGGCATCGTGACAGAATGCAGCTTTCCTGTGTGTTGTTTTAAATTTTCCATCTCTGTTTGGCATAGTGACAGAATGCAGCTTTCCTGTGTGTTGTTTTAAATTTTCCATCTCTGTGTGGCATAGTGTCAGAATGCAGCTTTCCTGTGTGTTGTTTTGAATATTGCAGCTCTGTTTGGCAAAGTGACAGAATGCAGCTTTGCTGTGTTTTGATTGGAATATTCCAGCTCTGATTGGCATAGTGACAGAATGCAGCTTTGCTGTGTATTGTTTTGAATATTGCAGCTCTGTTTGGCATAGTGATAGAATGCAGCTTTCCTGTGTTTTGATTTGAATATTCCAGCTCTGTTTGGCATAGTGACAGAATGCAGCTTTCCTGTGTTTTGTTTTGAATATTCCAGCTCTGTTTGGCATAGTGACAGAATGCTGCTTTCCTGTGTGTTGTTTTGAATATTGCAGCTCTGTTTGGCACAGTGACAGACTGCAGCTTTTCTGTGTCTTGTTTTGAATATTGCAGCTCTGTTTGGCATAGTGACAGAATGCAGCTTTCCTTTGTGTTTTAAATATTTCTGCTCTGTGTGAAATAGTGACAGAATGCAGCTTTCCTGTGTGTTGTTTTGAATATTCAAGCTCTGATTGGCATAGTGACAGAATGCAACTTTCCTTTGTGTTCTTTTTAATATTCCAGCTCTGTGTGGCATAGTGACAGACTGCAGCTTTCCTTTGTGTTGTTTTGAATATTGCAGCTCTGTTTGGCACAGTGACAGAATGCAGCTTTCCTGTGTGTTGTTTTGAATATTGCAGCTCTGTTTGGCATAGTGACAGAATGCTGCTTTCCTGTGTGTTGTTTTGAATTTTCCAGCTCTGTGTGGCATAGTGACAGAATGCAGCTTTCCTGTGTGTTGTTTTGAATATTCCAGCTCTGTTTGGCATAGTGACAGAATGCAGCTTTCCTGTGTGTTGTTTTGAATATTGCAGCTCTGTTTGGCATAGTGACAGAATGCAGCTTTCCTGTGTGTTGTTTTGAATATTGCAGCTCTGTTTGGCATAGTGACAGAATGCAGCTTTCCTGTGTGTTGTTTTGAATATTCCAGCTCTGTTTGGCATAGTGACAGAATGCAGCTTTCCTGTGTGTTGTTTTGAATATTGCAGCTCTGTTTGGCATAGTGACAGAATGCAGCTTTCCTGTGTGTTGTTTTGAATATTGCAGCTCTGTGTGGCATAGTGACAGAATGCAGCTTTCCTGTGTGTTGTTTCTGAATTTTCCATCTCTGTGTGGCATAGTGACAGAATGCAGCTTTCCTGTGTGTTGTTTTGAACATTCCAGCTCTCTTTGGCATAGTGACAGAATGCAGCTTTCCTGTGTGTTGTTTTGAATATTCCAGCTCTGTGTGGCATTGTGACAGAATGCAGCTCTTCTGTGTGATGTTTTGAATATTGCAGCTCTATGTGGCATAGTGACAGAATGCAGCTTTGCTGTGTGTTGTTTTGAATATTGCAGCTCTGTTTGGCATAGTGACAGAATGCAACTTTCCTGTGTGTTGTTTTGAATTTTCCAGCTCTGTTTGGCATAGTGACAGAATCCAGCTTTCCTGTGTGTTTTTTTGAATATTGCAGCTCTGGTGGGCAAAGTGACAGAATGCAGCTTTTCTGTGTGTTGTTTTGAATATTGCAGCTCTGTGTGGCATAGTGAAAGAATGCAACTTTCTTGTGTGTTGTTTTGAATATTGCAGCTCTGTGTGGCATAGTGACAGGATGCAGCTTTCCTGTGTGTTGTTTTGAATTTTCCAGCTCTGTGTGGCATAGTGACAGAATGCAGCTTTCCTGTGCATTGTTTTGAATTTTCCAGCTCTGTGTGGCATAGTGACAGAATGCAACGTTCCTGTGTGTTGTTTTAAATATTTCAGGTCCGCGGGAAATAGTGACAGAACGTAGCTTTCCGGTGTGTGGTTTTGAATATTCAAGCTCTGTGTGGCATAGTGACGGAATGCAACTTTCCTGTGTGTTGTGTTGAATATTCCAGCTCTGTCTGGAATGGTGACAGAATGCAGCTTTCCTGTGTGTTGTTTTGAATATTGCAGCTCTGGTGGGCATAGTGACAGAATGCAGCTTTCCTGTGTGTTGTTTTGAATATTGCAGCTCTGTTTGGCTTAGTGACAGAATGCAGCTTTTCTGTGTGTTGTTTTGAATATTGCAGCTCTGTGTGGCATCGTGAAAGAATGCAACTTTCTTGTGTGTTGTTTTGAATATTGCAGCTCTGTGTGGCATCGTGAAAGAATGCAACTTTCTTGTGTGTTGTTTTGAATATTGCAGCTCTGTGTGGCATAGTGACAGAATGCAGCTTTCCTGTGTGTTGTTTTGAATTTTCCAGCTCTGTGTCGCATAGTGACAGAATGCAGCTTTCCTGTGCGTTGTTTTGAATTTTCCAGCTCTGTGTGGCATAGTGACAGATTGCAGCTTTCATGTGTGTTAATTTGAATTTTCCAGCTCTGTGTGGCATAGTGACAGAATGCAGCTCTTATGTGTGATGTTTTGAATTTTCCAGCTCTGTGTGGCATAGTGACAGAATGCAACTTTCCTGTGTGTTGTTTTGAATATTCCAGCTCTGTGTGGCATTGTGACAGAATGCAGCTCTTATGTGTGATGTTTTGAATATTGCAGCTCTGTTTGGCATAGTGACAGAATGCAGCTTTCATGTGTGTTAATTTGAATTTTCCAGCTCTGTGTGGCATTGTTACAGAATGCAGCTTTCTTGTATGTTGTTTTTAGTTTTCCAGCTCTGTGTTGCATAGAGACAGAATGCAGCTTTCCTGTGTGTTGTTTTGAATATTGCAGCTCTGTTTGGCATAGTGACAGATTGCAGCTTTCCTGTGTGTTGTTTTGAATATTGCAGCTCTGTGTGGCATAGTGACAGAATGCAGCTTTGCTGTGTGTTGTTTTGAATATTGCAGCTCTGTGTGGCATAGTGACAGAATGCAGCTTTCCTGTGTGTTGTTTTCAATATTGCTGCTCTGTTTGGCATAGTGACAGAATGCAGCTTTCCTGTGTGATGTTTTGAATTTTCCAGCTCTGTGATGCATAGTGACAGAATGCAGCTTCCCTGTGTGTTTTTTTGAATATTCCAGCTCTGTTTGGCATAGTGACAGAATGCAGCTTTCCTGTTTGTTGTTTTGAATATTTCAGCTCTGTGTGAAATAGTGACAGAATGTAGCTTTGCTGTGTGTTGTTTTGAATATTGCAGCTCTGTGTGGCATTGTGACAGAATGCAGCTTTACTGTGTGTTGTTTTGAATATAGCTGCTCTGTTTGGCATAGTGACAGAATGCAGCTTTCCTGTATGTTGTTTTAAATTTTCCATCTCTGTGTGGCATAGTGACAGAATGCAGCTTTCCTGTGTGTTGTTTTGAATATTGCTGCTCTGTTTGGCATAGTGACAGAATGCAGCTTTGCTGTGTGTTGTTTTGAATATTGCAGCTCTGTTTGGCATAGTGACAGAATGCAGCTTTCTTGTGTGTTGTTTTGAATATTCCAGCTCTGATTGGCATAGTGACAGAATGCAGCTTTCTTGTGTGTTGTTTTGAATATTACAGCTCTGATTGGCATAGTGACAGAATGCAGCTTTCTTGTGTGTTGTTTTAAATTTTCCATCTCTGTGTGGCATAGTGACAGAATGCAGCTTTCCTGTGTGTTGTTTTGAATATAGCTGCTCTGATTGGCATAGTGACAGAATGCAGCTTTGCTGTGTGTTGTTTTGAATATTGCAGCTCTGTTTGGCATAGTGACAGAATGCAGCTTTCTTGTGTGTTGTTTTGAATATTCCAGCTCTGATTGGCATAGTGACAGAATGCAGCTTTGCTGTGTATTGTTTTGAATATTGCAGCTCTGTTTGGCATAGTGATAGAATGCAGCTTTCCTGTGTTTTGATTTGAATATTCCAGCTCTGTTTGGCATAGTGACAGAATGCAGCTTTCCTGTGTGTTGTTTTGAATACTCCAGCTCTGTTTGGCATAGTGACAGACTGCAGCTTTCCTTTGTGTTGTTTTGAATATTGCAGCTCTGTTTGGCACAGTGACAGACTGCAGCTTTTCTGTGTCTTGTTTTGAATATTGCAGCTCTGTTTGGCATAGTGACAGAATGCAGCTTTCCTTTGTGTTTTAAATATTTCTGCTCTGTGTGAAATAGTGACAGAATGCAGCTTTCCTGTGTGTTGTTTTGAATATTGCAGCTCTGTTTGGCACAGTGACAGAATGCAGCTTTCCTGTGTGTTGTTTTGAATATTGCAGCTCTGTTTGGCATAGTGACTGAATGCTGCTTTCCTGTGTGTTTTTTTAAATATTTCAGGTCCGTGGGAAATAGTGACAGAACGTAGCTTTCCGGTGTGTTGTTTTGAATATTGTAGCTTTGTGTGGTATAGTTATAGAATGCAGCTTTGCTGTGTGTTGTTTTGAATATTTAAACTCTGTGTGGCATAGTGACGGAATGCAACTTTCCTGTGTGTTGTGTTGAATATTTCAGCTCTGTCTGGAATGGTGACAGAATGCAGCTTTCCTGTTTGTTGTTTTGAATAATGCAGCTCTATTTGGCATAGTGACAGAATGCAGCTTTCCTGTGTGTTGTTTTGAATTTTCGAGCTCTGTTTGGCATAGTGACAGAATCCAGCTTTCCTGTGTGTTTTTTTTGAATATTGCAGCTCTGGTGGGCATAGTGACAGAATGCAGCTTTCCTGTGTGTTGTTTTGAATATTGCAGCTCTGGTGGGCATAGTGACAGAATGCAGCTTTCCTGTGTGTTGTTTTGAATATTGCAGCTCTGGTGGGCATAGTGACAGAATGCAGCTTTCCTGTGTGTTGTTTTGAATATTGCAGCTCTGTGTGGCATAGTGACAGAATGCAGCTTTCCTGTTTGTTGTTTTGAATATTGCAGCTCTATTTGGCATAGTGACAGAATCCAGCTTTCCTGTGTGTTTTTTTGAATATTGCAGCTCTGGTGGGCATAGTGACAGAATGCAGCTTTGCTGTGTGTTGTTTTGAATATTGCAGCTCTGTTTGGCATAGTGACAGAATGCAGCTTTCTTGTGTGTTGTTTTGAATATTCCAGCTCTGATTGGCATAGTGACAGAATGCAGCTTTCCTGTGTGTTGTTTTGAATTTTCCAGCTCTGTTTGGCATAGTGACAGAATCCAGCTTTCCTGTGTGTTTTTTTGAATATTGCAGCTCTGGTGGGCATAGTGACAGAATGCAGCTTTCCAAAGTGTTGTTTTGAATTTTCCAGCTCTGTTTGGCATAGTGACAGAATCCAGCTTTCCTGTGTGTTGTTTTGAATATTGCAGCTCTGTGTGGCATAGTGGAAGAATGCAACTTTCTTGTGTGTTGTTTTGAATATTGCAGCTCTGTTTGGCATAGTGACAGAATGGAGCTTTTCTGTGTGTTGTTTTGAATATTGCAGCTCTGTGTGGCATAGTGGAAGAATGCAACTTTCTTGTGTGTTGTTTTGAATATTGCAGCTCTGTGTGGCATAGTGACAGAATGCAGCTTTCCTGTGTGTTGTTTTGAATTTTCCAGCTCTGTCTGGAATGGTGACAGAATGCAGCCTACCCGTGTGTTGTTTTGAATATTGCAGCTCTGTGTGGCATAGTGACAGGATGCAGCTTTCCTGTGTGTTGTTTTGAATTTTTCAGCTCTGTGTGGCATAGTGACAGAATGCAGCTTTCCTGTGCGTTGTTTTGAATTTTCCAGCTCTTTGTGGCATAGTGACAGAATGCAACTTTCCTGTGTGTTGTTTTGAACATTCCAGCTCTGTTTGGCATAGTGACAGAATGCAACTTTCCTGTGTGTTGTTTTGAATATTCCAGCTCTGTGTGGCATTGTGACAGAATGCAGCTCTTCTGTGTGATGTTTTGAATATTGCAGCTCTGTTTGGCATAGTGACAGAATGCAGCTTTCCTGTGTGTTAATTTGAATTTTCCAGCTCTGTGTGGCATAGTGACAGAATGCAGCTTTCCTCTGTGATGTTTTGAATATTGCAGCTCTGTTTGGCATAGTGACAGAATGAAGCTTCCCTGTGTGTTGTTTTGAATATTGCAGCTCTGTTTGGCAAAGTGACAGAATGCAGCTTTCTTGTGTGTTGTTTTTAATTTTCCAGCTCTGTGTTGCATAGAGACAGAATGCAGCTTTCCTGTGTGTTGTTTTGAATATTGCAGCTCTGTTTGGCATTGTGACAGATTGCAGCTTTCCTCTGTGTTGTTTTGAATATTGCAGCTCTGTTTGGCATAGTGACAGACTGCAGCTTTCCTGTGTCTTGTTTTGAATATTGCAGCTCTGTTATGCATAGTGACAGAATGCAGCTTTCTTTTGTGTTTTAAATATTTCAGCTCTGTGTGAAATAGTGACAGAATGTACCTTTCCGATGTGTTGTTTTGAATATTGCAGCTTTGTGTGGCATAGTTATAGAATGCAGCTTTCCTGTGTGTTGTTTTGAATATTCCAGCTCTGATTGGCATAGTGACAGAATGCAACTTTCCTTTATATTGTTTTGAATATTGCAGCTCTGTTTGGCATAGTGACAGACTGCAGCTTTCCTATGTGTTGTTTTGAATATTGCAGCTCTGTTTGGCATTGTGAAGGAATGCAGCTTTCCTGTGTGTTGTTTTGGATATTGCAGCTCTGTGTGGCATAGTGAAAGAATGCAACTTTCCTGTGTGTTGTTTTGAATATTCCAGCTCTGTGTGGCATAGTGACAGACTGCAGCTTTCCTTTGTGTTGTTTTGAATATTGCAGCTCTGTTTGGCACAGTGACAGACTGCAGCTTTCCTGTGTGTTGTTTTGAATATTGCAGCTCTGTTTGGCATAGTGACAGACTGCAGCTTTCCTGTGTGTTGTTTTGAATATTGCAGCTCTGTTTGGCATAGTGAAGGAATGCAGCTTTCCTGTGTGTTGTTTTGAATATTGCAGCTCAGTGTGGCATAGTGAAAGAATGCAACTTTCCTGTGTGTTGTTTTGAATATTGCAGCTCTGTGTGGCATAGTGACAGGATGCAGCTTTCCTGTGTTTTGTTTTGAATTTTCCAGCTCTGTGTGGCATAGTGACAGCATGCAGCTTTCCTGTGCGTTGTTTTTAATAATACAGCTCAGTTTGGCATAGTTACAGAATGCAGCTTTCCTGTGTGTTGTTTTCAATATTGCAGCTCTGTTTGGCATAGTGACAAAATGTAGCTTTCCTGTGTGTTGTTTTGAATATTGCAGCTCTGTGTGGCATAGTGACAGAATGCAGCTTTCCTGTATGTTGTTTTGAATTTTCCATCTCTGTTTTGCATAGTGACAGAATGCAGCTTTCCTTTGTGTTGTTTTGAATTTTCCAGCTCTGTTTGGCATAGTGACCGAATGCAGCTTTCCTGTAAGTTGTTTTGAATTTTCCATCTCTCTGTGGCATCGTGACAGAATGCAGCTTTCCTGTGTGTTGTTTTGAATATTGCAGCTCTATTTGGCATAGTTAGAGAATGCAGCTTTCCTGTGTTTTGTTTTGACTTTTCCAGCTCTGAGTTGCCTCGTGACAGAATGCAGCTTTCCTGTTTGTTGTTTTGAATATTTCAGCTCTGTGTGAAATAGTGACAGAATGTAGCTTCCCGGTGTTTTGTTTTGAATATTCAAGCTCTGTGTGGCATAGTGACAGAATGCAGCTTTACTGTGTGTTGTTTTGAGTTTTCCAGCTCTGTTTGGCATAGCGACAGAATGCAGCTTTACTGTGTGTTGTTTTGAATATTCCAGCTCTGTGTGGCATCGTGACAGAATGCAGCTTTCCTGTGTGTTGTTTCAAATTTTCCATCTCTGTGTGGCATAGTGACAGAATGCAACTTTCCTGTGTGTTGTTTTGAACATTCCAGCTCTGTTTGGCATAGTGACAGAATGAATATTCCAGCTCTGTGTGGCATTGTGACAGAATGCAGCTCTTCTGTGTGATGTTTTGAATATTGCAGCTCTGTTTGGCATAGTGACAGAATGCAGCTTTCTTGTGTGTTAATTTGAATTGTCCAGCTCTGTGTGGCATAGTGACAGAATGCAGCTTTCCTCAGTGATGTTTTGAATATTGCAGCTCTGTTTGGCATAGTGACAGAATGAAGCTTCCCTGTGTGTTGTTTTGAATATTGCAGCTCTGTTTGGCAAAGTGACAGAATGCAGCTTTCTTGTGTGTTGTTTTTAATTTTCCAGCTCTGTGTTGCATAGAGACAGAATGCAGCTTTCCTGTGTGTTGTTTTGAATATTGCAGCTCTGTTTGGCATTGTGACAGATTGCAGCTTTCCTCTGTGTTGTTTTGAATATTGCAGCTCTGTTTGGCATAGTGACAGACTGCAGCTTTCCTGTGTCTTGTTTTGAATATTGCAGCTCTGTTATGCATAGTGACAGAATGCAGCTTTCTTTTGTGTTTTAAATATTTCAGCTCTGTGTGAAATAGTGACAGAATGTACCTTTCCGATGTGTTGTTTTGAATATTGCAGCTTTGTGTGGCATAGTTATAGAATGCAGCTTTCCTGTGTGTTGTTTTGAATATTCCAGCTCTGATTGGCATAGTGACAGAATGCAACTTTCCTTTATATTGTTTTAAATATTGCAGCTCTGTTTGGCATAGTGACAGACTGCAGCTTTCCTATGTGTTGTTTTGAATATTGCAGCTCTGTTTGGCATTGTGAAGGAATGCAGCTTTCCTGTGTGTTGTTTTGGATATTGCAGCTCTGTGTGGCATAGTGAAAGAATGCAACTTTCCTGTGTGTTGTTTTGAATATTCCAGCTCTGTGTGGCATAGTGACAGACTGCAGCTTTCCTTTGTGTTGTTTTGAATATTGCAGCTCTGTTTGGCACAGTGACAGACTGCAGCTTTCCTGTGTGTTGTTTTGAATATTGCAGCTCTGTTTGGCATAGTGACAGACTGCAGCTTTCCTGTGTGTTGTTTTGAATATTGCAGCTCTGTTTGGCATAGTGAAGGAATGCAGCTTTCCTGTGTGTTGTTTTGAATATTGCAGCTCAGTGTGGCATAGTGAAAGAATGCAACTTTCCTGTGTGTTGTTTTGAATATTGCAGCTCTGTGTGGCATAGTGACAGGATGCAGCTTTCCTGTGTTTTGTTTTGAATTTTCCAGCTCTGTGTGGCATAGTGACAGCATGCAGCTTTCCTGTGCGTTGTTTTTAATAATACAGCTCAGTTTGGCATAGTTACAGAATGCAGCTTTCCTGTGTGTTGTTTTCAATATTGCAGCTCTGTTTGGCATAGTGACAGAATGTAGCTTTCCTGTGTGTTGTTTTGAATATTGCAGCTCTGTGTGGCATAGTGACAGAATGCAGCTTTCCTGTATGTTGTGTTGAATTTTCCATCTCTGTTTTGCATAGTGACAGAATGCAGCTTTCCTTTGTGTTGTTTTGAATTTTCCAGCTCTGTTTGGCATAGTGACCGAATGCAGCTTTCCTGTAAGTTGTTTTGAATATTCCAGCTCTGTCTGGCATAGTGACACAATGCAGCTTTCCTGTGTGTTGTTTTGAATATTGCACCACTGTGTGAAATAGTGACTGAATGTAGCTTCCCGGTGTGTTGTTTTGAATATTCAAGCTCTGTGTGGCAGAGTGACAAAATGTTGCTTTCCTGTGTGTTGTTTTGAATATTGAAGCTCTGTTTGGCATAGTGGCAGAATGCAGCTTTCCTGTGCAATGTTTTGAATATTGCAGCTGTTTGGCATAGTGACAGAATGCAGCTTTCCTGTGTGTTGTTTCAAATTTTCCATCTCTGTGTGGCATAGTGACAGAATGCAACTTTCCTGTGTGTTGTTTTGAACATTCCAGCTCTGTTTGGCATAGTGACAGAATGCAGCTTTCCTGTGTGTTGTTTTGAATATTCCAGCTCTGTGTGGCATTGTGACAGAATGCAGCTCTTCTGTGTGATGTTTTGAATATTGCAGCTCTGTTTGGCATAGTGACAGAATGCAGCTTTCCTGTGTTTTAATTTGAATTGTCCAGCTCTGTGTGGCATAGTGACAGAATGCAGCTTTCCTCTGTGATGTTTTGAATATTGCAGCTCTGTTTGGCATAGTGACAGAATGAAGCTTCCCTGTGTGTTGTTTTGAATATTGCAGCTCTGTTTGGCATAGTGACAGAATGCAGCTTTCTTGTGTGTTGTTTTTAATTTTCCAGCTCTGTGTTGCATAGAGACAGAATGCAGCTTTCCTGTGTGTTGTTTTGAATATTGCAGCTCTATGTGGCATAGTGACAGAATGCAGCTTTCCTGTGTGTTGTTTTGAATATTGCAGCTCTGTTTGGCATAGTGACAGACTGCAGCTTTCCTGTGTCTTGTTTTGAATATTGCAGCTCTGTTATGCATAGTGACAGAATGCAGCTTTCTTTTGTGTTTTAAATATTTCAGCTCTGTGTGAAATAGTGACAGAATGTAGCTTTCCGATGTGTTGTTTTGAATATTGCAGCTTTGTGTGGCATAGTTATAGAATGCAGCTTTCCTGTGTGTTGTTTTGAATATTCAAGCTCTGATTGGCATAGTGACAGAATGCAACTTTCCTTTGTGTTGTTTTGAATATTGCAGCTCTTTTTGGCACAGTGACAGAATGCAGCTTTCCTGTGTGTTGTTTTGAATATTGCAGCTCTGTTTGGCATAGTGACAGACTGCAGCTTTCCTATGTGTTGTTTTGAATATTGCAGCTCTGTTTGGCATTGTGAAGGAATGCAGCTTTCCCGTGTGTTGTTTTGAATATTGCAGCTCTGTGTGGCATAGTGAAAGAATGCAACTTTCCTGTGTGTTGTTTTGAATATTCCAGCTCTGTGTGGCATAGTGACAGACTGCAGCTTTCCTTTGTGTTGTTTTGAATATTGCAGCTCTGTTTGGCACAGTGACAGACTGCAGCTTTCCTGTGTGTTGTTTTGAATATTGTAGCTCTGTTTGGCATAGTGACAGACTGCAGCTTTCCTGTGTGTTGTTTTGAATATTGCAGCTCTGTTTGGCATAGTGAAGGAATGCAGCTTTCCTGTGTGTTGTTTTGAATATTGCAGCTCTGTTTGGCATAGTGACAGACTGCAGCTTTCCTGTGTGTTGTTTTGAATATTGCTGCTCTGTTTGGCATAGTGACAGACTGCAACTTTCCTGTGTGTTGTTTTGAATATTGCAGCTCTGTGTGGCATAGTGACAGGATGCAGCTTTCCTGTGTTTTGTTTTGAATTTTCCAGCTCTGTGTGGCATAGTGACAGCATGCAGCTTTCCTGTGCGTTGTTTTTAATAATACAGCTCAGTTTGGAATAGTTACAGAATGCAGCTTTCCTGTGTGTTGTTTTCAATATTGCAGCTCTGTTTGGCATAGTGACAGAATGTAGCTTTCCTGTGTGTTGTTTTGAATATTGCAGCTCTGTGTGGCATAGTGACAGAATGCAGCTTTCCTGTATGTTGTTTTGAATTTTCCATCTCTGTTTTGCATAGTGACAGAATGCAGCTTTCCTTTGTGTTGTTTTGAATTTTCCAGCTCTGTTTGGCATAGTGACCGAATGCAGCTTTCCTGTAAGTTGTTTTGAATTTTCCATCTCGGTGTGGCATCGTGACAGAATGCAGCTTTCCTGTGTGTTGTTTTGAATATTGCAGCTCTATTTGGCATAGTTAGAGAATGCAGCTTTCCTGTGTTTTGTTTTGAATTTTCCAGCTCTGTGTTGCCTCGTGACAGAATGCAGCTTTCCTGTTTGTTGTTTTGAATATTTCAGCTCTGTGTGAAATAGTGACAGAATGTAGCTCCCCGGTGTTTTGTTTTGAATATTCAAGCTCTGTGTGGCATAGTGACAGAATGCAGCTTTACTGTGTGTTGTTTTGAGTTTTCCAGCTCTGTGTGGCATAGTGACAGAATGCAGCTTTCCTGTGCGTTGTTTTGAATTTTCCAGCTCTGTGTGGCATAGTTACAGAATGCAGCTTTCCTGTGCGTTGTTTTGAATTTTCCAGCTCTGTGTGGCATAGTGACAGAATGCAACTTTCCTGTGTGTTCTTTTGAACATTCCAGCTCTGTTTGGCATAGTGACAGAATATAGCTTTCCTGTGTGTTGTTTTGAATATTCCAGCTCTGTGTGGCATTGTGACAGAATGCAGCTCTTCTGGGTGATGTTTTGAATATTGCAGCTCTGTTTGGCATAGTGACAGAATGCAGCTTTCCTGTGTGTTAATATGAATTTTCCAGCTCTGTGTGGCATAGTGACAGAATGCAGCTTGCCTCTGTGATGTTTTGAATATTGCAGCTCTGTTTGGCATAGTGACAGAATGAAGCTTTCCTGTGTGTTGTTTTGAATATTGCAGCTCTGTTTGGCATAGTGACAGAATGCAGCTTTCTTGTGTGTTGTTTTTAATTTTCCAGCTCTGTGTTGCATAGAGACAGAATGCAGCTTTCCTGTGTGTTGTTTTGAATATTGCAGCTCTGTTTGGCATAGTGACAGATTGCAGCTTTCCTGTGTGTTGTTTTGAATATTGCAGCTCTGTTTGGCATAGTGACAGAATGCAGCTTTCCTGTGTGTTGTTTTGAATATTGCAGCTCTGTTATGCATAGTGACAGAATGCAGCTTTGTTTTGTGTTTTAAATATTTCAGCTCTGTGTGAAATAGTGACAGAATGTAGCTTTCCGATGTGTTGTTTTGAATATTGCAGCTTTGTGTGGCATAGTTATAGAATGCAGCTTTCCTGTGTGTTGTTTTGAATATTCCAGCTCTGATTGGCATAGTGACAGAATGCAACTTTCCTTTGTGTTGTTTTGAATATTCCAGCTCTGATTGGCATAGTGACAGAATGCAACTTTCCTTTGTGTTGTTTTGAATATTGCAGCTCTGTTTGGCACAGTGACAGACTGCATCTTTCCTGTGTGTTGTTTTGAATATTGCAGCTCTGTTTGGCATAGTGACTGACTGCAGCTTTCCTATGTGTTGTTTTGAATATTGCAGCTCTGTTTTGCATTGTGAAGGAATGCAGCTTTCCTGTGTGTTGTTTTGAATATTGCAGCTCTGTGTGGCATAGTGAAAGAATGCAACTTTCCTGTGTGTTGTTTTGAATATTCCAGCTCTGTGTGGCATAGTGACAGACTGCAGCTTTCCTTTGTGTTGTTTTGAATATTGCAGCTCTGTTTGGCACAGTGACAGACTGCAGCTTTCCTGTGTGTTGTTTTGAATATTGCAGCTCTGTTTGGCATAGTGAAGGAATGCAGCTTTCCTGTGTGTTGTTTTGAATATTGCAGCTCAGTGTGGCATAGTGAAAGAATGCAACTTTCCTGTGTGTTGTTTTGAATATTGCAGCTCTGTTTGGCATAGTGACAGAATGCAGCTTTCCTGTGTTTTGTTTTGAATTTTCCAGCTCTGTGTGGCATAGTGACAGGATGCAGCTTTCCTGTGTTTTGTTTTGAATTTTCCAGCTCTGTGTGGCATAGTGACAGCATGCAGCTTTCCTGTGCGTTGTTTTTAATAATACAGCTCAGTTTGGCATAGTTACAGAATGCAGCTTTCCTGTGTGTTGTTTTCAATATTGCAGCTCTGTTTGGCATAGTGACAGAATGTAGCTTTCCTGTGTGTTGTTTTGAATATTGCAGCTCTGTGTGGCATAGTGACAGAATGCAGCTTTCCTGTATGTTGTTTTGAATTTTCCATCTCTGTTTTGCATAGTGACAGAATGCAGCTTTCCTTTGTGTTGTTTTGAATTTTCCAGCTCTGTTTGGCATAGTGACCGAATGCAGCTTCCCTGTAAGTTGTTTTGAATTTTCCATCTCTGTGTGGCATCGTGACAGAATGCAGCTTTCCTGTGTGTTGTTTTGAATATTGCAGTTCTATTTGGCATAGTTAGAGAATGCAGCTTTCCTGTGTTTTGTTTTGAATTTTCCAGCTCTGTGTTGCCTCGTGACAGAATGCAGCTTTGCTGTTTGTTGTTTTGAATATTTCAGCTCTGTGTGAAATAGTGACAGAATGTAGCTTCCCGGTGTTTTGTTTTGAATATTCAAGCTCTGTGTGGCATAGTGACAGAATGCAGCTTTACTGTGTGTTGTTTTGAGTTTTCCAGCTCTGTTTGGCATAGCGACAGAATGCAGCTTTACTGTGTGTTGTTTTGAATATTCCAGCTCTGTGTGGCATCGTGACAGAATGCAGCTTTCCGGTGTGTTGTTTCAAATTTTCCATCTCTGTGTGGCATCGTGACAGAATGCAGCTTTCCTGTGTGTTGTTTTGAATATTGCAGCTCTGTTTGGCATAGTGACAGAATGCAGCTTTCCTGTGTGTTGTTTTAAATTTTCCATCTCTGTGTGGCATAGTGACAGAATGCAGCTTTCCTGTGTGTTGTTTTGAATATTGCAGCTCTGTTTGGCATAGTGACAGGATGCAGCTTTGCTGTGTGTTGTTTTGAATATTGCAGCTCTGTTTGGCATAGTGACAGAATGCAGCTTTCTTGTGTGTTGTTTTGAATATTACAGCTCTGATTGGCATAGTGACAGAATGCAGCTTTCCTGTGTGTTGTTTTGAATATTACAGCTCTGTGTGGCAAAGTGACAGAATGCAACTTTCCTGTGTGTTGTTTTGAATATTGCAGCTCTGTTTGGCATAGTGATAGAATGCAGCTTTGCTGTGTGTTGTTTTGAATATTGCAGCTCTGTTTGGCACAGTGACAGACTGCAGCTTTCCTGTGTCTTGTTTTGAATATTGCAGCTCAGTTTGGCATAGTGACAGAATGCAGCTTTCCTTTGTGTTTTAAATATTTCTGCTCTGTGTGAAATAGTGACAGAATGTAGCTTTCCTGTGTGTTGTTTTGAATATTGCAGCTTTGTGTGGCATAGTTATAGAATGCAGCTTTCCTGTGTGTTGTTTTGAATATTCCAGCTCTGATTGGCATAGTGACAGAATGCAACTTTGCTGTGTGTTGTTTTGAATATTGCAGCTCTGTTTGGCATACTGTCAGAATGCAGCTTTGCTGTGTTTTGATTTGAATATTCCAGCTCTGATTGGCATAGTGACAGAATGCAGCTTTCTTCTGTGTTGTTTTGAATATTACAGCTCTGTGTGGCATAGTGACAGAATGCAAATTTCCTATGTGTTGTTTTGAATATTGCAGCTCTGTTTGGCATAGTGACAGAATGCAGCTTTCCTGTGTGTTGTTTTGAATATTGCAGCTCTGTTTGGCATAGTGACAGAATGCAGCTTTCCTGTGTGTTGTTTTGAATATTCCAGCTCTGTTTGGCATCGTGACAGAATGCAGCTTTCCTGTGTGTTGTTTTGAATATTGCAGCTCTGTTTGGCATAGTGACAGAATGCAGCTTTCCTGTGTGTTGTTTTGAATATTGCAGGTCTGTTTGGCATAGTGACAGAATGCAGCTTTCTTGTGTGTTGTTTCTGAATTTTCCATCTCTGTGTGGCATAGTGACAGAATGCAGCTTTCCTGTGTGTTGTTTCTGAATTTTCCATCTCTGTGTGGCATAGTGACAGAATGCAGCTTTCCTGTGTGTTGTTTTGAACATTCCAGCTCTCTTTTGCATAGTGACAGAATGCAGCTTTCCTGTGTGTTGTTTTGAATATTCCAGCTCTGTGTGGCATTGTGACAGAATGCAGCTCTTCTGTGTGATGTTTTGAATATTGCAGCTCTATGTGGCATAGTGACAGAATGCAGCTTTGCTGTGTGTTGTTTTGAATATTGCAGCTCTGTTTGGCATAGTGACAGAATGCAACTTTCCTGTGTGTTGTTTTGAATTTTCCAGCTCTGTTTGGCATAGTGACAGAATCCAGCTTTCCTGTGTGTTTTTTTGAATATTGCAGCTCTGGTGGGCAAAGTGACAGAATGCAGCTTTTCTGTGTGTTGTTTTGAATATTGCAGCTCTGTGTGGCATAGTGAAAGAATGCAACTTTCTTGTGTGTTGTTTTGAATATTGCAGCTCTGTGTGGCATAGTGACAGGATGCAGCTTTCCTGTGTGTTGTTTTGAATTTTCCAGCTCTGTGTGGCATAGTGACAGAATGCAGCTTTCCTGTGCATTGTTTTGATTTTTCCAGCTCTGTGTGGCATAGTGACAGAATGCAACGTTCCTGTGTGTTGTTTTAAATATTTCAGGTCCGCGGGAAATAGTGACAGAACGTAGCTTTCCGGTGTGTGGTTTTGAATATTCAAGCTCTGTGTGGCATAGTGACGGAATGCAACTTTCCTGTGTGTTGTGTTGAATATTCCAGCTCTGTCTGGAATGGTGACAGAATGCAGCTTTCCTGTGTGTTGTTTTGAATATTGCAGCTCTGGTGGGCATAGTGACAGAATGCAGCTTTCCTGTGTGTTGTTTTGAATATTGCAGCTCTGTTTGGCTTAGTGACAGAATGCAGCTTTTCTGTGTGTTGTTTTGAATATTGCAGCTCTGTGTGGCATCGTGAAAGAATGCAACTTTCTTGTGTGTTGTTTTGAATATTGCAGCTCTGTGTGGCATAGAGACAGAATGCAGCTTTCCTGTGTGTTGTTTTGAATTTTCCAGCTCTGTCTGGAATGGTGACAGAATGCAGCCTACCCGTGTGTTGTTTTGAATATTGCAGCTCTGTGTGGCATAGTGACAGGATGCAGCTTTCCTGTGTGTTGTTTTGAATTTTCCAGCTCTGTGTCGCATAGTGACAGAATGCAGCTTTCCTGTGCGTTGTTTTGAATTTTCCAGCTCTGTGTGGCATAGTGACAGAATGCTGCTTTCATGTGTGTTAATTTGAATTTTCCAGCTCTGTGTGGCATAGTGACAGAATGCAGCTCTTATGTGTGATGTTTTGAATTTTCCAGCTCTGTGTGGCATAGTGACAGAATGCAACTTTCCTGTGTGTTGTTTTGAATATTCCAGCTCTGTGTGGCATTGTGACAGAATGCAGCTCTTATGTGTGATGTTTTGAATATTGCAGCTCTGTTTGGCATAGTGACAGAATGCTGCTTTCATGTGTGTTAATTTGAATTTTCCAGCTCTGTGTGGCATTGTGACAGAATGCAGCTTTCTTGTATGTTGTTTTTAATTTTCCAGCTCTGTGTTGCATAGAGACAGAATGCAGCTTTCCTGTGTGTTGTTTTGAATATTGCAGCTCTGTTTGGCATAGTGACAGATTGCAGCTTTCCTGTGTGTTGTTTTGAATATTGCAGCTCTGTGTGGCATAGTGACAGAATGCAGCTTTGCTGTGTGTTGTTTTGAATATTGCAGCTCTGTGTGGCATAGTGACAGAATGCAGCTTTCCTGTGTGTTGTTTTCAATATTGCTGCTCTGTTTGGCATAGTGACAGAATGCAGCTTTCCTGTGTGATGTTTTGAATTTTCCAGCTCTGTGATGCATAGTGACAGAATGCAGCTTTCCTGTGTGTTTTTTTGAATATTCCAGCTCTGTTTGGCATAGTGACAGAATGCAGCTTTCCTGTTTGTTGTTTTGAATATTTCAGCTCTGTGTGAAATAGTGACAGAATGTAGCTTCCCGGTGTTTTGTTTTGAATATTCAAGCTCTGTTTGGCATACTGACAGAATGTAGCTTTGCTGTGTGTTGTTTTGAATATTGCAGCTCTGTGTGGCATAGTGACAGAATGCAGCTTTACTGTGTGTTGTTTTGAATATAGCTGCTCTGTTTGGCATAGTGACAGAATGCAGCTTTCCTGTATGTTGTTTTAAATTTTCCATCTCTGTGTGGCATAGTGACAGAATGCAGCTTTCCTGTGTGTTGTTTTGAATATTGTTGCTCTGTTTGGCATAGTGACAGAATGCAGCTTTCCTGTGCAATGTTTTGAATTTTGCAGCACTTTATGGCATAGTGACAGAATGCAGCTTTCATGTGTGTTGTTTTGAATATTGCAGCTCTGCTGGGCATAGTGACAGAATGCAGCTTTCTTGTGTGTTGTTTTGAATATTACAGCTCTGATTGGCATAGTGACAGAATGCAGCTTTCTTGTGTGTTGTTTTAAATTTTCCATCTCTGTGTGGCATAGTGACAGAATGCAGCTTTCCTGTGTGTTGTTTTGAATATAGCTGCTCTGATTGGCATAGTGACAGAATGCAGCTTTCCTGTATGTTGTTTTAAATTTTCCATCTCTGTGTGGCATAGTGACAGAATGCAGCTTTCCTGTGTGTTGTTTTGAATATAGCTGCTCTGATTGGCATAGTGACAGAATGCAGCTTTGCTGTGTGTTGTTTTGAATATTGCAGCTCTGTTTGGCATAGTGACAGAATGCAGCTTTCCTGTGTTTTGATTTGAATATTCCAGCTCTGTTTGGCATAGTGACAGAATGCTGCTTTCTTGTGTGTTGTTTTGAATATTACAGCTCTGATTGGCATAGTGACAGAATGCAGCTTTCTTGTGTGTTGTTTTGAATATTCCAGCTCTGTTTGGCATAGTGACAGAATGCAGCTTTCTTGTGTGTTGTTTTGAATATTACAGCTCTGATTGGCATAGTGACAGAATGCAGCTTTCCTGTGTGTTGTTTTGAATATTCCAGCTCTGTTTGGCATAGTGACAGACTGCAGCTTTCCTTTGTGTTGTTTTGAATATTGCAGCTCTGTTTGGCACAGTGACAGACTGCAGCTTTCCTGTGTCTTGTTTTGAATATTGCAGCTCTGTTTGGCATAGTGACAGAATGCAGCTTTCCTTTGTGTTTTAAATATTTCTGCTCTGTGTGAAATAGTGACAGAATGTAGCTTTCCTGTGTGTTGTTTTGAATATTGTAGCTTTGTGTGGCATAGTTATAGAATGCAGCTTTGCTGTGTGTTGTTTTGAATATTGCAGCTCTGTTTGGCATAGTGACAGAATGCAACGTTCCTGTGTGTTGTTTTAAATATTTCAGGTCCGTGGAAAATAGTGACAGATTGTAGCTTTCCTGTGTGTTGTTTTGAATATTTTAGCTTTGTGTGGCATAGTTATAGAATGCAGCTTTGCTGTGTGTTGTTTTGAATATTCAAGTTCTGTGTGGCATAGTGACGGAATGCAACTTTCTTGTGTGTTGTGTTGAATATTCCAGCTCTGTCTGGAATGGTGACAGAATGCAGCTTTCCTGTTGTTGTTTTGAATATTGCAGCTCTATTTGGCATTGTGACAGAATGCAGCTTTCCTGTGTGTTGTTTTGAATTTTCCAGCTCTGTTTGGCATAGTGACAGAATCCAGCTTTCCTGTGTGTTTTTTTGAATATTGCAGCTCTGGTGGGCAAAGTGACAGAATGCAGCTTTCCTGTGTGTTGTTTTGAATATTGCAGCTCTGGTGGGCATAGTGACAGAATGCAGCTTTCCTGTGTGTTGTTTTGAATATTGCAGCTCTGTGTGGCATAGTGACAGAATGCAGCTTTCCTGTTTGTTGTTTTGAATATTGCAGCTCTATTTGGCATAGTGACAGAATTCAGCTTTCCTGTGTGTTGTTTTGAATTTTCCAGCTCTGTGTGGCATTGTGACAGAATGCAGCTCTCCTTTGTGTTGTTTTGAATATTGCAGCTCTGTTTGGCATAGTGACAGAATGCAGCTTTCCTGTGTGTTGTTTTGAATTTTCCAGCTCTGTTTGGCATAGTGACAGAATCCAGCTTTCCTGTGTGTTGTTTTGAATATTGCAGCTCTGTGTGGCATAGTGGAAGAATGCAACTTTCTTGTGTGTTGTTTTGAATATTGCAGCTCTGTTTGGCATAGTGACAGAATGGAGCTTTTCTGTGTGTTGTTTTGAATATTGCAGCTCTGTGTGGCATAGTGGAAGAATGCAACTTTCTTGTGTGTTGTTTTGAATATTGCAGCTCTGTGTGGCATAGTGACAGAATGCAGCTTTCCTGTGTGTTGTTTTGAATTTTCCAGCTCTGTCTGGAATGGTGACAGAATGCAGCCTACCCGTGTGTTGTTTTGAATATTGCAGCTCTGTGTGGCATAGTGACAGGATGCAGCTTTCCTGTGTGTTGTTTTGAATTTTTCAGCTCTGTGTGGCATAGTGACAGAATGCAGCTTTCCTGTGCGTTGTTTTGAATTTTCCAGCTCTTTGTGGCATAGTGACAGAATGCAACTTTCCTGTGTGTTGTTTTGAACATTCCAGCTCTGTTTGGCATAGTGACAGAATGCAACTTTCCTGTGTGTTGTTTTGAATATTCCAGCTCTGTGTGGCATTGTGACAGAATGCAGCTCTTCTGTGTGATGTTTTGAATATTGCAGCTCTGTTTGGCATAGTGACAGAATGCAGCTTTCCTGTGTGTTAATTTGAATTTTCCAGCTCTGTGTGGCATAGTGACAGAATGCAGCTTTCCTCTGTGATGTTTTGAATATTGCAGCTCTGTTTGGCATAGTGACAGAATGAAGCTTCCCTGTGTGTTGTTTTGAATATTGCAGCTCTGTTTGGCAAAGTGACAGAATGCAGCTTTCTTGTGTGTTGTTTTTAATTTTCCAGCTCTGTGTTGCATAGAGACAGAATGCAGCTTTCCTGTGTGTTGTTTTGAATATTGCAGCTCTGTTTGGCATTGTGACAGATTGCAGCTTTCCTCTGTGTTGTTTTGAATATTGCAGCTCTGTTTGGCATAGTGACAGACTGCAGCTTTCCTGTGTCTTGTTTTGAATATTGCAGCTCTGTTATGCATAGTGACAGAATGCAGCTTTCTTTTGTGTTTTAAATATTTCAGCTCTGTGTGAAATAGTGACAGAATGTACCTTTCCGATGTGTTGTTTTGAATATTGCAGCTTTGTGTGGCATAGTTATAGAATGCAGCTTTCCTGTGTGTTGTTTTGAATATTCCAGCTCTGATTGGCATAGTGACAGAATGCAACTTTCCTTTATATTGTTTTGAATATTGCAGCTCTGTTTGGCATAGTGACAGACTGCAGCTTTCCTATGTGTTGTTTTGAATATTGCAGCTCTGTTTGGCATTGTGAAGGAATGCAGCTTTCCTGTGTGTTGTTTTGGATATTGCAGCTCTGTGTGGCATAGTGAAAGAATGCAACTTTCCTGTGTGTTGTTTTGAATATTCCAGCTCTGTGTGGCATAGTGACAGACTGCAGCTTTCCTTTGTGTTGTTTTGAATATTGCAGCTCTGTTTGGCACAGTGACAGACTGCAGCTTTCCTGTGTGTTGTTTTGAATATTGCAGCTCTGTTTGGCATAGTGACAGACTGCAGCTTTCCTGTGTGTTGTTTTGAATATTGCAGCTCTGTTTGGCATAGTGAAGGAATGCAGCTTTCCTGTGTGTTGTTTTGAATATTGCAGCTCAGTGTGGCATAGTGAAAGAATGCAACTTTCCTGTGTGTTGTTTTGAATATTGCAGCTCTGTGTGGCATAGTGACAGGATGCAGCTTTCCTGTGTTTTGTTTTGAATTTTCCAGCTCTGTGTGGCATAGTGACAGCATGCAGCTTTCCTGTGCGTTGTTTTTAATAATACAGCTCAGTTTGGCATAGTTACAGAATGCAGCTTTCCTGTGTGTTGTTTTCAATATTGCAGCTCTGTTTGGCATAGTGACAGAATGTAGCTTTCCTGTGTGTTGTTTTGAATATTGCAGCTCTGTGTGGCATAGTGACAGAATGCAGCTTTCCTGTATGTTGTTTTGAATTTTCCATCTCTGTTTTGCATAGTGACAGAATGCAGCTTTCCTTTGTGTTGTTTTGAATTTTCCAGCTCTGTTTGGCATAGTGACCGAATGCAGCTTTCCTGTAAGTTGTTTTGAATTTTCCATCTCTGTGTGGCATCGTGACAGAATGCAGCTTTCCTGTGTGTTGTTTTGAATATTGCAGCTCTATTTGGCATAGTTAGAGAATGCAGCTTTCCTGTGTTTTGTTTTGACTTTTCCAGCTCTGTGTTGCCTCGTGACAGAATGCAGCTTTCCTGTTTGTTGTTTTGAATATTTCAGCTCTGTGTGAAATAGTGACAGAATGTAGCTTCCCGGTGTTTTGTTTTGAATATTCAAGCTCTGTGTGGCATAGTGACAGAATGCAGCTTTACTGTGTGTTGTTTTGAGTTTTCCAGCTCTGTTTGGCATAGCGACAGAATGCAGCTTTACTGTGTGTTGTTTTGAATATTCCAGCTCTGTGTGGCATCGTGACAGAATGCAGCTTTCCTGTGTGTTGTTTCAAATTTTCCATCTCTGTGTGGCATAGTGACAGAATGCAACTTTCCTGTGTGTTGTTTTGAACATTCCAGCTCTGTTTGGCATAGTGACAGAATGAATATTCCAGCTCTGTGTGGCATTGTGACAGAATGCAGCTCTTCTGTGTGATGTTTTGAATATTGCAGCTCTGTTTGGCATAGTGACAGAATGCAGCTTTCTTGTGTGTTAATTTGAATTGTCCAGCTCTGTGTGGCATAGTGACAGAATGCAGCTTTCTTCTGTGATGTTTTGAATATTGCAGCTCTGTTTGGCATAGTGACAGAATGAAGCTTCCCTGTGTGTTGTTTTGAATATTGCAGCTCTGTTTGGCAAAGTGACAGAATGCAGCTTTCTTGTGTGTTGTTTTTAATTTTCCAGCTCTGTGTTGCATAGAGACAGAATGCAGCTTTCCTGTGTGTTGTTTTGAATATTGCAGCTCTGTTTGGCATTGTGACAGATTGCAGCTTTCCTCTGTGTTGTTTTGAATATTGCAGCTCTGTTTGGCATAGTGACAGACTGCAGCTTTCCTGTGTCTTGTTTTGAATATTGCAGCTCTGTTATGCATAGTGACAGAATGCAGCTTTCTTTTGTGTTTTAAATATTTCAGCTCTGTGTGAAATAGTGACAGAATGTACCTTTCCGATGTGTTGTTTTGAATATTGCAGCTTTGTGTGGCATAGTTATAGAATGCAGCTTTCCTGTGTGTTGTTTTGAA
Source organism: Gymnothorax reevesii (assembly GCA_029721435.1). Taxonomy (NCBI): domain Eukaryota; kingdom Metazoa; phylum Chordata; class Actinopteri; order Anguilliformes; family Muraenidae; genus Gymnothorax; species Gymnothorax reevesii. The sequence continues at coordinate 64,605,162 of CM056574.1, read as the reverse complement.
TATTCCAGCTCTGATTGGCATAGTGACAGAATGCAACTTTCCTTTATATTGTTTTGAATATTGCAGCTCTGTTTGGCATAGTGACAGACTGCAGCTTTCCTATGTGTTGTTTTGAATATTGCAGCTCTGTTTGGCATTGTGAAGGAATGCAGCTTTCCTGTGTGTTGTTTTGGATATTGCAGCTCTGTGTGGCATAGTGAAAGAATGCAACTTTCCTGTGTGTTGTTTTGAATATTCCAGCTCTGTGTGGCATAGTGACAGACTGCAGCTTTCCTTTGTGTTGTTTTGAATATTGCAGCTCTGTTTGGCACAGTGACAGACTGCAGCTTTCCTGTGTGTTGTTTTGAATATTGCAGCTCTGTTTGGCATAGTGACAGACTGCAGCTTTCCTGTGTGTTGTTTTGAATATTGCAGCTCTGTTTGGCATAGTGAAGGAATGCAGCTTTCCTGTGTGTTGTTTTGAATATTGCAGCTCAGTGTGGCATAGTGAAAGAATGCAACTTTCCTGTGTGTTGTTTTGAATATTGCAGCTCTGTGTGGCATAGTGACAGCATGCAGCTTTCCTGTGCGTTGTTTTTAATAATACAGCTCAGTTTGGCATAGTTACAGAATGCAGCTTTCCTGTGTGTTGTTTTCAATATTGCAGCTCTGTTTGGCATAGTGACAGAATGTAGCTTTCCTGTGTGTTGTTTTGAATATTCCAGCTCTGTGTGGCATCGTGACAGAATGCAGCTTTCCTGTGTGTTGTTTTGAATATTGCAGCTCTGTGTGGCATAGTGACAGATTGCAGCTTTCCTGTGTGTTGTTTTGAATATTGCAGCTCTGTTTGGCATAGTGACAGACTGCAGCTTTCCTGTGTCTTGTTTTGAATATTGCAGCTCTGTTATGCATAGTGACAGAATGCAGCTTTCTTTTGTGTTTTAAATATTTCAGCTCTGTGTGAAATAGTGACAGAATGTAGCTTTCCGATGTGTTGTTTTGAATATTGCAGCTTTGTGTGGCATAGTTATAGAATGCAGCTTTCCTGTGTGTTGTTTTGAATATTCCAGCTCTGATTGGCATAGTGACAGAATGCAACTTTCCTTTGTGTTGTTTTGAATATTGCAGCTCTGTTTGGCACAGTGACAGACTGCAGCTTTCCTGTGTGTTGTTTTGAATATTGCAGCTCTGTTTGGCATAGTGACAGACTGCAGCTTTCCTATGTGTTGTTTTGAATATTGCAGCTCTGTTTGGCATTGTGAAGGAATGCAGCTTTCCTGTGTGTTGTTTTGAATATTGCAGCTCTGTGTGGCATAGTGAAAGAATGCAACTTTCCTGTGTGTTGTTTTGAATATTCCAGCTCTGTGTGGCATAGTGACAGACTGCAGCTTTCCTTTGTGTTGTTTTGAATATTGCAGCTCTGTTTGGCACAGTGACAGACTGCAGCTTTCCTGTGTGTTGTTTTGAATATTGTAGCTCTGTTTGGCATAGTGACAGACTGCAGCTTTCCTGTGTGTTGTTTTGAATATTGCAGCTCTGTTTGGCATAGTGAAGGAATGCAGCTTTCCTGTGTGTTGTTTTGAATATTGCAGCTCTGTTTGGCATAGTGACAGACTGCAGCTTTCCTGTGTGTTGTTTTGAATTTTGCAGCTCTGTTTGGCATAGTGACAGACTGCAACTTTCCTGTGTGTTGTTTTGAATATTGCAGCTCTGTGTGGCATCGTGACAGGATGCAGCTTTCCTGTGTTTTGTTTTGAATTTTCCAGCTCTGTGTGGCATAGTGACAGCATGCAGCTTTCCTGTGCGTTGTTTTTAATAATACAGCTCAGTTTGGAATAGTTACAGAATGCAGCTTTCCTGTGTGTTGTTTTCAATATTGCAGCTCTGTTTGGCATAGTGACAGAATGTAGCTTTCCTGTGTGTTGTTTTGAATATTGCAGCTCTGTGTGGCATAGTGACAGAATGCAGCTTTCCTGTATGTTGTTTTGAATTTTCCATCTCTGTTTTGCATAGTGACAGAATGCAGCTTTCCTTTGTGTTGTTTTGAATTTTCCAGCTCTGTTTGGCATAGTGACCGAATGCAGCTTTCCTGTAAGTTGTTTTGAATTTTCCATCTCTGTGTGGCATCGTGACAGAATGCAGCTTTCCTGTGTGTTGTTTTGAATATTGCAGCTCTATTTGGCATAGTTAGAGAATGCAGCTTTCCTGTGTTTTGTTTTGAATTTTCCAGCTCTGTGTTGCCTCGTGACAGAATGCAGCTTTCCTGTTTGTTGTTTTGAATATTTCAGCTCTGTGTGAAATAGTGACAGAATGTAGCTTCCCGGTGTTTTGTTTTGAATATTCAAGCTCTGTGTGGCATAGTGACAGAATGCAGCTTTACTGTGTGTTGTTTTGAGTTTTCCAGCTCTGTTTGGCATAGCGACAGAATGCAGCTTTACTGTGTGTTGTTTTGAATATTCCAGCTCTGTGTGGCATCGTGACAGAATGCAGCTTTCCTGTGTGTTGTTTCAAATTTTCCATCTCTGTGTGGCATAGTGACAGAATGCAACTTTCCTGTGTGTTGTTTTGAACATTCCAGCTCTGTTTGGCATAGTGACAGAATGCAGCTTTCCTGTGTGTTGTTTTGAATATTCCAGCTCTGTGTGGCATTGTGACAGAATGCAGCTCTTCTGTGTGATGTTTTGAATATTGCAGCTCTGTTTGGCATAGTGACAGAATGCAGCTTTCCTGTGTGTTAATTTGAATTTTCCAGCTCTGTGTGGCATAGTGACAGAATGCAGCTTTCCTCTGTGATGTTTTGAATATTGCAGCTCTGTTTGGCATAGTGACAGAATGACGCTTCCCTGTGTGTTGTTTTGAATATTGCAGCTCTGTTTGGCAAAGTGACAGAATGCAGCTTTCTTGTGTGTTGTTTTTAATTTTCCAGCGCTGTGTTGCATAGAGACAGAATGCAGCTTTCCTGTGTGTTGTTTTGAATATTGCAGCTCTGTTTGGCATAGTGACAGATTGCAGCTTTCCTGTGTGTTGTCTTGAATATTGCAGCTCTGTTTGGCATAGTGACAGACTGCAGCTTTCCTGTGTCTTGTTTTGAATATTGCAGCTCTGTTATGCATAGTGACAGAATGCAGCTTTCTTTTGTGTTTTAAATATTTCAGCTCTGTGTGAAATAGTGACAGAATGTAGCTTTCCGATGTGTTGTTTTGAATATTGCAGCTTTGTGTGGCATAGTTATAGAATGCAGCTTTCCTGTGTGTTGTTTTGAATATTCCAGCTCTGATTGGCATAGTGACAGAATGCAACTTTCCTTTGTGTTGTTTTGAATATTCCAGCTCTGATTGGCATAGTGACAGAATGCAACTTTCTTTTGTGTTGTTTTGAATATTGCAGCTCTGTTTGGCACAGTGACAGACTGCATCTTTCCTGTGTGTTGTTTTGAATATTGCAGCTCTGTTTGGCATAGTGACTGACTGCAGCTTTCCTATGTGTTGTTTTGAATATTGCAGCTCTGTTTGGCATTGTGAAGGAATGCAGCTTTCCTGTGTGTTGTTTTGAATATTGCAGCTCTGTGTGGCATAGTGAAAGAATGCAACTTTCCTGTGTGTTGTTTTGAATATTCCAGCTCTGTGTGGCATAGTGACAGACTGCAGCTTTCCTTTGTGTTGTTTTGAATATTGCAGCTCTGTTTGGCACAGTGACAGACTGCAGCTTTCCTGTGTGTTGTTTTGAATATTGCAGCTCTGTTTGGCATAGTGAAGGAATGCAGCTTTCCTGTGTGTTGTTTTGAATATTGCAGCTCAGTGTGGCATAGTGAAAGAATGAAACTTTCCTGTGTGTTGTTTTGAATATTGCAGCTCTGTGTGGCATAGTGACAGGATGCAGCTTTCCTGTGTTTTGTTTTGAATTTTCCAGCTCTGTGTGGCATAGTGACAGCATGCAGCTTTCCTGTGCGTTGTTTTTAATAATACAGCTCAGTTTGGCATAGTTACAGAATGCAGCTTTCCTGTGTGTTGTTTTCAATATTGCAGCTCTGTTTGGCATAGTGACAGAATGTAGCTTTCCTGTGTGTTGTTTTGAATATTGCAGCTCTGTGTGGCATAGTGACAGAATGCAGCTTTCCTGTATGTTGTTTTGAATTTTCCATCTCTGTTTTGCATAGTGACAGAATGCAGCTTTCCTTTGTGTTGTTTTGAATTTTCCAGCTCTGTTTGGCATAGTGACCGAATGCAGCTTTCCTGTAAGTTGTTTTGAATTTTCCATCTCTGTGTGGCATCGTGACAGAATGCAGCTTTCCTGTGTGTTGTTTTGAATATTGCAGTTCTATTTGGCATAGTTAGAGAATGCAGCTTTCCTGTGTTTTGTTTTGAATTTTCCAGCTCTGTGTTGCCTCGTGACAGAATGCAGCTTTCCTGTTTGTTGTTTTGAATATTTCAGCTCTGTGTGAAATAGTGACAGAATGTAGCTTCCCCGTGTTTTGTTTTGAATATTCAAGCTCTGTGTGGCATAGTGACAGAATGCAGCTTTACTGTGTGTTGTTTTGAGTTTTCCAGCTGTGTTTGGCATAGCGACAGAATGCAGCTTTACTGTGTGTTGTTTTGAATATTCCAGCTCTGTGTGGCATCGTGACAGAATGCAGCTTTCCTGTGTGTTGTTTCAAATTTTCCATCTCTGTGTGGCATCGTGACAGAATGCAGCTTTCCTGTGTGTTGTTTTGAATATTGCAGCTCTGTTTGGCATAGTGACAGAATGCAGCTTTCCTGTGTGTTGTTTTAAATTTTCCATCTCTGTGTGGCATAGTGACAGAATGCAGCTTTCCTGTGTGTTGTTTTGAATATTGCAGCTCTGTTTGGCATAGTGACAGGATGCAGCTTTGCTGTGTGTTGTTTTGAATATTGCAGCTCTGTTTGGCATAGTGACAGAATGCAGCTTTCTTGTGTGTTGTTTTGAATATTACAGCTCTGATTGGAATAGTGACAGAATGCAGCTTTCCTGTGTGTTGTTTTGAATATTACAGCTCTGTGTGGCAAAGTGACAGAATGCAACTTTCCTGTGTGTTGTTTTGAATATTGCAGCTCTGTTTGGCATAGTGATAGAATGCAGCTTTGCTGTGTGTTGTTTTGAATATTGCAGCTCTGTTTGGCACAGTGACAGACTGCAGCTTTCCTGTGTCTTGTTTTGAATATTGCAGCTCAGTTTGGCATAGTGACAGAATGCAGCTTTCCTTTGTGTTTTAAATATTTCTGCTCTGTGTGAAATAGTGACAGAATGTAGCTTTCCTGTGTGTTGTTTTGAATATTGCAGCTTTGTGTGGCATAGTTATAGAATGCAGCTTTCCTGTGTGTTGTTTTGAATATTCCAGCTCTGATTGGCATAGTGACAGAATGCAACTTTGCTGTGTTTTGATTTGAATATTCCAGCTCTGATTGGCATAGTGACAGAATGCAGCTTTCTTCTGTGTTGTTTTGAATATTACAGCTCTGTGTGGCATAGTGACAGAATGCAACTTTCCTATGTGTTGTTTTGAATATTGCAGCTCTGTTTGGCACAGTGACAGACTGCAGCTTTCCTGTGTCTTGTTTTGAATATTGCAGCTCTGTTTAGCATAGTGATAGAATGCAGCTTTCCTGTGTTTTGATTTGAATATTCCAGCTCTGTTTGGCATAGTGACAGAATGCAGCTTTCCTCTGTTTTGTTTTGAATATTGCAGCTCTGGTGGGCATAGTGACAGACTGCAGCTTTCCTGTGTGTTGTTTTGAATATTGCAGCTCTGTTTGGCATAGTGACAGAATGCAGCTTTTCTGTGTGTTGTTTTGAATATTGCAGCTCTGTGTGGCATAGTGAAAGAATGCAACTTTCTTGTGTGTTGTTTTGAATATTGCAGCTCTGTGTGGCATCGTGACAGAATGCAGCTTTCCTGTGTGTTGTTTTGAATTTTCCAGCTCTGTCTGGAATGGTGACAGAATGCAGCTTAACTGTGTGTTGTTTTGAGTTTTCCAGCTCTGTTTGGCATAGCGACAGAATTTAGCTTTACTGTGTGTTGTTTTGAATATTCCAGCTCTGTGTGGCATCGTGACAGAATGCAGCTTTCCTGTGTGTTGTTTTAAATTTTCCATCTCTGTGTGGCATAGTGACAGAATGCAGCATTCCTGTGTGTTGTTTTGAATATTGCAGCTCTGTTTGGCATAGTGACAGAATGCAGCTTTGCTGTGTGTTGTTTTGAATATTCCAGCTCTGTGTGGCATCGTGACAGAATGCAGCTTTCCTGTGTGTTGTTTTAAATTTTCCATCTCTGTGTGGCATAGTGACAGAATGCAGCATTCCTGTGTGTTGTTTTGAATATTCCAGCTCTGTGTGGCATCGTGACAGAATGCAGCTTTCCTGTGTGTTGTTTTAAATTTTCCATCTCTGTGTGGCATAGTGACAGAATGCAGCATTCCTGTGTGTTGTTTTGAATATTGCAGTTCTATTTGGCAAAGTTAGAGAATGCAGCTTTCCTGTGTTTTGTTTTGAATTTTCCAGCTCTGTGTTGCCTCGTGACAGAATGCAGCTTTCCTGTTTGTTGTTTTGAATATTTCAGCTCTGTGTGAAATAGTGACAGAATGTAGCTTCCCCGTGTTTTGTTTTGAATATTCAAGCTCTGTGTGGCATAGTGACAGAATGCAGCTTTACTGTGTGTTGTTTTGAGTTTTCCAGCTCTGTTTGGCATAGCGACAGAATGCAGCTTTACTGTGTGTTGTTTTGAATATTCCAGCTCTGTGTGGCATCGTGACAGAATGCAGCTTTCCTGTGTGTTGTTTCAAATTTTCCATCTCTGTGTGGCATCGTGACAGAATGCAGCTTTCCTGTGTGTTGTTTTGAATATTGCAGCTCTGTTTGGCATAGTGACAGAATGCAGCTTTCCTGTGTGTTGTTTTAAATTTTCCATCTCTGTGTGGCATAGTGACAGAATGCAGCTTTCCTGTGTGTTGTTTTGAATATTGCAGCTCTGTTTGGCATAGTGACAGGATGCAGCTTTGCTGTGTGTTGTTTTGAATATTGCAGCTCTGTTTGGCATAGTGACAGAATGCAGCTTTCTTGTGTGTTGTTTTGAATATTACAGCTCTGATTGGAATAGTGACAGAATGCAGCTTTCCTGTGTGTTGTTTTGAATATTACAGCTCTGTGTGGCAAAGTGACAGAATGCAACTTTCCTGTGTGTTGTTTTGAATATTGCAGCTCTGTTTGGCATAGTGATAGAATGCAGCTTTGCTGTGTGTTGTTTTGAATATTGCAGCTCTGTTTGGCACAGTGACAGACTGCAGCTTTCCTGTGTCTTGTTTTGAATATTGCAGCTCAGTTTGGCATAGTGACAGAATGCAGCTTTCCTTTGTGTTTTAAATATTTCTGCTCTGTGTGAAATAGTGACAGAATGTAGCTTTCCTGTGTGTTGTTTTGAATATTGCAGCTTTGTGTGGCATAGTTATAGAATGCAGCTTTCCTGTGTGTTGTTTTGAATATTCCAGCTCTGATTGGCATAGTGACAGAATGCAACTTTGCTGTGTGTTGTTTTGAATATTGCAGCTTTGTTTGGCATACTGACAGAATGCAGCTTTGCTGTGTTTTGATTTGAATATTCCAGCTCTGGTTGGCATAGTGACAGAATGCAGCTTTCTTCTGTGTTGTTTTGAATATTACAGCTCTGTGTGGCATAGTGACAGAATGCAACTTTCCTATGTGTTGTTTTGAATATTGCAGCTCTGTTTGGCACAGTGACAGACTGCAGCTTTCCTGTGTCTTGTTTTGAATATTGCAGCTCTGTTTAGCATAGTGATAGAATGCAGCTTTCCTGTGTTTTGATTTGAATATTCCAGCTCTGTTTGGCATAGTGACAGAATGCAGCTTTCCTCTGTTTTGTTTTGAATATTGCAGCTCTGGTGGGCATAGTGACAGAATGCAGCTTTCCTGTGTGTTGTTTTGAATATTGCAGCTCTGTTTGGCATAGTGACAGAATGCAGCTTTTCTGTGTGTTGTTTTGAATATTGCAGCTCTGTGTGGCATAGTGAAAGAATGCAACTTTCTTGTGTGTTGTTTTGAATATTGCAGCTCTGTGTGGCATCGTGACCGAATGCAGCTTTCCTGTGTGTTGTTTTGAATTTTCCAGCTCTGTCTGGAATGGTGACAGAATGCAGCTTAACTGTGTGTTGTTTTGAGTTTTCCAGCTCTGTTTGGCATAGCGACAGAATGCAGCTTTACTGTGTGTTGTTTTGAATATTCCAGCTCTGTGTGGCATCGTGACAGAATGCAGCTTTCCTGTGTGTTGTTTTAAATTTTCCATCTCTGTGTGGCATAGTGACAGAATGCAGCATTCCTGTGTGTTGTTTTGAATATTGCAGCTCTGTTTGGCATAGTGACAGAATGCAGCTTTGCTGTGTGTTGTTTTGAATATTGCAGCTCTGTTTGGCATAGTGACAGAATGCAGCTTTGCTGTGTGTTGTTTTGAATATTGCAGCTCTGTTTGGCATAGTGACAGAATGCAGCTTTCCTGTGTGTTGTTTTGAATATTGCAGCTCTGTTTGGCATAGTGACAGAATGCAGCTTTGCTGTGTGTTGTTTTGAATATTGCAGCTCTGTTTGGCATAGTGACTGAATGCAGCTTTGCTGTGTTTTGATTTGAATATTCCAGCTCTGATTGGCATAGTGACAGAATGCAGCTTTCTTGTGTGTTGTTTTGAATATTACAGCTCTGATTGGCATAGTGACAGAATGCAGCTTTCTTGTGTGTTGTTTTGAATATTACAGCTCTGTGTGGCATAGTGACAGAATGCAGCTTTCCTGTGTTTTGATTTGAATATTCCAGCTCTGATTGGCATAGTGACAGAATGCAGCTTTCTTGTGTGTTGTTTTGAATATTCCAGCTCTGTGTGGCATAGTGACAGAATGCAACTTTCCTGTGTGTTGTTTTGAATATTGCAGCTCTGTTTGGCACAGTGACAGACTGCAGCTTTCCTGTGTCTTGTTTTGAATATTGCAGCTCCGTTTGGATTAGTGACAGCATGCAGCTTTGCTGTGTATTGTTTTGAATATTGCAGCTCTGTTTGGCATAGTGATAGAATGCAGCTTTCCTGTGTTTTGATTTGAATATTCCAGCTCTGTTTGGCATAGTGACAGAATGCAGCTTTCCTGTGTGTTGTTTTGAATTTTCCAGCTCTGAGTTGCATGGTGACAGAATGCAGCTTTCCTGTGTGTTGTTTTGAATATTCCAGCTCTGTTTGGCATAGTGACATAATGCAGCTTTCCTGTTTGTTGTTTTGAATATTTCTGCTCTGTGTGAAATAGTGACAGAATGTAGATTTCCTGTGTGTTGTTTTGAATATTGCAGCTTTGAGTGGCATAGTTATAGAATGCAGCTTTCCTGTGTGTTGTTTTGAATATTCCTGCTCTGATTGGCATAGTGACAGAATGCAACTTTCCTGTGGGTTGTTTTGAATATTGCAGCTCTGTTTGGCACAGTGACAGACTGCAGCTTTCCTGTGTCTTGTTTTGAATATTGCAGCTCTGTTTGGCATAGTGATAGAATGCAGCTTTCCTGTGTTTTGTTTTGAATATTCCAGCTCTGATTGGCATAGTGACAGAATGCAGCTTTGCTGTGTATTGTTTTGAATATTGCAGCTCTGTTTGGCATAGTGATAGAATGCAGCTTTCCTGTGTTTTGATTTGAATATTCCAGCTCTGTGTGGTATAGTGACAGAATGCAGCTTTCCTCTGTTTTCTTTTGAATATTGCAGCTCTGGTGGGCATAGTGACAGAATGCAGCTTTCCTGTGTGTTGTTTTGACTATTGCAGCTCTGTTTGGCATAGTGACAGAATGCAGCTTTTCTGTGTGTTGTTTTGAATATTGCAGCTCTGTGTGGCATAGTGAAAGAATGCAACTTTCTTGTGTGTTGTTTTGAATATTGCAGCTCTGTGAGGCATAGTGACAGGATGCAGCTTTCCTGTGTGTTGTTTTGAATTTTCCAGCTCTGTGTGGCATAGTGACAGAATGCAACTTTCCTGTGTGTTGTTTTGAATTTTCCAGCTCTGTGTGGCATAGTGACAAAATGCAACTTTCCTGTGCGTTGTTTTGAATTTTCCAGCTCTGTGTGGCATAGTGACAGAATGCAACTTTCTTGTGTGTTGTTTTTAATAATACAGCTCTGTTTGGCATCGTGACAGAAAGCAGCGTTCCAGTGTGTTGTTTTGAATTTTCATTTCTGTGTGGCATAGTGACAGAATGCAGCTTTCCTGTGTGTTGTTTTGAATTTTCATTTCTGTGTGGCATAGTGACAGAATGCAGCTTTCCTGTGTGTTGTTTTGAATATTCCAGCTCTGTGTGGCATTGTGACAGAATGCAGCTCTTCTGTGTGATGTTTTGAATTTTCCAGCTCTGTGTGGCATAGTGACAGAATGCAGCTTTCCTCTGTGATGTTTTGAATATTGCAGCTCTGTTTGGCATAGTTACAGAATGAAGCTTTCCTGTGTGTTGTTTTGAATATTGCAGCTCTGTTTGGCATAGTGACAGAATGCAGCTTTCCTGTGTGTTGTTTTTAATTTTCCAGCTCTGTGTTGCATAGAGACAGAATGCAGCTTTCCTGTGTGTTGTTTTGAATATTGCAGCTCTGTTTGGCATAGTGACAGATTGTAGCTTTCCTGTGTGTTGTTTTGAATATTGCAGCTCTGTTTGGCATAGAGATAGAATGCAGCTTTCCTGTGTGTTGTTTTAAATTTTCCATCTCTGTGTGGCATAGTGACAGAATGCAGCTTTGCTGTGTGTTGTTTTGAATATTGCAGCTCTGTTTGGCATAGTGACAGAATGCAGCTTTGCTGTGTGTTGTTTTGAATATTGCAGCTCTGTTTGGCATAGTGACAGAATGCAGCTTTGCTGTGTGTTGTTTTGAATATTGCAGCTCTGTTTGGCATAGTGACAGAATGCAGCTTTGCTGTGTGTTGTTTTGAATATTGCAGCTCTGTTTGGCATAGTGACAGAATGCAGCTTTGCTGTGTGTTGTTTTAAATTTTCCATCTCTGTGTGGCATAGTGACAGAATGCAGCTTTGCTGTGTGTTGTTTTGAATATTGCAGCTCTGTTTGGCATAGTGACAGAATGCAGCTTTGCTGTGTGTTGTTTTGAATATTGCAGCTCTGTTTGGCATAGTGACAGAATGCAGCTTTGCTGTGTGTTGTTTTGAATATTGCAGCTCTGTTTGGCATAGTGACAGAATGCAGCTTTCCTGTGTGTTGTTTTGAATATTGCAGCTCTGTTTGGCATAGTGACAGAATGCAGCTTTCCTGTGTGTTGTTTTGAATATTGCAGCTCTGTTTGGCATAGTGACAGAATGCAGCTTTCCTGTGTGTTAATTTGAATTTTCCAGCTCTGTGTGGCATAGTGACAGAATGCAGCTTTCCTCTGTGATGTTTTGAATATTGCAGCTCTGTTTGGCATAGTGACAGAATGAAGCTTTCCTGTGTGTTGTTTTGAATATTGCAGCTCTGTTTGGCATAGTGACAGAATGCAGCTTTCTTGTGTGTTGTTTTTAATTTTCCAGCTCTGTGTTGCATAGAGACAGAATGCAGCTTTCCTGTGTGTTGTTTTGAATATTGCAGCTCTGTTTGGCATAGTGACAGATTGCAGCTTTCCTGTGTGTTGTTTTGAATATTGCAGCTCTGTTTGGCATAGAGATAGAATGCAGCTTTCCTGTGTGTTGTTTTGAATTTTCCAGCTCTGTGTGGCATAGTGACAGAATGCAGCTTTCCTCTGTGATGTTTTGAATATTGCAGCTCTATGTGGCATAGTGACAGAATGCAGCTTTGCTGTGTGTTGTTTTGAATATTGCAGCTCTGTTTGGCATAGTGACAGAATTCAGCTTTCCTTTGTGTTGTTTTGAATTTTCCCGCTCAGCGTGGCATAGTGACAGAATGCAACTTTCCTGTGTGTTGTTTTGAATATTCAAGCTCTGTGTTGCATAGTGACAGAATGCAGCTTTCCTTTGTGTTGTTTTGAATATTCCTGCTCTGTTGGGCATAGTGACAGAATGCAACTTTCCTGTGTGTTGTTTTGAATATTGCAGCTCTGTTTGGCATAGTGACAGAATGCAGCTTTCCTGTGTGTTGTTTTGAATTTTCCAGCTCTGTGTGGCATAGTGACAGAATGCAGCTTTCCTGTGTGTTGTTTTGAATATTGCAGCTCTGTGTGGCATAGTGACAGAATGCAGCTTTCCTGTGTGTTGTTTTCAATATTGCTGCTCTGTTTGGCATAGTGACAGAATGCAGCTTTCCTGTGTGTTGTTTTGAATTTTCCAACTCTGTGTTGCATAGTGACAGAATGCAGCTTTCCTGTGTGATGTTTTGAATTTTCCAGCTCTGTGTTGCATAGTGATAGAATGCAGCTTTCCTGTGTGTCGTTTTGAATTTTCCAGCTCTGAGTTGCATCGTGACATAATGCAGCTTTCCTGTGTGTTGCTTTGAATTTTCCAGGTCTGTGATGCAGAGTGACAGAATGCAGCTTTCCTGTGTGATGTTTTGAATTTTCCAGCTCTGTGATGCATCGTGATAGAATGCAGCTTTCCTGTGTGTTGTTTTGAATTTTCCAGCTCTGTTTGGCAAAGTGACAGAATGCAGCTTTCCTGTTTGTTGTTTTGAATATTTCAGCTCTGTGTGAAATAGTGACAGAATGTAGCTTCCCAGTGTTTGGTTTTGAATATTCAAGCTCTGTTTGGCATAGTGACAGAATGTAGCTTTGCTGTGTGTTGTTTTGAATATTGCAGCTCTGTGTGGCATAGTGACAGAATGCAGCTTTACTTTGTGTTGTTTTGAGTTTTCCAGCTCTGTGTGGCATAGTGACAGAATGCAGCTTTACTTTGTGTTGTTTTGAGTTTTCCAGCTCTGTGTGGCATCGTGACAGAATGCAGCTTTCTTGTGTCTTGTTTTGAAAATTGCAGCTCTGTTTGGCATAGTGACAGAATGCAGCTTTCCTGTGTGTTGTTTTAAATTTTCCATCTCTGTGTGGCATAGTGACAGAATGCAGCTTTCCTGTGTGTTGTTTTGAATATTGCAGCTCTGTTTGGCATAGTGACAGAATGCAGCTTTGCTGTGTTTTGATTTGAATATTCCAGCTCTGATTGGCATAGTGACAGAATGCAGCTTTCCTGTTTGTTGTTTTGAATAATGCAGCTCTATTTGGCATAGTGACAGAATGCAGCTTTCCTGTGTGTTGTTTTGAATTTTCCAGCTCTGTTTGGCATAGTGACAGAATCCAGCTTTCCTGTGTGTTTTTTTGAATATTGCAGCTCTGGTGGGCATAGTGACAGAATGCAGCTTTCCTGTGTGTTGTTTTGAATATTGCAGCTCTGGTGGGCATAGTGACAGAATGCAGCTTACCTGAGTATTGTTTTGAATATTGCAGCTCTGTTTTGCTTAGTGACAGAATGCAGCTTTTCTGTGTGTTGTTTTGAATATTGCAGCTCTGTGTGGCAAAGTGAAAGAATGCAACTTTCTTGTGTGTTGTTTTGAATATTGCAGCTCTGTGTGGCATCGTGACAGAATGCAGCTTTCCTGTGTGTTGTTTTGAATTTTCCAGCTCTGTCTGGAATGGTGACCGAATGCAGCCTACCCGTGTGTTGTTTTGAATATTGCAGCTCTGTGTGGCATAGTGACAGGATGCAGCTTTCCTGTGTGTTGTTTTGAATTTTCCAGCTCTGTGTGGCATAGTGACAGAATGCAGCTTTCCTGTGCGTTGTTTTGAATTTTCCAGCTCTGTGTGGCATAGTGACAGAATGCAGCTTTCCTGTGTGTTGTTTTGAATATTGCAGCTCTGTTTGGCATAGTGACAGATTGCAGCTTTCCTGTGTGTTGTTTTGAATATTGCAGCTCTGTTTGGCATAGTGACAGACTGCAGCTTTCCTGTGTCTTGTTTTGAATATTGCAGCTCTGTTATGCATAGTGACAGAATGCAGCTTTCTTTTGTGTTTTAAATATTTCAGCTCTGTGTGAAATAGTGACAGAATGTAGCTTTCCGATGTGTTGTTTTGAATATTGCAGCTTTGTGTGGCATAGTTATAGAATGCAGCTTTCCTGTGTGTTGTTTTGAATATTCCAGCTCTGATTGGCATAGTGACAGAATGCAACTTTCCTTTGTGTTGTTTTGAATATTCCAGCTCTGATTGGCATAGTGACAGAATGCAACTTTCCTTTGTGTTGTTTTGAATATTGCAGCTCTGTTTGGCACAGTGACAGACTGCATCTTTCCTGTGTGTTGTTTTGAATATTGCAGCTCTGTTTGGCATAGTGACTGACTGCAGCTTTCCTATGTGTTGTTTTGAATATTGCAGCTCTGTTTGGCATTGTGAAGGAATGCAGCTTTCCTGTGTGTTGTTTTGAATATTGCAGCTCTGTGTGGCATAGTGAAAGAATGCAACTTTCCTGTGTGTTGTTTTGAATATTCCAGCTCTGTGTGGCATAGTGACAGACTGCAGCTTTCCTTTGTGTTGTTTTGAATATTGCAGCTCTGTTTGGCACAGTGACAGACTGCAGCTTTCCTGTGTGTTGTTTTGAATATTGCAGCTCTGTTTGGCATAGTGAAGGAATGCAGCTTTCCTGTGTGTTGTTTTGAATATTGCAGCTCAGTGTGGCATAGTGAAAGAATGCAACTTTCCTGTGTGTTGTTTTGAATATTGCAGCTCTGTGTGGCATAGTGACAGGATGCAGCTTTCCTGTGTTTTGTTTTGAATTTTCCAGCTCTGTGTGGCATAGTGACAGCATGCAGCTTTCCTGTGCGTTGTTTTTAATAATACAGCTCAGTTTGGCATAGTTACAGAATGCAGCTTTCCTGTGTGTTGTTTTCAATATTGCAGCTCTGTTTGGCATAGTGACAGAATGTAGCTTTCCTGTGTGTTGTTTTGAATATTGCAGCTCTGTGTGGCATAGTGACAGAATGCAGCTTTCCTGTATGTTGTTTTGAATTTTCCATCTCTGTTTTGCATAGTGACAGAATGCAGCTTTCCTTTGTGTTGTTTTGAATTTTCCAGCTCTGTTTGGCATAGTGACCGAATGCAGCTTTCCTGTAAGTTGTTTTGAATTTTCCATCTCTGTGTGGCATCGTGACAGAATGCAGCTTTCCTGTGTGTTGTTTTGAATATTGCAGTTCTATTTGGCATAGTTAGAGAATGCAGCTTTCCTGTGTTTTGTTTTGAATTTTCCAGCTCTGTGTTGCCTCGTGACAGAATGCAGCTTTCCTGTTTGTTGTTTTGAATATTTCAGCTCTGTGTGAAATAGTGACAGAATGTAGCTTCCCGGTGTTTTGTTTTGAATATTCAAGCTCTTTGTGGCATAGTGACAGAATGCAGCTTTACTGTGTGTTGTTTTGAGTTTTCCAGCTCTGTTTGGCATAGCGACAGAATGCAGCTTTACTGTGTGTTGTTTTGAATATTCCAGCTCTGTGTGGCATCGTGACAGAATGCAGCTTTCCTGTGTGTTGTTTCAAATTTTCCATCTCTGTGTGGCATCGTGACAGAATGCAGCTTTCCTGTGTGTTGTTTTGAATATTGCAGCTCTGTTTGGCATAGTGACAGAATGCAGCTTTCCTGTGTGTTGTTTTAAATTTTCCATCTCTGTGTGGCATAGTGACAGAATGCAGCTTTCCTGTGTGTTGTTTTGAATATTGCAGCTCTGTTTGGCATAGTGACAGGATGCAGCTTTGCTGTGTGTTGTTTTGAATATTGCAGCTCTGTTTGGCATAGTGACAGAATGCAGCTTTCTTGTGTGTTGTTTTGAATATTACAGCTCTGATTGGCATAGTGACAGAATGCAGCTTTCCTGTGTGTTGTTTTGAATATTACAGCTCTGTGTGGCAAAGTGACAGAATGCAACTTTCCTGTGTGTTGTTTTGAATATTGCAGCTCTGTTTGGCATAGTGATAGAATGCAGCTTTGCTGTGTGTTGTTTTGAATATTGCAGCTCTGTTTGGCACAGTGACAGACTGCAGCTTTCCTGTGTCTTGTTTTGAATATTGCAGCTCAGTTTGGCATAGTGACAGAATGCAGCTTTCCTTTGTGTTTTAAATATTTCTGCTCTGTGTGAAATAGTGACAGAATGTAGCTTTCCTGTGTGTTGTTTTGAATATTGCAGCTTTGTGTGGCATAGTTATAGAATGCAGCTTTCCTGTGTGTTGTTTTGAATATTCCAGCTCTGATTGGCATAGTGACAGAATGCAACTTTGCTGTGTGTTGTTTTGAATATTGCAGCTCTGTTTGGCATAGTGATAGAATGCAGCTTTCCTGTGTTTTGATTTGAATATTCCAGCTCTGTTTGGCATAGTGACAGAATGCAGCTTTCCTGTGTCTTGTTTTGAATATTGCAGCTCTGTTTAGCATAGTGATAGAATGCAGCTTTCCTGTGTTTTGATTTGAATATTCCAGCTCTGTTTGGCATAGTGACAGAATGCAGCTTTCCTCTGTTTTGTTTTGAATATTGCAGCTCTGGTG
This sequence comes from Gymnothorax reevesii, assembly GCA_029721435.1. Lineage (NCBI taxonomy): Eukaryota > Metazoa > Chordata > Actinopteri > Anguilliformes > Muraenidae > Gymnothorax > Gymnothorax reevesii. The sequence goes on along the minus strand of CM056574.1, from coordinate 64,588,694 downwards.
GGCATAGTGACAGAATGCAGCTTTCCTGTGTGTTGTTTTGAATATTGCAGCTCTGTTTGGCATAGTGACAGAATGCAGCTTTTCTGTGTGTTGTTTTGAATATTACAGCTCTGTGTGGCATAGTGACAGAATGCAACTTTCCTATGTGTTGTTTTGAATATTGCAGCTCTGTTTGGCACAGTGACAGACTGCAGCTTTCCTGTGTCTTGTTTTGAATATTGCAGCTCTGTTTAGCATAGTGACAGAATGCAGCTTTCCTCTGTTTTGATTTGAATATTCCAGCTCTGTTTGGCATAGTGACAGAATGCAGCTTTCCTCTGTTTTGTTTTGAATATTGCAGCTCTGGTGGGCATAGTGACAGAATGCAGCTTTCCTGTGTGTTGTTTTGAATATTGCAGCTCTGTTTGGCATAGTGACAGAATGCAGCTTTTCTGTGTGTTGTTTTGAATATTGCAGCTCTGTGTGGCATAGTGAAAGAATGCAACTTTCTTGTGTGTTGTTTTGAATATTGCAGCTCTGTGTGGCATCGTGACAGAATGCAGCTTTCCTGTGTGTTGTTTTGAATTTTCCAGCTCTGTCTGGAATGGTGACAGAATGCAGCTTAACTGTGTGTTGTTTTGAGTTTTCCAGCTCTGTTTGGCATAGCGACAGAATGCAGCTTTACTGTGTGTTGTTTTGAATATTCCAGCTCTGTGTGGCATCGTGACAGAATGCAGCTTTCCTGTGTGTTGTTTTAAATTTTCCATCTCTGTGTGGCATAGTGACAGAATGCAGCTTTGCTGTGTGTTGTTTTGAATATTGCAGCTCTGTTTGGCATAGTGACAGAATGCAGCTTTGCTGTGTGTTGTTTTGAATATTGCAGCTCTGTTTGGCATAGTGACAGAATGCAGCTTTGCTGTGTGTTGTTTTGAATATTGCAGCTCTGTTTGGCATAGTGACAGAATGCAGCTTTCCTGTGTGTTGTTTTGAATATTGCAGCTCTGTTTGGCATAGTGACAGAATGCAGCTTTGCTGTGTGTTGTTTTGAATATTGCAGCTCTGTTTGGCATAGTGACAGAATGCAGCTTTGCTGTGTTTTGATTTGAATATTCCAGCTCTGATTGGCATAGTGACAGAATGCAGCTTTCTTGTGTGTTGTTATGAATATTACAGCTCTGTGTGGCATAGTGACAGAATGCAACTTTCCTGTGTGTTGTTTTGAATATTGCAGCTCTGTTTGGCATAGTGACAGAATGCAGCTTTCCTGTGTTTTGATTTGTATATTCCAGCTCTGTTTGGCATAGTGACAGAATGCAGCTTTCCTGTGTGTTGTTTTGAATATTCCAGCTCTGTTTGGCATAGTGACAGACTGCAGCTTTCCTTTGTGTTGTTTTGAATATTGCAGCTCTGTTTGGCACAGTGACAGACTGCAGCTTTCCTGTGTCTTGTTTTGAATATTGCAGCTCTGTTTGGCATCGTGACAGAATGCAGCTTTCCTGTGTGTTGTTTTGAATATTGCAGCTCTGATTGGCATAGTGACAGAATGCAGCTTTCCTGTGTGTTGTTTTGAATTTTCCAGCTCTGTGTGGCATAGTGACAGAATGCAGCTTTCCTGTGTGTTGTTTTGAATTTTCCAGCTCTGAGTTGCATGGTGACAGAATGCAGCTTTCCTGTGTGTTGTTTTGAATATTCCAGCTCTGTTTGGCATAGTGACATAATGCAGCTTTCCTGTTTGTTGTTTTGAATATTTCTGCTCTGTGTGAAATAGTGACAGAATGTAGATTTCCTGTGTGTTGTTTTGAATATTGCAGCTTTGAGTGGCATAGTTATAGAATGCAGCTTTCCTGTGTGTTGTTTTGAATATTCCTGCTCTGATTGGCATAGTGACAGAATGCAACTTTCCTGTGGGTTGTTTTGAATATTGCAGCTCTGTTTGGCACAGTGACAGACTGCAGCTTTCCTGTGTCTTGTTTTGAATATTGCAGCTCTGTTTGGCATAGTGATAGAATGCAGCTTTCCTGTGTTTTGTTTTGAATATTCCAGCTCTGATTGGCATAGTGACAGAATGCAGCTTTGCTGTGTATTGTTTTGAATATTGCAGCTCTGTTTGGCATAGTGATAGAATGCAGCTTTCCTGTGTTTTGATTTGAATATTCCAGCTCTGTGTGGTATAGTGACAGAATGCAGCTTTCCTCTGTTTTCTTTTGAATATTGCAGCTCTGGTGGGCATAGTGACAGAATGCAGCTTTCCTGTGTGTTGTTTTGACTATTGCAGCTCTGTTTGGCATAGTGACAGAATGCAGCTTTTCTGTGTGTTGTTTTGAATATTGCAGCTCTGTGTGGCATAGTGAAAGAATGCAACTTTCCTGTGCGTTGTTTTGAATTTTCCAGCTCTGTGTGGCATAGTGACAGAATGCAACTTTCTTGTGTGTTGTTTTGAATATTGCAGCTCTGTGAGGCATAGTGACAGGATGCAGCTTTCCTGTGTGTTGTTTTGAATTTTCCAGCTCTGCGTGGCATAGTGACAGAATGCAACTTTCCTGTGTGTTGTTTTGAATTTTCCAGCTCTGTGTGGCATAGTGACAGAATGCAACTTTCCTGTGCGTTGTTTTGAATTTTCCAGCTCTGTGTGGCATAGTGACAGAATGCAACTTTCTTGTGTGTTGTTTTTAATAATACAGCTCTGTTTGGCATCGTGACAGAAAGCAGCGTTCCAGTGTGTTGTTTTGAATTTTCATTTCTGTGTGGCATAGTGACAGAATGCAGCTTTCCTGTGTGTTGTTTTGAATTTTCATTTCTGTGTGGCATAGTGACAGAATGCAGCTTTCCTGTGTGTTGTTTTGAATATTCCAGCTCTGTGTGGCATTGTGACAGAATGCAGCTCTTCTGTGTGATGTTTTGAATATTGCAGCTCTGTTTGGCATAGTGACAGAATGCAGCTTTCCTGTGTGTTAATTTGAATTTTCCAGCTCTGTGTGGCATAGTGACAGAATGCAGCTTTCCTCTGTGATGTTTTGAATATTGCAGCTCTGTTTGGCATAGTGACAGAATGAAGCTTTCCTGTGTGTTGTTTTGAATATTGCAGCTCTGTTTGGCATAGTGACAGAATGCAGCTTTCCTGTGTGTTGTTTTTAATTTTCCAGCTCTGTGTTGCATAGAGACAGAATGCAGCTTTCCTGTGTGTTGTTTTGAATATTGCAGCTCTGTTTGGCATAGTGACAGATTGTAGCTTTCCTGTGTGTTGTTTTGAATATTGCAGCTCTGATTGGCATAGAGATAGAATGCAGCTTTCCTGTGTGTTGTTTTGAATTTTCCAGCTCTGTGTGGCATAGTGACAGAATGCAGCTTTCCTCTGTGATGTTTTGAATATTGCAGCTCTATGTGGCAAAGTGACAGAATGCAGCTTTGCTGTGAGTTGTTTTGAATATTGCAGCTCTGTTTGGCATAGTGACAGAATTCAGCTTTCCTTTGTGTTGTTTTGAATTTCCCCGCTCAGCGTGGCATAGTGACAGAATGCAGCATTCCTGTGTGTTGTTTTGAATATTGCAGCTCTGTGTGGCATAGTGACAGAATGCAGCTTTCCTTTGTGTTGTTTTGAATATTCCTGCTCTGTTTGGCATAGTGACAGAATGCAGCTTTGCTGTGTGTTGTTTTGAATATTGCAGCTCTGTTTGGCATAGTGACAGAATGCAGCTTTCCTGTGTGTTGTTTTGAATTTTCCAGCTCTGTGTTGCAGAGTGACAGAATGCAGCTTTCCTGTGTGTTGTTTTGAATATTGCAGCTCTGTGTGGCATAGTGACAGAATGCAGCTTTCCTGTGTGTTGTTTTCAATATTGCTGCTCTGTTTGGCATAGTGACAGAATGCAGCTTTCCTGTGTGTTGTTTTGAATTTTCCAGCTCTTTGTTGCATAGTGGCAGAATGCAGCTTTCCTGTGTGATGTTTTGAATTTTCCAGCTCTGTGATGCATAGTGATAGAATGCAGCTTTCCTGTGTGTAGTTTTGAATTTTCCAGCTCTTTGTTGCATAGTGACAGAATGCAGCTTTCCTGTGTGATGTTTTGAATTTTCCAGCTCTGTGATGCAGAGTGATAGAATGCAGCTTTCCTGTGTGATGTTTTGAATTTTCCAGCCCTGTGATGCATAGTGACAGAATGCAGCTTTCCTGTGTGTTGTTTTGAATATTGCAGCTCTGTTTGGCATAGTGACAGAATGCAGCTTTCCTGTTTGTTGTTTTGAATATTTCAGCTCTGTGTGAAATAGTGACAGAATGTAGCTTCCCGGTGTTTTGTTTTGAATATTCAAGCTCTGTTTGGCATAGTGACAGAATGTAGCTTTGCTGTGTGTTGTTTTGAATATTGCAGCTCTGTGTGGCATAGTGACAGAATGCAGCTTTACTGTGTGTTGTTTTGAGTTTTCCAGCTCTGTTTGGCATAGCGACAGAATGCAGCTTTCCTGTGTTTTGTTTTGAATATTCCAGCTCTGTGTGGCATCTTGACAGAATGCAGCTTTCTTGTGTCTTGTTTTGAAAATTGCAGCTCTGTTTGGCATAGTGACAGAATGCAGCTTTCCTGTGTGTTGTTTTAAATTTTCCATCTCTGTGTGGCATAGTGACAGAATGCAGCTTTCCTGTGTGTTGTTTTGAATATTGCAGCTCTGTTTGGCATAGTGACAGAATGCAGCTTTGCTGTGTTTTGATTTGAATATTCCAGCTCTGATTGGCATAGTGACAGAATGCAGCTTTCCTGTTTGTTGTTTTGAATAATGCAGCTCTATTTGGCATAGTGACAGAATGCAGCTTTCCTGTGTGTTGTTTTGAATTTTCCAGCTCTGTTTGGCATAGTGACAGAATCCAGCTTTCCTGTGTGTTTTTTTGAATATTGCAGCTCTGGTGGGCATAGTGACAGAATGCAGCTTTCCTGTGTGTTGTTTTGAATATTGCAGCTCTGGTGGGCAAAGTGACAGAATGCAGCTTTCCTGTGTTTTGTTTTGAATATTGCAGCTCTGGTGGGCATAGTGACAGAATGCAGCTTACCTGAGTATTGTTTTGAATATTGCAGCTCTGTTTTGCTTAGTGACAGAATGCAGCTTTTCTGTGTGTTGTTTTGAATATTGCAGCTCTGTGTGGCAAAGTGAAAGAATGCAACTTTCTTGTGCGTTGTTTTGAATATTGCAGCTCTGTGTGGCATCGTGACAGAATGCAGCTTTCCTGTGTGTTGTTTTGAATTTTCCAGCTCTGTCTGGAATGGTGACCGAATGCAGCCTACCCGTGTGTTGTTTTGAATATTGCAGCTCTGTGTGGCATAGTGACAGGATGCAGCTTTCCTGTGCGTTGTTTTGAATTTTCCAGCTCTGTGTGGCATAGTGACAGAATGCAGCTTTCCTGTGCGTTGTTTTGAATTTTCCAGCTCTGTGTGGCATAGTGACAGAATGCAGCTTTCCTGTGTGTTGTTTTGAATATTCCAGCTCTGTGTGGCATTGTGACAGAATGCAGCTCTTTTGTGTGATGTTTTGAATATTGCAGCTCTGTTTGGCATAGTGACAGAATGCAGCTTTCCTGTGTGTTGTTTTTAATAATACAGCTCTGTTTGGCATCGTGACAGAAAGCAGCGTTCCAGTGTGTTGTTTTGAATTTTCATTTCTGTGTGGCATAGTGACAGAATGCAGCTTTCCTGTGTGTTGTTTTGAATTTTCCAGCTCTGTGTGGCATAGTGACAGAATGCAGCTTTCCTGTGTGTTGTTTTGAACATTCCAGCTCTGTTTGGCATAGTGACAGAATGCAGCTTTCCTGTGTGTTGTTTTGAATATTCCAGCTCTGTGTGGCATTGTGACAGAATGCAGCTCTTCTGTGTGATGTTTTGAATATTGCAGCTCTGTTTGGCATAGTGACAGAATGCAGCTTTCCTGTGTGTTAATTTGAATTTTCCAGCTCTGTGTGGCATAGTGACAGAATGCAGCTTGCCTCTGTGATGTTTTGAATATTGCAGCTCTGTTTGGCATAGTGACAGAATGAAGCTTTCCTGTGTGTTGTTTTGAATATTGCAGCTCTGTTTGGCATAGTGACAGAATGCAGCTTTCTTGTGTGTTGTTTTTAATTTTCCAGCTCTGTGTTGCATAGAGACAGAATGCAGCTTTCCTGTGTGTTGTTTTGAATATTGCAGCTCTGTTTGGCATAGTGACAGATTGCAGCTTTCCTGTGTGTTGTTTTGAATATTGCAGCTCTGTTTGGCATAGTGACAGAATGCAGCTTTCCTGTGTGTTGTTTTGAATTTTCCAGCTCTGTGTGGCATAGTGACAGAATGCAGCTTTCCTCTGTGATGTTTTGAATATTGCAGCTCTATGTGGCATAGTGACAGAATGCAGCTTTGCTGTGTGTTGTTTTGAATATTGCAGCTCTGTTTGGCATAGTGACAGAATTCAGCTTTCCATTGTGTTGTTTTGAATTTTCCCGCTCAGCGTGGCATAGTGACAGAATGCAGCATTCCTGTGTGTTGTTTTGAATATTGCAGCTCTGTGTGGCATAGTGACAGAATGCAGCTTTCCTTTGTGTTGTTTTGAATATTCTTGCTCTGTTTGGCATAGTGACAGAATGCAGCTTTGCTGTGTGTTGTTTTGAATATTGCAGCTCTGTTTGGCATAGTGACAGAATGCAGCTTTCCTGTGTGTTAATTTGAATTTTCCAGCTCTGTGTGGCATAGTGACAGAATGCAGCTTTCCTCTGTGATGTTTTGAATATTGCAGCTCTGTTTGGCATAGTGACAGAATGCAGCTTTCCTGTGTGTTGTTTTGAATTTTCCAGCTCTGTGTTGCATAGTGACAGAATGCAGCTTTCCTGTGTGTTGTTTTGAATATTGCAGCTCTGTGTGGCATAGTGACAGAATGCAGCTTTCCTGTGTGTTGTTTTCAATATTGCTGCTCTGTTTGGCATAGTGACAGAATGCAGCTTTCCTGTGTGTTGTTTTGAATTTTCCAGCTCTGTGTTGCATAGTGACAGAATGCAGCTTTCCTGTGTGATGTTTTGAATTTTCCAGCTCTGTGATGCATAGTGATAGAATGCAGCTTTCCTGTGTGGAGTTTTGAATTTTCCAGCTCTTTGTTGCATAGTGACAGAATGCAGCTTTCCTGTGTGATGTTTTGAATTTTCCAGCTCTGTGATGCAGAGTGATAGAATGCAGCTTTCCTGTGTGATGTTTTGAATTTTCCAGCTCTGTGATGCATAGTGACAGAATGCAGCTTTCCTGTGTGTTGTTTTGAATATTGCAGCTCTGTTTGGCATAGTGACAGAATGCAGCTTTCCTGTTTGTTGTTTTGAATATTTCAGCTCTGTGTGAAATAGTGACAGAATGCAGCTTTCCTGTGTGTTGTTTTGAGTTTTCCAGCTCTGTTTGGCATAGCGACAGAATGCAGCTTTCCTGTGTGTTGTTTTGAATATTCCAGCTCTGTGTGGCATCTTGACAGAATGCAGCTTTCTTGTGTCTTGTTTTGAAAATTTCAGCTCTGTTTGGCATAGTGACAGAATGCAGCTTTCCTGTGTGTTGTTTTAAATTTTCCATCTCTGTGTGGCATAGTGACAGAATGCAGCTTTCCTGTGTGTTGTTTTGAATATTGCAGCTCTGTTTGGCATAGTGACAGAATGCAGCTTTGCTGTGTTTTGATTTGAATATTCCAGCTCTGATTGGCATAGTGACAGAATGCAGCTTTCCTGTTTGTTGTTTTGAATAATGCAGCTCTATTTGGCATAGTGACAGAATGCAGCTTTCCTGTGTGTTGTTTTGAATTTTCCAGCTCTGTTTGGCATAGTGACAGAATCCAGCTTCACTGTGTGTTTTTTTGAATATTGCAGCTCTGGTGGGCATAGTGACAGAATGCAGCTTTCCTGTGTGTTGTTTTGAATATTGCAGCTCTGGTGGGCAAAGTGACAGAATGCAGCTTTCCTGTGTTTTGTTTTGAATATTGCAGCTCTGGTGGGCATAGTGACAGAATGCAGCTTACCTGAGTATTGTTTTGAATATTGCAGCTCTGTTTTGCTTAGTGACAGAATGCAGCTTTTCTGTGTGTTGTTTTGAATATTGCAGCTCTGTGTGGCAAAGTGAAAGAATGCAACTTTCTTGTGTGTTGTTTTGAATATTGCAGCTCTGTGTGGCATAGTGACAGAATGCAGCTTTCCTGTGTGTTGTTTTGAATTTTCCAGCTCTGTCTGGAATGGTGACCGAATGCAGCCTACCCGTGTGTTGTTTTGAATATTGCAGCTCTGTGTGGCATAGTGAAAGAATGCAACTTTCTTGTGTGTTGTTTTGAATATTGCAGCTCTGTGTGGCATAGTTACACAATGCAGCTTTCCTGTGTGTTGTTTTGAATTTTCCAGCTCTGTGTGGCATAGTGACAGAATGCAGCTTTCCTGTGCGTTGTTTTGAATTTTCCAGCTCTGTGTGGCATAGTGACAGAATGCAGCTTTCCTGTGTGTTGTTTTGAATATTCCAGCTCTGTGTGGCATTGTGACAGAATGCAGCTCTTCTGTGTGATGTTTTGAATATTGCAGCTCAGTTTGGCATAGTGACAGAGTGCAGCTTTCCTGTGTCTTAATTTGAATTTTCCAGCTCTGTGTGGCCTAGTGACAGAATGCAGCTTTCCTCTGTGATGTTTTGAATATTGCAGCTCTGTTTGGCATAGTGACAGAATGAATCTTTCCTGTGTGTTGTTTTGAATATTGCAGCTCTGTTTGGCATAGTGACAGAATGCAGCTTTCTTGTGTGTTGTTTTTAATTTTCCAGCTCTGCGTTGCATAGAGACAGAATGCAGCTTTCCTGCATGTTGTTTTGAATATTGCAGCTCTGTTTGGCATAGTGACAGAATGCAGCTTTGCTGTGTTTTGATTTGAATATTCCAGCTCTGATTGGCATAGTGACAGAATGCAGCTTTCCTGTTTGTTGTTTTGAATAATGCAGCTCTATTTGGCATAGTGACAGAATGCAGCTTTCCTGTGTGTTGTTTTGAATTTTCCAGCTCTGTTTGGCATAGTGACAGAATCCAGCTTCACTGTGTGTTTTTTTGAATATTGCAGCTCTGGTGGGCATAGTGACAGAATGCAGCTTTCCTGTGTGTTGTTTTGAATATTGCATCTCTGGTGGGCAAAGTGACAGAATGCAGCTTTCCTGTGTTTTGTTTTGAATATTGCAGCTCTGGTGGGCATAGTGACAGAATGCAGCTTACCTGAGTATTGTTTTGAATATTGCAGCTCTGTTTTGCTTAGTGACAGAATGCAGCTTTTCTGTGTGTTGTTTTGAATATTGCAGCTCTGTGTGGCAAAGTGAAAGAATGCAACTTTCTTGTGTGTTGTTTTGAATATTGCAGCTCTGTGTGGCATAGTGACAGAATGCAGCTTTCCTGTGTGTTGTTTTGAATTTTCCAGCTCTGTCTGGAATGGTGACAGAATGCAGCCTACCCGTGTGTTGTTTTGAATATTGCAGCTCTGTGTGGCATAGTGACAGGATGCAGCTTTCCTGTGTGTTGTTTTGAATTTTCCAGCTCTGTGTGGCATAGTGACAGAATGCAGCTTTCCTGTGCGTTGTTTTGAATTTTCCAGCTCTGTGTGGCATAGTGACAGAATGCAGCTTTCCTGTGTGTTGTTTTGAATATTCCAGCTCTGTGTGGCATTGTGACAGAATGCAGCTCTTCTGTGTGATGTTTTGAATATTGCAGCTCAGTTTGGCATAGTGACAGAGTGCAGCTTTCCTGTGTGTTAATTTGAATTTTCCAGCTCTGTGTGGCCTAGTGACAGAATGCAGCTTTCCTCTGTGATGTTTTGAATATTGCAGCTCTGTTTGGCATAGTGACAGAATGCAGCTTTCCTCCGTGTTGTTTTGAATATTGCACCTCTGTTTGGCATAGTGACAGAATGCAGCTTTCCTGTGTGTTGTTTTAAATATTCCAGCTCTGTGTGGCATAGTGACAGAATGCAGCTTTCCTGTGTGTTGTTTTGAATTTTCCAGCTCTGTTTGGCAAAGTGACAGAATGCAGCTTTCCTGTGTGTTGTTTTCAATATTGCAGCTCTTTTTGGCATAGTGACAGAATGCAGCTTTCCTCTGTGATGTTTTGAATATTGCAGCTCTGTGTGGCATAGTGACAGAATGCACCTTTCCTGTGTGATGTTTTAAATATTGCAGCTCTGTGTGGCATAGTGACAGAATGCAACTTTCCTTTGTGTTGTTTTGAATATTGCAGCTCCGTGTGGCATAGTGATAGAATGCAGCTTTCCTGTGTGTTGTTTTGAATTTTCCAGCTCTGTGATGCATAGTGACAGAATGCAGCTTTCCTGTCTATTGTTTTGAATATTGCAGCTCTGTGTGGCATAGTGACAGGATGCAGCTTTCCTGTGTGTTGTTTTGAATATTGCAGCTCTGTGTGGCATTGTGACAGAATGCAGCTTTACTGTGTGTTGTTTTGAGTTTTCCAGCTCTGTTTGGCATAGCGACAGAATGCAGTTTTACTGTGTGTTGTTTTAATATTCCAGCTCTGTGTGGCATCGTGACAGAATGCAGCTTTCTTGTGTCTTGTTTTGAATATTGCAGCTCTGTTTGGCATAGTGACAGAATGCAGCTTTCCTGTGTGTTGTTTTCAATTTTCCATCTCTGTGTGGCATAGTGACAGAATGTAGCTTTCCTGTGTGTTGTTTTGAATATTGCAGCTCTGATTGGCATAGTGACAGAATGCAGCTTTGCTGTGTGTTGTTTTGAATATTGCAGCTCTGTTTGGCATAGTGACAGAATGCAGCTTTCTTGTGTGTTGTTTTGAATATTCCAGCTCTGATTGGCATAGTGACAAAATGCAGCTTTCTTGTGTGTTGTTTTGAATATTACAGCTCTGATTGGCATAGTGACAGAATGCAGCTTTCTTGTGTGTTGTTTTGAATATTACAGCTCTGTGTGGCATAGTGACAGAATGCAACTTTCCTGTGTGTTATTTTGAATATTGCAGCTCTGTTTGGCACAGTGACAGACTGCAGCTTTCCTGTGTCTTGTTTTGAATATTGCAGCTCTGTTTGCAATAGTGATAGAATGCAGCTTTCCTGTGTTTTGATTTGAATATTCCAGCTCTGATTGGCATAGTGACAGAATGCAGCTTTGCTGTGTATTGTTTTGAATATTGCAGCTCTGTTTGGCATAGTGATAGAATGCAGCTTTCCTGTGTTTTGATTTGAATATTCCAGCTCTGTTTGGCATAGTGACAGAATGCAGCTTTCCTTTGTGTTGTTTTGAATATTGCAGCTCTGTTTGGCACAGTGACAGACTGCAGCTTTCCTGTGTCTTGTTTTGAATATTGCAGCTCTGTTTGGCATAGTGACAGAATGCAGCTTTCCTTTGTGTTTTAAATATTTCTGCTCTGTGTGAAATAGTGACAGAATGTAGCTTTCCGTTGTGTTGTTTTGAATATTCCAGCTCTGTCTGGAATGGTGACAGAATGCAGCTTTCCTGTTGTTGTTTTGAATATTGCAGCTCTATTTGGCATCGTGACAGAAAGCAGCTTTCCTGTGTGTTGTTTTGAATTTTCCAGCTCTGTTTGGCATAGTGACAGAATCCAGCTTTCCTGTGTGTTTTTTTGAATATTGCAGCTCTGGTGGGCAAAGTGACAGAATGCAGCTTTCCTGTGTGTTGTTTTGAATTTTCCAGCTCTGAGTTGCATCGTGACAGAATGCAGCTTTCCTGTGTGTTGTTTTGAATATTCCAGCTCTGTTTGGCATAGTGACAGAATGCAGCTTTCCTGTTTGTTGTTTTGAATATTTCAGCTCTGTGTAAAATAGTGACAGAATGTAGCTTCCCGGTGTTTTGTTTTGAATATTCAAGCTCTGTTTGGCATAGTGACAGAATGAGGCTTTGCTGTGTGTTGTTTTGAATATTGCAGCTCTGTGTTGCATAGTGACAGAATGCAGTTTTACTGGGTGTTGTTTTGAGTTTTCCAGCTCTGTTTGGCATAGCGACAGAATGCAGCTTTACTGTGTGTTGTTTTGAAAATTGCAGCTCTGTGTGGCATCGTGACAGAATGCAGCTTTCTTGTGTGTTGTTTTAAATTTTCCATCTCTGTGTGGCATAATGACAGAATGCAGCTTTCCTGTGTGTTGTTTTGAATATTCCAGCTCTGATTGGCATAGTGACAGAATGCAGCTTTCTTGTGTGTTGTTTTGAATATTACAGCTCTGTGTGGCATAGTGACAGAATGCAACTTTCCTGTGTGTTGTTTTGAATATTGCAGCTCTGTTTGGCACAGTGACAGACTGCAGCTTTCCTGTGTCTTGTTTTGAATATTGCAGCTCTGTTTGGATTAGTGATAGAATGCAGCTTTCCTGTGTTTTGATTTGAATATTCCAGCTCTGTTTGGCATAGTGACAGAATGCAGCTTTCCTGTGTTTTGATTTGAATATTCCAGCTCTGTTTGGCATAGTGACAGAATGCAGCTTTCCTGTGTGTTGTTTTGAATACTCCAGCTCTGTTTGGCATAGTGACAGACTGCAGCTTTCCTTTGTGTTGTTTTGAATATTGCAGCTCTGTTTGGCACAGTGACAGACTGCAGCTTTTCTGTGTGTTTTAAATATTTCTGCTCTGTGTGAAATAGTGACAGAATGTAGCTTTCCTTTGTGTTGTTTTGAATATTGCAGCTCTGTTTGGCATAGTGACAGAATGCAGCTTTCCTGTGTGTTGTTTTGAATATCCCAGCTCTGATTGGCATAGTGACAGACTGCAGCTTTTCTGTGTGTTTTAAATATTTCTGCTCTGTGTGAAATAGTGACAGAATGTAGCTATCCTGTGTGTTGTTTTGAATATTGCAGCTCTGTGTGGCATAGTTATAGAATGCAGCTTTCCTGTGTGTTGTTTTGAATATCCCAGCTCTGATTGGCATAGTGACAGAATGCAACTTTCCTTTGTGTTCTTTTTAATATTCCAGCTCTGTGTGGCATAGTGACAGACTGCAGCTTTCCTTTGTGTTGTTTTAAATATTGCAGCTCTGTTTGGCACAGTGACAGACTGCAGCTTTCTTGTGTGTTGTTTTGAATATTGCAGCTCTGTTTGGCATAGTGACAGAATGCTGCTTTCCTGTGTGTTGTTTTGAATTTTCCAGCTCTGTGTGGCATAGTGACAGAATGCAACGTTCCTGTGTGTCGTTTTAAATATTTCAGGTCCGTGGGAAATAGTGACAGAACGTAGCTTTCCGGTGTGTTGTTTTGAATATTCAAGCTCTGTGTGGCATAGTGACGGAATGCACCATTCCTGTGTGTTGTGTTGAATATTTCAGCTCTGTCTGGAATGTTGACAGAATGCAGCTTTCTTGTGTGTTGTTTTGAATTTTTCCAGCTCTGTTTGGCATAGCGACAGAATCCAGCTTTCCTGTGTGTTTTTTTGAATATTGCAGCTCTGGTGGGCATAGTGACCGAATGCAGCTTTCCTGTGTGTTGTTTTGAATATTGCAGCTCTGGTGGGCATAGTGACAGAATGCAGCTTTCCTGTGTTTTGTTTTGAATATTGCAGCTCTGGTGGGCATAGTGACAGAATGCAGCTTTCCTGTGTGTTGTTTTGAATATTGCAGCTCTGTTTGGCATCGTGACAGAATGCAGCTTTTCTGTGTGTTGTTTTGAATATTGCAGCTCTTTGTGGCATAGTGAAAGAATGCAACTTTCTTGTGTGTTGTTTTGAATATTGCAGCTCTGTGTGGCATAGTTACACAATGCAGCTTTCCTGTGTGTTGTTTTGAATATTGCAGCTCTGTGTGGCATTGTGACAGAATGCAGCTTTCCTGTGTGTTAATTTGAATTTTCCAGCTCTGTGTGGCATAGTGACAGAATGCAGCTTGCCTCTGTGATGTTTTGAATATTGCAGCTCTGTTTGGCATAGTGACAGGATGCAGCTTTCCTGTGTGTTGTTTTGAATTTTCCAGCTCTGTGTGGCATAGTGACAGAATGCAGCTTTCCTGTGTGTTGTTTTGAATATTCCAGCTCTAAGTGGCATTTTGACAGAATGCAGCTCTTCTGTGTGTTGTTTTGAACATTGCAGCTCTGTTTGGCATAGTGACAGAATGCAGCTTTCCTGTGTGTTAATTTGAATTTTCCAGCTCTGTGTGGCATAGTGACAGAATGCAGCTTTCCTCTGTGATGTTTTGAATATTGCAGCTCTGTTTGGCATCGTGACAGAATGAAGCTTTCCTGTGTGTTAATTTGAATTTTCCAGCTCTGTGTGGCATAGTGACAGAATGCAGCTTTCCTCTGTGTTGTTTTGAATATTGCAGCTCTGTTTGGCATAGTGACAGAATGCAACTTTCTTGTGTGTTGTTTTTAATTTTCCTGCTCTGTGTTGCATAGAGACAGAATGCAGCTTTCCTGTGTGTTGTTTTGAATATTGCAGCTCTGTTTGGCATAGTGACAGATTGCAGCTTTCCTGTGTGTTGTTTTGAATATTGCAGCTCTGTTTGGCATAGTGACGGAATGCAGCTTTCCTGTTTGTTGTTTTGAATATTTCAGCTCTGTGTGAAATAGTGACAGAATGTAGCTTCCCGGTGTTTTGTTTTGAATATTCAAGCTCTGTTTTGCATAGTGACAGAATGTAGCTTTGCTGTGTGTTGTTTTGAATATTGCAGCTCTGTGTGGCATAGTGACAGAATGCAGCTTTACTGTGTGTTGTTTTGAATTTTCCAGCTCTGTGTGGTATAGTGACAGAATGCAGCTTTCCTGTGTGTTGTTTTGAATTTTCCAGCTCTGAGTTGCATGGTGACAGAATGCAGCTTTCCTGTGTGTTGTTTTGAATATTGCAGCTCTGTTTGGCATAGTGACAGAATGCAGCTTTCCTGTTTGTTGTTTTGAATATTTCAGCTCTGTGTGAAATAGTGACAGAATGTAGCTTCCCGGTGTTTTGTTTTGAATATTCAAGCTCTGTTTGGCATAGTGACAGAATGTAGCTTTGCTGTGTGTTGTTTTGAATATTGCAGCTCTGTGTGGCATAGTGACAGAATGCAGCTTTACTGTGTGTTGTTTTGAGTTTTCCAGCTCTGTTTGGCATAGCGACAGAATGCAGCTTTACTGTGTGTTGTTTTGAATATTCCAGCTCTGTGTGGCATCGTGACAGAATGCAGCTTTGTTGTGTGTTGTTTTGAATATTGCAGCTCTGTGTGGCATAGTGACAGAATGCAGCTTTCCTGTGTGTTGTTTTCAATATTGCTGCTCTGTTTGGCATAGTGACAGAATGCAGCTTTCCTGTGTGTTGTTTTGAATTTTCCAGCTCTGTGTAGCATAGTGACAGAATGCAGCTTTCCTGTGTGTTGTTTTGAATACTCCAGCTCTGTTTGGCATAGTGACTGAATGCAGCTTTGCTGTGTTTTGATTTGAATATTCCAGCTCTGATTGGCATAGTGACAGAATGCAGCTTTCTTGTGTGTTGTTTTGAATATTACAGCTCTGTGTGGCATAGTGACAGAATGCAACTTTCCTGTGTGTTGTTTTGAATATTGCAGCTCTGTTTGGCACAGTGACAGACTGCAGCTTTCCTGTGTCTTGTTTTGAATATTGCAGCCCTGTTTGGCATAGTGATATAATGCAGCTTTCCTGTGTTTTGATTTGAATATTCCAGCTCTGATTGGCATCGTGACAGAATGCAGCTTTGCTGTGTATTGTTTTGAATATTGCAGCTCTGTTTGGCATAGTGATAGAATGCAGCTTTCCTGTGTTTTGATTTGAATATTCCAGCTCTGTTTGGCATAGTGACAGAATGCAGCTTCCCTGTGTTTTGATTTGAATATTCCAGCTCTGTTTGGCATAGTGACAGAATGCAGCTTTCCTGTGTGTCTTGTTTTGAATATTCCAGCTCTGTTTGGCATAGTGACAGAATGCAGCTTTCCTTTGTGTTGTTTTGAATATTGCAGCTCTGTTTGGCACAGTGACAGACTGCAGCTTTCTTGTGTGTTGTTTTGAATATTGCAGCTCTGTTTGGCATAGTGACAGAATGCTGCTTTCCTGTGTGTTGTTTTGAATTTTCCAGCTCTGTGTGGCATAGTGACAGAATGCAACGTTCCTGTGTGTTGTTTTAAATATTTCAGGTCCGTGGGAAATAGTGACAGAACGTAGCTTTCCGGTGTGTTGTTTTGAATATTCAAGCTCTGTGTGGCATAGTGACGGAATGCACCTTTCATGTGTGTTGTGTTGAATATTCCAGCTCTGTCTGGAATGGTGACAGAATGCAGCTTTCCTGTTTGTTGTTTTGAATATTGCAGCTCTATTTGGCATAGTGACAGAATGCAGCTTTCCTGTGTGTTGTTTTGAATTTTCCAGCTCTGTTTGGCATAGTGACAGAATCCAGCTTTCCTGTGTGTTTTTTTGAATATTGCAGCTCTGGTGGGCATAGTGACAGAATGCAGCTTTCCTGTGTGTTGTTTTGAATATTGCAGCTCTGGTGGGCATAGTGACAGAATGCAGCTTTCCTGTGTGTTGTTTTGAATATTGCTGCTCTGGTGGGCATAGTGACAGAATGCAGCTTTCCTGTGTGTTGTTTTGAATATTGCAGCTCTGTTTGGCATAGTGACAGAATGCAGCTTTTTTGTGTGTTGTTTTGAATATTGCAGCTCTGTGTGGCATAGTGAAAGAATGCAACTTTCTTGTGTGTTGTTTTGAATATTGCAGCTCTGTGTGGCATAGTGACAGGATGCAGCTTTCCTGTGTGTTGTTTTGAATTTTCCAGCTCTGTGTGGCATAGTGACAGAATGCAGCTTTCCTGTGCTTTTTTTTGAATTTTCCAGCACTGTGTGGCATAGTGACAGAATCCAGCTTTCCTGTGTGTTTTTTTGAATATTGCAGCTCTGGTGGGCATAGTGACAGAATGCAGCTTTCCTGTGTGTTGTTTTGAATATTGCAGCTCTGTTTGGCATAGTGACAGAATGCAGCTTTTCTGTGTGTTGTTTTGAATATTGCAGCTCTGTGTGGCATAGTGAAAGAATGCAACTTTCTTGTGTGTTGTTTTGAATATTGCAGCTCTGTGTGGCATAGTTACACAATGCAGCTTTCCTGTGTGTTGTTTTGAATTTTCCAGCTCTGTCTGGCATGGTGACAGAATGCAGCCTACCCGTGTGTTGTTTTGAATATTGCAGCTCTGTGTGGCATAGTGACAGGATGCAGCTTTCCTGTGTGTTGTTTTGAATATTGCAGCTCTGTGTGGCATAGTGAAAGAATGCAACTTTCCTGTGTGTTGTTTTGAATATTCCAGCTCTGTGTGGCATAGTGACAGACTGCAGCTTTCCTTTGTGTTGTTTTGAATATTGCAGCTCTGTTTGGCACAGTGACAGACTGCAGCTTTCCTGTGTGTTGTTTTGAATATTGCAGCTCTGTTTGGCATAGTGAAGGAATGCAGCTTTCCTGTGTGTTGTTTTGAATATTGCAGCTCAGTGTGGCATAGTGAAAGAATGCAACTTTCCTGTGTGTTGTTTTGAATATTGCAGCTCTGTGTGGCATAGTGACAGGATGCAGCTTTCCTGTGTTTTGTTTTGAATTTTCCAGCTCTGTGTGGCATAGTGACAGCATGCAGCTTTCCTGTGCGTTGTTTTTAATAATACAGCTCAGTTTGGCATAGTTACAGAATGCAGCTTTCCTGTGTGTTGTTTTCAATATTGCAGCTCTGTTTGGCATAGTGACAGAATGTAGCTTTCCTGTGTGTTGTTTTGAATATTGCAGCTCTGTGTGGCATAGTGACAGAATGCAGCTTTCCTGTATGTTGTTTTGAATTTTCCATCTCTGTTTTGCATAGTGACAGAATGCAGCTTTCCTTTGTGTTGTTTTGAATTTTCCAGCTCTGTTTGGCATAGTGACCGAATGCAGCTTTCCTGTAAGTTGTTTTGAATTTTCCATCTCTGTGTGGCATCGTGACAGAATGCAGCTTTCCTGTGTGTTGTTTTGAATATTGCAGTTCTATTTGGCATAGTTAGAGAATGCAGCTTTCCTGTGTTTTGTTTTGAATTTTCCAGCTCTGTGTTGCCTCGTGACAGAATGCAGCTTTCCTGTTTGTTGTTTTGAATATTTCAGCTCTGTGTGAAATAGTGACAGAATGTAGCTTCCCGGTGTTTTGTTTTGAATATTCAAGCTCTTTGTGGCATAGTGACAGAATGCAGCTTTACTGTGTGTTGTTTTGAGTTTTCCAGCTCTGTTTGGCATAGCGACAGAATGCAGCTTTACTGTGTGTTGTTTTGAATATTCCAGCTCTGTGTGGCATCGTGACAGAATGCAGCTTTCCTGTGTGTTGTTTCAAATTTTCCATCTCTGTGTGGCATCGTGACAGAATGCAGCTTTCCTGTGTGTTGTTTTGAATATTGCAGCTCTGTTTGGCATAGTGACAGAATGCAGCTTTCCTGTGTGTTGTTTTAAATTTTCCATCTCTGTGTGGCATAGTGACAGAATGCAGCTTTCCTGTGTGTTGTTTTGAATATTGCAGCTCTGTTTGGCATAGTGACAGGATGCAGCTTTGCTGTGTGTTGTTTTGAATATTGCAGCTCTGTTTGGCATAGTGACAGAATGCAGCTTTCTTGTGTGTTGTTTTGAATATTACAGCTCTGATTGGCATAGTGACAGAATGCAGCTTTCCTGTGTGTTGTTTTGAATATTACAGCTCTGTGTGGCAAAGTGACAGAATGCAACTTTCCTGTGTGTTGTTTTGAATATTGCAGCTCTGTTTGGCATAGTGATAGAATGCAGCTTTGCTGTGTGTTGTTTTGAATATTGCAGCTCTGTTTGGCACAGTGACAGACTGCAGCTTTCCTGTGTCTTGTTTTGAATATTGCAGCTCAGTTTGGCATAGTGACAGAATGCAGCTTTCCTTTGTGTTTTAAATATTTCTGCTCTGTGTGAAATAGTGACAGAATGTAGCTTTCCTGTGTGTTGTTTTGAATATTGCAGCTTTGTGTGGCATAGTTATAGAATGCAGCTTTCCTGTGTGTTGTTTTGAATATTCCAGCTCTGATTGGCATAGTGACAGAATGCAACTTTGCTGTGTGTTGTTTTGAATATTGCAGCTCTGTTTGGCATAGTGATAGAATGCAGCTTTCCTGTGTTTTGATTTGAATATTCCAGCTCTGTTTGGCATAGTGACAGAATGCAGCTTTCCTGTGTCTTGTTTTGAATATTGCAGCTCTGTTTAGCATAGTGATAGAATGCAGCTTTCCTGTGTTTTGATTTGAATATTCCAGCTCTGTTTGGCATAGTGACAGAATGCAGCTTTCCTCTGTTTTGTTTTGAATATTGCAGCTCTGGTGGGCATAGTGACAGAATGCAGCTTTCCTGTGTGTTGTTTTGAATATTGCAGCTCTGTTTGGCATAGTGACAGAATGCAGCTTTTCTGTGTGTTGTTTTGAATATTACAGCTCTGTGTGGCATAGTGACAGAATGCAACTTTCCTATGTGTTGTTTTGAATATTGCAGCTCTGTTTGGCACAGTGACAGACTGCAGCTTTCCTGTGTCTTGTTTTGAATATTGCAGCTCTGTTTAGCATAGTGACAGAATGCAGCTTTCCTCTGTTTTGATTTGAATATTCCAGCTCTGTTTGGCATAGTGACAGAATGCAGCTTTCCTCTGTTTTGTTTTGAATATTGCAGCTCTGGTGGGCATAGTGACAGAATGCAGCTTTCCTGTGTGTTGTTTTGAATATTGCAGCTCTGTTTGGCATAGTGACAGAATGCAGCTTTTCTGTGTGTTGTTTTGAATATTGCAGCTCTGTGTGGCATAGTGAAAGAATGCAACTTTCTTGTGTGTTGTTTTGAATATTGCAGCTCTGTGTGGCATCGTGACAGAATGCAGCTTTCCTGTGTGTTGTTTTGAATTTTCCAGCTCTGTCTGGAATGGTGACAGAATGCAGCTTAACTGTGTGTTGTTTTGAGTTTTCCAGCTCTGTTTGGCATAGCGACAGAATGCAGCTTTACTGTGTGTTGTTTTGAATATTCCAGCTCTGTGTGGCATCGTGACAGAATGCAGCTTTCCTGTGTGTTGTTTTAAATTTTCCATCTCTGTGTGGCATAGTGACAGAATGCAGCTTTGCTGTGTGTTGTTTTGAATATTGCAGCTCTGTTTGGCATAGTGACAGAATGCAGCTTTGCTGTGTGTTGTTTTGAATATTGCAGCTCTGTTTGGCATAGTGACAGAATGCAGCTTTGCTGTGTGTTGTTTTGAATATTGCAGCTCTGTTTGGCATAGTGACAGAATGCAGCTTTCCTGTGTGTTGTTTTGAATATTGCAGCTCTGTTTGGCATAGTGACAGAATGCAGCTTTGCTGTGTGTTGTTTTGAATATTGCAGCTCTGTTTGGCATAGTGACAGAATGCAGCTTTGCTGTGTTTTGATTTGAATATTCCAGCTCTGATTGGCATAGTGACAGAATGCAGCTTTCTTGTGTGTTGTTTTGAATATTACAGCTCTGTGTGGCATAGTGACAGAATGCAACTTTCCTGTGTGTTGTTTTGAATATTGCAGCTCTGTTTGGCATAGTGACAGAATGCAGCTTTCCTGTGTTTTGATTTGTATATTCCAGCTCTGTTTGGCATAGTGACAGAATGCAGCTTTCCTGTGTGTTGTTTTGAATATTCCAGCTCTGTTTGGCATAGTGACAGACTGCAGCTTTCCTTTGTGTTGTTTTGAATATTGCAGCTCTGTTTGGCACAGTGACAGACTGCAGCTTTTCTGTGTCTTGTTTTGAATATTGCAGCTCTGTTTGGCATCGTGACAGAATGCAGCTTTCCTGTGTGTTGTTTTGAATATTGCAGCTCTGTTTGGCATAGTGACAGAATGCAGCTTTCCTGTGTGTTGTTTTGAATTTTCCAGCTCTGTGTGGCATAGTGACAGAATGCAGCTTTCCTGTGTGTTGTTTTGAATTTTCCAGCTCTGAGTTGCATGGTGACAGAATGCAGCTTTCCTGTGTGTTGTTTTGAATATTCCAGCTCTGTTTGGCATAGTGACATAATGCAGCTTTCCTGTTTGTTGTTTTGAATATTTCTGCTCTGTGTGAAATAGTGACAGAATGTAGATTTCCTGTGTGTTGTTTTGAATATTGCAGCTTTGAGTGGCATAGTTATAGAATGCAGCTTTCCTGTGTGTTGTTTTGAATATTCCTGCTCTGATTGGCATAGTGACAGAATGCAACTTTCCTGTGGGTTGTTTTGAATATTGCAGCTCTGTTTGGCACAGTGACAGACTGCAGCTTTCCTGTGTCTTGTTTTGAATATTGCAGCTCTGTTTGGCATAGTGATAGAATGCAGCTTTCCTGTGTTTTGTTTTGAATATTCCAGCTCTGATTGGCATAGTGACAGAATGCAGCTTTGCTGTGTATTGTTTTGAATATTGCAGCTCTGTTTGGCATAGTGATAGAATGCAGCTTTCCTGTGTTTTGATTTGAATATTCCAGCTCTGTGTGGTATAGTGACAGAATGCAGCTTTCCTCTGTTTTCTTTTGAATATTGCAGCTCTGGTGGGCATAGTGACAGAATGCAGCTTTCCTGTGTGTTGTTTTGACTATTGCAGCTCTGTTTGGCATAGTGACAGAATGCAGCTTTTCTGTGTGTTGTTTTGAATATTGCAGCTCTGTGTGGCATAGTGAAAGAATGCAACTTTCCTGTGCGTTGTTTTGAATTTTCCAGCTCTGTGTGGCATAGTGACAGAATGCAACTTTCTTGTGTGTTGTTTTGAATATTGCAGCTCTGTGAGGCATAGTGACAGGATGCAGCTTTCCTGTGTGTTGTTTTGAATTTTCCAGCTCTGCGTGGCATAGTGACAGAATGCAACTTTCCTGTGTGTTGTTTTGAATTTTCCAGCTCTGTGTGGCATAGTGACAGAATGCAACTTTCCTGTGCGTTGTTTTGAATTTTCCAGCTCTGTGTGGCATAGTGACAGAATGCAACTTTCTTGTGTGTTGTTTTTAATAATACAGCTCTGTTTGGCATCGTGACAGAAAGCAGCGTTCCAGTGTGTTGTTTTGAATTTTCATTTCTGTGTGGCATAGTGACAGAATGCAGCTTTCCTGTGTGTTGTTTTGAATTTTCATTTCTGTGTGGCATAGTGACAGAATGCAGCTTTCCTGTGTGTTGTTTTGAATATTCCAGCTCTGTGTGGCATTGTGACAGAATGCAGCTCTTCTGTGTGATGTTTTGAATATTGCAGCTCTGTTTGGCATAGTGACAGAATGCAGCTTTCCTGTGTGTTAATTTGAATTTTCCAGCTCTGTGTGGCATAGTGACAGAATGCAGCTTTCCTCTGTGATGTTTTGA
Organism: Gymnothorax reevesii; assembly: GCA_029721435.1. NCBI lineage: Eukaryota > Metazoa > Chordata > Actinopteri > Anguilliformes > Muraenidae > Gymnothorax > Gymnothorax reevesii. The sequence goes on along the minus strand of CM056574.1, from coordinate 64,566,455 downwards.
ATATTGCAGCTCTGTTTGGCATAGTGACAGAATGAAGCTTTCCTGTGTGTTGTTTTGAATATTGCAGCTCTGTTTGGCATAGTGACAGAATGCAGCTTTCTTGTGTGTTGTTTTTAATTTTCCAGCTCTGTGTTGCATAGAGACAGAATGCAGCTTTCCTGTGTGTTGTTTTGAATATTGCAGCTCTGTTTGGCATAGTGACAGATTGTAGCTTTCCTGTGTGTTGTTTTGAATATTGCAGCTCTGATTGGCATAGAGATAGAATGCAGCTTTCCTGTGTGTTGTTTTGAATTTTCCAGCTCTGTGTGGCATAGTGACAGAATGCAGCTTTCCTCTGTGATGTTTTGAATATTGCAGCTCTATGTGGCAAAGTGACAGAATGCAGCTTTGCTGTGAGTTGTTTTGAATATTGCAGCTCTGTTTGGCATAGTGACAGAATTCAGCTTTCCTTTGTGTTGTTTTGAATTTCCCCGCTCAGCGTGGCATAGTGACAGAATGCAGCTTTCCTGTGTGTTGTTTTGAATATTCAAGCTCTGTGTTGCATAGTGACAGAATGCAGCTTTCCTTTGTGTTGTTTTGAATATTCCTGCTCTGTTGGGCATAGTGACAGAATGCAACTTTCCTGTGTGTTGTTTTGAATATTGCAGCTCTGTTTGGCATAGTGACAGAATGCAACTTTCCTGTGTGTTGTTTTGAATTTTCCAGCTCTGTGTTGCATAGTGACAGAATGCAGCTTTCCTGTGTGTTGTTTTGAATATTGCAGCTCTGTGTGGCATAGTGACAGAATGCAGCTTTCCTGTGTGTTGTTTTCAATATTGCTGCTCTGTTTGGCATAGTGACAGAATGCAGCTTTCCTGTGTGTTGTTTTGAATTTTCCAGCTCTTTGTTGCATAGTGACAGAATGCAGCTTTCCTGTGTGATGTTTTGAATTTTCCAGCTCTGTGATGCATAGTGATAGAATGCAGCTTTCCTGTGTGTAGTTTTGAATTTTCCAGCTCTTTGTTGCATAGTGACAGAATGCAGCTTTCCTGTGTGATGTTTTGAATTTTCCAGCTCTGTGATGCAGAGTGATAGAATGCAGCTTTCCTGTGTGATGTTTTGAATTTTCCAGCCCTGTGATGCATAGTGACAGAATGCAGCTTTCCTGTGTGTTGTTTTGAATATTGCAGCTCTGTTTGGCATAGTGACAGAATGCAGCTTTCCTGTTTGTTGTTTTGAATATTTCAGCTCTGTGTGAAATAGTGACAGAATGTAGCTTCCCGGTGTTTTGTTTTGAATATTCAAGCTCTGTTTGGCATAGTGACAGAATGTAGCTTTGCTGTGTGTTGTTTTGAATATTGCAGCTCTGTGTGGCATAGTGACAGAATGCAGCTTTACTGTGTGTTGTTTTGAGTTTTCCAGCTCTGTTTGGCATAGCGACAGAATGCAGCTTTCCTGTGTTTTGTTTTGAATATTCCAGCTCTGTGTGGCATCTTGACAGAATGCAGCTTTCTTGTGTCTTGTTTTGAAAATTGCAGCTCTGTTTGGCATAGTGACAGAATGCAGCTTTCCTGTGTGTTGTTTTAAATTTTCCATCTCTGTGTGGCATAGTGACAGAATGCAGCTTTCCTGTGTGTTGTTTTGAATATTGCAGCTCTGTTTGGCATAGTGACAGAATGCAGCTTTGCTGTGTTTTGATTTGAATATTCCAGCTCTGATTGGCATAGTGACAGAATGCAGCTTTCCTGTTTGTTGTTTTGAATAATGCAGCTCTATTTGGCATAGTGACAGAATGCAGCTTTCCTGTGTGTTGTTTTGAATTTTCCAGCTCTGTTTGGCATAGTGACAGAATCCAGCTTTCCTGTGTGTTTTTTTGAATATTGCAGCTCTGGTGGGCATAGTGACAGAATGCAGCTTTCCTGTGTGTTGTTTTGAATATTGCAGCTCTGGTGGGCAAAGTGACAGAATGCAGCTTTCCTGTGTTTTGTTTTGAATATTGCAGCTCTGGTGGGCATAGTGACAGAATGCAGCTTACCTGAGTATTGTTTTGAATATTGCAGCTCTGTTTTGCTTAGTGACAGAATGCAGCTTTTCTGTGTGTTGTTTTGAATATTGCAGCTCTGTGTGGCAAAGTGAAAGAATGCAACTTTCTTGTGCGTTGTTTTGAATATTGCAGCTCTGTGTGGCATCGTGACAGAATGCAGCTTTCCTGTGTGTTGTTTTGAATTTTCCAGCTCTGTCTGGAATGGTGACCGAATGCAGCCTACCCGTGTGTTGTTTTGAATATTGCAGCTCTGTGTGGCATAGTGACAGGATGCAGCTTTCCTGTGCGTTGTTTTGAATTTTCCAGCTCTGTGTGGCATAGTGACAGAATGCAGCTTTCCTGTGCGTTGTTTTGAATTTTCCAGCTCTGTGTGGCATAGTGACAGAATGCAGCTTTCCTGTGTGTTGTTTTGAATATTCCAGCTCTGTGTGGCATTGTGACAGAATGCAGCTCTTTTGTGTGATGTTTTGAATATTGCAGCTCTGTTTGGCATAGTGACAGAATGCAGCTTTCCTGTGTGTTGTTTTTAATAATACAGCTCTGTTTGGCATCGTGACAGAAAGCAGCGTTCCAGTGTGTTGTTTTGAATTTTCATTTCTGTGTGGCATAGTGACAGAATGCAGCTTTCCTGTGTGTTGTTTTGAATTTTCCAGCTCTGTGTGGCATAGTGACAGAATGCAGCTTTCCTGTGTGTTGTTTTGAACATTCCAGCTCTGTTTGGCATAGTGACAGAATGCAGCTTTCCTGTGTGTTGTTTTGAATATTCCAGCTCTGTGTGGCATTGTGACAGAATGCAGCTCTTCTGTGTGATGTTTTGAATATTGCAGCTCTGTTTGGCATAGTGACAGAATGCAGCTTTCCTGTGTGTTAATTTGAATTTTCCAGCTCTGTGTGGCATAGTGACAGAATGCAGCTTTCCTCTGTGATGTTTTGAATATTGCAGCTCTGTTTGGCATAGTGACAGAATGAAGCTTTCCTGTGTGTTGTTTTGAATATTGCAGCTCTGTTTGGCATAGTGACAGAATGCAGCTTTCTTGTGTGTTGTTTTTAATTTTCCAGCTCTGTGTTGCATAGAGACAGAATGCAGCTTTCCTGTGTGTTGTTTTGAATATTGCAGCTCTGTTTGGCATAGTGACAGATTGCAGCTTTCCTGTGTGTTGTTTTGAATATTGCAGCTCTGTTTGGCATAGTGACAGAATGCAGCTTTCCTGTGTGTTGTTTTGAATTTTCCAGCTCTGTGTGGCATAGTGACAGAATGCAGCTTTCCTCTGTGATGTTTTGAATATTGCAGCTCTATGTGGCATAGTGACAGAATGCAGCTTTGCTGTGTGTTGTTTTGAATATTGCAGCTCTGTTTGGCATAGTGACAGAATTCAGCTTTCCATTGTGTTGTTTTGAATTTTCCCGCTCAGCGTGGCATAGTGACAGAATGCAGCATTCCTGTGTGTTGTTTTGAATATTGCAGCTCTGTGTGGCATAGTGACAGAATGCAGCTTTCCTTTGTGTTGTTTTGAATATTCCAGCTCTGTGTGGCATTCTGACAGAATGCAGCTCTCCTGTGTGTTGTTTTGAATGTTGCAGCTCTGTTTGGCATAGTGACAGAATGCAGCTTTCCTGTGTGTTAATTTGAATTTTCCAGCTCTGTGTGCTATAGTGACAGAATGCAGCTTTCCTCTGTGATGTTTTGAATATTGCAGCTCTGTTTGGCATCGTGACATAATGCAGCTTTCCTGTGTTTTGTTTTGAATTTTCTAGCTCTGTGTTGCATAGTGACAGAATGCAGCTTTCCTGTGTGTTGTTTTGAATATTGCAGCTCTGTGTGGCATAGTGACAGAATGCAGCTTTCCTGTGTGTTGTTTTCAATATTGCTGCTCTGTTTGGCATAGTGACAGAATGCAGCTTTCCTGTGTGTTGTTTTGAATTTTCCAGCTCTGTGTGGCATAGTGACAGAATGCAGCTTTCCTGTGTGATGTTTTGAATTTTCCAGCTCTGTGATGCATCGTGATAGAATGCAGCTTTCCTGTGTGTTGTTTTGAATTTTCCAGCTCTCAGTTGCATCGTGACAGAATGCAGCTTTCCTGTGTGTTGTTTTGAATATTCCAGCTCTGTGATGCAGAGTGATAGAATGCAGCTTTCCTGTGTGATGTTTTGAATTTTCCAGCTCTGTGATGCATAGTGACAGAATGCAGCTTTCCTGTGTGTTGTTTTGAATATTGCAGCTCTGTTTGGCATAGTGACAGAATGCAGCTTTCCTGTTTGTTGTTTTGAATATTTCAGCTCTGTGTGAAATAGTGACAGAATGCAGCTTTCCTGTGTGTTGTTTTGAGTTTTCCAGCTCTGTTTGGCATAGCGACAGAATGCAGCTTTCCTGTGTGTTGTTTTGAATATTCCAGCTCTGTGTGGCATCTTGACAGAATGCAGCTTTCTTGTGTCTTGTTTTGAAAATTTCAGCTCTGTTTGGCATAGTGACAGAATGCAGCTTTCCTGTGTGTTGTTTTAAATTTTCCATCTCTGTGTGGCATAGTGACAGAATGCAGCTTTCCTGTGTGTTGTTTTGAATATTGCAGCTCTGTTTGGCATAGTGACAGAATGCAGCTTTGCTGTGTTTTGATTTGAATATTCCAGCTCTGATTGGCATAGTGACAGAATGCAGCTTTCCTGTTTGTTGTTTTGAATAATGCAGCTCTATTTGGCATAGTGACAGAATGCAGCTTTCCTGTGTGTTGTTTTGAATTTTCCAGCTCTGTTTGGCATAGTGACAGAATCCAGCTTCACTGTGTGTTTTTTTGAATATTGCAGCTCTGGTGGGCATAGTGACAGAATGCAGCTTTCCTGTGTGTTGTTTTGAATATTGCAGCTCTGGTGGGCAAAGTGACAGAATGCAGCTTTCCTGTGTTTTGTTTTGAATATTGCAGCTCTGGTGGGCATAGTGACAGAATGCAGCTTACCTGAGTATTGTTTTGAATATTGCAGCTCTGTTTTGCTTAGTGACAGAATGCAGCTTTTCTGTGTGTTGTTTTGAATATTGCAGCTCTGTGTGGCAAAGTGAAAGAATGCAACTTTCTTGTGTGTTGTTTTGAATATTGCAGCTCTGTGTGGCATAGTGACAGAATGCAGCTTTCCTGTGTGTTGTTTTGAATTTTCCAGCTCTGTCTGGAATGGTGACCGAATGCAGCCTACCCGTGTGTTGTTTTGAATATTGCAGCTCTGTGTGGCATAGTGAAAGAATGCAACTTTCTTGTGTGTTGTTTTGAATATTGCAGCTCTGTGTGGCATAGTTACACAATGCAGCTTTCCTGTGTGTTGTTTTGAATTTTCCAGCTCTGTGTGGCATAGTGACAGAATGCAGCTTTCCTGTGCGTTGTTTTGAATTTTCCAGCTCTGTGTGGCATAGTGACAGAATGCAGCTTTCCTGTGTGTTGTTTTGAATATTCCAGCTCTGTGTGGCATTGTGACAGAATGCAGCTCTTCTGTGTGATGTTTTGAATATTGCAGCTCAGTTTGGCATAGTGACAGAGTGCAGCTTTCCTGTGTCTTAATTTGAATTTTCCAGCTCTGTGTGGCCTAGTGACAGAATGCAGCTTTCCTCTGTGATGTTTTGAATATTGCAGCTCTGTTTGGCATAGTGACAGAATGAATCTTTCCTGTGTGTTGTTTTGAATATTGCAGCTCTGTTTGGCATAGTGACAGAATGCAGCTTTCTTGTGTGTTGTTTTTAATTTTCCAGCTCTGCGTTGCATAGAGACAGAATGCAGCTTTCCTGCATGTTGTTTTGAATATTGCAGCTCTGTTTGGCATAGTGACAGAATGCAGCTTTGCTGTGTTTTGATTTGAATATTCCAGCTCTGATTGGCATAGTGACAGAATGCAGCTTTCCTGTTTGTTGTTTTGAATAATGCAGCTCTATTTGGCATAGTGACAGAATGCAGCTTTCCTGTGTGTTGTTTTGAATTTTCCAGCTCTGTTTGGCATAGTGACAGAATCCAGCTTCACTGTGTGTTTTTTTGAATATTGCAGCTCTGGTGGGCATAGTGACAGAATGCAGCTTTCCTGTGTGTTGTTTTGAATATTGCATCTCTGGTGGGCAAAGTGACAGAATGCAGCTTTCCTGTGTTTTGTTTTGAATATTGCAGCTCTGGTGGGCATAGTGACAGAATGCAGCTTACCTGAGTATTGTTTTGAATATTGCAGCTCTGTTTTGCTTAGTGACAGAATGCAGCTTTTCTGTGTGTTGTTTTGAATATTGCAGCTCTGTGTGGCAAAGTGAAAGAATGCAACTTTCTTGTGTGTTGTTTTGAATATTGCAGCTCTGTGTGGCATAGTGACAGAATGCAGCTTTCCTGTGTGTTGTTTTGAATTTTCCAGCTCTGTCTGGAATGGTGACAGAATGCAGCCTACCCGTGTGTTGTTTTGAATATTGCAGCTCTGTGTGGCATAGTGACAGGATGCAGCTTTCCTGTGTGTTGTTTTGAATTTTCCAGCTCTGTGTGGCATAGTGACAGAATGCAGCTTTCCTGTGCGTTGTTTTGAATTTTCCAGCTCTGTGTGGCATAGTGACAGAATGCAGCTTTCCTGTGTGTTGTTTTGAATATTCCAGCTCTGTGTGGCATTGTGACAGAATGCAGCTCTTCTGTGTGATGTTTTGAATATTGCAGCTCAGTTTGGCATAGTGACAGAGTGCAGCTTTCCTGTGTGTTAATTTGAATTTTCCAGCTCTGTGTGGCCTAGTGACAGAATGCAGCTTTCCTCTGTGATGTTTTGAATATTGCAGCTCTGTTTGGCATAGTGACAGAATGAATCTTTCCTGTGTGTTGTTTTGAATATTGCAGCTCTGTTTGGCATAGTGACAGAATGCAGCTTTCTTGTGTGTTGTTTTTAATTTTCCAGCTCTGCGTTGCATAGAGACAGAATGCAGCTTTCCTGCATGTTGTTTTGAATATTGCAGCTCTGTTTGGCATAGTGACAGATTGCAGCTTTCCTGTGTGTTGTTTTGAATATTGCAGCTCTGTTTGGCATAGTGACAGAATGCAGCTTTCCTCTGTGATGTTTTGAATATTGCAGCTCTGTGTGGCATAGTGACAGAATGCAGCTTTGCTGTGTGTTGTTTTGAATATTGCAGCTCTGTGTGGCATAGTGACAGAATGCAGCTTTCCTGTGTGTTGTTTTGAATTTTCCAGCTCTGTGATGCATATTGATAGAATGCAGCTTTCCTGTGTGTTGTTTTGAATTTTCCAGCTCTGTGATGCATAGTGACAGAATGCAGCTTTCCTGTCTATTGTTTTGAATATTGCAGCTCTGTGTGGCATAGTGACAGGATGCAGCTTTCCTGTGTGTTGTTTTGAATATTGCAGCTCTGTGTGGCATAGTGACAGAATGCAGCTTTACTTTGTGTTGTTTTGAGTTTTCCAGCTCTGTGTGGCATAGTGACAGAATGCAGCTTTACTTTGTGTTGTTTTGAGTTTTCCAGCTCTGTGTGGCATCGTGACAGAATGCAGCTTTCTTGTGTCTTGTTTTGAAAATTGCAGCTCTGTTTGGCATAGTGACAGAATGCAGCTTTCCTGTGTGTTGTTTTAAATTTTCCATCTCTGTGTGGCATAGTGACAGAATGCAGCTTTCCTGTGTGTTGATTTGAATATTACAGCTCTGATTGGCATAGAGACAGAATGCAGCTTTCTTGTGTGTTGTTTTGAATATTGCAGCTCTGTTTGGCATAGTGACAGAATGCAGCTTTCTTGTGTGTTGTTTTGAATATTACAGCTCTGATTGGCATAGTGACAGAATGCAGCTTTCTTGTGTGTTGTTTTGAATATTACAGCTCTGATTGGCATAGTGACAGAATGCAGCTTTCTTGTGTGTTGTTTTGAATATTACAGCTCTGTGTGGCATAGTGACAGAATGCAACTTTCCTGTGTGTTGTTTTGAATATTGCAGCTCTGTTTGGCACAGTGACAGACTGCAGCTTTCCTGTGTCTTGTTTTGAATATTGCAGCTCTGTTTGGCATAGTGACAGACTGCAGCTTTCCTGTGTTTTGATTTGAATATTCCAGCTCTGATTGGCATAGTGACAGAATGCAGCTTTGCTGTGTATTGTTTTGAATATTGCAGCTCTGTTTGGCATAGTGATAGAATGCAGCTTTCCTGTGTTTTGATTTGAATATTCCAGCTCTGTTTGGCATAGTGACAGACTGCCACTTTCCTTTGTGTTGTTTTGAATATTGCAGCTCTGTTTGGCACAGTAACAGACTGCAGCTTTTCTGTGTCTTGTTTTGAATATTGCAGCTCTGTTTGGCATAGTGACAGAATGCAGCTTTCCTTTGTGTTTTAAATATTTCTGCTCTGTGTGAAATAGTGACAGAATGTAGCTTTCCGTTGTGTTGTTTTGAATATTCCAGCTCTGTCTGGAATGGTGACAGAATGCAGCTTTCCTGTTGTTGTTTTGAATATTGCAGCTCTATTTGGCATCGTGACAGAAAGCAGCTTTCCTGTGTGTTGTTTTGAATTTTCCAGCTCTGTTTGGCATAGTGACAGAATCCAGCTTTCCTGTGTGTTTTTTTGAATATTGCAGCTCTGGTGGGCAAAGTGACAGAATGCAGCTTTCCTGTGTGTTGTTTTGAATTTTCCAGCTCTGAGTTGCATCGTGACAGAATGCAGCTTTCCTGTGTGTTGTTTTGAATATTCCAGCTCTGTTTGGCATAGTGACAGAATGCAGCTTTCCTGTTTGTTGTTTTGAATATTTCAGCTCTGTGTAAAATAGTGACAGAATGTAGCTTCCCGGTGTTTTGTTTTGAATATTCAAGCTCTGTTTGGCATAGTGACAGAATGAGGCTTTGCTGTGTGTTGTTTTGAATATTGCAGCTCTGTGTTGCATAGTGACAGAATGCAGTTTTACTGGGTGTTGTTTTGAGTTTTCCAGCTCTGTTTGGCATAGCGACAGAATGCAGCTTTACTGTGTGTTGTTTTGAAAATTGCAGCTCTGTGTGGCATCGTGACAGAATGCAGCTTTCTTGTGTGTTGTTTTAAATTTTCCATCTCTGTGTGGCATAATGACAGAATGCAGCTTTCCTGTGTGTTGTTTTGAATATTCCAGCTCTGATTGGCATAGTGACAGAATGCAGCTTTCTTGTGTGTTGTTTTGAATATTACAGCTCTGTGTGGCATAGTGACAGAATGCAACTTTCCTGTGTGTTGTTTTGAATATTGCAGCTCTGTTTGGCACAGTGACAGACTGCAGCTTTCCTGTGTCTTGTTTTGAATATTGCAGCTCTGTTTGGCATAGTGATAGAATGCAGCTTTCCTGTGTTTTGATTTGAATATTCCAGCTCTGTTTGGCATAGTGACAGAATGCAGCTTTCCTGTGTTTTGATTTGAATATTCCAGCTCTGTTTGGCATAGTGACAGAATGCAGCTTTCCTGTGTGTTGTTTTGAATATTCCAGCTCTGTTTGGCATAGTGACAGACTGCAGCTTTCCTTTGTGTTGTTTTGAATATTGCAGCTCTGTTTGGCACAGTGACAGACTGCAGCTTTTCTGTGTGTTTTAAATATTTCTGCTCTGTGTGAAATAGTGACAGAATGTAGCTTTCCTTTGTGTTGTTTTGAATATTGCAGCTCTGTTTGGCATAGTGACAGAATGCAGCTTTCCTGTGTGTTGTTTTGAATATCCCAGCTCTGATTGGCATAGTGACAGACTGCAGCTTTTCTGTGTGTTTTAAATATTTCTGCTCTGTGTGAAATAGTGACAGAATGTAGCTTTCCTGTGTGTTGTTTTGAATATTGCAGCTTTGTGTGGCATAGTTATAGAATGCAGCTTTCCTGTGTGTTGTTTTGAATATTCCAGCTCTGATTGGCATAGTGACAGAATGCAACTTTCCTTTGTGTTCTTTTTAATATTCCAGCTCTGTGTGGCATAGTGACAGACTGCAGCTTTCCTTTGTGTTGTTTTGAATATTGCAGCTCTGTTTGGCACAGTGACAGACTGCAGCTTTCTTGTGTGTTGTTTTGAATATTGCAGCTCTGTTTGGCATAGTGACAGAATGCTGCTTTCCTGTGTGTTGTTTTGAATTTTCCAGCTCTGTGTGGCATAGTGACAGAATGCAACGTTCCTGTGTGTTGTTTTAAATATTTCAGGTCCGTGGGAAATAGTGACAGAACGTAGCTTTCCGGTGTGTTGTTTTGAATATTTAAGCTCTGTGTGGCATAGTGACGGAATGCAACTTTCCTGTGTGTTGTGTTGAATATTCCAGCTCTGTCTGGAATGGTGACAGAATGCAGCTTTCCTGTGTGTTGTTTTGAATTTTCGAGCTCTGTTTGGCATAGTGACAGAATCCAGCTTTCCTGTGTGTTTTTTTTGAATATTGCAGCTCTGGTGGGCATAGTGACAGAATGCAGCTTTCCTGTGTGTTGTTTTGAATATTGCAGCTCTGGTGGGCATAGTGACAGAATGCAGCTTTCCTGTGTTTTGTTTTGAATATTGCAGCTCTGGTGGGCATAGTGACAGAATGCAGCTTTCCTGTGTGTTGTTTTGAATATTGCAGCTCTGTTTGGCATAGTGACAGAATGCAGCTTTTCTGTGTGTTGTTTTGAATATTGCAGCTCTGTGTGGCATAGTGAAAGAATGCAACTTTCTTGTGTGTTGTTTTGAATATTGCAGCTCTGTGTGGCATAGTGACAGAATGCAGCTTTCCTGTGTGTTGTTTTGAATATTCCAGCTCTGTGTGGCATTGTGACAGAATGCAGCTTTCCTGTGTGTTAATTTGAATTTTCCAGCTCTGTGTGGCATAGTGACAGAATGCAGCTTGCCTCTGTGATGTTTTGAATATTGCAGCTCTGTTTGGCATAGTGACAGGATGCAGCTTTCCTGTGTGTTGTTTTGAATTTTCCAGCTCTGTGTGGCATAGTGACAGAATGCAGCTTTCCTGTGTGTTGTTTTGAATATTCCAGCTCTAAGTGGCATTTTGACAGAATGCAGCTCTTCTGTGTGTTGTTTTGAACATTGCAGCTCTGTTTGGCATAGTGACAGAATGCAGCTTTCCTGTGTGTTAATTTGAATTTTCCAGCTCTGTGTGGCATAGTGACAGAATGCAGCTTTCCTCTGTGATGTTTTGAATATTGCAGCTCTGTTTGGCATCGTGACAGAATGAAGCTTTCCTGTGTGTTAATTTGAATTTTCCAGCTCTGTGTGGCATAGTGACAGAATGCAGCTTTCCTCTGTGTTGTTTTGAATATTGCAGCTCTGTTTGGCATAGTGACAGAATGCAACTTTCTTGTGTGTTGTTTTTAATTTTCCTGCTCTGTGTTGCATAGAGACAGAATGCAGCTTTCCTGTGTGTTGTTTTGAATATTGCAGCTCTGTTTGGCATAGTGACAGATTGCAGCTTTCCTGTGTGTTGTTTTGAATATTGCAGCTCTGTTTGGCATAGTGACGGAATGCAGCTTTCCTGTTTGTTGTTTTGAATATTTCAGCTCTGTGTGAAATAGTGACAGAATGTAGCTTCCCGGTGTTTTGTTTTGAATATTCAAGCTCTGTTTTGCATAGTGACAGAATGTAGCTTTGCTGTGTGTTGTTTTGAATATTGCAGCTCTGTGTGGCATAGTGACAGAATGCAGCTTTACTGTGTGTTGTTTTGAATTTTCCAGCTCTGTGTGGTATAGTGACAGAATGCAGCTTTCCTGTGTGTTGTTTTGAATTTTCCAGCTCTGAGTTGCATGGTGACAGAATGCAGCTTTCCTGTGTGTTGTTTTGAATATTGCAGCTCTGTTTGGCATAGTGACATAATGCAGCTTTCCTGTTTGTTGTTTTGAATATTTCAGCTCTGTGTGAAATAGTGACAGAATGTAGCTTCCCGGTGTTTTGTTTTGAATATTCAAGCTCTGTTTGGCATAGTGACAGAATGTAGCTTTGCTGTGTGTTGTTTTGAATATTGCAGCTCTGTGTGGCATAGTGACAGAATGCAGCTTTACTGTGTGTTGTTTTGAGTTTTCCAGCTCTGTTTGGCATAGCGACAGAATGCAGCTTTACTATGTGTTGTTTTGAATATTCCAGCTCTGTGTGGCATCGTGACAGAATGCAGCTTTCCTGTGTGTTGTTTTGAAAATTGCAGCTCTGTTTGGCATAGTGACAGAATGCAGCTTTCTTGTGTGTTGTTTTGAAAATTGCAGCTCTGTTTGGCATAGTGACAGAATGCAGCTTTCCTGTGTGTTGTTTTAAATTTTCCATCTCTGTGTGGCATAGTGACAGAATGCAGCTTTCCTGTGTGTTGTTTTGAATATTGCAGCTCTGTTTGGCATAGTGACTGAATGCAGCTTTGCTGTGTTTTGATTTGAATATTCCAGCTCTGATTGGCATAGTGACAGAATGCAGCTTTCTTGTGTGTTGTTTTGAATATTACAGCTCTGTGTGGCATAGTGACAGAATGCAACTTTCCTGTGTGTTGTTTTGAATATTGCAGCTCTGTTTGGCACAGTGACAGACTGCAGCTTTCCTGTGTCTTGTTTTGAATATTGCAGCCCTGTTTGGCATAGTGATATAATGCAGCTTTCCTGTGTTTTGATTTGAATATTCCAGCTCTGATTGGCATCGTGACAGAATGCAGCTTTGCTGTGTATTGTTTTGAATATTGCAGCTCTGTTTGGCATAGTGATAGAATGCAGCTTTCCTGTGTTTTGATTTGAATATTCCAGCTCTGTTTGGCATAGTGACAGAATGCAGCTTTCCTGTGTTTTGATTTGAATATTCCAGCTCTGTTTGGCATAGTGACAGAATGCAGCTTTCCTGTGTGTTGTTTTGAATATTGCAGCTCTGTGTGAAATAGTGACAGAATGCAGCTTTCCTTTGTGTTGTTTTGAATATTGCAGCTCTTTTTGGCACAGTGACAGAATGCAGCTTTCCTGTGTGTTGTTTTGAATATTGCAGCTCTGTTTGGCATAGTGACTGAATGCTGCTTTCCTGTGTGTTGTTTTGAATTTTCCAGCTCTGTGTGGCATAGTGACAGAATGCAACGTTCCTGTGTGTTGTTTTAAATATTTCAGGTCCGTGGGAAATAGTGACAGAACGTAGCTTTCCGGTGTGTTGTTTTGAATATTCAAGCTCTGTGTGGCATAGTGACGGAATGCAACTTTCCTGTGTGTTGTGTTGAATATTCCAGCTCTGTCTGGAATGGTGACAGAATGCAGCTTTCCTGTTTGTTGTTTTGAATATTGCAGCTCTATTTGGCATAGTGACAGAATGCAGCTTTCCTGTGTGTTGTTTTGAATTTTCCAGCTCTGTTTGGCATAGTGACAGAATCCAGCTTTCCTGTGTGTTGTTTTGAATATTGCAGCTCTGGTGGGCATAGTGACAGAATGCAGCTTTCCTTTGTGTTTTTTTGAATATTGCAGCTCTGGTGGGCATAGTGACAGAATGCAGCTTTCCTGCGTGTTGTTTTGAATATTGCAGCTCTGGTGGGCATAGTGACAGAATGCAGCTTTCCTGTGTGTTGTTTTGAATATTGCAGCTCTGTTTGGCATAGTGACAGAATGCAGCTTTCCTGTGTGTTGTTTTGAATATTGCAGCTCTGTGTGGCATAGTGACAGAATGCAACTTTCTTGTGTGTTTTGAATATTGCAGCTCTGTGTGGCATAGTGACAGGATGCAGCTTTCCTTTGTGTTGTTTTGAATTTTCATTTCTGTGTGGCATAGTGACAGAATGCAGCTTTCCTGTGCTTTTTTTTGAATTTTCCAGCACTGTGTGGCATAGTGACAGAATCCAGCTTTCCTGTGTGTTTTTTTGAATATTGCAGCTCTGGTGGGCATAGTGACAGAATGCAGCTTTCCTGTGTGTTGTTTTGAATATTGCAGCTCTGTTTGGCATAGTGACAGAATGCAGCTTTTCTGTGTGTTGTTTTGAATATTGCAGCTCTGTGTGGCATAGTGAAAGAATGCAACTTTCTTGTGTGTTGTTTTGAATATTGCAGCTCTGTGTGGCATAGTTACACAATGCAGCTTTCCTGTGTGTTGTTTTGAATTTTCCAGCTCTGTCTGGCATGGTGACAGAATGCAGCCTACCCGTGTGTTGTTTTGAATATTGCAGCTCTGTGTGGCATAGTGACAGGATGCAGCTTTCCTGTGTGTTGTTTTGAATTTTCCAGCTCTGTGTGGCATAGTGACAGAATGCAGCTTTCCTGTGCTTTTTTTTGAATTTTCCAGCTCTGTGTGGCATAGTGACAGAATGCAGCTTGCCTCTGTGATGTTTTGAATATTGCAGCTCTGTTTGGCAAAGTGACAGAATGAAGCTTTCCTGTGTGTTGTTTTGAATATTGCAGCTCTGTTTGGCATAGTGACAGAATGCAGCTTTCTTGTGTTTTGTTTTTAATTTTCCAGCTCTGTGTTGCATAGAGACAGAATGCAGCTTTCCTGTGTGTTGTTTTGAATATTGCAGCTCTGTTTGGCATAGAGACAGATTACAGCTTTCCTGTGTGTTGTTTTGAATATTGCAGCTCTGTTTGGCATAGTGACAGAATGCAGCTTTCCTGTGTGTTGTTTTGAATTTTCCAGCTCTGTGTGGCATAGTGACAGAATGCAGCTTTCCTCTGTGATGTTTTGAATATTGCAGCTCTATGTGGCATAGTGACAGAATACAGCTTTGCTGTGTGTTGTTTTGAATATTGCAGCTCTATGTGGCATAGTGACAGAATGCAGCTTTGCTGTGTGTTGTTTTGAATATTGCAGCTCTGTGTGGCATTGAGACAGAATGCAGCTTTCCTGTGTGTTGTTTTGAATTTTCCAGCTCTGTGTGGCAAAGTGACAGAATGCAGCTTTCCTGTGTGTTGTTTTGAATATTCCAGCTCTGTGTGGCATAGTGACCGAATGCAGCTTTCCTGTGTGTTGTTTTGAATATTGCAGCTCTGTGTGGCAAAGTGACAGAATGCAGCTTTCCTGTGCGTTGTTTTGAATTTTCCAGCTCTGTGTGGCAAAGTGACAGAATGCAGCTTTCCTGTGCGTTGTTTTGAATTTTCCAGCTCTGTGTGGCATAGTGACAGAATGCAACTTTCTTGTGTGTTGTTTTGAATATTGCAGCTCTGTTTGGCACAGTGACAGAATGCAGCTTCCCTGTGTGTTGTTTTGAAAATTCCAGCTCTGTGCGGCATAGTGACCGAATGCAGCTTTCCTGTGTGTTGTTTTGAATATTGCAGCTCTGTGTGGCATAGTGACAGAATGCAGCTTTCCTGTGTGTTGTTTTGAATATTGCAGCTCTGTGTGGCATAGTGACAGAATGCAGCTTTCCTGTGTGTTGTTTTCAATATTTCAGCTGTTTGGCATAGTGACAGAATGCAGCTTTCCTGTGTGTTGTTTTCAATATTTCAGCTGTTTGGCATAGTGACAGAATGCAGCTTTCCTGTGTGTTGTTTTGAATATTGCAGCTCTGTGTGGCATAGTGACAGAATGCAGCTTTCCTGTGTGTTGTTTTCAATATTTCAGCTGTTTGGCATAGTGACAGAATGCAGCTTTCCTGTGTGTTGTTTTCAATATTTCAGCTGTTTGGCATAGTGACAGAATGCAACTTTCCTGTGTGTTGCTTTGAATTTTCCAGCTCCGTCTGGCATAGTGACAGAATACAACTTTCCTGTGTGTTGTTTTGAATTTTCCAGCTCTGTGTTGCATAGAGATAGAATGCAGCTTTCCTGTGTGTTGTTTTGAATTTTCCAGCTCTGTGTGGCATAGTGACAGAATGCAGCTTTCCTGTGTGTTGTTTTGAATTTTCCAGCTCTGTGTTGCATAGTGACAGAAGGCAGCTTTCCTGTGTGTTGTTTTGAATATTGCAGCTCTGTTTGGCATCGTGACAGAATGCAGCTTTCCTGTGTGTTGTTTTGAATTTTCCAGCTCTGTGTGGCATAGTGACAGAATGCAGCTTTCCTGTGTGTTGTTTTGAATATTGCAGCTCTGTTTGGCATCGTGACAGAATGCAGCTTTCCTGTGTGTTGTTTTGAATTTTCCAGCTCTGTGTGGCATAGTGACAGAATGCAACTTTCCTTTGTGTTGTTTTGAACTTTCCTGCTCTGTGTGGCATAGTGACAGACTGCAGCTTTCCTGTGTGTTGTTTTGAATATTGCAGCTCTGTTTGGCATAGTGACAGAATGCAGCTTTCCTGTGTGTTGTTTTGAATTTTCCAGCTCTGTGCGGCATAGTGACAGAATGCAGCTTTCCTCTGTGATGTTTTGAATATTGCAGCTCTGTGTGGCATAGTGACAGAATGCAGCTTTTCTGTGTGTTGTTTTCAATATTGCTGCTCTGTTTGGCATAGTGACAGAATGCAGCTTTGCTGTGTGTTGTTTTGAATATTGCAGCTCTGTTTGGCATAGTGACCGAATGCAGCTTTCCTTTGTGTTGTTTTGAATATTCCAGCTCTGTGTGGCATAGTGACAGAATGCAACTTTCTTGTGTGTTGTTTTGAATATTGCAGCTCTGGTGGGCATAGTGACAGAATGCAGCTTTCCTGTGTGTTGTTTTGAATATTGCAGCTCTGGTGGGCATAGTGACAGAATGCAGCTTTCCTGTGTTTTGTTTTGAATATTGCAGCTCTCTGTGGCATAGTGACAGAATGCAGCTTTCCTGTGTGTTGTTTTGAATTTTCCAGCTCTGTCTGGAATGGTGACAGAATGCAGCCTACCCGTGTGTTGTTTTGAATATTGCAGCTCTGTGTGGCATAGTGACAGGATGCAGCTTTCCTGTGTGTTGTTTTGAATTTTCCAGCCCTGTGTGGCATAGTCTCAGAATGCAGCTTTCCTGTACGTTGTTTTGAATTTTCCAGCTCTGTGTGGCATAGTGACAGAATGCAACTTTCCTGTGTGTTGTTTTGAACATTCCAGCTCTGTTTGGCATAGTGACAGAATGCAGCTTTCCTTTGTGTTGTTTTGAATATTCCAGCTCTGTGTGGCATTGTGACAGAATGCAGCTCTTCTGTGTGATGTTTTGAATATTGCAGCTCTGTTTGGCATAGTGACAGAATGCAGCTTTCCTGTGTTTTAATTTGAATTTTCCAGCTCTGTGTGGCATAGTGACAGAATGCAGCTTTCCTGTGTGTTGTTTTGAATTTTCCAGCTCTGTGTGGCATAGTGACAGAATGCAGCTCTCCTGTGTGTTGTTTTGAATATTGCAGCTCCGTGTGGTATAGTGACAGAATGCAGCTTTGCTGTGTGTTGTTTTGAATATTGCAGCTCTGCTTGGCATAGTGACAGAATGCAGCTTTCCTTTGTGTTGTTTTGAATTTTCCCGCTCTGTGTTGCATAGTGACAGAATGCAGCTTTCCTGTGTGTTGTTTTGAATATTGCAGCTCTGTGTGGCATAGTGACAGAATGCAGCTCTCCTGTGTGTTGTTTTGAGTATTGCAGCTCTGTTTGGAATAGTGACAGAATGCAGCTTTACTGTGTGTTGTTTTGAGTTTTCCAGCTCTGTTTGGCATAGCGACAGAATGCAGCTTTACTATGTGTTTGTTTTGAATATTCCAGCTCCGTGTGGCATCGTGACAGAATGCAGCTTTCTTGTGTCTTGTTTTGAAAATTGCAGCTCTGTTTGGCATAGTGACAGAATGCAGCTTTCCTGTGTGTTGTTTTGAATTTTCCATCTCTGTGTGGCATAGTGACAGAATGCAGTTTTCCTGTGTGTTGTTTTGAATATTGCAGCTCTGTTTGGCATAGTGACAGAATGCAGCTTTGCTGTGTTTTGATTTGAATATTCCAGCTCTGATTGGCATAGTGACAGAATGCAGCTTTCTTGTTTGTTGTTTTGAATATTACAGCTCTGATTGGCATAGTGACAGAATGCAGCTTTCTTGTGTGTTGTTTTGAATATTGCAGCTCTGTGTGGCACAGTGACAGACTGCAGCCTTCCTGTGTGTTGTTTTGAATATTGCAGCTCTGTTTGGCATAGTGACAGACTGCAGCTTTGCTGTGTATTGTTTTGAATATTGCAGCTCTGTTTGGCATAGTGATAGAATGCAGCTTTCCTGTGTTTTGATTTGAATATTCCAGCTCTGTTTGGCATAGTGACAGAATGCAGCTTTCCTGTGTTTTGATTTGAATATTCCAGCTCTGTTTGGCATAGTGACAGAATGCAGCTTTCCTGTGTGTTGTTTTGAATACTCCAGCTCTGTTTGGCATAGTGACAGACTGCAGCTTTCCTTTGTGTTGTTTTGAATATTGCAGCTCTGTTTGGCACAGTGACAGACTGCAGCTTTTCTGTGTGTTGTTTTGAATATTGCAGCTCTGTTTGGCATAGTGACAGAATGCAGCTTTCCTTTGTGTTTTAAATATTTCTGCTCTGTGTGAAATAGTGACAGAATGCAGCTTTCCTGTGTGTTGTTTTGAATATTGCAGCTTTGTGTGGCATGGTTATAGAATGCAGCTTTCCTGTGTGTTGTTTTGAATATTCCAGCTCTGATTGGCATAGTGACAGAATGCAACTTTCCTTTGTGTTCTTTTTTAATATTCCAGCTCTGTGTGGCATCGTGACAGACTGCAGCTTTCCTTTGTGTTGTTTTGAATATTGCAGCTCTGTTTGGCACAGTGACAGACTGCAGCTTTCTTGTGTGTTGTTTTGAATATTGCATCTCTGTTTGGCATAGTGACAGAATGCTGCTTTCCTGTGTGTTGTTTTGAATTTTCCAGCTCTGTGTGGCATAGTGACAGAATGCAACGTTCCTGTGTGTTGTTTTAAATATTTCAGGTCCGTGGGAAATAGTGACAGAACGTAGCTTTCCGGTGTGTTGTTTTGAATATTCAAGCTCTGTGTGGCATAGTGACGGAATGCAACTTTCCTGTGTGTTGTGTTGAATATTCCAGCTCTGTCTGGAATGGTGACAGAATGCAGCTTTCCTGTTTGTTGTTTTGAATATTGCAGCTCTATTTGGCATAGTGACAGAATGCAGCTTTCCTGTGTGTTGTTTTGAACTTTCCAGCTCTCTTTGGCATAGCGACAGAATCCAGCTTTCCTGTGTGTTTTTTTGAATATTGCAGCTCTGGTGGGCATAGTGACAGAATCCAGCTTTCCTGTGTGTTTTTTTGAATATTGCAGCTCTGGTGGGCATAGTGACAGAATCCAGCTTTCCTGTGTGTTTTTTTGAATATTGCAGCTCTGGTGGGCATAGTGACAGAATCCAGCTTTCCTGTGTGTTGTTTTGAATATTGCAGCTCTATTTGGCATAGTGACAGAATACAGCTTTCCTGTGTGTTGTTTTGAATTTTCCAGCTCTGTTTGGCATAGCGACAGAATCCAGCTTTCCTGTGTGTTTTTTTGAATATTGCAGCTCTGGTGGGCATAGTGACAGAATGCAGCTTTCCTGTGTGTTGTTTTGAATATTGCAGCTCTGGTGGGCATAGTGACAGAATGCAGCTTTCCTGTGTGTTGTTTTGAATATTGCAGCTCTGGTGGGCATAGTGACAGAATGCAGCTTTCCTGTGTGTTGTTTTGAATATTGCAGCTCTGTTTGGCATAGTGACAGAATGCAGCTTTTCTGTGTGTTGTTTTGAATATTGCAGCTCTGTGTGGCATTGTGAAAGAATGCAACTTTCTTGTGTGTTGTTTTGAATATTGCAGCTCTGTGTGGCATAGTTACAGAATGCAGCTTTCCTGTGTGTTGTTTTGAATTTTCCAGCTCTGTCTGGAATGGTGACAGAATGCAGCCTACCCGTGTGTTGTTTTGAATATTGCAGCTCTGTGTGGCATAGTGACAGGATGCAGCTTTCCTGTGTGTTGTTTTGAATTTTCCAGCTCTGTGTGGCATAGTGACAGAATGCAGTTTTCCTGTGCTTTTTTTTGAATTTTCCAGCACTGTGTGGCATAGTGACAGAATGCAACTTTCCTGTGTGTTGTTTTGAATATTCCAGCTCTGTGTGGCATTGTGACAGAATGCAGCTCTTCTGTGTGATGTTTTGAATATTGCAGCTCTGTTTGGCATAGTGACAGAATGCAGCTTTCCTGTGTGTTAATTTGAATTTTCCAGCTCTGTGTGGCATAGTGACAGAATGCAGCTTGCCTCTGTGATATTTTGAATATTGCAGCTCTGTTTGCCATAGTGACAGAATGAAGCTTTCCTGTGTGTTTTTTTGAATATTGCAGCTCTGTTTGGCATAGTGACAGAATGCAGCTTTCTTGTGTTTTGTTTTTAATTTTCCAGCTCTGTGTTGCATAGAGACAGAATGCAGCTTTCCTGTGTGTTGTTTTGAATATTGCAGCTCTGTTTGGCATAGTGACAGATTGCAGCTTTCCTGTGTGTTGTTTTGAATTTTCCAGCTCTGTGTGGCATAGTGACAGAATGCAGCTTTCCTCTGTGATGTTTTGAATATTCCAGCTCTGTGTGGCATAGTGACAGAATGCAACTTTCTTGTGTGTTGTTTTGAATATTGCAGCTCTGGTGGGCATAGTGACAGAATGCAGCTTTCCTGTGTGTTGTTTTGAATATTGCAGCTCTGGTGGGCATAGTGACAGAATGCAGCTTTCCTGTGTTTTGTTTTGAATATTGCAGCTCTCTGTGGCATAGTGACAGAATGCAGCTTTCCTGTGTGTTGTTTTGAATTTTCCAGCTCTGTCTGGAATGGTGACAGAATGCAGCCTACCCGTGTGTTGTTTTGAATATTGCAGCTCTGTGTGGCATAGTGACAGGATGCAGCTTTCCTGTGTGTTGTTTTGAATTTTCCAGCCCTGTGTGGCATAGTCTCAGAATGCAGCTTTCCTGTACGTTGTTTTGAATTTTCCAGCTCTGTGTGGCATAGTGACAGAATGCAACTTTCCTGTGTGTTGTTTTGAACATTCCAGCTCTGTTTGGCATAGTGACAGAATGCAGCTTTCCTTTGTGTTGTTTTGAATATTCCAGCTCTGTGTGGCATTGTGACAGAATGCAGCTCTTCTGTGTGATGTTTTGAATATTGCAGCTCTGTTTGGCATAGTGACAGAATGCAGCTTTCCTGTGTTTTAATTTGAATTTTCCAGCTCTGTGTGGCATAGTGACAGAATGCAGCTTTCCTGTGTGTTGTTTTGAATTTTCCAGCTCTGTGTGGCATAGTGACAGAATGCAGCTCTCCTGTGTGTTGTTTTGAATATTGCAGCTCCGTGTGGTATAGTGACAGAATGCAGCTTTGCTGTGTGTTGTTTTGAATATTGCAGCTCTGCTTGGCATAGTGACAGAATGCAGCTTTCCTTTGTGTTGTTTTGAATTTTCCCGCTCTGTGTTGCATAGTGACAGAATGCAGCTTTCCTGTGTGTTGTTTTGAATATTGCAGCTCTGTGTGGCATAGTGACAGAATGCAGCTCTCCTGTGTGTTGTTTTGAGTATTGCAGCTCTGTTTGGAATAGTGACAGAATGCAGCTTTACTGTGTGTTGTTTTGAGTTTTCCAGCTCTGTTTGGCATAGCGACAGAATGCAGCTTTACTATGTGTTGTTTTGAATATTCCAGCTCCGTGTGGCATCGTGACAGAATGCAGCTTTCTTGTGTCTTGTTTTGAAAATTGCAGCTCTGTTTGGCATAGTGACAGAATGCAGCTTTCCTGTGTGTTGTTTTGAATTTTCCATCTCTGTGTGGCATAGTGACAGAATGCAGTTTTCCTGTGTGTTGTTTTGAATATTGCAGCTCTGTTTGGCATAGTGACAGAATGCAGCTTTGCTGTGTTTTGATTTGAATATTCCAGCTCTGATTGGCATAGTGACAGAATGCAGCTTTCTTGTTTGTTGTTTTGAATATTACAGCTCTGATTGGCATAGTGACAGAATGCAGCTTTCTTGTGTGTTGTTTTGAATATTGCAGCTCTGTGTGGCACAGTGACAGACTGCAGCTTTCCTGTGTCTTGTTTTGAATATTGCAGCCCTGTTTGGCACAGTGACAGACTGCAGCTTTGCTGTGTATTGTTTTGAATATTGCAGCTCTGTTTGGCATTGTGATAGAATGCAGCTTTCCTGTGTTTTGATTTGAATATTCCAGCTCTGTTTGGCATAGTGACAGAATGCAGCTTCCCTGTGTTTTGATTTGAATATTCCAGCTCTGTTTGGCATAGTGACAGAATGCAGCTTTCCTGTGTGTCTTGTTTTGAATATTGCAGCTCTGTTTGGCACAGTGACAGACTGCAGCTTTTCTGTGTCTTGTTTTGAATATTGCAGCTCTGTTTGGCACAGTGACAGACTGCAGCTTTTCTGTGTCTTGTTTTGAATATTGCAGCTCTGTTTGGCATAGTGACAGAATGCAGCTTTCCTTTGTGTTTTAAATATTTCTGCTCTGTGTGAAATAGTGACAGAATGCAGCTTTCCTGTGTGTTGTTTTGAATATTGCAGCTTTGTGTGGCATGGTTATAGAATGCAGCTTTCCTGTGTGTTGTTTTGAATATTCCAGCTCTGATTGGCATAGTGACAGAATGCAACTTTCCTTTGTGTTCTTTTTTAATATTCCAGCTCTGTGTGGCATCGTGACAGACTGCAGCTTTCCTTTGTGTTGTTTTGAATATTGCAGCTCTGTTTGGCACAGTGACAGACTGCAGCTTTCTTGTGTGTTGTTTTGAATATTGCATCTCTGTTTGGCATAGTGACAGAATGCTGCTTTCCTGTGTGTTGTTTTGAATTTTCCAGCTCTGTGTGGCATAGTGACAGAATGCAACGTTCCTGTGTGTTGTTTTAAATATTTCAGGTCCGTGGGAAATAGTGACAGAACGTAGCTTTCCGGTGTGTTGTTTTGAATATTCAAGCTCTGTGTGGCATAGTGACGGAATGCAACTTTCCTGTGTGTTGTGTTGAATATTCCAGCTCTGTCTGGAATGGTGACAGAATGCAGCTTTCCTGTGTGTTGTTTTGAACTTTCCAGCTCTCTTTGGCATAGCGACAGAATCCAGCTTTCCTGTGTGTTTTTTTGAATATTGCAGCTCTGGTGGGCATAGTGACAGAATGCAGCTTTCCTGTGTGTTGTGTTGAATATTCCAGCTCTGTCTGGAATGGTGACAGAATGCAGCTTTCCTGTGTGTTGTTTTGAATATTCCAGCTCTGTGTGGCACAGTGACAGACTGCAGCTTTCCTGTGTGTCTTGTTTTGAATATTCCAGCTCTGTTTGGCATAGTGACAGAATGCAGCTTTCCTTTGTGTTGTTTTGAATATTGCAGCTCTGTTTGGCACAGTGACAGACTGCAGCTTTTCTGTGTCTTGTTTTGAATATTGCAGCTCTGTTTGGCATAGTGACAGAATGCTGCTTTCCTGTGTGTTGTTTTGAATATTCAAGCTCTGTGTGGCATAGTGACGGAATGCACCTTTCCTGTGTGTTGTGTTGAATATTCCAGCTCAGTCTGGAATGGTGACAGAATGCAGCTTTCCTGTTTGTTGTTTTGAATATTGCAGCTCTATTTGGCATAGTGACAGAATGCAGCTTTCCTGTGTGTTGTTTTGAATTTTCCAGCTCTGTTTGGCATAGCGACAGAATCCAGCTTTCCTGTGTGTTTTTTTGAATATTGCAGCTCTGGTGGGCATAGTGACAGAATGCAGCTTTCCTGTTTGTTGTTTTGAATATTGCAGCTCTGGTGGGCATAGTGACAGAATGCAGCTTTCCGGTGTGTTGTTTTGAATATTGCAGCTCTGGTGGGCATAGTGACAGAATGCAGCTTTCCTGTGTGTTGTTTTGAATATTGCAGCTCTGTTTGGCATAGTGACAGAATGCAGCTTTTCTGTGTGTTGTTTTGAATATTGCAGCTCTGTGTGGCATAGTGACAGAATGCAGCTTTCCTGTTTGTTGTTTTGAATATTGCAGCTCTGGTGGGCATAGTGACAGAATGCAGCTTTCCTGTGTGTTGTTTTGAATATTGCAGCTCTGTTTGGCATAGTGACAGAATGCAACTTTCTTGTGTGTTGTTTTGAATATTGCAGCTCTGTGTGGCATAGTTACACAATGCAGCTTTCCTGTGTGTTGTTTTGAATTTTCCAGCTCTGTCTGGAATGGTGACAGAATGCAGCCTACCCGTGTGTTGTTTTGAATATTGCAGCTCTGTGTGGCATAGTGACAGGATGCAGCTTTCCTGTGTGTTGTTTTGAATTTTCCAGCTCTGTGTGGCATAGTGACAGAATGCAGCTTTCCTGTGCTTTTTTTTGAATTTTCCAGCACTGTGTGGCATAGTGACAGAATGCAACTTTCCTGTGTGTTGTTTTGAATATTCCAGCTCTGTGTGGCATTGTGACAGAATGCAGCTCTTCTGTGTGATGTTTTGAATATTGCAGCTCTGTTGGGCATAGTGACAGAATGCAGCTTTCCTGTGTGTTAATTTGAATTTTCCAGCTCTGTGTGGCATAGTGACAGAATGCAGCTTGCCTCTGTGATGTTTTGAATATTGCAGCTCTGTTTGGCATAGTGACAGAATGCAGCTTTCTTGTGTTTTGTTTTTAATTTTCCAGCTTTGTGTTGCATAGAGACAGAATGCAGCTTTCCTGTGTGTTGTTTTGAATATTGCAGCTCTGTTTGGCATAGTGACAGATTGCAGCTTTCCTGTGTGTTGTTTTGAATTTTCCAGCTCTGTGTGGCATAGTGACAGAATGCAGATTTCCTCTGTGATGTTTTGAATATTGCAGCTCTATGTGGCATAGTGACAGAATGCAGCTTTGCTGTGTGTTGTTTTGAATATTGCAGCTCTATGTGGCATAGTGACAGAATGCAGCTTTGCTGTGTGTTGTTTTGAATATTGCAGCTCTGTGTGGCATTGAGACAGAATGCAGCTTTCCTGTGTGTTGTTTTGAATATTGCAGCTCTGTGTGGCATAGTGACAGAATGCAGCTTTCCTGTGTGTTGTTTTGAATTTTCCAGCTCTGTGTGGCAAAGTGACAGAATGCAGCTTTCCTGTGCGTTGTTTTGAATTTTCCAGCTCTGTGTGGCATAGTGACAGAATGCAACTTCCCTGTGTGTTGTTTTGAACATTCCAGCTCTGTTTGGCATAGTGACAGAATGCAGCTTTCCTGTGTGTTGTTTTGAATATTCCAGCTCTGATTGGCATAGTGACAGAATGCAACTTTCCTTTGTGTTCTTTTTAATATTCCAGCTCTGTGTGGCATAGTGACAGACTGCAGCTTTCCTTTGTGTTGTTTTGAATATTGCAGCTCTGTTTGGCACAGTGACAGACTGCAGCTTTCTTGTGTGTTGTTTTTAATATTCCAGCTCTGTGTGGCATAGTGACAGACTGCAGCTTTCCTTTGTGTTGTTTTGAATATTGCAGCTCTGTTTGGCACAGTGACAGACTGCTGCTTTCCTGTGTGTTGTTTTGAATTTTCCAGCTCTGTGTGGCATAGTGACAGAATGCAACGTTCCTGTGTGTTGTTTTAAATATTTCAGGTCCGTGGGAAATAGTGACAGAACGTAGCTTTCCGGTGTGTTGTTTTGAATATTCAAGCTCTGTGTGGCATAG
This sequence comes from Gymnothorax reevesii, assembly GCA_029721435.1. Classification (NCBI taxonomy): domain Eukaryota; kingdom Metazoa; phylum Chordata; class Actinopteri; order Anguilliformes; family Muraenidae; genus Gymnothorax; species Gymnothorax reevesii. The sequence goes on along the minus strand of CM056574.1, from coordinate 64,541,048 downwards.
TGACGGAATGCACCTTTCCTGTGTGTTATGTTGAATATTCCAGCTCTGTCTGGAATGGTGACAGAATGCAGCTTTCCTGTTTGTTGTTTTGAATATTGCAGCTCTATTTGGCATAGTGACAGAATGCAGCTTTCCTGTGTGTTGTTTTGAACTTTCCAGCTCTCTTTGGCATAGCGACAGAATCCAGCTTTCCTGTGTGTTTTTTTGAATATTGCAGCTCTGGTGGGCATAGTGACAGAATGCAGCTTTCCTGTGTGTTGTTTTGAATATTGCAGCTCTGGTGGGCATAGTGACAGAATGCAGCTTTCCTGTGTGTTGTTTTGAATATTGCAGCTCTGTTTGGCATAGTGACAGAATGCAGCTTTTCTGTGTGTTGTTTTGAATATTGCAGCTCTGTGTGGCATAGTGAAAGAATGCAACTTTCTTGTGTGTTGTTTTGAATATTGCAGCTATGTGTGGCATAGTGACACAATGCAGCTTTCCTGTGTGTTGTTTTGAATTTTCCAGCTCTGTCTGGAATGGTGACAGAATGCAGCCTACCCGTGTGTTGTTTTGAATATTGCAGCTCTGTGTGGCATAGTGACTGGATGCAGCTTTCCTGTGTGTTGTTTTGAATTTTCCAGCTCTGTGTGGCATAGTGACAGAATGCAGCTTTCCTGTGCTTTTTTTTGAATTTTCCAGCTCTGTGTGGCATAGTGACAGAATGCAACTTTCCTGTGTGTTGTTTTGAATATTCCAGCTCTGTGTGGCATTGTGACAGAATGCAGCTCTTCTGTGTGATGTTTTGAATATTGCAGCTCTGTTTGGCATAGTGACAGAATGCAGCTTTCCTGTGTGTTAATTTGAATTTTCCGGCTCTGTGTGGCATAGTGACAGAATGCAGCTTGCCTCTGTGATGTTTTGAATATTGCAGCTCTATGTGGCATAGTGACAGAATGCAGCTTTCCTGTGTGTTGTTTTGAATATTGCAGCTCTGTTTGGCATAGTGACAGATTGCAGCTTTCCTGTGTGTTGTTTTGAATATTGCAGCTGTTTGGCATAGTGACAGAATGCAGATTTCCTGTGTGTTGTTTTGAATTTTCCAGCTCTGTGTGGCATTGTGACAGAATGCAGCTTTCCTCTGTGATGTTTTGAATATTGCAGCTCTATGTGGCATAGTGACAGAATGCAGCTTTGCTGTGTGTTGTTTTGAATATTGCAGCTCTATGTGGCATAGTGACAGAATGCAGCTTTGCTGTGTGTTGTTTTGAATATTGCAGCTCTGTGTGGCATTGAGACAGAATGCAGCTTTCCTGTGTGTTGTTTTGAATATTGCAGCTCTGTTTGGCATCGTGACAGATAGCAGCTTTCCTGTGTGTTGTTTTGAATATTGCAGCTCTGTGTGGCATAGTGACAGAATGCAGCTTTCCTGTGTGTTGTTTTGAATTTTCCAGCTCTGTGTGGCAAAGTGACAGAATGCAGCTTTCCTGTGCGTTGTTTTGAATTTTCCAGCTCTGTGTGGCATAGTGACAGAATGCAACTTCCCTGTGTGTTGTTTTGAACATTCCAGCTCTGTTTGGCATAGTGACAGAATGCAGCTTTCCTGTGTGTTGTTTTGAATATTCCAGCTCTGTGTGGCATAGTGACAGAATGCAGCTTTCCTGTGTGTTGTTTTGAATATTGCAGCTCTGTGTGGCATAGTGACAGAATGCAGCTTTCCTGTGTGTTGTTTTCAATATTTCAGCTGTTTGGCATAGTGACAGAATGCAGCTTTCCTGTGTGTTGTTTTCAATATTTCAGCTGTTTGGCATGAAGACAAAATGCAGCTTTCCTGTGTGTTGTTTTGAATATTGCAGCTCTGTGTGGCATAGTGACAGAATGCAGCTTTCCTGTGTGTTGTTTTCAATATTTCAGCTGTTTGGCATAGTGACAGAATGCAGCTTTCCTGTGTGTTGTTTTGAATATTAAAGCTCTGTGTTGCATTGTGACAGAATGCAACTTTCCTGTGTGTTGCTTTGAATTTTCCAGCTCCGTCTGGCATAGTGACAGAATGCAACTTTCCTGTGTGTTGCTTTGAATTTTCCAGCTCCGTCTGGCATAGTGACAGAATACAACTTTCCTGTGTGTTGTTTTGAATTTTCCAGCTCTGTGTTGCATAGAGATAGAATGCAGCTTTCCTGTGTGTTGTTTTGAATTTTCCAGCTCTGTGTTGCATAGTGACAGAAGGCAGCTTTCCTGTGTGTTGTTTTGAATATTGCAGCTCTGTTTGGCATAGTGACAGAAGGCAGCTTTCCTGTGTGATGTTTTGAATATTGCAGCTCTGTTTGGCATCTTGACGGAATGCAGCTTTCCTGTGTGTTGTTTTGAATTTTCCAGCTCTGTGTGGCAAAGTGACAGAATGCAGCTTTCCTGTGTGTTGTTTTGAATATTGCAGCTCTGTTTGGCATCGTGACAGAATGCAGCTTTCCTGTGTGTTGTTTTGAATTTTCCAGCTCTGTGTGGCATAGTGAGAGAATGCAGCTTTCCTGTGTGGTGTTTTGGATATTGCAGCTCTGTTTTGCATAGTGACAGAATACAGCTTTCCTGTGTTTTGTTTTGAATGTTCCAGCTCTGTGTGGCATAGTGACAGAATGCAACTTTCCTTTGTGTTGTTTTGAACTTTCCAGCTCTGTGTGGCATAGTGACAGACTGCAGCTTTCCTGTGTGTTGTTTTGAATATTGCAGCTCTGTTTGGCATAGTGACAGAATGCAGCTTTCCTGTGTGTTGTTTTGAATTTTCCAGCTCTGTGCGGCATAGTGACAGAATGCAGCTTTCCTCTTCGATGTTTTGAATATTGCAGCTCTGTGTGGCATAGTGACAGAATGCAGCTTTTCTGTGTGTTGTTTTCAATATTGCTGCTCTGTTTGGCATAGTGACAGAATGCAACTTTCTTGTGTGTTGTTTTGAATATTGCAGCTCTGGTGGGCATAGTGACAGAATGCAGCTTTCCTGTGTTTTGTTTTGAATATTGCAGCTCTGTGTGGCATAGTGACAGAATGCAGCTTTCCTGTGTGTTGTTTTGAATTTTCCAGCTCTGTCTGTAATGGTGACAGAATGCAGCCTACCCGTGTGTTGTTTTGAATATTGCAGCTCTGTGTGGCATAGTGACAGAATGCAGCTTTCCTTTGTGTTGTTTTGAATATTGCAGCTCTGTTTGGCACAGTGACAGACTGCAGCTTTTCTGTGTCTTGTTTTGAATATTGCAGCTCTGTTTGGCATAGTGACAGAATGCAGCTTTCCTTTCTGTTTTAAATATTTCTGCTCTGTGTGAAATAGTGACAGAATGTAGCTTTCCTGTTTGTTGTTTTGAATATTCCAGCTCTGATTGGCATCGTGACAGAATGTAACTTTCCTTTGTGTTCTTTTTAATATTCCAGCTCTGTGTGGCACAGTGACAGACTGCAGCTTTCCTGTGTGTTGTTTTGAATATTGCAGCTCTGTTTGGCATAGTGACAGACTGCAGCTTTCCTGTGTGTTGTTTTGAATATTGCAGCTCTGTTTGGCATAGTGACAGAATGCTGCTTTCCTGTGTGTTGTTTTGAATATTACAGCTCTGTTTGGCATAGTGACAGAATGCTGCTTTCCTGTGTGTTGTTTTGAATATTCAAGCTCTGTGTGGCATAGTGACGGAATGCACCTTTCCTGTGTGTTGTGTTGAATATTCCAGCTCTGTCTGGAATGGTGACAGAATGCAGCTTTCCTGTTTGTTGTTTTGAATATTGCAGCTCTATTTGGCATAGTGACAGAATGCAGCTTTCCTGTGTGTTGTTTTGAATTTTCCAGCTCTGTTTGGCATAGCGACAGAATCCAGCTTTCCTGTGTGTTTTTTTGAATATTGCAGCTCTGGTGGGCATAGTGACAGAATGCAGCTTTCCTGTTTGTTGTTTTGAATATTGCAGCTCTGGTGGGCATAGTGACAGAATGCAGCTTTCCTGTGTGTTGTTTTGAATATTGCAGCTCTGGTGGGCATAGTGACAGAATGCAGCTTTCCTGTGTGTTGTTTTGAATATTGCAGCTCTGTTTGGCATAGTGACAGAATGCAGCTTTTCTGTGTGTTGTTTTGAATATTGCAGCTCTGTGTGGCATAGTGAAAGAATGCAACTTTCTTGTGTGTTGTTTTGAATATTGCAGCTCTGTGTGGCATAGTTACAGAATGCAGCTTTCCTGTGTGTTGTTTTGAATTTTCCAGCTCTGTCTGGAATGGTGACAGAATGCAGCCTACCCGTGTGTTGTTTTGAATTTTCCAGCTCTGTGTGGCATAGTGACAGAATGCAGCTTTCCTGTGCTTTTTTTTTAATTTTCCAGCACTGTGTGGCATAGTGACAGAATGCAACTTTCCTGTGTGTTGTTTTGAATATTCCAGCTCTGTGTGGCATTGTGACAGAATGCAGCTCTTCTGTGTGATGTTTTGAATATTGCAGCTCTGTTTGGCATAGTGACAGAATGCAGCTTTCCTGTGTGTTAATATGAATTTTCCAGCTCTGTGTGGCATAGTGACAGAATGCAGCTTGCCTCTGTGATGTTTTGAATATTGCAGCTCTGTTTGGCATAGTGACAGAATGAAGCTTTCCTGTGTGTTGTTTTGAATATTGCAGCTCTGTTTGGCATAGTGACAGAATGCAGCTTTCTTGTGTGTTGTTTTTAATTTTCCAGCTCTGTGTTGCATAGAGACAGAATGCAGCTTTCCTGTGTGTTGTTTTGAATATTGCAGCTCTGTTTGGCATAGTGACAGAATGCAGCTTTCCTGTGTGTTGTTTTGAATTTTCCAGCTCTGTGTGGCATAGTGACAGAATGCAGCTTTCCTCTGTGATGTTTTGAATATTGCAGCTCTATGTGGCATAGTGACAGAATGCAGCTTTGCTGTGTGTTGTTTTGAATATTGCAGCTCAATGTGGCATAGTGATAGAATGCAGCTTTGCTGTGTGTTGTTTTGAATATTGCAGCTCTGTGTGGCATAGAGACAGAATGCAGCTTTCCTGTGTGTTGTTTTGAATATTGCAGCTCTGTTTGGCATAGTGACAGAATGCAGCTTTCCTGTGTGTTGTTTTGAATTTTCCAGCTCTGTGTGGCATAGTGACAGAATGCAGCTTTCCTGTGTGTTGTTTTGAATTTTCCAGCTCTGTGTGGCATAGTGACAGAATGCAGCTTTCTTGTGTGTTGTTTTGAACTTTCCAGCTCTGTGTGGCATAGTGACAGAATGCAACTTTCCTTTGTGTTCTTTTTTAATATTCCAGCTCTGTGTGGCATCGTGACAGACTGCAGCTTTCCTTTGTGTTGTTTTGAATATTGCAGCTCTGTTTGGCACAGTGACAGACTGCAGCTTTCTTGTGTGTTGTTTTGAATATTCCAGCTCTGTGTGGCATAGTGACAGACTGCAGCTTTCCTTTGTGTTGTTTTGAATATTGCAGCTCTGTTTGGCACAGTGACAGACTGCTGCTTTCCTGTGTGTTGTTTTGAATTTTCCAGCTCTGTGTGGCATAGTGACAGAATGCAACGTTCCTGTGTGTTGTTTTAAATATTTCAGGTCCGTGGGAAATAGTGACAGAACGTAGCTTTCCGGTGTGTTGTTTTGAATATTCAAGCTCTGTGTGGCATAGTGACGGAATGCACCTTTCCTGTGTGTTATGTTGAATATTCCAGCTCTGTCTGGAATGGTGACAGAATGCAGCTTTCCTGTTTGTTGTTTTGAATATTGCAGCTCTATTTGGCATAGTGACAGAATGCAGCTTTCCTGTGTGTTGTTTTGAACTTTCCAGCTCTCTTTGGCATAGCGACAGAATCCAGCTTTCCTGTGTGTTTTTTTGAATATTGCAGCTCTGGTGGGCATAGTGACAGAATGCAGCTTTCCTGTGTGTTGTTTTGAATATTGCAGCTCTGGTGGGCATAGTGACAGAATGCAGCTTTCCTGTGTGTTGTTTTGAATATTGCAGCTCTGTTTGGCATAGTGACAGAATGCAGCTTTTCTGTGTGTTGTTTTGAATATTGCAGCTCTGTGTGGCATAGTGAAAGAATGCAACTTTCTTGTGTGTTGTTTTGAATATTGCAGCTATGTGTGGCATAGTGACACAATGCAGCTTTCCTGTGTGTTGTTTTGAATTTTCCAGCTCTGTCTGGAATGGTGACAGAATGCAGCCTACCCGTGTGTTGTTTTGAATATTGCAGCTCTGTGTGGCATAGTGACAGGATGCAGCTTTCCTGTGTGTTGTTTTGAATTTTCCAGCTCTGTGTGGCATAGTGACAGAATGCAGCTTTCCTGTGCTTTTTTTTGAATTTTCCAGCTCTGTGTGGCATAGTGACAGAATGCAACTTTCCTGTGTGTTGTTTTGAATATTCCAGCTCTGTGTGGCATTGTGACAGAATGCAGCTCTTCTGTGTGATGTTTTGAATATTGCAGCTCTGTTTGGCATTGTGACAGAATGCAGCTTTCCTGTGTGTTAATTTGAATTTTCCAGCTCTGTGTGGCATAGTGACAGAATGCAGCTTGCCTCTGTGATGTTTTGAATATTGCAGCTCTGTTTGGCATAGTGACAGAATGAAGCTTTCCTGTGTGTTGTTTTGAATATTGCAGCTCTGTTTGGCATAGTGACAGAATGCAGCTTTCTTGTGTGTTGTTTTTAATTTTCCAGCTCTGTGTTGCATAGAGACAGAATGCAGCTTTCCTGTGTGTTGTTTTGAATATTGCAGCTCTGTTTGGCATAGTGACAGATTGCAGCTTTCCTGTGTGTTGTTTTGAATATTGCAGCTCTGTTTGGCATAGTGACAGAATGCAGATTTCCTGTGTGTTTTTTTGAATTTTCCAGCTCTGTGTGGCATTGTGACAGAATGCAGCTTTCCTCTGTGATGTTTTGAATATTGCAGCTCTATGTGGCATAGTGACAGAATGCAGCTTTGCTGTGTGTTGTTTTGAATATTGCAGCTCTATGTGGCATAGTGACAGAATGCAGCTTTGCTGTGTGTTGTTTTGAATATTGCAGCTCTGTGTGGCATAGAGACAGAATGCAGCTTTCCTGTGTGTTGTTTTGAATATTGCAGCTCTGTTTGGCATAGTGACAGATAGCAGCTTTCCTGTGTGTTGTTTTGAATATTGCAGCTCTGTGTGGCATAGTGACAGAATGCAGCTTTCCTGTGTGTTGTTTTGAATTTTCCAGCTCTGTGTGGCAAAGTGACAGAATGCAGCTTTCCTGTGTGTTGTTTTGAACATTCCAGCTCTGTTTGGCATAGTGACAGAATGCAACTTTCCTGTGTGTTGTTTTGAACATTCCAGCTCTGTGTGGCATTGTGACAGAATGCAGCTTTCCTGTGTGTTGTTTTGAATATTGCAGCTCTGTGTGGCATAGTGACAGAATGCAGCTTTCCTGTGTGTTGTTTTCAATATTTCAGCTGTTTGGCATAGTGACAGAATGCAGCTTTCCTGTGTGTTGTTTTCAATATTTCAGCTGTTTGGCATAGAGACAAAATGCAGCTTTCCTGTGTGTTGTTTTGAATATTGCAGCTCTGTGTGGCATCGTGACAGAATGCAGCTTTCCTGTGTGTTGTTTTCAATATTTCAGCTGTTTGTCACAGTGACAGAATGCAGCTTTCCTGTGTGTTGTTTTGAATATTGCAGCTCTGTGTGGCATCGTGACAGAATGCAGCTTTCCTGTGTGTTGTTTTCAATATTTCAGCTGTTTGTCACAGTGACAGAATGCAGCTTTCCTGTGTGTTGCTTTGAATTTTCCAGCTCCGTCTGGCATAGTGACAGAATTCAACTTTCCTGTGTGTTGTTTTGAATTTTCCAGCTCTGTGTTGCATAGAGACAGAATGCAGCTTTCCTGTGTGTTGTTTTGAATTTTCCAGCTCTGTGTTGCATAGAGACAGAATGCAGCTTTCCTGTGTGTTGTTTTGAATTTTCCAGCTCTGTGTGGCATAGTGACAGAATGCAGCTTTCCTGTGTGTTGTTTTGAATTTTCCAGCTCTGTGTTGCATAGTGACAGAAGGCAGCTTTCCTGTGTGTTTTTTTGAATATTGCCGCTCAGTTTGGAATCGTGACAGAATGCAGCTTTCCTGTGTGTTGTTTTGAATTTTCCAGCTCTGTGTGGCATAGTGACAGAATGCAGCTTTCCTGTGTGTTGTTTTGAATATTGCAGCTCTGTTTGGCATCGTGACAGAATGCAGCTTTCCTGTGTGTTGTTTTGAATTTTCCAGCTCTGTGTGGCATAGTGACAGAATGCAGCTTTCCTGTGTGGTGTTTTGGATATTGCAGCTCTGTTTTGCATAGTGACAGAATACAGCTTTCCTGTGTTTTGTTTTGAATGTTCCAGCTCTGTGTGGCATAGTGACAGAATGCAGCTTTCCTTGGTGTTGTTTTGAACTTTCCAGCTCTGTGTGGCATAGTGACAGAATGCAGCTTTCCTGTGTGTTGTTTTGAATATTGCAGCTCTGTTTGGCATAGTGACAGAATGCAGCTTTCCTGTGTGTTGTTTTGAATTTTCCAGCTCTGTGTGGCATAGTGACAGAATGCAGCTTTCCTCTGTGATGTTTTGAATATTGCAGCTCTGTGTGGCATAGTGACAGAATGCAGCTTTCCTGTGTGTTGTTTTGAATATTGCAGCTCTGTGTGGCATAGTGACAGAATGCAGCTTTCCTGTGTGTTGTTTTCAATATTGCTGCTCTGTTTGGCATAGTGACAGAATGCAACTTTCTTGTGTGTTGTTTTGAATATTGCAGCTCTGGTGGGCATAGTGACAGAATGCAGCTTTCCTGTGTGTTGTTTTGAATATTGCAGCTCTGGTGGGCATAGTGACAGAATGCAGCTTTCCTGTGTGTTGTTTTGAATATTGCAGCTCTGTGTGGCATAGTGACAGAATGCAGCTTTCCTGTGTGTTGTTTTGAATTTTCCAGCTCTGTCTGGAATGGTGACAGAATGCAGCCTACCCGTGTGTTGTTTTGAATATTGCAGCTCTGTGTGGCATAGTGACAGGATGCAGCTTTCCTGTGTGTTGTTTTGAATTTTCCAGCCCTGTGTGGCATAGTGACAGAATGCAGCTTTCCTGTACGTTGTTTTGAATTTTCCAGCTCTGTGTGGCATAGTGACAGAATGCAACTTTCCTGTGTGTTGTTTTGAACATTCCAGCTCTGTTTGGCATAGTGACAGAATGCAGCTTTCCTTTGTGTTGTTTTGAATATTCCAGCTCTGTGTGGCATTGTGACAGAATGCAGCTCTTCTGTGTGATGTTTTGAATATTGCAGCTCTGTTTGGCATAGTGACAGAATGCAGCTTTCCTGTGTGTTAATTTGAATTTTGCAGCTCTGTGTGGCATAGTGACAGAATGCAGCTCTCCTGTGTGTTGTTTTGAATATTGCAGCTCCGTGTGGTATAGTGGCAGAATGCAGCTTTGCTGTGTGTTGTTTTGAATATTGCAGCTCTGCTTGGCATAGTGACAGAATGCAGCTTTCCTTTGTGTTGTTTTGAATTTTCCCGCTCTGTGTTGCATAGTGACAGAATGCAGCTTTCCTGTGTGTTGTTTTGAATATTGCAGCTCTGTGTGGCATAGTGACAGAATGCAGCTCTCCTGTGTGTTGTTTTGAGTATTGCAGCTCTGTTTGGAATTGTGACAGAATGCAGCTTTCCTGTGTGTTGTTTTGAATTTTCCAGCTCTGTGTTGCATAGTGACAGAATGCAGCTTTCCTGTGTGTTGTTTTGAATATTGCAGCTCTGTTTGGCACAGTGACAGACTGCAGCTTTCCTGTGTCTTGTTTTGAATATTGCAGCCCTGTTTGGCATAGTGACAGAATGCAGCTTTCCTGTGTTTTGATTTGAATATTCCAGCTCTGTTTGGCATAGTGACAGAATGCAGCTTCCCTGTGTTTTGATTTGAATATTCCAGCTCTGTTTGGCATAGTGACAGAATGCAGCTTTCCTGTGTGTCTTGTTTTGAATATTCCAGCTCTGTTTGGCATAGTGACAGAATGCAGCTTTCCTTTGTGTTGTTTTGAATATTGCAGCTCTGTTTGGCACAGTGACAGACTGCAGCTTTTCTGTGTCTTGTTTTGAATATTGCAGCTCTGTTTGGCATAGTGACAGAATGCAGCTTTCCTTTCTGTTTTAAATATTTCTGCTCTGTGTGAAATAGTGACAGAATGTAGCTTTCCTGTGTGTTGTTTTGAATATTCCAGCTCTGATTGGCATAGTGACAGAATGTAACTTTCATTTGTGTTCTTTTTAATATTCCAGCTCTGTGTGGCACAGTGACATACTGCAGCTTTCCTGTGTGTTGTTTTGAATATTGCAGCTCTGTTTGGCATAGTGACAGAATGCTGCTTTCCTGTGTGTTGTTTTGAATATTCAAGCTCTGTGTGGCATAGTGACGGAATGCACCTTTCCTGTGTGTTGTGTTGAATATTCCAGCTCTGTCTGGAATGGTGACAGAATGCAGCTTTCCTGTTTGTTGTTTTGAATATTGCAGCTCTATTTGGCATAGTGACAGAATGCAGCTTTGCTGTGTGTTGTTTTGAATATTGCAGCTCTGCTTGGCATAGTGACAGAATGCAGCTTTCCTTTGTGTTGTTTTGAATTTTCCCGCTCTGTGTTGCATAGTGACAGAATGCAGCTTTCCTGTGTGTTGTTTTGAATATTGCAGCTCTGTGTGGCATAGTGACAGAATGCAGCTCTCCTGTGTGTTGTTTTGAGTATTGCAGCTCTGTTTGGAATAGTGACAGAATGCAGCTTTCCTGTGTGTTGTTTTGAATTTTCCAGCTCGGTGTTGCATAGTGACAGAATGCAGCTTTCCTGTGTGTTGTTTTGAATATTGCAGCTCTGTTTGGCACAGTGACAGACTGCAGCTTTCCTGTGTCTTGTTTTGAATATTGCAGCCCTGTTTGGCATAGTGACAGAATGCAGCTTTCCTGTGTTTTGATTTGAATATTCCAGCTCTGTTTGGCATAGTGACAGAATGCAGCTTCCCTGTGTTTTGATTTGAATATTCCAGCTCTGTTTGGCATAGTGACAGAATGCAGCTTTCCTGTGTGCCTTGTTTTGAATATTCCAGCTCTGTTTGGCATAGTGACAGAATGCAGCTTTCCTTTGTGTTGTTTTGAATATTGCAGCTCTGTTTGGCACAGTGACAGACTGCAGCTTTTCTGTGTCTTGTTTTGAATATTGCAGCTCTGTTTGGCATAGTGACAGAATGCAGCTTTCCTTTCTGTTTTAAATATTTCTGCTCTGTGTGAAATAGTGACAGAATGTAGCTTTCCTGTGTGTTGTTTTGAATATTCCAGCTCTGATTGGCATAGTGACAGAATGTAACTTTCCTTTGTGTTCTTTTTAATATTCCAGCTCTGTGTGGCACAGTGACAGACTGCAGCTTTCCTGTGTGTTGTTTTGAATATTGCAGCTCTGTTTGGCATAGTGACAGAATGCTGCTTTCCTGTGTGTTGTTTTGAATATTCAAGCTCTGTGTGGCATAGTGACGGAATGCAACTTTCCTGTGTGTTGTGTTGAATATTCCAGCTCTGTCTGGAATGGTGACAGAATGCAGCTTTCCTGTTTGTTGTTTTGAATATTGCAGCTCTATTTGGCATAGTGACAGAATGCAGCTTTCCTGTGTGTTGTTTTGAATTTTCCAGCTCTGTTTGGCATAGTGACAGAATCCAGCTTTCCTGTGTGTTTTTTTGAATATTGCAGCTCTGGTGGGCATAGTGACAGAATGCAGCTTTCCTGTGTGTTGTTTTGAATATTGCAGCTCTGGTGGGCATAGTGACAGAATGCAGCTTTCCTGTGTTTTGTTTTGAATATTGCAGCTCTGGTGGGCATAGTGACAGAATGCAGCTTTCCTGTGTGTTGTTTTGAATATTGCAGCTCTGTTTGGCATAGTGACAGAATGCAGCTTTTCTGTGTGTTGTTTTGAATATTGCAGCTCTGTGTGGCATAGTGAAAGAATGCAACTTTCTTGTGTGTTGTTTTGAATATTGCAGCTCTGTGTGGCATAGTTACAGAATGCAGCTTTCCTGTGTGTTGTTTTGAATTTTCCAGCTCTGTCTGGAATGGTGACAGAATGCAGCCTACCCGTGTGTTGTTTTGAATATTGCAGCTCTGTGTGGCATAGTGACAGGATGCAGCTTTCCTGTGTGTTGTTTTGAATTTTCCAGCTCTGTGTGGCATAGTGACAGAATGCAGCTTTCCTGTGCGTTATTTTGAATTTTCCAGCTCTCTGTGGCATAGTGACAGAATGCAGCTTTCCTGTGTGTGGTTTTGGATATTCCAGCTCTGTGTGGCATTGTGACAGAATGCAGCTCTCCTGTGTGATGTTTTGAATATTGCAGCTCTGTTTGGCATCGTGACAGAATGCTGCTTTCCTGTGTGTTAATATGAATTTTCCAGCTCTGTGTGGCATGGTGACAGAATGCAGCTTGCCTCTGTGATGTTTTGAATATTGCAGCTCTGTTTGGCATAGTGACAGAATGAAGCTTTCCTGTGTGTTGTTTTGAATATTGCAGCTCTGTTTGGCATAGTGACAGAATGCAGCTTTCTTGTGTGTTGTTTTTAATTTTCCAGCTCTGTGTTGCATAGAGACAGAATGCAGCTTTCCTGTGTGTTGTTTTGAATATTGCAGCTCTGTTTGGCATAGTGACAGATTGCAGCTTTCCTGTGTGTTGTTTTGAATTTTCCAGCTCTGTGTGGCATAGTGACAGAATGCAGCTTTCCTCTGTGATGTTTTGAATATTGCAGCTCTATGTGGCATAGTGACAGAATGCAGCTTTGCTGTGTGTTGTTTTGAATATTGCAGCTCTATGTGGCATAGTGACAGAATGCAGCTTTGCTGTGTATTGTTTTGAATATTGCAGCTCTGTGTGGCATTGAGACAGAATGCAGCTTTCCTGTGTGTTGTTTTGAATATTGCAGCTCTGTTTGGCATAGTGACAGATTGCAGCTTTCCTGTGTGTTGTTTTGAATTTTCCAGCTCTGTGTGGCAAAGTGACAGAATGCAGCTTTCCTGTGCGTTGTTTTGAATTTTCCAGCTCTGTGTGGCATAGTGACAGAATGCAACTTCCCTGTGTGTTGTTTTGAACATTCCAGCTCTGTTTGGCATAGTGACAGAATGCAGCTTTCCTGTGTGTTGTTTTGAATATTCCAGCTCTGATTGGCATAGTGACAGAATGCAACTTTCCTTTGTGTTCTTTTTCATATTCCAGCTCTGTGTGGCATAGTGACAGACTGCAGCTTTCCTTTGTGTTGTTTTGAATATTGCAGCTCTGTTTGGCACAGTGACAGACTGCAGCTTTCTTGTGTGTTGTTTTGAATATTGCATCTCTGTTTGGCATAGTGACAGAATGCTGCTTTCCTGTGTGTTGTTTTGAATTTTCCAGCTCTGTGTGGCATAGTGACAGAATGCAACGTTCCTGTGTGTTGTTTTGAATTTTCCAGCCCTGTGTGGCATAGTGACAGAATGCAGCTTTCCTGTACGTTGTTTTGAATTTTCCAGCTCTGTGTGGCATAGTGACAGAATGCAGCTTCCCTTTGTGTTGTTTTGAATATTCCAGCTCTGTGTGGCATTGTGACAGAATGCAGCTCTTCTGTGTGATGTTTTCAATATTGCAGCTCTGTTTGGCATAGTGACAGAATGCAGCTTTCCTGTGTGTTAATTTGAATTTTCCAGCTCTGTGTGGCATAGTGACAGAATGCAGCTTTCCTGTGTGTTGTTTTGAATTTTCCAGCTCTGTGTGGCATAGTGACAGAATGCAGCTCTCCTGTGTGTTGTTTTGAATATTGCAGCTCCGTGTGGTATAGTGACAGAATGCAGCTTTGCTGTGTGTTGTTTTGAATATTGCAGCTCTGCTTGGCATAGTGACAGAATGCAGCTTTCCTTTGTGTTGTTTTGAATTTTCCCGCTCTGTGTTGCATAGTGACAGAATGCAGCTTTCCTGTGTGTTGTTTTGAATATTGCAGCTCTGTGTGGCATAGTGACAGAATGCAGCTCTCCTGTGTGTTGTTTTGAGTATTGCAGCTCTGTTTGGAATAGTGACAGAATGCATCTTTCCTGTGTGTTGTTTTGAATTTTCCAGCTCGGTGTTGCATAGTGACAGAATGCAGCTTTCCTGTGTGTTGTTTTGAATATGGCAACTCTGTGTGGCATAGTGACAGAATGCAGCTTTCCTTTGTGTTGTTTTGAATTTTCCAGCTCTGTGTTGCATAGTGACAGAATGCAGCTTTCCTGTTTGTTGTTTTGAATATTGCAACTCTGTGTGGCATAGTGACAGAATCCAGCTTTCCTTTGTGTTGTTTTGAATTTTCCAGCTCTGTGTTGCATAGTGACAGAATGCAGCTTTCCTGTGTGTTGTTTTGAATATTGCAACTCTGTGTGGCATTGTGACAGAATGCAGCTTTCCTTTGTGTTGTTTTGAATTTTCCAGCTCTGTGTTGCATAGTGACAGAATGCAGCTTTCCCGTGTGTTGTTTTGAATATTTCAGCTGTTTGGCACAGTGACAGAATGCAGCTTTCCTGTGTGTTGTTTTCAATATTTCAGCTGTTTGGCATAGTGACCGAATGCAGCTTTCCTGTGTGTTGTTTTGAATATTGCAGCTCTGTGTGGCATAGTGACAGAATGCAGCTTTCCTGTGTGTTGTTTTGAATATTGCAGCTCTGTGTGGCATAGTGACAGAATGCAGCTTTCCTGTGTGTTGTTTTGAATATTTCAGCTGTTTGGCATAGTGACAGAATGCAGCTTTCCTGTGTGTTGTTTTCAATATTTCAGCTGTTTGCCATAGTGACAGAATGCAGCTTTCCTGTGTGTTGTTTTGAATATTGAAGCTCTGTGTGGCATAGTGACAGAATGCAGCTTTCCTGTGTGTTGTTTTGAATATTTCAGCTGTCTGGCATAGTGACAGAATGCAGCTTTCCTGTGTGTTGTTTTGAATATTGAAGCTCTTTGTTGCATAGTGACAGAATGCAACTTTCCTGTGTGTTGCTTTGAATTTTCCAGCTCCGTCTGGCATAGTGGCAGAATGCAGCTTTCCTGTGTGTTGTTTTGAATTTTCCAGCTCTGTGTTGCATAGTGACAGAAGGCAGCTTACCTGTGTGTTGTTTTGAATATTGCAGCTCTGTTTGGCATCGTGACAGAATGCAGCTTTCCTGTGTGTTGTTTTGAATTTTCCAGCTCTGTGTTGCATAGTGACAGAATGCAGCTTTCCTGTGTGTTGTTTTGAATTTTCCAGCTCTGTGTTGCATAGTGACAGAATGCAGCTTTCCTGTGTGTTGTTTTGAATTTTCCAGCTCTGTGTTGCATAGTGACTGAATGCATCTTTCCTGTGTGTTGTTTTGAATATTTCAGCTCCATTTGGCATAGTGACAGAATACAGCTTTCCTGTGTTTTGTTTTGAATGTTCCAGCTCTGTGTGGCATAGTGACAGAATGCAGCTTTCCTTGGTGTTGTTTTGAACTTTCCAGCTCTGTGTGGCATAGTGACAGAATGCAGCTTTCTGTGTGATGTTTTGAATATTGCAGCTCTGTGTGGCATAGTGACAGAATGCAGCTTTCCTGTGTGTTGTTTTGAATTTTCCAGCTCTGTGTGGCATAGTGACAGAATGCAGCTTTCCTCTGTGATGTTTTGAATATTGCAGCTCTATGTGGCATAGTGACAGAATGCAGCTTTGCTGTGTGTTGTTTTGAATATTGCAGCTCTGTGTGGCATAGTGACAGAATGCAGCTTTCCTGTGTGTTGTTTTCAATATTGCTGCTCTGTTTGGCATAGTGACAGAATGCAGCTTTGCTGTGTGTTGTTTTGAATATTGCAGCTCTGTTTGGCATCGTGACAGAATGCAACTTTCTTGTTTGTTGTTTTGAATATTGCAGCTCTGGTGGGCAAAGTGACAGAATGCAGCTTTCCTGTGTGTTGTTTTGAATATTGCAGCTCTGTTTGGCATCGTGACAGAATGCAGCTTTTCTGTGTGTTGTTTTGAATATTGGAGCTCTGTGTGGCATTGTGACAGAATGCAGCTTTCCTGTGTGTTAATTTGAATTTTCCAGCTCTGTTTGGCATAGTGACAGAATGCAGCTTGCCTCTGTGATGTTTTGAATATTGCAGCTCTGTTTGGCATAGTGACAGAATGCAGCTTTCTTGTGTGTTGTTTTTAATTTTCCAGCTCTGTGTTGCAGAGAGACAGAATGCAGCTTTCCTGTTTGTTGTTTTGAATATTGCAGCTCTGTTTGGCATAGTGACAGATTGCAGCTTTCCTGTGTGTTGTTTTGAATATTGCAGCTCTGTTTGGCATAATGACAGAATGCAGCTTTCCTGTGTGTTGTTCTGAATTTTCCAGCTCTGTGTGGCACAGTGACAGAATGCAGCTTTCCTCTGTGATGTTTTGAATATTGCAGCTCTATGTGGCATAGTGACAGAATGAAGCTTTGCTGTGTGTTGTTTTGAATATTGCAGCTCTGTGTGGCATAGTGACAGAATGCAGCTTTCCTGTGTGTTGTTTTGAATTTTCCAGCTCTGTGTGGCATAGTGACAGAATGCAGCTTTCCTGTGTGATGTTTTGAATATTGCAGCTCTATGTGGCATAGTGACAGATTGCAGCTTTCCTGTGTGTTGTTTTGAATATTGCAGCTCTGTTTGGCATAGTGACAGAATGCAGCTTTCCTGTGTGTTGTTTTGAATTTTCCAGCTCTGTGTGGCATAGTGACAGAATGCAGCTTTCCTGTGTGATGTTTTGAATATTGCAGCTCTATGTGGCATAGTGACAGATTGCAGCTTTCCTGTGTGTTGTTTTGAATATTGCAGCTCTGTTTGGCATAGTGACAGAATGCAGCTTTCCTGTGTGTTGTTTTGAATTTTCCAGCTCTGTGTGGCATAGTGACAGAATGCAGCTTTCCTGTGTGATGTTTTGAATATTGCAGCTCTATGTGGCATAGTGACAGATTGCAGCTTTCCTGTGTGTTGTTTTGAATATTGCAGCTCTGTTTGGCATAGTGACAGAATGCAGCTTTCCTGTGTGTTGTTTTGAATTTTCCAGCTCTGTGTGGCATAGTGACAGAATGCAGCTTTCCTGTGTGTTGTTTTGAATATTGCAGCTCTGTTTGGCATAGTGACAGAATGCAGCTTTGCTGTGTGTTGTTTTGAATATTGCAGCTCTGTTTGGCATAGTGACAGAATGCAGCTTTCCTGTGTGTTGTTTTGAATTTTCCAGCTCTGTGTGGCATAGTGACAGAATGCAACTTTCTTGTGTGTTGTTTTGAATATTGCAGCTCTGTTTGGCACAGTGACAGAATGCAGCTTTTCTGTGTGTTGTTTTGAATATTGCAGCTCTGTGTGGCATAGTGAAAGAATGCAACTTTCTTGTGTGTTGTTTTGAATATTGCAGCTCTGTTTGGCATAGTGACAGAATGCAGCTTTGCTGTGTGTTGTTTTGAATATTGCAGCTCTGTTTGGCATAGTGACAGAATGCAACTTTCCTGTGTGTTGTTTTGAATTTTCCAGCTCTGTGTGGCATAGTGACAGAATGCAACTTTCTTGTGTGTTGTTTTGAATATTGCAGCTCTGGTGGGCATAGTGACAGAATGCAGCTTTCCTGTGTGTTGTTTTGAATATTGCAGCTCTGGTGGGCATAGTGACAGAATGCAGCTTTCCTGTGTTTTGTTTTGAATATTGCAGCTCTGTGTGGCTTAGTGACAGAATGCAGCTTTCCTTTGTGTTGTTTTGAATATTCCAGCTCTGTGTGGAATGGTGACAGAATGCAGCTTTCCTGTACGTTGTTTTGAATTTTCCAGCTCTGTCTGGAATGGTGACAGAATGCAGCTTTCCTGTACGTTGTTTTGAATTTTCCAGCTCTGTGTGGCATAGTGACAGAATGCAGCTTTCCTTTGTGTTGTTTTGAATATTCCAGCTCTGTGTGGCATTGTGACAGAATGCAGCTCTTCTGTGTGATGTTTTCAATATTGCAGCTCTGTTTGGCATAGTGACAGAATCCAGCTTTCCTGTGTGTTAATTTGAATTTTCCAGCTCTGTGTGGCATAGTGACAGAATGCAGCTTTCCTGTGTGTTGTTTTGAATATTGCAGCTCTGTTTGGCATAGTGACAGAATGCAGCTTTTCTGTGTGTTGTTTTGAATATTGCAGCTCTGTGTGGCATAGTGAAAGAATGCAACTTTCTTGTGTGTTGTTTTGAATATTGCAGCTATGTGTGGCATAGTGACACAATGCAGCTTTCCTGTGTGTTGTTTTGAATTTTCCAGCTCTGTCTGGAATGGTGACAGAATGCAGCCTACCCGTGTGTTGTTTTGAATATTGCAGCTCTGTGTGGCATAGTGACAGGATGCAGCTTTCCTGTGTGTTGTTTTGAATTTTCCAGCTCTGTGTGGCATAGTGACAGAATGCAGCTTTCCTGTGCTTTTTTTTGAATTTTCCAGCTCTGTGTGGCATAGTGACAGAATGCAACTTTCCTGTGTGTTGTTTTGAATATTCCAGCTCTGTGTGGCATTGTGACAGAATGCAGCTCTTCTGTGTGATGTTTTGAATATTGCAGCTCTGTTTGGCATTGTGACAGAATGCAGCTTACCTGTGTGTTAATTTGAATTTTCCAGCTCTGTGTGGCATAGTGACAGAATGCAGCTTGCCTCTGTGATGTTTTGAATATTGCAGCTCTGTTTGGCATAGTGACAGAATGAAGCTTTCCTGTGTGTTGTTTTGAATATTGCAGCTCTGTTTGGCATAGTGACAGAATGCAGCTTTCTTGTGTTTTGTTTTTAATTTTCCAGCTCTGTGTTGCAAAGAGACAGAATGCAGCTTTCCTGTGTGTTGTTTTGAATATTGCAGCTCTGTTTGGCATAGTGACAGATTGCAGCTTTCCTGTGTGTTGTTTTGAATATTGCAGCTCTGTTTGGCATAGTGACAGAATGCAGCTTTCCTGTGTGTTGTTTTGAATTTTCCAGCTCTGTGTGGCATAGTGACAGAATGCAGCTTTCCTCTGTGATGTTTTGAATATTGCAGCTCTATGTGGCATAGTGACAGAATGCAGCTTTGCTGTGTGTTGTTTTGAATATTGCAGCTCTATGTGGCATAGTGACAGAATGCAGCTTTGCTGTGTGTTGTTTTGAATATTGCAGCTCTGTGTGGCATAGAGACAGAATGCAGCTTTCCTGTGTGTTGTTTTGAATATTGCAGCTCTGTTTGGCATAGTGACAGATTGCAGCTTTCCTGTGTGTTGTTTTGAATATTGCAGCTCTGTGTGGCATAGTGACAGAATGCAGCTTTCCTGTGTGTTGTTTTGAATTTTCCAGCTCTGTGTGGCATAGTGACAGAATGCAGCTTTCCTGTGCGTTGTTTTGAATTTTCCAGCTCTGTGTGGCATAGTGACAGAATGCAACTTCCCTGTGTGTTGTTTTGAACATTCCAGCTCTGTTTGGCATAGTGACAGAATGCAGCTTTCCTGTGTGTTGTTTTGAATATTCCAGCTCTGTGTGGCATAGTGACCGAATGCAGCTTTCCTGTGTGTTGTTTTGAATATTGCAGCTCTGTGTGGCATAGTGACAGAATGCAGCTTTCCTGTGTGTTGTTTTCAATATTTCAGCTGTTTGGCATAGTGACAGAATGCAGCTTTCCTGTGTGTTGTTTTCAATATTTCAGCTGTTTGGCATAGAGACAAAATGCAGCTTTCCTGTGTGTTGTTTTGAATATTGCAGCTCTGTGTGGCATCGTGACAGAATGCAGCTTTCCTGTGTGTTGTTTTCAATATTTCAGCTGTTTGTCACAGTGACAGAATGCAGCTTTCCTGTGTGTTGTTTTGAATATTGCAGCTCTGTGTGGCATCGTGACAGAATGCAGCTTTCCTGTGTGTTGTTTTCAATATTTCAGCTGTTTGTCACAGTGACAGAATGCAGCTTTCCTGTGTGTTGCTTTGAATTTTCCAGCTCCTTCTGGCATAGTGACAGAATTCAACTTTCCTGTGTGTTGTTTTGAATTTTCCAGCTCTGTGTTGCATAGAGACAGAATGCAGCTTTCCTGTGTGTTGTTTTGAATTTTCCAGCTCTGTGTTGCATAGAGACAGAATGCAGCTTTCCTGTGTGTTGTTTTGAATTTTCCAGCTCTGTGTGGCATAGTGACAGAATGCAGCTTTCCTGTGTGTTGTTTTGAATTTTCCAGCTCTGTGTTGCATAGTGACAGAAGGCAGCTTTCCTGTGTGTTTTTTTGAATATTGCCGCTCAGTTTGGAATCGTGACAGAATGCAGCTTTCCTGTGTGTTGTTTTGAATTTTCCAGCTCTGTGTGGCATAGTGACAGAATGCAGCTTTCCTGTGTGTTGTTTTGAATATTGCAGCTCTGTTTGGCATCGTGACAGAATGCAGCTTTCCTGTGTGTTGTTTTGAATTTTCCAGCTCTGTGTGGCATAGTGACAGAATGCAGCTTTCCTGTGTGGTGTTTTGGATATTGCAGCTCTGTTTTGCATAGTGACAGAATACAGCTTTCCTGTGTTTTGTTTTGAATGTTCCAGCTCTGTGTGGCATAGTGACAGAATGCAACTTTCCTTTGTGTTGTTTTGAACTTTCCAGCTCTGTGTGGCATAGTGACAGACTGCAGCTTTCCTGTGTGTTGTTTTGAATATTGCAGCTCTGTTTGGCATAGTGACAGAATGCAGCTTTCCTGTGTGTTGTTTTGAATTTTCCAGCTCTGTGCGGCATAGTGACAGAATGCAGCTTTCCTCTGTGATGTTTTGAATATTGCAGCTCTGTGTGGCATAGTGACAGAATGCAGCTTTTCTGTGTGTTGTTTTGAATATTGCAGCTCTGGTGGGCATAGTGACAGAATGCAGCTTTCCTGTGTTTTGTTTTGAATATTGCTGCTCTGGTGGGCATAGTGACAGAATGCAGCTTTCCTGTGTGTTGTTTTGGATATTGCAGCTCTGGTGGGCATAGTGACAAAATGCAGCTTTCCTGTGTGTTGTTTTGAATATTGCAGCTCTGGTGGGCATAGTGACAGGATGCAGCTTTCCTGTGTGTTTTTTTGAATATTGCAGCTCTGTGTGGCATAGTGACAGAATGCAGCTTTCCTGTGTGTTGTTTTGAATTTTCCAGCTCTGTCTGGAATGGTGACAGAATGCAGCCTACCCGTGTGTTGTTTTGAATATTGCAGCTCTGTGTGGCATAGTGACAGAATGCAGCTTTCCTGTGTGTTGTTTTGAATTTTCCAGCTCTGTCTGGAATGGTGACAGAATGCAGCTTTCCTGTGCGTTGTTTTGAATTTTCCAGCTCTGTGTGGCATAGTGACAGAATGCAACTTTCCTGTGTGTTCTTTTGAACATTCCAGCTCTGTTTGGCATAGTGACAGAATATAGCTTTCCTGTGTGTTGTTTTGAATATTCCAGCTCTGTGTGGCATTGTGACAGAATGCAGCTCTTCTGGGTGATGTTTTGAATATTGCAGCTCTGTTTGGCATAGTGACAGAATGCAGCTTTCCTGTGTGATGTTTTGAATATTGCAGCTCTATGTGGCATAGTGACAGAATGCAGCTTTGCTGTGTGTTGTTTTGAATATTGCAGCTCTATGTGGCATAGTGACAGAATGCAGCTTTGCTGTGTGTTGTTTTGAATATTGCAGCTCTGTGTGGCATTGAGACAGAATGCAGCTTTCCTGTGTGTTGTTTTGAATATTGCAGCTCTGTTTGGCATAGTGACAGATAGCAGCTTTCCTGTGTGTTGTTTTGAATATTGCAGCTCTGTGTGGCATAGTGACAGAATGCAGCTTTCCTGTGTGTTGTTTTGAATTTTCCAGCTCTGTGTGGCAAAGTGACAGAATGCAGCTTTCCTGTGTGTTGTTTTGAATTTTCCAGCTCGGTGTTGCATAGTGACAGAATGCAGCTTTCCTGTGTGTTGTTTTGAATATTGCAGCTCTGTTTGGCACAGTGACAGACTGCAGCTTTCCTGTGTCTTGTTTTGAATATTGCAGCCCTGTTTGGCATAGTGACAGAATGCAGCTTCCCTGTGTTTTGATTTGAATATTCCAGCTCTGTTTGGCATAGTGACAGAATGCAGCTTTCCTGTGTGTCTTGTTTTGAATATTCCAGCTCTGTTTGGCATAGTGACAGAATGCAGCTTTCCTTTGTGTTGTTTTGAATATTGCAGCTCTGTTTGGCACAGTGACAGACTGCAGCTTTTCTGTGTCTTGTTTTGAATATTGCAGCTCTGTTTGGCATAGTGACAGAATGCAGCTTTCCTTTCTGTTTTAAATATTTCTGCTCTGTGTGAAATAGTGACAGAATGTAGCTTTCCTGTGTGTTGTTTTGAATATTCCAGCTCTGATTGGCATAGTGACAGAATGTAACTTTCCTTTGTGTTCTTTTTAATATTCCAGCTCTGTGTGGCACAGTGACATACTGCAGCTTTCCTGTGTGTTGTTTTGAATATTGCAGCTCTGTTTGGCATCGTGACAGAATGCTGCTTTCCTGTGTGTTGTTTTGAATATTCAAGCTCTGTGTGGCATAGTGACGGAATGCACCTTTCCTGTGTGTTGTGTTGAATATTCCAGCTCTGTCTGGAATGGTGACAGAATGCAGCTTTCCTGTTTGTTGTTTTGAATATTGCAGCTCTATTTGGCATAGTGACAGAATGCAGCTTTGCTGTGTGTTGTTTTGAATATTGCAGCTCTGCTTGGCATAGTGACAGAATGCAGCTTTCCTTTGTGTTGTTTTGAATTTTCCCGCTCTGTGTTGCATAGTGACAGAATGCAGCTTTCCTGTGTGTTGTTTTGAATATTGCAGCTCTGTGTGGCATAGTGACAGAATGCAGCTCTCCTGTGTGTTGTTTTGAATATTGCAGCTCTGTTTGGCATTGTGACAGAATGCAGCTTTCCTGTGTGTTGTTTTGAATTTTCCAGCTCTGTGTTGCATAGTGACAGAATGCAGCTTTCCTGTGTGTTGTTTTGAATATTGCAGCTCTGTTTGGCACAGTGACAGACTGCAGCTTTCCTGTGTCTTGTTTTGAATATTGCAGCCCTGTTTGGCATAGTGACAGAATGCAGCTTTCCTGTGTTTTGATTTGAATATTCCAGCTCTGTTTGGCATAGTGACAGAATGCAGCTTCCCTGTGTTTTGATTTGAATATTCCAGCTCTGTTTGGCATAGTGACAGAATGCAGCTTTCCTGTGTGTCTTGTTTTGAATATTCCAGCTCTGTTTGGCATAGTGACAGAATGCAGCTTTCCTTTGTGTTGTTTTGAATATTGCAGCTCTGTTTGGCACAGTGACAGACTGCAGCTTTTCTGTGTCTTGTTTTGAATATTGCAGCTCTGTTTGGCATAGTGACAGAATGCAGCTTTCCTTTCTGTTTTAAATATTTCTGCTCTGTGTGAAATAGTGACAGAATGTAGCTTTCCTGTGTGTTGTTTTGAATATTCCAGCTCTGATTGGCATAGTGACAGAATGTTACTTTCCTTTGTGTTCTTTTTAATATTCCAGCTCTGTGTGGCACAGTGACAGACTGCAGCTTTCCTGTGTGTTGTTTTGAATATTGCAGCTCTGTTTGGCATAGTGACAGAATGCTGCTTTCCTGTGTGTTGTTTTGAATATTCAAGCTCTGTGTGGCATAGTGACGGAATGCACCTTTCCTGTGTGTTGTGTTGAATATTCCAGCTCTGTCTGGAATGGTGACAGAATGCAGCTTTCCTGTTTGTTGTTTTGAATATTGCAGCTCTATTTGGCATAGTGACAGAATGCAGCTTTCCTGTGTGTTGTTTTGAATTTTCCAGCTCTGTTTGGCATAGTGACAGAATCCAGCTTTCCTGTGTGTTGTTTTGAATATTGCAGCTCTGGTGGGCATAGTGACAGAATGCAGCTTTCCTGTTTGTTGTTTTGAATATTGCAGCTCTGGTGGGCATAGTGACAGAATGCAGCTTTCCTGTGTGTTGTTTTGAATATTGCAGCTCTGGTGGGCATAGTGACAGAATGCAGCTTTCCTGTGTGTTGTTTTGAATATTGCAGCTCTGTTTGGCATAGTGACAGAATGCAGCTTTTCTGTGTGTTGTTTTGAAAATTGCAGCTCTGTGTGGCATAGTGAAAGAATGCAACTTTCTTGTGTGTTGTTTTGAATATTGCAGCTCTGTGTGGCATAGTTACACAATGCAGCTTTCCTGTGTGTTGTTTTGAATTTTCCAGCTCTGTCTGGAATGGTGACAGAATGCAGCCTACCCGTGTGTTGTTTTGAATATTGCAGCTCTGTGTGGCATAGTGACAGGATGCAGCTTTCCTGTGTGTTGTTTTGAATTTTCCAGCTCTGTGTGGCATAGTGACAGAATGCAGCTTTCCTGTGCTTTTTTTTGAATTTTCCAGCACTGTGTGGCATAGTGACAGAATGCAACTTTCCTGTGTGTTGTTTTGAATATTCCAGCTCTGTGTGGCATTGTGACAGAATGCAGCTCTTCTGTGTGATGTTTTGAATATTGCAGCTCTGTTTGGCATAGTGACAGAATGCAGCTTTCCTGTGTGTTAATTTGAATTTTCCAGCTCTGTGTGGCATAGTGACAGAATGCAGCTTGCCTCTGTGATGTTTTGAATATTGCAGCTCTGTTTGCCATAGTGACAGAATGAAGCTTTCCTGTGTGTTGTTTTGAATATTGCAGCTCTGTTTGGCATAGTGACAGAATGCAGCTTTCTTGTGTGTTGTTTTTAATTTTCCAGCTCTGTGTTGCATAGAGACAGAATGCAGCTTTCCTGTGTGTTGTTTTGAATATTGCAGCTCTGTTTGGCATAGTGACAGATTGCAGCTTTCCTGTGTGTTGTTTTGAATTTTCCAGCTCTGTGTGGCATAGTGACAGAATGCAGCTTTCCTCTGTGATGTTTTGAATATTGCAGCTCTATGTGGCATAGTGACAGAATGCAGCTTTGCTGTGTGTTGTTTTGAATATTGCAGCTCTATGTGGCATAGTGACAGAATGCAGCTTTGCTGTGTGTTGTTTTGAATATTGCAGCTCTGTGTGGCATAGAGACAGAATGCAGCTTTCCTGTGTGTTGTTTTGAATATTGCAGCTCTGTTTGGCATAGTGACAGATTGCAGCTTTCCTGTGTGTTGTTTTGAATTTTCCAGCTCTGTGTGGCAAAGTGACAGAATGCAGCTTTCCTGTGCGTTGTTTTGAATTTTCCAGCTCTGTGTGGCATAGTGACAGAATGCAACTTCCCTGTGTGTTGTTTTGAACATTCCAGCTCTGTTTGGCATAGTGACAGAATGCAGCTTTCCTGTGTGTTGTTTTGAATATTCCAGCTCTGATTGGCATAGTGACAGAATGCAACTTTCCTTTGTGTTCTTTTTCATATTCCAGCTCTGTGTGGCATAGTGACAGACTGCAGCTTTCCTTTGTGTTGTTTTGAATATTGCAGCTCTGTTTGGCACAGTGACAGACTGCAGCTTTCTTGTGTGTTGTTTTGAATATTGCAGCTCTGTTTGGCATAGTGACAGAATGCTGCTTTCCTGTGTGTTGTTTTGAATTTTCCAGCTCTGTGTGGCATAGTGACAGAATGCAGCTTTCCTGTACGTTGTTTTGAATTTTCCAGCTCTGTGTGGCATAGTGACAGAATGCAGCTTCCCTTTGTGTTGTTTTGAATATTCCAGCTCTGTGTGGCATTGTGACAGAATGCAGCTCTTCTGTGTGATGTTTTCAATATTGCAGCTCTGTTTGGCATAGTGACAGAATGCAGCTTTCCTGTGTGTTAATTTGAATTTTCCAGCTCTGTGTGGCATAGTGACAGAATGCAGCTTTCCTGTGTGTTGTTTTGAATTTTCCAGCTCTGTGTGGCATAGTGACAGAATGCAGCTCTCCTGTGTGTTGTTTTGAATATTGCAGCTCCGTGTGGTATAGTGACAGAATGCAGCTTTGCTGTGTGTTGTTTTGAATATTGCAGCTCTGCTTGGCATAGTGACAGAATGCAGCTTTCCTTTGTGTTGTTTTGAATTTTCCCGCTCTGTGTTGCATAGTGACAGAATGCAGCTTTCCTGTGTGTTGTTTTGAATATTGCAGCTCTGTGTGGCATAGTGACAGAATGCAGCTCTCCTGTGTGTTGTTTTGAGTATTGCAGCTCTGTTTGGAATTGTGACAGAATGCAGCTTTCCTGTGTGTTGTTTTGAATTTTCCAGCTCTGTGTTGCATAGTGACAGAATGCAGCTTTCCTGTGTGTTGTTTTGAATATGGCAACTCTGTGTGGCATAGTGACAGAATGCAGCTTTTCTTTGTGTTGTTTTGAATTTTCCAGCTCTGTGTTGCATAGTGACAGAATGCAGCTTTCCTGTTTGTTGTTTTGAATATTGCAACTCTGTGTGGCATAGTGACAGAATCCAGCTTTCCTTTGTGTTGTTTTGAATTTTCCAGCTCTGTGTTGCATAGTGACAGAATGCAGCTTTCCTGTGTGTTGTTTTGAATATTGCAACTCTGTGTGGCATTGTGACAGAATGCAGCTTTCCTTTGTGTTGTTTTGAATTTTCCAGCTCTGTGTTGCATAGTGACAGAATGCAGCTTTCCCGTGTGTTGTTTTGAATATTTCAGCTGTTTGGCACAGTGACAGAATGCAGCTTTCCTGTGTGTTGTTTTCAATATTTCAGCTGTTTGGCATAGTGACCGAATGCAGCTTTCCTGTGTGTTGTTTTGAATATTGCAGCTCTGTGTGGCATAGTGACAGAATGCAGCTTTCCTGTGTGTTGTTTTGAATATTGCAGCTCTGTGTGGCATAGTGACAGAATGCAGCTTTCCTGTGTGTTGTTTTGAATATTTCAGCTGTTTGGCATAGTGACAGAATGCAGCTTTCCTGTGTGTTGTTTTCAATATTTCAGCTGTTTGGCATAGTGACAGAATGCAGCTTTCCTGTGTGTTGTTTTGAATATTGAAGCTCTGTGTGGCATAGTGACAGAATGCAGCTTTCCTGTGTGTTGTTTTGAATTTTCCAGCTCTGTGTGGCATAGTGACAGAATGCAGCTTTCCTGTGTGTTGTTTTGAATATTGAAGCTCTTTGTTGCATAGTGACAGAATGCAACTTTCCTGTGTGTTGCTTTGAATTTTCCAGCTCCGTCTGGCATAGTGGCAGAATGCAGCTTTCCTGTGTGTTGTTTTGAATTTTCCAGCTCTGTGTTGCATAGTGACAGAAGGCAGCTTACCTGTGTGTTGTTTTGAATATTGCAGCTCTGTTTGGCATCGTGACAGAATGCAACTTTCTTGTGTGTTGTTTTGAATATTGCAGCTCTGGTGGGCAAAGTGACAGAATGCAGCTTTCCTGTGTGTTGTTTTGAATATTGCAGCTCTGTTTGGCATCGTGACAGAATGCAGCTTTTCTGTGTGTTGTTTTGAATATTGGAGCTCTGTGTGGCATTGTGACAGAATGCAGCTTTCCTGTGTGTTAATTTGAATTTTCCAGCTCTGTTTGGCATAGTGACAGAATGCAGCTTGCCTCTGTGATGTTTTGAATATTGCAGCTCTGTTTGGCATAGTGACAGAATGCAGCTTTCTTGTGTGTTGTTTTTAATTTTCCAGCTCTGTGTTGCAGAGAGACAGAATGCAGCTTTCCTGTTTGTTGTTTTGAATATTGCAGCTCTGTTTGGCATAGTGACAGATTGCAGCTTTCCTGTGTGTTGTTTTGAATATTGCAGCTCTGTTTGGCATAATGACAGAATGCAGCTTTCCTGTGTGTTGTTCTGAATTTTCCAGCTCTGTGTGGCACAGTGACAGAATGCAGCTTTCCTCTGTGATGTTTTGAATATTGCAGCTCTATGTGGCATAGTGACAGAATGAAGCTTTGCTGTGTGTTGTTTTGAATATTGCAGCTCTGTGTGGCATAGTGACAGAATGCAGCTTTCCTGTGTGTTGTTTTGAATTTTCCAGCTCTGTGTGGCATAGTGACAGAATGCAGCTTTCCTGTGTGATGTTTTGAATATTGCAGCTCTATGTGGCATAGTGACAGATTGCAGCTTTCCTGTGTGTTGTTTTGAATATTGCAGCTCTGTTTGGCATAGTGACAGAATGCAGCTTTCCTGTGTGTTGTTTTGAATTTTCCAGCTCTGTGTGGCATAGTGACAGAATGCAGCTTTCCTGTGTGATGTTTTGAATATTGCAGCTCTATGTGGCATAGTGACAGATTGCAGCTTTCCTGTGTGTTGTTTTGAATATTGCAGCTCTGTTTGGCATAGTGACAGAATGCAGCTTTCCTGTGTGTTGTTTTGAATTTTCCAGCTCTGTGTGGCATAGTGACAGAATGCAGCTTTCCTGTGTGATGTTTTGAATATTGCAGCTCTATGTGGCATAGTGACAGATTGCAGCTTTCCTGTGTGTTGTTTTGAATATTGCAGCTCTGTTTGGCATAGTGACAGAATGCAGCTTTCCTGTATGTTGTTTTGAATTTTCCAGCTCTGTGTGGCATAGTGACAGAATGCAGCTTTCCTGTGTGTTGTTTTGAATATTGCAGCTCTGTTTGGCATAGTGACAGAATGCAGCTTTGCTGTGTGTTGTTTTGAATATTGCAGCTCTGTTTGGCATAGTGACAGAATGCAGCTTTCCTGTGTGTTGTTTTGAATTTTCCAGCTCTGTGTGGCATAGTGACAGAATGCAACTTTCTTGTGTGTTGTTTTGAATATTGCAGCTCTGTTTGGCACAGTGACAGAATGCAGCTTTTCTGTGTGTTGTTTTGAATATTGCAGCTCTGTGTGGCATAGTGAAAGAATGCAACTTTCTTGTGTGTTGTTTTGAATATTGCAGCTCTGTTTGGCATAGTGACAGAATGCAGCTTTGCTGTGTGTTGTTTTGAATATTGCAGCTCTGTTTGGCATAGTGACAGAATGCAACTTTCCTGTGTGTTGTTTTGAATTTTCCAGCTCTGTGTGGCATAGTGACAGAATGCAACTTTCTTGTGTGTTGTTTTGAATATTGCAGCTCTGGTGGGCATAGTGACAGAATGCAGCTTTCCTGTGTGTTGTTTTGAATATTGCAGCTCTGGTGGGCATAGTGACAGAATGCAGCTTTCCTGTGTGTTGTTTTGAATATTGCAGCTCTGTGTGGCATAGTGACAGAATGCAGCTTTCCTGTGTGTTGTTTTGAATTTTCCAGCTCTGTCTGGAATGGTGACAGAATGCAGCTTTCCTGTGCGTTGTTTTGAATTTTCCAGCTCTGTCTGGAATGGTGACAGAATGCAGCTTTCCTGTGCATTGTTTTGAATTTTCCAGCTCTGTGTGGCATAGTGACAGAATGCAACGTTCCTGTGTGTTCTTTTGAATATTCCAGCTCTGTGTGGCATTGTGACAGAATGCAGCTCTTCTGGGTGATGTTTTGAATATTGCAGCTCTGTTTGGCATAGTGACAGAATGCAGCTTTCCTGTGTGTTAATATGAATTTTCCAGCTCTGTGTGGCATAGTGACAGAATGCAGCTTTCCTGGTTGTTGTTTTGAATTTTCCAGCTCTGTGTTGCATAGTGACAGAATGCAGCTTTCCTGTGTGTTGTTTTGAATATTGTAGCTCTGCATGGCATAGTGACAGAATGCAGCTTTGCTGTGTGTTGTTTTGAATATTGTAGCTCTGCATGGCATAGTGACAGAATGCAGCTTTCCTTTGTGTTGTTTTGAATTTTCCCGCTCTGTGTTGCATAGTGACAGAATGCAGCTTTCCTGTGTGTTGTTTTGAATATTGCAGCTCTGTGTGGCATAGTGACAGAATGCAGCTCTCCTGTGTGTTGTTTTGAGTATTGCAGCTCTGTTTGGAATTGTGACAGAATGCAGCTTTCCTGTGTGTTGTTTTGAATTTTCCAGCTCTGTGTTGCATAGTGACAGAATGCAGCTTTCCTGTGTGTTGTTTTGAATATTGCAACTCTGTGTGGCATAGTGACAGAATGCAGCTTTCCTTTGTGTTGTTTTGAATTTTCCAGCTCTGTGTTGCATAGTGACAGAATGCAGCTTTCCTGTGTGTTGTTTTGAATATTGCAACTCTGTGTGGCATAGTGACAGAATCCAGCTTTCCTTTGTGTTGTTTTGAATTTTCCAGCTCTGTGTTGCATAGTGACAGAATGCAGCTTTCCTGTGTGTTGTTTTGAATATTGCAACTCTGTGTGGCATAGTGACAGAATCCAGCTTTCCTTTGTGTTGTTTTGAATTTTCCAGCTCTGTGTTGCATAGTGACAGAATGCAGCTTTCCTGTGTGTTGTTTTGAATATTGCAACTCTGTGTGGCATTGTGACAGAATGCAGCTTTCCTTTGTGTTGTTTTGAATTTTCCAGCTCTGTGTTGCATAGTGACAGAATGCAGCTTTCCTGTGTGTTGTTTTGAATATTGCAGCTCTGTTTGGCATAGTGACAGAATGCAGCTTTCCTGTGTGGTTTTGAATATTTCAGCTGTTTGGCACAGTGACAGAATGCAGCTTTCCTGTGTGTTGTTTTCAATATTTCAGCTGTTTGGCATAGTGACAGAATGCAGCTTTCCTGTGTGTTGTTTTCAATATTTCAGCTGTTTGGCATAGTGACCGAATGCAGCTTTCCTGTGTGTTGTTTTGAATATTGCAGCTCTGTGTGGCATAGTGACAGAATGCAGCTTTCCTGTGTGTTGTTTTCAATATTTCAGCTGTTTGGCATAGTGACAGAATGCAGCTTTCCTGTGTGTTGTTTTGAATATTGCAGCTCTGTGTGGCATAGTGACAGAATGCAGCTTTCCTGTGTGTTGTTTTGAATATTTCAGCTGTTTGGCATAGTGACAGAATGCAGCTTTCCTGTGTGTTGTTTTCAATATTTCAGCTGTTTGCCATAGTGACAGAATGCAGCTTTCCTGTGTGTTGTTTTGAATATTGAAGCTCTGTGTGGCATAGTGACAGAATGCAGCTTTCCTGTGTGTTGTTTTGAATATTTCAGCTGTCTGGCATAGTGACAGAATGCAGCTTTCCTGTGTGTTGTTTTCAATATTTCAGCTGTTTGGCATAGTGACAGAATGCAGCTTTCCTGTGTGTTGTTTTGCATATTGAAGCTCTGTGTTGCATTGTGACAGAATGCAACTTTCCTGTGTGTTGCTTTGAATTTTCCAGCTCCGTCTGGCATAGTGACAAAATGCAGCTTTCCTGTGTGTTGTTTTGAATTTTCCAGCTCTGTGTTGCATAGAGACAGAATGCAGCTTTCCTGTGTGTTGTTTTGAATATTGCAGCTCTGTTTGGCATCGTGACAGAATGCAGCTTTCCTGTGTGTTGTTTTGAATTTTCCAGCTCTGTGTTGCATAGTGACAGGATGCAGCTTTGCTGTGTGTTGTTTTGAATATTTCAGCTCCATTTGGCATAGTGACAGAATGCAGCTCTCCTGCGTGTTGTTTTGAATATTGCAGCTCTGTGTTGCATAGAGACAGGATGCAGCTTTCCTGTGTGTTGTTTTGAATTTTCCAGCTCTATGTGGCATAGTGACAGAATGCAGCTTTGCTGTGTGTTGTTTTGAATATTGCAGCTCTGTTTGGCATAGTGACAGAATGCAGCTTTCCTGTGTGTTGTTTTGAATATTGCAGCTCTGTTTGGCATAGTGACAGATTGCAGCTTTCCTGTGTGTTGTTTTGAATATTGCAGCTCTGTTTGGCATAGTGACAGAATGCAGCTTTCCTGTGTGTTGTTTTGAATTTTCCAGCTCTGTGTGGCATAGTGACAGAATGCAGCTTTCCTCTGTGATGTTTTGAATATTGCAGCTCTGTTTGGCATAGTGACAGATTGCAGCTTTCCTGTGTGTTGTTTTGAATATTGCAGCTCTGTTTGGCATAGTGACAGAATGCAACTTTCCTGTGTGTTGTTTTGAATTTTCCAGCTCTGTGTGGCATTGTGACAGAATGCAACTTTCTTGTGTGTTGTTTTGAATATTGCAGCTCTGGTGGGCATAGTGACAGAATGCAGCTTTCCTGTGTGTTGTTTTGAATATTGCAGCTCTGTTTGGCATCGTGACAGAATGCAGCTTTTCTGTGTGTTGTTTTGAATATTGGAGCTCTGTGTGGCATTGTGACAGAATGCAACTTTCTTGTGTGTTGTTTTGAATATTGCAGCTCTGTGTGGCATAGTGACAGAATGCAGCTTTCCTGTGTGTTAATTTGAATTTTCCAGCTCTGTTTGGCATAGTGACAGAATGCAGCTTGCCTCTGTGATGTTTTGAATATTGCAGCTCTGTTTGGCATAGTGACAGAATGCAGCTTTCTTGTGTGTTGTTTTTAATTTTCCAGCTCTGTGTTGCAGAGAGACAGAATGCAGCTTTCCTGTTTGTTGTTTTGAATATTGCAGCTCTGTTTGGCATAGTGACAGATTGCAGCTTTCCTGTGTGTTGTTTTGAATATTGCAGCTCTGTTTGGCATAATGACAGAATGCAGCTTTCCTGTGTGTTGTTCTGAATTTTCCAGCTCTGTGTGGCACAGTGACAGAATGCAGCTTTCCTCTGTGATGTTTTGAATATTGCAGCTCTATGTGGCATAGTGACAGAATGAAGCTTTGCTGTGTGTTGTTTTGAATATTGCAGCTCTGTGTGGCATAGAGACAGAATGCAGCTTTCCTGTGTGTTGTTTTGAATATTGCAGCTCTGTTTGGCATGGTGACAGAATGCAGCTTTCCTGTGTGTTGTTTTGAATTTTCCAGCTCTGTGTGGCATAGTGACAGAATGCAGCTTTCCTGTGTGATGTTTTGAATATTGCAGCTCTATGTGGCATAGTGACAGATTGCAGCTTTCCTGTGTGTTGTTTTGAATATTGCAGCTCTGTTTGGCATAGTGACAGAATCCAGCTTTCCTGTGTGTTGTTTTGAATTTTCCAGCTCTGTGTGGCATAGTGACAGAATGCAGCTTTCCTGTGTGATGTTTTGAATATTGCAGCTCTATGTGGCATAGTGACAGATTGCAGCTTTCCTGTGTGTTGTTTTGAATATTGCAGCTCTGTTTGGCATAGTGACAGAATGCAGCTTTCCTGTATGTTGTTTTGAATTTTCCAGCTCTGTGTGGCATAGTGACAGAATGCAGCTTTCCTGTGTGATGTTTTGAATATTGCAGCTCTGTGTGGCATAGTGACAGAATGCAGCTTTCCTGTGTGTTGTTTTCAATATTGCTGCTCTGTTTGGCATAGTGACAGAATGCAGCTTTGCTGTGTGTTGTTTTGAATATTGCAGCTCTGTTTGGCATAGTGACAGAATGCAGCTTTCCTGTGTGTTGTTTTGAATTTTCCAGCTCCGGTGGCATAGTGACAGAATGCAACTTTCTTGTGTGTTGTTTTGAATATTGCAGCTCTGTTTGGCACAGTGACAGAATGCAGCTTTTCTGTGTGTTGTTTTGAATATTGCAGCTCTGTGTGGCATAGTGAAAGAATGCAACTTTCTTGTGTGTTGTTTTGAATATTGCAGCTCTGTTTGGCACTGTGACAGAATGCAGCTTTTCTGTGTGTTGTTTTGAATATTGCAGCTCTGTGTGGCATAGTGAAAGAATGCAACTTTCTTGTGTGTTGTTTTGAATATTGCAGCTCTGTTTGGCATAGTGACAGAATGCAGCTTTCCTGTATGTTGTTTTGAATTTTCCAGCTCTGTGTGGCATAGTGACAGAATGCAGCTTTCCTGTGTGATGTTTTGAATATTGCAGCTCTGTGTGGCATAGTGACAGAATGCAGCTTTCCTGTGTGTTGTTTTCAATATTGCTGCTCTGTTTGGCATAGTGACAGAATGCAGCTTTGCTGTGTGTTGTTTTGAATTTTCCAGCTCTGTGTGGCATAGTGACAGAATGCAACTTTCTTGTGTGTTGTTTTGAATATTGCAGCTCTGTTTGGCATAGTGACAGAATGCAGCTTTGCTGTGTGTTGTTTTGAATATTGCAGCTCTGTTTGGCATAGTGACAGAATGCAGCTTTCCTGTGTGTTGTTTTGAATTTTCCAGCTCTGTGTGGCATAGTGACAGAATGCAACTTTCTTGTGTGTTGTTTTGAATATTGCAGCTCTGTTTGGCATAGTGACAGAATGCAGCTTTGCTGTGTGTTGTTTTGAATATTGCAGCTCTGTTTGGCATAGTGACAGAATGCAGCTTTCCTGTGTGTTGTTTTGAATTTTCCAGCTCTGTGTGGCATAGTGACAGAATGCAACTTTCTTGTGTGTTGTTTTGAATATTGCAGCTCTGTTTGGCACAGTGACAGAATGCAGCTTTTCTGTGTGTTGTTTTGAATATTGCAGCTCTGTGTGGCATAGTGAAAGAATGCAACTTTCTTGTGTGTTGTTTTGAATATTGCAGCTCTGTTTGGCATAGTGACAGAATGCAGCTTTCCTGTGTGTTGTTTTGAATTTTCCAGCTGTAAAACCCCAAAAAAGCAATAACCAAAACGGCGGATATTGCCCGGGTTGAAGGCCTCACGTGGTCTCTTAGTCTAACTTTAATTAGAGCATTCTTCTGGCTGGTGTGAATCACAATGTAATGGATATTATTCACCGTCCGAGGACGGGGCATGAAAGCGCAATGGTTACGATTTATCTGACTCCATATAACAATTAGAATACAAAATTTAGCAATAATCTCGTTAGAAATCTGACTCCAAATTAGAATTAGAATTGATAATTTTGAAACAGCATGCGTGAATCTCAGGGCAGCTACGCACCCAAACTCTGTCTGCGAAAACCATTGTTACTAAGCAGAACACCCCCTAGGGTTAAAATAGGCGTCTCTGCCTGGTCTAATTCGACGATAAATCCATTGGATAGAGGAGACTGGCACGGTAGCAACATCAGGCAAATAGCTCTGAGTATGAACGTACCACGAACCTAGGTTTATGTATATCAAAGGGCCCCTTAGAAAGATTAACCAATAGCTAAATCTTAAGAGCCGGTAATTTCATAACCCCTTAATAGGTAGAACCCAATCTCAATCTAACTTAGAAGTATCGCTACCTACACATGTCTTGGTAGGAGTCTCCCCTTAAGTCCTAATCGCAACAAGGCCAGAAAGAATATACAATGAGAACACGCAGGCTGGAAAAGGAATAACAATAATTTAATTCACCAGGTAGGCACAACTTGAATCAAAGAAATAAATGATAAGCCAATTACCGTTACATATAATTTAGAGGAATTTAGAGTATTTTCATACCTGGAAAAGATGAACGACCACGTGGAGCTAAAGTCGCCCCACGTGGTCGGGGAGAATTCACATGCCTCCCGGCTCCGGAACAAGGTGACATGTGACTTACCCCAAGAAGCCAGAAAAGAAGCCAAGAAAGAAGAGAACGCCCCCTCAGGATCTCGTACCTTTAAAGACTCCAAACCACGCCTCCGAAAAGGTAGAGGGAAGGTTGGCCGAATCAGAGTTTTACTGGCCTAGGTGATAAGATAATTTGCACAGGGAGACTAGGGTAGTTGCTTGAATGAATCTTACAAACGAACCATAATTCCAAGGGAAATGAAACATGTTCCATTCAACTCCTTGGACTCCCCCGAGAATAAAGAGACCAAACATGATATGAATATGTATTAAAATGATGCAGTTGTCATGGAAAAGCCTTAAGATGGAATATTATAGCCCAATTGCGTTATCAATATATAACAGGTTCCTTCCTAGGATATTGAACAGAAATATATTATGAATTTGATAGAGGTTAAGATCGTTTTAAGCAGCTTAAAAGTAACTGATCCTGACTTTAATTGAGAAGAGGTCTGTGAGTTTCAGAGGGCCAGAGCAAATGGCTCCAAACCCCCTGCTGGGCAGAACAAAGGAGATTCGAGGCAGGCAACAGAGCATCCAGGTCGTATAAGCTTGCTGTTAAATCAGCCAAATTTTACACATGGAATGTGCCTGTGTTCCAACAATATGAATTGACATATGTTTTGAGTAAAATCAAGCAAAATGAAAATTTCAGGTTCTACACAGCTCTGTGTGGCATAGTGACAGAATGCAACTTTCTTGTGTGTTGTTTTGAATATTGCAGCTCTGTTTGGCATAGTGACAGAATGCAGCTTTTCCGTGTGTTGTTTTGAATATTGCAGCTCTGTGTGGCATTGTGAAAGAATGCAACTTTCTTGTGTGTTGTTTTCAATATTGCTGCTCTGTTTGGCATAGTGACAGACTGCAGCTTTGCTGTGTGTTGTTTTGAATATTGCAGCTCTGTTTGGCATAGTGACAGAATGCAGCTTTCCTGTGTGTTGTTTTAAATTTTCTAGCTCTGTGTGGCATAGTGACAGAATGGAACTTTCTTGTTTGTTGTTTTGAATATTGCAGCTCTGTGTGGCATAGTGACAGAATGCAGCTTTCTTGTGTGTTGTTTTTAATTTTCCAGCTCTGTGTTGCAGAGAGACAGAATGCAGCTTTCCTGTTTGTTGTTTTGAATATTGCAGCTCTGTTTGGCATAGTGACAGATTGCAGCTTTCCTGTGTGTTGTTTTGAATATTGCAGCTCTGTTTGGCATAATGACAGAATGCAGCTTTCCTGTGTGTTGTTCTGAATTTTCCAGCTCTGTGTGGCACAGTGACAGAATGCAGCTTTCCTCTGTGATGTTTTGAATATTGCAGCTCTATGTGGCATAGTGACAGAATGAAGCTTTGCTGTGTGTTGTTTTGAATATTGCAGCTCTGTGTGGCATAGTGACAGAATGCAGCTTTCCTGTGTGTTGTTTTGAATTTTCCAGCTCTGTGTGGCATAGTGACAGAATGCAGCTTTCCTGTGTGATGTTTTGATGATTGCAGCTCTATGTGGCATAGTGACAGATTGCAGCTTTCCTGTGTGTTGTTTTGAATATTGCAGCTCTGTTTGGCATAGTGACAGAATGCAGCTTTCCTGTGTGTTGTTTTGAATTTTCCAGCTCTGTGTGGCATAGTGACAGAATGCAGCTTTCCTGTGTGATGTTTTGAATATTGCAGCTCTATGTGGCATAGTGACAGATTGCAGCTTTCCTGTGTGTTGTTTTGAATATTGCAGCTCTGTTTGGCATAGTGACAGAATGCAGCTTTCCTGTGTGTTGTTTTGAATTTTCCAGCTCTGTGTGGCATAGTGACAGAATGCAGCTTTCCTGTGTGATGTTTTGAATATTGCAGCTCTATGTGGCATAGTGACAGATTGCAGCTTTCCTGTGTGTTGTTTTGAATATTGCAGCTCTGTTTGGCATAGTGACAGAATGCAGCTTTCCTGTATGTTGTTTTGAATTTTCCAGCTCTGTGTGGCATAGTGACAGAATGCAGCTTTCCTGTGTGTTGTTTTGAATATTGCAGCTCTGTTTGGCATAGTGACAGAATGCAGCTTTGCTGTGTGTTGTTTTGAATATTGCAGCTCTGTTTGGCATAGTGACAGAATGCAGCTTTCCTGTGTGTTGTTTTGAATTTTCCAGCTCTGTGTGGCATAGTGACAGAATGCAACTTTCTTGTGTGTTGTTTTGAATATTGCAGCTCTGTTTGGCACAGTGACAGAATGCAGCTTTTCTGTGTGTTGTTTTGAATATTGCAGCTCTGTGTGGCATAGTGAAAGAATGCAACTTTCTTGTGTGTTGTTTTGAATATTGCAGCTCTGTTTGGCATAGTGACAGAATGCAGCTTTGCTGTGTGTTGTTTTGAATATTGCAGCTCTGTTTGGCATAGTGACAGAATGCAACTTTCCTGTGTGTTGTTTTGAATTTTCCAGCTCTGTGTGGCATAGTGACAGAATGCAACTTTCTTGTGTGTTGTTTTGAATATTGCAGCTCTGGTGGGCATAGTGACAGAATGCAGCTTTCCTGTGTGTTGTTTTGAATATTGCAGCTCTGGTGGGCATAGTGACAGAATGCAGCTTTCCTGTGTTTTGTTTTGAATATTGCAGCTCTGTGTGGCATAGTGACAGAATGCAGCTTTCCTTTGTGTTGTTTTGAATATTCCAGCTCTGTGTGGAATGGTGACAGAATGCAGCTTTCCTGTACGTTGTTTTTAATTTTCCAGCTCTGTCTGGAATGGTGACAGAATGCAGCTTTCCTGTACGTTGTTTTGAATTTTCCAGCTCTGTGTGGCATAGTGACAGAATGCAGCTTTCCTTTGTGTTGTTTTGAATATTCCAGCTCTGTGTGGCATTGTGACAGAATGCAGCTCTTCTGTGTGATGTTTTCAATATTGCAGCTCTGTTTGGCATAGTGACAGAATCCAGCTTTCCTGTGTGTTAATTTGAATTTTCCAGCTCTGTGTGGCAAAGTGACAGAATGCAGCTTTCCTGTGTGTTGTTTTGAATTTTCCAGCTCTGTGTGGCATACTGACAGAATGCAGCTCTCCTGTGTGTTGTTTTGAATATTGCAGCTCCGTGTGGTATAGTGACAGAATGCAGCTTTGCTGTGTGTTGTTTTGAATATTGCAGCTCTGCTTGGCATAGTGACAGAATGCAGCTTTCCTTTGTGTTGTTTTGAATTTTCCCGCTCTGTGTTGCATAGTGACAGAATGCAGCTTTCCTGTGTGTTGTTTTGAATATTGCAGCTCTGTGTGGCATAGTGACAGAATGCAGCTCTCCTGTGTGTTGTTTTGAGTATTGCAGCTCTGTTTGGAATAGTGACAGAATGCAGCTTTCCTGTGTGTTGTTTTGAAATTTCCAGCTCGGTGTTGCATAGTGACAGAATGCAGCTTTCCTGTGTGTTGTTTTGAATATTGCAACTCTGTGTGGCATAGTGACAGAATGCAGCTTTCCTTTGTGTTGTTTTGAATTTTCCAGCTCTGTGTTGCATAGTGACAGAATGCAGCTTTCCTGTGTTTTGTTTTGAATATTGCAACTCTGTGTGGCATAGTGACAGAATCCAGCTTTCCTTTGTGTTGTTTTGAATTTTCCAGCTCTGTGTTGCATAGTGACAGAATGCAGCTTTCCTGTGTGTTGTTTTGAATATTGCAACTCTGTGTGGCATAGTGACAGAATCCAGCTTTCCTTTGTGTTGTTTTGAATTTTCCAGCTCTGTGTTGCATAGTGACAGAATGCAGCTTTCCTGTGTGTTGTTTTGAATATTGCAACTCTGTGTGACATTGTGACAGAATGAAGCTTTCCTTTGTGTTGTTTTGAATTTTCCAGCTCTGTGTTGCATAGTGACAGAATGCAGCTTTCCTGTGTGTTGTTTTCAATATTGCAGCTCTGTTTGGCATAGTGACAGAATGCAGCTTTCCTGTGTGGTTTTGAATATTTCAGCTGTTTGGCACAGTGACAGAATGCAGCTTTCCTGTGTGTTGTTTTCAATATTTCAGCTGTTTGGCATAGTGACAGAATGCAGCTTTCCTGTGTGTTGTTTTCAATATTTCAGCTGTTTGGCATAGTGACCGAATGCAGCTTTCCTGTGTGTTGTTTTGAATATTGCAGCTCTGTGTGGCATAGTGACAGAATGCAGCTTTCCTGTGTGTTGTTTTCAATATTTCAGCTGTTTGGCATAGTGACAGAATGCAGCTTTCCTGAGTGTTGTTTTGAATATTGCAGCTCTGTGTGGCATAGTGACAGAATGCAGCTTTCCTGTGTGTTGTTTTGAATATTTCAGCTGTTTGGCATAGTGACAGAATGCAGCTTTCCTGTGTGTTGTTTTCAATATTTCAGCTGTTTGGCATAGTGACAGAATGCAGCTTTCCTGTGTGTTGTTTTGAATATTGAAGCTCTGTGTGGCATAGTGACAGAATGCAGCTTTCCTGTGTGTTGTTTTGAATATTTCAGCTGTCTGGCATAGTGACAGAATGCAGCTTTCCTGTGTGTTGTTTTCAATATTTCAGCTGTTTGGCATAGTGACAGAATGCAGCTTTCCTGTGTGTTGTTTTGAATATTGAAGCTCTGTGTTGCATTGTGACAGAATGCAACTTTCCTGTGTGTTGCTTTGAATTTTCCAGCTCCGTCTGGCATAGTGGCAGAATGCAGCTTTCCTGTGTGTTGTTTTGAATTTTCCAGCTCTGTGTTGCATAGTGACAGAAGGCAGCTTTCCTGTGTGTTGTTTTGAATATTGCAGCTCTGTTTGGCATCGTGACAGAATGCAGCTTTCCTGTGTGTTGTTTTGAATTTTCCAGCTCTGTGTTGCATAGTGACTGAATGCATCTTTCCTGTGTGTTGTTTTGAATATTTCAGCTCCATTTGGCATAGTGACAGAATGCAGCTTTCCTGTGTTTTGTTTTGAATGTTCCAGCTCTGTGTGGCATAGTGACAGAATGCAACTTTCCTTTGTGTTGTTTTGAACTTTCCAGCTCTGTGTGGCATAGTGACAGAATGCAGCTTTCCTGTGTGTTGTTTTGAAAATTGCAGCTCTGTTTGGCATAGTGACAGAATGCAGCTTTCCTGTGTGTTGTTTTGAATATTGCAGCTCTGTGTGGCATAGTGACAGATTGCAGCTTTCCTGTGTGTTGTTTTGAATATTGCAGCTCTGTTTGGCATAGTGACAGAATGCAGCTTTCCTGTGTGTTGTTTTGAATTTTCCAGCTCTGTGTGGCATAGTGACAGAATGCAGCTTTCCTCTGTGATGTTTTGAATATTGCTGCTCTGTTTGGCAAAGTGACAGAATGCAGCTTTGCTGTGTGTTGTTTTGAATATTGCAGCTCTGTTTGGCATAGTGACAGAATGCAACTTTCCTGTGTGTTGTTTTGAATTTTCCAGCTCTGTGTGGCATTGTGACAGAATGCAACTTTCTTGTGTGTTGTTTTGAATATTGCAGCTCTGGTGGGCATAGTGACAGAATGCAGCTTTCCTGTGTGTTGTTTTGAATATTGCAGCTCTGTTTGGCATCGTGACAGAATGCAGCTTTTCTGTGTGTTGTTTTGAATATTGGAGCTCTGTGTGGCATTGTGACAGAATGCAACTTTCTTGTGTGTTGTTTTGAATATTGCAGCTCTGTGTGGCATAGTGACAGAATGCAGCTTTCCTGTGTGTTAATTTGAATTTTCCAGCTCTGTTTGGCATAGTGACAGAATGCAGCTTGCCTCTGTGATGTTTTGAATATTGCAGCTCTGTTTGGCATAGTGACAGAATGCAGCTTTCTTGTGTGTTGTTTTTAATTTTCCAGCTCTGTGTTGCAGAGAGACAGAATGCAGCTTTCCTGTTTGTTGTTTTGAATATTGCAGCTCTGTTTGGCATAGTGACAGATTGCAGCTTTCCTGTGTGTTGTTTTGAATATTGCAGCTCTGTTTGGCATAATGACAGAATGCAGCTTTCCTGTGTGTTGTTCTGAATTTTCCAGCTCTGTGTGGCACAGTGACAGAATGCAGCTTTCCTCTGTGATGTTTTGAATATTGCAGCTCTATGTGGCATAGTGACAGAATGAAGCTTTGCTGTGTGTTGTTTTGAATATTGCAGCTCTGTGTGGCATAGAGACAGAATGCAGCTTTCCTGTGTGTTGTTTTGAATATTGCTGCTCTGTTTGGCATAGTGACAGAATGCAGCTTTCCTGTGTGTTGTTTTGAATTTTCCAGCTCTGTGTGGCATAGTGACAGAATGCAGCTTTCCTGTGTGATGTTTTGAATATTGCAGCTCTATGTGGCATAGTGACAGATTGCAGCTTTCCTGTGTGTTGTTTTGAATATTGCAGCTCTGTTTGGCATAGTGACAGAATCCAGCTTTCCTGTGTGTTGTTTTGAATTTTCCAGCTCTGTGTGGCATAGTGACAGAATGCAGCTTTCCTGTGTGATGTTTTGAATATTGCAGCTCTATGTGGCATAGTGACAGATTGCAGCTTTCCTGTGTGTTGTTTTGAATATTGCAGCTCTGTTTGGCATAGTGACAGAATGCAGCTTTCCTGTATGTTGTTTTGAATTTTCCAGCTCTGTGTGGCATAGTGACAGAATGCAGCTTTCCTGTGTGATGTTTTGAATATTGCAGCTCTGTGTGGCATAGTGACAGAATGC
Source organism: Gymnothorax reevesii (assembly GCA_029721435.1). Taxonomy (NCBI): domain Eukaryota; kingdom Metazoa; phylum Chordata; class Actinopteri; order Anguilliformes; family Muraenidae; genus Gymnothorax; species Gymnothorax reevesii. The sequence continues at coordinate 64,499,303 of CM056574.1, read as the reverse complement.
AGCTTTCCTGTGTGTTGTTTTCAATATTGCTGCTCTGTTTGGCATAGTGACAGAATGCAGCTTTGCTGTGTGTTGTTTTGAATATTGCAGCTCTGTTTGGCATAGTGACAGAATGCAGCTTTCCTGTGTGTTGTTTTGAATTTTCCAGCTCCGGTGGCATAGTGACAGAATGCAACTTTCTTGTGTGTTGTTTTGAATATTGCAGCTCTGTTTGGCACAGTGACAGAATGCAGCTTTTCTGTGTGTTGTTTTGAATATTGCAGCTCTGTGTGGCATAGTGAAAGAATGCAACTTTCTTGTGTGTTGTTTTGAATATTGCAGCTCTGTTTGGCACTGTGACAGAATGCAGCTTTTCTGTGTGTTGTTTTGAATATTGCAGCTCTGTGTGGCATAGTGAAAGAATGCAACTTTCTTGTGTGTTGTTTTGAATATTGCAGCTCTGTTTGGCATAGTGACAGAATGCAGCTTTCCTGTATGTTGTTTTGAATTTTCCAGCTCTGTGTGGCATAGTGACAGAATGCAGCTTTCCTGTGTGATGTTTTGAATATTGCAGCTCTGTGTGGCATAGTGACAGAATGCAGCTTTCCTGTGTGTTGTTTTCAATATTGCTGCTCTGTTTGGCATAGTGACAGAATGCAGCTTTGCTGTGTGTTGTTTTGAATTTTCCAGCTCTGTGTGGCATAGTGACAGAATGCAACTTTCTTGTGTGTTGTTTTGAATATTGCAGCTCTGTTTGGCATAGTGACAGAATGCAGCTTTGCTGTGTGTTGTTTTGAATATTGCAGCTCTGTTTGGCATAGTGACAGAATGCAGCTTTCCTGTGTGTTGTTTTGAATTTTCCAGCTCTGTGTGGCATAGTGACAGAATGCAACTTTCTTGTGTGTTGTTTTGAATATTGCAGCTCTGTTTGGCATAGTGACAGAATGCAGCTTTGCTGTGTGTTGTTTTGAATATTGCAGCTCTGTTTGGCATAGTGACAGAATGCAGCTTTCCTGTGTGTTGTTTTGAATTTTCCAGCTCTGTGTGGCATAGTGACAGAATGCAACTTTCTTGTGTGTTGTTTTGAATATTGCAGCTCTGTTTGGCACAGTGACAGAATGCAGCTTTTCTGTGTGTTGTTTTGAATATTGCAGCTCTGTGTGGCATAGTGAAAGAATGCAACTTTCTTGTGTGTTGTTTTGAATATTGCAGCTCTGTTTGGCATAGTGACAGAATGCAGCTTTCCTGTGTGTTGTTTTGAATTTTCCAGCTGTAAAACCCCAAAAAAGCAATAACCAAAACGGCGGATATTGCCCGGGTTGAAGGCCTCACGTGGTCTCTTAGTCTAACTTTAATTAGAGCATTCTTCTGGCTGGTGTGAATCACAATGTAATGGATATTATTCACCGTCCGAGGACGGGGCATGAAAGCGCAATGGTTACGATTTATCTGACTCCATATAACAATTAGAATACAAAATTTAGCAATAATCTCGTTAGAAATCTGACTCCAAATTAGAATTAGAATTGATAATTTTGAAACAGCATGCGTGAATCTCAGGGCAGCTACGCACCCAAACTCTGTCTGCGAAAACCATTGTTACTAAGCAGAACACCCCCTAGGGTTAAAATAGGCGTCTCTGCCTGGTCTAATTCGACGATAAATCCATTGGATAGAGGAGACTGGCACGGTAGCAACATCAGGCAAATAGCTCTGAGTATGAACGTACCACGAACCTAGGTTTATGTATATCAAAGGGCCCCTTAGAAAGATTAACCAATAGCTAAATCTTAAGAGCCGGTAATTTCATAACCCCTTAATAGGTAGAACCCAATCTCAATCTAACTTAGAAGTATCGCTACCTACACATGTCTTGGTAGGAGTCTCCCCTTAAGTCCCAATCGCAACAAGGCCAGAAAGAATATACAATGAGAACACGCAGGCTGGAAAAGGAATAACAATAATTTAATTCACCAGGTAGGCACAACTTGAATCAAAGAAATAAATGATAAGCCAATTACCGTTACATATAATTTAGAGGAATTTAGAGTATTTTCATACCTGGAAAAGATGAACGACCACGTGGAGCTAAAGTCGCCCCACGTGGTCGGGGAGAATTCACATGCCTCCCGGCTCCGGAACAAGGTGACATGTGACTTACCCCAAGAAGCCAGAAAAGAAGCCAAGAAAGAAGAGAACGCCCCCTCAGGATCTCGTACCTTTAAAGACTCCAAACCACGCCTCCGAAAAGGTAGAGGGAAGGTTGGCCGAATCAGAGTTTTACTGGCCTAGGTGATAAGATAATTTGCACAGGGAGACTAGGGTAGTTGCTTGAATGAATCTTACAAACGAACCATAATTCCAAGGGAAATGAAACATGTTCCATTCAACTCCTTGGACTCCCCCGAGAATAAAGAGACCAAACATGATATGAATATGTATTAAAATGATGCAGTTGTCATGGAAAAGCCTTAAGATGGAATATTATAGCCCAATTGCGTTATCAATATATAACAGGTTCCTTCCTAGGATATTGAACAGAAATATATTATGAATTTGATAGAGGTTAAGATCGTTTTAAGCAGCTTAAAAGTAACTGATCCTGACTTTAATTGAGAAGAGGTCTGTGAGTTTCAGAGGGCCAGAGCAAATGGCTCCAAACCCCCTGCTGGGCAGAACAAAGGAGATTCGAGGCAGGCAACAGAGCATCCAGGTCGTATAAGCTTGCTGTTAAATCAACCAAATTTTACACATGGAATGTGCCTGTGTTCCAACAATATGAATTGACATATGTTTTGAGTAAAATCAAGCAAAATGAAAATTTCAGGTTCTACACAGCTCTGTGTGGCATAGTGACAGAATGCAACTTTCTTGTGTGTTGTTTTGAATATTGCAGCTCTGTTTGGCATAGTGACAGAATGCAGCTTTTCCGTGTGTTGTTTTGAATATTGCAGCTCTGTGTGGCATTGTGAAAGAATGCAACTTTCTTGTGTGTTGTTTTCAATATTGCTGCTCTGTTTGGCATAGTGACAGACTGCAGCTTTGCTGTGTGTTGTTTTGAATATTGCAGCTCTGTTTGGCATAGTGACAGAATGCAGCTTTCCTGTGTGTTGTTTTAAATTTTCTAGCTCTGTGTGGCATAGTGACAGAATGGAACTTTCTTGTTTGTTGTTTTGAATATTGCAGCTCTGTGTGGCATAGTGACAGAATGCAGCTTTCCTGTGTGTTGTTTTGAATTTTCCAGCTCTGTGTGGCATAGTGACAGAATGCAGCTTTCCTGGTTGTTGTTTTGAATTTTCCAGCTCTGTGTGGCATAGTGACAGAATGCAGCTTTCCTGTGTGTTGTTTTGAATTTTCCAGCTCTGTGTGGCATAGTGACAGAATGCAGCTCTCCTGTGTGATGTTTTGAATATTGCAGCCCTGTTTGGCATCGTGACGGAATGCAGCTTTCCTGTGTGTTGTTTTGAATATTGCAGCTCTGTGTGGCATAGTGACGGAATGCAGCTTTCCTGTGTGTTGTTTTGAATATTGCAGCTCTGTGTGGCATAGTGACAGAATGCAACTTTCCTGTGTGTTGTTTTGAATATTGCAGCTCTGTGCGGCATAGTGACAGAATGCAACTTTCCTGTGTGTTGTTTTGAATATTGCAGCTCCGTGTGGTATAGTGACAGAATGCAGCTTTGCTGTGTGTTGTTTTGAATATTGCAGCTCTGCTTGGCATAGTGACAGAATGCAGCTTTCCTGTGTGTTGTTTTGAATATTGCAGCTCTGTGTGGCATAGTGACAGAATGCAGCTTTCCTGTGTGTTGTTTTGAATATTGCAACTCTGTGTGGCATAGTGACAGAATGCAGCTTTCCTTTGTGTTGTTTTGAATTTTCCAGCTCTGTGTTGCATAGTGACAGAATGCAGCTTTCCTGTGTGTTGTTTTGAATATTGCAACTCTGTGTGGCAAAGTGACAGAATCCAGCTTTCCTTTGTGTTGTTTTGAATTTTCCAGCTCTGTGTTGCATAGTGACAGAATGCAGCTTTCCTGTGTGTCGTTTTGAATATTGCAACTCTGTGTGGCATTGTGACAGAATGCAGCTTTCCTGTGTGATGTTTTGAATATTGCAGCTCTGTGTGGCATAGTGACAGAATGCAGCTTTCCTGTGTGTTGTTTTCAATATTGCTGCTCTGTTTGGCATAGTGACAGAATGCAGCTTTGCTGTGTGTTGTTTTGAATATTGCAGCTCTGTTTGGCATAGTGACAGAATGCAGCTTTCCTGTGTGTTGTTTTGAATTTTCCAGCTCCGGTGGCATAGTGACAGAATGCAACTTTCTTGTGTGTTGTTTTGAATATTGCAGCTCTGTTTGGCACAGTGACAGAATGCAGCTTTTCTGTGTGTTGTTTTGAATATTGCAGCTCTGTGTGGCATAGTGAAAGAATGCAACTTTCTTGTGTGTTGTTTTGAATATTGCAGCTCTGTTTGGCACTGTGACAGAATGCAGCTTTTCTGTGTGTTGTTTTGAATATTGCAGCTCTGTGTGGCATAGTGAAAGAATGCAACTTTCTTGTGTGTTGTTTTGAATATTGCAGCTCTGTTTGGCATAGTGACAGAATGCAGCTTTCCTGTATGTTGTTTTGAATTTTCCAGCTCTGTGTGGCATAGTGACAGAATGCAGCTTTCCTGTGTGATGTTTTGAATATTGCAGCTCTGTGTGGCATAGTGACAGAATGCAGCTTTCCTGTGTATTGTTTTCAATATTGCTGCTCTGTTTGGTATAGTGACAGAATGCAGCTTTGCTGTGTGTTGTTTTGAATTTTCCAGCTCTGTGTGGCATAGTGACAGAATGCAACTTTCTTGTGTGTTGTTTTGAATATTGCAGCTCTGTTTGGCATAGTGACAGAATGCAGCTTTGCTGTGTGTTGTTTTGAATATTGCAGCTCTGTTTGGCATAGTGACAGAATGCAGCTTTCCTGTGTGTTGTTTTGAATTTTCCAGCTCTGTGTGGCATAGTGACAGAATGCAGCTTTCCTGTGTGTTGTTTTCAATATTGCTGCTCTGTTTGGCATAGTGACAGAATGCAGCTTTGCTGTGTGTTGTTTTGAATATTGCAGCTCTGTTTGGCATAGTGACAGAATGCAGCTTTCCTGTGTGTTGTTTTGAATTTTCCAGCTCCGGTGGCATAGTGACAGAATGCAACTTTCTTGTGTGTTGTTTTGAATATTGCAGCTCTGTTTGGCACAGTGACAGAATGCAGCTTTTCTGTGTGTTGTTTTGAATATTGCAGCTCTGTGTGGCATAGTGAAAGAATGCAACTTTCTTGTGTGTTGTTTTGAATATTGCAGCTCTGTTTGGCACTGTGACAGAATGCAGCTTTTCTGTGTGTTGTTTTGAATATTGCAGCTCTGTGTGGCATAGTGAAAGAATGCAACTTTCTTGTGTGTTGTTTTGAATATTGCAGCTCTGTTTGGCATAGTGACAGAATGCAGCTTTCCTGTATGTTGTTTTGAATTTTCCAGCTCTGTGTGGCATAGTGACAGAATGCAGCTTTCCTGTGTGATGTTTTGAATATTGCAGCTCTGTGTGGCATAGTGACAGAATGCAGCTTTCCTGTGTATTGTTTTCAATATTGCTGCTCTGTTTGGTATAGTGACAGAATGCAGCTTTGCTGTGTGTTGTTTTGAATTTTCCAGCTCTGTGTGGCATAGTGACAGAATGCAACTTTCTTGTGTGTTGTTTTGAATATTGCAGCTCTGTTTGGCATAGTGACAGAATGCAGCTTTGCTGTGTGTTGTTTTGAATATTGCAGCTCTGTTTGGCATAGTGACAGAATGCAGCTTTCCTGTGTGTTGTTTTGAATTTTCCAGCTCTGTGTGGCATAGTGACAGAATGCAACTTTCTTGTGTGTTGTTTTGAATATTGCAGCTCTGTTTGGCATAGTGACAGAATGCAGCTTTGCTGTGTGTTGTTTTGAATATTGCAGCTCTGTTTGGCATAGTGACAGAATGCAGCTTTCCTGTGTGTTGTTTTGAATTTTCCAGCTCTGTGCGGCATAGTGACAGAATGCAACTTTCTTGTGTGTTGTTTTGAATATTGCAGCTCTGTTTGGCACAGTGACAGAATGCAGCTTTTCTGTGTGTTGTTTTGAATATTGCAGCTCTGTGTGGCATAGTGAAAGAATGCAACTTTCTTGTGTGTTGTTTTGAATATTGCAGCTCTGTTTGGCATAGTGACAGAATGCAGCTTTCCTGTGTGTTGTTTTGAATTTTCCAGCTGTAAAACCCCAAAAAAGCAATAACCAAAACGGCGGATATTGCCCGGGTTGAAGGCCTCACGTGGTCTCTTAGTCTAACTTTAATTAGAGCATTCTTCTGGCTGGTGTGAATCACAATGTAATGGATATTATTCACCGTCCGAGGACGGGGCATGAAAGCGCAATGGTTACGATTTATCTGACTCCATATAACAATTAGAATACAAAATTTAGCAATAATCTCGTTAGAAATCTGACTCCAAATTAGAATTAGAATGGATAATTTTGAAACAGCATGCGTGAATCTCAGGGCAGCTACGCACCCAAACTCTGTCTGCGAAAACCATTGTTACTAAGCAGAACACCCCCTAGGGTTAAAATAGGCGTCTCTGCCTGGTCTAATTCGACGATAAATCCATTGGATAGAGGAGACTGGCACGGTAGCAACATCAGGCAAATAGCTCTGAGTATGAACGTACCACGAACCTAGGTTTATGTATATCAAAGGGCCCCTTAGAAAGATTAACCAATAGCTAAATCTTAAGAGCCGGTAATTTCATCACCCCTTAATAGGTAGAACCCAATCTCAATCTAACTTAGAAGTATCGCTACCTACACATGTCTTGGTAGGAGTCTCCCCTTAAGTCCCAATCGCAACAAGGCCAGAAAGAATATACAATGAGAACACGCAGGCTGGAAAAGGAATAACAATAATTTAATTCACCAGGTAGGCACAACTTGAATCAAAGAAATAAATGATAAGCCAATTACCGTTACATATAATTTAGAGGAATTTAGAGTATTTTCATACCTGGAAAAGATGAACGACCACGTGGAGCTAAAGTCGCCCCACGTGGTCGGGGAGAATTCACATGCCTCCCGGCTCCGGAACAAGGTGACATGTGACTTACCCCAAGAAGCCAGAAAAGAAGCCAAGAAAGAAGAGAACGCCCCCTCAGGATCTCGTACCTTTAAAGACTCCAAACCACGCCTCCGAAAAGGTAGAGGGAAGGTTGGCCGAATCAGAGTTTTACTGGCCTAGGTGATAAGATAATTTGCACAGGGAGACTAGGGTAGTTGCTTGAATGAATCTTACAAACGAACCATAATTCCAAGGGAAATGAAACATGTTCCATTCAACTCCTTGGACTCCCCCGAGAATAAAGAGACCAAACATGATATGAATATGTATTAAAATGATGCAGTTGTCATGGAAAAGCCTTAAGATGGAATATTATAGCCCAATTGCGTTATCAATATATAACAGGTTCCTTCCTAGGATATTGAACAGAAATATATTATGAATTTGATAGAGGTTAAGATCGTTTTAAGCAGCTTAAAAGTAACTGATCCTGACTTTAATTGAGAAGAGGTCTGTGAGTTTCAGAGGGCCAGAGCAAATGGCTCCAAACCCCCTGCTGGGCAGAACAAAGGAGATTCGAGGCAGGCAACAGAGCATCCAGGTCGTATAAGCTTGCTGTTAAATCAACCAAATTTTACACATGGAATGTGCCTGTGTTCCAACAATATGAATTGACATATGTTTTGAGTAAAATCAAGCAAAATGAAAATTTCAGGTTCTACACAGCTCTGTGTGGCATAGTGACAGAATGCAACTTTCTTGTGTGTTGTTTTGAATATTGCAGCTCTGTTTGGCATAGTGACAGAATGCAGCTTTTCCGTGTGTTGTTTTGAATATTGCAGCTCTGTGTGGCATTGTGAAAGAATGCAACTTTCTTGTGTGTTGTTTTCAATATTGCTGCTCTGTTTGGCATAGTGACAGACTGCAGCTTTGCTGTGTGTTGTTTTGAATATTGCAGCTCTGTTTGGCATAGTGACAGAATGCAGCTTTCCTGTGTGTTGTTTTAAATTTTCTAGCTCTGTGTGGCATAGTGACAGAATGGAACTTTCTTGTTTGTTGTTTTGAATATTGCAGCTCTGTGTGGCATAGTGACAGAATGCAGCTTTCCTGTGTGTTGTTTTGAATTTTCCAGCTCTGTGTGGCATAGTGACAGAATGCAGCTTTCCTGGTTGTTGTTTTGAATTTTCCAGCTCTGTGTGGCATAGTGACAGAATGCAGCTTTCCTGTGTGTTGTTTTGAATTTTCCAGCTCTGTGTGGCATAGTGACAGAATGCAGCTCTCCTGTGTGATGTTTTGAATATTGCAGCCCTGTTTGGCATCGTGACGGAATGCAGCTTTCCTGTGTGTTGTTTTGAATATTGCAGCTCTGTGTGGCATAGTGACAGACTGCAGCTTTCCTGTGTGTTGTTTTGAATATTGCAGCTCTGTTTGGCATAGTGACAGAATGCAACTTTCCTGTGTGTTGTTTTGAATATTGCAGCTCTGTGCGGCATAGTGACAGAATGCAACTTTCCTGTGTGTTGTTTTGAATATTGCAGCTCCGTGTGGTAAAGTGACAGAATGCAGCTTTGCTGTGTGTTGTTTTGAATATTGCAGCTCTGCTTGGCATAGTGACAGAATGCAGCTTTTTGTTTTGTTTTAAATATTTCAGCTCTGTGTGGCTTAGTGACAGAATGCAGCTTTCCTGTGTGTTGTTTTGAAAATTGCAACTCTGTGTGGCATAGTGACAGAATGCAGCTTTCCTTTGTGTTGTTTTGAATTTTCCAGCTCTGTGTTGCATAGTGACAGAATGCAGCTTTCCTGTGTGTTGTTTTGAATATTGCAACTCTGTGTGGCAAAGTGACAGAATCCAGCTTTCCTTTGTGTTGTTTTGAATTTTCCAGCTCTGTGTTGCATAGTGACAGAATGCAGCTTTCCTGTGTGTCGTTTTGAATATTGCAACTCTGTGTGGCATTGTGACAGAATGCAGCTTTCCTGTGTGATGTTTTGAATATTGCAGCTCTGTGTGGCATAGTGACAGAATGCAGCTTTCCTGTGTGTTGTTTTGAATATTGCAGCTCTGTTTGGCATAGTGACAGAATGCAACTTTCCTGTGTGTTGTTTTGAATATTGCAGCTCTGTTTGGCATAGTGACAGAATGCAACTTTCCTGTGTGTTGTTTTGAATATTGCAGCTCTGTGTGGCATAGTGACAGAATGCAACTTTCCTGTGTGTTGTTTTGAATATTGCAGCTCCGTGTGGTATAGTGACAGAATGCAGCTTTGCTGTGTGTTGTTTTGAATATTGCAGCTCTGCTTGGCATAGTGACAGAATGCAGCTTTTTGTTTTGTTTTAAATATTTCAGCTCTGTGTGGCTTAGTGACAGAATGCAGCTTTCCTGTGTGTTGTTTTGAAAATTGCAACTCTGTGTGGCATAGTGACAGAATGCAGCTTTCCTTTGTGTTGTTTTGAATTTTCCAGCTCTGTGTTGCATAGTGACAGAATGCAGCTTTCCTGTGTGTTGTTTTGAATATTGCAACTCTGTGTGGCAAAGTGACAGAATCCAGCTTTCCTTTGTGTTGTTTTGAATTTTCCAGCTCTGTGTTGCATAGTGACAGAATGCAGCTTTCCTGTGTGTCGTTTTGAATATTGCAACTCTGTGTGGCATTGTGACAGAATGCAGCTTTCCTGTGTGATGTTTTGAATATTGCAGCTCTGTGTGGCATAGTGACAGAATGCAGCTTTCCTGTGTGTTGTTTTCAATATTGCTGCTCTGTTTGGCATAGTGACAGAATGCAGCTTTGCTGTGTGTTGTTTTGAATATTGCAGCTCTGTTTGGCATAGTGACAGAATGCAGCTTTCCTGTGTGTTGTTTTGAATTTTCCAGCTCCGGTGGCATAGTGACAGAATGCAACTTTCTTGTGTGTTGTTTTGAATATTGCAGCTCTGTTTGGCACAGTGACAGAATGCAGCTTTTCTGTGTGTTGTTTTGAATATTGCAGCTCTGTGTGGCATAGTGAAAGAATGCAACTTTCTTGTGTGTTGTTTTGAATATTGCAGCTCTGTTTGGCACTGTGACAGAATGCAGCTTTTCTGTGTGTTGTTTTGAATATTGCAGCTCTGTGTGGCATAGTGAAAGAATGCAACTTTCTTGTGTGTTGTTTTGAATATTGCAGCTCTGTTTGGCATAGTGACAGAATGCAGCTTTCCTGTATGTTGTTTTGAATTTTCCAGCTCTGTGTGGCATAGTGACAGAATGCAGCTTTCCTGTGTGATGTTTTGAATATTGCAGCTCTGTGTGGCATAGTGACAGAATGCAGCTTTCCTGTGTATTGTTTTCAATATTGCTGCTCTGTTTGGTATAGTGACAGAATGCAGCTTTGCTGTGTGTTGTTTTGAATTTTCCAGCTCTGTGTGGCATAGTGACAGAATGCAACTTTCTTGTGTGTTGTTTTGAATATTGCAGCTCTGTTTGGCATAGTGACAGAATGCAGCTTTGCTGTGTGTTGTTTTGAATATTGCAGCTCTGTTTGGCATAGTGACAGAATGCAGCTTTCCTGTGTGTTGTTTTGAATTTTCCAGCTCTGTGTGGCATAGTGACAGAATGCAGCTTTCCTGTGTGTTGTTTTCAATATTGCTGCTCTGTTTGGCATAGTGACAGAATGCAGCTTTGCTGTGTGTTGTTTTGAATATTGCAGCTCTGTTTGGCATAGTGACAGAATGCAGCTTTCCTGTGTGTTGTTTTGAATTTTCCAGCTCCGGTGGCATAGTGACAGAATGCAACTTTCTTGTGTGTTGTTTTGAATATTGCAGCTCTGTTTGGCACAGTGACAGAATGCAGCTTTTCTGTGTGTTGTTTTGAATATTGCAGCTCTGTGTGGCATAGTGAAAGAATGCAACTTTCTTGTGTGTTGTTTTGAATATTGCAGCTCTGTTTGGCACTGTGACAGAATGCAGCTTTTCTGTGTGTTGTTTTGAATATTGCAGCTCTGTGTGGCATAGTGAAAGAATGCAACTTTCTTGTGTGTTGTTTTGAATATTGCAGCTCTGTTTGGCATAGTGACAGAATGCAGCTTTCCTGTATGTTGTTTTGAATTTTCCAGCTCTGTGTGGCATAGTGACAGAATGCAGCTTTCCTGTGTGATGTTTTGAATATTGCAGCTCTGTGTGGCATAGTGACAGAATGCAGCTTTCCTGTGTATTGTTTTCAATATTGCTGCTCTGTTTGGTATAGTGACAGAATGCAGCTTTGCTGTGTGTTGTTTTGAATTTTCCAGCTCTGTGTGGCATAGTGACAGAATGCAACTTTCTTGTGTGTTGTTTTGAATATTGCAGCTCTGTTTGGCATAGTGACAGAATGCAGCTTTGCTGTGTGTTGTTTTGAATATTGCAGCTCTGTTTGGCATAGTGACAGAATGCAGCTTTCCTGTGTGTTGTTTTGAATTTTCCAGCTCTGTGTGGCATAGTGACAGAATGCAACTTTCTTGTGTGTTGTTTTGAATATTGCAGCTCTGTTTGGCATAGTGACAGAATGCAGCTTTGCTGTGTGTTGTTTTGAATATTGCAGCTCTGTTTGGCATAGTGACAGAATGCAGCTTTCCTGTGTGTTGTTTTGAATTTTCCAGCTCTGTGCGGCATAGTGACAGAATGCAACTTTCTTGTGTGTTGTTTTGAATATTGCAGCTCTGTTTGGCACAGTGACAGAATGCAGCTTTTCTGTGTGTTGTTTTGAATATTGCAGCTCTGTGTGGCATAGTGAAAGAATGCAACTTTCTTGTGTGTTGTTTTGAATATTGCAGCTCTGTTTGGCATAGTGACAGAATGCAGCTTTCCTGTGTGTTGTTTTGAATTTTCCAGCTGTAAAACCCCAAAAAAGCAATAACCAAAACGGCGGATATTGCCCGGGTTGAAGGCCTCACGTGGTCTCTTAGTCTAACTTTAATTAGAGCATTCTTCTGGCTGGTGTGAATCACAATGTAATGGATATTATTCACCGTCCGAGGACGGGGCATGAAAGCGCAATGGTTACGATTTATCTGACTCCATATAACAATTAGAATACAAAATTTAGCAATAATCTCGTTAGAAATCTGACTCCAAATTAGAATTAGAATGGATAATTTTGAAACAGCATGCGTGAATCTCAGGGCAGCTACGCACCCAAACTCTGTCTGCGAAAACCATTGTTACTAAGCAGAACACCCCCTAGGGTTAAAATAGGCGTCTCTGCCTGGTCTAATTCGACGATAAATCCATTGGATAGAGGAGACTGGCACGGTAGCAACATCAGGCAAATAGCTCTGAGTATGAACGTACCACGAACCTAGGTTTATGTATATCAAAGGGCCCCTTAGAAAGATTAACCAATAGCTAAATCTTAAGAGCCGGTAATTTCATCACCCCTTAATAGGTAGAACCCAATCTCAATCTAACTTAGAAGTATCGCTACCTACACATGTCTTGGTAGGAGTCTCCCCTTAAGTCCCAATCGCAACAAGGCCAGAAAGAATATACAATGAGAACACGCAGGCTGGAAAAGGAATAACAATAATTTAATTCACCAGGTAGGCACAACTTGAATCAAAGAAATAAATGATAAGCCAATTACCGTTACATATAATTTAGAGGAATTTAGAGTATTTTCATACCTGGAAAAGATGAACGACCACGTGGAGCTAAAGTCGCCCCACGTGGTCGGGGAGAATTCACATGCCTCCCGGCTCCGGAACAAGGTGACCTGTGACTTACCCCAAGAAGCCAGAAAAGAAGCCAAGAAAGAAGAGAACGCCCCCTCAGGATCTCGTACCTTTAAAGACTCCAAACCACGCCTCCGAAAAGGTAGAGGGAAGGTTGGCCGAATCAGAGTTTTACTGGCCTAGGTGATAAGATAATTTGCACAGGGAGACTAGGGTAGTTGCTTGAATGAATCTTACAAACGAACCATAATTCCAAGGGAAATGAAACATGTTCCATTCAACTCCTTGGACTCCCCCGAGAGTAAAGAGACCAAACATGATATGAATATGTATTAAAATGATGCAGTTGTCATGGAAAAGCCTTAAGATGGAATATTATAGCCCAATTGCGTTATCAATATATAACAGGTTCCTTCCTAGGATATTGAACAGAAATATATTATGAATTTGATAGAGGTTAAGATCGTTTTAAGCAGCTTAAAAGTAACTGATCCTGACTTTAATTGAGAAGAGGTCTGTGAGTTTCAGAGGGCCAGAGCAAATGGCTCCAAACCCCCTGCTGGGCAGAACAAAGGAGATTCGAGGCAGGCAACAGAGCATCCAGGTCGTATAAGCTTGCTGTTAAATCAACCAAATTTTACACATGGAATGTGCCTGTGTTCCAACAATATGAATTGACATATGTTTTGAGTAAAATCAAGCAAAATGAAAATTTCAGGTTCTACACAGCTCTGTGTGGCATAGTGACAGAATGCAACTTTCTTGTGTGTTGTTTTGAATATTGCAGCTCTGTTTGGCATAGTGACAGAATGCAGCTTTTCCGTGTGTTGTTTTGAATATTGCAGCTCTGTGTGGCATTGTGAAAGAATGCAACTTTCTTGTGTGTTGTTTTCAATATTGCTGCTCTGTTTGGCATAGTGACAGACTGCAGCTTTGCTGTGTGTTGTTTTGAATATTGCAGCTCTGTTTGGCATAGTGACAGAATGCAGCTTTCCTGTGTGTTGTTTTAAATTTTCTAGCTCTGTGTGGCATAGTGACAGAATGGAACTTTCTTGTTTGTTGTTTTGAATATTGCAGCTCTGTGTGGCATAGTGACAGAATGCAGCTTTCCTGTGTGTTGTTTTGAATTTTCCAGCTCTGTGTGGCATAGTGACAGAATGCAGCTTTCCTGGTTGTTGTTTTGAATTTTCCAGCTCTGTGTGGCATAGTGACAGAATGCAGCTTTCCTGTGTGTTGTTTTGAATTTTCCAGCTCTGTGTGGCATAGTGACAGAATGCAGCTCTCCTGTGTGATGTTTTGAATATTGCAGCCCTGTTTGGCATAGTGACGGAATGCAGCTTTCCTGTGTGTTGTTTTGAATATTGCAGCTCTGTGTGGCATAGTGACAGAATGCAACTTTCCTGTGTGTTGTTTTGAATATTGCAGCTCTGTGCGGCATAGTGACAGAATGCAACTTTCCTGTGTGTTGTTTTGAATATTGCAGCTCCGTGTGGCATAGTGACAGAATGCAGCTTTCCTGTGTGTTGTTTTGAATATTGCAGCTCTGCTTGGCATAGTGACAGAATGCAGCTTTTTGTTTTGTTTTAAATATTTCAGCTCTGTGTGGCTTAGTGACAGAATGCAGCTTTCCTCTGTGATGTTTTGAATATTGCAGGTCTGTGTGGCATCGTGACAGACTGCAGCTTTCCTGTGTGTTGTTTTGAATATTGCAGCTCTGTTTGGCATAGTGAGAAAATGTGGCTTTCCTGTGTGTTGTTTTGAATATTGCAGCTCTGTGTGGCATATTGTCAGAATGCAGCTTTCCTTTGTGTTGTTTTGAATATTGCAGCTCTGTGTGGCATAGTGACAGAATGCAGCTTTCCTGTGTTTGTTTTGAATTTTCCAGCTCTGTGTTGCATCGTGACAGAATGCAGCTTTCCTGTTGTTGTTTTGAATTTTCCCGCTCTGTGTTGCATAGTGACAGAATGCAGCTTTCCTGTGTGTTGTTTTGAATATTGCAGCTCTGTGTGGCATAGTGACAGAATGCAGCTCTCCGGTGTGTTGTTTTGAGTATTGCAGCTCTGTTTGGAATAGTGACAGAATGCAGCTTTCCTGTGTGTTGTTTTGAATTTTCCAGCTCGGTGTTGCATAGTGACAGAATGCAGCTTTCCTGTGTGTTGTTTTGAAAATTGCAACTCTGTGTGGCATAGTGACAGAATGCAGCTTTCCTTTGTGTTGTTTTGAATTTTCCAGCTCTGTGTTGCATAGTGACAGAATGCAGCTTTCCTGTGTGTTGTTTTGAATATTGCAACTCTGTGTGGCAAAGTGACAGAATCCAGCTTTCCTTTGTGTTGTTTTGAATTTTCCAGCTCTGTGTTGCATAGTGACAGAATGCAGCTTTCCTGTGTGTCGTTTTGAATATTGCAACTCTGTGTGGCATTGTGACAGAATGCAGCTTTCCTTTGTGTTGTTTTGAATTTTTCAGCTCTGTGTGACATAGTGACAGAATGCAGCTTTCCTGTGTGTCGTTTTGAATATTGCAACTCTGTGTGGCATTGTGACAGAATGCAGCTTTCCTTTGTGTTGTTTTGAATTTTCCAGCTCTGTGTTGCATAGTGACAGAAAGCAGCTTTCCTGTGTGTTGTTTTGAATATTGCAGCTCTGTTTGGCATAGTGACAGAATGCAGCTTTCCCGTGTGTTGTTTTGAATATTTCAGCTGTTTGGCACAGTGACAGAATGCAGCTTTCCTGTGTGTTGTTTTCAATATTTCAGCTGTTTGGCATAGTGACAGAATGCAGCTTTCCTGTGTGTTGTTTTCAATATTTCAGCTGTTTGGCATAGTGACCGAATGCAGCTTTCCTGTGTGTTGTTTTGAATATTGCAGCTCTGTGTGGCATAGTGACAGAATGCAGCTTTCCTGTGTGTTGTTTTCAATATTGCAGCTGTTTGGCATAGTGACAGAATGCAGCTTTCCTGAGTGTTGTTTTGAATATTGCAGCTCTGTGTGGCATAGTGACAGAATGCAGCTTTCCTGTGTGTTGTTTTGAATATTTTAGCTGTTTGGCATAGTGACAGAATGCAGCTTTCCTGTGTGTTGTTTTCAATATTTCAGCTGTTTGCCATCGTGACAGAATGCAGCTTTACTGTGTGTTGTTTTGAATATTCAAGCTCTGTGTGGCATAGTGACAGAATGCAGCTTTCCTGTGTGTTGTTTTGAATATTTCAGCTGTTTGGCATAGTGACAGAATGCAGCTTTCCTGTGTGTTGTTTTCAATATTTCAGCTGTTTGCCATAGTGACAGAATGCAGCTTTCCTGTGTGTTGTTTTGAATATTGAAGCTCTGTGTTGCATAGTGACAGAATGCAACTTTCCTGTGTGTTGCTTTGAATTTTCCAGCTCCGTCTGGCATAGTGACAGAATGCAACTTTCCTGTGTGTTGCTTTGAATTTTCCAGCTCCGTCTGGCATAGTGGCAGAATGCAGCTTTCCTGTGTGTTGTTTTGAATTTTCCAGCTCTGTGTTGCATAGTGACAGAAGGCAGCTTTCCTGTGTGTTGTTTTGAATATTGCAGCTCTGTTTGGCATCATGACAGAATGCAGCTTTCCTGTGTGTTGTTTTGAATTTTCCAGCTCTGTGTGGCATAGTGACAGAATGCAGCTTTCCTGTGTGTTATTTTGAATATTGCAGCTCTGTTTGGCATCGTGACAGAATGCAGCTTTCCTGTGTGTTGTTTTGAATTTTCCAGCTCTGTGTTGCATAGTGACAGAATGCAGCTTTCCTGTGTGTTGTTTTGAATTTTCCAGCTCTGTGTTGCATAGTGACTGAATGCATCTTTCCTGTGTGTTGTTTTGAATATTTCAGCTCCATTTGGCATAGTGACAGAATGCAGCTTTCCTGTGTGGTGTTTTGGATATTGCAGCTCTGTTTTGCATAGTGACAGAATACAGCTTTCCTGTGTTTTGTTTTGAATGTTCCAGCTCTGTGTGGCATAGTGACAGAATGCAACTTTCCTGTGTGATGTTTTGTATATTGCAGCTCTGTGTGGCATAGTGACAGATTGCAGCTTTCCTGTGTGTTGTTTTGAATATTGCAGCTCTGTTTGGCATAGTGACAGAATGCAGCTTTCCTGTGTGTTGTTTTGAATTTTCCAGCTCTGTGTGGCATAGTGACAGAATGCAGCTTTCCTCTGTGATGTTTTGAATATTGCAGCTCTATGTGGCATAGTGACAGAATGCAGCTTTGCTGTGTGTTGTTTTGAATATTGCAGCTCTGTGTGGCATAGTGACAGAATGCAGCTTTCCTGTGTGTTGTTTTCAATATTGCTGCTCTGTTTGGCAAAGTGACAGAATGCAGCTTTGCTGTGTGTTGTTTTGAATATTGCAGCTCTGTTTGGCATAGTGACAGAATGCAACTTTCCTGTGTGTTGTTTTGAATTTTCCAGCTCTGTGTGGCATTGTGACAGAATGCAACTTTCTTGTGTGTTGTTTTGAATATTGCAGCTCTGGTGGGCATAGTGACAGAATGCAGCTTTCCTGTGTGTTGTTTTGAATATTGCAGCTCTGTTTGGCATCGTGACAGAATGCAGCTTTTCTGTGTGTTGTTTTGAATATTGGAGCTCTGTGTGGCATAGTGAAAGAATGCAACTTTCTTGTGTGTTGTTTTGAATATTGCAGCTCTGTGTGGCATAGTGACAGAATGCAGCTTTCCTGTGTGTTGTTTTGAATTTTCCAGCTCTGTCTGGAATGGTGACAGAATGCAGCCTACCCGTGTGTTGTTTTGAATATTGCAGCTCTGTGTGGCATAGTGACAGGATGCAGCTTTCCTGTGTGTTGTTTTGAATTTTCCAGCTCTGTGTGGCATAGTGACAGAATGCAGCTTTCCTGTGCGTTGTTTTGAATTTTCCAGCTCTGTGTGGCATAGTGACAGAATGCAACTTTCCTGTGTGTTGTTTTGAACATTCCAGCTCTGTTTGGCATAGTGACAGAATGCAGCTTTCCTGTGTGTTGTTTTGAATATTCCAGCTCTGTGTGGCATTGTGACAGAATGCAGCTCTTCTGTGTGATGTTTTGAATATTGCAGCTCTGTTTGGCATAGTGACAGAATGCAGCTGTAGAACCTGAAAGTTTGATTTGGCTGGATTTTACTCAAAATATGTGTCAATTCATATTGTTGGAACACAGGCACATTCCATGTGTAAAATTTGGTTGATTTAACAGCAAGCTTATACGACCTGGATGCTCTGTTGCCTGCCTCGAATCTCCTTTGTCCTGCCCAGCAGGGGGTTTGGAGCCATTTGCTCTGGCCCTCTGAAACTCACAGACTTCTTCTCAATTAAAGTCAGGATCAGTTACTTTTAAGCTGTTTAAAACGATCTTAACCTCTATCAAATTCATAATATATTTCTGTTCAATATCCTAGGAAGGAACCTGTTATATGTTGATAACGCAATTGGGCTATAATATTCCATCTTAAGGCTTTTCCATGACAACTGCATCATTTTAATACATATTCATATCATGTTTGGTCTCTTTACTCTCGGGGGAGTCCAAGGAGTTGAATGGAACATGTTTCATTTCCCTTGGAATTATGGTTCGTTTGTAAGATTCATTCAAGCAACTACCCTAGTCTCCCTGTGCAAATTATCTTATCACCTAGGCCAGTAAAACTCTGATTCGGCCAACCTTCCCTCTACCTTGTTCGGAGGTGTGGTTTGGAGTCTTTAAAGGTATGAGATCCTGAGGGGGGGGCTCTTCTTTTTCTGTCTCTTCTTGGGGTAAGTCACCTGTTGCCTTGCTCTGCGGAGCGGGGGAATTTTGAGTTCTCCCCGACCACGTGGAGCGACTTATAGCTCCACGTGGTCATTCATCTTTTCCAGGTATGAAAATACTCTAAATCCTTCTAAATTATATGTAACGGTAATTGGCTTATCATTGATTTGTTTGATTCAAGTTGTGCCTACCTGGTGAATTAAATTATTGTTATTCCTTTTCCAGCTTGCGTGTTCTCATTGTATATTCTTTCTGGCCTTGTTGCGATTGGGACTTAAGGGGAGACTCCTACCAAGACGTGTAGGTAGCGATACTTCTAAGTTAGATTGAGATTGGGTTCTACCTATTAAGGGGATATGAAATTACCGGCTCTTAAGATTTAGCTATTGGTTGTTAATCTTTCTAAGGGGCCCTTTGATATGCATAAACCTAGGTTCGTGGTACGTTCATACTCAGAGCCATTTGCCTGATGTTGCTACCATGACAGTCTCTTCTATCCAATGGATTTATCGTCGAATTAGACCAGGCAGAGACGCCTATTTTAACCCTAGGGGGTGTTCTGCTTAGTGACAATGGTTTTCGCAGACAGAGTTTGGGTGCGTAACTGCCCTGAGATTCACGCATGCTGTTTCAAAATTATCAATTCTAATTCTAATTTGGAGTCAGATTTTTAACGAGATTATTGCTAAATTTTGTATTCTAACTGTTATATGGAGTCAGATAGATCGTAACCATTGCGCTTTCATGCCCCGTCCTCGGACGGTTAATAATATCCATTATATTGTGATTCACACCAGCCAGAAGAATGCTCTAATTAAAGTTAGACTAAAAGAACACGTGAGGCCTTCACCCCGGAAATATCCGCCTTTTGGTTATTGCTCTTTTGGGGTTTTACACAGCTTTCCTGTGTGTTAATTTGAATTTTCCAGCTCTGTTTGGCATAGTGACAGAATGCAGCTTGCGTCTGTGATGTTTTGAATATTGCAGCTCTGTTTGGCATAGTGACAGAATGCAGCTTTCTTGTGTGTTGTTTTTAATTTTCCAGCTCTGTGTTGCAGAGAGACAGAATGCAGCTTTCCAGTTTGTTGTTTTGAATATTGCAGCTCTGTTTGGCATAGTGACAGATTGCAGCTTTGCTGTGTGTTGTTTTGAATTTTCCAGCTCTGTGTGGCATAGTGACAGAATGCAACTTTCTTGTGTGTTGTTTTGAATATTGCAGCTCTGTTTGGCATAGTGACAGAATGCAGCTTTGCTGTGTGTTGTTTTGAATATTGCAGCTCTGTTTGGCATAGTGACAGAATGCAGCTTTCCTGTGTGTTGTTTTGAATTTTCCAGCTCTGTGTGGCATAGTGACAGAATGCAACTTTCTTGTGTGTTGTTTTGAATATTGCAGCTCTGTTTGGCATAGTGACAGAATGCAGCTTTGCTGTGTGTTGTTTTGAATATTGCAGCTCTGTTTGGCATAGTGACAGAATGCAGCTTTCCTGTGTGTTGTTTTGAATTTTCCAGCTCTGTGCGGCATAGTGACAGAATGCAACTTTCTTGTGTGTTGTTTTGAATATTGCAGCTCTGTTTGGCACAGTGACAGAATGCAGCTTTTCTGTGTGTTGTTTTGAATATTGCAGCTCTGTGTGGCATAGTGAAAGAATGCAACTTTCTTGTGTGTTGTTTTGAATATTGCAGCTCTGTTTGGCATAGTGACAGAATGCAGCTTTCCTGTGTGTTGTTTTGAATTTTCCAGCTGTAAAACCCCAAAAAAGCAATAACCAAAACGGCGGATATTGCCCGGGTTGAAGGCCTCACGTGGTCTCTTAGTCTAACTTTAATTAGAGCATTCTTCTGGCTGGTGTGAATCACAATGTAATGGATATTATTCACCGTCCGAGGACGGGGCATGAAAGCGCAATGGTTACGATTTATCTGACTCCATATAACAATTAGAATACAAAATTTAGCAATAATCTCGTTAGAAATCTGACTCCAAATTAGAATTAGAATGGATAATTTTGAAACAGCATGCGTGAATCTCAGGGCAGCTACGCACCCAAACTCTGTCTGCGAAAACCATTGTTACTAAGCAGAACACCCCCTAGGGTTAAAATAGGCGTCTCTGCCTGGTCTAATTCGACGATAAATCCATTGGATAGAGGAGACTGGCACGGTAGCAACATCAGGCAAATAGCTCTGAGTATGAACGTACCACGAACCTAGGTTTATGTATATCAAAGGGCCCCTTAGAAAGATTAACCAATAGCTAAATCTTAAGAGCCGGTAATTTCATCACCCCTTAATAGGTAGAACCCAATCTCAATCTAACTTAGAAGTATCGCTACCTACACATGTCTTGGTAGGAGTCTCCCCTTAAGTCCCAATCGCAACAAGGCCAGAAAGAATATACAATGAGAACACGCAGGCTGGAAAAGGAATAACAATAATTTAATTCACCAGGTAGGCACAACTTGAATCAAAGAAATAAATGATAAGCCAATTACCGTTACATATAATTTAGAGGAATTTAGAGTATTTTCATACCTGGAAAAGATGAACGACCACGTGGAGCTAAAGTCGCCCCACGTGGTCGGGGAGAATTCACATGCCTCCCGGCTCCGGAACAAGGTGACATGTGACTTACCCCAAGAAGCCAGAAAAGAAGCCAAGAAAGAAGAGAACGCCCCCTCAGGATCTCGTACCTTTAAAGACTCCAAACCACGCCTCCGAAAAGGTAGAGGGAAGGTTGGCCGAATCAGAGTTTTACTGGCCTAGGTGATAAGATAATTTGCACAGGGAGACTAGGGTAGTTGCTTGAATGAATCTTACAAACGAACCATAATTCCAAGGGAAATGAAACATGTTCCATTCAACTCCTTGGACTCCCCCGAGAATAAAGAGACCAAACATGATATGAATATGTATTAAAATGATGCAGTTGTCATGGAAAAGCCTTAAGATGGAATATTATAGCCCAATTGCGTTATCAATATATAACAGGTTCCTTCCTAGGATATTGAACAGAAATATATTATGAATTTGATAGAGGTTAAGATCGTTTTAAGCAGCTTAAAAGTAACTGATCCTGACTTTAATTGAGAAGAGGTCTGTGAGTTTCAGAGGGCCAGAGCAAATGGCTCCAAACCCCCTGCTGGGCAGAACAAAGGAGATTCGAGGCAGGCAACAGAGCATCCAGGTCGTATAAGCTTGCTGTTAAATCAACCAAATTTTACACATGGAATGTGCCTGTGTTCCAACAATATGAATTGACATATGTTTTGAGTAAAATCAAGCAAAATGAAAATTTCAGGTTCTACACAGCTCTGTGTGGCATAGTGACAGAATGCAACTTTCTTGTGTGTTGTTTTGAATATTGCAGCTCTGTTTGGCATAGTGACAGAATGCAGCTTTTCCGTGTGTTGTTTTGAATATTGCAGCTCTGTGTGGCATTGTGAAAGAATGCAACTTTCTTGTGTGTTGTTTTCAATATTGCTGCTCTGTTTGGCATAGTGACAGACTGCAGCTTTGCTGTGTGTTGTTTTGAATATTGCAGCTCTGTTTGGCATAGTGACAGAATGCAGCTTTCCTGTGTGTTGTTTTAAATTTTCTAGCTCTGTGTGGCATAGTGACAGAATGGAACTTTCTTGTTTGTTGTTTTGAATATTGCAGCTCTGTGTGGCATAGTGACAGAATGCAGCTTTCCTGTGTGTTGTTTTGAATTTTCCAGCTCTGTGTGGCATAGTGACAGAATGCAGCTTTCCTGGTTGTTGTTTTGAATTTTCCAGCTCTGTGTGGCATAGTGACAGAATGCAGCTTTCCTGTGTGTTGTTTTGAATTTTCCAGCTCTGTGTGGCATAGTGACAGAATGCAGCTCTCCTGTGTGATGTTTTGAATATTGCAGCCCTGTTTGGCATCGTGACGGAATGCAGCTTTCCTGTGTGTTGTTTTGAATATTGCAGCTCTGTGTGGCATAGTGACAGACTGCAGCTTTCCTGTGTGTTGTTTTGAATATTGCAGCTCTGTTTGGCATAGTGACAGAATGCAACTTTCCTGTGTGTTGTCTTGAATATTGCAGCTCTGTGCGGCATAGTGACAGAATGCAACTTTCCTGTGTGTTGTTTTGAATATTGCAGCTCCGTGTGGTAAAGTGACAGAATGCAGCTTTGCTGTGTGTTGTTTTGAATATTGCAGCTCTGCTTGGCATAGTGACAGAATGCAGCTTTTTGTTTTGTTTTAAATATTTCAGCTCTGTGTGGCTTAGTGACAGAATGCAGCTTTCCTGTGTGTTGTTTTGAAAATTGCAACTCTGTGTGGCATAGTGACAGAATGCAGCTTTCCTTTGTGTTGTTTTGAATTTTCCAGCTCTGTGTTGCATAGTGACAGAATGCAACTTTCTTGTGTTTTGTTTTGAATTTTGCGGCTCTGTCTGGCATAGTGACAGAATGCAACTTTCTTGTGTTTTGTTTTGAATTTTGCTGCTCTGTCTGGCATAGTGACAGAATGCAGCTTTCTTGGGTGATGTTTTGAATATTGCAGCTCTGTGTGGCATTGTGACAGAATGCAGCTTTCTTGGGTGATGTTTTGAATATTGCAGCTCTGTGTGGCATAGTGACAGAATGCAACTTTCCTGTGTGTTGTTTTGAATTTTCCTGCTCTGTTGGGCATAGTGACAGAATGCAACTTTCCTGTGTGTTGTTTTGAATATTGCAGCTCTGTTTGGCATAGTGACAGAATGCAACTTTCCTGTGTGTTGTTTTGAATATTGCAGCTCTGTGTGGCATAGTGACAGAATGCAACTTTCCTGTGTGTTGTTTTGAATATTGCAGCTCCGTGTGGCATAGTGACAGAATGCAGCTTTCCTGTGTGTTGTTTTGAATATTGCAGCTCTGTGTGGCATAGTGACAGAATGCAGCTTTTTGTTTTGTTTTAAATATTTCAGCTCTGTGTTGCTTAGTGACAGAATGCAGCTTTCCTGTGTGTTGTTTTGAATATTGCAACTCTGTGTGGCATAGTGACAGAATGCAGCTTTCCTTTGTGTTGTTTTGAATTTTCCAGCTCTGTGTTGCATAGTGACAGAATGCAGCTTTCCTGTGTGTTGTTTTGAATATTGCAACTCTGTGTGGCAAAGTGACAGAATCCAGCTTTCCTTTGTGTTGTTTTGAATTTTCCAGCTCTGTGTTGCATAGTGACAGAATGCAGCTTTCCTGTGTGTCGTTTTGAATATTGCAACTCTGTGTGGCATTGTGACAGAATGCAGCTTTCCTGTGTGATGTTTTGAATATTGCAGCTCTGTGTGGCATAGTGACAGAATGCAGCTTTCCTGTGTGTTGTTTTCAATATTGCTGCTCTGTTTGGCATAGTGACAGAATGCAGCTTTGCTGTGTGTTGTTTTGAATATTGCAGCTCTGTTTGGCATAGTGACAGAATGCAGCTTTCCTGTGTGTTGTTTTGAATTTTCCAGCTCCGGTGGCATAGTGACAGAATGCAACTTTCTTGTGTGTTGTTTTGAATATTGCAGCTCTGTTTGGCACAGTGACAGAATGCAGCTTTTCTGTGTGTTGTTTTGAATATTGCAGCTCTGTGTGGCATAGTGAAAGAATGCAACTTTCTTGTGTGTTGTTTTGAATATTGCAGCTCTGTTTGGCACTGTGACAGAATGCAGCTTTTCTGTGTGTTGTTTTGAATATTGCAGCTCTGTGTGGCATAGTGAAAGAATGCAACTTTCTTGTGTGTTGTTTTGAATATTGCAGCTCTGTTTGGCATAGTGACAGAATGCAGCTTTCCTGTATGTTGTTTTGAATTTTCCAGCTCTGTGTGGCATAGTGACAGAATGCAGCTTTCCTGTGTGATGTTTTGAATATTGCAGCTCTGTGTGGCATAGTGACAGAATGCAGCTTTCCTGTGTATTGTTTTCAATATTGCTGCTCTGTTTGGTATAGTGACAGAATGCAGCTTTGCTGTGTGTTGTTTTGAATTTTCCAGCTCTGTGTGGCATAGTGACAGAATGCAACTTTCTTGTGTGTTGTTTTGAATATTGCAGCTCTGTTTGGCATAGTGACAGAATGCAGCTTTGCTGTGTGTTGTTTTGAATATTGCAGCTCTGTTTGGCATAGTGACAGAATGCAGCTTTCCTGTGTGTTGTTTTGAATTTTCCAGCTCTGTGTGGCATAGTGACAGAATGCAGCTTTCCTGTGTGTTGTTTTCAATATTGCTGCTCTGTTTGGCATAGTGACAGAATGCAGCTTTGCTGTGTGTTGTTTTGAATATTGCAGCTCTGTTTGGCATAGTGACAGAATGCAGCTTTCCTGTGTGTTGTTTTGAATTTTCCAGCTCCGGTGGCATAGTGACAGAATGCAACTTTCTTGTGTGTTGTTTTGAATATTGCAGCTCTGTTTGGCACAGTGACAGAATGCAGCTTTTCTGTGTGTTGTTTTGAATATTGCAGCTCTGTGTGGCATAGTGAAAGAATGCAACTTTCTTGTGTGTTGTTTTGAATATTGCAGCTCTGTTTGGCACTGTGACAGAATGCAGCTTTTCTGTGTGTTGTTTTGAATATTGCAGCTCTGTGTGGCATAGTGAAAGAATGCAACTTTCTTGTGTGTTGTTTTGAATATTGCAGCTCTGTTTGGCATAGTGACAGAATGCAGCTTTCCTGTATGTTGTTTTGAATTTTCCAGCTCTGTGTGGCATAGTGACAGAATGCAGCTTTCCTGTGTGATGTTTTGAATATTGCAGCTCTGTGTGGCATAGTGACAGAATGCAGCTTTCCTGTGTATTGTTTTCAATATTGCTGCTCTGTTTGGTATAGTGACAGAATGCAGCTTTGCTGTGTGTTGTTTTGAATTTTCCAGCTCTGTGTGGCATAGTGACAGAATGCAACTTTCTTGTGTGTTGTTTTGAATATTGCAGCTCTGTTTGGCATAGTGACAGAATGCAGCTTTGCTGTGTGTTGTTTTGAATATTGCAGCTCTGTTTGGCATAGTGACAGAATGCAGCTTTCCTGTGTGTTGTTTTGAATTTTCCAGCTCTGTGTGGCATAGTGACAGAATGCAACTTTCTTGTGTGTTGTTTTGAATATTGCAGCTCTGTTTGGCATAGTGACAGAATGCAGCTTTGCTGTGTGTTGTTTTGAATATTGCAGCTCTGTTTGGCATAGTGACAGAATGCAGCTTTCCTGTGTGTTGTTTTGAATTTTCCAGCTCTGTGCGGCATAGTGACAGAATGCAACTTTCTTGTGTGTTGTTTTGAATATTGCAGCTCTGTTTGGCACAGTGACAGAATGCAGCTTTTCTGTGTGTTGTTTTGAATATTGCAGCTCTGTGTGGCATAGTGAAAGAATGCAACTTTCTTGTGTGTTGTTTTGAATATTGCAGCTCTGTTTGGCATAGTGACAGAATGCAGCTTTCCTGTGTGTTGTTTTGAATTTTCCAGCTGTAAAACCCCAAAAAAGCAATAACCAAAACGGCGGATATTGCCCGGGTTGAAGGCCTCACGTGGTCTCTTAGTCTAACTTTAATTAGAGCATTCTTCTGGCTGGTGTGAATCACAATGTAATGGATATTATTCACCGTCCGAGGACGGGGCATGAAAGCGCAATGGTTACGATTTATCTGACTCCATATAACAATTAGAATACAAAATTTAGCAATAATCTCGTTAGAAATCTGACTCCAAATTAGAATTAGAATGGATAATTTTGAAACAGCATGCGTGAATCTCAGGGCAGCTACGCACCCAAACTCTGTCTGCGAAAACCATTGTTACTAAGCAGAACACCCCCTAGGGTTAAAATAGGCGTCTCTGCCTGGTCTAATTCGACGATAAATCCATTGGATAGAGGAGACTGGCACGGTAGCAACATCAGGCAAATAGCTCTGAGTATGAACGTACCACGAACCTAGGTTTATGTATATCAAAGGGCCCCTTAGAAAGATTAACCAATAGCTAAATCTTAAGAGCCGGTAATTTCATCACCCCTTAATAGGTAGAACCCAATCTCAATCTAACTTAGAAGTATCGCTACCTACACATGTCTTGGTAGGAGTCTCCCCTTAAGTCCCAATCGCAACAAGGCCAGAAAGAATATACAATGAGAACACGCAGGCTGGAAAAGGAATAACAATAATTTAATTCACCAGGTAGGCACAACTTGAATCAAAGAAATAAATGATAAGCCAATTACCGTTACATATAATTTAGAGGAATTTAGAGTATTTTCATACCTGGAAAAGATGAACGACCACGTGGAGCTAAAGTCGCCCCACGTGGTCGGGGAGAATTCACATGCCTCCCGGCTCCGGAACAAGGTGACCTGTGACTTACCCCAAGAAGCCAGAAAAGAAGCCAAGAAAGAAGAGAACGCCCCCTCAGGATCTCGTACCTTTAAAGACTCCAAACCACGCCTCCGAAAAGGTAGAGGGAAGGTTGGCCGAATCAGAGTTTTACTGGCCTAGGTGATAAGATAATTTGCACAGGGAGACTAGGGTAGTTGCTTGAATGAATCTTACAAACGAACCATAATTCCAAGGGAAATGAAACATGTTCCATTCAACTCCTTGGACTCCCCCGAGAGTAAAGAGACCAAACATGATATGAATATGTATTAAAATGATGCAGTTGTCATGGAAAAGCCTTAAGATGGAATATTATAGCCCAATTGCGTTATCAATATATAACAGGTTCCTTCCTAGGATATTGAACAGAAATATATTATGAATTTGATAGAGGTTAAGATCGTTTTAAGCAGCTTAAAAGTAACTGATCCTGACTTTAATTGAGAAGAGGTCTGTGAGTTTCAGAGGGCCAGAGCAAATGGCTCCAAACCCCCTGCTGGGCAGAACAAAGGAGATTCGAGGCAGGCAACAGAGCATCCAGGTCGTATAAGCTTGCTGTTAAATCAACCAAATTTTACACATGGAATGTGCCTGTGTTCCAACAATATGAATTGACATATGTTTTGAGTAAAATCAAGCAAAATGAAAATTTCAGGTTCTACACAGCTCTGTGTGGCATAGTGACAGAATGCAACTTTCTTGTGTGTTGTTTTGAATATTGCAGCTCTGTTTGGCATAGTGACAGAATGCAGCTTTTCCGTGTGTTGTTTTGAATATTGCAGCTCTGTGTGGCATTGTGAAAGAATGCAACTTTCTTGTGTGTTGTTTTCAATATTGCTGCTCTGTTTGGCATAGTGACAGACTGCAGCTTTGCTGTGTGTTGTTTTGAATATTGCAGCTCTGTTTGGCATAGTGACAGAATGCAGCTTTCCTGTGTGTTGTTTTGAATTTTCCAGCTCTGTGTGGCATAGTGACAGAATGCAACTTTCTTGTGTGTTGTTTTGAATATTGCAGCTCTGTGTGGCATAGTGACAGAATGCAGCTTTCCTGTGTGTTGTTTTGAATTTTCCAGCTCTGTGTGGCATAGTGACAGAATGCAGCTTTCCTGGTTGTTGTTTTGAATTTTCCAGCTCTGTGTGGCATAGTGACAGAATGCAGCTTTCCTGTGTGTTGTTTTGAATTTTCCAGCTCTGTGTGGCATAGTGACAGAATGCAGCTCTCCTGTGTGATGTTTTGAATATTGCAGCCCTGTTTGGCATAGTGACGGAATGCAGCTTTCCTGTGTGTTGTTTTGAATATTGCAGCTCTGTGTGGCATAGTGACAGAATGCAACTTTCCTGTGTGTTGTTTTGAATATTGCAGCTCTGTGCGGCATAGTGACAGAATGCAACTTTCCTGTGTGTTGTTTTGAATATTGCAGCTCCGTGTGGTATAGTGACAGAATGCAGCTTTGCTGTGTGTTGTTTTGAATATTGCAGCTCTGCTTGGCATAGTGACAGAATGCAGCTTTTTGTTTTGTTTTAAATATTTCAGCTCTGTGTGGCTTAGTGACAGAATGCAGCTTTCCTCTGTGATGTTTTGAATATTGCAGGTCTGTGTGGCATCGTGACAGACTGCAGCTTTCCTGTGTGTTGTTTTGAATATTGCAGCTCTGTTTGGCATAGTGAGAAAATGTGGCTTTCCTGTGTGTTGTTTTGAATATTGCAGCTCTGTGTGGCATATTGTCAGAATGCAGCTTTCCTTTGTGTTGTTTTGAATATTGCAGCTCTGTGTGGCATAGTGACAGAATGCAGCTTTCCTGTGTTTGTTTTGAATTTTCCAGCTCTGTGTTGCATCGTGACAGAATGCAGCTTTCCTGTTGTTGTTTTGAATTTTCCCGCTCTGTGTTGCATAGTGACAGAATGCAGCTTTCCTGTGTGTTGTTTTGAATATTGCAGCTCTGTGTGGCATAGTGACAGAATGCAGCTCTCCGGTGTGTTGTTTTGAGTATTGCAGCTCTGTTTGGAATAGTGACAGAATGCAGCTTTCCTGTGTGTTGTTTTGAATTTTCCAGCTCGGTGTTGCATAGTGACAGAATGCAGCTTTCCTGTGTGTTGTTTTGAAAATTGCAACTCTGTGTGGCATAGTGACAGAATGCAGCTTTCCTTTGTGTTGTTTTGAATTTTCCAGCTCTGTGTTGCATAGTGACAGAATGCAGCTTTCCTGTGTGTTGTTTTGAATATTGCAACTCTGTGTGGCAAAGTGACAGAATCCAGCTTTCCTTTGTGTTGTTTTGAATTTTCCAGCTCTGTGTTGCATAGTGACAGAATGCAGCTTTCCTGTGTGTCGTTTTGAATATTGCAACTCTGTGTGGCATTGTGACAGAATGCAGCTTTCCTTTGTGTTGTTTTGAATTTTTCAGCTCTGTGTTGCATAGTGACAGAATGCAGCTTTCCTGTGTGTTGTTTTGAATATTGCAACTCTGTGTGGCATTGTGACAGAATGCAGCTTTCCTTTGTGTTGTTTTGAATTTTCCAGCTCTGTGTTGCATAGTGACAGAATGCAGCTTTCCTGTGTGTTGTTTTGAATATTGCAGCTCTGTTTGGCATAGTGACAGAATGCAGCTTTCCTGTGTGTTGTTTTGAATATTTCAGCTGTTTGGCACAGTGACAGAATGCAGCTTTCCTGTGTGTTGTTTTCAATATTTCAGCTGTTTGGCATAGTGACAGAATGCAGCTTTCCTGTGTGTTGTTTTCAATATTTCAGCTGTTTGGCATAGTGACCGAATGCAGCTTTCCTGTGTGTTGTTTTGAATATTGCAGCTCTGTGTGGCATAGTGACAGAATGCAGCTTTCCTGTGTGTTGTTTTCAATATTGCAGCTGTTTGGCATAGTGACAGAATGCAGCTTTCCTGAGTGTTGTTTTGAATATTGCAGCTCTGTGTGGCATAGTGACAGAATGCAGCTTTCCTGTGTGTTGTTTTGAATATTTTAGCTGTTTGGCATAGTGACAGAATGCAGCTTTCCTGTGTGTTGTTTTCAATATTTCAGCTGTTTGCCATCGTGACAGAATGCAGCTTTACTGTGTGTTGTTTTGAATATTCAAGCTCTGTGTGGCATAGTGACAGAATGCAGCTTTCCTGTGTGTTGTTTTGAATATTTCAGCTGTTTGGCATAGTGACAGAATGCAGCTTTCCTGTGTGTTGTTTTCAATATTTCAGCTGTTTGGCATAGTGACAGAATGCAGCTTTCCTGTGTGTTGTTTTGAATATTGAAGCTCTGTGTTGCATTGTGACAGAATGCAACTTTCCTGTGTGTTGCTTTGAATTTTCCAGCTCCGTCTGGCATAGTGACAGAATGCAACTTTCCTGTGTGTTGCTTTGAATTTTCCAGCTCCGTCTGGCATAGTGACAGAATGCAGCTTTCCTGTGTGTTGTTTTGAATTTTCCAGCTCTGTGTTGCATAGTGACAGAAGGCAGCTTTCCTGTGTGTTGTTTTGAATATTGCAGCTCTGTTTGGCATCGTGACAGAATGCAGCTTTCCTGTGTGTTGTTTTGAATTTTCCAGCTCTGTGTGGCATAGTGACAGAATGCAGCTTTCCTGTGTGTTGTTTTGAATATTGCAGCTCTGTTTGGCATCGTGACAGAATGCAGCTTTCCTGTGTGTTGTTTTGAATTTTCCAGCTCTGTGTTGCATAGTGACAGAATGCAGCTTTCCTGTGTGTTGTTTTGAATTTTCCAGCTCTGTGTTGCATAGTGACTGAATGCATCTTTCCTGTGTGTTGTTTTGAATATTTCAGCTCCATTTGGCATAGTGACAGAATGCAGCTTTCCTGTGTGGTGTTTTGGATATTGCAGCTCTGTTTTGCATAGTGACAGAATACAGCTTTCCTGTGTTTTGTTTTGAATGTTCCAGCTCTGTGTGGCATAGTGACAGAATGCAGCTTTCTGTGTGATGTTTTGAATATTGCAGCTCTGTGTGGCATAGTGACAGATTGCAGCTTTCCTGTGTGTTGTTTTTTAATATTGCAGCTCTGTTTGGCATAGTGACAGAATGCAGCTTTCCTGTGTGTTGTTTTGAATTTTCCAGCTCTGTGTGGCATAGTGACAGAATGCAGCTTTCCTCTGTGATGTTTTGAATATTGCAGCTCTATGTGGCATAGTGACAGAATGCAGCTTTGCTGTGTGTTGTTTTGAATAATGCAACTCTGTGTGGCATAGTGACAGAATGCAGCTTTCCTGTGTGTTGTTTTCAATATTGCTGCTCTGTTTGGCATAGTGACATAATGCAGCTTTGCTGTGTGTTGTTTTGAATATTGCAGCTCTGTTTGGCATAGTGACAGAATGCAACTTTCCTGTGTGTTGTTTTGAATTTTCCAGCTCTGTGTGGCATAGTGACAGAATGCAACTTTCTTGTGTGTTGTTTTGAATATTGCAGCTCTGGTGGGCATAGTGACAGAATGCAGCTTTCCTGTGTGTTGTTTTGAATATTGCAGCTCTGTTTGGCATAGTGACAGAATGCAGCTTTTCTGTGTGTTGTTTTGAATATTGCAGCTCTGTGTGGCATAGTGAAAGAATGCAACTTTCTTGTGTGTTGTTTTGAATATTGCAGCTCTGTGTGGCATAGTGACAGAATGCAGCTTTCCTGTGTGTTGTTTTGAATTTTCCAGCTCTGTCTGGAATGGTGACAGAATGCAGCCTACCCGTGTGTTGTTTTGAATATTGCAGCTCTGTGTGGCATAGTGACAGGATGCAGCTTTCCTGTGTGTTGTTTTGAATTTTCCAGCTCTGTGTGGCATAGTGACAGAATGCAGCTTTCCTGTGCGTTGTTTTGAATTTTCCAGCTCTGTGTGGCATAGTGACAGAATGCAACTTTCCTGTGTGTTGTTTTGAACATTCCAGCTCTGTTTGGCATAGTGACAGAATGCAGCTTTCCTGTGTGTTGTTTTGAATATTCCAGCTCTGTGTGGCATTGTGACAGAATGCAGCTCTTCTGTGTGATGTTTTGAATATTGCAGCTCTGTTTGGCATAGTGACAGAATGCAGCTGTAGAACCTGAAAGTTTGATTTGGCTGGATTTTACTCAAAATATGTGTCAATTCATATTGTTGGAACACAGGCACATTCCATGTGTAAAATTTGGTTGATTTAACAGCAAGCTTATACGACCTGGATGCTCTGTTGCCTGCCTCGAATCTCCTTTGTCCTGCCCAGCAGGGGGTTTGGAGCCATTTGCTCTGGCCCTCTGAAACTCACAGACTTCTTCTCAATTAAAGTCAGGATCAGTTACTTTTAAGCTGTTTAAAACGATCTTAACCTCTATCAAATTCATAATATATTTCTGTTCAATATCCTAGGAAGGAACCTGTTATATGTTGATAACGCAATTGGGCTATAATATTCCATCTTAAGGCTTTTCCATGACAACTGCATCATTTTAATACATATTCATATCATGTTTGGTCTCTTTACTCTCGGGGGAGTCCAAGGAGTTGAATGGAACATGTTTCATTTCCCTTGGAATTATGGTTCGTTTGTAAGATTCATTCAAGCAACTACCCTAGTCTCCCTGTGCAAATTATCTTATCACCTAGGCCAGTAAAACTCTGATTCGGCCAACCTTCCCTCTACCTTGTTCGGAGGTGTGGTTTGGAGTCTTTAAAGGTATGAGATCCTGAGGGGGGGGCTCTTCTTTTTCTGTCTCTTCTTGGGGTAAGTCACCTGTTGCCTTGCTCTGCGGAGCGGGGGAATTTTGAGTTCTCCCCGACCACGTGGAGCGACTTATAGCTCCACGTGGTCATTCATCTTTTCCAGGTATGAAAATACTCTAAATCCTTCTAAATTATATGTAACGGTAATTGGCTTATCATTGATTTGTTTGATTCAAGTTGTGCCTACCTGGTGAATTAAATTATTGTTATTCCTTTTCCAGCTTGCGTGTTCTCATTGTATATTCTTTCTGGCCTTGTTGCGATTGGGACTTAAGGGGAGACTCCTACCAAGACGTGTAGGTAGCGATACTTCTAAGTTAGATTGAGATTGGGTTCTACCTATTAAGGGGATATGAAATTACCGGCTCTTAAGATTTAGCTATTGGTTGTTAATCTTTCTAAGGGGCCCTTTGATATGCATAAACCTAGGTTCGTGGTACGTTCATACTCAGAGCCATTTGCCTGATGTTGCTACCATGACAGTCTCTTCTATCCAATGGATTTATCGTCGAATTAGACCAGGCAGAGACGCCTATTTTAACCCTAGGGGGTGTTCTGCTTAGTGACAATGGTTTTCGCAGACAGAGTTTGGGTGCGTAACTGCCCTGAGATTCACGCATGCTGTTTCAAAATTATCAATTCTAATTCTAATTTGGAGTCAGATTTTTAACGAGATTATTGCTAAATTTTGTATTCTAACTGTTATATGGAGTCAGATAGATCGTAACCATTGCGCTTTCATGCCCCGTCCTCGGACGGTTAATAATATCCATTATATTGTGATTCACACCAGCCAGAAGAATGCTCTAATTAAAGTTAGACTAAAAGAACACGTGAGGCCTTCACCCCGGAAATATCCGCCTTTTGGTTATTGCTCTTTTGGGGTTTTACACAGCTTTCCTGTGTGTTAATTTGAATTTTCCAGCTCTGTTTGGCATAGTGACAGAATGCAGCTTGCGTCTGTGATGTTTTGAATATTGCAGCTCTGTTTGGCATAGTGACAGAATGCAGCTTTCTTGTGTGTTGTTTTTAATTTTCCAGCTCTGTGTTGCAGAGAGACAGAATGCAGCTTTCCTGTTTGTTGTTTTGAATATTGCAGCTTTGTTTGGCATAGTGACAGATTGCAGCTTTCCTGTGTGTTGTTTTGAATATTGAAGCTCTGTTTTGCATAATGACAGAATGCAGCTTTCCTGTGTGTTGTTTTGAATTTTCCAGCTCTGTGTGGCATAGTGACAGAATGCAGCTTTCCTCTGTGATGTTTTGAATATTGCAGCTCTATGTGGCATAGTGACAGAATGCAGCTTTGCTGTGTGTTGTTTTGAATATTGCAGCTCTGTGTGGCATAGAGACAGAATGCAGCTTTCCTGTGTGTTGTTTTGAATATTGCAGCTCTGTTTGGCATAGTGACAGATTGCAGCTTTCCTGTGTGTTGTTTTGAATATTGCAGCTCTGTTTGGCATAGTGACAGAATGCAGCTTTCCTGTGTGTTGTTTTGAATTTTCCAGCTCTGTGTGGCATAGTGACAGAATGCAGCTTTCCTCTGTGATGTTTTGAATATTGCAGCTCTATGTGGCATAGTGACAGAATGCAGCTTTCCTGTGTGTTGTTTTGAATATTGCAGCTCTGTTTGGCATAGTGACAGAATGCAGCTTTCCTGTGTGTTGTTTTGAATTTTCCAGCTCTGTGTGGCATAGTGACAGAATGCAGCTTTCCTGTGTGTTGTTTTGAATATTGCAGCTCTGTGTGGCATAGTGACAGAATGCAGCTTTCCTGTGTGTTGTTTTCAATATTGCTGCTCTGTTTGGCATAGTGACAGAATGCAGCTTTGCTGTGTGTTGTTTTGAATATTGCAGCTCTGTTTGGCATAGTGACAGAATGCAGCTTTCCTGTGTGTTGTTTTGAATTTTCCAGCTCTGTGTGGCATAGTGACAGAATGCAGCTTTCCTGTGTGATGTTTTGAATATTGCAGCTCTATGTGGCATAGTGACAGATTGCAGCTTTCCTGTGTGTTGTTTTGAATATTGCAGCTCTGTTTGGCATAGTGACAGAATGCAGCTTTCCTGTATGTTGTTTTGAATTTTCCAGCTCTGTGTGGCATAGTGACAGAATGCAGCTTTCCTTTGTGTTGTTTTGAATTTTCCAGCTCTGTGTTGCATAGTGACAGAATGCAGCTTTCCTGTGTGTCGTTTTGAATATTGCAACTCTGTGTGGCATTGTGACAGAATGCAGCTTTCCTTTGTGTTGTTTTGAATTTTTCAGCTCTGTGTGACATAGTGACAGAATGCAGCTTTCCTGTGTGTCGTTTTGAATATTGCAACTCTGTGTGGCATTGTGACAGAATGCAGCTTTCCTTTGTGTTGTTTTGAATTTTCCAGCTCTGTGTTGCATAGTGACAGAAAGCAGCTTTCCTGTGTGTTGTTTTGAATATTGCAGCTCTGTTTGGCATAGTGACAGAATGCAGCTTTCCTGTGTGTTGTTTTGAATATTTCAGCTGTTTGGCACAGTGACAGAATGCAGCTTTCCTGTGTGTTGTTTTCAATATTTCAGCTGTTTGGCATAGTGACAGAATGCAGCTTTCCTGTGTGTTGTTTTCAATATTTCAGCTGTTTGGCATAGTGACCGAATGCAGCTTTCCTGTGTGTTGTTTTGAATATTGCAGCTCTGTGTGGCATAGTGACAGAATGCAGCTTTCCTGTGTGTTGTTTTCAATATTTCAGCTGTTTGGCATAGTGACAGAATGCAGCTTTCCTGTGTGTTGTTTTGAATATTGCAGCTCTGTGTGGCATAGTGACAGAATGC
This sequence comes from Gymnothorax reevesii, assembly GCA_029721435.1. Taxonomy (NCBI): domain Eukaryota; kingdom Metazoa; phylum Chordata; class Actinopteri; order Anguilliformes; family Muraenidae; genus Gymnothorax; species Gymnothorax reevesii. Next base: position 64,463,994 of record CM056574.1, on the reverse strand, counting down.
AGCTTTCCTGTGTGTTGTTTTGAATATTTTAGCTGTTTGGCATAGTGACAGAATGCAGCTTTCCTGTGTGTTGTTTTCAATATTTCAGCTGTTTGCCATAGTGACAGAATGCAGCTTTGCTGTGTGTTGTTTTGAATATTGCAGCTCTGTGTGGCATAGTGACAGAATGCAGCTTTCCTGTGTGTTGTTTTCAATATTTCAGCTGTTTGGCATAGTGACAGAATGCAGCTTTCCTGTGTGTTGTTTTCAATATTTCAGCTGTTTGGCATAGTGACAGAATGCAGCTTTCCTGTGTGTTGTTTTGCATATTGAAGCTCTGTGTTGCATTGTGACAGAATGCAACTTTCCTGTGTGTTGCTTTGAATTTTCCAGCTCCGTCTGGCATAGTGACAGAATGCAACTTTCCTATGTGTTGCTTTGAATTTTCCAGCTCTATGTGGCATAGTGACAGAATGAAGCTTTCCTGTGTGTTGTTTTGAAAATTGCAGCTCTGTTTGGCATAGTGACAGAATGCAGCTTTCCTGTGTGTTGTTTTGAATATTGCAGCACTGATTTGCATAGTGACAGAATGCAGCTTTCCTGTGTGTTGTTTTGAATTTTCCAGCTCTGTGTGACATTGTGACAGAATGCAGCTCTCCTGTGTGTTGTTTTGAATATTGCAGCTCTGTTTGGCATAGTGACAGAATGCAGCTTTCCTGTGTGTTGTTTTGAATTTTCCAGCTCTGTGTTGCATAGTGACAGAATGCAGCTTTCCTGTGTGTTGCTTTGAATTTTCCAGCTCTGTGTTGCATAGTGACTGAATGCATCTTTCCTGTGTGTTGTTTTGAATATTTCAGCTCCATTTGGCATAGTGACAGAATGCAGCTTTCCTGTGTGGTGTTTTGGATATTGCAGCTCTGTTTTGCATAGTGACAGAATACAGCTTTCCTGTGTTTTGTTTTGAATGTTCCAGCTCTGTGTGGCATAGTGACAGAATGCAACTTTCCTGTGTGATGTTTTGTATATTGCAGCTCTGTGTGGCATAGTGACAGATTGCAGCTTTCCTGTGTGTTGTTTTGAATATTGCAGCTCTGTTTGGCATAGTGACAGAATGCAGCTTTCCTGTGTGTTGTTTTGAATTTTCCAGCTCTGTGTGGCATAGTGACAGAATGCAGCTTTCCTCTGTGATGTTTTGAATATTGCAGCTCTATGTGGCATAGTGACAGAATGCAGCTTTGCTGTGTGTTGTTTTGAATATTGCAGCTCTGTGTGGCATAGTGACAGAATGCAGCTTTCCTGTGTGTTGTTTTCAATATTGCTGCTCTGTTTGGCATAGTGACAGAATGCAGCTTTGCTGTGTGTTGTTTTGAATATTGCAGCTCTGTTTGGCATAGTGACAGAATGCAGCTTTCCTGTGTGTTGTTTTGAATTTTCCAGCTCTGTGTGGCATAGTGACAGAATGCAACTTTCTTGTGTGTTGTTTTGAATATTGCAGCTCTGGTGGGCATAGTGACAGAATGCAGCTTTCCTGTGTGTTGTTTTGAATATTGCAGCTCTGTTTGGCATCGTGACAGAATGCAGCTTTTCTGTGTGTTGTTTTGAATATTGCAGCTCTGTGTGGCATAGTGAAAGAATGCAACTTTCTTGTGTGTTGTTTTGAATATTGCAGCTCTGTGTGGCATAGTTACAGAATGCAGCTTTCCTGTGTGTTGTTTTGAATTTTCCAGCTCTGTCTGGAATGGTGACAGAATGCAGCCTACCCGTGTGTTGTTTTGAATATTGCAGCTCTGTGTGGCATAGTGACAGGATGCAGCTTTCCTGTGTGTTGTTTTGAATTTTCCAGCTCTGTGTGGCATAGTGACAGAATGCAGCTTTCCTGTGTGTTGTTTTGAATTTTCCAGCTCTGTGTGGCATAGTGACAGAATGCAGCTTTCCTGTGTGTTGTTTTGAACATTCCAGCTCTGTTTGGCATAGTGACAGAATGCAGCTTTCCTGTGTGTTGTTTTGAATATTCCAGCTCTGTGTGGCATTGTGACAGAATGCAGCTCTTCTGTGTGATGTTTTGAATATTGCAGCTCTGTTTGGCATAGTGACAGAATGCAGCTGTAGAACCTGAAAGTTTGATTTGGCTGGATTTTACTCAAAATATGTGTCAATTCATATTGTTGGAACACAGGCACATTCCATGTGTAAAATTTGGTTGATTTAACAGCAAGCTTATACGACCTGGATGCTCTGTTGCCTGCCTCGAATCTCCTTTGTCCTGCCCAGCAGGGGGTTTGGAGCCATTTGCTCTGGCCCTCTGAAACTCACAGACTTCTTCTCAATTAAAGTCAGGATCAGTTACTTTTAAGCTGTTTAAAACGATCTTAACCTCTATCAAATTCATAATATATTTCTGTTCAATATCCTAGGAAGGAACCTGTTATATGTTGATAACGCAATTGGGCTATAATATTCCATCTTAAGGCTTTTCCATGACAACTGCATCATTTTAATACATATTCATATCATGTTTGGTCTCTTTACTCTCGGGGGAGTCCAAGGAGTTGAATGGAACATGTTTCATTTCCCTTGGAATTATGGTTCGTTTGTAAGATTCATTCAAGCAACTACCCTAGTCTCCCTGTGCAAATTATCTTATCACCTAGGCCAGTAAAACTCTGATTCGGCCAACCTTCCCTCTACCTTGTTCGGAGGTGTGGTTTGGAGTCTTTAAAGGTATGAGATCCTGAGGGGGGGGCTCTTCTTTTTCTGTCTCTTCTTGGGGTAAGTCACCTGTTGCCTTGCTCTGCGGAGCGGGGGAATTTTGAGTTCTCCCTGACCACGTGGAGCGACTTATAGCTCCACGTGGTCATTCATCTTTTCCAGGTATGAAAATACTCTAAATCCTTCTAAATTATATGTAACGGTAATTGGCTTATCATTGATTTGTTTGATTCAAGTTGTGCCTACCTGGTGAATTAAATTATTGTTATTCCTTTTCCAGCTTGCGTGTTCTCATTGTATATTCTTTCTGGCCTTGTTGCGATTGGGACTTAAGGGGAGACTCCTACCAAGACGTGTAGGTAGCGATACTTCTAAGTTAGATTGAGATTGGGTTCTACCTATTAAGGGGATATGAAATTACCGGCTCTTAAGATTTAGCTATTGGTTGTTAATCTTTCTAAGGGGCCCTTTGATATGCATAAACCTAGGTTCGTGGTACGTTCATACTCAGAGCCATTTGCCTGATGTTGCTACCATGACAGTCTCTTCTATCCAATGGATTTATCGTCGAATTAGACCAGGCAGAGACGCCTATTTTAACCCTAGGGGGTGTTCTGCTTAGTGACAATGGTTTTCGCAGACAGAGTTTGGGTGCGTAACTGCCCTGAGATTCACGCATGCTGTTTCAAAATTATCAATTCTAATTCTAATTTGGAGTCAGATTTTTAACGAGATTATTGCTAAATTTTGTATTCTAACTGTTATATGGAGTCAGATAGATCGTAACCATTGCGCTTTCATGCCCCGTCCTCGGACGGTTAATAATATCCATTATATTGTGATTCACACCAGCCAGAAGAATGCTCTAATTAAAGTTAGACTAAAAGAACACGTGAGGCCTTCACCCCGGAAATATCCGCCTTTTGGTTATTGCTCTTTTGGGGTTTTACACAGCTTTCCTGTGTGTTAATTTGAATTTTCCAGCTCTGTTTGGCATAGTGACAGAATGCAGCTTGCGTCTGTGATGTTTTGAATATTGCAGCTCTGTTTGGCATAGTGACAGAATGCAGCTTTCTTGTGTGTTGTTTTTAATTTTCCAGCTCTGTGTTGCAGAGAGACAGAATGCAGCTTTCCTGTTTGTTGTTTTGAATATTGCAGCTCTGTTTGGCATAGTGACAGATTGCAGCTTTCCTGTGTGTTGTTTTGAATATTGAAGCTCTGTTTTGCATAATGACAGAATGCAGCTTTCCTGTGTGTTGTTCTGAATTTTCCAGCTCTGTGTGGCACAGTGACAGAATGCAGCTTTCCTCTGTGATGTTTTGAATATTGCAGCTCTATGTGGCATAGTGACAGAATGAAGCTTTGCTGTGTGATGTTTTGAATATTGCAGCTCTGTGTGGCATAGAGACAGAATGCAGCTTTCCTGTGTGTTGTTTTGAATATTGCAGCTCTGTGTGGCATAGTGACAGAATGCAGCTTTCCTGTGTGTTGTTTTGAATATTGCAGCTCTGTTTGGCATAGTGACAGATTGCAGCTTTCCTGTGTGTTGTTTTGAATATTGCAGCTCTGTTTGGCATAGTGACAGAATGCAGCTTTCCTGTGTGTTGTTTTGAATTTTCCAGCTCTGTGTGGCATAGTGACAGAATGCAGCTTTCCTCTGTGATGTTTTGAATATTGCAGCTCTATGTGGCATAGTGACAGAATGCAGCTTTCCTGTGTGTTGTTTTGAATATTGCAGCTCTGTTTGGCATAGTGACAGAATGCAGCTTTCCTGTATGTTGTTTTGAATTTTCCAGCTCTGTGTGGCATAGTGACAGAATGCAGCTTTCCTGTGTGATGTTTTGAATATTGCAGCTCTGTGTGGCATAGTGACAGAATGCAGCTTTCCTGTGTGTTGTTTTAAATATTGCTGCTCTGTTTGGCATAGTGACAGAATGCAGCTTTGCTGTGTGTTGTTTTGAATATTGCAGCTCTGTTTGGCATAGTGACAGAATGCAGCTTTCCTGTGTGTTGTTTTGAATTTTCCAGCTCTGTGTGGCATAGTGACAGAATGCAGCTTTCCTGTGTGATGTTTTGAATATTGCAGCTCTATGTGGCATAGTGACAGATTGCAGCTTTCCTGTGTGTTGTTTTGAATATTGCAGCTCTGTTTGGCATAGTGACAGAATGCAGCTTTCCTGTATGTTGTTTTGAATTTTCCAGCTCTGTGTGGCATAGTGACAGAATGCAGCTTTCCTTTGTGTTGTTTTGAATTTTCCAGCTCTGTGTTGCATAGTGACAGAATGCAGCTTTCCTGTGTGTTGTTTTGAATATTGCAACTCTGTGTGGCAAAGTGACAGAATCCAGCTTTCCTTTGTGTTGTTTTGAATTTTCCAGCTCTGTGTTGCATAGTGACAGAATGCAGCTTTCCTGTGTGTCGTTTTGAATATTGCAACTCTGTGTGGCATTGTGACAGAATGCAGCTTTCCTTTGTGTTGTTTTGAATTTTTCAGCTCTGTGTGACATAGTGACAGAATGCAGCTTTCCTGTGTGTCGTTTTGAATATTGCAACTCTGTGTGGCATTGTGACAGAATGCAGCTTTCCTTTGTGTTGTTTTGAATTTTCCAGCTCTGTGTTGCATAGTGACAGAAAGCAGCTTTCCTGTGTGTTGTTTTGAATATTGCAGCTCTGTTTGGCATAGTGACAGAATGCAGCTTTCCCGTGTGTTGTTTTGAATATTTCAGCTGTTTGGCACAGTGACAGAATGCAGCTTTCCTGTGTGTTGTTTTCAATATTTCAGCTGTTTGGCATAGTGACAGAATGCAGCTTTCCTGTGTGTTGTTTTCAATATTTCAGCTGTTTGGCATAGTGACCGAATGCAGCTTTCCTGTGTGTTGTTTTGAATATTGCAGCTCTGTGTGGCATAGTGACAGAATGCAGCTTTCCTGTGTGTTGTTTTCAATATTGCAGCTGTTTGGCATAGTGACAGAATGCAGCTTTCCTGAGTGTTGTTTTGAATATTGCAGCTCTGTGTGGCATAGTGACAGAATGCAGCTTTCCTGTGTGTTGTTTTGAATATTTTAGCTGTTTGGCATAGTGACAGAATGCAGCTTTCCTGTGTGTTGTTTTCAATATTTCAGCTGTTTGCCATCGTGACAGAATGCAGCTTTACTGTGTGTTGTTTTGAATATTCAAGCTCTGTGTGGCATAGTGACAGAATGCAGCTTTCCTGTGTGTTGTTTTGAATATTTCAGCTGTTTGGCATAGTGACAGAATGCAGCTTTCCTGTGTGTTGTTTTCAATATTTCAGCTGTTTGGCATAGTGACAGAATGCAGCTTTCCTGTGTGTTGTTTTGAATATTGAAGCTCTGTGTTGCATTGTGACAGAATGCAACTTTCCTGTGTGTTGCTTTGAATTTTCCAGCTCCGTCTGGCATAGTGACAGAATGCAACTTTCCTGTGTGTTGCTTTGAATTTTCCAGCTCCGTCTGGCATAGTGGCAGAATGCAGCTTTCCTGTGTGTTGTTTTGAATTTTCCAGCTCTGTGTTGCATAGTGACAGAAGGCAGCTTTCCTGTGTGTTGTTTTGAATATTGCAGCTCTGTTTGGCATCGTGACAGAATGCAGCTTTCCTGTGTGTTGTTTTGAATTTTCCAGCTCTGTGTGGCATAGTGACAGAATGCAGCTTTCCTGTGTGTTATTTTGAATATTGCAGCTCTGTTTGGCATCGTGACGGAATGCAGCTTTCCTGTGTGTTGTTTTGAATTTTCCAGCTCTGTGTTGCATAGTGACAGAATGCAGCTTTCCTGTGTGTTGCTTTGAATTTTCCAGCTCTGTGTTGCATAGTGACTGAATGCATCTTTCCTGTGTGTTGTTTTGAATATTTCAGCTCCATTTGGCATAGTGACAGAATGCAGCTTTCCTGTGTGGTGTTTTGGATATTGCAGCTCTGTTTTGCATAGTGACAGAATACAGCTTTCCTGTGTTTTGTTTTGAATGTTCCAGCTCTGTGTGGCATAGTGACAGAATGCAACTTTCCTGTGTGATGTTTTGTATATTGCAGCTCTGTGTGGCATAGTGACAGATTGCAGCTTTCCTGTGTGTTGTTTTGAATATTGCAGCTCTGTTTGGCATAGTGACAGAATGCAGCTTTCCTGTGTGTTGTTTTGAATTTTCCAGCTCTGTGTGGCATAGTGACAGAATGCAGCTTTCCTCTGTGATGTTTTGAATATTGCAGCTCTATGTGGCATAGTGACAGAATGCAGCTTTGCTGTGTGTTGTTTTGAATATTGCAGCTCTGTGTGGCATAGTGACAGAATGCAGCTTTCCTGTGTGTTGTTTTCAATATTGCTGCTCTGTTTGGCATAGTGACAGAATGCAGCTTTGCTGTGTGTTGTTTTGAATATTGCAGCTCTGTTTGGCATAGTGACAGAATGCAACTTTCCTGTGTGTTGTTTTGAATTTTCCAGCTCTGTGTGGCATAGTGACAGAATGCAACTTTCTTGTGTGTTGTTTTGAATATTGCAGCTCTGGCGGGCATAGTGACAGAATGCAGCTTTCCTGTGTGTTGTTTTGAATATTGCAGCTCTGTTTGGCATCGTGACAGAATGCAGCTTTTCTGTGTGTTGTTTTGAATATTGGAGCTCTGTGTGGCATAGTGAAAGAATGCAACTTTCTTGTGTGTTGTTTTGAATATTGCAGCTCTGTGTGGCATAGTGACAGAATGCAGCTTTCCTGTGTGTTGTTTTGAATTTTCCAGCTCTGTCTGGAATGGTGACAGAATGCAGCCTACCCGTGTGTTGTTTTGAATATTGCAGCTCTGTGTGGCATAGTGACAGGATGCAGCTTTCCTGTGTGTTGTTTTGAATTTTCCAGCTCTGTGTGGCATAGTGACAGAATGCAGCTTTCCTGTGCGTTGTTTTGAATTTTCCAGCTCTGTGTGGCATAGTGACAGAATGCAACTTTCCTGTGTGTTGTTTTGAACATTCCAGCTCTGTTTGGCATAGTGACAGAATGCAGCTTTCCTGTGTGTTGTTTTGAATATTCCAGCTCTGTGTGGCATTGTGACAGAATGCAGCTCTTCTGTGTGATGTTTTGAATATTGCAGCTCTGTTTGGCATAGTGACAGAATGCAGCTGTAGAACCTGAAAGTTTGATTTGGCTGGATTTTACTCAAAATATGTGTCAATTCATATTGTTGGAACACAGGCACATTCCATGTGTAAAATTTGGTTGATTTAACAGCAAGCTTATACGACCTGGATGCTCTGTTGCCTGCCTCGAATCTCCTTTGTCCTGCCCAGCAGGGGGTTTGGAGCCATTTGCTCTGGCCCTCTGAAACTCACAGACTTCTTCTCAATTAAAGTCAGGATCAGTTACTTTTAAGCTGTTTAAAACGATCTTAACCTCTATCAAATTCATAATATATTTCTGTTCAATATCCTAGGAAGGAACCTGTTATATGTTGATAACGCAATTGGGCTATAATATTCCATCTTAAGGCTTTTCCATGACAACTGCATCATTTTAATACATATTCATATCATGTTTGGTCTCTTTACTCTCGGGGGAGTCCAAGGAGTTGAATGGAACATGTTTCATTTCCCTTGGAATTATGGTTCGTTTGTAAGATTCATTCAAGCAACTACCCTAGTCTCCCTGTGCAAATTATCTTATCACCTAGGCCAGTAAAACTCTGATTCGGCCAACCTTCCCTCTACCTTGTTCGGAGGTGTGGTTTGGAGTCTTTAAAGGTATGAGATCCTGAGGGGGGGGCTCTTCTTTTTCTGTCTCTTCTTGGGGTAAGTCACCTGTTGCCTTGCTCTGCGGAGCGGGGGAATTTTGAGTTCTCCCTGACCACGTGGAGCGACTTATAGCTCCACGTGGTCATTCATCTTTTCCAGGTATGAAAATACTCTAAATCCTTCTAAATTATATGTAACGGTAATTGGCTTATCATTGATTTGTTTGATTCAAGTTGTGCCTACCTGGTGAATTAAATTATTGTTATTCCTTTTCCAGCTTGCGTGTTCTCATTGTATATTCTTTCTGGCCTTGTTGCGATTGGGACTTAAGGGGAGACTCCTACCAAGACGTGTAGGTAGCGATACTTCTAAGTTAGATTGAGATTGGGTTCTACCTATTAAGGGGATATGAAATTACCGGCTCTTAAGATTTAGCTATTGGTTGTTAATCTTTCTAAGGGGCCCTTTGATATGCATAAACCTAGGTTCGTGGTACGTTCATACTCAGAGCCATTTGCCTGATGTTGCTACCATGACAGTCTCTTCTATCCAATGGATTTATCGTCGAATTAGACCAGGCAGAGATGCCTATTTTAACCCTAGGGGGTGTTCTGCTTAGTGACAATGGTTTTCGCAGACAGAGTTTGGGTGCGTAACTGCCCTGAGATTCACGCATGCTGTTTCAAAATTATCAATTCTAATTCTAATTTGGAGTCAGATTTTTAACGAGATTATTGCTAAATTTTGTATTCTAACTGTTATATGGAGTCAGATAGATCGTAACCATTGCGCTTTCATGCCCCGTCCTCGGACGGTTAATAATATCCATTATATTGTGATTCACACCAGCCAGAAGAATGCTCTAATTAAAGTTAGACTAAAAGAACACGTGAGGCCTTCACCCCGGAAATATCCGCCTTTTGGTTATTGCTCTTTTGGGGTTTTACACAGCTTTCCTGTGTGTTAATTTGAATTTTCCAGCTCTGTTTGGCATAGTGACAGAATGCAGCTTGCGTCTGTGATGTTTTGAATATTGCAGCTCTGTTTGGCATAGTGACAGAATGCAGCTTTCTTGTGTGTTGTTTTTAATTTTCCAGCTCTGTGTTGCAGAGAGACAGAATGCAGCTTTCCAGTTTGTTGTTTTGAATATTGCAGCTCTGTTTGGCATAGTGACAGATTGCAGCTTTCCTGTGTGTTGTTTTGAATATTGAAGCTCTGTTTTGCATAATGACAGAATGCAGCTTTCCTGTGTGTTGTTCTGAATTTTCCAGCTCTGTGTGGCACAGTGACAGAATGCAGCTTTCCTCTGTGATGTTTTGAATATTGCAGCTCTATGTGGCATAGTGACAGAATGAAGCTTTGCTGTGTGATGTTTTGAATATTGCAGCTCTGTGTGGCATAGAGACAGAATGCAGCTTTCCTGTGTGTTGTTTTGAATATTGCAGCTCTGTTTGGCATAGTGACAGATTGCAGCTTTCCTGTGTGTTGTTTTGAATATTGCAGCTCTGTTTGGCATAGTGACAGAATGCAGCTTTCCTGTGTGTTGTTTTGAATTTTCCAGCTCTGTGTGGCATAGAGACAGAATGCAGCTTTCCTGTGTGATGTTTTGAATATTGCAGCTCTATGTGGCATAGTGACAGATTGCAGCTTTCCTGTGTGTTGTTTTGAATATTGCAGCTCTGTTTGGCATAGTGACAGAATGCAGCTTTCCTGTATGTTGTTTTGAATTTTCCAGCTCTGTGTGGCATAGTGACAGAATGCAGCTTTCCTGTGTGTTGTTTTGAATATTGCAGCTCTGTGTGGCATAGTGACAGAATGCAGCTTTCCTGTGTGTTGTTTTCAATATTGCTGCTCTGTTTGGCATAGTGACAGAATGCAGCTTTGCTGTGTGTTGTTTTGAATATTGCAGCTCTGTTTGGCATAGTGACAGAATGCAGCTTTCCTGTGTGTTGTTTTGAATTTTCCAGCTCTGTGTGGCATAGTGACAGAATGCAACTTTCTTGTGTGTTGTTTTGAATATTGCAGCTCTGTGTGGCATAGTGACAGAATGCAGCTTTCCTGTGTGTTGTTTTGAATTTTTCAGCTCTGTGTGGCATAGTGAAAGAATGCAACTTTCTTGTGTGTTGTTTTCAATATTGCTGCTCTGTTTGGCATAGTGACAGAATGCAGCTTTCCTGTGTGTTGTTTTAAATTTTCTAGCTCTGTGTGGCATAGTGACAGAATGCAACTTTCTTGTTTGTTGTTTTGAATATTGCAGCTCTGTGTGGCATAGTGACAGAATGCAGCTTTCCTGTGTGTTGTTTTGAATTTTCCAGCTCTGTGTGGCATAGTGACAGAATGCAGCTTTCCTGGTTGTTGTTTTGAATTTTCCAGCTCTGTGTGGCATAGTGACAGAATGCAGCTTTCCTGTGTGTTGTTTTGAATTTTCCAGCTCTGTGTGGCATAGTGACAGAATGCAGCTCTCCTGTGTGATGTTTTGAATATTGCAGCCCTGTTTGGCAAAGTGACGGAATGCAGCTTACCTGTGTGTTGTTTTGAATATTGCAGCTCTGTGTGGCATAGTGACAGAATGCAACTTTCCTGTGTGTTGTTTTGAATATTGCAGCTCTGCTTGGCATAGTGACAGAATGCAGCTTTTTGTTTTGTTTTAAATATTTCAGCTCTGTGTGGCTTAGTGACAGAATGCAGCTTTCCTCTGTGATGTTTTGAATATTGCAGGTCTGTGTGGCATCGTGACAGACTGCAGCTTTCCTGTCTGTTGTTTTGAATATTGCAGCTCTGTTTGGCATAGTGAGAGAATGTAGCTTTCTTGTGTGTTGTTTTGAATATTGCAGCTCTGTTTGGCATAGTGACAGAATGCAGCTTTCCTCTGTGATGTTTTGAAAATTGCAGCTCTGTTTGGCATAATGACAGAATGCAGCTTTCCTGTGTGTTGTTTTGAATTTTACAGCTCTGTGTGGCATAGTGACAGAATGCAGCTTTCCTCTGTGATGTTTTGAATATTGCAGCTCTATGTGGCATAGTGACAGAATGAAGCTTTGCTGTGTGTTGTTTTGAATATTGCAGCTCTGTGTGGCAAAGAGACAGAATGCAGCTTTCCTCTGTGATGTTTTGAATATTGCAGCTCTATGTGGCATAGTGACAGAATGAAGCTTTGCTGTGTGTTGTTTTGAATATTCCAGCTCTGTGTGGCATAGTGACAGAATGCAGCTTTCCTCTGTGATGTTTTGAATATTGCAGCTCTATGTGGCATAGTGACAGAATGAAGCTTTGCTGTGTGTTGTTTTGAATATTGCAGCTCTGTTTGGCATAGTGACAGATTGCAGCTTTCCTGTGTGTTGTTTTGAATATTGCAGCCCTGTTTGGCATAGTGACAGATTGCAGCTTTCCTGTGTGTTGTTTTGAATATTGCAGCTCTATGTGGCATAGTGACAGATTGCAGCTTTCCTGTGTGTTGTTTTGAATATTGCAGCTCTGTTTGGCATAGTGACAGAATGCAGCTTTCCTGTGTGTTGTTTTGAATTTTCCAGCTCTGTGTGGCATAGTGACAGAATGCAGCTTTCCTGTGTGATGTTTTGAATATTGCAGCTCTGTGTGGCTTAGTGACAGAATGCAGCTTTCTTGTGTGTTGTTTTGAATATTGCAGCTCTGTTTGGCATAGTGACAGAATGCAGCTTTTCCGTGTGTTGTTTTGAATATTGCAGCTCTGTGTGGCATAGTGACAGAATGCAACTTTCTTGTGTGTTGTTTTGAATATTGCAGCTCTGTTTGGCATAGTGATAGAATGCAGCTTTTCCGTGTGTTGTTTTGAATATTGCAGCTCTGTGTGGCATAGTGAAAGAATGCAACTTTCTTGTGTATTGTTTTCAATATTGCTGCTCTGTTTGGCATAGTGACAGAATGCAGCTTTGCTGTGTGTTGTTTTGAATATTGCAGCTCTGTTTGGCATAGTGACAGAATGCAGCTTTCCTGTGTGTTGTTTTGAATTTTGCAGCTCTGTCTGGAATGGTGACAGAATGCAACTTTCTTGTGTGTTGTTTTGAATATTGCAGCTCTGTTTGGCATAGTGACAGAATGCAGCTTTTCCGTGTGTTGTTTTGAATATTGCAGCTCTGTGTGGCATAGTGACAGAATGCAACTTTCTTGTGTGTTGTTTTGAATATTGCAGCTCTGTTTGGCATAGTGATAGAATGCAGCTTTTCCGTGTGTTGTTTTGAATATTGCAGCTCTGTGTGGCATAGTGAAAGAATGCAACTTTCTTGTGTATTGTTTTCAATATTGCTGCTCTGTTTGGCATAGTGACAGAATGCAGCTTTGCTGTGTGTTGTTTTGAATATTGCAGCTCTGTTTGGCATAGTGACAGAATGCAGCTTTCCTGTGTGTTGTTTTGAATTTTCCAGCTCTGTGTGGCATAGTGACAGAATGCAGCTTTCCTGGTTGTTGTTTTGAATTTTCCAGCTCTGTGTGGCATAGTGACAGAATGCAGCTTTCCTGTGTGTTGTTTTGAATTTTCCAGCTCTGTGTGGCATAGTGACAGAATGCAACTTTCTTGTGTGTTGTTTTGAATATTGCAGCTCTGTGTGGCATAGTGACAGAATGCAGCTTTCCTGTGTGTTGTTTTGAATTTTCCAGCTCTGTGTGGCATAGTGACAGAATGCAGCTTTCCTGGTTGTTGTTTTGAATTTTCCAGCTCTGTGTGGCATTGTGACAGAATGCAGCTTTCCTGTGTGTTGTTTTGAATTTTCCAGCTCTGTGTGGCATAGTGACAGAATGCAGCTCTCCTGTGTGATGTTTTGAATATTGCAGCCCTGTTTGGCATAGTGACGGAATGCAGCTTTCCTGTGTGTTGTTTTGAATATTGCAGCTCTGTGTGGCATAGTGACAGAATGCAACTTTCCTGTGTGTTGTTTTGAATATTGCAGCTCCGTGTGGTAAAGTGACAGAATGCAGCTTTGCTGTGTGTTATTTTGAATATTGCAGCTCTGCTTGGCACAGTGACAGAATGCAGCTTTTTGTTTTGTTTTAAATATTTCAGCTCTGTGTGGCTTAGTGACAGAATGCAGCTTTCCTCTGTGATGTTTTGAATATTGCAGGTCTGTGCGGCATAGTGACAGAATGCAACTTTCCTGTGTGTTGTTTTGAATATTGCAGCTCCGTGTGGTAAAGTGACAGAATGCAGCTTTGCTGTGTGTTGTTTTGAATATTGCAGCTCTGCTTGGCATAGTGACAGAATGCAGCTTTTTGTTTTGTTTTAAATATTTCAGCTCTGTGTGGCATCGTGACAGACTGCAGCTTTCCTGTCTGTTTTTTTGAATATTGCAGCTCTGTTTGGCATAGTGAGAGAATGTAGCTTTCCTGTGTGTTGTTTTGAATATTGCAGCTCTGTGTGGCATATTGTCAGAATGCAGCTTTCCTTTGTGTTGTTTTGAATATTGCAGCTCTGTGTGGCATTGTGACAGAATGCAGCTTTCCTGTGTTTGTTTTGAATTTTCCAGCTCTGTGTTGCATCGTGACAGAATGCAGCTTTCCTGTGGTTGTTTTGAATATTGCAGCTCTGTGTTGCATAGTGACAGAATGCAACTTTCCTGTGTGTTTTGAATATTGCAGCTTTGTTTGTCATAGTGACAGAATGCAGCTTTCCTGTGTGTTGTTTTGAATTTTCCAGCTCTGTGTGGCATAGTGACAGAATGCAGCTTTCCTGTGTGTTGTCTTGAATTTTCCAGCTCTGTGTGGTATAGTGACAGAATGCAACTTTCCTGTGTGTTTTTAATATTCCAGCTCCGTTTGGCATTGTAACAGAATATAGCTTTAATGTGTGTTGTTGCGAATATTGTAGCACCGTGTGGCATAGTGACAGAATGCAGCTTTCCTGTGTGTTGTTTTGAATATTCCAGGTCTGTGTGGCATAGTGACATCATGCAGCTTGCCTGTGTGTTGTTGTAAATATTGCAGCACTGTGTGGTAAGTGACAGAATGCAGTTTTCCTGTGTATTGTTGCGAATATTGCAGCTCTGTGTGGCATTGTGACAGAATGAAGCTTTCCTGTGTGTTGTTTTGAATTTTCCCGCTCTGTGTGGCATAGTGACAGAATGCAGCTTTCCTGTGTGTTGTTTTGAATATTGCAGCTCTGTGTGGCTTAGTGACAGAATGCAACTTTCTTTTGCGTTGTTTTGAATATTCGGGCTCTGTCTGGCATGATGATCGAATGCCGCTTTCACTTCGTCTTGTTTTGAATATTGCAGCTCTGTGTTGCATAGCGACAGTATGCAGCTCTCCTGTGTTTTGTTTTGAATTTTCCAGCTCTGTGTTGCATAGTGACAGAATGCAGCTTTCCTGTGTGTTGTTTTGAATATTGCAGCTCTGTGTTGCATAGCGACAGTTTGCAGCTCTCCTGTGTTTTGTTTTGAATTTTCCAGCTCTGTGTTGCATAGTGACAGAATGCAGCTTTCCTGTGTGTTGTTTTGAATATTGCAGCTCTGTGTTGCATAGCGACAGAATGCAGCTTTCCTGTGTGTTGTTTTGAATCCTCCAGTTCTGTGTGGCAAAGTGACAGAATGCAGTTTTCCTTTGTGTTGTTTTGAATTGTCCAGCTCTGTGTTGCAAAGTGACAGAATGCAGCTTTCCTGTGTGTTGTTTTGAATATTGCAGCTCTGTTTGGCATATTGACAGAATGCCGCTTTGCTGTGTGTTGTTTTGAATATTGCAACTCTGTTTGGCATAGTGACAGAATGCAGCTTTCCTTTGTGTTGTTTTGAATTTTCCAGCTCTGTGTTGCAAAGTGACAGAATGCAGCTTTCCTGTGTGTTGTTTTGAAAATTGCAGCTCTGTGTGGCATATTGACAGAATGCAGCTTTGATGTGTGTTGTTTTGAATATTGCAGCTCTGTTTGGCATAGTGACAGAATGCAGCTTTCCTTTGTGTTGTTTTGAATTTTCCAGCTCTGTGTTGCATCCTGACAGAATGCAACTTTCCTGTGTGTTGTTTTGAATATTCAAGCTCTGTGTTGCATAGTGACAGAATGCAGCTTTCCTTTGTGTTGTTTTGAATTTTCCAGCTTTGTGTTGTATAGTGACAGAATGCAGCTTTCCTGTGTGTTGTTTTGAATTTTCCAGCTCTGTTTGGCATAGTCATAGAATGCAGCTTTGCTGTGTGTTGTTTTGAATATTGCAGCTCTGTGTGGCATAGTGACAGAATGCAACTTTCCTGTGTGACGTTTTCAATATTGCAGCTCTGTTTGGCATGGTGACAGAATGCAGCTTTCCTGAGTGTTGTTTTGAATATTGCAGCTCTGTGTTGCATAGTGACAGAATGCAGCTTTCCTGTGTGTTGTTTTGAATAATCCAGCTCTGTCTGGCATAGTGACAAAATGCAGCTTTCTTGTATGTTGTTTTGTATATTGCAGCTCTGTGTGGCATAGTGACAGAATGCAGCTTTCCATTGTGGTGTTTTGAATTTTCCAGCTCTGTTTGGCATAGTGACAGAATGCAGCTTTCCTGTGTGTTGTTTTGAATATTGCAGCTCTGTTTGGCATAGTGACAGAATGCAGCTTTCCTGTGTGTTGTTTTGAATATTCCAGCGCTGTTTGGCAAAGTGACAGAATGCAGCTCTCCTGTGTGATGTTTTGAATATTGCAGCTTTGTGTGGCATAGTGACAGAATGCAGGTTTCCATTTTGGTGTTTTGAATTTTCCAGCTCCGTCTGGCAAAGTGACAGAATGCAACTTTCCTGTGTGTTGCTTTGAATTTTCCAGCTCCGTCTGGCAAAGTGATAGAATGCAGCTTACCTGTGTGTTGTTTTGAATATTGCAGCTCTGTGTGGTATAGTGACAGAATGCAGCTTTCCTTTGTGTTGTTTTGAATTTTCCAGCTCTGTGTTGCATAGTGACAGAATGCAGCTTTCCTGTGTGTTGTTTTGAATATTGCAGCTCTGTGTGGCATAGTGACAGAATGCAGCTTTCCTTTGTGTTGTTTTCAATTTTCCAGCTCTGTGTTGCATAGTGACAGAATGCAGCTTTCCTGTGTTTTGTTTTCAATATTGCTGCTCTGTCTGGCATAATGACAGAATACAGCTTTCTTGTGTGTTGTTTTGAATTTTCCAGGTCTGTGTTGCATAGTGACAGAATGCAGCTTTCCTGTGTGATGTTTTGAATTTTCCAGCTCTGTGTTGCATCGTGACATAATGCAGCTTTCCTGTGTGTTGTTTTGAATATTCCAGCTCTGTTTGGCATAGTGACAGAATGCAGCTTTCCTGTGTGTTGTTTTGAATATTGCAGCTCTATTTGGCATAGTGACAGAATGCAGCTTTCCTGTGTGTTGTTTTGAATTTTCCAACTCTGTGTGGCATAGTGACAGAATGCAGCTCTCCTGTGTGATGTTTTGAATATTGCAGCTCTGTTTGGCATTGTGACAGAATGCAGCTTTCCTTTGTGTTCTTTTGAATATTGCAGCTCTGTTTGGTGTTGCACACCCGGACAAAGAGCGGACATCCAAGCGTGCATGAGTTTAAAATGACTCTTTTTATTCGGCCTCTTTACACTGGAAATACAGAAACACAAGCACATTAGAGCAACGTAGCTGCACGCTACAAGCTACGAAACTGAATGACACAGGTTTTCCTTTGTTTTCCCCGAATTCGTAAATAAAACATAAAACTTCCGTGTATAAACTCCGTACGTATATACTGACAAGATTCCACACAATCACGCAACTTTAACGCTAGCAGGAAATATGTAATTACTTTTCCTATTTCCTCAATAGTGCATCGCTATGCGAAAGACGGCACATTTTCACGTTCACTCGCAAAACTCGAATATACATCTCGCTTTAGCGTACTAGCAGTCTACTGCTCACGCAAACTCATTACACATCAGTGTAGCAGTTTTTATACATATTTTCGTCACTTTCACTCACCTGGAAATACAGAAACACAAGCACATTAGAGCAACGTAGCTGCACGCTACAAGCTACGATACTGAATGACACAGGTTTTCCTTTGTTTTCCCCAAAGGACCCCGATTAGCTGCCCATAGTGCCCGTGTGAGCATTACTCCATATAATCATACATTAACTACTCAGCATCAAAGTTGCCATCGCCCGTACATATACATGCATTTAGAAATCAACAAAATGATAAAGCGCAACAATCAAAAAATAATACATGCAGTAGGGGGGGGCATCTAGTATCCATCAATATGCCCAACATTAATGTGGGTCCCACACTCTCCCCTTCAAAATTAATGTCGTCTCGACATTAGGCATTTCCCAGAGTCCCCATGTCCTCAATTAGTGAGTGATAGTGGTAGGATATATGGGAGTCAGTCTTCAAGATACTCCTGTACTGCAACAGTCTTTGACATGACATGCATCTCCCTCTTTCTGTCATGTGGGAGCAACAAACATCACTGGCCAGGTGATATCAGCACTGCTACTCCGCTACTTGGGCGGGTTATGTATCTCAGACTGCAAGGTTTTGACCCTATTTATACCCTACAACCCCTTTCACAGACCCACACATACTATTGTATGCGTCACATTTATCTCAGTATGCTTCTGTGTTTTAATGGTCAATGTCTGGTACTCTGCTTTTTAACTAAAGTAAATCACTACACATTACTGCATGAATTATCCTTTTCTCGCCAAACATAAAATGCTAATATGAACTCTTCCTTCTGAACTGTTCCAATGATGCACTCAACAGGTGACTCTGAACTTGCATCATGTACTTTTAACTGCAAACATCATTTGTGTCTGTACCTGACTGATGGTTGACCTAGTGTATCGTAAATGAGCGTCTTGGGTGGATTTCTTTGACGTAAAGGATATTTTCTCAACAAGGGTGACTGTGGCTCAGGCTCTCTCTCGTCTGCTTCATCAGATGACGACCACCCCTCAGTGTTGATCTGGTCTATTTCATCAGCTGACGCCTGCCATTCAGCCCCTGCCGTTCCTCCATGCTCCGCTTCCCATTGCATTGCATATTTGTCCCCCTCATTTGGATGCTCATCTTCTCTCCCAACTTGCTCCCGTTCTCTTTCAGTTGTTGGTTGGAATTCCTCCGCCTCTACTCTCAACTGACTTCTGATCTGGTTTGGTGGCTCTGCGGGTCGTGTGGTGATGGATCTCCAGGTACTTTCATCCTCCGAACTGCTTCCAAGGTCTCTCTCTTTCAGCTCTGCCTGCGTTTTACTCTTCTTGCCGGTGTTTGTTTTTCCCTTTTTCGATTCCTTCCTCCCCTGTTCCTCTTCTACCAGGGGCAGGAAGTCGCAGGGCAGTAACAGGTTCCTGTGCAAGATTCTCGGCTTTCCTGGGCCCCTCTCTGGTCGTACTATATAGACTGGGCTGTCCGCATTTTTCCTCTCCATTACGACGTAGACTTGCTCCTCCCAGTAAGACCTGAGCTTGCCTGGTCCGCCTCGGTCTCGGAAATTCCGCACTAATACTCTACATCCTGGTTGCAGCTCTACTCCATACACCTTTCGGTCATACTGCTTCTTTGCTCGAGTTTGCTCCTTCTGAGCGGTCTTTGCTGCTAACTTGTATGCCTCTTGCATTCGCCTTCTCCATTTATTGGCATATTCACTGTGAGAAGTGCTCCGATTATCAGGTGTCAAGCCAAACATGATATCTACTGGTAGCCGGGGGTTTCTACCGTAGAGGAGATAATATGGAGCATATCCTGTCGCTTCGTTGCGCGTGCAATTATACGCATGAACCACCTTGGCTAAAGAACTCTTCCAGTCGTATTTGGCTTCTTCCGTCAGGTTTCTGAGCATGGAGAGGAGTGTTCGATTTAACCTCTCAACCTGACCATTCCCAGCTGGATGGTAGGGTGTTGTATGTGAGCCTTGGATCCCACTGTACTCTTCCAGCTTGGAGAACAGCTTGTTCTCAAATTCTTTACCCTGGTCATGATGCAACCTAGCGGGAAACCCAAACTTGAGCACAAAATCTCTCAAAGATTTTCTCCGCAGCTGTTTTTGCTGATTTGTTAGTACATGCGTATGCCTGCGCAAAGCGCGTAAAGTGGTCAATAACAACTAGAATGTACTCGTATCCCCCCTTACAGCTTTCCAGGTGCAGGTAGTCTATTGAGACCATTTCAAAAGGGTATGTGGTTACCACGTTGACCAGCGGTGCTCTGGTGGGCTTGTTTGGGCGCTTCCGTTTCAGGCAGCTACATACCTTGGTTACCTGGTGTTCCACGTCCCTTTGCATGTGAGGCCAGTAGAACCGGTCGCGGATCAAGCTAAGAGTCCGCTCCACTCCCAGGTGTCCCATTTCCTCATGCAGCTCCCTGTAGATCAGCCCATGGAATGTTGTAGGTAGAACCAGTTGAGTACGAGCCGCTGACTTCCGATAGAGGATACCATCCTGGTTGAGGTACAACTTGTTTCTCTCCCTCACTAGGACCGAGAGGTCATCACGCCGGTCCCTCCCCTCCAGGCGAGGCCACTGTCCTGTCATCACATACTGTCTCACCTTGCCAATAACTGGATCATCATCTTGTGCTTTCTTCAAGTTCTCTAAGGGGATTTCTGCCACCATGGATGTTGTTCTTTCCTGCTCTACATCAGTACATGCTGTCGTGATGGTAGCTGGACACATCCAGGGCTCATGTTTGAAAAATTCCAGTTGGATTGCCTGCGTGATGGTTGCTATTACCTCTGGCTCCATTTCCTGAGAGCATGTGCGGATGTAGTGCTCCATATCCAGTGGCATTCGCGATAAGCCATCCGCATCCCCATTAACCTTTCCGGGTCGATATTTGATTGAGAAGTTAAAGTCTGCTAGCTCAGCAATCCATCGGTGCATTGTGGCATTCAACTTCGCTGTGGTCAAGACGTAGGTTAAAGGATTATTGTCGGTATATACACTGAATGAGGGCGCGTAATACAAGTACTCTCGAAATCGCTCACATATTGCCCACTTCATTGCTAAAAACTCTAATTTTCCCGAATGCAAGTGATAATTTTTTTCTGGAGCTGTTAATGTTCTTGACCCATAACCAATAACAGCCAATTTACCTTGCTGCCTCTGATAAAGAACTGCGCCAAGCCCCTCCTGAGAGGCGTCACAGTGCAACACGAAGGGTTTCTCAAAATCGGGGTAACCTAAGATTGGTGGACGGAGCAGATACTCTATTAGCTGGGAGACAATTTCTTGATGTTGTTCTGTCCAGGGGATCGGCTGGCTAGAGGGTAGCTGGTCTGACCTCATACCTTTTCCTCTGCTCCTTCTCCCCCTTGAACCTTGGACCCTACTACCTGGAGACTTCTCAACAGATAACAGATTGTATAATGGTTTGGCGATGCGTGAGAAATTTGGGATATACGGACGGTAGTATGATAGGAACCCCAGCATCCTCCTCAAGTCTCCCACCGTCTCGGGTTTGCGGTCCTTGAGTGCTTGTACCGGTGCAATCTCAGCAGGATCCATACAGTAGCCATCTTTGGATACAATCCTTCCCAGAAACTTCACCTTAGCCTGAAAAACTTCACACTTTTTAGCTGTCAATTTTACCCCGTGCCCTTGGTAGCGACGCAACACCTCTCTCACATCGCGAAGATGCTCCTCAAAGGACTTGCTGTGGACCAGATTGTCATCCAAATATGGCTGTGATGTTTCATCTCTAAGACCCACTAGGCACTCCTCCATACTACGCTGGAACTCTGCTGGAGCCGAGGACAGGCCGAAGGGGATCCTGACCCACTCATATAAACCCCACGGTGTTATAAAGGCTGTGAGTGGTCTACTGCTCTCTTCCAGGAACCCCTGGTGGTATGCCTTGCCCTGGTCCAGTACAGAGAACCATGCCCTCCCACTCAGACTGTTCAGTATGTCTTGCACTCGAGGGATGGGGTGACGGTCCGGAATGGATTTCCGGTTCAGCTCTCGATAATCCACACACAGACGTAAACTCCCATCCTTCTTACGCACACACACTACTGGCGAGGAGTATGGGGACCGGGATTTTTGAATCCACCCCCTGTTAAGCAGGTCCTCCAAGTACTCTTTCACCTCCTTGTGGAGCGGTTTGGGTACTGAGGTGTAGGTGCGCCTTACCGGAGTGGTGTCACTCAATCTGATTTTCAACTTCAGAGACGGTATGCATCCCATATCATTTTCGTCTTTTGAGAATGCGGCACACTCTTCTCGTAGCATCTGCCTCACCTTTTCTTGTTGGTCTGGCGTCAGGTGGTCGACTGACACAGGAGGGTCCCATAAATTGCCATTGTGTGTGCTTGGCAGGCTTTGTTCGCTGTGGTTTTCGCTAGCTAGGCTGGCTGTGTTTTCACTAGCACTGACTGTACTGGTTATATTGTTGGGAGCACTGGCTGGCCTCACATCCACTGGGTAGACAGCCTTGACTTGCTGCAGCTGTCCCAAAACTGTACGAGGGGTGAGGGTGATGTCATGGCGGCTGTCATTCGTGACTGGGATAGCCACCCTCGACCAATTTCCCTTCTGCAGGCAGATGACAGTTTCCGTGATGTTCAGCCCATCTGGCCACTTTGGGATCTCCTCTGGTTCGAAGAGGACCTCCTGTTTTGAGGAAAGGGGACCTGTCCTGATGTTACATTGGACGTCCCTAGTCTGGCCTGCTGGAATGATAGTTTTTAATTTTCCAACTTTCACCACGCCCTCCCTCTCGTTCTGGTCACGATTCTGCACTAAGTGAATCAGCACATTTGCTTTTTTACAATCAATGGAGAATGCATCACTCACCACAGTAGGCGTCACTTCCGGGTGCTGTGACATCCCATTCATCACCAAGGACTCAATAACATTGTAGCCGATAATTGGGGGTTCAGCTACTCCGGGCTCTTTAGAGACTAGTACAGGGACCAGCAGCTCTGGTTGTGGACCCCTATTTGATCCCAACTTAAACGTCAGCTCAACCCAGCCTGCAAAGGGCATCGGTGTCTGGTTTGCTGCTTTTCCAATAAGAGTCTCATTACCCCCCAGGAGTTCATTCATGTTCCGTAAATGGACATGGGGAAGACAGGACTTTCTCCAGCTTTCGTTGATAATGGTTACCTGTGAACCCGTGTCCCACAGAGCTGGTGTTGCTACCCCCTCAAAGAAACAATCCACCATACACTTCTTACCAATGAGGGCCCCAAGCTTGGCTCGGCGACGTAATGAGAGATGGCTGGCGTAGGTAGCCCCCACCATACCCACAGTTTGACCACTTTTCTCTAACTCCGCCTCCAACTGCCGGATTCGATTGCAAAGGAGCTCATGCACCTTATCGTCAGGTTCACTTTGGCTTGACGCTGGTGCTTTTGGGGGTGTGACCGCCTGGATTTTCACGTTCATGCCATCCGATTTTCCTGCTAGTCTCCCCTGTCCCCTACAGCCTCTCGAGAAATGCCCTGACTGCCCACACTTGAAACAGTGTTCACATTGGTCCCCCATTCCCTCTTCAAAACACTGTTTACATCCTCTTCTAGTACTCACCCTTCCCTGGCGGGTGGGCCCCAGGGGGTTGGCTATGCTTCTCCTCATCTCCGCCACTTCTTCCCTCAGCAGTTTAACAGTTTCATAGAGCTCAGAGTCCCTTGGGCTGGTGACAACAGGGGTTTTACGACTCTTAGGCTTCACCACTTCAGGGAACTGTTCCAGGACCCCCACTCCGTCTTCGGCAGCACTCTGACCCTGCTGACTGGTGTGCTTTTCAGTCTGCAGTCCATTTACTTTAAGGACTTTACTTGTATTCTTCCGTTGCTTACATTGCCTTTCTGCTTCAACACTAGCTGCGTCATTCATCCTGTCGATGAGTATTTCGTCGGTCACATTCTGGTCATCCAGATAAGGTTTAAGCTGAAACTTAATGTGGTCACTTAACAGCCCAGTACTCACTGACCTCAAGAATTTCCGCTGGATGAGCTCGGGACTGTACTGTTCATCTGACTCTACCTCCCTGGACGCAAGCCGCAGCCTCTCCTTTAACTCGATTGCTCGAAAGAGAAAGTTTTGGGGAGACTCACGACCGTCTTGTGTGATATTTACTAGTCTGTGATATAAATCTGTAGAGCTGTCCTCTTTGAAATGCCCCTTTAATATTGCCTTTAACTGGAGCAGGGTGAGATCACTTTTTATCTCAAGCATATCACGAATACTCAAACCTGGACTAATTGATTTGACTACAGCTTCAATAACTTCGGCCTCACTGTGCCCTTTACTGAGGCCTCTGGAAATCTGATGCATCAGATTTGTGTAGGAGAGTCTGTCCTTCTGACCCCTCTCCCCAATCTGACCACAGATTTTAAATTCTCTCCTTATTGTTACTTCTGGGGGCCTGTTCACAGCTGTAAGCAGCATATTTGGTGAAGCTGAAGTTTGACTTGGGGATGCACTATTCACCCTTTCACTAAGCCTCCGGACTTCATCCTGAAGGGCTTGACTGTTCATCTGAAGCTGTGAGTACTTTGTTGCTAAACTAATTTCATCAGCGGTATTAGAGTCACTTTGAGCTGTGCTCTCTGCGTTTTCCTCACTATCCATATTTCCAGTATTTTCTGTTATTTGCTCAATTACTTTCAGCAGTGAATTTAAATAATGCATTGCTACTTCCTCCTCTTCATCATTAATAACACTGTCCATGGATTCTGTGATTAGTCTGATTAACGCCCGCTTTGTGCTGGCACTTCCACTTGAGATTTTGACCTCAGCACACACCCTTTTAAGCTGATCCAACTGCAAGACCCATAGTCTCTGAGACGCGATCTCAGCCAGCTCTTCCCGGTCCATTGTGTCCGACGTAGCCGCGTCCCCCTTGCTGTGCACTCCAGTCGTCATCATCTCTCGAGTCAATCTGCTTTTCCGTCTCTAAGCGCGACGTTAACCATCCCAGCGGTGCCTCCAATATTTGTTGCACACCCCGACAAAGAGCGGACATCCAAGCGTGCATGAGTTTAAAATGACTCTTTTTATTCGGCCTCTTTACACTGGAAATACAGAAACACAAGCACATTAGAGCAACGTAGCTGCACGCTACAAGCTACGATACTGAATGACACGGGTTTTCCTTTGTTTTCCCCGAATTCGTAAATAAAACATAAAACTTCCGTGTATAAACTCCGTACGTATATACTGACAAGATTCCACACAATCACGCAACTTTAACGCTAGCAGGAAATATGTAATTACTTTTCCTATTTCCTCAATAGTGCATCGCTATGCGAAAGACGGCACATTTTCACGTTCACTCGCAAAACTCGAATTTACATCTCGCTTTAGCGTACTAGCAGTCTACTGCTCACGCAAACTCATTACACATCAGTGTAGCAGTTTTTATACATATTTTCGTCACTTTCACTCACCTGGAAATACAGAAACACAAGCACATTAGAGCAACGTAGCTGCACGCTACAAGCTACGATACTGAATGACACGGGTTTTCCTTTGTTTTCCCCAAAGGACCCCGATTAGCTGCCCATAGTGCCCGTGTGAGCATTACTCCATATAATCATACATTAACTACTCAGCATCAAAGTTGCCATCGCCCGTACATATACATGCATTTAGAAATCAACAAAATGATAAAGCGCAACAATCAAAAAATAATACATGCAGTAGGGGGGGGCATCTAGTATCCATCAATATGCCCAACATTAATGTGGGTCCCACACTGGCATAGTGACAGAATGCAGCTTTCCTGTGTGTTGTTTTGAATATTCCAGCTCTGTTTGGCAAAGTGACAGAATGCAGCTTTCCTGTGTGTTGTTTTGAATATTGCAGCTCTGTTTGGCATAGTGACAGAATGCAGCTTTCCTGCGTTTTGTTTTGAATTTTCCAGCTCTGTGTGGCACAGTGACAGAATGCAGCTCTCCTGTGTGATGTTTTGAATATTGCAGCTCTGTGTGGCACAGTGACAGAATGCAGCTTTCCTGCGTTTTGTTTTGAATTTTCCAGCTCTGTGTGGCACAGTGACAGAATGCAGCTCTCCTGTGTGATGTTTTGAATATTGCAGCTCTGTGTGGCACAGTGACAGAATGCAGCTTTCCTTTGTGTTGTTTTGAATATTCCAGCTCTGTGTTGCATATTGACAGAATGCAGCTTTCCTGTGTGTTGTTTTGAATATTGCAGCTCTGATTGGCATCGTGACAGAATGCAGCTTTCCTTTGTGTTGTTTTGAATTTTCCAGCTCTGTGTTGCATAGTGACAGAATGCAGCTTTCCTGTGTGTTGTTTTGAATATTGCAGCTCTGTTTGGCATAGTGACAGAATGCAGCTTTCCTGTGTGTTGTTTTGAATATTGCAGCTCTGTTTGGCATAGTGACAGAATGCAGCTTTCCTGTGTGTTGTTTTGAATTTTGCAGCTCTGTTTGGCATAGTGACAGAATGCAGCTTTCCTGTGTGTTGTTTTGAATATTGCAGCTCTGTTTGGCATAGTGACAGAATGCAGCTTTCCTGTGTGTTGTATTATATATCCAAGGTCTTTGTGGCAAAGTGACAGAATGCAGCTTTTTGTTTTGTTTTAAATATTTCAGCTCTGTGTGGCTTAGTGACAGAATGCAGCTTTCCTTTGTGTTGTTTTGAATTTTCCAGCTCTGTGTGGCAAAGTGACAGAATGCAGCTTTCCTGTGTGTTGTATTATATATCCAAGGTCTTTGTGGCATAGTGACAGAAAGCAGCTTTCCTGTGTGATGTTTTATATATTGCAGCTCTGTGTGGCATAGTGACAGAATACAGATTTCCTTTGTGTTGTTTTGAATTTTCCAGCTTTGTGTTGTATAGTGACAGAATGCAGCTTTTCTCTGTGATGTTTTGAATTTTCCAGCTTTGTGTTGTATAGTGACAGAATGCAGCTTTCCTCTGTGATGTTTTGAATATTGCAGCTCTGTTTGGCATAGTGACAGAATGCAGCTTTCCTGTGTGTTGTTTTGAATATTGCAGCTCTGTGTGGCATAGTGAGAGAATGTAGCTTTCCTGTGTGTTGTTTTGAATATTGCACCTCTGTGTGGCATAGTGTCAGAATGCAGCTTTCCTTTGTGTTGTTTTGAATATTGCAGCTCTGTGTGGCATAGTGTCAGAATGCAACTTTGTTGTGTGTTGTTTTGAATTTTTCAACTCTGTGTGGCATTATGATAGAATGCAGCTTTCCTGTGTGTTGTTTTGAATTTTCCAGCACCGTCTGGCATAGTCACAGAATGCAGCTTTCCTGTGTGTTGTTTTGAATATTGCAGCTCTGTGTGGCATAGTCACAGAATGCAGCTTTCCTGTGTGTTGTTTTGAATTTTGCAGCTCTGTGTTGCATAGTGACAGAATGCAGCTTTCCTGTGTGATGTTTTGAATTTTCCAGCTCTGTGTGGCATAGTGACAGAATGCAGCTTTCCTTTGTGTTGTTTTCAATTTTCCAGCTCTGTGTTGCATAGTGACAGAATGCAGCTTTCCTGTGTGTTGTTTTGAATATTCCAGCTCTGTTTGGCATAGTGACAGAATGCAGCTTTCCTGTGTGTTGTTTTGAATATTGCAGCTCTGTGTGGCATAGTCACAGAATGCAGCTTTCCTGTGTTTTGTTTTGAATTTTGCAGCTCTGTGTTGCATAGTGACAGAATGCAGCTTTCCTGTGTGTTGTTTTGAATTTTGCAGCTCTGTGTTGCATAGTGACAGAATGCAGCTTTCCTGTGTGTTGTTTTGAATATTCAAGCTCTGTTTGGCATAGTGATAGAATGCTGCTTTGCTGTGTGACGTTTTCAATATTGCAGCTCTGTTTGGCATGGTGACAGAATGCAGCTTTCCTGAGTGTTGTTTTGAAAATTGCAGCTCTGTGTGGCATAGTGACAGAATGCAACTTTCCTGTGTGACGTTTTCAATATTGCAGCTCTGTTTGGCATGGTGACAGAATGCAGCTTTCCTGAGTGTTGTTTTGAAAATTGCAGCTCTGTGTTGCATAGTGACAGAATGCAGCTTTCCTGTGTGTTGTTTTGAATAATCCAGCTCTGTCTGGCATAGTGACAAAATGCAGCTTTCTTGTATGTTGTTTTGTATATTGCAGCTCTGTGTGGCATAGTGACAGAATGCAGCTTTCCTTTGTGTTCTTTTGAATTTTCCAGCTCTGTTTGGCATAGTGACAGAATGCAGCTTTCCTGTGTGTTGTTTTGAATATTGCAGCTCTGTTTGGCATAGTGACAGAATGCAGCTTTCCTGTGTGTTGTTTTGAATATACCAGCGCTGTTTGGCAAAGTGACAGAATGCAGCTCTCCTGTGTGATGTTTTGAATATTGCAGCTTTGTGTGGCATAGTGACAGAATGCAGCTTTCCATTGTGGTGTTTTGAATTTTCCAGCTCCGTCTGGCAAAGTGACAGAATGCAACTTTCCTGTGTGTTGCTTTGAATTTTCCAGCTCCGTCTGGCAAAGTGATAGAATGCAGCTTTCCTGTGTGTTGTTTTGAATTTTCCAGCTCTGTGTTGCATAGTGACAGAATGCAGCTTTCCTGTGTTTTGTTTTCAATATTGCTGCTCTGTTTGGCTTAGTGACAGAATGCAGCTTTCCTGTGTGTTGTTTTGAATTTTCCAGCTCTGTGTTGCATAGTGACAGAATGCAGCTTTCCTGTGTGATGTTTAGAATTTTCCAGCACTGTGTTGCATCGTGACAAAATGCAGCTTTCCTGTGTGTTGTTTTGAATATTGCAGCTCTATTTGGCATAGTGACAGAATGCAGCTTTCCTGTGTGTTGTTTTGAATTTTCCAACTCTGTGTGGCATAGTGACAGAATGCAGCTCTCCTGTGTGATGTTTTGAATATTGCAGCTCTGTTTGGCATTGTGACAGAATGCAGCTTTCCTTTGTGTTCTTTTGAATTTTCCAGCTCTGTTTGGCATAGTGACAGAATGCAGCTTTCCTGTGTGTTGTTTTGAATATTCCTGCTCTGTTTGGCAAAGTGACAGAATGCAGCTTTCCTGTGTGTTGTTTTGAGTATTGCAGCTCTGATTGGCATAGTGACAGAATGCAGCTTTCCTGTGTGTTGTTTTGAATATTCCAGCTCTGTTTGGCAAAGTGACAGAATGCAGCTTTCCTGTGTGTTGTTTTGAATATTGCAGCTCTGTGTGGCACAGTGACAGAATGCAGCTCTCCTGTGTGATGTTTTGAATATTGCAGCTCTGTGTTGCATATCGACAGAATGCAGCTTTCCTGTGTGTTGTTTTGAATATTCAAGCTCTGTTTGGCATAGTGACAGAATGCAGCTTTGCTGTGTGTTGTTTTGAATATTGCATCTCTGTGTGGCATAGTGACAGAATGCAGCTTTCCTGTGTGTTGTATTATATATCCAAGGTCTTTGTGGCAAAGTGACAGAATGCAGCTTTTTGTTTTGTTTTAAATATTTCAGCTCTGTGTGGCTTAGTGACAGAATGCAGCTTTCCTTTGTGTTGTTTTGAATTTTCCAGCTCTGTGTGGCAAAGTGACAGAATGCAGCTTTCTTGTGTGTTGTATTATATATCCAAGTCTTTGTGGCAAAGTGACAGAATGCAGCTTTTTGTTTTGTTTTAAATATTTCAGCTCTGTGTGGCTTAGTGACAGAATGCAGCTTTCCTTTGTGTTGTTTTGAATTTTCCAGCTCTGTGTGGTATAGTGACAGAATGCAGCTTTCCTTTGTGTTGTTTTGAATTTTCCAGCTCTGTGTTGCATAGTGACAGAATGCAGCTTTCCTGTGTGTTGTTTTGAATATTCAAGCTCTGTTTGGCATAGTGACAGAATGCAGCTTTCCTGCCTGTTGTTTTGAATATTGCAGCTCTGTGTGGCATAGTGAGAGAATGTAGCTTTCCTGTGTGTTGTTTTGAATATTGCACCTCTGTGTGGCATAGTGTCAGAATGCAGCTTTCCTTTGTGTTGTTTTGAATATTGCAGCTCTGTGTGGCATAGTGTCAGAATACAACTTTGCTGTGTGTTGTTTTGAATTTTTCAACTCTGTGTGGCATAATGATAGAATGCAGCTTTCCTGTGTGTTGTTTTGAATTTTCCAGCACCGTCTGGCATAGTCACAGAATGCAGCTTTCCTGTGTGTTGTTTTGAATATTGCAGCTCTGTGTGGCATAGTCACAGAATGCAGCTTTCCTGTGTGTTGTTTTGAATTTTGCAGCTCTGTGTTGCATAGTGACAGAATGCAGCTTTCCTGTGTGATGTTTTGAATTTTCCAGCTCTGTGTGGCATAGTGACAGAATGCAGCTTTCCTTTGTGTTGTTTTCAATTTTCCAGCTCTGTGTTGCATAGTGACAGAATGCAGCTTTCCTGTGTGTTGTTTTGAATATTCCAGCTCTGTTTGGCATTGTGACAGAATGCAGCTTTCCTGTGTGTTGTTTTGAATATTGCAGCTCTGTGTGGCATAGTCACAGAATGCAGCTTTCCTGTGTTTTGTTTTGAATTTTGCAGCTCTGTGTCGCATAGTGACAGAATGCAGCTTTCCTGTGTGTTGTTTTGAATTTTGCAGCTCTGTGTTGCATAGTGACAGAATGCAGCTTTCCTGTGTGTTGTTTTGAATATTCAAGCTCTGTTTGGCATAGTGATAGAATGCTGCTTTGCTGTGTGACGTTTTCAATATTGCAGCTCTGTTTGGCATGGTGACAGAATGCAGCTTTCCTGAGTGTTGTTTTGAAAATTGCAGCTCTGTGTGGCATAGTGACAGAATGCAACTTTCCTGTGTGACGTTTTCAATATTGCAGCTCTGTTTGGCATGGTGACAGAATGCAGCTTTCCTGAGTGTTGTTTTGAAAATTGCAGCTCTGTGTTGCATAGTGACAGAATGCAGCTTTCCTGTGTGTTGTTTTGAATAATCCAGCTCTGTCTGGCATAGTGACAAAATGCAGCTTTCTTGTATGTTGTTTTGTATATTGCAGCTCTGTGTGGCATAGTGACAGAATGCAGCTTTCCTTTGTGTTGTTTTGAATTTTCCAGCTCTGTGTGGCATAGTGACAGAATGCAGCTTTCCTGTGTGTTGTTTTGAATATTCAAGCTCTGTTTGGCATAGTGACAGAATGCAGCTTTCCTGCCTGTTGTTTTGAATATTGCAGCTCTGTGTGGCATAGTGAGAGAATGTAGCTTTCCTGTGTGTTGTTTTGAATATTGCACCTCTGTGTGGCATAGTGTCAGAATGCAGCTTTCCTTTGTGTTGTTTTGAATATTGCAGCTCTGTGTGGCAAAGTGTCAGAATACAACTTTGCTGTGTGTTGTTTTGAATTTTTCAACTCTGTGTGGCATAATGATAGAATGCAGCTTTCCTGTGTGTTGTTTTGAATTTTCCAGCACCGTCTGGCATAGTCACAGAATGCAGCTTTCCTGTGTGTTGTTTTGAATATTGCAGCTCTGTGTGGCATAGTCACAGAATGCTGCTTTCCTGTGTTTTGTTTTGAATTTTCCAGCTCTGTTTAGCATAGTGACAGAATGCAGCTTTCCTGTGTGTTGTTTTGAATTTTGCAGCTCTGTGTTGCATAGTGACAGAATGCAGCTTTCCTGTGTGTTGTTTTGAATTTTCCAGCTCTGTGTGGCATAGTGACAGAATGCAACTTTCCTGTGTGTTGTTTTGAATATTCAAGCTCTGTGTTGCATAGTGACAGAATGCAGCTTTCCTGTGTGTTGTTTTGAATATTCCAGCTCTGTTTGGCAAAGTGACAGAATGCAGCTTTCCTGTGTGTTGTTTTGAATATTGCAGCTCTGTTTGGCATAGTGACAGAATGCAGCTTTCCTGTGTGTTGTTTTGAATATTGCAGCTCTGTTTGGCAAAGTGACAGAATGCAGCTTTCCTGTGTGTTGTTTTGAATATTGCAGCTCTGTTTGGCAAAGTGACAGAATGCAGCTTTCCTGTGTGTTGTTTTGAATTTTCCAGCTCTGTGTTGCATAGTGACAGAATGCAGCTTTCCTGTGTGATGTTTTGAATTTTCCAGCTCTGTGTGGCATAGTGACAGAATGCAGCTTTCCTTTGTGTTGTTTTGAATCTTCCAGCTCTGTGTATCATAGTGACAGAATGCAGCTTTCCTGTGTGTTGTTTTGAATATTCCAGCTCTGTTTGGCATAGTGACAGAATGCAGCTTTCCTGTGTGTTGTTTTGAATATTGCAGCTCTGTTTGGCATAGTGACAGAATGCAGCTTTCCTGTGTGTTGTTTTGAATTTTCCAGCTCTGTGTGGCATAGTGACGGACTGCAGCTTTCCTGTGTGTTGTTTTGAATATTGCAGCTCCGTGTGGCATAGTGACAGAATGCAGCTTTCCTGTGTGTTGTTTTGAATATTCCAGCTCTGTTTGGCATAGTGACAGAATGCAGCTTTCCTGTGTGTTGTTTTGAATATTGCAGCTCTGTTTGGCATAGTGACAGAATGCAGCTTTCCTGTGTGTTGTTTTGAATATTGCAGCTCTGTTTGGCATAGTGACAGAATGCAGCTTTCCTGTGTGTTGTTTTGAATATTGCAGCTCTGTTTGGCATAGTGACAGAATGCAGCTTTCCTGTGTGTTGTTTTGAATATGGCAGCTCTGTGTGGCATAGTGACGGAATGCAGCTTTCCTGTGTGTTGTTTTGAATATTGCAGCTCTATTTGGCATAGTGACAGAATGCAGCTTTCCTGTGTGTTGTTTTGAATATTGCAGCTCTGTGTGGCATAGTGACAGAATGCAACTTTCCTGTGTGTTGTTTTGAATTTTCCAGCTCTGTTTGGCATAGTGACAGAATGCAGCTTTCCTGTGTGTTGTTTTGAATATTCCAGCTCTGTTTGGCATAGTGACAGAATGCAGCTTTCCTGTGTGTTGTTTTGAATATTGCAGCTCTGTGTGGCATAGTGACAGAATGCAGCTTTCCTGTGTGTTGTTTTGAATATTGCAGCTCTGTTTGGCATAGTGACAGAATGCAGCTTTCCTGTGTGTTGTTTTGAATATTCCAGCACTGTTTGGCAAAGTGACAGGATGCAGCTGTCCTGTGTGTTGTTTTGAATATTGCAGCCCTGTTTAGCATAG
Source organism: Gymnothorax reevesii (assembly GCA_029721435.1). NCBI lineage: Eukaryota > Metazoa > Chordata > Actinopteri > Anguilliformes > Muraenidae > Gymnothorax > Gymnothorax reevesii. The sequence goes on along the minus strand of CM056574.1, from coordinate 64,431,644 downwards.
TGACAGAATGCAGCTTTCCTGTGTGTACTTTTGAATTTTCCAGCTCTGTGTGGCACAGTGACAGAATGCAGCTCTCCTGTGTGATGTTTTGAATATTGCAGCTCTGTGTGGCATAGTGACAGAATGCATCTTTTCATTGTGGTGTTTTGAATTTTCCAGCTCCGTCTGGCAAAGTGACAGAATGCAACTTTCCTGTGTGTTGCTTTGAATTTTCCAGCTCTGTCTGGCAAAGTGATAGAATGCAGCTTTCCTGTGTGTTGTTTTGAATATTGCAGCTCTGTGTGGCATAGGGACAGAATGCATCTTTTCATTGTGGTGTTTTGAATTTTCCAGCTCCGTCTGGCAAAGTGACAGAATGCAACTTTCCTGTGTGTTGCTTTGAATTTTCCAGCTCTGTCTGGCAAAGTGATAGAATGCAGCTTTCCTGTGTGTCGTTTTGAATTTTCCAGCTCTGTGTTGCATAGTGACAGAATGCAGCTTTCCTGTGTGATGTTTTGAATTTTCCAGCTCTGTGTGGCATAGTGACAGAATGCAGCTTTCCTTTGTGTTGTTTTCAATTTTCCAGCTCTGTGTTGCATAGTGACAGAATGCAGCTTTCCTGTGTGTTGTTTTGAATATTCCAGCTCTGTTTGGCATAGTGACAGAATGCAGCTTTCCTGTGTGTTGTTTTGAATATTGCAGCTCTATTTGGCATAGTGACAGAATGCAGCTTTCCTGTGTGTTGTTTTGAATTTTCCAGCTCTGTGTGGCATAGTGACAGAATGCAGATCTCCTGTGTGTTGTTTTGAATATTGCAGCTCTGTGTGGCATAGTGACAGAATGCAGCTTTCCTGTGTGTTGTTTTGAATATTGCAGCTCTGTTTGGCATAGTGACAGAATGCAGCTTTCCTGTGTGTTGTTTTGAATATTGCAGCTCTATTTGGCATAGTGACAGAATGCAGCTTTCCTGTGTGTTGTTTTGAATATTGCAGCTCTATTTGGCATAGTGACAGAATGCAGCTTTCCTGTGTGTTGTTTTGAATATTGCAGCTCTATTTGGCATAGTGACAGAATGCAGCTTTCCTGTGTGTTGTTTTGAATATTGCAGCTCTGTGTGGCATAGTGACAGAATGCAGCTTTCCTGTGTGTTGTTTTGAATATTGCAGCTCTATTTGGCATAGTGACAGAATGCAGCTTTCCTGTGTGTTGTTTTGAATATTGCAGCTCTGTTTGGCATAGTGACAGAATGCAGCTTTCCTGTGTGTTGTTTTGAATCTTCCAGCTCTGTTTGGCATAGTGACAGAATGCAGCTTTCCTGTGTGTTGTTTTGATCATTCCAGCTCTGTTTGGCATAGTGACAGAATGCAGCTTTCCTGTGTGTTGTTTTGAATATTGCAGCTCTGTGTGGCATAGTGACAGAATGCAGCTTTCCTGTGTGTTGTTTTGAATATTGCAGCTCTGTTTGGCATAGTGACAGAAGGCAGCTTTCCTGTGTGTTGTTTTGAATATTCCAGCACTGTTTGGCAAAGTGACAGGATGCAGCTGTCCTGTGTGTTGTTTTGAATATTGCAGCCCTGTTTGGCATAGTGACAGAATGCAGCTTTCCTGTGTGTACTTTTGAATTTTCCAGCTCTGTGTGGCACAGTGACAGAATGCAGCTCTCCTGTGTGATGTTTTGAATATTGCAGCTCTGTGTGGCATAGTGACAGAATGCATCTTTTCATTGTGGTGTTTTGAATTTTCCAGCTCCGTCTGGCAAAGTGACAGAATGCAACTTTCCTGTGTGTTGCTTTGAATTTTCCAGCTCTGTCTGGCAAAGTGATAGAATGCAGCTTTCCTGTGTGTTGTTTTGAATATTGCAGCTCTGTGTGGCATAGGAACAGAATGCATCTTTTCATTGTGGTGTTTTGAATTTTCCAGCTCCGTCTGGCAAAGTGACAGAATGCAACTTTCCTGTGTGTTGCTTTGAATTTTCCAGCTCTGTCTGGCAAAGTGATAGAATGCAGCTTTCCTGTGTGTCGTTTTGAATTTTCCAGCTCTGTGTTGCATAGTGACAGAATGCAGCTTTCCTGTGTGTTGTTTTAGATATTCAAGCTCTGTTTGGCATAGTGACAGAATGCAGCTTTGCTGTGTTGTTTTGAATATTGCAGCTCTGTTTGGCATAGTGACAGAATGCAGCTTTCCTGTGTGTTGTTTTGAATTTTCCAGCTCTGTGTTGCATAGTGACAGAATGCAGCTTTCGTGTGTTGTTTTGAATATTGCAGCTCTGTTTGGCATAGTGACAGAATGCAGCTTTCCTTTGTGTTGTTTTGAATTTTCCAGCTCTGTGTTGCATTGTGACAGAATGCAGCTTTGCTGTCTGTTGTTTTGAATATTGCAGCTCTGTGTTGCATAGTGACAGAATGCAGCTTTCCGGTTTGTTGTTTTGAATATTGCAGCTCTGTGTGGTATAGGGACAGAATGCATCTTTTCATTGTGGTGTTTTGAATTTTCCAGCTCCGTCTGGCAAAGTGACAGAATGCAACTTTCCTGTGTGTTGCTTTGAATTTTCCAGCTCTGTCTGGCAAAGTGATAGAATGCAGCTTTCCTGTGTGTCGTTTTGAATTTTCCAGCTCTGTGTTGCATAGTGACAGAATGCAGCTTTCCTGTGTGATGTTTTGAATTTTCCAGCTCTGTGTGGCATAGTGACAGAATGCAGCTTTCCTTTGTGTTGTTTTCAATTTTCCAGCTCTGTGTTGCATAGTGACAGAATGCAGCTTTCCTGTGTGTTGTTTTGAATATTCCAGCTCTGTTTGGCATAGTGACAGAATGCAGCTTTCCTGTGTGTTGTTTTGAATATTGCAGCTCTGTTTGGCATAGTGACAGAATGCAGCTTTCCTGTGTGTTGTTTTGAATTTTCCAGCTCTGTGTGGCATAGTGACAGAATGCAGCTCTCCTGTGTGTTGTTTTGAATATTGCAGCTCTGTGTGGCATAGTGACAGAATGCAGCTTTCCTGTGTGTTGTTTTGAATATTGCAGCTCTGTTTGGCATAGTGACAGAATGCAGCTTTCCTGTGTGTTGTTTTGAATATTGCAGCTCTATTTGGCATAGTGACAGAATGCAGCTTTCCTGTGTGTTGTTTTGAATATTGCAGCTCTATTTGGCATAGTGACAGAATGCAGCTTTCCTGTGTGTTGTTTTGAATATTGCAGCTCTATTTGGCATAGTGACAGAATGCAGCTTTCCTGTGTGTTGTTTTGAATATTGCAGCTCTGTGTGGCATAGTGACAGAATGCAGCTTTCCTGTGTGTTGTTTTGAATATTGCAGCTCTATTTGGCATAGTGACAGAATGCAGCTTTCCTGTGTGTTGTTTTGAATATTGCAGCTCTGTTTGGCATAGTGACAGAATGCAGCTTTCCTGTGTGTTGTTTTGAATCTTCCAGCTCTGTTTGGCATAGTGACAGAATGCAGCTTTCCTGTGTGTTGTTTTGATCATTCCAGCTCTGTTTGGCATAGTGACAGAATGCAGCTTTCCTGTGTGTTGTTTTGAATATTGCAGCTCTGTGTGGCATAGTGACAGAATGCAGCTTTCCTGTGTGTTGTTTTGAATATTGCAGCTCTGTTTGGCATAGTGACAGAAGGCAGCTTTCCTGTGTGTTGTTTTGAATATTCCAGCACTGTTTGGCAAAGTGACAGGATGCAGCTGTCCTGTGTGTTGTTTTGAATATTGCAGCCCTGTTTGGCATAGTGACAGAATGCAGCTTTCCTGTGTGTACTTTTGAATTTTCCAGCTCTGTGTGGCACAGTGACAGAATGCAGCTCTCCTGTGTGATGTTTTGAATATTGCAGCTCTGTGTGGCATAGTGACAGAATGCATCTTTTCATTGTGGTGTTTTGAATTTTCCAGCTCCGTCTGGCAAAGTGACAGAATGCAACTTTCCTGTGTGTTGCTTTGAATTTTCCAGCTCTGTCTGGCAAAGTGATAGAATGCAGCTTTCCTGTGTGTTGTTTTGAATATTGCAGCTCTGTGTGGCATAGGAACAGAATGCATCTTTTCATTGTGGTGTTTTGAATTTTCCAGCTCCGTCTGGCAAAGTGACAGAATGCAACTTTCCTGTGTGTTGCTTTGAATTTTCCAGCTCTGTCTGGCAAAGTGATAGAATGCAGCTTTCCTGTGTGTCGTTTTGAATTTTCCAGCTCTGTGTTGCATAGTGACAGAATGCAGCTTTCCTGTGTGTTGTTTTAGATATTCAAGCTCTGTTTGGCATAGTGACAGAATGCAGCTTTGCTGTGTTGTTTTGAATATTGCAGCTCTGTTTGGCATAGTGACAGAATGCAGCTTTCCTGTGTGTTGTTTTGAATTTTCCAGCTCTGTGTTGCATAGTGACAGAATGCAGCTTTCCTGTGTGTTGTTTTGAATATTGCAGCTCTGTTTGGCATAGTGACAGAATGCAGCTTTCCTTTGTGTTGTTTTGAATTTTCCAGCTCTGTGTTGCATTGTGACAGAATGCAGCTTTGCTGTCTGTTGTTTTGAATATTGCAGCTCTGTGTTGCATAGTGACAGAATGCAGCTTTCCGGTTTGTTGTTTTGAATATTGCAGCTCTGTGTGGTATAGTGACAGAATGCAGCTTTGCTGTGTGTTGTTTTGAATATTGCAGCTCTGTGTTGCATAGTGATAGAATGCAGCTTTCCTGTGTGTTGTTTTGAATTTTCCAGCTCTGAGTTGCATAGTGACAGAATGCAGTTTTCCTGTGTGTTGTTTTGAATATTCCAGCTTTGTTTGGCATAGTGAAAGAATGCAGCTCTCCTGTGTGTTGTTTTGAATTTTCCAACTCTGTGTGGCATAGTGACAGAATGCAGCTCTCCTGTGTGATGTTTTGAATATTGCAGCCCTGTTTGGCATAGTGACAGTATGCAGCTTTCCTGTGTGTTGTTTTGAATATTTCAGCTCTGTTTGGCATAGTGACAGAATGCAGCTTTCCTGTGTGTTGTTTTGAATTTTCCAGCTCTGTGTGGCATCGTGACAGAATGCAGCTTTCCTGTGTGTTGTTTTGAATATTGCAGCTTTGTTTGTCAAAATGACAGAATGCAGCTTTCCTGTGTGTTGTTTTGAATTTTCCAGCTCTGTGTGGTATAGTGACAGAATGCAACTTTCCTGTGTGTTTTTAATATTCCAGCTCCGTTTCGCATAGTAACAGAATATAGCTTTAATGTGTGTTGTTGCGAATATTGTCGCACCGTGTGGCATAGTGACAGAATGCAGCTTTCCTGTGTGTTGTTTTGAATATTCCAGGTCTGTGTGGCATAGTGACAGAATGCAGCTTTCCTGTGTGATGTTTTGAATTTTCCAGCTCTGTGTGGCATAGTGACAGAATGCTTCTTTCCTGTGTGTTGTTGCGAATATTGCAGCACTGTGTGGTAAGTGACAGAATGCAGCTTTCCTGTGTGTTGTTTTGAATTTTCCAGCTCTGTGTGGCATAGTGACAGAATGCAGCTTTCCTGTGTGTTGTTTTGAATTTTCCAGCTCTGTTTAGCATAGTGACAAAATGCAGCTTTCCTGTGTGTTGTTTTGAATTTTCCAGCTCTGTTTAGCATAGTGACAAAATGCAGCTTTCCTGTGTGTTGTTTTGAATTTTCCAGCTCTGTTTAGCATAGTGACAAAATGCAGCTTTCCTGTGTGTTGTTTTGAATTTTCCAGCTCTGTTTAGCATAGTGACAAAATGCAGCTTTCCTGTGTGTTGTTTTGAATTTTCCAGCTCTGTTTAGCATAGTGACAAAATGCAGCTTTCCTGTGTGTTGTTTTGAATTTTCCAGCTCTGTGTTGCATAGAGACAGAATGCAGCTTTCCTGTGTGTTGTTTTTAATTTTCCAGCTCTGTGTTGCATAGAGACAGAATGCAGCTTTCCTGTGTATTGTTGCGAATATTGCAGCTCTGTGTGGAATTGTGACAGAATGCAGCTTTCCTGTGTGTTGTTTTGAATTTTCCCGCTCTGTGTGGCATAGTGACAGAATGCAGCTTTCCTGTGTGTTGTTTTGAATTTTCCCGCTCTGTGTGGCATAGTGACAGAATGCAGCTTTCCTGTGTTGTTTTGAATATGGCAGCTCTGTGTGGCATAGTGACAGAATGCAACTTTCCTGTGTTTTGTTTTGAATATTGCAGCTCTGTGTTGCATAGCGACAGAATGCAGCATTCCTTTGTGTTTTTTTTTTGAATTTTCCAGCTCTGTGTTGCATAGTGACAGAATGCAGCTTTCCTGTGTGTTGTTTTGAATATTGCAGCTCTGTTTGGCAAAGTGACAGAATGCAGCTTTCCTGTGTGTTGTTTTCAATTTTCCAGCGCTGTGTTGCATAGTGACAGAATGCAGCTTTCCTGTGTGTTGTTTTGAATATTGCAGCTCTATTTGGCATAGTGACAGAATGCAGCTTTCCTGTGTGTTGTTTTGAATTTTCCAGCTCTGTGTGGCATAGTGACAGAATGCAGCTCTCCGGTGTGTTGTTTTGAATATTGCAGCTCTGTGTGGCATAGTGACAGAATGCAGCTTTCCTGTGTGTTGTTTTGAATATTGCAGCTCTGTTTGGCATAGTGACAGAATGCAGCTTTCCTGTGTGTTGTTTTGAATCTTCCAGCTCTGTTTGGCATAGTGACAGAATGCAGCTTTCCTGTGTGTTGTTTTGAATATTCCAGCTCTGTTTGGCATAGTGACAGAATGCAGCTTTCCTGTGTGTTGTTTTGAATATTGCAGCTCTGTGTGGCATAGTGACAGAATGCAGCTTTCCTGTGTGTTGTTTTGAATATTGCAGCTCTGTTTGGCATAGTGACAGAATGCAGCTTTCCTGTGTGTTGTTTTGAATATTCCAGCACTGTTTGGCAAAGTGACAGAATGCAGCTTTCCTGTGTGTTGTTTTGAATATTGCAGCCCTGTTTGGCATAGTGACAGAATGCAGCTTTCCTGTGTGTTGTTTTGAATTTTGCAGCTCTGTGTGGCACAGTGACAGAATGCAGCTCTCCTGTGTGATGTTTTGAATATTGCAGCTCTGTGTGGCATAGTGACAGAATGCATCTTTTCATTGTGGTGTTTTGAATTTTCCAGCTCCGTCTGGCAAAGTGACAGAATGCAACTTTCCTGTGTGTTGCTTTGAATTTTCCAGCTCTGTCTGGCAAAGTGATAGAATGCAGCCTTCCTGTGTGTTGTTTTGAATATTGCAGCTCTGTTTGGCATAGTGACAGAATGCAGCTTTCCTGTGTGTTGTTTTAGATATTCAAGCTCTGTTTGGCATTGTGACAGAATGCAGCTTTGCTGTGTTGTTTTGAATATTGCAGCTCTGTTTGGCATAGTGACAGAATGCAGCTTTCCTTTGTGTTGTTTTGAATTTTCCAGCTCTGTGTTGCATAGTGACAGAATGCAGCTTTCCTGTGTGTTGTTTTGAATATTGCAACTCTGTGTGGCATAGTGACAGAATGCAGCTTTCATTTGTGTTGTTTTGAATTTTCCAGCTCTAGGTTGCATACTGACAGAATGCAGCTTTCCTGTGTGTTATGAATTTTTTAGCTCTGTGTGGCATAGTGACAGAATGCAGCTTTCCTGTGTGTTGTTTTGAATATTGCAACTCTGTGTGGCATAGTGACAGAATGCAGCTTTCCTTTGTGTTGTTTTGAATTTTCCAGCTCTGTGTTGCATACTGACAGAATGCAGCTTTCCTGTGTGTTATGAATTTTTTAGCTCTGTTTGGCAGAGTGACAGAATGCAGCTTTCCTTTGTGTTGTTTTGAATTTTCCAGCTCTGTGTTGCATAGTGACAGAATGCAGCTTTGCTGTGTGATGTTTTGAATATTGCAGCTCTGTGTTGCATCGTGACAGAATGCAGCTTTCCTGTGTGTTGTTTTGAATATTGCAGCTCTGTGTGGTAAAGTGACAGAATGCAGCTTTGCTGTGTGTTGTTTTGAATATTGCAGCTCTGTGTTGCATAGTGACAGAATGCAGCTTTCCTGTGTGATGTTTTGAATTTTCCAGCTCTGTGTTGCATCGTGATAGAATGCAGCTTTCCTGTGTGTTGTTTTGAATTTTCCAGCTCTGAGTTGCATAGTGACAGAATGCAGCTCTCCTGTGTGATGTTTTGAAAATTGCAGCTCTGTTTGGCATAGTGACAGTATGCAGCTTTCCTGTGTGTTGTTTTGAATATTTCAGCTCTGTTTGGCATAGTGACAGAATGCAGCTTTCCTGTGTGTTGTTTTGAATTTTCCAGCTCTGTGTGGCATAGTGACAAAATGCAGCTTTCCTGTGTGTTGTTTTGAATTTTCCAGCTCTGTTTAGCATAGTGACAAAATGCAGCTTTCCTGTGTGTTGTTTTGAATTTTCCAGCTCTGTTTAGCATAGAGACAGAATGCAGCTTTCCTGTGTGTTGTTTTTAATTTTCCAGCTCTGTGTTGCATAGAGACAGAATGCAGCTTTCCTGTGTATTGTTGCGAATATTGCAGCTCTGTGTGGCATTGTGACAGAATGCAGCTTTCCTGTGTGTTGTTTTGAATTTTCCCGCTCTGTGTGGCATAGTGACAGAATGCAGCTTTCCTGTGTGTTGTTTTGAATTTTCCCGCTCTGTGTGGCATAGTGACAGAATGCAGCTTTCCTGTGTTGTTTTGAATATGGCAGCTCTGTGTGGCATAGTGACAGAATGCAACTTTCTTTTGCGTTGTTTTGAATATTCGGTCTATGTCTGGCATGATGATCGAATGCCGCTTTCACTTTGTGTTGTTTTGAATATTGCAGCTCTGTGTTGCATAGTGACAGAATGCAGCTTTCCTGTGTTTTGTTTTGAATATTGCAGCTCTGTGTTGCATAGCGACAGAATGCATCTTTCCTGTGTGTTGTTTTGAATCCTCCAGCTCTGTGTGGCAAAGTGACAGAATGCAGTTTTCCTTTGTGTTGTTTTGAATTTTCCTGCTCTGTGTGGCATATTGACAGAATGCAGCTTTGCTGTGTGTTGTTTTGAATACTGCATCTCTGTTTGGCATAGTGACAGAATGCAGCTTTCCTTTGTGTTGTTTTGAATTTTCCAGCTCTGTGTTGCATAGTGACTGAATGCAGCTTTCCTGTGTGTTGTTTTGAATATTCAAGCTCTGTTTGGCATAGTGATAGAATTCAGCATTGCTGTGTGTTTTTTTGAAAATTGCAGCTCTGTATGGCATAGTGACAGAATGCAGCATTCCTTTGTGTTGTTTTGAATTTTCCAGGTCTGTGTTGCATAGTGACAGAATGCAGCTTTCCTGTGTGCTGTTTTGAATATTCCAGCTCTGTTTGGCATAGTGACAGAATGCAGCTTTCCTGTGTGTTGTTTTGAATATTGCAGCTCTGTTTGGCAAAGTGACAGAATGCAGCTTTCCTGTGTGTTGTTTTGAATATTGCAGCTCTGTTTGGCAAAGTGACAGAATGCAGCTTTCCTTTGTGTTGTTTTGAAATTTCCAGCTCTGTGTTGCATAGTGACAGAATGCAGCTTTCCTGTGCAATGTTTTGAATATTGCAGCACTTTATGGCATAGTGACAGAATGCAGCTTTCCTTTGTGTTGTTTTGAATTTTCCAGCTTTGTGTTGTATAGTGACAGAATGCAGCTTTTCTGTGTGTTGTTTTGAATATTGCAGCTCTATTTGGCATTGTGACAGAATGCAACTTTCCTGTGTGTTGTTTTAAATTTTCAAGCTCTTTATGGCATAGTGACAGAATGCAGCTTTCCTGTGTGTTGTTTTGAATATTCAAGCGCTGTGTTGCATCGTGACAGAATACAGCTTTCCTGTGTGTTGTTTTGAATATTGCAGCTCTATTTCGCATAGTGACAGAATGCAGCTTTCCTGTGTGTTGTTTTGAATATTGCAGCTCTGTGTGGCATAGTGACAGAATGCAGCTTTCCTGTGTGTTGTTTTGAATATTGCAGCTCTGTTTGGCATAGTGACAGAATGCAGCTTTCCTGTGTGTTGTTTTGAATATTCCAGCTCTGTTTGGCATAGTGACAGAATGCAGCTTTCCTGTGTGTTGTTTTGAATATTCCAGCTCTGTTTGGCATAGTGACAGAATGCAGCTTTCCTGTGTGTTGTTTTGAATATTGCAGCTCTGTGTGGCATAGTGACAGAATGCAGCTTTCCTGTGTGTTGTTTTGAATATTGCAGCTCTGTTTGGCATAGTGACAGAATGCAGCTTTCCTGTGTGTTGTTTTGAATATTCCAGCTCTGTTTGGCAAAGTGACAGAATGCAGCTTTCCTGTGTGTTGTTTTGAATATTGCAGCCCTGTTTGGCATAGTGACAGAATGCAACTTTCCTGTGTGTTGTTTTGAATTTTCCAGCTCTGTGTGGCACAGTGACAGAATGCAGCTCTCCTGTGTGATGTTTTGAATATTGCAGCTCTGTGTGGCATAGTGACAGAATGCATCTTTTCATTGTGGTGTTTTGAATTTTCCAGCTCCGTCTGGCAAAGTGACAGAATGCAACTTTCCTGTGTGTTGCTTTGAATTTTCCAGCTCTGTCTGACAAAGTGATAGAATGCAGCCTTCCTGTGTGTTGTTTTGAATATTGCAGCTCTGTTTGGCATAGTGACAGAATGCAGCTTTCCTGTGTGTTGTTTTAGATATTCAAGCTCTGTTTGGCATTGTGACAGAATGCAGCTTTGCTGTGTTGTTTTGAATATTGCAGCTCTGTTTGGCATAGTGACAGAATGCAGCTTTCCTTTGTGTTGTTTTGAATTTTCCAGCTCTGTGTTGCATAGTGACAGAATGCAGCTTTCCTGTGTGTTGTTTTGAATATTGCAGCTCTGTTTGGCATAGTGACAGAATGCAGCTTTCCTTTGTGTTGTTTTGAATTTTCCAGCTCTGTGTTGCATAGTGACAGAATGCAGCTTTGCTGTGTGTTGTTTTGAATATTGCAGCTCTGTGTTGCATAGTGACAGAATGCAGCTTTCCTGTGTGTTGTTTTGAATATTGCAGCTCTGTGTGGTATAGTGACAGAATGCAGCTTTGCTGTGTGTTGTTTTGAATTTTCCAACTCTGTGTTGCATAGTGACAGAATGCAGCTTTCCTGTGTGATGTTTTGAATTTTCCAGCTCTGTGTTGCATAGTGATAGAATGCAGCTTTCCTGTGTGTCGTTTTGAATTTTCCAGCTCTGAGTTGCATCGTGACAGAATGCAGCTTTCCTATGTGTTGTTTTGAATATTCCAGCTCTGTTTGGCATAGTGACAGAATGCAGCTTTCCTGTGTGTTGTTTTGAATATTCCAGCTCTGTTTGGCATAGTGACAGAATGCAGCTTTCCTGTGTGTTGTTTTGAATTTTCCAGCTCTGTGTGGCATAGTGACAGAATGCAGCTTCCCTGTGTGTTGTTTTGAATATTGCAGCTCTGTGTTGCATAGTGACAGAATGCAACTTTCCTGTGTGTTTTGAATATTGCAGCTTTGTTTGTCATAGTGACAGAATGCAACTTTCCTGTGTGTTTTTAATACTCCAGCTCCGTTTTGCATAGTAACAAAATATAGCTTTAATGTGTGTTGTTGAGAATATTGTCGCACTGTGTGGCATAGTGACAGAATGCAGCTTTCCTGTGTGTTGTTTTGAATATTCCAGGTGTGTGTGGCATAGTGACAGAATGCAGCTTTCCTGTGTGATGTTTTGAATTTTCCAGCTCTGTGTGGCATAGTGACAGAATGCTTCTTTCCTGTGTGTTGTTGCGAATATTGCAGCACTGTGTGGTAAGTGACAGAATGCAGCTTTCCTGTGTGTTGTTTTGAATTTTCCAGCTCTGTGTGGCATAGTGACAGAGTGCAGCTTTCCTGTGTATTGTTGCGAATATTGCAGCTCTGTGTGGCATTGTGACAGAATGCAGCTTTCCTGTGTGTTGTTTTGAATTTTCCCGCTCTGTGTGGCATAGTGACAGAATGCAGCTTTCCTGTGTGTTGTTTTGAATATGGCAGCTCTGTGTGGCATAGTGACAGAATGCAACTTTCTTTTGCATTGTTTTGAATATATGGTCTATGTCTGGCATGATGATCGAATGCCGCTTTCACTTTGTGTTGTTTTGCATATTGCAGCTCTGTGTGGCAAAGTGACAGAATGCAGTTTTCCTTTGTGTTGTTTTGAATTTTCCAGCTCTGTGTTGCAAAGTGACAGAATGCAGCTTTCCTGTGTGTTGTTTTGAATATTGCAGCTCTGTGTGGCATATTGACAGAATGCAGCTTTGCTGTGTGTTGTTTTGAATATTGCATCTCAGTTTGGCATAGTGACAGAATGCAGCTTTCCTTTGTGTTGTTTTGAATTTTCCAGCTCTGTGTTGCATAGTGACAGAATGCAGCTTTCCTGTGTGTTGTTTTGAGTATTCAAGCTCTGTTTGGCATAGTGATAGAATGCAGCTTTGCTGTGTGTTGTTTTGAATATTGCAGCTCTGTTTGGCATAGTGACAGAATGCAGCTTTCCTGTGTGTTGTTTTGAATTTTCTAGCTCTGTGTGGCATCGTGACAGAATGCAACTTTCCTGTGTGATGTTTTCAATATTGCAGCTCTGTTTGGAATGGTGACAGAATGCAGCTTTCCTGAGTGTTGTTTTGAATATTGCAGCTCTGTGTTGCATCGTGACAGAATGCAGCTTTCCTGTGTGTTGTTTTGAATAATCCAGCTCTGTCTGGCAAAATGATAGAATGCAGCTTTCCTGTGTGTTGTTTTGAATTTTCCATCTCTGTCTGGCATAGTGACAAAATGCAGCTTTCTTGTATGTTGTTTTGAATATTGCAGCTCTGTTTGGCATAGTGACAGAATGCAGCTTTCCTGTGTGATGTTTTGAATATTGCAACTCTGTGTGACATAGTGACAGAATGCAGCTTTCCTGTGTGATGTTTTGAATATTGCAACTCTGTGTGACATAGTGACAGAATGCAACTTTCCTTTGTGTTGTTTTGAATCTTCCAGCTCTGTGTGGCAAAGTGACCGAATGCAGCTTTCCTGTGTGTTTATTATATATCCAAGGTCTTTGTGGCAAAGTGACAGAATGCAGCTTTTTGTTTTGTTTTAAATATTTCAGCTCTGTGTGGCTTAGTGACAGAATGCAGCTTTCCTGTGTGTTGTTTTGAATATTGCAGCTCTGTGTGGCATAGTGTCAGAATGCAACTTTCCTGTGTTTTGTTTTGAATTTTTCAACTCTGTGTGGCATAATAATAGAATGCAGCTTTCCTGTGTGTTGTTTTGAATTTTCCAGCACCGTCTGGCATAGTCACAGAATGCAGCTTTCCTGTGTGTTGTTTTGAATATTGCAGCTCTGTGTTGCATAGTGACAGAATGCAACTTTCCTGTGTGTTTTGAATATTGCAGCTTTGTTTTTCATAGTGACAGAATGCAGCTTTCCTGTGTGTTGTTTTGAATTTTCCAGCTCTGTGTGGCATAGTGACAGAATGCAACTTCCCTGTGTGTTTTTAATATTCCAGCTCCGTTTGGCATAGTAACAGAATATAGCTTTAATGTGTGTTGTTGCGAATATTGTAGCACCGTGTGGCATAGTGACAGAATGCAGCTTTCCTGTGTGTTGTTTTGATTATTCCAGGTCTGTGTGGCATTGTGACAGAATGCAGCTTTCCTGTGTGTTGTTTTGAATTTTCCAGCTCTATGCGGCATAGTGACGGAATGCTTCTTTCCTGTGTATTGTTGCGAATATTGCAGCTCTGTGTGGCATTGTGACAGAATGCAGCTTTCCTGTGTGTTGTTTTGAATTTTCCAGCTCTATGCGGCATAGTGACGGAATGCTTCTTTCCTGTGTATTGTTGCAAATATTGCAGCTCTGTGTGGCATTATGACAGAATGCAGCTTTCCTGTGTGTTGTTTTGAATTTTCCCGCTCTGTGTGGCATAGTGACAGAATGCAGCTTTCCTGTGTGTTGTTTTGAATATTGCAGCTCTGTGTGGCATAGTGACAGAATGCAACTTTCTTTTGCGTTGTTTTGAATATTCGGGCTCTGTCTGGCATGATGATCGAATGCCGCTTTCACTTTGTGTTGTTTTGAATATTGCAGCTCTGTGTTGCATCGCGACAGTATGCAGCTCTCCTGTGTTTTGTTTTGAATTTTCCAGCTCTGTGTTGCATAGTGACAGAATGCAGCTTTCCTGTGTGTTGTTTTGAATATTGCAGCTCTGTGTTGCATAGCGATAGTATGCAGCTCTCCTGTGTTTTGTTTTGAATTTTCCAGCTCTGTGTTGCATAGTGACAGAATGCAACTTTCCTGTGTGTTTTGAATATTTCAGCTCTGTTTGTCATCGTGACAGAATGCAGCTTTCCTGTGTGTTGCTTTGAATTTTCCAGCTCTGTTTGGCATAGTGACAGAATGCAGCTTTCCTGTGTGTTGTTTTGAATCCTCCAGCTCTGTGTGGCAAAGTGACAGAATGCAGCTTTGCTGTGTGTTGTTTTGAATATTGCAGCTCTGTTTGGCATAGTGACAGAATGCAGCTTTCCTGTGTGTTGTTTTGAATATTCAAGCTCTGTGTTGCATAGTGACAGAACGCAGCTTTGCTGTGTGTTGTTTTGAATATAGCAGCTCTGTTTGGTATATAGTGACAGAATGCAGCTTTCCTTTGTGTTGTTTTGAATATTCAAGCTCTGTGTTGCATAGTGACAGAATGCAACTTTCCTGTGTGTTGCTTTGAATTTTCCAGCTCCGTCTGGCATAGTGACAAAATGCAGCTTTCTTGTATGTTGTTTTGAATATTGCATCTCTGTTTGGCAGAGTGACAGAATGCAGCTTTCCTAGTGTTGTTTTGAATTTTCCAGCTCTGTGTTGCATAGTGACAGAATGCAACTTTCTTTTGTGTTGTTTTGAATTTTCCAGCTCTGTCTGGCATAGTGACAGAATGCAGCTTTCCTGTGTGTTGTTTTGAATTTTCCAGCTCCGTCTGGCATAGTGACAAAATGCAGCTTTCTTCTATGTTCTTTTGAATATTGCAGCTCTGTTTGGCAGAGTGACAGAATGCAGCTTTCATTTGTGTTGTTTTGAATTTTCCAGCTCTGTGTTGCATAGTGACTGAATGCAGCTTTCCTGTGTGTTGTTTTGAATTTTCCAGCTCCGTCTGGCATAGTGACAGAATGCAGCTTTCCTTTGTGTTGTTTTGAATTTTCCAGCTCTGTGTTGCATAGTGACTGAATGCAGCTTTCCTGTGTGTTGTTTTGAATATTCAAGCTCTTTGTTGCATAGTGACAGAACGCAGCTTTTCTGTGTGTTGTTTTGAATATAGCAGCTCTTTTTGGCATAGTGACAGAATGCAGCTTTCCTTTTTGTTGTTTTGAATTTTCCAGCTCTGTGTTGCATAGTGACAGAATGCAACTTTCCTGTGTGTTGCTTTGAATTTTCCAGCCTCGTCGGCATAGTGACAGAATGCAGCTTTCCTTTGTGTTGGTTTGAATTTTCCAGATCTGTGTTGCATAGTGACAGAATGCAGCTTTCCTGTGTGTTGGTTTGAATTTTCCAGATCTGTGTTGAATAGTGACAGAATGCAGCTTTCCTGTGTGTTGTTTTGAATTTTCCAGCTCTGTGTTGCATAGTGACAGAATGCAGCTTTCCTGTGTGTTGTTTTGAATTTTCCAGCTCTGTGTTGCATAGTGACAGAATGCAGCTTTCCTGTGTGTTGTTTTGAATATTGCAGCTCTGTTTGGCATAGTGACTGAATGCAGCTTTCCTGTGTGTTGTTTTGAATTTTCCAGCTCTGTGTTGCATAGTGACAGAATGCAGCTTTCCTGTGTGTTGTTTTGAATTTTCCAGCTCTTTGTTGCATAGTGACAGAATGCAGCTTTCCTGTGTGTTGTTTTGAGTATTGCAGCTCTGTTTGGCAAAGTGACAGTATGCAGCTTTCCTGTGTGTTGTTTTGAATATTGCAGCTCTATTTGGCATAGTGACAGAATGCAGCTTTCCTGTGTTTTGTTTTTAATTTTCCAGCTCTGTGTGGCATAGTGACAGAATGCAGCTTTCCTGTGTGTTGTTTTGAATTTTCCAGCTCTGTGTGGCATAGTGACAGAATGCAGCTTTCCTGTGTGTTGTTTTGAATTTTCCAGCTCTGTGTGGCATAGTGACAGAATGCAGCTTTCCTGTGTGTTGTTTTGAATATTGCAGCTCTGTTTGGCATAGTGACAGAATGCAGCTTTCCTGTGTGTTGTTTTGAATATTGCAGCTCTGTGTGGCATAGTGACAGAATGCAGCTTTCCTGTGTGTTGTTTTGAATTTTCCAGCTCTGTGTGGCATAGTGACAGAATGCAGCTTTCCTGTGTGTTGTTTTGAATATTGCAGCTCTGTTTGGCATAGTGACAGAATGCAACTTTCCTGTGTGTTGTTTTGAATATTGCAGCTCTGTGTGGCATAGTGACAGAATGCAACTTTCCTGTGTGTTGCTTTGAATTTTCCAGCTCCGTCTGGCATAGTGACAGAATGCAACTTTCCTGTGTGTTGCTTTGAATTTTCCAGCTCTGTTTGGCATAGTGACAGAATGCAGCTTTGCCTGTGTGTTGTTTTCAATATTGCTGCTCTGTTTGGCATAGTGACAGAATGCAACTTTCCTGTGTGTTGCTTTGAATTTTCCCGCTCCGTCTGGCATAGTGACAGAATGCAACTTTCCTGTGTGTTGCTTTGAATTTTCCAGCTCTGTTTGGCATAGAGACAGAATGCTGCTTTCCTGTGTGTTGTTTTTAATATTGCAGCTCTGTTTGGCATAGTGACAGAATGCAACTTTCCTTTGTGTTGTTTTGAATATTGCAGCTCTATTTGGCATAGTGGTAGAATGCAGCTTTCCTGTGTGTTGTTTTGAATATTGCAGCTCTGTGTGGCATAGTGACAGAATGCAGCTTTCCTGTGTGTTGTTTTGAATTTTCCAGCTCTGTGTGGCATAGAGACAGAATGCTGCTTTCCTGTGTGTTGTTTTTAATATTGCAGCTCTGTTTGGCATAGTGACAGAATGCAGCTCTCCTGTGTGATGTTTTGAATATTGCACCCCTGTTTGGCATAGTGACAGAATGCAGCTTTCCTGTGTGTTGTTTTGAATATTGCAGCTCTGTGTGGCATAGTGACAGAATGCAGCTTTCCTGTGTGTTGTTTTGAATATTGCAGCTCTGTGTGCCATAGTGACAGAATGCAGCTTTCCTGTGTGTTGTTTTCAATATTTCAGCTGTTTGGCATAGTGACAGAATGCAGCTTTCCTGTGTGCTGTTTTGAATTTTCCAGCTCTGTTTGGCATAGTGACAGAATGCAGCTTTGCTGTGTGTTGTATTGAATTTTCCAGCTCTGTGTTGCATAGTGACAGAATGTAGCTTTCCTGTGTGTTGTTTTGAATATTGCAGCTCTGTGTGGCATAGTGACAGAATGCAGCTTTCTTTTGTGCTGTTTTGAATTTTCCAGCTCTGTGTTGCATAGTGACAGAATGCAACTTTCCTGTGTGTTGTTTTGAATTTTCCAGCTCTGTGTTGCATAGTGACAGAATGCAGCTCTGTTTGGCATAGTGACAGAATGCAGCTTTCCTTTGTGTTGTTTTGAATTTTCCAGCTCTGTGTTGCATAGTGACAGAATGCAGCTTTCTTGTGTGTTGTTTTCAATATTGCTGCTCTGTTTGGCATAGTGACAGAATGCAGCTTTCCTGTGTGTTGTTTTGAATTTTCCAGCTCTGTGTTGCATAGTGACAGAATGCAGCTTTCCTGTGTGTGATGAATTTTTTAGCTCTGTGTGGCATAGTGACAGATTGCAGCTTTCCTGTGTGTTGTTTTGAATATTTCAGCTGTTTGGCACAGTGACAGAATGCAGCTTTCCTGTGTGTTGTTTTCAATATTTCAGCTGTTTGGCATAGTGACAGAATGCAGCTTTCCTTTTTGTTGTTTTCAATATTTCAGCTGTTTGGCATGCTGACCGAACGCAGCTATCCTGTGTGTTGTTTTGAATATTGCAGCTCTGTGCGGCAAAGTGACATAATGCAGCTTTCCTATGTGTTGTTTTCAATATTTCAGCTGTTTGGCATAGTGACAGAATGCAGCTTTCCTGTGTGTTGTTTTCAATATTTCAGCTGTTTGGCATAGTGACAGAATGCAGCTTTCCTGTGTGTTGTTTTGAATATTGCAGCTCTGTGTGGCATAGTGACAGAATGCAGCTTTCCTGTGTGTTGTTTTCAATATTTCAGCTCTGTGTTGCATTGTGACAGAATGCAACTTTCCTGTGTGTTCCTTTGAATTTTCCA
Source organism: Gymnothorax reevesii (assembly GCA_029721435.1). Lineage (NCBI taxonomy): Eukaryota > Metazoa > Chordata > Actinopteri > Anguilliformes > Muraenidae > Gymnothorax > Gymnothorax reevesii. The sequence continues at coordinate 64,413,472 of CM056574.1, read as the reverse complement.
GCTCCGTCTGGCATAGTGACAGAATGCAACTTTCCTGTGTGTTTCTTTGAATTTTCCAGCTCTGTTTGGCATAGTGACAAAATGCAGCTTTCCTGTGTGTTGTTTTAAATTTTCCAGCTCTGTGTTGCATAGAGACAGAATGCAGCTTTCCTGTGTGTTGTTTTGAATTTTCCAGCTCTGTGTTGCATAGTGACAGAATGCAGCTTTCCTGTGTGTTGTTTTGAATATTGCAGCTCTGTTTGGCATCGTGACAGAATGCAGCTTTCCTGTGTGTTGTTTTGAACTTTCCAGCTCTGTGTGGCATAGTGACAGAATGCAGCTTTCCTGTGTGTTGTTTTGAATATTGCAGCTCCATTTGGCATAGTGACAGAATGCAGCTTTCCTGTGTGATGTTTTGTATATTGCAGCTCTGTGTGGCATAGTGACAGAATGCAGCTTTCCTGTGTGATGTTTTGAATTTTCCAGCTCTGTGTTGCATAGTGACAGAATGCAGCTTTCCTGTGTGTTGTTTTGAATATTCCAGCTCTGTTTGGCATAGTGACAGAATGCAGCTTTCCTGTGTGTTGTTTTGAATTTTCCAGCTCTGTGTGGCATAGTGACAGAATGCAGCTTTCCTGTGTGTTGTTTTGAATATTGCAGCTCTGTTTGGCATAGTGACAGAATGCAGCTTTCCTGCGTGTTGTTTTGAATATTGCACCTCTGTTTGGCATAGTGACAGAATGCAGCTTTCCTTTGTGTTGTTTTGAATCTTCCAGCTCTGTGTGGCATAGTGACAGAATGCAGCTTTCCTGTGTGTTGTTTTGAATATTGCAGCTCTGTTTGGCATAGTGACAGAATGCAGCTTTCCTTTGTGTTGTTTTGAATTTTCCAGCTCTGTGTGGCATAGTGACAGAATGCAGCTTTCCTGTGTGTTGTTTTGAATATTGCAGCTCTGTTTGGCATAGTGACAGAATGCAACTTTCCTTTGTGTTGTTTTGATATTTCCAGCTCTGTGTGGCATAGTGACAGAATGCAGCTTTCCTGCGTGTTGTTTTGAATATTGCAGCTCTGTTTGGCATAGTGACAGAATGCAGCTTTCCTGTGTGTTGTATTGAATTTTCCAGCTCTGTGAGGCATTGTGACAGAGTGCAGCTTTCCTGTGTGTTGATTTGAATATTCCAGCTCTGTTTGGCATAGTGACAGAATGCAGCTTTCCTTTGTGTTGTTTTGAATTTTCCTGCTCTGTGTGGCATAGTGACAGAATGCAGCTTTCCTGTGTGTTGTTTTGAATATTGCAGCTTTGTGTGGCATAGTGACAGAATGCAACTTTCCTTTGTGTTGTTTTGATATTTCCAGCTCTGTGTGGCATAGTGACAGAATGCAGCTTTCCTGTGTGGTGTTTTGAATATTGCAGCTCTGTTTTGCAAAGTGACAGAATACAGCTTTCCTGTGTGTTGTATTGAATTTTCCAGCTCTGTGAGGCACAGTGACAGAGTGCAGCTTTCCTGTGTGTTGTTTTGAATCTTCCAGCTCTGTGTGGCAAAGTGACAGAATGCAGCTTTCCTGTGTGTTGTTGCGAATATTGCAGGTCTGTGTGGCATAGTGACAGAATACAGCTTTCCTGTGTGTTGCTTTGAATTTTCCAGCTCAGTGTGGCATAGTGTCAGAACGCAGCTTTCCTGTGTGTTGTTTTGAATATTGCAGCTCTGTGTGGCATAGTGTCAGAATGCAACTTTCCTGTGTGTTGTTTTGACTTTTCCAGCACCGTCTGGCATAGTCACAGAATGCAGCTTTCCTGTGTGTTGTTTTGAATTTTCCAGCACCGTCTGGCATAGTCACAGAATGCAGCTTTCCTGTGTGTTGTTTTGAATATTGCAGCTCTGTGTGGCATAGTGACAGAATGCAGCTTTCCTGTGTTTTGTTTTGAATTTTCCAGCTCTGTGTTGCATCGTGACAGAACGCAGCTTTCCTGTGTGTTGTTTTGAATCTTCCAGCTCTGCGTGGCAAAGTGACAGAATGCAGCTTTCTTGTGTGTTGTATTATATATCCAAGGTCTTTGTGGCAAAGTGACAGAATGCAGCTTTTTGTTTTGTTTTAAATATTTCAGCTCTGTGTGGCTTAGTGACAGAATGCAGCTTTCCTGTCTGTTGTTTTGAATATTGCAGCTCTGTGTGGCATAGTGAGAGAATGTAGCTTTCCTGTGTGTTGTTTTGAATATTGCAGCTCTGTGTGGCATAGTGTCAGAATGCAGCTTTCCTGTGTGTTGTTTTGAATATTGCAGCTCTGTGTGGCATAGTGACAGAATGCAGCTTTCCTGTGTTTTGTTTTGAATTTTCCAGCTCTGTGTTGCATAGTGACAGAATGCAGCTTTCCTGTGTGTTGTTTTGAATATTGCAGCTTTGTGTGTCATAGTGACAGAATGCAGCTTTCCTGTGTGTTGTTTTGAATTTTCCAGCTCTGTGTTGCATAGTGACAGAATGCAGCTTTCCTGTGTGTTGTTTTGAATTTTCCAGCTCTGTGTTGCATAGTGACAGAATGCAACTTTCCTGTGTGTTTTGAATATTGCAGCTTTGTGTGTCATAGTGACAGAATGCAGCTTTCCTGTGTGTTGTTTTGAATTTTCCAGCTCTGTGTTGCATAGTGACAGAATGCAACTTTCCTGTGTGTTTTGAATACTGCAGCTTTGTGTGTCATAGTGACAGAATGCAGCTTTCCTGTGTGTTGTTTTGAATTTTCCAGCTCCGTCTGGCAGAGTGACAGAATGCAGCTTTCCTTTGTGTTGTTTTGAATTTTCCAGCTCCGTCTGGCATAGTGACAGAATGCAGCTTTCCTTTGTGTTGTTTTGAATTTTCCAGCTCCGTCTGGCATAGTGACAGAATGCAGCTTTCCTTTGTGTTGTTTTGAATTTTCCAGCTCTGTGTTGCATAGTGACTGAATGCAGCTTTCCTGTGTGTTGTTTTGAAAATTCAAGCTCTTTGTTGCATAGTGACAGAACGCAGCTTTTCTGTGTGTTGTTTTGAATATAGCAGCTCTTTTTGGCATCGTGACAGAATGCAGCTTTCCTTTTTGTTGTTTTGAATTTTCCAGCTCTGTGTTGCATAGTGACAGATTGCAACTTTCCTGTGTGTTGCTTTGAATTTTCCAGCCTCGTCGGCATAGTGACAGAATGCAGCTTTTCTTTGTGTTGGTTTGAATTTTCCAGATCTGTGTTGCATAGTGACAGAATGCAGCTTTCCTGTGTGTTGTTTTGAATTTTCCAGCTCTGTGTGGCATAGTGACAGAATGCAGCTTTCCTGTGTGTTGTTTTGAATTTTCCAGCTCTGTGTTGCATCGTGACAGAATGCAGCTTTCCTGTGTGTTGTTTTGAATTTTCCAGCTCTGTGTTGCATAGTGACAGAATGCAGCTTTCCTGTGTGTTGTTTTGAATATTGCAGCTCTGTTTGGCATAGTGACAGAATGCAGCTTTCCTGTGTGTTGTTTTGAATATTGCAGCTCTGTTTGGCATAGTGACAGAATGCAGCTTTCCTGTGTGTTGTTTTGAATTTTCCAGCTCTGTGTGGCATAGTGACAGAATGCAGCTTTCCTGTGTGTTGTTTTGAATTTTCCAGCTCTTTGTTGCATAGTGACAAAATGCAGCTTTCCTGTGTGTTGTTTTGAATTTTCCAGCTCTGTGTGGCATAGTGACAGAATGCAGCTTTCCTGTGTGTTGTTTTGAATTTTCCAGCTCTTTGTTGCATAGTGACAGAATGCAGCTTTCCTGTGTGTTGTTTTGAATATTGCAGCTCCGTCTGGCATAGTGACAGAATGCAACTTTCCTGTGTGTTGTTTTGAACATTGCAGCTCTATTTGGCATAGTGGTAGAATGCAGCTTTCCTGTGTGTTGTTTTGAATTTTCCAGCTCTGTGTGGCATAGTGACAGAATACGCTTTCTGTGTGATCTTTTGTATATTGCATCTCTGTGTGGCATAGTGACAGAATGCAGCTCTCCTGTGTGATGTTTTGAATATTGCACCCCTGTTTGGCATCGTGACAGAATGCAGCTTTCCTGTGTGTTGTTTTGAATATTGCAGCTCTGTGTGGCATAGTGACAGAATGCAACTTTCCTTTGTGTTGTTTTGAACATTGCAGCTCTATTTGGCATAGTGGTAGAATGCAGCTTTCCTGTGTGTTGTTTTGAATTTTCCAGCTCTGTTTGGCATAGTGACAGAATGCAACTTTCCTTTGTGTTGTTTTGAACATTGCAGCTCTATTTGGCATAGTGGTAGAATGCAGCTTTCCTGTGTGTTGTTTTGAATTTTCCAGCTCTGTGTGGCATAGTGACAGAATACGCTTTCTGTGTGATCTTTTGTATATTGCATCTCTGTGTGGCATAGTGACAGAATGCAGCTCTCCTGTGTGATGTTTTGAATATTGCACCCCTGTTTGGCATCGTGACAGAATGCAGCTTTCCTGTGTGTTGTTTTGAATATTGCAGCTCTGTGTGGCATAGTGACAGAATGCAGCTTTCCTGTGTGTTGTTTTCAATATTTCAGCTGTTTGGCATAGTGACAGAATGCAGCTTTCCTGTGTGTTGTTTTGAATTTTCCAGCTCTGTTTGGCATAGTGACAGAATGCAGCTTTCCTGTGTGTTGTTTTGAATTTTCCAGCTCTGTGTTGCATAGTGACAGAATGCAGCTTTCCTGTGTGTTGTTTTGAATATTGCAGCTCTGTGTGGCATAGTGACAGAATGCAGCTTTCCTTTGTGTTGTTTTGAATTTTCCAGCTCTGTGTTGCATAGTGACAGAATGCAGCTTTCCTGTGTGTTGTTTTGAATTTTCCAGCTCTGTGTTGCATAGTGACAGAATGCAGCTTTCCTGTGTGTTGTTTTGAATATTGCAGCTCTGTGTGGCATAGTGACAGAATGCAGCTCTCCTGTGTGTTGTTTTGAATATTGCAGCTCTGTTTGGCATTGTGACAGAATGCAGCTTTCCTGTGTGTTGTTTTGAATTTTCCAGCTCTGTGTTGCATAGTGACAGAATGCAGCTTTCCTGTGTGTGATGAATTTTTTAGCTCTGTGTGGCATAGTGACAGAATGCAGCTTTCTTTTGTGTTGTTTTGAATTTTCCAGCTCTGTGTTGCATAGTGACAGAATGCAGCTTTCCTGTGTGTTGTTTTGAATTTTCCAGCTCTGTGTTGCATAGTGACAGAATGCAGCTTTCCTGTGTGTTGTTTTGAATATTAAAGCTCTGTGTTGCATTGTGACAGAATGCAACTTTCCTGTGTGTTGCTTTGAATTTTCCAGCTCCGTCTGGCATAGTGACAGAATGCAACTTTCCTGTGTGTTGCTTTGAATTTTCCAGCTCTGTTTGGCATAGTGACAAAATGCAGCTTTCCTGTGTGTTGTTTTGAATTTTCCAGCTCTGTGTTGCATAGAGACAGAATGCAGCTTTCCTGTGTGTTGTTTTGAATTTTCCAGCTCTGTGTTGCACAGAGACAGAATGCAGCTTCTCTGTGTGTTGTTTTGAATATTGCAGCTCTGTTTGGCATCGTGACAGAATGCAGCTTTCCTGTGTGTTGTTTTGAACTTTCCAGCTCTGTGTGGCATAGTGACAGAATGCAGCTTTCCTGTGTGTTGTTTTGAATATTGCAGCTCCATTTGGCATAGTGACAGAATGCAGCTTTCCTGTGTGATGTTTTGTATATTGCAGCTCTGTGTGGCATAGTGACAGAATGCAGCTTTCCTGTGTGTTGTTTTGAATATTGCAGCTCCATTTGGCATAGTGACAGAATGCAGCTTTCCTGTGTGATGTTTTGAATTTTCCAGCTCTGTGTTGCATAGTGACAGAATGCAGCTTTCCTGTGTGTTGTTTTGAATAATCCAGCTCTGTTTGGCATAGTGACAGAATGCAGCTTTCCTGTGTGTTGTTTTGAATATTCCAGCTCTGTTTGGCATAGTGACAGAATGCAGCTTTCCTTTGTGTTGTTTTGAATTTTCCAGCTCTGTGTGGCATAGTGACAGAATGCAGCTTTCCTGTGTGTTGTTTTGAATATTGCAACTTTGTTTGGCATAGTGACAGAATGCAGCTTTCCTTTGTGTTGTTTTGAATTTTCCAGCTCTGTGTGGCATAGTGACAGAATGCAGCTTTCCTGTGTGTTGTTTTGAATATTGCAGCTCTGTTTGGCATAGTGACAGAATGCAACTTTCCTTTGTGTTGTTTTGATATTTCCAGCTCTGTGTGGCATAGTGACAGAATGCAGCTTTCCTGTGTGTTGTTTTGAATATTGCAGCTCTGTTTGCCAAAGTGACAGAATGCAGCTTTCCTGTGTGTTGTATTGAATTTTCCAGCTCTGTGAGGCATTGTGACAGAGTGCAGCTTTCCTGTGTGTTGTTTTGAATATTCCAGCTCTGTTTGGCATAGTGACAGAATGCAGCTTTCCTTTGTGTTGTTTTGAATTTTCCTGCTCTGTGTGGCATAGTGACAGAATGCAGCTTTCCTGTGTGTTGTTTTGAATATTGCAGCTTTGTGTGGCATAGTGACAGAATGCAACTTTCCTTTGTGTTGTTTTGATATTTCCAGCTCTGTGTGGCATAGTGACAGAATGCAGCTTTCCTGTGTGTTGTTTTGAATATTGCAGCTCTGTTTGGCATAGTGACAGAATGCAGCTTTCCTGTGTGGTGTTTTGAATATTGCAGCTCTGTTTTGCAAAGTGACAGAATACAGCTTTCCTGTGTGTTGTATTGAATTTTCCAGCTCTGTGAGGCATAGTGACAGAGTGCAGCTTTCCTGTGTGTTGTTTTGAATCTTCCAGCTCTGTGTGGCAAAGTGACAGAATGCAGCTTTCCTGTGTGTTGTTGCGAATATTGCAGGTCTGTGTGGCATAGTGACAGAATACAGCTTTCCTGTGTGTTGCTTTGAATTTTCCAGCTCTGTGTGGCATAGTGACAGAACGCAGCTTTCCTGTGTGTTGTTTTGAATATTGCAGCTCTGTGTGGCATAGCGTCAGAATGCAACTTTCCTGTGTGTTGTTTTGACTTTTCCAGCACCGTCTGGCAGAGTCACAGAATGCAGCTTTCCTGTGTGTTGTTTTGAATTTTCCAGCACCTTCTGGCATAGTCACAGAATGCAGCTTTCCTGTGTTTTGTTTTGAATTTTCCAGCTCTGTGTTGCATAGTGACAGAACGCAGCTTTCCTGTGTGTTGTTTTGAATCTTCCAGCTCTGTGTGGCAAAGTGACAGAATGCAGCTTTCTTGTGTGTTGTATTATATATCCAAGGTCTTTGTGGCAAAGTGACAGAATGCAGCTTTTTGTTTTGTTTTAAATATTTCAGCTCTGTGTGGCTTAGTGACAGAATGCAGCTTTCCTGTCTGTTGTTTTGAATATTGCAGCTCTGTGTGGCATAGTGAGAGAATGTAGCTTTCCTGTGTGTTGTTTTGAATATTGCAGCTCTGTGTGGCATAGTGTCAGAATGCAGCTTTCCTGTGTGTTTTTTTGAATATTGCAGCTCTGTGTGGCATAGTGACAGAATGCAGCTTTCCTGTGTTTTGTTTTGAATTTTCCAGCTCTGTGTTGCATAGTGACAGAATGCAGCTTTCCTGTGTGTTGTTTTGAATTTTCCAGCTCTGTGTGGCATAGTGACAGAATGCAACTTTCCTGTGTGTTTTGAATATTGCAGCTTTGTGTGTCATAGTGACAGAATGCAGCTTTCCTGTGTGTTGTTTTGAATATTCCAGCTCTGTGTGGCATAGTGACAGAATGCAGCTTTCCTGTGTGTTGTTTTGAATTTTCCAGCTCTGTGTGGCATAGTGACAGAATGCAGCTTTCCTGTGTGTTTTGAATATTCCAGCTCCGTTTGGCATAGTAACAGAATATAGCTTCAATGTGTGTTGTTGCGAATATTGTAGCACCGTGTGGCATAGTGACAGAATGCAGATTTCCTGTGTGTTGTTTTGAATTTTCCAGCTCTGTGTGGCATAGTGACAGAATGCTTCTTTCCTGTCTGTTGTTGCGAATATTGCAGCACTGTGTGGTAAGTGACAGAATGCAGCCTTTCTGCGTGTTGTTTTGAATATTGCACCTCTGTTTGGCATAGTGACAGAATGCAGCTTTCCTGTGTGTTTTGAATATTGCAGCTTTGTGTGTCATAGTGACAGAATGCAGCTTTCCTGTGTGTTGTTTTGAATTTTCCAGCTCTGTGTGGCATAGTGACAGAATGCAACTTTCCTGTGTGTTGTTTTGAATATTCAAGCTTTGTGTTGCATAGTGACAGAATGCAGCTTTCCTGTGTGTTGTTTTAAATATTCCAGCTCTGTCTGGCATTATGATAGAATGCAGCTTTCCTGTGTGTTGTTTTGAATTTTCCAGCTCCGTCTGGGAAAGTGACACAATGCAGCTTTCCTGTGTGTTGTTTTGAATATTGCAGCTCTGTGTGGCATAGTGACGGAATGCAGCTTTCCTGTGTGTTGTTTTGAATATTGCAGCTCTGTGTGGCATAGTGACAGAATGCAGCTTTCCTGTGTGTTGTTTTGAATATTGCAGCTCTGTGTGGCATAGTGACAGAATGCAGCTTTCCTGTGTGTTGTTTTCAATATTGCAGCTCTTTTTGGCATAGTGACAGAATGCAACTTTCCTTTGTGTTGTTTTGAATATCCCAGCTCTGTTTGGCATAGTGACAGAAAGCAGCTTTCCTGTGTCTTGTTTTGAATTTGTGTGTGGCTGTCTGCTCGCCGCGCCTTGGTTCGGGCGGGTAAGACCATGAAGACCACGGCAGACAAGCGTCGGCGCCCAGCCCCTCACTATCGGGTCGGCCAGAAGGTCTGTTTAGCTGCGCAGGACATCCCACTCCGGGTGGAAAGCCGCAAGCTGGCTCCTCGCTTCCTGGGTCCTTTCCCCATCCAGAGGATCATCAGCCCCACGGCTGTCCGGCTCAAGCTCCCATCCACCATGCGACGGCTCCACCCGGTGTTCCACGTCTCACGCCTGAGGCCTGTTGCCACCTCCCCCCTCATGCCCCCACCTGAGCCTCCGCCTCCTCCTCGGCTCATCGACGGAGGGGAGGCCTACACAGTCAAAGCTCTACTGGATTGCCGACGGAGGGGCCGGGGCCTCCAGTACCTCGTGGATTGGGAGGGGTACGGCCCAGAGGAGCGTTCCTGGGTCCCGGCCAGGCACATACTAGACAAAGATCTCATCCGTGATTACCACCAGTCACACCCCAAGCCATAGCCACAGCCCCAAGCCATAGTCATAGCTATCACCCTAAGCCATAGTTCCAAGCCAAGCCATAGCCACAGCCCCAAGCCAAGCCATAGCCATAGCCATCACCCCAAGCCAAGCCATAGCCTAAGCCATAGCCCCAGCTTGCTGGAGACTAAGTATCCTTGTTTATGTTTAGTGTTTCTTGTGGTACTGTTTCTTGGTTAGGTGTTTTGTGTCAGGGTTTTTGTCTTTAATATTTACTTAGTTATTAGTCTTGTGGGATTTGTATTTAGTTTTGTGCGGCTTCTTATATTTTAGTTCTTGATGTTTTTTGTCAGCGTCAGGTGCCGCTTTTGTAAGGGGGGGGTACTGTTGTGTTCTGGCCTTTGGCCAGGACAGCATTTATGGTTTTAACAGTTTCATGTTCATAGTTCATAGTTCCATAGTTCATGTTCATAGTCATAGTTTTAACAGTTTCTTGTATCAGGGTTTTGCATTTCATGTTTTACATTCCATGTCCATGTTTTTTACTTGTTTTTGTTCATGCCAGGTCTGCCATGCCACTCCACCGCTTGTCTGCGTTCCGCCCCGTGCCTTCCTTGTTGCACATTTCTGAGCTATGGCTGGCTTTGGTATTTCCCTCTTCCTTCTGTGCTGTGCTGATTCGGGGCTCTCTCAGCTTAATTGGCAATTAACTGTTTTTAAGTTACTAACATTTACTAACACTCACTGGGTGGTGTAATTCTTAGATAGGCGCATTACTAATACTACTAATTTAGACAGGGAGTTTATTGTCATGATTCCTGCTTTGCTATTTCAAGATCTTGCTGTGCTTTTCTGTCCTTAACATTCATGCTTGCTTCCAAACTGCATACTTAATTGGTACTTAAGCTGAGCACGCTCATTCTTTTAATGAGCAAGTCTTGTCAACCAATCTTGTCCATGTCATGATCCTGCCATGCCTCTTGTTTCTCTTTCTCCAGGTGTTGCCCCTCATGTTCTGATTTCTAAGCCTTTATCTGGTTGCGGTGGAGGTTGGCTGGCAGACAGTGTCTCGCGTCTCGTTGCATGTGCAAGTTTAGCCAAGTTCTTATTGTCAAGTCCCCTAGCATTTCTAGTTTCAAGTCTCGTCCTAGCCTCTTGTTTTTCGAATATATATTTAGTCTGGTTGTTTGTTTTTCTTGTTCATCTTGCCTGGAGTTTCCAGTGCCTTTTTGTTTTTTGCCTTTTTGCATTCATTGTTTATAGCTCCGTGTAGCTTACCTTAGTTTGTTTTTGCAACCCTTTGGGCCAAGTTTTGTTGGCCCTCGTGCCTGTTTTGTTTTGGTTTATAATAAAATCCTCATTCCCTTTTCCCGCATCTGGTGTCAACTGATTCCATATCAACTTTCCTGTGTGTTGTTTTGAATATTCCAGCTCTGTTTGGCATAGTGACAGAATGCAGCTTTTCTGTGTGTTTTGAATATTCCAGCTCTGCTGGGCATTGTGACAGAATGCAACTTTCCTGTGTGTTTTGAATTTTCCAGCTCTGTGTTGCATAGTGACGGAATGCAGCTTTCCTGGGTGTTTTGAATATTGCAGCTCTGTTTGGCATAGTGACAGAATGCAGCTTTACTGTGTGTTCTTTTGAATATTGCAGCTCTGTTTGGCATAGTGACAGAATGCAGCTTTACTGTGTGTTGTTTTGAATATTGCAGCCCTGTTTGGCATAGCTGCATTCTGCTACTTTCTTGTGTGTTGTTTTGAATATTGCAGTTCAGACAGGACACTCACGTCAGATTTAACCATTTATTTGGAATGACATACATTTGGATTTGGCGGTGACTCTGCTCAAGTGATACTCTGGAACAATCTGAGCAAGCATGACACAGACATCCCAGGAGATCACAACCCCCAAACTCGCGCTCCTGCAGGGAGCAGATGAGCAGAGTCACCCGCGGGGATCTGAACATGAAATACGTTTCGATCCATTACATTTTGGATACGAATAACAAGCTCGTTCTATGATCAAGGAATAGATGATGACATTGACTGGAACATTAGGCAAAAATCGATATGCGGCAAGTGTGTTATGTGGGGATAAACAATGTGAATGCGAAGAGCATGTCGCATTTCCTTTGAATTCATGCGAGCATGCATGACCTTCTCTTCTGGATGCTAGACATCAGCGGCAGGCTGGATGCAAGCAGAAGAACATTAGGCAAGACACGTTGAGTGACTTGATACAAAGGAAATATACTGTATGAGAATGAGGATGTGTAGCGACAAGCATGTCGCATTTTCTTTGAATTCATGCAAGCTTGCATGACCTTCTCTTCTGCATGCAGGAGATCAGTGGCAGGCTGAATGCAAGCAGAAGAACATTCGGCAAGTCCCTCATGAGACTTGATGCAAAGGAAATATGCTACGAGATATGAGTTTACATGTGGTAAATGCATTGACATTTTAAATTTTGGATAGACCGAAGGCGGATGAAATCGATGTGAATGAAATGCCAGTTTCCCCAAGTTGAACGGATTGGACAATACCCATGAATTTTGCATGCGTTGATTTTCCTAATGCCCATTACAGTTGATCGACATTAAATTTGAGGTGGCAACACTTTGTAGTTATTGCAATGTTAATTCTATGCTCACACAATTTACCAATTACATAAATTATTCACTAGTATTAAGACAGACTTATTTCTGGTATACTCCTGAGGACCAGCGACACAGGGTTAGGATAACAGATGCTGGAACTACAGAGGCAACAGTAGTTGCAGTGCCAATGCGAAAGGAATGTGTGGTGCGTAGGATTGGGGGCAGACCGCAGCACTGCAGGGTATGCGGAGATGAACAGCAACCAAACTGTGTACATCGCCTTCCCAGAATCAGTCATGAACAGGGGCTCATCTCCTCTTGCATTGGCTCGCCATTTCAGGGACCGAGAAATAGAAGAAAAGGGATAAATGCAGTATAAGTTCTGGCAATGACCACAGAAGTGCCTTAACCACATTCACCAGTTTTTGAGGTTGCTAGTGAACATACAGTTATCAGAGGAGAAATCAGAAATGGTGAGGTCATGTAAAGGATTAAATTTCTCTGACGGTGTAGTTAATTCCACATATCCAAGAACCCCGAAGAAAGCTGTAAGACAGACTACTTTCCAACAATACATCTACATAAGGACTAAAAACACCCAGCTCTTAAGTGCGATACCAACTTTTCACCAAATAAAGTGTGAGGGAAAAACGCTTATCATGGTCTTCTGGATGAGCCTTCTTTGATCCGTTATTAAGCGAACGGAGGGATTTCCAAGCAAGCTAGTGACTGAAGGATCTAAGCATGTTAAGTGAAAATAGACCCCAGCAATTTATGCTTTAGTAGAACAGGGATGAATTTATCAAACTCTGAACAATGCATTATAAAAAGGTACAGATCATGGAAATGACATCCGGCAGAACTGGGATTAAAAACCTGCACAAGAGAGAAGTACAACCAGCTGCTTCATAAGCTTTTTATGCGATTTGACAATCCAAACCTCCAGAAGCCAACCAACCCCCAAAACCAACTGAGGGAGCCGCATCAGTGAAGACTCGAAGGCGACCGATGACTCCGGCCTATCCTTATGAAAGAACGAAGTGCCATTCCAGTGCTTGCGCAACCGAGACCAAAAGCGCAAATCAGATTTTTTAACCTTCGTCTAATTTGACAGTTCTCTTTTTTTTTTTTTTTTTTACAAATTGATTAGAGATTGAGAGAGGTAGAGAAGCCGGTACACAAAGGAAGTTCAGGTGCCTCAAAAGGGATAGCAATTCGCACTTTGTCATAGACAAAGCCGACGTGCACTCTCCATAACTTCCTTGATTCTGCGCCATTTATCCTGGGGTAGAGATGCTTGCATTTTAACTGAACCAAGAGAAAATACCCAAAACTCCAGTTCCTGCGCAGTACCCCAGTTTCTTGAAAACGTCTTTAAGTCCAAAGATGCTGCGACTTGGTATGAAATTGGGAAAGTAGTGATGTTACCTCTGATACCGAGGCTCCGAAGCACGCTTCAAACTCGACAGGGTATTTTTTTGAAGCACCGTGTCGGAGCTTGCTTCATATCGGGAAAAACCACGTGACTGATGACGTTCAAACCACTTCCTGCTTCAGACTGAATCAGCTGACCGGTTATGGAGCTTTGAAACATTGGCGCAATTCAAATATATTTAAGATCGATGAAACAGCGCTCTGTTATTATTTTTCTGAATAAAATGCCTAAGTCGCACAAGCGCACCTAGCATACGCCAAGCACCATCTAAAACATACAACTTTTTTTTTTTTTTTTTTTACACAATACAATAAAACTCAAAGTGCACACGCAATGTGCGTCAGCGTCACGCTTGCAAAGCTGTACTACAATCTCTGTGCCAGCAGATGTCACCCACGTGCTCAATGAAGCTTCAAGTAGTGAACCAATTTTTATTATTATTTATTTATTTTCATTATTTTTTATTTATTTATTTTTTTCCAATACAATGGTCCAAAAAAGGGTTGAAACGTCATAAGGCCTCGTTTGGCCATCACTATGGGAAAGTCTATTAACCAAAAGTCGACTAATAAATGAAAAACGAACGGCAGTTGGTTAACATTAAGAAGTATCCAGAAAAAAGCCTCGGATAGAGTATCGAAAATGCGGGGGCTGCTACAGCATTCAAAGGTCAGACGTACTGCGAAATACGTTTTCTTTCCAGTTAACTCTAAAGAGATTTCACTGAGAGGGGTGCAGAGGCATAATGTTAAAAGCATCGGTAATGTCAGCGTTACCCAACCAGCAACTGATCCAGCAATTTAATGAGTTTCATGCGTGAGCGACAGTAAAGTAAAAGCGAGAATGGGATGAGATCATTGACGCTTTTAATCCTTAAATCATAACGGGCAAACAAATCAATGATAGCGCTTTCTCTTCTTCCTCCAGATTACTGACGAATAGCAACACCTATAGAGCTAATACGGTATGAAGCTAATGGAATATGGGAATCGGACCAATCATGTACCTCTTTTAAACTTCTCTCGCCGAGATTTTATCAATCATATCCGGTTCCTGCTGGGCAGACTGCAGGTTATTGCTCTTCACGCTGGAGTGAATATGGTATAAACCAGCACAAATGTCATTAATCAAACCAAACAACAAGCACGAGACAAAACAGCGATCTGGTGGTCCTTCAGCGTCTTCGAGAGTTCTGGGACTGATGGGGGTAGATGCTTTATTTAATTTTTCTTAGCCGGCAGACGCGGCTTGCTGCGAGGGCACACAAACTTTAGATACAGTTTCTGTAAAAACTTGGCTCGGTGGCAGAGGTACGATGATGGCTGTCGCAGGGGGTTTGGACTCGGCAATGATTTTTTTTTTTTTTGGGCGGAGGGAGGAGGAATGGCAGAACGCTCCGCAGACAGTGCAGAAAATACCACGGTGTAAAACGCCTGCTGACTAACGCCTAATCAACCGGAGACCAATCCAGTCTTTGACTAGCCTTTTGGAGGAATAAGCATTTTTAATCTGAAAAGTACTTATGATACTAGTAAACAAGTGTCACCGTAAGACAGAGCGAGACCAGAAGTGGTAGCCAAATAGGTGTTTAGATCGACCCTGCGTCCAAGGTACATTTCACCAATCACATCCTTTAATACACGGAATGCCACAGTAAACTCTGTCATGGTCAGATTTAACAGTCTCGGATCATTGTCCTTTAGAATAACGGAAATGTCCCCGTAGTTCATTAGGCGTTTCTCGCCTAAACCAGATTCGGACGAGCTTAGCATTTTTTAACCAAGTTTACGTCATTACCTGCCATGATCTGGCAGCGAAGATGGGAGAGATGGCAGCTGAAATAGGACGCATTCCTCCTCCGAGAAAGGATTAGGATGCCCGGACATACGATGATGCACGAGGTAAGAAAAATACCGAAGAACTGATTCTCATACCTTAGAGATCTGCAGGCGTGGATGTTTGTGTAGATCTGTAATGGGTCTTGGTGGGAATGGTAGAGCTTGGCTAGTTGAGATGGAGCGCCGGCTTATTTAAAAAGACGCTCAATTAGGTACACGACGCTGAAGTCCAATGCGATTGGACAAGGGGTGGAGCCAAGACTGACTTCCGTGCCCGTCTGAACTAACACTGACGCTCCATTTGTTTTTTCTTGAGAGCATAAAGTGACCTTGCTTTTTGCAGTATTTGCAAGACACAGAGGGTAAAGAATCAGAGGATTGCTTCTCACTGGAAGGTTTTCTCTCAGAAGTGGCCTTGGAATCATTAGAAGTGTTATTAGAAGAAGTCTTGGACTGAGACTTGCTTTGAAATTTAGAAAAAGTGGATTTTTGGACAAAAGAAGACTTATGAGTCAATGCAAAAATATCAGCCAGAATGGAAACATCTTGTAAAGTAATGGCTTGTTTTTCCTCAAGGAAAGTCTTGATATCAAGCTGACACACCTTTTAAATTCCTCAACCAAAATAAGTTTCCTCATTCTGTCAAAATCTTTCTCAACTTTCATGGAATTACACCACTGATCAAACAACTGTTCCTTCAACCTGCCAAATTCAACATGAGTTTGACTGGCTTCCTTGCGAGAATTCCCAAATTTTTGCCTGTAAGCCTGAGGGACCAATTCACAACCCTTCACAATGACAGATTTGACAAAATCATAATCAGCACACTGTTGGACAGATAACTGGTTATAGATTTTCCTAGCTTTACCAGTAAGAACACTTTGTAACATCATTGTCCAATGCTCTTTTGGCCATTTCAAATTTTCAGCAATTTTTTCAAAATGGGTAAAGTATTAGTCTGCATCATTTTCTAGGAAGGGAGGAACAAGTCTGATGTGTTTAACTGCATCAAAATGATCAGAAAGTCCAAAAGATTTTGTAACAGTACCTGCTTCTATTTTCTTAATTTCCAATTCGTACTGCAAGTGCATCCTACTTTCTTCCAGTCTTCTTTCTTTTAGTTCTCTCTCCTTCTCCAACCTTCTTTCTTCCAGTTCTAGTTGTTTCTGGCGAAGCTGCATCTCAAGTG
This sequence comes from Gymnothorax reevesii, assembly GCA_029721435.1. Lineage (NCBI taxonomy): Eukaryota > Metazoa > Chordata > Actinopteri > Anguilliformes > Muraenidae > Gymnothorax > Gymnothorax reevesii. The sequence continues at coordinate 64,397,273 of CM056574.1, read as the reverse complement.
TTTGCAGCTCTGTTGCAGGTACTTCCACATCTTTAATCAATTCTGTTGCTTCTTCCCCAAAGATATCTTCATCGATGAAATGTTGCACCAAAATGTTGAATATTTGTTTGTTCATTAATGATTTCACATCAGATAATCCAAGGGTTGAGGCTATTTGCAGCAAGTCCCTCTTCTTTGCCAGCACAATTAATTCCTAGGTTGGCGTTTTCAAAAAACTTTCAACATCAAAAGTCATGATTGCTTGTTTTTCAAGATTTAAAATAATAGTTCAGCTTTAATCTTTGGTGAATCCAATGGTTGATCCAATGAATGGTTTATCTCGGTGGAACCTCCAATTTTTTATGACTTGAAAATCACAACAAAGGAAACCAGCAATGACAACTTAAATTTATTCTTCACTGATTAAAAAACAACTTCTACAAATAATCCACTGTTTAATCTTATAATAGCACTCTAATGCCACTATGTAACTCTATGTGCTAAAACAAAAACTCTGCCTCCACTGACCAAAATCACAGCATTTATATAGACTAGCAACATTCTGGAAAGACCTACAGGATTCCTCTGTAATCCTGCCCCCTCCAGGCAGGAAGATGCCAGGAGCTTCCACAAAGCACGAGTCTATTTCATCACAAAGAAGTGGTATTGCATCAGATCATGTTTTTCTACAGCCATACCACCAGAGGGTGCCAAATAATGAAAAAAAATAAACAAATAGCTGACCAGTAAGGTAGCGCAAATAGTATGTAACAAATCTCCATTTACGAATGATATACAGTACTTTACATATAACACTCATACATAACAGATTCTACCCCTAACCTTGACCCACAGCCTACAATTTACCCCCTCCAAATGAATCTGCGGCCCGACGATGGCAATTCACACTCCAGTACTCTTGCCTTCATCCTCTGGCATTGTCCTTTCTTCATCCCTGATGGAAACTGCTCGGGGGAGCCAGTAGGGGTTTGAATGCTGGCCCGCTGTAGATCTGGTCGAGCATCACAGGGTCATAGTCAGATCTTCAGGTGTAGCCTCCACTTCAACAGTAGTGGGAGAGCTAGGCACATGTAGCGTTTCTTGGGGCTCCTCATGATGAAAAATGACCACATTTTCATCCACTTCCTCTTCAGGGGCTGTGGGGTTAGTAGATTACACAGCTCTGCTCGTGGATGAATTTCCGCCTCTGCTCCTGACTGTAACCCCCCTGGAACAGCCTTCAACTTGGACCGATGCACCTGCTGGACTGGTCCCTTTCCATCAACGGGGGCCACAGTGTACACTGTTCCAGTTCCCAAGGGCTTCCGCAGCACCCGAAACACCACAGGGTTCCAGTCGCCTTGGATCTTATTCCGTCCAAGTACGTGAAGAGGGGAGGCCGGTTTACCTGTGTAATCAAGTCTAAGATCGTTCACTTTGTGGTTGTGGCTCTGGTTCCACCGGCGTGCACACTCCTCTGATCTGTCTTACATGCTCCTGGGTCATCCGCACACTCTGATGTTTTTGGACCCAATCCTCCAAAGTTCCAGGGTCCCACGCCCAAACATGAGATGATATGGGGTGTAGCCGGTAGTCTGGTGGGGTGTCGTATTATAGGCGAAGGTCAGCTGAGGCAAATGGTGGGGCCAGTGTTGTTTTTCAGCTGGCGGTAGGGTGCACAACAGGTCATGTAGGGTACAATTAAACCTCTCACACTGTCCATTTTCCTGGGGATGGTAAGGTGTGGTTCTACTCTTCTGGATGCCATACATCTGGCAAAGCTGTTGAATCAGCATGCTTTTAAAATTTCGACCCTGGTCAGAATGGATACGAGCTGGGGGGCCGAACCGATGGAACCACTGCTAGATCATCACCTGGCCACCGTGGGGGCCTGCTGATCCTTAGTGGGGACTGCTTGAGAGTACTTTGTAAAGATATCAGTCAAGACCAAAACATTCTCCTGACCATCACTTGCAGGTTCCAACACTGTTAAATCAATAGCCAGGATTTCATTTGGCTGGTGCCCCTGGTTGTCATGGACTCTATGGAGGATTTCTCCCTGCAAGCACTGGGGGAGCGGCAACTGACAGGTCTCCGGATCTCCACCAGGGGTATGAAGGAGGCGATACAATACTCCTTCCTGCTCAACTAGGCAGTCCTTGATGGTATTTACGCACTGGCCCTATACCTAGGTCAGCCTCCTGCAGCAGGCTCAGGTCATGAGGTGTACGGCCAGGTAGCGCCACCGCTTCTCCACAGTGACCCTCACTGGTGAGCAGCTGGCCCATACCAGCCAGAGCTCCTAGCAGTGGGACCTCTATCCCAATGGCAAAACAATCCAGGTACTGCCGAGATAATGTGTCAGCATTTTGGTTATTTTTCCCTGGGTGATACTTCATGGTAAAATTTAATGACGCAAGATGAGCAGCCCGCCGCTGTTGGATTGCCCCTAGCTTGGCAGTCTGCAGATGGGTCAGTGGAGTATTATCAGTCAGGATGGTAAAATGATTACCTAGCAGGTAGTCTTGGAACTTCTCTGTAAATGCCCACTTCACCGTGAGAAGTTCAAGTTTCATGGAGCTGTAATTCTACATATTTCTCTCGGTGGGTTTAAGCCCTCGGCTGGTAAAAGCGATTGGGCGGATCCTCCCATCATGCTCCTGAGAAAGAGCAGCCCCCAGACCCCCATGGCTGGCATCTACTTCAGCATAGGCCAATACTGGGGCAGAGGTAAGTCTTTTCTTCAAAGATTCAAACGGGTTTTCACATGCATCATCCCATGCTGTTCCCAAAGGAACTGGAGGAGTCTTCCCCTTCCGCCGTGCCCCACTGAGCCTCCCCACAATGTGGTGCAAAGGGGCGGAGAGCTTAGAGAAGCCTTCCACAAAGCACAGGGATGCAGGAACATGATGCAGGAACCACAGCAGCAAGCTAGAGGAAAAGAGCAAGCTGTTGGGGATACAGGTGTATCGGGGCTTCAGGTGAGGTCATAATTATGGCTTGTTCTGTGGAATTATGGGGAAAGCAAGTCAAAATGTCCGAACCAACTTTAGCTCAGTGGGGAAAATGAAAGAAACACATAATCGTCAATTTAACATGATACAGTTCGATTAACGCTCAGTTTGCAGCTTGTCCAATTCATAGTCGGTGGTCCATTTTGAGGTGTATCGTGGCTGCTATTGTGTTACCACATATTAAGATGCTTAATAGAGAGGATTGCGAGCTGGCTTGCTAACATAGTTATATATCCATCCACTTGGTATCAATATCCAGGTTACTAGATCTGAGCGGGTTTCATCAGTGCGCTGATATGGTTTGCAGCAGTCAGTTAAGGTTGTGGCGAGTTAATGTATGTGGCATCTTTGTATGGGAATTCTGGATGCACAGAGCGTAGCATAAGAAAAAAATGGAGAAACACTCATTCGGATAATCTCTGTATACAGTAAAGGCAGTATCTGCACTCAGATTTACAAAAATGTTCCTGCTCGCGCACTATGCGCACTCGCATCACATACGTGTCCCTACCAATTCTCACATTAATCCTACGCCCTTGGTCCCCCAATGTTAAACTCATTCCTACGCCCCTTGCACCTCAGCGATGCACAGCTTCGTGATTTGGTGCACAAATATTCAAAATATGAAAACTTTAATAAAAAAAAGACAACTATGATTAGCTAGATCTCTAACTTCTTTAAAAAGTAAACTAACTGCGCACATCGCTGTAAGATGTCACGTTGAATTTCAGTGTCAACTGAATACAAACTATCTAGCTAATCAATAGGTTTGAATCCTGTGACATCAATAAAAACAAATCATTTCATTGGCTAAAAAGTACAATTTCGGGGGCGGATTTTCGCTGAAGCTTACAAGTCTGCGCAGATGTTTCTTCTGCTGCACGGAAATTCCACCTTGGTGTGCAAGTTTACATTAGAACCCGTGGAAATAACTCCTGTAAAAATCTTCCAGAATAATCTGCACGGAAATTAACTTTTGATGTGAATGGGCCTTTACACTGCAAAGGAACAGTCTCATCCTCCCCACAGCCACTTCAGAGTTGAGATTGCAGGCGCTTAAGACCTGCCCCAAGCTAGGTGGCTACCTGGTCAGACTCCTGGCTTTCACAGGACTGGCTAAGAAGGCTGAGGGAAATGTCTCTGAGATGAGATTCCAGGTTAGTTTAGGATAAGTCAGTGTTTTGTGATGTATGGATTTAAATTTGATCATGTTGAAGATTATTAAGGTTGAGAGAGTTTGAGGATGAGGGAGGTTGAAATACTGCTATTGTCGTCACAACCATTATTGTAAGTATGTGTTTCTGTCTGTCTGTCTCTGTCTGTCTGTCTTTTTAGGTAATGACGCTGAAGGGGAGCGTGGACGGGCTGACACATCCAGGGCCGACACGACATGTTGATGCTGCTGTCCAGATATGCCTGGATGCCATCAACACAGAGTATGGGCAACAAGAACTATAAAGGAGCATTGTCTTTAGGTTTAAAGATCATCACACACAGATGAATCCTAATTGTGGTGATATTGCCACAAATCCTCTATTTTAGGTTTGTTAGTTTAGTCTCTGATGACGGTGCCGGGACCCCGCTGGACTCCTTCAAAGCCCTGAACCCCGATGCGTGGCTGAAGGATCAAGCCAGTCTGCTGACTTTTGGCAATAACAGCATTACAGAGCTGGCAACACGATTCGAGGCACTGCTTGGACAGCTGTGAGATACAAGTTGCATGCTAACTCAACTGCTCTCTTCCATCCCTCAGAACCTGTCGTAACTTCCCCTCAATCATGGAGGAGTGGCAAAGTCTTAAAATGCTAATCAGCGAGAACTTCCCTGACAAAAGCAACACTGACCTTTGGGAGCTGCTCGTCACGAAAGACCCCTACAAGACAGACTACAGAGTAAATAAAAAGTCAGCCCATCCTTTTTTTTTTTTTTGTATGTGTTGTTTTTTGAATATTGGGAGGTGAGGGTAAAAAATGAAAATTGTTTTCCCCCTAGAACATCCTGGAGTTGGTGATGATCATGCTGGTGTTGCCCATATCTGCAGCCCAGTGTGAGAGGGGGTTTTCAGCCCAGAACCGCAACAAGACCGCCGCTCGCAGCATCCTGGCCATGTTCACAGCTGAGGACCTGATGTGCATCAGCCTAGAGGGGCCCTCCACTGGAGAGCTATGACCCAAGTCCGGCCGTAGAGAGGTGGCTTAGCTCCAAGCGGGCCTGGAGTCCAGCCTACGTTAACTGCTGGACCAGGGACATTCTTCCTACTTAAATGGACTGGACTTAATGACCTTGTTTTTTTTTTTTTAATGGGAACTCTCTGCTATAGTTTGGTTTTAATAAACATTCTCTATTTCCTCAAACACACATTTGCATTGTTTGTCTTTCCTGATTTTTGTTAAGGCAAAGAGCCAGTTATAACATTAAAAAATTAGTCTGCAGGATTAGAATTAAGCTGAATAAGTACTTTATTTGTTTGAAAATGTCCCCTTTATGAAATTTGCTGAATTTTCATTGTGCTACTAAAAAATGCTGTGTGCTGTGTGCTACTACATTTTTCAGCATGGTAGCTCAGTGCTACTTGGAAAAAAGCTTAGTGTCAAGCCCTGTATTAGTCTACTATTCAATGCATATTGATGCATTGTTTTATGGTGCCAAATGAAATTTGTGGAAAACAGAAGGACTTTCCAAATTTTCCATTCCAAAACCCTGTTTTGACGTTCAGAATCACCTGTCATTAAACTTGCAAACAGTGAGTTCAGTCTGTAAGTTAATTATATAACATTATTTAGACAAGGCTGTGAATCAATCCAACTAATGCACTGGTCTTACTGAAAAATTCTAAATGGCTCCAGTCACATTTATTTTTCACATTCATTCATGTAAATATTTCCGTGAAATACATTAGTTTAAATGATGTCAATGTGATTTTTTCATATAAAACAGCATCATTGATTTAATTTCTTTCAAGACATCTGAACAAGATTGTTTGCTTTTGGACACTACCCACCCAACCCCTGCCAAAAAAAATTGTAAATTCACTGACATGTACAGAAGTGCACCTAAATGGTGACTTGGATTATGTGTATGTTGGTGATTCACAAGACAACAATTTCTACTTTCACAACACTTGAAGAGTTATGGAAGCATTAAAGCCACATCATTTAAAATCATTCTGAAAAAAGACAATCCCAATATTTTACGAACATTTTACAAGCTGTTGAGGACGGTACCTTTTACCAAACCTGGTTTAAGGACTTGGAGGTGGGGGGATGGGGGTCAGAGCTTTGTGATCTATTAGCATCTGTTAAAATCCCAAATTTATATAGCCATGTATATATGCCATGTATATAGCCTGGGTCTGCATGTTGGATATACACAAGAACAATTTAGTAGGCTGATTGTTGTTATTTTAACTCAAAAAATCAATGTTTTATGGGAAGTATAGTCTAAGATAATGTTCAAATGCATACTTTTTGTCAAATCAAGTGAATTTTTTCGGCCCGCCACTACCTACCCATCCCTGCCTCTGGAGAGTGAGCAAGTCAAGTACCAATTCCCGGGCCACTTTTTTACCCCAGTCTGCCCCTGCATCCCAGCACAGAAGCCAGATAGTGATTACCCTCACCAAAGCAGAACTGTCAGGTGGCAGATTCGAGGAGTTTAGCAGAAATGCAGTTCCAATCCTCGAGACCACTGAAGGCTTGGGAGGTGTTCCTAATAACTGGGTAAAGAAACAAACTGGACTGGAACTGCAGGTTAACAGGAATGCCGCCACAATCCTGGTGATGGGAAAATAGATTTGGAAGCTTCTTCCTATTTATGAAAGCTTGAAGGGTACTTCCGTATTCTGCTGTCATTAATTGCAAAAATTTCTGAAAATAAACTCTCAAACTAGGAAGATTACTGACTGGCTGCTTTAGGGCATATATCAGCATGGACAATCTTGCAACTCTGCAAGACTCAAAGTGAAGTTATATGCACAACGGGAACACAAGGGAGCGGGGCGCACAAATACATAACTCCTGCAGGGGGACGCACACAAGACTCTAAAGCAATAAAAACACATTAGATTGAAAAGACAAGCAGGTTGCTGGATGGGAGATGGCAGAATAGGGATTCACTCAAAGGTTGTGACATCACATATTGATTGTATTTCAGTAAAGGAGCCAAGGGTTCAAATCTGCCAGAAAATGTAGTCAATCTAATATTTTTTTGTATTATGTGAATGCTGTGCTCGCCCATACATTATCTTCACAAAGAATTTATGGTTAAATTAGACTGAAATAAAGCATTACAACTCATGATAGGTTAACCAGCTGAAATAGTTTTTAGAAACATCGAATCATTTAATGATATTTCATGAAACAACAACTTTTACTTTTGTTCTGGCCACCCCAGTGGAACTTTATATGAAAATACTCAATGGATGTTTCACTTCCACCATTCGGTGTGAACATAAAGCACTTCTGCCCTCTACCAGTGATGGTGAAAATAACACCTGAAATAATCTTTTTGTGTCTAATATGTAAGTACTGCTTCTGCCACTAGCTCACCATTAGAGTTAAATTTACCTTATATGGATAGAATCTAAGTTCAAGGGTGTGGTTGGTAAAAAAAAAAGGCTTCTTTCCTTTTACAAAGAATTATTGTTGCATTCCATGGCATCGGTCCGGCGAATGGCTGAAGCGCATTCCAGAGTCCTGGAATTTCACTGTTTCATATCTGGACACATGGTATCTGAGATCATCTGCAGCCCAACCCTACAGAGCTGACAATAAGCTGTGACCAATTATAACAGACAAAACAAACTAGGAGCTGTAGCCAATATTTCAAAAGACAGCCGCAAAAAGTAGCCAGTTATAACAGAGCGATCACATTGCGACATGCTGGCAGTTTTAGAGAAAGTGATCTGTGACCTGTACCTGGTTATAAGAGATGGCATTTACTATAACCTGTTGCCAGTTATAATGAGCAAAGAGAGTTAGAAGTGCACTTCAGTTAATTGTCTGCCGATTGGCTCATGTGCCTCTGTTGTCTTTGTCAAATTGGCAACTTTCATTTCCACCAGAGCCCACCACCAAATTTATGGCACTTCCAGCTGCATTATTCATTCTCAGAAATTTAAATGTAGGACTTTATGCTGAAGACATGAAATATTTGCATAAGTCCACACTATTGATGCATAGTACTCAAGGTTCTCTGGGTCTTCAATTTACCAGAGGCTCTTTTATTTCCATACTTTGGCATCATCACACAAAAACTTACGGGACTGAGCTGCCCCTGTGACGAATGCTGTGTGTGTGTGTGTGTGTGTGAGGCAGGCAGATTTTGCCCATAGTCGACTGATCGTCGAATCATGTTATTTTTTTTTTAGAGCACAGCTAATGGGGATCCCCACAAATAAACAGATCTCATTTGCGACTTTTTCTGATTCAAAGAAAAGATCTAAAACACTCAGATAAACAAATAAACCTGGTAGGTGTGCAAAAACAATACCTTCATTTATTTACTGACACAGAAAACAAGAAAAACTGCAACTGCCGTCAGAACCGTCGCTTGGGCCGCGCGAAGTGTGCGATCACACAGGGCCTCATGGCTGGTGTGTGGGGTTTTTTCCTAAATAAAAGAATACATATTTTGTCATCACTGCACTTGACTCATCATGCTCCTAAAATGGCAAGTCTCTGTGTCAGTTTCATTATTTACCATTTCATCTCAATAAAAGCTGCATTGATCTTTTTTTTATGTCGTCACATGTAACATGCTCTGTCTCGCTGCTCACTTGCCTTTCCTTTTTTTTTTTTTTTTTTAATTTGGCATCTCCAATCCCACCCGAATCTGGAATGCCCAATTGGTGAACTATGTACAAGGCTTGCTCGTTTGCAACCTCTTGTTGCCAATTCTGGAGAATGAAGACAGTTAACAGCTCTCCTCTAAAACACGTGCCTGTCAGCCACTGCTTCTTAAACACTCCTTGTTTGAATCTTAGCAAGCTCAGAACGAGGGCGGAGGATACCTGGACATGATCAGGCTTAGAATCTTCCTGACGAGTGCCCGTCTGGCCAACAGGAGGCGCTTGAGAAACGAACAAAGCAATTCATTTATTTCCCTTTCCAGGCAGTCCCTTCCCAATTTGAAACCCTGTAGCACAGTGTTCCACAACCCCCTCCTGGAGGCCCACCTGTCCTGCTTGTTTTAGATCTCTCCCCGATCCAGCACAGGTGATTCAAATGATCAGGTTGTCATCAATCAGCTTTAGGGGGTGATTAACGAGCTGATCATGTGAATCACCTGTGCTGAAGCAGGGAGAGATCTAACACATGCAGGACAGGTGAGCCTCCAGGGGAGGGTTGGGGAACACTGCTGTAGCACGATGGCAAATTGTGCGCTACTCTGAAAAAGCTGCCAACCACTGCCAGTTGGTACAACCAGGGCTTGAACCCACAACGCAATAGTCACTTCTGCACTGCAACACAGTGCCTTAACCGAGTGAGCTATCCGGCAGCTCTCCACTCAATATCAATAATTGGCATCGGGTAGCGAAGCTTGTGACAGCTGAGCTGATTTGATGATAAAAGCCAATTGTAGTGCAGTTGATTTCTTTCCTTTGAAAGATTATGATATCCAAAAAATCATAGTTGAAATTATTTCCACAATAATGCTGTTTTAGTCTATAAAATGCATTTCATTTCACCGGGTATAACTAGAACAGCCATGTGCTTGCAGCCTGACATGATTAATGCGCGTGCATGTGAGCAGGGCCTCGTGCATCAAGTCAGCACAGGGCCTTGCACCGACTGCGCTGACTGCAGTGGGTGACTTATTATTGCGTAGTAAGTATGTCATTTTCAATTATTTAGTAACAGAAATTAGGTTGATATTGCATCAAAATAGGCTATATATAACAAAAACAAAAACATTCTGTGTAAACATTTATGCTCAGCAGTCTGGGCACCCCCATGTAGTCAGAATGGTATGATCTTGGTCACATAACATTTTCCGACGATTCGACTACAAGGTTGATCGATGAATCAGGCTCCTCCAAATCGAATCGTCGAATATTCCAGGTCACCCCTAAAAAGAAGTCACATCTGTGATGTTTCAGGTCAAAAATGACCCGGCAGAGAATATTGGCTGTTGCACATATGATTTATAAATTGTGGGTCAAATTTGGCTCAGTTTGGCGCAGAGCCATGCAAATATGCGAACACATATGCGCGCACTCACACACCCACGCACACAAACACGTGCGCACACGAATGCAAGCACAGACGCGCATACGCATGTACACGTGCACACCCACACAAACGCACGCGCACACACACGCGCGCGCACACCCGCGCACACACTTGTTTGCACGTTTTTGTTACCTATTGGGGACTTTTTCTGCTGTAAGCACTGACCTTGTCGGGACCAGTAGTCCGTATGGGGACTAAAGCCTGGTCTAAATACGGCAAAACGTCATTTCTGAGGTATTGGTTGAGGTTAGGAGTCAGGTGTGAATTGAGGTTAGTTTAAGGTTAGGGTTAAGCATGATTTGGTTTTGGTTAGGGGTAGGTTTGGGGCTAGGCTGTCCATAATGAATGGAATGTCCTAGTAAGGATAGCGGCACAAACTTGTCTGCGCACGCACACACACACACCACCCCACCCCTCCCCTTCCTCCCTGGGGACAATTATTTTCTCACACTCTCAATCCCTCTGGTACCTCACCCCCCATGGTTACACAACCATTCTTGCAAAATATTGAGGCATTTTGACTAAAAGCTGACTTGAAACTTAACACGCACATGCACACGCACACACACACACAAAGATATATATATATATTTGCAGGTAAGTACAACGTATCATCCTTAGGGGCATGGTATGAACAACATACACAGAATTTTTGCAACACTGGTATCTACAAATGAGTGTTGTATGAGTAGTGATCAGATTCATTCTGCAGCAGCATCAGTCTATTTCAACATGAGCAAAAGATTCACTGTCAATGAGGCTTATGATCAGATCTTTGGTCATGAGAGTGATATAGAGAGCACAGAGTAATCTGAAATTGAGAAGGGAGTGTCTGAGGTTGATACTGATCGCGCGCGCACACACACACACACACACACCATCATGTCCATGTTCAATTTGGATGTGTCATTTTGAACACTCGCACAAACGGAGAAAAACCTGCTCATTCATATTAATGTTCCATTTGCATCTGCTAGTTTGAGCAAAATATAGTTTAGTTTCGTGAAAAAATATTGTAAAAGACTTTTCCACTTTTTCCCCCACATAAATCTACACAGGTGTCACAGGTGTATAGGTTATAATATAATGTTCCAAAAAAACACAAGCAATGTATTTTAGAAAGTGTGCTCTAAAATTACTTCATTATGGTCCGAAAACATAATTACACATTGTCTTCACTACAAGAAATATAACGTGAATTTAAACATTTTTTAAAATTGAAAACGAGTGGTATATTGTCAGATGAAAAGTCATAAAAATACAATTTAAAACAGTGATTGCATGGATATGAATGCTTAATAAGTTAGTTACGACATGAAAAACAGAATTGGATGATAATGATTGTTTTTTGAGTATTTTCAGCTGAGGTCAATCACGGGTCAAATTGTACCCGCTAACACAAAAGATGTGGGCAGCTTTCTAACACATTACAAGGGTTAAGGGCCAGGTCGCACTGCACGTGGAACCGAAGCGCAGTGCCCTGGAGCGGAGGATGTTTCCGATCGGCGCCCATGTTAACCTATCTGACTGGTCGCACATCCCGTGTTGCGGAGCGGCGCGCCAGTGCAGGCTCACACGCTGCTGCGCTTCAGTTCGGCGTCTGTTCTATTTTTCACACGAGCCACGAGCGCCGCTGTCAAGCTGGATAGGGAAAACCGATTACTGACGACAATAGATGAGCAGAGTCAATGTTTGACCGGCGCGGAGAGAGCACGAGAAGAACGCTCCCTATGCGACCAGCCAAGCACCTGCGGGGATGGGAAATGGCGCGCAGCGCTTCTACCAAGGTTTCTGCCTCAACAATATGGTCAGGCAAGCTGTTCTACATCGAAATTACTCTTTGGGTGAAAAAATATTTCCTAATATCAGTGCTAAATTTACCCTTGGTCAACTTCCATTTATCACCCTGAGTTCTACTAACAGAACAAAGGAATCCTACATAATTCACTTTGAGGTCTTTTAATATGTTAAAGGGATTGACAATCAGATCACCCCATTGTCTCCTTTTCCTAAGACTAAAGAGATTAAGCATTTTCAGTCTGTTCTCATAGCTTTCATCTTTTATACCCAGAATCAGCTTAGCTGCTCTTTGAACTTTTTCTAGAGCCTTTATATCCTTCTTAAAATATGGTCCCCACAACTGTACACAACACTCCAGATGTGGTCTGACAAATGTGTTGTACAAGAGAAGTATTACCTCCTTGGACTGTACTCAATACCTTTGGCAATGTATCCTAGCATCCGATTGGCTTTTTTAACTGCTACGGCACAATGACTAGAACCTGTGATGGTTTGGTCAACAATCACTCCTAGATCTTTTTCATGTGGAGCACATTCCAGTTTTAAACCTCCCATGAAGTAATCCTGTCTAATGTTTTTATTACCTACATGTACAACTTTACATTTTGCTAAATTAAATTTAATTTGCCACATATCTGCCCAACTCTGGATTCAATCAAAATCCTCCTGGATCACTTTAGTACAGTCTAAACGATTTGCCAAACTTCCCAATTGAGTATCATCCGCAAATTTAACTTATTTGCTCTCAATATTTCTATCAAGGTTATTTATGTAGATGAGGAACAGCAGGGGTCCCAAAACTGATCCCTGAGGGACGCCACTCCCCACCATACCTAGCTGAGATGAGATTCCACTGACCACCACTCTTTTTGTTCTGTCCTGTAACCAGTTTTGAATCCGCTCCAGAATACCTCCTGTAACTCCAATGGAGCTCATTTTAAAAATTAGTCTCTTATGCGGTACTTTACCAAATGCCTACTGAAATTCCAAGTATATCATGTCATAAACCCTGCTTCGATCATAAGTCTTTGTGGCCTCTTCAAAAAATTCCAGAGGGTTTCTTAGGCATGACCTTCCCTTACGGAAACCATGTTGGTTATCCCTCAAAATATTTCTACGTTCAAGGAATAATTCCAGCTTGTCTTTTATGATAGATTCTAGTATTTTGCATGCAATGCAAGTTAAACTGACTTGCCTGAAATTTCCTGGCTTGGTACGGTCCCCTTTCTTATATATTGGTACTATATTGCCCTGCTTCCAATCATTTGGTATTTTTCCAGTTTCTAAAGGCCGTCCGAAGATAGCGGAGAGCGGTTTAAAGATGATCTCATTCATTTCCCTGAGCACTTTAGGATATAAGCCATCAGGACCTGCTGCCTTATCTGCCTTTAGTTTATGCAACGTGTCTAATACTTCCTTATCCCTAACGTCATTATTAGCATTAATAGAGGTGCAAAATGGAAGTTAAGTGCCTCTCATGTTCGTTATCTGAGCATGACTAGTAAAATAAACTGGCGGCTGTCAGCATGCCAACTCCGTGATATTAATAGCGCCAGAAGTGAAGAGATTAATGTATCAAGATCTAGTATTTTCAGACGGCTCTGTGAAAATGTTCTGATTGGTCGTGTTGCTGTCAAAAACTGGCAGTATCAAAAATAGGCTTGAGTTGCCAAGAAATGAAAGGATTGTACACCAGTGACTGATGAATCAAAATTCAAAATTTTCTCACCCAAACACAGAACTTATTAGCACTGAAGAGTTGGAGAACATTTAAAAAAAAAAAAAAAACAGTTTCACCCCCTCAGTAAAACATGGAAGATTTAATATAATGGTTCAGGGTTCAGTCTGCTCGAATGGAGCCGGTAATCTCATAAAAATCGATGATATCATGGCTGAAAAGAAGTATCACAGCATCATGGAGAGGAATGCATTGCCGGGTTTTATTTTTAACAAGATAATGACCCTTAACATACTTCTAAGTTGTGCAAGAATGATCTCAGTTGGAAAAAATCATCAGGTGACAAACATCAGGTGACATCAAAAGCATCTCTTAGGAATGAACTTAAATGGTTTATTGAGTGAGGAAATTAAAATATGAAAATTATTCCTGAAAGATTAAATGCTGTAATCACAGCAAAGGGTGGCCACACAAGATACTGACCTTTTCTCTCAAAAAGACATTATTTCTGTTTTTGCTATATATTGTTATCTGTATACTTATTTTCAACAATATGACCCAATATTACATTCATTAAAAACTTGATTAGTACTAGGTTTCAGATTTATCATTTTGTATCATTTGGTAAAGAGTGCAAACATCACTGCACGCTAAAATATGTGTAAATTTTGTGTGAAAATAAACACTTTTATTCAGCACCTTTCAACAAGTCCTACTGATTTATTTTTTTAAATGTTCATTTTAGTAAAAATTTGTATCCATCACCTTTATCTGTACACTATTTATTAGATTTTTTTTTTTTTTGAGTGTATTCTGTTTTCGAGAACTCGATTCTCCCTTTCTGCTCATTAACATTTCTGCTTCTTCCAGTTACAATGTTGGCCAGAAGTCCCTTTGATGCTTAGGGCTGTGATTTATTATCTCTGGATTAAAATAAATACCTCCAGGGACATGATGGACTCCAGGGATGGAGAGGATTGTAACGGACAACCTTTCTTCAGCGAAAAGTATCTTTCCGTTTGTTTTTCCTGAATTATTTGTGCAAAGAACCAGTCTTAATTTTGTTTTACCTGACTGAACTGCTAGCGCATTTATAACTTGCGCAGCTTTTCGTAAATCTCTGTCCCCTCTCTCTTTGACTATATTGTCTATATATTCAAACAGTGCTCCAACTTAAAAAAACAAAAATTGCAATGAGTTTCTTTTAAAGGAATCATCTCTACATCATACAAGAAAATAATTTGGGTCGCTCTACAGTCCTGACGCTGCATTTGTTTCACACACAAGATTGTCAGTACTAGACTGTCTATTTTCTTATAAGGCAATGCAAAACACTATAGAGGCTCAGGGGGAAAAAAGAGGTGACATAAGATCTGCTACATGTGAGCTAATACTGTGATACAGTATGAATCAATAACGCCATCAATGCCATTCTTTTTTTATCAAGTCAATATGCTGATGTGGCAGAAACAACAAGATTTGACAGAAAATACAACCCCAATTCCGAAATAATTGGGATAAAGTGTAAATTGTGAATTAAATCAAAACGTAATGACTTAAATCACACCAGCCAGTGTTTTTTTTCACAATAGAACAGAGATAACATAGCAGATGTGGAAACTGAGAAATTTTACAATTTTATCCACAAAATGAGCTCATTTCAAATTTGATGGCTGCTACAGGTCTCAAAATAATTGGGGCAGGGGCCTGTTTACCATGGTGTAGCATCCCCCCTTCTTTTTAAAAGAGTGGAGGCGTGTGGGCATTGAGGGGACAATTTTTCAGCCATTGGAATTTGATCTCACACTATTTTAATACAGGCTTCCAGCTGCTGTAGAGTTTTGGGTTTCCTTTGACTGACTTTTTGTTTAATTATGCACCAAATGTTCTCAATCGGTGAAAGATCAGGACTGCTGGCAGGCCAGTTCTGTGAGGTTTTTACAAAATGAACCAAGAGCAAACTCCAGTAAAATTCAAAAGGAGGCTTTATTTCTGAAGGGGGAAACCCCCCAACAGAGCTGGCAACTGTACTAAGTCCGCAATCTAAAATCAGAGTCCAAGGGGCGAAATCCAGAGTCATACACAGGGCACCAATCACAAAAATCATAGTCAGACAAAAAGAGGTCAAAAAAACAAGAATGCGGCAACAGTACAGGGAATAAGCAAAGCTCGATATCATGGACGGTCCAGTCAGAAAGATAAATCACTATGAATCAAGGCGAAAGAAGCGTGGGACAGGAAACAAGGAAGAACGATCTGACAAGGAAGTGAATCAAACAGACATCTTAAATACACATCCGGGGTGAACACATGACCAGGACGGGTGCAATCGATGGTACCAATAATCAGGGAGTGACACATTAGGAATAAAGTAATTACATGAATGTGGCTGTAGCCAAAACGCAGACAGGGATCACAAGACAAACCTATGAACAGAACAACAGCTCCGGTTAAGGAGTATTAAAGTGTACAGATTAGAGAAAGGAAAGCACAAAGTATTTGTAGAGATCCACAGAAAATAGCAGCAGAGATAATTAGGGAAAGGCAAGGAGGCGGAGACTAGAGTAGGGCGACTGCTGAGAGATCGTTAGTCAATTAGTAAGTACAGCTATACAATCCCGAGTGCTTTTTAGTAAGTTAGTCAAAATATACAAAGTTAGTGGGGGTTTGTAATTAGCGAAAACAATAAACTGTTAGTATGTGTTAGTAAGATAGTAAAGTAAGAGGAAAGAAGAACACAAGATAATGAAAGAAGGTTGAAACCCAGAAACCAATCAATCACCCGAATGAGTGGCACACAAGACAAGGGACCGTGAGCAATGATTCACACATGACAAGACGGGGGAGACAAAGTGCAAGGCATGGAAAATAAACATGGTAAGGGAAACTGAAACATGGCTATGAAAAGAAAACATGGCAAGGGACTATGAAACTTAAACATGAAATCCTAAATCCTAAATCCAGAATCCTAAATACCAATAACACAATACATAATCTTAAGAATGGTCAGAAGCAGCAGAGGTCACTAAACACAAGAATCAATCATAAACATGGCAAGGCCAGGCACAGAACTTGAACTAGGCATTGAGCATGGCATGGCACAGACCGAAAATGCAGAATCACAACAGGTTCAGCATACGGACTCTTCTACTACGAAGTCATGCTGTTGTAATAGCTGCAGTATGTGGTTTTGCAATGTCCAGCTGAAATACATAAGGCCTTCCCTGGAATAGATGTCATCTGGAGGGGAGCATATGTTGCTCTAAAACCTTTATATACCTTTCAGCATTCATGGTGCTTTTTAAAACATGCAAGTGTCCCACACCATATGCACTAATGCATCCCCATACCATCTGAGATGCTGGCTTTTGACTGATAACAGGAGGGCTGGTCTTTCTCCTCTTTAGCCTGGAAGACACAATGGCCATGATTTCCAACAAGAATGTCAAATTTGGACTCTTCTGACCACAAGCCATTTTGCCACTTTGCTACACTCCATTTTAAATGAGCCTTGGCCCACAGAACACGGCGGCGTTTCTGGATCATGTTCAACAATGGCTTCCTTTTTGCATGATAGAGTTTTAGGTGGAATCGGTGGATGACACGGCAGACTGTGTTTACAGACAGTGGTTTCTTGAAGTATTCCTGGGCCCATTGAGTAATGTCAGTGACAGAATCATGCTGGTGAGTGATGCAGTGGCATCTGAGGGCCCGAAGATCATGGGCATGCAGTAAAGGTCTTCGGCCTTGTCCCTTATGCACAGAGATTTTTCCAGTTTCTCTGAATGTTTTGATGATGTTATGCACTGTCGATAATGAGAGCTTCAAAACCTTTACAATTTGACGTTGAGGAAGAAGAAGAAAATGAAACACGCGCACTCGAATGCTCCAAATATTTAATAGATGACGTTTCAAGCCAATGCTTTTCGTCAGATCATCTTTTACAAAGTGCTTTCTGCGACCCTAAAGAGGTACCGAAGGACAGCGTCATCGATGGTGGGTGGACCTACAAGTGAAATGATTGCATTTACATTTCTAAATCTCTTTGCAAACATTCAAAAACCTTATCAAAAAGGCAGAGGGAACAAAAATGCAAGATGAATTGTTCATACAGGTAAGGACTACAAATGTAACAATACTACAAGTGTATGAACCCATTACAAAAAATGATTAATAGGGAAATCATCATTCATTCCCTTTGGAGAAATAATATCCAGAGTATAAATCCAAAAAGACTCTCGCTGCAATAGCAATTTATTTGTATCACCTCCGCGTTTAGGACATTTGACATGTTGGAAACCCAAATATTTCAAAGACGCCACAATATGTTTTGTCAACATTAAATGCATGGGCGGGCTTGTGGGATCCTGGTTCTGAATACTGGAGCGATGCTCAGAGATGCGTGTTTTTAATGCTCGGTTGGTTTTTCCTACATATCCTAAGCCACATGGACATTTTAGCAAATACACGACATTAGTTGTAGTACAGGAAATTATGCCCCTGATATCAAAGCGATTCCCTGAAATGGGGTGTGTGAACGTGTGGCTTTTAGACATAAATCCGCACTGCGCGCAGCGTCCACATCTATAATTGCCCTCGAGGACGCGATCCAGAAAAGTTTACGGTTTCTGGGACAGGAGATCTGATATGGTCACTATTTGTCCAATGTTGCGAGGACATTTGTAAACAATTTTTGGCTTGTCCTGGAAAGTAGTAGACAGCTTTGTGTCACTGTTCAGGAGGTACCAGTGTTGTTTAATTATTTTTTTAACTCTCGTCCCATAGGTGAATACCGCATAGTGCACAAGGGGCTATTATCAGAGGTCCTATTTCGCATGGATTTTAAACAGTCTTCTTGTGTTTTGTGCTCAAATTGATCCCGTGCCCTTTTTAGCCATTCATTTAGAAAGCCCCAACTTTGAAACGTCACTTTGTTTTTTATAGTCAGTTTCGTTACTGCAAAGGTCTTTGTATGCGGCTGTACTGACTGACAGGTAGACTGTGTCTCAGTGGTAGTGGGTGAAAACTATCCACTCTCAATTGCGTATTCCTGTCTATTGGTTTTTTGTACATGCTAGTTTTAAAGCCTTGGTTGCAACTAGTAATCACAATGTCAAGAAAACAAATTTATTTTTTACTGAATTACATCGTAAATGATAGGGACTGGTTGTTGGTATTAATCCACTGGAAAAAAACTCTTCAAGTCAAATTCGCTGCAATGCCACAATAAAAATATGTCATCTACATATCGTCACCATAATTTAATGTTAGTCATAAAAGCGTTCTTCGGACCAAAGACTAACTCTTCTTCAAACAAACCTATGAATAGCCCAGCATAGTTGGGGGCCATACGGCATACCATAGCAGTGCCCCGTATTTGGAGGTAGTTGTTGTTTTCGAACATGAAATAGTTTTTTGTGAGAACTAGTGCAGCAACCTCCCTGATACATTGCGTGCTGGGTGTGCATCCCGAGTCTCGCTTATTCATAAAATGGGTGAGTGCTTGAAGGGATACACGTGTAGAGGCTTTCAACGTCTAAAATTACCAAGCATAAATCTCCATGGATCATACCCAT
This sequence comes from Gymnothorax reevesii, assembly GCA_029721435.1. Classification (NCBI taxonomy): domain Eukaryota; kingdom Metazoa; phylum Chordata; class Actinopteri; order Anguilliformes; family Muraenidae; genus Gymnothorax; species Gymnothorax reevesii. Next base: position 64,377,994 of record CM056574.1, on the reverse strand, counting down.
ATTTTTTAAAGTGGTTATCATGTCTATGGAGTCTCTAACATATGACAGGAGGGAAATGACATGAGGCTTGAGTAGGGAATCTACATACATAGAGATGTTCTCGATAAGAGACCCTATTGACGCCACTATGGGTCTACCTGGAGGAGAGTTCAGGGATTTAAGTATTTTAGACAGAGTATAGATCGCTGGTGTAACAGGATGGTCAATTTTCATGAAGTAAAAGGTGCCTTTGTCAAATTCCCCATTATCAAAATATAGCTGCAAAGTGCCATGCACTTCTGCCTTTAAAGATGCAATGGGATTACCCAACAACATTTTATAGAAATTGTCACTACCCAATTGTCTAGTGATTTCGTGCGCATAGTCCGCGCGGTTTTGAGTAGTAATAGGTTTTTTAGTAATGGTCCTGTCAGAGGAAGCATTCACTCAAAGTTTTCAGAGACACATTCACTCAGAGTTTTGCGAGACCCAGAATTAAGCACAGGTGGAAGCAATGAATGAAGTACCAAAGCTGAAACCGAAAGAGGAAATGTGATTGGACGACGAGACTCAGGCATGCAGGCTGCCACAGGACATCACAGGAGCCAGGCAGGGGGGGAATATATGATCAGGCCGCGGGAATGCAGCTGAAAAACAAACCAAGAGAGACACGTGGAAAAAATGCACCAGCACAAACAAGTATACAGGGCAGAATCATAACATTTATACTCTGGATACTATGTCTCCAAAGGAAATGAATGAAGATTTCCCTATTAATCATTTTTTGTAATGGGTTCATACACTTGTGGTGTTATTACTTTTGTAGTCCTTACCTGTATGAAGAATTCATCTTGCTTTTTTGTTCTCTTTGCAAACATTCAAAAACCTTATCAAAAAGGCAAAGAGATTTAGACATGTAAATGCAATCGTTTCACTTGTAGGTCCACCCACCATCGATGACGCTGACCGTCGGTACCTATTAAGGGTCGCAGAAAGCACTTTGTAAAAGATGATCTGACGAAAAGCATTGGCTTGAAACGTCATCTATTAAATATTTGGAGCATTCAAGTATGTGTGTTTCATTTTCTTTTTCAGTGTCTTTCTCGGAACTCCGTACCCATATAAGGGATGTGCATATTTCCTTGACTATTCACTAATTTGACGTTGAGGAACATTTTTTTTTAAGTATACAACACTTTCCTTACGCAACTTTCACAGGTTGGACAGCCTCTGGCCATCTTTACTTCTGAGAGACTCAGCCTCTCTAAGACATCCCTTATATAGCCAATCATGTTACACACCTGATGCCAGTTAACTTAATTACTTGCTAAATATTCTTTCAGCTGATTCTCTTATATATTAATAGCTTTTCCAGCCCTTTTTTTCTCCTGTGTCCCAACTTTTTTGAGACCTGTTGCAGCAAGAAAATTTGAAATAAGCTCATTTTGTGGATAAAAATGTAAAATGTCTCAGTTTCAGCATTTGAAAGGTTATATATGTTCTATTGTAAATAACATGTTGGCTCATGTGGTCTGAAAGTCATTGCATTTTGATTTTATTCACAATTTACACTTCGTCCCAACTATTTTAGAATTTGGGTTGAAGTTAAATAGTCACAATATTAAATTTTGCGTCGCAAAATTCATACTGTTTCATGGAGCACATTTTTAATGCCCTAACCACAAGGTCATTTCATCAAGCTTCTTAATCGTTGGACAACATGTCCCCATTGTGGAAACTGTATGTTTTTTTTATTCAGTTGACAGCAATGATGGACCTGTTTTGACCTCAAAATAAAAATTCAGAAAATGAGACAGTAAAATTAGACATTTTAAGAAGTTACAATTGCGTTATTCCATCATTGGAGCAGATATTTTCAATCCGTTTTTGGATTTCATCTCCTTCAAAATATGTCATGATATAGGAGTGCATACTTTCATGTTAAGGGCACCTCAGTTTAACAAGTCAACAGAACACGTAAATAATAAATATGCTTGTCATGTCTCAACCAGGTCTTCTGGTTGACATGCCCCCTCTGGCCTTCGGACTCAACTCCACTGCACGTTTTCCATATTACTCTCCAAATTGTTAATCCCTAGCACCTGTACTGAATTATCCTCCTCTTATTTAAGCCACTCCCCCATCCTTATCGCCTAGCTTTGAGGTTCCGTTTGTTGTTGAGCAGACCTTGGGGTTCTGTTTTTCTCTGTATTTAGAAATACTTCCTTGGTTAACTCTGTCTAGCATTTCTCTTTCCTTGGTTGTTGTCCAAGTTTCATTTCTTTATTAAACTTATTTTGGATTCTCAGATCCTCCCTGTTCTCTGCTCCTGAGTATGACCTGTGACAATGCTCAAGACTGTGAAACTTCCTATTTCTGAAGTAAATGTAATCACATCGGACCAAAACCAAATAAAGCTAAATGTATAAGAACAAAACATGCAGAAAAAGTTTCAGGAGAGCTGTCCTGCCCATAAGACGGATCACTTACTGCTACAAGGCCTCCAGCGGCAAAAGGAGCAGCAGCATTGATTTTCAAACAAAATAATCAGCAGGCGTCCCAAGGTTTTTGGAGCAGACTGCTACATTTTTTACCCTAGACCCCAAAAGTAAAACCAGTAATGTCAACATATAAAGTAGTGACCCGCTTCTCCTTACATTTGACTGACAAACGGTTGAGCCTTGGAACTTAAAAAAATAAGTTAAAATAACTGGGCCAAACCTAATGTTCACATTTATTTTTACATCAAAGTAGTCTAATTTGCTCTTGAGTTATGGCCCATTTTGCCTGCCATTTTCACTTCTGGGCCATATGTTAAGAAACAATTAGAAATTTAGAGCAGTAATATTTTACAGATTTAAGGGGTCAAAATCAGAAATGTGATTAAGGCAGCAGCTGTCCTATTTGTTTAATGTAAGTGATGCTGAGACAGAACTTGCCAGGACTTACCTCAATGATCAGTACAAACATACAAGAGGTGGTTATACATTAGTTATTTTTTTATTAATCTGCACTTACTAGAATTGAATAACTAAAAGTGATATCTCTGCCCAACTATTACAAAAGGAAGCAAGTGCCATACATGTTAATGTAACTAGCTTCTCTGTGTCAAAGCTGGGCAGATATAACCTAACCACTCAGGGGACTACTATTGCATAAGCCGTGGTTTCTACATGCGGACTGCCTTCGAATAGTCTGTTTTGCTGAGGAAATTTCCTAAGGCCTAGAAAATGACCTGGAAGCATTTACGTTGCAGCCACGAAAAGTGTGTTTGAATTCTCTAAATGTTAAGGAAAAGTGTTTCAGTGCATCCTAACTTATCTCCTTTAGCAGAGGGTACACAGAATCTTAGTTTCCTTAAGGAAAGCAGATACTGCCACCCCACAAATCCCCGTGGCAGCAGTATTTAAAATGAGGACCATCCATGAGGCCAATCACAAAAACAAATCTGATGGGAGAAAGACGCACGATTACGTTGCCTAGTGTAAGTGGATTCCAACTCTCTTAGCAGTGCAGCTGTCTTCCTCAGCCCTTATGAATTCCCCTTTACACCTTTTCTTTAACTCACGCTGTTTTCCATCAAGGTTAAAGAAAAGTGTTTAGGAATTAGACAACAGGCTGTAATTATTTAACTATTCAAACACAGCCTTGGTCTTGACGTAGCACCACAGTATGCTGGTTTTTGCTCCAAGTACAATCCAAGAATTTTAACAAGGTGTTAATTTCTCTTCATTGCACTAATCAATTTTGTGGGGATTATTTATCCTTATAAGCCCCATTATGTCAGAAATAGCCAGGCATGCAGTAAAGAGCTCCATATTCATTTATGTTCTACTATTTTGCTAATTACTTGTTACCGCATAAAAGAGAGGAAAATTGTAACAAATGACATAAAAGAATCAAGTTGCTTCTAATATGTCATTGTGACACATGGTCACTAATTCAAACCATTTACTAGCTTGTGAAGAATGCAAAGGCATAGCAAATTAACTGAATAAATCATGCTTATATTGCATCATTTACTTGTGAGGTTGTAGGAAAAATATTTTGCAAGAAAAGCACTTGTGTGCAGAAAGATAACTTGCTGCTTATGGATTCACCACTGCTTTGATCAATTTTGTCATCTATAATGCGGTTACTTGGAATAAAGCAAAATTAGGACAATAAATTTGGCTCCTTCTGGGAATACACAGCCATTTCTGTATTAAATGGATTCCACAAGATGGAAACAATCCTTTGAGATTCTGGTCCATGTTATGATTGCATTTCATCATTTCTGCAGATTTGTCAGCTGTACATTCATGCTGTGAATCTCCTGTTCTTCCCTATCTCAAAGATGCTTTTCTTGGATTAAGATCTGATGACTGGGGAGGCCATTGAACCACATTCAGTTCACTGTCAAGTTCATAAAACCAGTTGGACAAATTTAGCACTATGACATAGTGCTATATCAGGCTGGAAGTAAACAAGAGAAGATGGGTAAATTTTGTCCATAAAGAGATGCACATGGTCTACATCAATACACAGAGAGGCTGTGAAATTCAAATGATGATCGAGTAGCATAATGGGAACCAAAAGAACCAAAGTGTGCGAAGATGAGTCTCCACACCATTACACCAGCAGCAGCCTGTATTGTTGATACAAAGTTGATCGGATTCATGGATTTATGCTGTTGACACCAAATTCTGACCTTACCAATGGAACCCAACATAGTCTTCCGGTGTTGTAGCCCACCCAGCTCATGGTTCGACATGGGCATTCTGAGATCCCTTTCTGCTCACCACAGAAAAGAGTGGTTATCAAAATTACCATGGCCTTCCTGTCAGCTGCAGTAGCCTGGGCATTATCCTCTGATCTACTGTATAGCTTCAATAAGGTGATTCTCTGAACAGATTTGCTGGTTAGAGGTGAATACCACAGAAAATCTACAAAAGCTTAAGAAATACTCCGTCTGGCACCAGCAACCATGGCACCGTGAAAGTCTTGGATATCAAAAACTTTTTTCCATATCTTTATGTTTGCTGTGAAAATTAGCTGAAGCTGCTAACCAGTTTGTGGATGTCATCATGAGTTACACAGTTTCCACATGATTGGCCGTTAGGATATCCGCTTGGATAAGCAGGTAATCAAAAATTCCTGATAAAGTGCTTCATGATTTATATAACTTATGGTCACCAAGTGTCTAAACGAGAACTGTCGAAGTATTCTGATTTATAATGGTAAATAATGTCTGTCATGGTTAATTTTAGCTTATCTTACATTGATGTTCCAGGACTGTTTGGGCTAGCTGGAAAGTTATTGCAACAGGGTGATTGGTTGTCCATCAGCAGGCATATTCGCTCTGATAAAGTGATTAAAATGCATGATCTTCATGCTTGACAGATTCTAAAGAATTTAGTGGGCTTTCCTGTGCTACAGTCATCTGTCACTTTGGGGAATGGGTTGGTGGGCATCCCAAATAGCCTCCAGTTTATTCCAGAGTTTTGTCAACCGCAATCCTGGGACTTCCCTGTATATGCTGCCCAGAACAGGACTGCCATTTTATTTGCCATAAAATGCCTGTATCTGGTAAACAATTTGAACAAAAAGTGAAAAATTCAATGATAGACTGAGACATAGGTTAATCTGTAGGATCCTAATGAGGTTGATGGGCAGCTATTTAATTTCTTTCATCGTTTCTTTCCTTGAATTCAACAACAAAATGCAGGTTTGGTTCACAATGATTCAGTTTCCTTTAAAATTCTTAAATATTTCCAAGGTAATAATTCTTAAAGCCAAGAGGGCATACTTTGACCTGTTTGGAGCTTAGGTCAATAATTTGATCAGTGAAAACAGCTTCCTCATCTGGATGTTATTTTTTGCAAAATACGCAACAAATGAACATGAGAATGTCAAGAGTCCACAATGTACACAAGTCAAGGGCCGAGATTTGGAACTTTTGAATTATTCAACCACTATGCTGAGCTGTGTGTGAGCTGCTAAAACAGCAATAGCAATACCATGCATGTGCTGTTGCCACTCCTGATATCACCTGGTACTGCAGTGAAAAGAAAGACAGAAAGTTACAACACAGGAAATGAGTACACTGTACAAGTCCATGTACACCTTTCAACACACCCACATTGCTACATTCCAGTTTCTCTAGTCATCATACTTCCTATTCACCCTTCTGTATTAGTATTTGTGGGTCCTGGGTTTCTTGTTAGGGTCATTTGAATCATAATCTCTGGCCGGAAAATGAAGAAAAAAAATAGGTTCTCTCAAAAATATGACATGCCCCCGAAAGCTTAGCAGCAGATCTACAGGGCGCCAATGATACCAAGCAACGTTCAGAATTCATCATAAACATATGAGACAAGATAATGGTTTCAGAAAGACTCTCACTGCCCACTGGCTTTAATGTCACTAACAGACAATTTTCACTAGAAAGGTATGCAAGGACACCTTAACATACAATCAGGTCCATAAATATTTGGACATTGACAATGTTATTTTAGCAGTTTACTTAACTATATTGAATATGAAACTATATAATGAACTCAAGCTCAAGGTACAAACTTTCAGCTATAATTTGAGGGTATTTACCTCCAAAACAGGCGAATGTTGTGGAGAAGAGGAAGAGGACGCCAAGAGCAGCGGCCAAATATAAAAGGCAAATCTCACAGCGTGTAGAGAGACTAGAAACAGATAGAAATAACGAGACTCACGCTACCAACGGACCAGACGCCGTCCGTGGTAGAAAACAGACGAGCTCGAGGAAAAGAAAAAAAAGGGAAATAAATCAAAGATTCCCTTACTCACTAACACTGATCCTGTATGCAGCTAAGTCCCTGACAATAATCTCTCAAGAGACCTTACCGGCTAAAGCGCCACAGAAGCATTGACACTCTACCAAGGAAAGCGAGGTGAAACTGGAGCTTAAATAGAGTCCGGGTAACGCCCCCAATTACTGCCAGCTGGCCCAGGAATCCGATAGGGAGCAAAACGATATCGTCCCGGACGAGAGCAACGAACAGAGCTCTCAAAGCTCTCAAACCATGACAAATGTTGCCAGAATTTCAGCACTTTTTATATGTGGACTCCCCTTTTGAAGGGACCAAAAGTAATTTTGTGTTTGCACAGATGTTCAAGTAAGTCGGTGGTTGACGTGACGCTCCATATTTTGTGTTCATAGTGACAAATATCAATAAAAATGTATAAGATCTCATTAAAATATGTTTTTATTTACTATTTCATCTTGCAGCACTAATGCATCTGTAATTAATGAGCATTATAATTCAAATATGTAAATATTTTGTTTTAAACATGATATTTGTCCACTGGCGTGACTGTCCGGGGTAGCGTTGCTTATCTTAAAACTACTGGAATTAAATGAAAAATAAGTCTAAATACATTAAAATACTAGAATAGATGTTATAGTAGTGTTAACTTAATGAAACTAAAGGTTATAAGTCTTAAGGTCCCCATTTAGAATAATTATGACACATTACATTTTGTCTGCAAAACTGGTGTCCACCTGGTGAGACGCCATTCTGTAGATATAAAACGGGCATTAATTTGGGCACCCTATTACTGAGAGGGACCCTTCTCCATCCAGGAAGTACAGTAGACATCACTGGAGCACATCATAGACAGTAAAAGAAGTGGACGGCGGGATGGTGCCATTTTCGACGGGAGAAGGTGAAGCTCAATTGAACGAGCTTTCAGTTGGGAACCACGCCTACTGCGCAGGCTCAAAGTCAGCTCGCTGACGTAAACCAACGTCCTGAGAAGTGTTAACTCATCTGGTAGATGTATCCTACGCATAATTCCTAGCGAGCAAGCGATTGCATCTGTCAGTATAGTCTGATTCCGTTAGATGTTATTATGTTTTGCGAATTATTACTTCATAGGTACTTCACTTCGTTAGCGATGTGTCTCAATCGTCTTCTGTCTATGATTCCTTATGGGCTTCTTGTCTAAACAGTATGGTTATTTATGTCCTGTGCGACAGAAAATCACTGGCATTTCACGTCACTTTTAGCCTAGTCTGGTGCCATCAGCTAAAAATTCTTACTATTAGACCATGACGTTACATACAAAGTAAAGATGTCTGCTACAAAATGTGGTTTCTCTGTGGAAAATATCATCACTGACAAGAAGGCTCATAATGATTTTAGTATAAAGTTATTTGATGTCAAAAGTCAGGCAAAATGAATGTGGGTGAATGGAGAAGATCATCTGCTATCTTCTAAAGCGTTCAATTGAGCTTCAACTTCGGGGTGTATTCCTACCCCCTTGGAGCCGTTGACTGTACACAAGGTGAGTTCTGTGAGTTCCAAACTCCCTCCCTCCCCCTCCCTCTTAACCTCAACCCAACCTCCTCCCTCCCCCTCCCTCTTAACCTCTCCCCAACCTCCCTCCTACCCCCCCTCCTCCCTCCTACCCTCCCCCCCTCATTCCTCCCACCCCCAACCTCCTTCCCCCATCCTCTCTAACCTCCCCCAACCTCTCCCCCCCCTCCTAATCTCCCCCCAAACTCACTCCCTCCCTCCGAACCTTCCCCCAACCTCCCTCCCTATCAATCTCCCCCCTTCCAACTTCCCTCCTTTCTTACCTTCCTCACTCCCAACTTCCTCCTGCCTCCCAACCTCCCTGCTTCCTATCCCCTTCCTAACTTCCCTCCCAACCTTTAGTAGCTAATTGTAGTAGTGATGTTCTTTCTTCTTTCAAGTTTTGCCTTTTTCTCTTACTCTCAGAATTGATGAACACCACAAGTCAAACCTTCCTACTCTGTTTTGTTAAGGTTACTTTGTGATCCACATTGTGAAAGTGAGAGGCTGAGATGACGAGCAAAGAAAGGACCAGGAAGTATAGGGAGAGGCTGAATGAAGATCCTCAGAGGAGAGGGAACATCCTGAGAGAGACGCAGAGAGTAAATTCGACAAGCTACCAAAAGTGATTTTAGCCTAAGAATTGAAATGTTTCGTGACATGATTAATGCTTCATCGTACCACAATAGTCATGGTTGGTTTCATAACTTTCCCCACAGATATCAGGAGAAGAAAGCATGCAGGAAAATTGTTCAGCTCACTGTAAAGTCTGTGTCACAGAGCAACAAGGAAGAAGCTATGAGAAAGATGGAGAAAGTCCAAGGGGAGATGTAGGGCAAGGGAAAAAGCCACTAAGGCTCTCCTTGATCTAATGCTACAATCACCTCAGGATCAGGACCATGACCAGCCATTCAATCATAAAGAGATCAGTCCAAGAGACACAGCCTGAGAGTCCCAGTAGGGGAGAGGAGGAGGAAGAGCTTGACGACGAGTACACTGCAGGGAAATTTGTCATTGTCCGCTATGACAAGACGCCATTTGTTAGCCAGATCACACAACTAAATGCTGAGCACTTTGAGGTCAATCGCATGGTGCAAATTGGCAGGAAAAACATATTCAAGTGGCCTGCTGGGCGAGACTGCATTTTGTACAGCAAGGACCAACTTGTCAGTGTCATTTCTGAGCCAGAGCCCCACCAGCATGCAGCCCAGCTCACCAAATATGACTGGCTGCTGTTCAGTGACGTGTGAAAGGAGTACAGCAGGACACTCTTGAACAAGACTGCTTTTTTATTTTGTTTGTATTTCATGAAGAAAAGAATGGATGTTTTGCTGTTTTATAAATGAGTTGTTTAATGAATTTTCCCTTCATGTTATGTTGCTAAATGGCTCCCAAGTCCTTTTTATGGGAAGGTTGGTTTCTTCTTCTTTCCGCTGCCGTTACTGTACAAAAAACATTTGAACTTTAAGTTGTAACTTTATTTTATTGAATTTTTAACTGAATTTGAACAAGAAATAATAAATGTGACTGTGTACAAAAAAGGGGCATACTGGTACTTTTTGTTGTCCAATGGTGTGACGGAATGTCCTGTGGTGTGACAAACTGAATTATAAGTGGAATAGGTATTTTAATACACAAATTAATGTAAAAAGTGTCAAATAGTATTATAATGATATCATCACTATGCACATATAAGCATGGAATGAAGCTTCATTCGGTTTTATACGAATTATAATAAATCTAATCCAGACATTTGGGTATAGTCCCTATGTGTACATTTTATAAAAGGATAATAACATGATTGTGAATTTTTTTTGGTTGCTTTTGATGCGGGAATATAATTAGGACAAATTGATAAGGATTGTGCATATTTATCTTATCTGTCAAACAATCTCTGAATTAAATATTAACATTAAAAATGTTGTCACACCGGTGGACAATATTTAGGACTACCACACAAAAAAGTTAATAAAATGCAAAATAAACTAGAATGGCTTTTACATGTAAAAACAGATGTCTCCCCCTTCCCCCATTTCACATTTTAGAGTTATAGTTCGGAAACGAGTCCCACCCTCCAATAAGCCAATAAGTCCAAATTGTTGCCATGGAAAGAGAAAAAATAAAATTCAAAAGCAGTTCAAACCCTCAAAAGGCGCATCTACATGTCATGGAGAGACTATATCAAATTAGGTGAGAATCGGTCGAACAGTTTCAGAGTTATGCTCCGGAAACAAATGGGAACGCCGACGCCAACGGGAATTCAGGCAAAAACAATATGTCTCCCCCCCCCAGGAAGGGGGAGACATAAAAAGGAATTAGAAAGGGACACATTCAGTTTTGAGTTATTCACATATTTGACATTTGGCATTTATTTTAGAAATGTTTTTTTTCCACTTTGGATTTGTGTTCACGTCAACCACCCATGTACATAAAATGCACACCTTGACTGAAATTTTTCCATTTGCATTTGGAATTGTAGCCGTTAACTCTCTGTTAAATTCCAAAGAACTGCCACTACCAGTGAAGCAAGTCATCCATAAGGCAATAAAGTCAAAATAAAAGCTTCAGCAAAATAGCAAAACCCAAGCTGTTGCCATGTCAAACATTTGGCATATTTTTCAAGGGCTATATCCACTCTAATTACATACAGCAAAGCCTATTCAACAAATTTTAAGGGGAAAAACTGAATACTATACTGACCTAAACTTCCAACGCAAAACATACAATTTTGAAATATTTGGTGTACATTAAATGGGATGTTGGTTTTGAGCCATGATACATCAACTGCAACTTAAAAGCTCAGAAAACTGTTTTGATTTTGTCGTGTGGGCAGCTCGTTCCGCTTGATTGCACATTGTTTAGAATTTTGCTTATCCCGTCAGGTTGAGTCGAACTCATTGACTAATCCTTCGAGAATTTGGTCAATAAATAGCCGTAGCAATTGGCAACTTAAATATTCCTTTGAATTATCCTGGGTCAACGTGTGACCATGCTGCGCCTAGGTCAAAATCAGCAAGAGCGAGCCGTTGGTATGCTCACTGGTGGAATGTCGCAAAGACGGGTTGCAAGGAACCTGGGCGTCCACGTGTCGACCATATCACATCTCTGGAGCCGGTATAATGAAACAGGAAGCACCGGTGATAGACCACGTGCCCCCAGACTACGTGTCACCACCCCTCAGCAGGATCGCCATATTCGCCTCCAGCACCTGCGCAATCGCTTCCTGCTAGCTACAGTCACTGCTGCTCGGACCAGAGGTCGTCAGCAAAATTGGATTAGCGACCAAACCGTACGCAACCACCAGCGTGAAGCCGACTTGCACAACCGACGTCCCCGCCATGGTTTGGTGTTGACTCCTGCATGTCGCCGCATCCGTCTGCGATGGTCAAGGGCACATTTGGGCTGGAATGCTCTCAGGTGGAACAGGGTCCTCTTCTTCGATGAATCGAGGTTCAAGTTGAGTGTGTCTGATGGAAGACTGCGTGTATGGTGTAGGCGACGGGAACATCATACTGACACTACCATCCTGCAGCGTGACCGCTGGGGTGGACCCAGTGTGATGGTTTGGGCTGTAATAAGCAGTAGACAGCAGACAGACCTCATTTTCATCGATGGAAACCTCAATGCGGCCCGTTACCGTGATGACATCCTTACCCCAGTTGCAGTTCCACTCGTCCATCGCTATCGCCTAACGCTGCAACAGGATAACGCGAGACCACATGTCATCAGAGTCTGTCGGGACTACCTGAGGCAGAATAATGTTCAGTGTCTTGATTGGCCTGCGTATTCCCCAGATTTAAACCATATAGAACATCTATGGGACATTCTGGATCGCCGGGTGAGAAGGCCTGATCCAGAACCAGCCACAGTCCAACAGTTGCGTCAAGCACTCCAGGAGGAATGGGACTGCATCACACAGGCTGAAATTCGGCATTTGATTGACTCCATGCATCGCAGAATCCAGGCTGTGTGTGACGCCAGAGGAGGCCATACAAGATACTGACTTCGGTGATCCAGAATTGCGCCTTCAACTGATGCAATGAATTGGAAACCAGGGAAAATCTGTTCTTCATTCCTCATTCTAAAACTGTGTTTTTGATTTGAGTCTTAATATTTGTTATGTATTGTTAAATTTATCGTAAGAAAATGACGTGTTGCAATAAACCCGAGTGTTGCGTTGGAAGTTTTAGTCAGTGTATATTTTAACATGGCCAAATTAATTTCCTATCCCAAATCTAAAAGAGTATGCTTTTCACTTGCTGAAGGCAAAACTGAAGGCAAAATTCCCCAAGAGCAAGGCAGAACGAGCACAGCTGCAGCAGAGACTTGGCAGTGCATCTTCAGGGAACAAATTTGGCATCTGATGATGTCTACGGGTTCCAGACATCAAGCGGTCATTAACTGCCAATGATGTACCACCAAGTATTAAAAATGACTATTTAATTTATGACTTCGTTTGTTTGTCCAAATACATCTAAGCCTCTAAAAATGGAGGGATTACGAATGAAAATGGATGTCATTCCTACATAGTACATACAATATTTTTGGAAAACACTTCTAAATGAAACCTGAACATGTACTCTCCAAGCACATCTTGATTGATTAATTTCAAATCCATTGTGGTGCACAGCATGTATCCCATCCCTGCTCCTGGAGTGCCCCAGCCCCACACAGTTCAGATGTCTGCCTTATCTGAGACATCTTGTGCAGCTCATGAAGAACCCAACTAATGAGCAGATCAGCTGAATCAAGAAGATTAAATCAGGGAGACATCTAAAATGTGCAGGGCAGGGTACTCCAGAAGCAGGGTTGGGAAACAGGTGAACACCAAAATTTTGTAAATTGTCTCACTCTGTGAATACTTATGGACCTGACTATTTGGGAGCTATAAGAAATTTAAAAAGGAAGAATGGGGAAAATTTCCAAAGCAAGAATGAAAAGACTGCCAACACGAAACGACAGGAAGATCGTGTGGAGGTATAAATCAACCAAGTGATGGGGTTCTCAGACTTTTAAATGTACCATTTTCACCTCCGTTTATCATCTTGAATCCGTAAAAACGTCGTCAAAAGACTATAAACAATAAATCACAACTAACGTTTGAGTGTGTGTGTGTGTGCGTGTGTATGTGTGTGTGTGTGTGTGTGCGTGTGTGTGTGTGTGTGTGTCCAAAGAAAAGGGCAGTCAGACAAGGTGAAACACTGAAAATATAAAAAATATAGCGCACACTAAAATGGATATTAATTTATTTTAGGCCCGCCCTCCTTTAGGTGTCTCTGCCATACATTTTGCTGCTGTCCCTGTCCATAACAATGTATTTAGTGAGCTTTTCTGCTTCCAAACTGGCACTGTGCTCTGTTTCCATAAACTGGGAGCTTTACTGACCACTATCACTACACTAACCAGGGATAAGTACTTCAAACAGCCTCGCTTCAAAAAACCCAACCTATCCCTATAAAAATGAAAAATAAAGAAGAAAAATTGGACGGATATGATGTTGCCTTGTATGTGACAGAATAACTATTAACAAATGTAATCATATTGCAGTTGTATCACTGAAACCAAAATACTCAAAGTCTTTTGAGAGAACCTGTCGGTGTCATTCTGGAGATTATTAGAAAGTTCTTGGGCTTTCAGGCTCTTGTTGAAACATTGTTCTGGAGTTCCTCTGGGGAGAGGGAGTGGTAAATTGTTCCCAGACGAAGGGCTTGCTTGTTTTTGAGCTGTCTGGAGAAGCCGTGCCCAACTGTGTGCTTCACTCTGCGTGTGCCATGGCCCAATCCCCAAGCCAAGAATCACAACTGAAGGAATGCTGACCTCTAAGGCTAGTTTTCCCCTCTTCTGCAGGAATGCCTGCTCACAAACTGCAGTTTCTCCCTGTAATTCCCTCAGAAAGTGACCATAAAAGGGCCAGAGGACTGTTCAAATGAACACAAAAATAGAAAACTTGTGATATATATTCCAGGGGCAGTTGTACACGGACTGTGGATAACCCACGTTATGACAGACCCATCTGTTCTATTGTTATATTTAATAATGCAATTATATATGTGAAATTTAACGCAATTATTGCTCACACTGAATTAAAAGATGCTGATAAACTGGAGATATTTGATTTTTGATCATTTTTTCTTTGTTGGCTACTTGTTTTGTGATATTTGTCAGTCAAGGACTCGCTGGGATTCTATGTATGAAGAGTTTGTTTCCAAAATGCAATACATCCATTTTACTCATTTAGAGTAAATCCACTGTTTCTTTGTTGGCGCCTATAGCATTTTATAGAAAAACACAAACTTAGACCATGAAAAAATACACCTGACAGGCCGCCCTGGCGGCATTCCCGCTTGGTGGAATCCCACACACAAAAATATTAGTAAACTCCCTTGGGAGGTAGTGTGGCCGCAGGGTCACACACAGGGACTCGAGATCAAGGTTACATATTCTGTCTCTGATAGCAAGGTTGTAGGATGGCGCTGCTCTACTGGCGACATGGAGGAGGGCTCTTGCTGTGCACTGCTCGTTTGCTGTTTGTAACGTCCCTGTTTAATGTTCGTCTTCGGTGGACTCAATATGCACAACAATTGCCAGATGTGTCTCAGGCAGTGAACTGTTTGCTGCATGCATGTGATGTGAAATGGAGTTGAATGGTGTCGCCAGCATTAGCGGGGCTAGTTCTGTCTGACCGAGTTTTCCAATGCTTTGTTGCATCAGCCAGCTAATATACAGCGGGACCGAGCTGCTTGAATTGCGGGACAGCGGACTGCAACCACCGCCAGGCCTGCTGAACGACGTGCCTTGGGAGTTACTACGACATCACGGACTGGGCCCCCGTCGAGTCAAGAAAGCCGGGAAGCAAGGTCGGAGAGGCAGCGTTAGGCAACGCACACGGAGAGCTTCCAAGCTACCGCTGCCGCCTATGCTTCTCTGCAACCCTCGCTGCCTGAAAAATAAACTGGATGAGCCGCGCCAACAGGTTGGAGCCAGCTACAAATTCCGTGAGTCCGGCCCGATGGCATTCACAGAGACTTGGTTTTGTGATGATTTCCCAGACAGCTTTATGCAAATGGATGGGTTTACCAATATACGCTTGGACAGAAATGTAAAATCAGGGGGGTGGGGTTTGTATTTATGTCAAAGTTAGCTGGTGTTGCAACCTTGTTATTAGAGACAGAATATGTAATCCTGATCTCCAGCTGCAATATGCGACCCTGTGGCCACACTAGCTCCCAAGGGAGTTTACCAAAAAAGCAGGAACACTACCAGTGCAGCCCGTCAGATTGCTATGTTCACCAGCATCTTAAAAACAAACCTGATGCTCCCATGTTTATTCTCGGCCACTTCAACCACTGCAGCTTAGATTAATGTCTGCCTGGCTTTTACCAATATGTTAAGTGTAGCACCAGGAACAACAACATTCTTGATAAGGCAACATCAAAGACACTTACACAGCCAGAGGCTGACCTTCCCTTAGTAATTCTGACCACAATGTGATTCATCTACTTCCCTCATATTGGTCAATGTTTAAGTCTAGCAATCCTGAAATCTGAACGGTCAAGCTTTGGTCCAGTGATAGAATGGAGGAGCTGAAAGGATGCTTTCTTTGCACAGACTGGGACATTTTCTTTGAGCTTGCAGACACTGACAGTGCCGCTGAATCAATCACAGCTCACATTTCTTTTAGTTTTGACTCTATTATACCTCAGAAAACTGTTAAGTGATATACAAACAATAGACCCTACATTACTTAAGGTATTATGGAATACATGAACAGGAAGAGAACTGCCTTTGAATCTGGGGACACTGCAGGAGTCTGGCCACACAAAAAGACCTTCATCTACAAATGAGAGCAGATCGGCGGCAGCGTAAGGCGAATGCAGATCATGATCTCTGTAAATCCAATACAAGGCAACTGAGGAATTCAATAAAAAAAATGACCAACATGGACACAAAAAGGAAGCCCCTGTTTGCCCCCAAGGAAACTGCATAGGAAATTAACTCGATAACTTTTATGTGTTTTGATAGTGATAATATCAGGGAGTATGCTGCTGTTTTGGAGAATGTAATTTGTGATGTGAATGTGGACAGAATTTCAACTGAACCACATACTGTTACTCAGGTTTTTAAAACCAAACACACTAACAAGGCAACATGACCAGATAACATGTCCACCTTTCTTCTAAAGTCCTTTGCAGTGGAACTCTCACCTGCTTGGCATAAGTTATTTCTGCTCTCCATAGATACACACAAAGTACCAAAGCCCTGGAAAAAATCTGTTATAAATCCAGTACCCAAAAAATTGTGTTCCCAGGAGGACAACGACTATAGGCCAGTGGCAGTCATTTAAATCCTAAGAGAACCTCATGATAGAGAAACTCTACGGGAATGTGGAACCGCTGCTTGATAAATATCAGCTTGCTTATATAAAAAAGCGTAGCCCAAGTGATGCCATTGCAACATCAATAAACTTCATCCTGACACATCTTGAAAGTCCTGTTGCATATCTTAGATTGCTTTTTATTGATTTCATTTCTGCTTTCAACTTAATCCAGCCATACATCCTTCTCAGAAAATTAGCTCAGTTAAATGTTAACCCCTTCTTAATCAGGTGGTTTTTCTGTCTAACAGGTTACAGCAGGTTAAGTTTAACTCTGCTCTTTCAGATACAGCAGTAAGCAGCACTGGCGACCCTCAGGGGTGTTTCAGCCCACGTTTTTTGTATACTTTGTATACTAATGACTTTGTTAGCTCTCAGCCAAATCAAAACATCTGATGATACTGTTATCCTCAGTCTGCACTCAAAAAATTCCAACCTAAACGTCCACCGAGCTGCTATGGATATGTGTCTTTTCACAATCCTGGGTAACAAAAGTGTGACACAAACATGAAAATTTCAAAATCATTCAAGGAACAGAAAACCAACTTTATTTTGTTCTTCACTGGTATAAGACTGGCATATAATAGCAAGAAGATAGTCTGTCCATAGCAAGTTTAAGAAAATGGCATCAGAATACAGCATACAGAAAACATACAGAATATAAGATCCTGTCGAAGTATTTCAAAGGAAAATTCTTCGATATTTACAAAACGGGTAAAAAAGAAACAAAAAAACATGTTCATTTCAAAGCCCAAATTTGACTTTTTATTGTGTCATTTTATAGATTTTATTGGCTACATTATGTTGTATTTATATAACTGTTTTTTAGATGATACAATTGGTAGGGAAACTGCACAGGCTCATTCTATATACTGCGTCTGTGTGTCTGTTAGTAAATCTAGTAAATTGGTGCGTTTTGTGAAGTTAGCAGTGACGCTCTATTTTATTTTCATTTAAAAGCGTGCATTTTTAAAACCGCAAGTTATCAGTCTTTTTTTGATGACAATGATATTTTATGGTCTGGACTTCCGCGGTAACTTAAGCCGCGAGATTTGTTTCATTCTCTGGTGCGGTAATTCAGCTTGTAGTCGAGAGTGGGGTACGATGGGCCATTTTTCACATTTTTGACCCTCGCCAGTTTTGTGGTTTTCATTCTGACTATTTTCAAGTGGCCAATCATGGCCAAGGATGTCCTTTAAAATAATCTAAATTATAACAATCCAGATGAGTGATAAAAACAGATGAAATATGATGTTAAAAAATCCTTGTCAACTGGCTCAGGGTACCCCAAGTGCGGGCCCTTGATACAGATTACCTTTATTAACCCCTTTTCGCAGAAGCCAAATCTGGCTATTTATGTGTTATGTCTTATTTGAGGTTTTATAATTCCAAGATTGCAGCTTCACAGACAGGAAGGGAGTGGCTCAACTGAGTCAGGACACTAGAAGCATTTAGAATTCCATCATATTTCAGTTTATTTTCATGATTTTGGTAGAGTCAACGAGCTGCAAGCAAAAAAAACTTCATGAAAATTCAGCATTGAAATTGTAAAAAATAATACTGAGAATTGAAAAATTGCTGGGGCTTAAAACTGTACATTTCTGGGATCATAAACTCCTTGACCACAAGTGCAAGTCATCTGAGCATTGAATTCTAAATTACCTTCTCTCTTGGACCCAAATAAGACAGCTATCCTGGTGGCTCTCTAAAGTCAAAGATTTCTCAAAATGGCACACTGTCAAATCATAAAATAATCATATTTAACACAAATCAACTTTTGATGCATGAAATTCAATATGAACTAAGGATTTTCTGGTTGAATTTAGCATGAGTTTATTAATATCGGTGCAGTTGGACATCACTTGTCACCAGTAACCTAGGGCCCAATGATTTCCACGATCAGGAATCGCGGACGGAATCGGAACCAATTAAAATGAAATCGATCCGCGGAATTTTGCGGAAATTGGCAGAATTTGATTGAAATTCTGGTCGTAAAGCCACATCTCCACTAAACACTAAACAAAATATTTGCACGTCCAGATTACATTCAAAGTCAATGTAAAGACGCTAATGCACATGAAAACATGAGAAGCCTTTGTCAAATTCTCCTGGCCTGAGTGTTCCAGCAACACATCTCTTCGGTGCTACAGCAGATCTGTGGGAAGAAGTTTTTCGTCGTTGTAGACGATACCACTAATGCCAGGGATTGCAGGGTCCTAAACATCATCATTTGGCATCTTATGTTAGCTTAACAACTTATATAACCGTTAAATAGCCTACAATATTTTTTTTTCACTGTTTACGTGGTGATTATGTGCATGCAAATTATGAGGTAAAGTCATCCCCCAGTGGTGAAATAATAGCCGATGCATCTTTGTGTCAGTTTGTTCATGTTTAATCATTACTGTAGAACATTTTGTCCCAGGATGGAACACACAGTAACTGAACAAAAGTTTCTTAAAAATAAATAAACAAACATAGCTGATGCATCGGAATCAGACAACTGTTGATTCGTGGGAGAAACTGAGTGTCATTATTGCTGCTCTCATATATTCCTATATATACACAAGGTATATACAGTAAGATTGTAAATGATTAAAAAGGGGCAGTCAGAATAATACATGTCAGTACGGCGGTTGTCTGCCTTTTTGACTGTAGCTTACACTTCCTTTATAGAGACAATTTTATTTTGTAGTATTATTGTAGGTTAAATAAATTCTTTCATCACAGTGCAATGTTATATTGCGTCATTATGGAGTACTTATTCTGACTTTAAGTACTGAGGAAAATGGAGGGTTGCATCAACTAATTTAAGGTTATTTCTATTTAATTAGTCAACATTTTATTCAAAAAAGTAAAACAGAAAAAACGGAATTAGGGAAAAAATAAAACTTAATTTGGAAAACAATAAAACGAATTTCATAGGGCCCTAGTAACCTCTCCAAACACAAAACATGCCTTTTCTCCATGATAAAGTTTAGAGTTTTGTCCATTTTTCTTCAGATTCCCCCAAGCCAACACACATACTCATTAAAGGAACTGCTTATTAAATGGTCAGAACATTCACCCTGCAATGAAAGCTAGCAATGCCCACTTCTAAGCTCACAAGCTAATATAAACACGTTCTACATCTCACAAAAAACAAGTATAACTCACTAACTCGGTAATATCTGAAATATACCTTTTTTTAACAGAACTGATATGCCCCTTTCAGGGAAAATCAGGCAATATATGCCTAGATTCAACAGAATGATGCGATGAATGTACCAGGGGGGTCTACCAAAGTGCTTGAGCAGTTCATGTTTTGAATGTAAAAAAAAATCTCAGCATTCAATTTAGTTGAATTCAGTATAAATTCCAATACAAAAAACCACATTGAGCAAAATGCTACCACAGTAGCAGCATAACCTTTTTTCATTGAATCCCTCCTCCAGAGACAGATGTTTCTGGTATAAGGAATCCTCCGGTCCTGTTTCATTTGGAATAATTCCCATTGACCATTTCCTAACCTCATTTAAATCCTTTAAATGTAATTGAACACTTCAGGCCGGTTTTGGGTGTGTTCTTTTCCATAAATTGTGTCATTTTTAGCTGCGCAATCGTGCGCAAAGTTGAGAGTATACAACCTACCTTGCTGATACGCAAAGGCTTGTATGCTCTTATGTTTGTCCAATCAGTGTCTTTCAGTTCTTGTGGAAAGTTTAAACTCTCTGGAATGGATAAATAACAAGTCAATCAATACATTATTACTGCAGAAGCTTCACAAGGGTGTGAACTATAACTGTGCAACAGATGAGTATGTAATTGAGTGATTGGCTATCAACACCTGTACTTTGGTGGATGTAAGGGAATGCTGAATTTGTCAATGGGGGAATCTATGCGTAAATTCACGGTAGGGAAATTCATATTTTTATATTTGATGACTACAATTGACAGTAGAATGAGTATCAATACCATGTTGCATTTTTCCTTCAGAAAACTGTTTTTTTTTAAACTACTGATCGGGATACCTTTGGCTTACCGTAGCTGAAGTGGTTGCTATAGAGACAATGATTTTTTCTGTCACAACAGATGGGAGTGAACTTGTCCATATTATAAACCATGTTCGAGCTCAGCTTGCTAGTGAATATTCAATAACTGATCCGGGTATGCCATCTACTGAGAGAAAAGCCTGACTGTGTGCATAAATAGAGCAGCTCTATGTCCGTGGGTGGACATATCTGCACAAAGGGTGAATTGTCAGATTTACTCAGAACCCTGGACTCTCTCAAATTTTTATGCACTCAATTATGATGATGAGTCATTCGTTCAAGACATATTCTTGAAGATGCCAGGGGGATGGCAAAGCATTCTTATAGGGGGTGACTTTAATTTATGTCTGGATCCTATCTGGATAAGTCAGCTCTATCGGTATCCAAATCTAAAGCAGCCAAAATCACCATAGAATTCATGAAGGAATTCAACTTAATTGTTGTATGGAGACAAATGCACCCTCAAGCCCGAGATTACTCCATTTTATTCTGGTTGTCACAACTCTTTTACTCAGATTGATCTTTTCCTGTTGTCAACACAGTTGAATCACAGAGCAGTAGAATCTGAGCACTTATCTAGAACACTATCAGATCACTCACCTCTGACCCTGTCCATTTATGTGCCAGAAAAAGCTACAAATCCACATAGATGGCATCTGGAACCTACTCTCCTTCAAAAACCAAATTTCTGCAAATTCATTAGAGATCAGATTGGGCTGTTTTGTGAGACAAACTATGCTTCTGCTCCCAATTGTTTTATATTATGGGACACACTTATATTCCCGTAGCCACAAGTGTCCTAAAACAACAGAGCAACAGCAAAAGACGTCTGTCATTCAACCCATGCTGATGAAGGCGGTTCTGAATAGTTTGTCTGGATACCCTGAGTCGCCTGATCTCTCTGCGATGCAGCTGCAGTGGTGTGGCATTTATAGTTTGGTGACATAAGGCATATGTATGAATATAACAGTCATCTTGGTGGGTTGTTACAGGACGATGCCCCCTGCCCTGTCTTTCCTGAACGCTGCCAGTCTTTCATGTGAGGAGACGAGAGATGACACTCTGACTTACACCAAACTCTGCGGCTATGTCAACTTGGCAACTTCCTGTTGGGAGTCTGGCCAATGTTACCTGACGCTGCTATGCAGTGAAGCGTCTCCGGTTCGGCATTTCAAGACAAATTACGATTTTATAACAGCAGCTGACTGTCTTGGATTGAGAAAACGCTCCATGCCCACTTTTACGGGAAAAATCTTATTGTTGAGTTTCACTCTACTACCCCCTGTATGCAACACTTACTGTTGAAAAATAAATGACATTGTGCATTCACGGTTAGTCAATTCTGAGAGCAATATGAATATGGTATCTCTCATAAAGGGCTTGAAGGAGGGTCACATATACTTCTTAAAAAATTTTGCGTACCTTAACTACATCCCTATATTTTTGTGAGCAGTATATTATGAAAGAATAAATACACAGCGTTGACATATTCTAATTTTTTAGTTCAGGAACCTTTATGTTCAGAAAAAATACAATCTATATACTATCTATCACACAAAAGTGGACATATTTTAGAGCTCCCCCTAAACATCTCAAGGGAGGCATTCGGGAGAGCTCAAGTCCTTTTCGGGGGAGCCAATTCGACCCATGTTGATTAGTCGGCTCAATTTGGATGGATTTGATCACTTTTAATGCAAAGAAGTAGATTGATTGCCTGGCATGCACGTCATCCAAAAGTTAAAAAGGAAGAATGTTAAAAAAGGCTTTTCTTGGTAAGTAGTAGCTGTTACTTCCAGACCCAAAACGACGACCACAAAATAGGTCCTTTGGACTGTTCATTTTGAAATAAACGATTCTGAAAGAAACAATATCTTTTGTCCCTTCCATACAGATGACTCAGTTGTTTTATTCAAAAAGGACCCATCTCTACTGGCTTTATTTGGTCACTGAGCGGAAACCATATTATCATTTGCCACCTTATTTTGTCATTTGTGACCTCTGGCAAGGCACTGCATGATTCGAAAATATACTATGATCATGGCCACACTTAAGGGGAAAAAATGGTCCTCTGAAAAAATTTGTTTCATGAAGTTGGGCCCTTATTGAATTCATCGATTTAAATCTCCTATGATCTGGAAAACCTAGTAAGTTTATCAGTGGCAAAGAGCTTGCAATTGGAAAAAAAAAATTTAGGTTCTGGACTTTTCCTAACAGAAAAAAATATGATAGAAACTTGATTTTGAAAGTTCAAATGACACTAATAGCTAGTATTTTAAGATTTTCACTGCTCTTTATTTCTGAAAATGAAGGTTAAACTCAGTTTCTACCAAAAGTTACACACATAGTAGGTTTTTCCAGATCACAGGAGAAATGTGTCAGAACAAACAGTTCTTTTTTCTAATGGTTGGAAACTGCCGGGGTTTCATGACAGGTAGTGCATTTGTGCCACCCAGAGGTAGATCTTTGAACAACACAATCGGTTTCAAGAGAAAATACCTTTTAAAATGATTTGTTACTTCAGCTGGGAATAAAAAAGAGGAGAAAGATGTCCAGCTATAAAATTATAGAAATTAGTTTCAGATGCACTTCAGTTTGCCTGGGCACTCTGGGCCAACATGCCTATAGTGGGTCAAATATGGGGATTTTACCTCAGATTCAACTGAGATTAAGTTGTTCAAAAGCAATATATTTCTACTGAGGGTTTGACTCCCACTAAAACTTAATTCTGAAGGGCAGGGTGGGACTGTCCTTTAATTTAAAATATGTTTAAAAAAAAAAAAAAAGATCTTGACTTTTTTTGTTTATTTCTATGAAGGTTGAAGGTGAGGGTAAGATTCGGGTTTGTGCTTAACATCACAAACTTTTCACACTGGGAGTGATCATTGAGGACAGCTCCAAGATGCGATGCATACCACAGACTATTGAAACAAACCATAACTTCTCAGTCATGAAAAACACAGCCTCTCAGAGTCACACAAACCACAACCTCACACGGTCACTTCAGACACAAACTTATGAACCACACCTTCTCAAGCTGACTTAAAAGAAGACGTCTCTCTGTCAGCCAAACCACAATCATTCACTGTCACACAAACCACAATCATTCACTGTCACACAAACCACAATCATTCACTGTCACACAAACCACAATCATTAAATGTCACACAAACCACAACTCCTCGTAGTCACTTTCACCTCAAATAACTGTCACACAAACCACAACCTCTCATGCTCACAGAAACCACAGCCTCTCAGGTTTGCTCACAGAAACCACAGCCTCTCATGGTCACTTGAACCACCACCACAAATAGTCCTACAAATCACTGTCCCTCATAGTTACCTAAACCAAAAAAAAACTGACATGCAAACTACGACCACTCACAGTCACTCAAACCACAATCTCTTGCGTTCACACAAAGCACAACCACTTACAGTCACAAAAACCAAAACTCTCATGGTCACTTCAACTTCTCATAGTCACAAAAACACCATAACCTCTCACAATTGCATAAACCACACCCTCTAACCAACACAAAAACCACAATTCCTCACAATCACATAAATTACAACCTTTTACAGTTTCTTAAACCATAACCTCTAACCATCACACAAACTGCAAAATCTCTCGGTTAAAAAAAAACGCAACTTTTTCAGTCACACAAAACACAACTTGTCATTGACACTTGAACCGCGATGTCTCATGCTCAAATCAACCATGATCTATTATTCATTTAGTTCACAAATTCTAAATGTCGCTCAAACCACAAAATCTCCCAATTAGAAAACCACAACCTTTCACAGTCACATACACCACAACATTTAACAGTCAAATATACACAGTAAACCCTTGTGTGGCGAACGCCAATGTTTTGTGGAAACCAATTACCAGTAAAAATTGTGTATGCCAACTTAATGATCTTGTGTTCAAAGCACTTAAAAATAAGGTGAAGTTATTTTTTTGCAGGTTTTTTTAAAGTTCCTGTTATGATCCTGCTTTTGGCCAGGCCATGTTTTGTTATTTTCTGCTTTTACATGTTTAACTTCATTCCATGTCATGTTTTGTATAGTCCATGTCTTGCCATGTCCTTATCCTGCCATTTCTCATAGTCACTGTTTAGATAATCATTCTGGTTTATGTATTTCTCCATGCCCTGCATTGCACATTGTCTCCCCAGTCTGGTCATATGTGTTGAGACAGTTTTGTTCCCCAGTTTTGCGTGCCACGTTTTTAGGTGATTTCATGGTTTCTGGGTTTCCAAATATTCCTTCCAATCTCGTTTGCTTCCTTCGCCTTGCTTTTCTATCTTTACTAATAAATACGACCAGTTTATTACAAAACCCAAAAACAGTGAAGTTGGCACGTTATGTAAATCGTAAATAAAAACAGAATACAATGATTTGCAAATCCTTTTCAACTTATATTCAATTGAATACACAGCAAAGACAAGATGTTTAATGTTCAAGCTGAGAAACTTTATTTTTTTTTGCAAATAATCATTAACTTAGAATTTAAAGGCAGCAACACATTGCAAAAAAAGGCACAGGGGCCTTTTTACCACTGTGTTACATCGCCTTTCCTTTTAACGACACTCAGTAAACGTTTGGGAACTGAGGAGAACAATTTTTGAAGCTTTGCAGGTGGAACTCTTTCCCATTCTTGCGTGATGTACAGCTTAAGTTGTTCAACAGTCCGGGGTCTCCGTTGTCGTATTTTACGCTTCATGATGCGCCACACATTTTCAATGGGAGACAGGTCAGGACTACAGGCAGGCCAGTCTAGTACCCGCACTCTTTTACTACGGATAATGCTCATTAAACACTTATTTGGAACATCCCACAGGTGAACGGGCCAATTGGGAACAGGTGGGTGCCATGATTGGGTATAAAAGCAGCTTCCCTGAAATGCTCAGTCATTCACAAACAAGGCTGGGGCGAGGGTCACCACCTAGAGAACAAATGCGTGAGCTGATTGTCGAACAGTTTAGAAACAACATTCCTCAACGAGCTATTGCAAAAAATGTAGGGAATTATTCATCTACGGTCCGTAATATCGTCAAAAGGTTCCGAGAATCTCGAGAAATCACTGCACGTAAGCGACAAGGTCGAAAACCAACATTGAATGATCGTGATCTTCAATCCCTCAGGCGGTACTGCATCAAAACCAACATCAGTGTGTAAAGGACATCACCACATGGGCTCAGGAACACTTCAGAAAACCACGGTCAGTAACTGCAGTTCGTCGTTACATCTGCAAGTGCAAGTCAAAACTCTCCAATGCAAAGCGAAAGCCATTTATCAACAGCACCCAGAAACGTCGCCAGCTTCGCTGGGCCCAAGCTCATCTAAGATGGACTGATGCAAAGTGGAAAAGTGTTCTGTGGTCTGACGAGTCCACATTTCAAATAGTTTTTGGAACTGTGGACGTCGTGTCCTCTGGACCAAAGAGGAAAAGAACCATCCGGACTGTTATAGGCGCAGAGTTCAAAAGCCAGCATCTGTGATGGTATGGGGGTGTATTAGTGCCCAAGGCATGGGCGACTTACACATATGTGAAGGCACCATGAATGCTGAAAGGTACATACAGGTTTTGGAGCAACATATGTTGTCATCCAAGCAACGTCTTTTTCATGGACGCCCCTGCTTATTTCAGCAAGACAATGCCAAGCCACATTCTGCACGTGTTACAACAGCATGGCTCCGCAGTAAAAGAGTGCGGGTACTAGACTAGTCTGCCTGTAGTCCAGACCTGTCTCCCATTGAAAACGTGTGGCGCATTATGAAGCTAAAAATACGACAACGGAGACCCCGGACTGTTGAACCACTGTACATGATGTACAGTGATGTAAGCTGTACATCAAGCAAGAATGGGAAAGAGTTCCACCTGAAAAGCTTCAAAAATTGGTCTCCTCAGTTCCCAAACGTTTACTGAGTGTCGTTAAAAGGAAAGGCGAAGTAACACAGTGGTAAAAAGGCCTCTCTGCCAACTTTTTTGCAATGTGTTGCTGCCTTTAAATTCTAAGTTAATGATTATTTGCAAAAAAAAAAAAAAAAAGGTTTCTCAGTTTGAACATTAAACATCTTGTCTTTGCAGTGTATTCAATTGAATATAAGTTGAAAAGGATTTGCAAATCATTGTATTCTCTTTTTATCTACGATTTACATAACGTGCCAACTTCACTGGTTTTGGGTTTTGTAATTCAGGCGCATTTCCACAGCAATCAATGTCAATGTCCGGGGATACTGAAGCGCTCCCTCATGTTCACTTGTCCGGGACTTCGTTCAGAATGAGGGCGGAGGAATCTTTGAATCCAAGCTTAGAATCTTCCTGATGAGCGCCCATCTGGCCAACAGGAGGTGCCCAAGGAAATGAACAGAGCAACTTATATTAACCTTCCCGGCAGACCCGTCCCAATTTGCATCCCTGTAGCGCGTTGGCCAATTGCGCGCTACTTCTGAAAAAGCTGCCGACCACTGCCGGTTGGTAACAATTTGCCAATTTCTGAATGAATGAATGTCTTGGGACAAAATGCAGCAGCAGCTCATGAAACAGGTGAGGTCTATAATGGAAATCATAGGTAATATCAAGCACTCAAAAGTTGCCTTATATTGTATTCAGCAATTATCAAAGGTTTCAGCTGCAGTTGATATACTATGACAACGGTCATTTGTTTGGGTGCTTCCCATTCATAGAAATGATGCAGTCTGGGTGTACATTGATTGGCATATGCGATCCTGACAAGTGCCAACACTGCTTTCAGGTGCTGATAATTATTTTCTGCGAAGTAGTCATTTCTGGAACTGGGTGCGCTGAGGTGCTGTGAAACCTGACAGAGTCAGAACAGTTTCTACAGACATGTCTGTATCTTGATTATTTGAAATCAGAGAAGGCTATTATAGTTTTTTTTACATGAAACCTCATAAAAAAGAAACAAAATTACATCACTCCCGGTGACAGCATCAAAATTGGATCTGGTTATATCTTAATTAGTAAGCCTAGAAGGATAAGAGAAATGCCATATGATTGCATATGATTCAAAGAAATCAAGTCATCATGAAGTCATTGATGAAGTCATCAACTTGATAAAAATTTACTATTGTTAACTATAGTCTACTCCAGTAAAATTTATTTAAACAACAGTATACTACACTTTACTACAGTAAACAAATATGTTGCAAATATACTATAGTAATTGAATATCATTGCTATAGTTTACTATAGTAGAGTTTGACTTTTGTGGTCTACTTTAGCATCACTATATACTTTAGCATGACTATAGTAAACTACAGAGTTACTATAGAATATCTATGTAATATAGTATAGGGTTGTCTTATTCCAGGGGGCCATTTAAGATAGTACTACTTGATTTTCAATCTTATATTTTATGCATTGCAAGATGCAAGTGTATGCACATGAACAAGTACAATATGGACATATTGTAAGTGATGTGGGTGTTGAAGGTGCAGGAATGAATCAATGCAGCACGTTCTGGGTTTCGTTCACAACTTTGGTCAAAGTCCGAACACAATCAAGTCCAACCATTACAACTCCTTCTCTCTCCCCTCCATTCTTCCTTTTTCTTTTCTTTTTAACTTTTTTATCAAAACCCCAGCTACTTGCCCAGTGCCAACTAGCTGCCATGTCTAATACTGTAACATACACTCAACAAAAATGTAAACGCAACACTTTTGTTTTTGCTCCCATTTGTCATGAAATGGACTCAAAGATCTAAAATTCATTCCAGATACACAATATTACCATTTCTCTCAAACATTGTTCACAAATCTGTCTAAATGTGTGATAGTGAGCACTTTTGCTTTGCTGAGACAATCCATCCCACCTCACAGGTGTGCCACATCAAGATGCTCAACAGACACCATAATTAGTGCACAGGTGTACCTTATACTGCCCACAATAAAAGGCCACTCTGAAATGTGCAGTTTTGTCTCACAGCAAAATGCCACAGATGGTGCAAGCATTGAGGGAGTGTGCAATTGGCATGCTGACAGCAGGAATGTCAACCAGATCTCCAAAGGCGTTTCAGAGAATATGGCAGTACATCCAACCGGCCTCACAATCGCAGACCACGTGTAACCACACCAGCCCAGGACCTCCACATCCAGCAGGTTCACCTCCAAGATCGTCTGAGACCAGCTACTCAGACAGCTGCTGAAACAATTTGTTTGCATAACCAAAGAATTTCTGCACAAACTGTCAGAAACCGCCTCAGGGAAGCTCAACTGCATGCTCGTCGTCCTCATCGGGGTCTAAGCCTGACTCCAGATCGTCGCTGTAACAGACTTGAGTGGGCAAATGCTCACATTCGATGGCGTCTGGCACGTTGGAGAGGTGTTCTCTTCACGGATGAATCTCGGTTTACATTGTTCAGGGCAGATGGCAGACAGCAAGTGTGGCGTCGTGTGGGTGAGCGCTTTGCTGATGTCAATGTTGTGGATCGAGTGGCCCATGGTGGTGGTGGGGTTATGGTATGGGCAGGCATCTGTTATGGGCGAAGAACACAGGTGCATTTTATTGATGGCATTTTGAATGCACAGAGATACCGTGATGAGATCCTGAGGCCCATTGTTGTGCCATACATCCATGAACATCACCTCATGTTTCAGCAAGATAATGCACGGCCCCATGTTGCAAGGATCTGTACACAATTCTTGGAAACTGAAAATGTCCCAGTTCTTGCATGGCCAGCATACTCACCGGACATGTCACCCATTGAGCATATTTGGGATGTGCTTGACCGGCGTATACGACAGCATGTACCAGTTCCCACTAATATCCAGCAACTTCGCACAGCCATTGAAGAGGAGTGGACCAACATTCCACAGGCCACAATTGACAATCTGATAAACTCTATGCGAAGAAGATGTGTTGCACTGCATGAGGCAAATGGTGGTCACACCAGATACTGACTGGTTCTGAGTCCCCAGACCCCCAATAAAGCAAAAACTGCACATGTCAGGGTGGCCTTTTATTGTGGACAGTCTAAGGTACACCTGTGCACTAATCATGGTGTCTGATGAGCATCTTGATGTTGCACACCTGTGAGGTGGGATTGGTTGTCTCAGCAAAGCAAAAGTGCTCACTATCACACATTTAGACAGATTTGTGAACAATGTTTGAGAGAAATGGTAATATTTTGTATCTGGAATGAATTTTAGATCTTTGAGTCCATCTCATGACAAATGGGAGCAAAAACAAAAGTGTTGTGCTTATATTTTTGTTGAGTGTATAATCACTTTCTACATCTAACAAGGACCAAGTATAACTCACTAACTCAGTAATATCTGAAATATACCTTTTTTTAACAGAACTGATATTCCAATTTCAGGGAAAATCAGGCAATATATGCAACCCTAGATTCTACAGAATGGGGCAAGGAATGTTTGAGAGAAATGGTAATATTTTGTATCTGGATTCAATTTTAGATCTTTGAGTCCATCTCATGACAAATGAGAGCAAAAACAAAAATGTTGCGTTGATATTTTTGTTGAGTGTAGTTCTAACATTACCGTAATTTCTGAATATGTGCAACCAATAATTTAATATACTAAACTGACATAAAACGTTATATTGAAACATTGCACTAATTAATTTCGCTCTTACAATAGTACTCGTTGAAACCAAGCCCAAGGCCAGAGTTTGTTTACTATGTAGTGTGCATCATGTCTGCGTGAAATGCACTCAGATGAACTTGTACTGGCTACAGAGATTGCAGCAATTGATACTGAACACTAGGGATGGGTATCGTTTGGATTTTTATGAATCCGATTCCGATTCCGGTTCTGCTTATCGATTCCGGTTCCTAACGATTCCTTATTTCGATTCCAAAAAAAAAAAAAAACAGGAAGCCAAATGTATATATAACAAAAGACACTTCATTGCAATCTAAATCACCGTTTATATTCCGTACAAAACGGCAACATAAATATGTGAGTATATGAAAATAAATGTAGATATAATAAAGTACATTCAGTAATAACTGCTTTTAATAAAAATAAATAAATCCCTGAAAAATGAATAGAGAAATAAAAAATAAAGAGCATCCCGTGGTGCTTAATTTTTAGTCATGTCTAAGCAGCATCAAGTGCATAGCAGCTGCGAAAAAAAAAAAAAAAATCATAAAAACACAGTGGATTTAAGTTTTCAACTCAACAGTTTTTGTTGAGGAATATCAGCATATCAGCTTTCTCTGGAAGTATCTTGCGATCTTCTTGCCAAAGTGAATGTGGCCAATCTTTCAGTACGCGGCTTTGTTGGGGCAGCTGCGGAGGTGCTTGCACTGGGGCTCGACGCCTTAGATCGCAAGACATCAAAAGCCGCACATTCCTTCAGTTCGATGCCATGCAGTCTTAAATGTTTTGTTAGGTTGGAAGTGCAACCTGTCCTGCAGCTTATTAATTTCCCATGTGTTACATTTTCCACGTTCGCCGCTCTCTCTCCTGAAATGAAGCCACACTTTAGACCGCTTTCCCTGGTCCATTTGATACTGTTGTTAGTATCTGCTGCAAGCTCCCGCTGTCCATGGACCTATAAGGAGATCTGGACACACAACTCGGGTCGACCACATAATCCTCCATGGTCGTCACGTGATGCCATAGGGAATAATTAAAAAGACACGCTGATAAATCCGTGAATAATTTTTTTGACAGCCACAAATTATCAATACCGAAACAGTTTATTTTTCTCTTTTAAATCATTAATGCCTCGTTTCTCGGCAAAGACAAAATCTTTTATTTATATTCAGGCTTTGCGAACACCAACGGGTCCTCATATGTAAGCGCGTTCCTGCTCCTCCGAATTTAGCACTGAAGCGGATGTGAGTGGGTGGAGCAATGGGCTTTCCTTGCTGTTCAACATTAAAGACGTAGCCAAGTTGGTGAAGTGAGCTGGCAAGTTACGGAGCATATGTATTGAGCGACAAAAGAAACACAAGTTAATTAAAGGCAAACCGGAAAATAAGTTTGCGCATAATTATTGAAAATTATTTTAAATAAAAATAGTGTGGGCATTTACACTCATTTTATCAAACTTTACTTTGTTTTGCTGAGCCGGATCAGCTGGAGCCAGGGCAGATCCGGAGCGGAGGTGCTTGCTATCTGGGTAACCATAAGAGCACATTAACTAACTAAGTTAGCTAACTTGCGTTTCTTTTGTTGTTCAGTATATTTTTGCCATTTTAATTGATGAATGGCCGTAATACGTAATAATATGTAACTTAGCATCTCGATTGCTGCACTTCATGCAGCGCGAGAAAATGCACAGTAAGCTAAGGCCGCTGTTGTGACATCCTAGAACCATGTACGCAGGCAACACTCACCTTACTTTTTCATATTAAAATGAAATGGTTAACTCCATTAATTGCATTGTGTATTTCCATTACTTTGAAAA
This sequence comes from Gymnothorax reevesii, assembly GCA_029721435.1. Lineage (NCBI taxonomy): Eukaryota > Metazoa > Chordata > Actinopteri > Anguilliformes > Muraenidae > Gymnothorax > Gymnothorax reevesii. The sequence goes on along the minus strand of CM056574.1, from coordinate 64,345,894 downwards.
GCACCAATTCGCATCACTCTATTCTGATGCGTTATGCTTAACGTGTCAGCTGAGTAGCATCTAACGCAACGTAATGTGCATTTATAGCAGTATATAAATTCATTTCGAACACTGCTTAGCGATCCATTTATCAGCCTAACCATTCTTCGTTGTTAAATTACTTACCGACCTTCATACATGATGACGAAACTTTTCGGCAACTTGACTTATGAGATCCAAAATGATATCTATTTTTTGTTCATGATCCGAACCAAGTGGGTGGAACCATGCGCATTCCTTGCCGTCTGTCTGTGATGAACATTCTACATGTGGCCAAGTCAATCAAGTGAGCTGGCGTTGCGGTGCAAATATTTTATCCATTTTATTTTAATTGATGAATGGCCGTAATATACTCGATTGCTACACTCCATTATGTACTGCCTCAAAATGTACAGTAAGCTAAGGCCGCTGTTGTGATATCCTAGAAGCATGTATATGCAGCTAACACTCACCTCACTTTTTCATAGTTCATGGTTATCATTGTAATGAGTTGTATATTTCCATTACTTTGAATAACACCAATTCACATTTCTGTATTTTGATGCATCATGTGTCAGCTGTGTAGCATCTAACATAATGTCCATATGAGTGCATTTATAGCAATACATAAATTCAGTTCGAACACTGCTTAGCAAACCATTTATTAACCATTCTTCAGTCTAAAATTAATTACTGACTTTCATACTTGACGATGAAACTTTTCAGCAACTTGACAGATGACATCCAAAATGTTTATTTTTTTGTGCATGATCCGAACATCCATGAAAGCACTGAACATGCATACACAATTTTTGTGGTACAGCCTTTATTAGATCGAAGTTTTGGGTAGGTGGAAACGTCAGAGTATACTAAATCCGGACATCTAATGTTCGTGAGCAGCATCTGAGATCAACCGGAGTGATGCAGGTAGATTCCACGGTGTGGCTGATTTTCATCTGACCGAAGATAAATACGAGACCTAAAAGAATGTATCAGTTGGTAGTGTAAATATGCACATTCAGAACAGAAAAGTGATCCCATAGGGTCCCGTCCTGTTTACAACTTATGATTTTAGATTGATAGAAAATCTACATAACTTTTAAAAAATCAAATACTGAGCACTGGAGAGGAGTAAATGGTATTGCAATGCTCTGATGCACTCACACACACTCATACACGCACAAACACACATATGTACAGACGAATGGAATAGAATTAGAATTAGATTTGTGTTTGGTCAGTTTTTTTTTTTTTTTTCAGCTCTGCTTAACATTTGAAGATGAACTCAAGTACTCAAAATCAAAAGGGGTTTAATGCTTAAAGGCTAGGTAGGCAGAAACCTAGAAAAAAGGTTCGAATTGAGTCCACACAGTTCTCATTCTATCAGTTCTGACAATAGATATATATAGAACACTTGATTGCTGATAGGGTATGCTCAAGTGAAGCATCTGTTCTCCGAGCCTATACACCCGGAAGTAAAATTCGCCCATAGACTCCCATTCATTTTCGCCTACTTTAAAATTACATTTTCAAAAACACTTGCGTGCGAGTCTGTCTTATTTTGGTATCGCTGTGCTGAGCAACATTTTGTCTCCCTAAATATGTGCTTTTCGGAGGATGGAAAGCGGCACACTTACTAAAGGGAAGATCGAAATGTGACTCGATGTCAACGTTAAAGTGCTGCAGAGAAGTGACTTTAACCCGACCCAGGCTTTTACCTCTGATAAGATAATTGCTTGGTAGTTATCGCCGTTATAAGATGTCGTTTGAATGTCCGCATACGTTATCAAATTACACTCTGGTTTCCTCACTTCATTGTACCCTGGTTGACTATTTGACATCAACCGAATTGTTTATATTGAATCATATGGCTAACGTTGATAAAAGGAAGCGCTAGTGAAGCCTTTCTCCCCTCCTTGTCTTTTGTAGCTCTGTATAAAACAGTCAAAGCGACTTGTCCACTGTTTTAAATATTAATCGGGTAAGGAGTATTGTCGTTGAATGTCAAGTACAAGCTAGCTTGCTAGCCACCTTTTAAATTTTATTTACCACTAAGTCAATGCAGTCCCCGCGATGCCAAGGTAGCTTGCTGGTGACCTATATCAATCGCTAGCGTTCACTTTTAGTCAGCGGTCTGTTCAAGTCAATGGGACGGCTAATTAGCTAGCTAGCACGAAACGCGATTTTTTTCTATTAAAGTGTCAACTTTGCGTTTATACTTTAACTTTCGCATGAAATGTTTTATTACAGCTCTTCAAATAAATATTGCTACAAAAGGCAGTCGCACATCTCAGCATTTTCTCGCTTGTGTCGACTTATTTGAAATTGGCCTCATAGGAAACCATTCATTTTTATGAAGAAGTTGGGTGTATCAATATGGTGGTCGGGTGCTTCACTTTGGATAATGTAAATATGACGACATCAGCAATCTAGTGTTCTAAATATATATATCTATGGCTCTGACCCAAGCTCCTCCGACCAGACACGCATCTGATGCACGCACTGACAATGCCTTATCGGTGGCCGCCGTCAGCTGGCTATTTACATGGTAAATCGCACACACACAACCTAACCCCTATCACAGCAACTGTAGTTAGAAGGAAAAGAATTTAGCCGTTTACCTGTCCAACAGAAGTACAGCGGGCTCCGAGTCCAACTTGAAACCAATGCTATCCCGAACTTCTCTCCATCTTCGAAATGCAACGCCGATATTGACACACGTTTTATTGCGTTTATTGCCAAACTCCCTTTTCGACTCCCTTTTTGCCGAATCCGATTTCCTCTTCTTGGATTGTTTTGCACTGAACGCAGGTGTTTCCAAACGTGGAATGGCAACCTTTCCTGTCCGGTCGTCCGCCATTGCTGCAGAGTAGTTTCCGCATCAGCTGTAGTAGAACAGCCAACCGCTGTTTGGCTCCCTCAAAGCTCTATAAACTACTCTGTGATTGGTCAAAATCTACCGTCACGGGTAGATTCTTTGCAGGCTGAAAACAGAGCCTAGGGGAGATGTAGAGGTCTGATCTTTTTTCACATCACTTCCTTTACATTATCCCCAAGGTTATTATGTAAATTTTTGCCTAAAACGGTCAAAGAAAGCTGCCTACCTAGCCTTTAACTTTCGCAGAGCCGGCCATTATCATAAAATGAAGTACCACAAATACAATCGATGTTAACTCGCACTTAGAAATGAAACGTAGAGACGGTATTAAAATTATAATCGAGACAGACTTTATTGGAAAGGGCTTTGGGGGTGGATAGAAAGGCACAGCCTCTGGTTCATTGACATGCAGAAATTCATGGATGAACTGTTCAGTGCACTCCAAGAGGCTCAGATATCTGGGGAAGGACAGAAAAAAGGAGCTTTAAAACAAAGGTAAAAATAAGGCAGTACAACGTGCGTAACATTTCACGGTAGAATCACATTTTATTATACTCCACGTAATGGTTATAAGTTACGTAAGTTAAAAGTAAATTAGCTTACCAGAATTGATAAAAGTTTAAAGCTCCTGACTTTAAAACATATCGGTTTATAAGGTATGTGAAGTGCGTTGTGTGTTCGGTTTATTGTCTTTAATCCGGAAAAAGATAATGGAATTCGCACGCAGACAAGTAAGAATTATCTGACTCCGATAATGTGGTTATTCGATGTTGAACTAAAGAGAACATGAGCCTGTGGCGCTTTTCCCAATAGTGTAGTTGCAGAAATTTATACGCCCATTCAGTCAGTGGTTCCAAATATGGAAGTTAGCATCTGTGATTTCGGGAAGCGCTCCCCTGAGCAATGTCATGTTAGGGTTAACGCCACAGCAAGTCAACTATTTTGCCGAGATTTTTGAGTTGAAATCAATAGTATTACTTCCCTGTCAAAGTCGTTTTTAACATTTGTTATTGCATTTGTGTTTTAAAATAGAGTCTCAAACCATAATTAAACCTTTATCGGCGGCTATGCTTTGTGTTCCGTACATCAGGGTGCAGTCTGCAGTGGTCAGGCTTCCATTTCCGGTGAAAAGTGATTGTGAACCACTGATCTATATATAAGAACCCAGGTCGGAGTTCCACGAGCCCGAGCTGTTGTCATGGACACCTCGGATACCAGCGCGTTCATGAGCCCCACACTACGCATGTGTGAGCAAAAATGACACAGCCCATGTCCGCGTGGCTCAGGAAGCTTGGCCCCCATGTCGGCTTGCTGCGCCACTGAGCAATTTCCATTGAAATGAATGGGCGGCCATTTTCCAATTTTATATCCAGTGAAATATAAAACATCCTTGCCGCTGTCTGACTGCTGGCTGCAGGTCTGTTGTGTTGACAACGTGCAGCGTCTAGTGACCTAGTAGACGCGTAACAGACAGGTCCTGACAGATATCTAAAGTCCGTAAGCAGCCGTTGTGTAAAATGAGCGCATCTAGGAACCGATAAGCAGAACCGATATTATTATTTTTTTATGGGTACCCGGTACTCACTAAATTTAATTCGGTTCCTCCTTGGAACCGAATTTCGGTACCCAACCCTACTGAACACCTTCGAGACTCCATAGCTCATTTCAGTGTTGCAAGGTTTGTCTCCTATTTATTTTCAGACAGGACACGGCTGCCCATTTTCTGTGATTATTATTGTCAGATACTCTTTTTTTCTTTCAAATTATGTATAACCTTTTATCATGGACATGTCATTTGCAGATTTGGGTGGAGTCACATTGTTGTGTTCTTTTAAAAAAAAATACACACAAGGCAAGACAGAACTTTGTGGCTAAACATTTCTGGAAATACAAGGAGCTATCTAGGAGACAGAACCATATACCTACAAAATTTATGAAATTTTGAAAATTCCAAAGGTCTATCTCCATTTACATTTTCCTAGATCCCCCATCTAAAACCATTCTATTAAAGGTATAACTGCATGATATTATACCTTTCAGTCCAAATAACTCCCCTTAATATAAATATCAGAAAAGTATACCTGACTTAATACCCACCTTCTCTGAAAATTTCATTAAAATCTGTCCATAACTTTTTGAGTTATTTTGGAAACCAACTGACAAACAAACAAACAAACCCAAGCAAAAACATGACCTCCTTGGCAGAGGTAATAATAATTTATTTATAGAGGGCTTTCAATCAAAGTGCTTTACAAAGCTTAAAAACAAATACAAACAAAGACACAACACACCATAAGATCAGCAGTAAACAATATTAAACAGGTGGGTCTTCAGCTTCGCTTTGAATACATCAGTCGAACATGCTAACCGAATACCAACAGGGAGACTGTTCCATAGAGTGGGAGCACAGACAGAAAAGGCCCGCTGACCAATAGCCTATTTGCGGACCTTAGGGACACTCAGAACGCCAGTCCCCAGAGAACGAAGTGCCCGAGCAGGCACATATGGATCCACCATATCAATGAGGTAAGACGGTGCCAGACCATTTACAATTTTAAAAGTCAACAGTAGAACTTTAAAATCTGCTCGGCATTAACAGGCAACCAGTGAACAGAGGAGAGCACTGGAGTAATGTGTTCATCTGTCTGACCCGGTCAGAAGGCGAGCCAACAGAAGAACATTACAATAGTCCAACCTTGATGAAATAAATGCATGTGTAAGAGTCTGAGCATCCCTGAAAGACAGGATTGGTCTTATCCTGGCGATATTTCTTGGGTGAAAAAAGGACACTCTCGTCACCTCTTTTATATGAAGACCAAAAGAAAGAGCTTGGTCAAATAAAACTCCCAGATTTTTAATTCTGTCTCTACTAATGGCGCAATCATCAAGTGACAGAGTGAAGCCATCATACAGGTGATTCAGTCTTGCAGGGCCGACGACCATCATTTCTGTCTTGGCAGAGTTAAGAAGCAGGAAGTTTGTCCGACCCCTATACCTGTATATAGGCATATCAGAGGTACTCGGGGGACACATGCACATTTCTTCAGTGACACTTGCCTCGTCTTTCCTGTTCTCAGCAGCTTTTCTGGCCCTTAAAGCTTTCATTCTATCTGCAGGAGTTTTGAGCAGTGATTGAATCTGAGGTCTCTTAGACTGCAGTTGCCTTAATATTGTCAGCTAAAATGTTTGTGTCGTTCCGATGAGGTGAGTCAGCTACACTATATCCATATTTGGAATCCTAAATGTGGGTTCCATGATGTCAGCGTGGCAGCTCCTTATATGGATTTTATTTAAAGTAACACTATGCACATCAGTTTATGTGTTGGTGCAGGACAAAAAACTTTTCCAATGATTAATAAGATGGAAGTCTGCACAAACAGTTTTTATGCTCCTCTGATTAATTAGTGCAAAAATAGATCACAACGTTGGTGGAAACCCTGGATCCAAAAAATGTAAATGTTAATAAATAAATGTAAATGTAAATAAAATAATGCAATGATTTGCAAATCAATTAAAACCCTATATATAATTGAAAATAGGAAAAAGTACAACATATCAAATGTTGAAACTGGTACATTTTACCGTTACTTGAAAAATATTGGCTCATTTTGAATTTGATGATAGCAACATGTTTTTAAAAAGTTGGGACGGGACAATAAAAAACCGGAGAAGTCGCACGATGCTTAAAAAAACAGCAACTGATAGAACAGCTTACAGCTAATTAGATTATTAGGCAATAAGTCAGTAACAGGATTGGGTATAAAAGTCTTTCATAAGTAAATATGATGAGGGCTTAACCACTCAATGAAAAATTGCAAGGCGAAATAGTTGGAAAATTTAAGAATTAGGTTTTCAACTCATAATTGCAAAGAATTTAAAGGTTTTTTCCTCTATGGTACATGATATCCTAAAAAATTCCAAATATCCAGAAAAATCTCTGGCAAAAAATCCAATTTTATTTTTTAAGAGTTTTCTCCTTTATTTGATAATACAGTAGAGATAGACAGGTTGAGGAGAGTAATGGGGAACCCGTGCAGAAAATTGCCTGGGCCAGATTTGAACCTCGGCTACTGCAGGAAGTCCTCTGCCTTAACATGGTACGTGCACTTAACTGATGAGCCACTGGGGCACCAAAAATCCAATTTTGAATGGCTGTGATGCTCTGGTCCTGAGGTGGCACTCCATTAACAACATACTGGATTCTGTGGGGGAAATCACTGTAGGGACTCCGGAACACTTCTGTAAACCACAGTCAGTGAACAGAGTTTGCCACTGCATCCTCAAATGCAAGTTTAAAATTTATAGAAACTAAACCATGTATAAACAAGATCCAGAAACACTGCCTTCTTCCCTGGGCCCGAGCTGGGAAGAGGTTTGAATAATCAAAATGTGAAATTCTTTTTAGAAATCATGGATGCCACATCCTCTGGGCTGAAGAGCAGAGGGGCTTTTTATCAGCAAACAATTCAAAAGCCAGCATCCATGATAGTATGGGGGTGCATAGTACACATGGCATTGGTGATTAGCGCATCCAGGAAGACACCATTAACGGTGAATGATGGTTATAAGTTTACTGCAACATTTATCGCAATTCAGATGCCTTTTTTACCCCTCAGCCCTCAAGGCTGACGGGGTATTGCTATCCTTCATGCGGTTGGGCGGGCGGGCGTCTCCAAAAACTTCGACATCGGGCTGAGGGGTATTCCGTGCATTGCACGCCTATTTTTAAGGGAAGGCTATGCTCATTTCAACAACATCATGCCAACAGCATCTTCTCCACATATTACAACAACATGGTTGTGTAGTAAAAGAGTCTGGGTGCTAAAGTGGTCTGTCTGACAATATTTGACGCATAATGAAACAAAAAAATAACAAAGGAGGCTGCTAAGTATTGAGCAGCTGAAATCTTACATGAAGAAAGAATGGGAAAACATTTTTCTATCAAAACCCCAGCAGCTGGTCTCCTTATTTCCCAAATGTAGAGTGTTGATTGAAGATATGATGCAACACAGTGGAAACTGGACAAAAACAATATGTCTCACCCCCTCCCTGCTGGGGCGAGGCATAATGATTTGAAAATCATTGCATTTTGTTTTTATTTATATTTAACACAGTATCCCGACTTCTTTGGAAATGGGGATGTACATGAGAGGTCGCGGTTTGTCTGACAATGACAGGTTGTGATTAATGTTTCGGTGAGAGGGTGTGTTTTTTGTGATGGTTTGATGCAGTACTGTAGTTTATGTGACTTATTTGACATTTAAAGGTTGTGGTTTAAGCGCCCGTGACATGTTATGGTTTGCGTGTCCAAGCAGTTGTAGTTTGTGTACGTTTGCGGTTTCAGTATCCATGTCTCATTTGTAGTTTTTGTAACCCAAGAAGTGGACGTTTGTGTGGAAATGTTACAATGACAGACCATACTTGTGTACGGCCTTTCACAATTTATGATTATTATAGCTGCAAGCAGCAATGTTACTCTATCAGTTAGACATCATTCTGTCAATTTCATGACATTGTCGACTTACTTGCATTGCAAGCCATCATGCCACACTAAAAAAAACAAAATGACCCTTCTAATGATCTTCCTACTGATATTATAAAAGATTTTGGTATTCTGACTAATATATTAGCCATGCTGAATTGTTTTAATGAGCACTTCATTTCTGCTGGTCTTCTATTTCATTCTTTATATCCTGAAATGACAAATTCTGATGAGCAACATGAAAATACTTTCCCTGTTTTGTTATGTCCGAGGACGTATGTGTGCATAATTGCTATCTTACAGGTGATCCTGCTAAAGAAGCTGCTTATGATTGGACCTGACCGGAACCTCGACACCATAAGAATTAGCTGAAGCAGTGTGCCGGCAGTCTTCCCTTCCTCGCCCCCAGAAATGCATCTGTTGTAGTCTCCGATGTTGTGGTGCGGTTGTGTTGAGACCCTTGAAAGTATAAACGTATATTTAGTGAACTTGTTCCGAAACAATAATCTTTATTTGAATTGGTTGCAGTTGCTGCGTACAATCTATACATCGTGCAGCCTACTTGTAAAGAGCTGTAAGGAGTGGGTGCCGATTGTTTTTTGATTCCTTTTCTCCTGGTTATGTTAGGTAAGTTAATTTGTCCTTTTTGTTTTTTCGGTAAAGAAAATTAATTGGTTTTATTTTCAGATTCTTTTGTTTGTTTTGGCATTGCCTCCTCTGGAGCCTGTAGCTCTCGGGGTCATGTGTAAGCATTGTATTTAACTCTGTTTATCTTTTTTGCGCTGTGTTTGCGTATTCTGGGGACAGGAAAGGGGACCCTCACTTGAAGCTGTTATAGCTTTACCCTAGACGGGGGCTGTAACAAGTGGGGGCTCGTACAATTTCTTCTTTTTTACTATTTATGTTCCGATTGACTTTCGCTGACTGCATTATTTGTTTGGCTTTTTTTTCCCGGTTGTGTGAAGCCGAATGGAGTTTGATTTGTCCACCTTTGTTGCTGATCCTGGTTGGGCTCAATTTCATAAGTGTCACAAGGAGGATCTGTTGAAAATCGATTATTTTGTCCATGTCCATTTCAAAGTCTGCGAAGAAACAGGCGCTTAGGTCTCAGCTTCAGAGCCATTTGGTAGAGCATGGAGTTCTGGTTGAATTTGCGGGCACGGGGGTTTCATCTGCTACCGGTGCCGGGTCTGATGTGGTGGGGCCTACTGGTGCTCCGTAGCCTTTGTTAATTTGAGGAAGCTTGAACTCCAGATTAAGAGGCAGGAGCGTGAGTGGCAACTGCTTCGACTCAGAGAGCTACAGTTGGGAGCGGATAGGGATTGGAAGCCTGGTGCAATGCCTTTGCTCGTAAATTACGCTTTTTCACCTACTCCCGTGGATTTTGACATCAGTAAGCATTAAGTTGGTGCCTCCTTTTTGAGAGACTGAGGTCTACTGTTATTTTATTGCATTTGAGAGGATTGCTATGATGCTGAAATGGCCAAAGGAAATGTGGGCTGTGTTATTCCAGTGCCAGCTTGTTGGAAAGGCGCAGGAGGTTTGTGTGTCCCGGGCTGTGCACCAAAGTTTAGAGTACGATAAAATGAAATCTGTCTGTCCTTCGAATGTATGAATTAGTCCCAGAGGCCTATCGCTAGAAATTTAGAGCCTATTTAAAAACAGCCAAACAAGCATATGTAGAATTCCCCTGAGAAAAGTTATCTTTTTTTGATAGATGGTGTGCTGCCTCGAAAGTTGAGTCGTTTCCACGACTTTGTGAGTTTTTACTTGTGGAGAGGATTTTAAAAATTGTTTGCCGGAGGAATTGGTTTTGCATTTGAATGATTGGGGGGTGTGTGTCCTTGCAGATGCGGCGGTAGCGGCGGATGAATTTGTGCTGATGCATAAACCGGTGTTTTCCCCTACTGTGCGTTGGGATGCTTTTAGTGAATGGGTAAAACTTGACAGAGAATTTCCTCATGACTCACGGTCAAATGAGGTTCGTAACTGTGGTCCAATACGTTCGGGTGATTGGCGTGTGTGTTTTTATTGCCTCCATCCTGGGCATTTTATCTCCAATTATGTGGGTTGGTGGCAGAACCGGTTATGCACTGACCAACCAAAGGGTGTCGTATTTGCTGAGCCTATATTGAAAACCAGTGGCTCGGTTTTCATAGATACACCTTGTAAGAGGGAAGCCAGGAGGTAACATGGACATGCGATCAAAAGTGCCTGTTCTTAACATAGTGGCGTAATAAAGGCATAAAAACCTACACTTCCACCACAGCCGGCATCGTCTCCAGTCAGGCATGGCTGGGAACAGTGGGGCAGTAAAAGTTATCAGGGTCCAGACATCCTCTACAGCAACACCCCCAATTCGACCACTGAGATAAGGGGGCCTGGAGCTGGACACTTCAACATGGGTGATTGAGCGCATCAAAGACGGGGAAGGGAGCACATGGCTTGGTTGTTGCAAGGAATTCCTCTCACAGCAGGGCGTGACCTGTGCTCTCTGCCCTATTGGTGCCATAGTGACCTCTTCTGGACACCCTGTCACTGCACCCTTTTATTTCATCACTGTAACTGTTCTGATTTAAGAATTTTAATTCACACAAAACCCACTGTTACACTGTTTTAATTGCCCTCATATCATCACTGAATTACTGTATTATACCTGAAGTAATAGTGATGTAAATCTCATGGGGAATGGGTCTGTTGGGAAGAAAATTCTTAATAGTTACATCATCATAATCCTCTATGTAATCATGTTTGGTATGCATCTCTTCAGCTAAATTCAAGGAGTTGAATGAGTTGTATTTCATATCCGCCATATTTCAAGAAAACATAGTTTCTGTTCCCCAGCAATGATTTGTCCTTAACCAGAGTTATCTCTTGAGGTATTGACACTCATCTCTCCCCCTTTACAGAAGGGCCTTGTGACCCCTCCCTGAGGTCTGTCTAAGGGTCCTTGCGCAGATCTAAGAACTTTTATTGTCTCCTTTGAGATAGTAAATGTTTCCTTATTTCCTCCGGAGGGGGGAGTCTAAATTCCGATTTGGGCCATCTGTGCGGCCTGAGCAAAGGCGCCACCAACCTTAAATCTGAGAGTGACGACCAAGTCTGGGAAGTTCGCATTCGACTTCCCACACTTCCGTCCGTGCGTATCTTTAGCTTCGTGAAGTTTTGGCAATTCGGACTTTGCACGACGGCCTAGTGTGTAGCCTTTTCGCCAGGTATGACCTTTCGCTCATTCTCTATGTGTGTACTTTATAATTGATTTGACATTAATCTGTTTGACTTAAGCTTTTGCCTACCTGGTGAATAAATTATTGTTATTCCTTTTCCAGCTTGCGTGTTCTCATTGTATATTCTTTCTGGCCTTGTTGCGATTGGGACTTAAGGGGAGACTCCTACCAAGACATGTGTAGGTAGCGATACTTCTAAGTTAGATTGAGACTGGGTTCTACCTATTAAGGGGTTATGAAATTATCGGCTCTTAAGATTTAGCTATTGGTTAATCTTTCTAAGGGGCCCTTTGATATACATAAACCTAGGTTCGTGGTACGTTCATACTCAGAGCCATTTGCCTGATGTTGCTACCGTGACAGTCTCCTCTATCCAATGGAAGTATTGTCGAATTAGACCAGGCAATGACACCTATTTTAACCCTAGGGGGTGTTTTTGCTCAGTGACAATGGTTTTTGCAGACAGAGTTCGGGTGCGTAACTGCCCTGAGATTCACGCATGCTGTTTCAAAACTATCCATTCTAATTCTAATTTAGAGTTAGCCACTTAGCGAGGATATAACCAAATTTTATATTCTAAATTTATTATGGAGTCAGATTTGAAGCGAGAGTAAAATTGTAATCGTTATGCTTAGTTTGCTTAAATCACTGATAGATCTGACGTTTTCAGTTGCTGCGTGTGTCCCAATGTGCACCTGGGATTATTCGCAGCACGACATTAAGTTAGATGATTCCGTGATTTCGGCATAGCCCCGTTTTCGAACGGAGAACTATTGAGAACATCTCAGGTAAGTCTCAAACTAGGTCCAAGGCGGGACACCGGCATAAAAGATTTAATTGACACGTTCCATTGCCTCATAACAGCTGGATTCCACACGCATAAACCTTCGCCCCTGGCTCCTCCGTCGTTGGTCGAGCTGTGTGGGGTTTTACAACCTTTTACTCCATTTTTATTATCAGGCACCGTTTCGCTTTCAGGGGGCACGGATACCAAACAGATTTGGATATTGAAGGGCAATGGTGGACAATTGAGGGAATACTTCATTGGATCCATTTTGTGGAAGCCATGCGCTTATTCGGGGAATTGAATTGGGTTGTGTGTCTGTATCCCTACATACCATTTATTTAAAATCTGACCTGGTTACCGGAGTTGTGAAGGTTGGAGTACTTTCTCAATTGCCCGTGAAAGGTGTGAGCTTCATTTTGGGTAATGATCGAGCAAAGGGTGAGGTTTTTCCCCATCTTATGGTAATTGACCAGCCAGATGCTCTTGCTGTTCCAACTGACCTGGCGGACAGTTTTGCAGCCCAATTTGCGCTGTAACACGTGCACAGGCTTGGGCGTCAAAAGATCTAACATGAAAATTTTTTTCCGGTTGCTGGATCAAGGTATGAGGTGGACAGTCACACACCTAAAGAACTATCTCTTCAGGCTATGCCTGGCACTGAAAAGTTGGTTGCGGTTTTGGATTTGCCTGCTAAAGTTGGCCAAGATCTGTTGGCTGCGGCAGAGAGGATTGGTCCTTCCCTTACTGGCTGCATCGTAAGAGCAGACATACGTAAATACACATGTATGCAGCACACTTAAATATCAGCAGTGGTTTGCCATGCAGCTCTCCAATGGATGCTGTTTTTGCTGAGGTTCTTTCTTCTTGTGAAATCATGAATACTGACGCTTAACTGTGGCAAGTCAGGCCTGCAGTTCTTTAAATGTTAGTCCGGCGTGTTTTGTTTCGCATTGTGTTTTGCATCTTTGCATTGACATTGAGAGGTGCAATGGAGACTTGAAAGACTATATCCTTCCCTGTAAGACCCCACAATCACCGCTTGCAAACGGATGAGGCTCCCGATCCAAGTGCTGTGGGAGACGGCGTGCATTGGTTGAACAGCCAGAATGCCTGAGAACAGTGGAGGAGCAAGATGAATTTAAGGAGGAGGAACGCATGACGGCCGGAGGCTGTGTTTGTACAGGTGCCGCTTTTAATGGGGAGAACTGAAGGAATCAAGGGGTTTGACTGGGGTTGGGGTTCTTCGTCCAGGTAAAACTTACACTTTGAGCTGGGCTGGTAGACTGCAAAGTGCAAACAGGAGAGAGATAAACATGAATTTCCTCCCAATTTTAATGGACACTCATTTTTATTTTATTTTATTTTATAAGTAATTAATTTATTTTATTTATTTATTTTACTAATTTTTGTTTGTTTGTTGGTTTGTCTTGAGTGGACATATTTGCCTGCAGTTGGGCGAGTTATTACTTTGTCTCTGCATATTTACACAGGTTGTGCATGTGACGCCATAGATTTTCTTACCAGACCTGTCGTGGTGTTGAACAGTCGTCAAGTTTGACTGTACATTAGTTTGCAACGTGAGGTGTGAGGACTGTAAGAAGTCAGATGGAGTCAAACTATGCCAGGGTGACCTTATGCTCGGCATGGCTTGTAACAAACTGCGTTTCGGTCCCCCGACCAGGGTCTCCCGCAAACTCTGATATGGGTGGCTCTGACTTTGATCTGTTAAAATTTATCGGGCTGAATGAGCAGGATCTTATTCCTAAGTTTATGAATAAGTCAGAAACAATCTTCCAATATGCTTGGAAGGACGTGCAGGACGTGCTTGAAAGGTATGATATTGCTTTATTGTCAGTGCTGCGCATTAAGTTGTGTATCAAGTGTCAAGACTTTTTGCCAGATTTTCGGGCCCTTGTCCTATCAATCATGAAGCCAGGCATAAAATTGTCTTACATTCAGGCGTTTGGTGTTGCAATAGTGAATAAGAAATTGTCAAACGATGTGTTCAAAAGTTTTTCTCGTATGTCCAAGGTAAATGGAAACGATCAGTCAGTGAGTGATGATGTAATTGAGGTCTCACATGTACTTTTAGTTATCACGGAGTTAAAGGGAAGAATGGAGTCGTTAGAGCATATGGTGAAGCTTCTGTCTGTGAATAATGAATGCTTGAAGAGCCCCCTAAAACAATATGAGGATGCTCAACCAGGTGTGAAATGTGCCTCGACAAATGTTGGTTCTACAGTCGCTGCTGTGAATGAGCAGTCGAAATTCGATGATGATGGCAGTGAATTACCCGCATCAGACACCTCCAGCTCTGAGACTGAGGATGATGATAATGTGGATCTAACATGATCTGTCTTGCCAACGGAGCAACTACGTAAGCTGGGACGGCGGAATAAGTCACGGGTCCCAGCGGTGACCGCTGCTGACTTTATCAATCCCGGTCCAAAATCTATTCACTTGGCGAAAGTGAATCCCAAGCACTCTGTCGGAGATATTAGTGCTCATTTGTCAACGTTAGGAGTACCTTGGGGTCAGGCTACGGTGTGCCTTCTTGCGGATACACCATTGTATAAGTCCCTCCGTGTGGATGTGCCATGTGATTGCTATGATAAAGTAAATAGAAGTGATTCTTGGCCACATGGGCCTGTCGTGTGGCTGTTCCGGCATAACCATAACGGATACCGTAGTAAGTGGCGGAATTCCCGTCAGGAACACTGGGACAGTAACTGATGGGATGGTCGAGATGAATTCAGGGACGACATCTATGACACAAACCGGTGAAACAACTGGTGGTAAACATCCCGTTGCTGCTTTTAACCTAAAAGACATGGTATTAAGTTGTGTAACGTACAACTGTCACGGCTTTAAGTCTCGTGCGGTTTATGTTGCAGAAAGGTTAAAGTGCAATCCAGACTTGGATAAGTCTACTCTCACAGTATTTGCAAAGTCTGGTATGACAGATGTTGAACCTGGCTACAAGGGGCGACCTTATGGTGGCGCTGCTATCGCGTGTAAAGAAAATGAGCTCTTGTCATGGCTAGAAGTTGAAATTAACAGAGATCGCATGGTGGTGGTCTTGGCATGTGATTCACTGGGTGAAGTTAGACATCTTGGGCGGCACGGTGGCACAGTGGTTAGCACTGCTGCCTCATAGCAAGAAGGTTGTAGGTTCGAATCTGGCCTGGGGCCTTTCTGTGTGGAGTTTGCATGTTCTCCCCGTGTTCGTGTGGGTTTTCTCCGGGTACTCCGGTTTCCCCCACCCACAAAAATATGCAGTATATAAGAACATTGTATGACTGTGTGTGAATGTTTGGTGGTGGTCGGAGGGGCCGTAGGCGCATACTACCACATTATTTTAAGTGAGAACTGGTATAGAGGTAAGGGGTTTTCTTGCCAGTCTAAAATTTTATATGATTTTATTGTTACCAACAGTTTACTTTCCTTTTCCCTCAGTCAACTTCCCATACGTATTTCTCTGTGAAATGCAATGTGTCTACATGGATAGATCATGTTTTAATTTCCAATTATGACTCTGAAAATATGTTGGCATGCAAGGTTATTGGTCTGGAGGCAGGTAATGTTAGTGATCATTTACTGCTCAGAACAGAGTTCAGAATTAATAATGTGAATTGTGGAAATTTTTGCCACGTGATAAGCACGCAGGGAGTGGTTTCTTTACAAATTGGAATTGTCCTATGTGCATTGATCGATATTGTCGACTTGTAGGTGAAAAGCGTTCAGGTGTGACCTTGCGGTGTGCCAGTATTTTTACCGACAGCAGTTCAGCTCCAATATTTGTTGACGATCTGTTTACCAACTTGAATGAGGTCTTGCTGATGTCTGTCTAGGAAGCCAGTTGTGTGCCGCAGCTATCTTTCCAACCCAAGTCGTACTGGTGCTCAGACCTGAGTCGTCTTAGTAACCACAAGAAATTTTGGTGGAGACTTAATGTGGCAAATGATAGACCCAGGGCTGGTGTGGTCTTCGAATGCTGGAAGTATGCTAAGAAGCAATTTAGGTCTGCATCCCGGCGTTGCCTTCGGCCCACTTTTAACAAGCCTATTAAAAACCTGAACCGGCTCTTCTGGGATGGAAATAACAGTGCTTTCTGGAACGCCCTAATGAATCAGGATAACCCAAATTGTACAAAGTCTTATCTTTCTCTGTAAGATTTTATTAATTGTTTTAGTGGTATTATGAAGGATGACTATGACTTAGATGTGTGCCAATAGATTATACTGTGTGAGGCCAAACAAAAGTTTTTGGAGTCATGTGATGTTTTTACCGAATGTACGGTTGACCCTGAAGATATTAGTCGTTTGATCTCTCAGTTGTAGCATAATAAGTCCCCAGGCACTGATATTTCTGCTGAACATCTTCAGTATAGTTTGACGGATTTTATGTGAAGTGTTAGCCAATGTTTTCTCTGTCTTGTTAAGCTGGCATGTGGTCGGCTCGGCCATGTGTGCTGGGAATATTGTACCTGTTCTGAAAAAGTCCACTTTGAATCCTAATGTACCCAATAATTTTCGACTCATAACGCTCAGTACAACGTATTCGAAACTACTTGAGATTTATTTAATTCCAATGGGTGATAATTCAAAATGTAGTAATACCACTGATCTATAAAGAACTAGAACGGGCACTCGGTAGAGCGCATACCTTCGCCGACGCCACTGAATCCCTCGCCACTGGCGTTGGTTTCATGCCGATCGGATAAAAATTGACCGAGATATGGCCGAAAGTCGGTTTTGACCTTTTCGTGGCCTTGACCTTGACCTTTGACCCGATCACTCCCAAATCTAATCGATTGATCCTCAGGTCATGCCAAATCAACCCACCAAATTTTATGAAATTCCGTTTGGTACTTTTTGAGTTATTCGATACACATACATACACACAGACAGACACACAAACAAACTAGAACGGGCACTCGGTAGAGCGCATACCCTCGCCGACGCCACTGAATCCCTCGCCACTGGCGTTGGTTTCATGCCGATCGGATAAAAATTGACCGAGATATGGCCGAAAGTCGGTTTTGACCTTTTCGTGGCCTTGACCTTGACCTTTGACCCGATCACTCCCAAAATCTAATCGATTGATCCTCAGGTCATGCCAAATCAACCCACCAAATTTTATGAAATTCCGTTAGGTACTTTTTGAGTTATTCGATACACATACAGACAGACACACAAACAAATAAATACACGGGGATCAAAACATTACCTTCGTCAGCGAAGTCGCTGGCGAAGGTAATAAATACACGGGGATCAAAACATTACCTTCGTCAGCGAAGTCGCTGGCGAAGGTAATAATAACTAGATTGCTGACACGATAGAGAACTGCGTTAGGAGGTTGAAGCAAGCAGTAGTGGTCGAATGGCCACTTTAATATTACCGATAGTAAGCAACCGTTATATAGTGTTCTAGGGCAGAGAAGCGCTGATGTGCAGTCTTGCAATGCGGAGCGGCACTTTTTGGAGGATGTGGCGAGACAATGCACTGGCAGTAGTGAAGACGGATGCACATAAGCAATATATTCGTTGAAATTCATTTATTTTTATCTACTGGCAATCTACTTTAACGGCAGATAATGTGTCAATGTTAGCCTGAACTGAAGTTAACCAGATCAATCAATGTCACATGGCGTAAATTAGATAATCCAGTAAAACTGCTGCGTATGCTTGTCTATAATATTAGACCAGACTAACTAGACAACAAAACCAGGTGTTGACAGGTCTAATTATTAAGACAAATTTATGCCAGGACTAAAAAAGTCCAGTACTAATGTACTGCTGACACTCAATTACCGTTGACTGACAAATTTAATTCAGCCAGGTTATCAATGAGGATGTAACGTTTGAGCTACTTAAAAAATGTGATTCACACTCGACAATGAATGGCAGGCAGTTTTACCTATATCTACACAACGCACAATTCACTTCTCATGTGAACACCAATTTAGCGACCTTTGATAAGTTCACATTGTGTTCTCTTCAGCGAACCCACTTTCGCTTCGTAGGACAGGAGAAATGTAGAAAAACCCATATAGATTTCCTATGGAACGCACTCATTAGTCGTGTATATTGTCAAATGCTGATATTGTCCATTGAAAATGTTAAAGGCACGTAAAACTGGTACCTACAGTTAAATTTGTGGTCATTGAGGCATTTTTTGTACAGTCAGGTTGATCTGAGGAGGAAACATAAAATACCGCCTCCTCTGTGTCTGTGAAAAGATATCTTCTCAATTAAGTACATCGTTGGCTGCAACGGCTTCAATGTGAGTAATGTTCTGAGAGATTATTGTTGGGCATAGAGCGTACAGTCCTAAATGCTGGGCTTGCGTACCCTGGGATGGCTACTGATGCCAAAGTGAATGTTTGGAAGACTGCAGTGTGTACTATTTTGCTTTATACCCCTAAACAAAGGGGATATTGGTCTCATGGAATCTTTCCAGTGTATGAATATGAAAAGGTTTCTGGGTTTCCCAAAATGTTCTCATCATTCTAAATTGCTTGGTGCAATTAACACACGTAGAATTGTAGCATCCAGAAACTTTTCGAAGGTGCTTCTATTCCGTTGACCACTGTAGTCCCCCTCTATTGCTAGAGATGTAAATTGGTCCATGTTGGCAAGGTACCGTACAGGCCAGCAGACAGTGCCATTTCGACGCAAGATTATCGGGAGAAATACATGAGACATAGATGAGAATATGGCAATGCAGCGTAAATGTACTAGTCACATATAGGCTATCGTGCGTAGGAAAAGTAATAGGCCTAGTGCCGGTGACAAGTATACATGTGTATCACGATAAGTCTCACATGAAACTGGGGTCGGTAAACAGCATTGTTAGTGAACGAAATTCCAAATGTGTAACGTCCAGTTTTGAGGTTTACTGTCTCGTTTAAATATGGCTCCTGGACAGTGTCATTTATGTTTTTGATTTTCTTATGTATTGATACACTCAAAATATTATTTTGTTAAAATTTAAGAAAAACAAGCCTTTGTAACAAATTAATTTGTTGATGCAACAGAATTCGATGTTATTCTCACAAAAAAATTAACAAAATGAATTTTATCCTGTCGTCTTAACAAAATGGCAGTTGCAACAAAATAGATTTGTTACTTTTCCGCACTGCCCCAGCGAATTTTCTGTTGTTACTTTTCACTGGGGAGAATCGATCACATATACCAATTTCAGTGTCGTCCGTCAACGATGGATCTTGAAATGAGCCGGAACACAACAGGAAGGTGAGTTTTCACCTATGCCATCTTTTCTCTGTATAGGCTACTAGCAATATGTCATCCTTTTTTAAGTTTTGATATTTAGCGACACACACCGACAACGTTATTCCGTCTTTATTTTTGTGTCACAATCTAGATATGTGTGCGCGCAGATGATATTCCTATCCCACAATATTTTATCTTCCGCAAACCTGGGGAGTATTCCACAAAGCTAGCTAAGTGAGTAAGCCTGGGCTTTGCAGAAAGTAAAACCTGGAAAGCTGTAGGGTGAATTTGGGTAATGTGGGACACTTTTTTGCAATTTTCTACAATTCTGAATTTGCTGCATTTTTTTTTATATTTGACTAAAATATAGGACCAATACATCATACCTTTCTGCAATCCTTGATTGAGAGATGTCCTCTAACCATAACAGAAGAAAAAATGTAGATATCACATACAGAAGACATGTTACATGCCAATTTGTGGACACTGCATCAAAAGCAGAAAACATGGCCAGAATTTGATAATCTGGGACAGGTTGTTTGATAATCTGGGACACTTCAATATATAAGAATTAGCCTACCTTAATTTATGTAAGTTGAATTATACATGGATGGAACATTTTTTGCACTAACAAGTACTCGCTCACACTCACCTGCCTTTTAGGCCAAAATTCCTTTCCTAAAACATCAAATTAAATGCAATTGCTAAATATCATTAGTATTAAACAAGTTTGAGATAAAAAGTTTTAAAAACAGATTAAAATCTTAAAAGACAATGGAACTCCTCATTTGTCCAGCACACACTCATACACACACAGCTGCCTTTTGAAATCTTACCATCAAATACAATTCAATCGCTCAGTGATAAACATTTTTAAAAAAATTGACAAGTTAAAGAGTTTTCCAAAACAGATTCAATTCATTAAAAAAAAACAAGTAAAAAACATGGAACAGTAGCCTTTCCAACTTTAATACTATAACTGATTTTATTGTATTGATTTTTTTTGTCTCAATGCACTTATTCCACTGATAGACTAGGCTACATTGGTTAAGACACTCTCGGCACATGAGGGAGGCATCATCATCAATAACAACATTTTCTTCTGCACATGTCTCATGGAACCATCTGTTACAGCCTTTGCATTAAAGCCAGTCCTCTCCTCTTCTCGGGTCCTGAGGGTCCCCATAGCCATACTGGCAGACTGGCAGGTTCAGGGATGTTCGTTTTGCTTTTTCTTATTATTCTGTTTCTGTGGTTGTGGGCCAGATGTCTTACCTTTCCCGCGCCCTTTACCTTTCATGTACATGAAATGTTCATCACTGGTCAGATTGATGGATGGTGGTTTAGACCTCTTCTGGAATCTTTACTAGGACTTTAAAGGACACAGGACCCTGGTCCGTTGTTGTCTCCACCTCCACCTCCGGAGATACATCCATTCGCATTGTTTGTTCTTGGGCCTGGTGAAACTAGGCCTGTACAATGACCCTCTGGGGGGTGGGCTCTGGGTGAACCTGGGCCTGAAAAACAACCCTCTGTGGGGTGGGCTCCGGCTGAACCCGGGCCTGAACAATGACCCTCTGTGGGGTGGGCTCCGGGTGAACCTGAGCCTGTACAACGACCCTCTGTGGGGGGGCTCCAGGTGAACTTGGGCCTGTACAAAGACCCTCTGGGGCACGGGCTCCGGGTGAAATTGTGCAACTACAGGCTCCAGACCTTCTTGGGGCGGTGCCGCAGTGGTTTCGATAGCCACAGTCTGAGGCGTGGGATCGTTCTGTGTTGGTGAGACAGGAGGCTGCTCTCTCTCAGTAGTGGCGCTTGGGCCGAAAAGAGCTTCTTTGAGCGCCATAGGATCAAGGGGAAAAATGCCACAACCCCTGAAAGCATTGACGGCATTGTCCTTCAATGTAGCTTGCTCCCATGCCTCTGCAAACACTCTGAGGAACAAGTCTTTCCCTACCTTTCCACCCCCACTGTCACGGGTGACATTCCTCCCAGCCATCCTCCGATAGTGTTTCAAGCTTTTGAACAAAGCTGGGTCCACCAGCTGCAGGTGGTGTGAGAGGGAAGGGCGATGACATGCAGATTATGATCGCGCATGTACTGCAGGAAGTCGACATTGTACATTGTGAACTATGACCATCCAGCAGGAGGAGATGTGGCCAGGGATCGTCAGCGGGCAAGGTCTGGTGTACAAATTGCTTCCCCATTCAAAGAATAGTTTGCTGTTAATCCAGCCATTGTCAGATATTCTGATCATCGTCTGAGGGCGGCAGCCTTCAAGCCACTGGACCTTCATTCGCTTTGCCTTAAATATAATCATCTTTGTGCCGTGCTCTCCAGCAGCATTCAGGCTTGCCAGACATGTGGTCATCTCACCTTTTTCACCTGAGGTGATTTCGTAGCGGGGCTCTCCTGTATCTGCAAGAACAATGGTTGACAGGAAGTGGTCCTGCAGCCTCGTCTCATCACAGTTCCAAATGTGACTGGGTGAGTTCTCCAAGCCTAGTGATTTTATGACTGCTCAGTAGTTATCAAACCATTTTGTGACTATAGGGCGGTTAAAAGGGCTGCCATTGACGCAGAGAGGGTCTCAGGCTTTCTCATGCCGAGCCGACAACTCCGTTTTAGAAAGCCCTGAAACTATGCATAGCCAGCCTTCTGCTTTGCCTGTGAGAAACCTTGAATTCCTCTCTTTTCTGCAAATTGGAAGGCAAGGCTCTGAACATCACTCATGCGTAGGGGGAACCTTCTCCTTGCTAGTGTCTTTATGAGCTCTGTTTGCTCAGTCTCATCTGTTGCTGGTATAAAGGGCTTCCTCCCAATGGTGTGTTGATGGTCCCCTGTTCCCTTGACTCGCCGCTGCAGGGTGGACTTGGGAATGCCCCAAGCCCTTGCCAAAAAACATAGCTTTGGGAATTTACTTTCCTCAACCAGCCTCCTGAACTCTGCTATTGCTCCCCTCATCCTCTCCTCACTCTGCTGATTAAGCCTCTTTTTGAACCCCTTACTTCTCTTTGGCTCTCCCTGTTTCCCTCTCTTATCCTGACATTGTACTCTAATACATTACAGAGAAAGTTATTGGTCACATTCTTGTTTAGTTGATTATTAACTAATGTTTTTATATAATACATGTAAAAACCTAAACATTTGGTTTTGTCTGCGTTGTGTGATTAGGGGACAAATGTGATCAGATGGGGTAGTGATGTGAGCTTGAGCAGAGAGAAAGTGAGCGAGGCTATGTGTGCACGCGCATGCACCTCGGTTGTGTGTGTGTGTGTGTGTGTTGTGCGTGCAATAGTTGGTCTAACTGGGGCCTAGAAATCTTTTCATACCCAGGCACGGCAGGACTTCCGAACAGAATAAAATGCTAATGAGCTAATTTGCTAAATATAGCTAAATTAACAAACATTAGCTTAACTGTCGAAAACTTTGCCCTGACAACTGACATGATACTGACAGACTCCCTGCAAACTGTAGGCTATATTCTACATCTTTTTAGTGTTATGGCCCCAATTTGTTATGACATAAGACAGCAAGGGATGACAGACAAAATTTTAAAACTTAAAACAGATTTAATTAAACAAAGACAACTAACAACTAATCTACAACTTATGCTACTGACCAAGATTGACATAACAAGAAAAAAAATATTTACAGTCCCTTTGGTTGGGTTGCTTGGTGATGTCCTGGGACAGGGAACAGCTCCAACACAGGCAAAAATCCACAAAAAAAAACTTCACAGGTCTTGAAAAGAGTGACAGGTCTGGTCAAATGTATCCTTCTCCTTGCAATTTCTCCGACTACTTTACTCTCTCAATTTTTCTCCTAATATACTCTTTTGCAGCCCCCTCCCACCTTTTAGACTTTTTTTATTCTCTGGGACTTTCCTTCTCAAGCATGCCCAGGACATGCCCAAACCTAGCTCCAGACTGGGCTTAACAAAAAAAAGGTCAATACTGCCATCTAGTGGCATTTTTTTCACATTACACCTTCATTCCAAAAGGGAAAAATTTTGACTCACAAAGGCAAAATTTTTCTTTTCAATACAAAAATAGTTAAGTAGACAGAAGACTTGTGTATATATAAACATATATTACAAAATGCAAATAAACACATGGGATATATACGCATACTCAAACACGGGATAAGCAATCAGCAATTACATTGTCAGTACCCTTTACATGCTTAATTTCCAAGTCAAACTCCTGTAACATCAAACTCCACTTTAACAATCTCCGATTCTTGTTTTTCATCTTACTCATAAACATTAACGGATTGTGGTCAGTGTACACAATCATTGGCTTTTGCCCTGTACAAACATAAACCTCAAAGTGTTGTAAGGATAGAACCAGAGCCAACAGCTCTTTCTCTTTTGTGGAATAGTTCTTTTGGTGGCAATTGAACTTCCTGGAGAAGTATGCTACGGGATGCTCAATGTTATCAGAGTCACTTCTCTGTAGGAGCACAGATCCACAAGCTTGGTCGCTAGCATCGACCGCGATGGAGAACGGTTTGTTACCTGGCCCCTCCCCTAGGGGGCCAGGTTAAGCAATGATCATGTCTGTGTGTGTGTGTTTCTGTCAGTCTGTCTGTCAGCCCGTGGCTGGGGCCAGGTCTGCTATCTCTGATTGCCTTGTTGAAGTCTGAAGATTTGAGCACGGGGAAGTGACACAGCAGAGACTTCAGGCGATCGAAGGCTCTTTGGCATGCATCATCCCAAGTGAACTTTACGCCTTTCTTCAGTTGGTTGGTGAGACTGAGAGCAATCTCAGCAAAGTTCTTGCTGAACTTGCAGTAGTACGCGATCATTCCAAGGAAGCGGCGCAAAGCTTTTTTGTTGTCAGGAAGTGGAAAGTCCATGATGGCTTGGACTTTAGCCTTTATGGGTGCCACCTTACCCTGGCCTATGACATAGCCAAGATACGTGACAGTCGCACAACCAAAGTCACTCTTGTTCAGGTTAACAGTCAGGTTAGCCTGGGTCAAGCACTGGAGGAACGTCTCTACATCTTTCAGAGGTTCTTCCAAGGAGTCACTCCATGTGATCAGGTCATCGATGTACGCACCCGTTTGTGGCAATCTGGCGATTGTAGACTGTATCATCCTTTGGAACGTGGCTGGGCCATTTTTCATGCCAAAGGGTAGGACTTCATACTGGTACAATCCAGATGGTGTGGCAAAAGCAGAGATGCTCTTGGCCCTCTCAGTTAAAGGCACACACCAATAACCCTTCAATAAATCAATCTTGGTCAGAAACTTTGCTTGCCCTACTCTATCGATACAATCATCAATCCTAGGTATTGGAAACTCATCAGTTCTAGTTACAGCATTGACTTTGCGATAATCTGTACAGAATCTAGTACTTCCATCAGGTTTTGGAACTAGCACACAGGGTGAACTCCAATCGGAGTTGGAGGGTCTGATAATATCATGTTCTAACATGTACTCAACCTCTTTCTCAGCAATCTTTCTCTTTTCAGGATTCATCCGGTATGGATGCTGTTTTATTGGTTTGGCATCACCAACATCGACATTATGAGAGGCTATAGAAACTCTTTTTGGAACATGAGGTAATAGATCTTTATATTTCTTTTCAACCAATTTCAACCTCTCAAACTGATCTTTTTATGAGGGTTCTAAGAGCTGGAGTTTTACATCAAGATTTTGCAACGCTTCAGAATTTGACAATTTACATGAAAGAACTTCAGCTTTAATTCTAGGTTCATCATCTTGAAACCCCCCCTCATCTTCACAAGTCTCAGCCATAGGATGATCTGAAGTGACAGCTGCAACCCTATTATTAACATGCTGAAGCTTTATCATGATAGGAATGTGACACAACTGTTATGGCTTTCTCCAATCTGGAGTCTTCACAAAGTAATTGAGATCGAGTTTTGTGAGAATTTCATACGGACCATGAAATCTAGCCTGCAATGGATTGGACTGCAAGGGAAACAACACAAGAACCTTGTCTCCTGGTTTAAACTCGCGGCTTCTAGCCTTATGATCATACCAAATTTTCACTTTTCCCTGACGCGATTTCAAGTTCTCTTTGGCTAGGTCACAAGCTGCATGCAGTCTTTCTTTGAACTTGCTAACATAGTCTAACAGACTGATATGTGGCTCTTTTTCTTGCCATTTTTCACTCAACAATAGCAAAGGTTTTCTCACTTCATGGCCAAACACTAGCTCAAACGGACTGAATCCAGTAGACTCCTGCACTGCTTCTCTCGCTGCAAAGAACAGCAAATGAACACCTTCATCCCAGTCTTTCTCATGGTCATAACAATAAGTTCCCATCATCATATGAGAGTGGAATAAAACTGCTCTATGGCACCCAGACTTTCTGGATGATAGGCACTGGAAAGAATCTGCTTCGCACCTAGTTCATACACAAGCTGCTGAAACAATCCAGAAGTGAGATTGCTACCTTGTTCTGACTGCATTTCCCTGGGAAGGCCAAACAACGTGAGGAACTTTCTCAAAGCCTTTGAGATTGCAGTTGCCTTGATGTTGCGTAGAGGTATGACTTCAGGGAATCTGGTAGATGCACAAATGATTGTCAACAAGTACTGATTTCCAGATCTAGTCTTGGGTAATGGACCAACACAATCAACAATGACCTTGGAGTAGGGCTCCCCAAATGCTGGGATAGGCTACAATGGAGCTACAGGTGGGTCTTACTGGTGTTTTCAAACTACCTGACAAGTGTGACAGGTTTTGCAAAAGTTGGAAACGTCTTTCAGAAGGCCAGGCCAAAAGAAAAAAGTTTAATGATCTTATCAACAGTCTTGTTAACACCAAGATGACCTCCTAAAGGTAAACTATGAGCTATTGTTAAGATCTCATTCCCGTAGACCTTTGGAACAACAATTTGCTTGACCACTGCCCAATCTGCATTGGCAGGGATATCAGGAGGGCGCCACTTCCGCATCAACACTCCATCCTTGAGATTATACCCAACTGGAACTGCGTCTATTTCTTTATCAGGAAGGGCTCTCCTCTTTAGTACACAAATTTCAGGATCATTAGTTTGCTCCTGAATCAACCGCTTTCTGGACAGAGACAAGTCTCCTGACACATCAGAATCACCAGACCCATCTGGCTGGCTGAACAAAGAACTGATAAAAGTGTCTGATAAGTTCTCAAACAGAGAAACCATAGTAGGCCGAACACAGTCATGAGGCAAACCACCTGAGTCATGACTATTTAATGTGCTGGACGGCACCACATCATTTTCTTCCTGAGCTTTCATGGCCATAGCACGGGTCACTGCACAGGAAGGATACAGGGATGGGTCAGGACCGACAAAATCAACTAGGTACAGATACAGTCCTCCCTTCAATACCTTGTACAAGTATGAAATCCCCAGAAGCGGTCTCATCACGTAACTCCAAGGAGTCCATCAACAAAAGTGATGGAGAAGCTCTGGTATCCCTAAGGATATATATGGGTACAGGAGGAGAATGCTCATTCAAAGCCACAAATCCCTCTGTCACAAATGGAAGAAATTCCTCCCTCACAAAGTCAACAGTATCAGGCTTCTTTGCCCCACAAGGAGCAGGCAATTTAGCAGATTGGTCATCTACTACAGGGGTTTCTAACCTTGTCTTCACAAAGGCATTGGGTTTGGTATCCATTTCTTTTTCTTTCTTAGCTTGAAGGAACCAAAAGTTAGTTGTAACATGACCAGATTTCTTGCAATAACTGCAAACTAGACCACTTTTGTCACTGTCAGCTTTCACACTTTGATCAGACCTGTGACTGGATTTCTGAGCACCATCACCAGATTTGTCTTTGTCTTTGGGTGAGGAATCACCGTTACCTTTCTTCTGAAATTGGAACCATCTATTGTTACTTCTAGACTGAAATTTGGACTTATGTGTGAGAATATTCATCGGCAAATTTGGCAGCTGACTGCAAATTCAGTGCTTGCCTCTCATTAAGGTAGGTCTTGATATCATCTTTAACACAGTTCTTGAATTCTTCAAATAACACCATCTCTTTTAGAGAGTTGAAATCATCCTTGCTCTCCATAGAGGTACACCAGCGCTCAAAGCAAACATTCTCGTTAGCAAATTCCACATAAGTCTGATTGTCAGACTTATTTCTGTCGGTAAGCCTCTGGAACCAGCTCATAACATGTCAAAATAACCTTTTTGATAACCTCATAATCAGAGTAATCATCTACAGACAAAGCTGAATAGGATTGTTGAGCTTCACCTTTGAGGACAGTTTCCAACATCAGAGGCCAGTGTTCCTTTAACCACTGACAACTTTTAACTACCTTCTCGAAACACTTGAAATACTTATCAACGTCCTCCACCAAGAATATAGGCACCAGTTTTACCTCCTGGCTAGCACGAAATTTGTTCTCCGCTTCTATTTTAATTTTCAGTTGCTCCATTTGGAGCCTTTCTTTTCTATCTATCTTCTCTAAATCTCGCTGTCTCCGTCTCTTTTTCTGCTCTTTCCTTTTTCTCTCTCGCTAATTTTTATAACACAAATTCTCTTTGTTTTTCTTTTTCCTCCCTTTCAATCTCTAGCATTTTTAATTTAAGTTCCATTTCTACATTTGGATTTTCCACTGGAAACTGTTCCAGATTGCCTTGTTGAAACACATTTTCATCAATGTAATATTCAACAATCTCTCTTGCCAGTCTTGCTTTTCGCATGGCTGGTTTTACCTCTGTCAGCTCTAACTGTCTGCATATTTCTAGCAGTTCTGTCTTTTGAAAAGACTTCAAAACCTTTATGGTTGGTGATGCCAAGAAATCATCCATTGCTGTTGATCTGTCAATATATATATATATATATATATATATATATATATATGTATATATATATACAAAACCCGAAACCAGTGAAGTTGGCACGTTATGTAAATCGTAGATAAAAACAGAATACAATGATTTGCAAATCCTTTTCAACTTATATTCAATTGAATACACTGCAAAGACAAGATGTTTAATGTTCAAACTGACAAACTTTATTTATTTTTTTTGCAAATAATCAATAACTTAGAATTTAAAGGCAGCAACACATTGCAAAAAAGTTGGCACAGGGGCCTTTTTACCACTGTGTTACATCGGCTTTCCTTTTAACAACACTCAGTAAACGTTTGGGAACTGAGGAGACCAATTTTTGAAGCTTTTCAGGTGGAACTCTTTCCCATTCTTGCTTGATGTACAGCTTAAGTTGTTCAACAGTCCGGGGTCTCCGTTGTCATATTTTACGCTTCATAATGCGCCACACATTTTCAATGGGAGACAGGTCTGGACTACAGGCAGGCCAGTCTAGTACCCGCACTCTTTTACTACGGAGCCAAGCTGTTGTAACACGTGCAGAATAGGGCTTGGCATCGTCTTGCTGAAAAAAGCAGGGGTGTCCATGAAGAAGACGTTGCTTGGATGGCAACATATGTTGCTCCAAAACCTGTATGTACCTTTCAGCATTAATAGTGCCTTCACATATGTGTAAGTTGCCCATGCCTTGGGCACTGATACACCCCCATACCATCACAGATGCAGGCTTTTGAACTTTGCGCCTATAACAGTCCGGATGGTTCTTTTCCTCTTTGGTCCAGAGGACACGATGTCCACAGTTTCCAAAAACAATTTGAAATGTGGACTTGTCAGACCACAGAACACTTTTCCACTTTGCATCAGTCCATCTTAGATGAGCTTGGGCCCAGCGAAGCCGGCGGCGTTTCTCGGTGCTGTTGATAAATGGCTTTCGCTTTCGCTTTGCATTAACTTGCCCTTGCAGATGTAGCGACGAACTGGAGTTACTGACAGTGGTTTTCTGAAGTGTTCCTGAGCCCATGTGGTGATGTCCTTTACACAGTACTGCCTGAGGGATCGAAGGTCATGGGCATTCAATGTTGGTTTTCGGCCTTGTCGCTTACGTGCAGTGAAATATCCAGATTCTCTGAACCTTTTGACGATATTACGGACCGTAGATGATGAAATCCCTAAATTTCTTGCAATAGCTCGTTGAGGAATGTTGTTTTTAAACAGTTCGACAATCAGCTCACGCATTTGTTCACTAGGTGGTGGCCCTCGCCCCAGCTTGTTTGTGAATGACTGAGCATTTCAGGGAAGCTGCTTTTATACCCAATCATGGCACCCACCTGTTCCCAATTAGCCCGTTCACCTGTGGGATGTTCCAAATAAGTGTTTGATGAGCATTCCTCAACTCTCTCAATCTTTTTTGCCACTTGTGCCAGCTTTTTTGAAACATGTTGCAGGCATCAAATTCCAAATGAGCTAATATTTGCAAAAAATTACAAAGTTTACCTGTTCGAACATTAAGTAACTTGTCTTTGCAATGTAATCAAGAATATAGGTTGAAAAGGATTTGCAAATCATTGTATTCTGTTTTTATTTACGATTTACACAACGTGCCAACTTCACTGGTTTTGGTTTTTATATATATATATATATATATATATATATATATTCCAGCAATTGGTGAGCCTTATGAGCATCTTTTAATTGATTCAGTAGGACCGTTGCCTTGGTCGCAGTCAGGTCATCAGTATATATTGATGCTGTGTGCTTCGACATGTTACCCTCAGGCGATTCCGTTTTGTAATAGCAAAGCAAGGCTTGTTGTCAAAGAACTGGTGAAATTTTGTTCCATATTTAGTTTGCCAAAAGTCATTCAAACTCAACAGGGATTCAATTTTACTTCTAAGTTGTTCACTCACATTTTGGAGGAACTGCCAGTAAAATATCAGTTATCGACTGCCGATCAGAGTTGCAAGGTGCCTTGGAGCGCTTCCATCCGACGCTCAAAACAATGCTGCGCACTTATTGAATTGAAAGCGGTAGTGATACGGATGAGAGGTTGCCCTTACTGATGTTTGCTGTTCGTGAAATTGTGCAAGAGACGTTGGGTTCTAGTCCTGCTGATCTAGTCTTTGGCCATACAGTTTGTGGTCCCTTAAAACTGAGTGAACAGTTAAAAAGTCTGCTCCCGTCTCTATTCTTGACTACGTTAGTTCATTTTCAGAGCGACTTTGTCAGGCCTGTGATATCGCCAAAGTAAATCTTGATGTTTATCATGAAAAATTGGCATGATAAACGTGTCTCGCGTACCTTGCAGAAAGACGATTTGGTACTTGTGTTTCTTCCTGTTCCAGACGCTCCTTTGCGAGCAAAGAATTCTGGTCCGCATGTGGTTGATAAGAAACTTAGTGAAACAAATGACCTAATTCATACCCCTAACCGCAAGCGGAAAAAGGCTATGTTCCATTAATATGTTATGTGTCCAGAATGCCTGCCGCTGTCGCCTCTAATTAAACACCTATTTCGTGTTAATCCTAAAAAGAGGGCAATAATGTAAACAGAATTTGACTACTTGTTGGAAAATAGCCTGACGGTTCCTAGTCCATGGAGTTCTCCTTGCCTCTTGGTGCCAAAGCCAGATGGGTCTTAACGTTTCTGTACGGACTATCGGAAAATTTTGTTGTTGCGTTGTGTCATGCTTTTAAAATGGACTGTTCCTAGTTGAGAACTTATTATTGTTCTTATTGGAGGGGGTGTTACGTCCGAGGATGTATGTGTGCCTAATTGCTATCTTACAGGTGATCCTGCTAAAGAAGCTGCTTATGATTGGACCTGACTGGAACCTCGACACCATAAGAATTAGCTGAAGCAGTGTGCCGGCAGTCTTCCCTTCCTCGACCCCAGAAATGCATCTGTTGTAGTCTCCGATGTTGTGGTGCGGTTGTGTTGAGACCCTTGAAAGTATAAACGTATATTTGGTGAACTTTTCCAAAACGATAATCTATATTTGAATTGGTTGCAGTTGCTATGTGCAGCCTATACGTTGTGCAGCCTACTTGTAAAGAGCTGGAAGGAGTGGGTGCCGTTTGTTTTTATTCCTTTTCTCCTGGTTATGTTAGGAAGTTAGATAAGTTGATTTTGTCTTTTTTGTTTTCTCAGTTAGGAAAATTAGTTTGTTTTGTTTTCAGATTCTTTTGTTTGTCTGTTTTGGCATTGCCCACCGCCTGTAGCTCTCTGGGGTCAACATGTAAGCATAGTAATAAACTCGGTTTATCTTTTTCTCACTGATGTGTATTTGCGTGTTCCGGGGACGGGAAAGGGGACGCTCACTTGAAGCTGCTACAGCTTTACCCTAGATGGGGGCCATAAGAGTGTCTTGTGTATTTTACTTTATGTATGTTTCTGCTGTTGGGCTCGCATAGAGGAAAGCTTTCATATGTATGAAAATGCAAAATGGAGGATGTCCCATGACTACTTGCTGCCTGTAAGCCCCTCCCACCAGCAAGCCAGGCAGATAAAACAATGCTCGACCAGCTCATCTTTCTCTTTGGCTCTCTCCTTTGGACCTCTCTTGGCTCTGCTCCTTGGTGAGGCTCCTGGACCCCTGGGGACTGCTGAGGTTGGGGTACTCCTCCCCCACCTCTTGGCCTCTCTCTCCCCTGTGGCCCAGCACAGACCGGTCATGCAGAAGCATCAGCCATGCTACCAGGAGTGGAACAAGCCTAGGAAGCAACAGCTTGCTATTGCCTCCCTTCTCTTTCCACAGCAATGACACACACCTTTTACAGCACAATAACCACTCTATCCAGCTGGATCAGCAACGTCCAGGATCAGATCCTCCACCGAGTAGCAACCACAAAACCTCCTTCCTCGACTAAGGACTGGTAACTTCCTTTTAAGACTAAGGCTGAATTTATGTATTTGTGAAATGATTGTTGCTGTGATTGCTTTTAGGATTGTGTTTTAGTTGGGTCAGGATGGTATTCATGTGTAGCAGACAGGGTCTTGCATGCAAATAACCTCCAGCATACTAAAACAGCACTTTTTCTGGGCAAAACAAACACATATCTTCATTTTAACTTTGTAAATACATAAATACATCATTGAGCGTTTTAAGTCATTTAAACTGACTTTAAACACATTTTTATTTTTACTTTTCTTCGTTACAAAGACTTTGTTACGTTTAATCTTTGTTATGGCTGGGTTGGTATTCCGCATGGTCAGGAAGGCACCTCTATTCACACCTTTGATCATCCGTATGTTCTCTCACCCACACACACATATCCCTTTTCCACCAAAAAGGACCTGGTGCCAATTCCGTGCTAGTGCTAGTGCTTGGTTGGTTCAACTCACGTACCTCATAAGAACCTTTTTGCTTTTCCATTGCCCAGGAGCCAAATCAGAGCCACGCGATTACGTCACTGAATAACGTCAGTACATCTGCCAATACAGAAATACAGTATGGACTGCGACACCATGAATAAAAGTTAAAACTGAAATAACTCTTGTGTTTCTATGCTCAGTAATACTATTATTGTCAGTGAGGTTTAATCATTTTTAGAAGGGGAAATATGGAAGCATATAGTTAACAAAATTAAAATGAAAATGCAATGTCAAGAATGCATTTTCATTTTCAAGATACAAGCGCATTATTTGTATCATAATGAAAATGCAAATATAATCCTCCACTTTGCATTTTCATTTTCAAGTCCAAGTATGCAATTTTTATCGCAAATGGAAAATTAAAATACGTTCCTCATTTGCATTTTCAAGAAGTGCCCCGCAATATGACCAACCAAACGAAAACACTAATTGTATAAAGCAAATACATTCTCGGAAATGCTTTTTTATTTTTCAAGAGGCAGACGCGATATCGGTCTCAATTAAATCGCTTACGCAGTTCGCCTCTTTTCTTTGTCATTTTCATGATGGACAGCAGTGCCCGGCTTTGCATTTTCAATTTCGAGGTCCTACGCATTTTTCCTAACATAATTCAGATGTTAATGCAGTCTGTTGTTGGCTGTGTGAGAAGGCGAGACTTCTCTTCTGAATTTGGTATGGATTGGATATTGACAAATACAAGCAATCTCATTGGTTGTCAATCAGAGGGAGATCCCTGCTGTACGAGTTTGTTTGCCAAACCACAAATGCTAACTTACATAGTTGGAGCCAAAGTGGAGGATTACATTTGCATTTTCATTATGATACAAATAAAGCGCTTGTATCTTGAAAATGAAAATGCATTCCTGATATTGCATTTTCATTTTAATTTTGTTAACTATATGCTTCCATAGGGAAAGGATAACCTACTGGATTCCTATAGTCTTGTACTGGGTTAATATCAGACATTTAAAAAGTGGAGCACTCAGGCCCAGTACCGAACGCGGTCCACTTTTGCAATTTTTGGGTGAACTCATTTGAGAGGGTATTGCCAAACGCCTTTACACCTCAGTGTTGTTAGTGGGGTGTGTGAGCATTCATGCCCTGCTGGACATGGGTTCTGAAATTAGCCTTATGTGCAAGGACACCTTCGCAGAGGTTGCTAGGTCATTGACAGCCCGTCCTTAACCACTGCAGGTGAAGTCCTGTGATTTGGGCCTGGTTAGCTACACCCAAAATCGGGTCCCCAGCACAAAACGTGCACGGCTTGATATTACTTTCCAGGACATGAACTTTACTCACCACATCCACATCTGTGACTTAGACACTGAGCGACTACTTATCGGCCAGGACCTGCTGGACCAACTGGCCCCACTCATCGACTGCCATCATGGGCATATCTGTGCCCAGGTCACCGCTCCGTATCCAAAAAGTTCAGGACATAATTCCCGAGTTTTAGACGACCGAGTCACTTGCATCCAAGAGTCTTGTGAGTCTACTTATGATACTTCATTCCTGTCTACACACAACCAGTTTGACTCCCACCCTGAACATTTCAAGCCGCCTGCGATGCCACAGACACTGCAGCTCAGTGAAAAATGCCTTATGCACACCCATAAGTGATTTCTTTGCTCACTCTAGAGCTCTTGCACAGACCCTTTACTGCCCGAGTACAGCTGGAGAGCTGCACGCTAACAACGTTTTGATTCCCGACGCCTTTATTGCACTCTGGTCAGACAAATCCGCTTTCAGCCAGACTTTGTACAATAATTTGGGTCAGACTGGCTCCCCTCTTCCCTTCGTGTACAAAAGTCATCACCTTCTCTCGGCAGACTCGCCGCAGAGGCCCCTTAAGGCCATTGGGATATGTACACTTTCCATATAGATTGGAAAGAAACACTTTGTCCAGCGTGGTACCCCAGCTTGATTTCTCTCTCCTTGTGGGAACTGACATCCTTCTAAGGTTAGGCACTCAGCTGGACACTGTAAATCAGGTATTGTGGTCTCAGGAAAGCATTGACAAACAAACAGTTGTTGCTGAGGCACAGCATATGCTGTCAGGACAGACCATTCCCCAGGCATGCCAGGTCGAGAGTGAGCTTGACCTAACCATCCCAGCCAAGACGGCCAGCATACCTGTCCACCTTATGATCCTGAAGGGACAGATGATACCTGGATCACTGGCATTTTTCCAACCCCTATTATATTTCTGGAACCTCAAACTGACAGTTTGTGGCACGCCAATGCTTGAGATAAATAACCGCTCAACCAACCTGTTAGTCTAGAACTTGACTAACGTACCAATTAATGTGACTTCGCAGCGACCCCTTGGGTTGCTGATCGTAAGCTCCTTCCATGACTTTGAGCTGACCGTTCCTGTGATAGGAGAGCTCCCTGAATCTTTGATTAGAGAATAGGACCTTGTGCAAGTCCTTTCTACTTTCCCAAATAGGATGGTCACCATTGCTTCATTCTGTAGCACCTCATGAGGAGCAATGTGCTGTGCTGCCTTGGGTTCAGAACCTGAAATGGTTATGTGCGCCCTTGCTGTCCACCCAGGTGGTACAACCTCACCTGGTTGCTAAGCCGGACCCCTGCCAGAGGAACCTTGCCCAGGCTTTGAAGCAGAAATTGCACAGCAACTTGCTAAGGCAGATATCTTAACAACCGAGGATCAGAGACGAGATCTGAGGGAGTTGTTTTATGACTTCCAACAGATCTTCTCTAAGGACTTTAATGGTTGTGGGGTCACTGAGCTCCACATAGTCTGCATACCCACTGACCACAATGCGCCATCAACTTTTGTAGACCAGTACGAAATCACGTCACAGGTGACACAGGCACCCAATGACACAGCAGAAACCGTAGCTCTCCTTGTGATGAACCACGTGTTCAGTCGCTGGGGACTACCACTGTCGATCGACTCTGATGGGGGCACTAATTTCACTGCGACCGTTATGAAGACAGTGTGGAAAATGTTAGGTGTGAAAGCAAAGTTTCACATTGCCTATTATGCTCAGTCACCTGGTCAAGTAGAACGTACTAACCATACCATTATCAGCATGCTCAAAAAGTATGTTGACATGTTGCCAATAGGACTGAATGACTTATGAGCTGCCTCATGGACTGTG
Source organism: Gymnothorax reevesii (assembly GCA_029721435.1). Taxonomy (NCBI): domain Eukaryota; kingdom Metazoa; phylum Chordata; class Actinopteri; order Anguilliformes; family Muraenidae; genus Gymnothorax; species Gymnothorax reevesii. The sequence goes on along the minus strand of CM056574.1, from coordinate 64,309,965 downwards.
ATCAGGTTGACTTTCCTGTCTTCACTGGCCTGGGAAATGTTGGACGCCAAGTGTGATCTCAAGGGTTGTGGAACTAACCCCAACCATCAGATCAAAAGGGGGGAAGATATAGGGCCAAGACCCGACAAAATGGCTGCAAACCACAAAGAACAGCCATTTTCACTACATTTCTAAGAATTCCAAAAGCATTATCTCTAATGCAATAAAACTAATGTCGTCCAACCCCCGTAAGAGCGTCAAGTAATCCATTGTTCTTTCTCTCTGGACTTCTGCCACGGCGAGGTCAAAGGACAATCAGGGGTGCACTTCTATCTGACTGAAAAGTTTCCTTGGAATAGAACAAAGAACGAAGTTTTTTGGACCTCTCCAGTGGGCCATTGTAGAGTTAAAAATTAACTACGTTCTGTTCCATAATTACGTTTCTTGTCTATAGGTGCATTTATTCAAGAACCGTTAAAAGAATTCACACTGGGATACGACATTGGAATTTCTTTTGTTTCAACTTCTTTAACCCTTGGAAGAAATGAAAAGGCGACCAGCTTACCTTCTTGCTATTTTTCCCGATCAACAAGTCAACAAACTTTTTGCCTTCTCTTGTGCATCATTGTGCCTTGAAAAGCAGACGCCGTTTCCAGTCCGCTGACGAGCTCTGGAAACGAAGGGACCGACGCCCGGAGCCTTCATTCGGACACAGTCACTGACACTGGAGAACTGGGTCACTCACTCGGTAGTGATCCCAAATAAGGCAATTTGCATCGGCAGATTTAGCTAGAATATAAAAAGCGTGTTCGTATGCTAATTGTTGATGTTTGAATGTAATAATTACTGTTTACTTTGAGCTGTTTTTTCTTTGCTTGCTGTTTTAATATACTGGATCCTTTAATGTACTGATCTTACTGTTATACTGGTTGAAAACTTAAGCGTGTAAGAGAATTTGTCTGGAAATTGCGGATATTTACTCTATATTGCTGCATTGCTGAGCTGATAAATATCCAATCTTTGAGCGAGTTCATTTAACCTGTGGCTTTTTTGTTTTACATTGTTGCTGTGCTCTTTGTAAATCATTGGAACTCTTGTGAGTGTGAACTGAATTGGGACATTTTGGCTTGTCTGACTGATTGTTCAGCCCACTGCGGCTTGCTACGCAGACTTTGCCTGCGCCTTCTTTTCGGCTCTTTTTCTCTCTCATCCCTTCTCACTCCATTCTCTCCATTCTCATTTTCTCTTTTCAGCTAGTTTCTGTACACTACACACTGCTTACTGAGTGGGAAACACTGATTCCGGTCTGACTCGTGTAGGAGTGTTTTTCAAATTCTCCTGCCTGTGCCATCCAGTACTTTGTTCTCCCTTTTACTTTCTCCATCCTCTAGCACACGTGGTTCTCAGACTGCCACATCATCAGTCTGCCATTTTAGATCTGAGTCCGCCCTCTTAGATTCGAGCCCACCATTTTAGATCTGAGTTCGCCCCCTTAGATCCAAGCCCTCCATTTTATATCTGAGTCCAAGCCTGCCGTTTTACCCTCCCTTTTGGGTACTCAGACTTACTCACATACGCATACACACACACACACGCACACACACAATCACACATCCTACCTTTCGTCTATTTGTATATGCTGTTTCACGAAATAGCAGCCATTTAGTCGTTTCCTGTGTGATTATTGTTTATTGATTGCATATTCATTGCTACGGAGACAAAATAAACCATTTTATATATTTTCAACAAGTGCCTCTGGTTTTCTGGATATTGCGTGAATATTAGCTTGACTCTAACCTCTGCCAGGCCAGGCCCTTTCCTTCAGCGTGTGGTTATATAATTGATGCTGGATGTTAATGGTAATTATATTGCTATTGAATTTTAGCATTGATAATTAAGCCCAGTTTCCCCAATATTGAAATCATTCATTTATAACATAATTGTGATTATAGTAATTTTGCATTTATGGTGAAACGTTAATGAGACTTAGTCATTCAATTGCTATTAATTTTCCCTTTTCATTAAATTAAAGTCTTAATAAATAATTAACTCATTTATTAGTTAAATAATTACATTTAATAGCCATTGTAATGCCCTTTTAAGCTGTTGCACCTACAATAGTAAGGCGCAAACATTAAATGTGTACCGTATCTTGCGATGTTGTCCATGCATGTTAGAAATACCGAAACTTTGTGCAGCAATAGGGTATGATAATAGGAGCACGCAATACATATTTTCTTTTCCCAAAGATGCAGACAGGTAAGAAATACATGAGCAACTGTAGTATTTCATACCAGCTTCATAAGTTTGAATGATGTATAATGTTTTGTTTTGAAATGCCCTTCAAACTCGCTCATGCCAATTATACTATTTTGCGAACATCCGAGATAGCAAGCAAACTCATATTTGTAAAGCTTAATATAGACGGTGGCGGCATAGGAAAAAAAAATGCCTGAAGAAGCAAAGTATCATGAAATATCAATTCATCATGCAGATATGAGACAGATGCTTGTATATTCCAACATGTACTGGAAGCAGATCGCGCCCACTGAGGAGACAGGTAGTGTGACTAATTTCTTACAATGGGGGTATATTGGGCTTAGCCTTCTCCATTTTTGTTAGTTTGAAAATGAAAGTAGACGACACTCGCTCAGTTGTTTTACAAATGGCAGTACAGTGTGTGTGCTGGTCTTGTTGGTCACTAAAACTCCGCCCCCACTCCCTGACTGAATCAGTGCATGGCTCTGGACCAGCACTGAGTTGGTGCTTGCTCTAGCACCAGTTTTGAGAGCCTGGAGCTGGTGCTTAGGCTGTGGAAAAGCAGAGAACCTGTGCTAAGTCAGGCTCTGGCTCTGAACTAGCGCTGGAACCAGCTCGGTGGAAAAGGGGTAACAGACACACACCCCTCCTTCATTGTGTATGTAGTGTTTTTTGTGGTCTAGATTGTGTGTTTTATTTGTTACATTTAAATAAATAATCTTAAAAGACATATGCTTTGGTTATTTAATGCTGTACAAGAGTGAATGAAATTGCCAGCCTCATCTGTGTAGAACTACAAATCCTTAAACTTAACTATTGAAAAAGTAATTTGGTTATAATTATAAATTTGATCATTAATCAATTTCCATATCAATAGCTTAGTTATTATTGAGGCTGAGGTTTTTTAATTGGCTATCATTTTCCCTTCTGAACAAAGGATAGTGCCCCGAGGTATTAATATTATATTTTGATTGTATTAATTTGACTATTTGGCAGATTGCCTCAACTCATGGTGTCCACTTGTGAGGTGTAACCCTAACAGCTGGCGCCCTTGTGCGACGGCCATCGGACGCACAACATCATTGCCACTACTTGGGCATTATCACCACAAAGGTGCCACCATTTGAGCCATTACCCCAACACTGCCCTGGATGTTCAGAGTTAAAAAAAGTTTGACCTTAAGAAATCTGCAGGTCCTGAGAAGCTTGATCCTTATTTTCTAAAGCTGGTCGCAGATTTCATTGCTGAGCCTCGAGTCTTTATAACAATCGAATTCCAAAAGTCTGGAAAACTGCCCTCATTCTTCCCCTGCTGAAAGAAGGGGGGGGCCCGCCAATGTAAATAAGTACTGAACAAGTTGCACATTATGTATTTTGTAAAAGCCATTTGAAAAACTTGTCAGCATACAAGAAATTTTTAGGTGATCATACTGGTGTCTGCTGCCTCTGTCGAGCGGTCATTTTCAGCCCTTAAAACGCATCAAAACTTACTCGCGAAATGCGACTGGTAGGCTCAACTGTCAATAACTGTCCTCCGCAGCAATCCTGAAGGACCTTTTAGTGGAGCTCAAACAGACTGATATGCTGTAAGACATTGATCATTTTTTAAAGAAAGAGGGACATTTTTCATCTGTCTGGCCAGACTACATTTTTGTTTTGGAGGGCATCACAAGATGAGTTATACTGGGAGATCGACGACCCAGAATGGTATGCAGGAGTATTTGTTAGGGGAGATGCAAACACTAGGCTGAGGGGTCAAAATATGCACCCACAACACCCATGCTGCAGATCAGAAGGGTATGTGTTCCTCCAGGTGATGTTTGCACTGACAGTTCAGCGCAATTATTTATCTATTATTAATTGATTATGGTTTCAAAATAGTCATTGCAATACTGTGTGTACTTCGCCTACAGCCACTCTAAACAGCCCCTCCCGAGATAATGGTGATTGTAGCTTAGTCCTGTGTATGCCAGAGGAATCGAAGATGTGGTATTCTTGCACCCAGGGAGGTTCTTCAGGTCCATACACCTCGCAATCTACCAGATACTGGCACCCAAGTCCTCTGCACCAGGCTTCTGGGAGGCAACGTTTGGTGTACACGGGTTCCCCATAAATGAGCCTGGGCAGGGGGGGAAGTGGCCAGGCAGAAAGACTGAGTTGAGACACAACATAAGGTTTAACACGGGGCACCATGAAACTTGGGTGTGACTTAGGGGAGGTGGGAGGACAAGATGAATAACAGTGTTGCTGAAAAGACAAAAGATGGTATGGGGTCAATGACTCAAGGTGACCGTTTATTGCCATGATTTTTCAAGGGTATGTCCTGGGTGTACGGCAAAACCTTCTGTGGAATAAGAGAGCAATGTTAGTTTGCCTCATGCCTAAATTCAGCAACATGTTTCAGGATTAGGGCTTGGGATTTCTTCCACCCTCTGTGGATCTTTTGGTCCAGGGCTTGAGCTGAGGGTCCTTCCACTTCCTTCTCCTCTTCAGAGAAGAGTGGGGCTGGTAACTGTGGCAACAGTCCAGAGGGGATATGCTGTGGCTCTGATAGGGAGGGAATTGATAGTGTACCTGATGGTTGAGAGCAAGCGAGACCAAATCATGCAAGACCCCTCCATCAGACAGTAAAGACATTTTCCCACTTGTTGCGTCATTCTCCTCATCTCACTGTTGGACTTAGAGTGGAGACCAGAAGAAGGGCAGGGAGTGGCTCAAATGCTTGTGCTAAACACTTTCCAAAAGTAGCCGGAAAACTGCGGACCCTGGTCTAGGATCTCCCGTGGTAATCCATGCTGTCAGAAGACATGGTAAAATAGGAGTTCAGTACTGTTCTTAAAAAAGGGCAACTTCAGTTCGGCTAATAAGTGCACAGCCTTGGAAAAGCAGTCCATGACAGGATGATTATCAAGCTATTGGAGTCTGGGAGACCAGTGATGAAATCCAGTGTGATGTGTGCCCTTGGACAAAACTAGCGAGATGCCTTTACTCTAGCACAAAGTTCAAAGGCTTCTTTCTGTCAATGATGCTACCATTCCTGTCCACAGATGAAAGAAGGCAAGAGAAGGAGCAAGGACAGACCTTACAGCTGGCACTAAATTTCCAAGCATCAACCGCGATGATAAACTGTTTCTTAGGGTCAGGTAAGGTTAGGGCAAGGGCTGAAGAGAAGAACTTTTGAAAGTGGTGGAAGTCTTCTTTAGCTGCCAGAGTCCACAGAAAAGGTTGTCATAGATGCGAGTGTAGTGAAAGGAGCAACGAAAACACTGTGATTACAACGGAACCTCTGTAGAAACTGACAAACCCCAGGAATCATCAAAGCTTTGTACGGCTTATGGGCTCTGGCTAATCCTGCAATCAATCTACATACTCCCTCTGGAAATGACGAAACCCAGGACCTGAACCGAGGACCAGTAAAATTTTCATTTCTGTACTTTGAGGAAGAGCTAATCTCCAGGAACTGTTGTATGAACTGACAAACATTGTGAGTGTGTTCTAGGGTCTTTGAGAACACAAGGATGTTACCCAGGTAGATGTAGACATGGAGAAAAATCTTGTGCCTCAGAATGTCATTGATGAGGATCTAGATCAGGGGTCCCCAATCTTTCCCAGAAAAGGGTCGGTGTGGGTGCAGGCTTTCATTGCAGCTAAGCAGCTACACACCCAATGTTACTAATCAAGCCTATAAGCCAAGAGTCCAGGGGTTGATTAGTAGTATCAAGTGTGTAATTGCTTGGTAGCAATGAAAGCTTGCACCCACACCGGCCCTTTCTGGGAAAGATTGGGCACCCCTGATCTAGATGATTTCAGGGCAATGCTGAACCCAGAGGGCATCACTGGGGACTTATCGTATCAGGGGGGTGATATCAGCTCATCTTTCATTCGTTTCCTTCATGAATCTGTACCAGATAGTAAGCATCACATAAATTCTGTTTGGTAAAATAGCTGCATGTGCGTAGATGTGAGAAGGTTGATGATATGAATGAAGAGGGAACTGGTTCTTGACTGTAAACCACTCAGACCTTGGTAGTCAATTCAGGGAGGGAGAGAGCCATCATTCTTCACTACTTCACTCTGACAAGATAGGTGACATCATGAATCTCAGCCTGGGTTGCTCCAATCAGGGCACAGGCAAGATTGAAAGAAGTGAGCTTGGCAAGGGGCATCCCCTGAGACCGTGCATGGGGGAGACATATAAAGCCTGCTCAGGCCAGAGTTTATCATCAGTGCCCTGAAGGAGGCCTGCTAGGGTTCCCCAGGTAATCGGCACTCAGTTTTTATCCTAGGTTTTTTGCTTTTTGGACTGCGCTGGATGTGGGTGGTCTGTGAGTGGGGTCCTCGCAGGACCCTCCCCACAAGGGACACTATAACCTGCGATTACAGAGCATTTGGACCAGAACAAACAGTTATGAACAAATAAATATGATTCCTATATTCACGGCGTTTTCCATGGTAAAAGAAAAAAAAAAAAGGTGTCCCAGAGATGCATAGGGTTTTGAAAAATTGAGTCCTTTATGATATGACTTGAGTGAGTCCCATTTGCTACTGCAATCATGATTAGGAATTTACACTCAACAAAAATATAAACGCAACACTTTTCTTTTTGCTCCCATTTGTCATGAGATGGACTCAGAGATCTAAAATTCATTCCAGATACACAATATTACCATTTCTCTCAAATATTGTTCACAAATCTGTCTAAATGTGTGATAGTGAGCACTTTTGCTTTGCTGAGACAATCCATCCCACCTCTTAGGTGTGCCACATCAAGATGCTCATCAGACACCATGATTAGTGCACAGGTGTACCTTATACTACCTACAATAAAAGGCCACTCTGAAATGTGCAGTTTTGTCTCACAGCAAAATGCCACAGATGGCGCAAGCATTGAGGGAGCGTGCAATTGGCATGCTGACAGCAGGAATGTCAACCAGATCTGTTGCTCAGGCATTGAATGTTCATTTCTCCACCATAAGCCGTCTCCAAAGGCATTTCAGAGAATATGGCAGTACATCCAACCGGCCTCACAACCGCAGACCACATCCAGCAGGTTCACCTCCCAGATCGTCTGAGACCAGCTACTCAGACAGCTGCTGAAACCATTGGTTTGCATAACCAAAGAATTTCTGCACAAACTGTCAGAAACCGTCTCAGGAAAGTTCAACTGCATGCTCGTCGTCCTCATCGGGGTCTTAACCTGACTCCAGATCGTCGCCGTAACAGACTTGAGTGGGCAAATGCTCACATTCGATGGCGTCTGGCACGTTGGAGAGGTGTTCTCTTCACGGATTAATCTCGGTTTACATTGTTCAGGGCAGATGGCTGACAGCGTGTGTGGCGTTGTGTGGGTGAGCGCTTTGCTGATGTCAATGTTGTGGATCGAGTGGCCCATGGTGGTGGTGGGGTTATGGTATGGGCTGGCATCTGTTATGGACGAAGAACACAGGTGCATTTTATTGATGGCATTTTGAATGCACAGAGATACCATGATGAGATCCTGAGGCCCATTGTTGTGCCATACATCCATGAACATCACCTCATGTTTCAGCAAGATAATGCACGGCCCCATGTTGCAAGGATCTGTACACAATTCTTGGAAGCTGAAAATGTCCCAGTTCTTGCATGGCCAGCATACTCACCGGACATGTCACCCATTGAGCATGTTTGGGATGTGCTTGACCGGCGTATACGACAGCGCGTACCAGTTCCCACTAATATCCAGGAACTTCGCACAGCCATTGAAGAGGAGTGGATCAACATTCCACAGGCCACAATTGACAATCTGATAAACTCTATGCGAAGAAGATGTGTTGCACTGCATGAGGCAAATGGTAGTCACACCAGATACTGACTGGTTCTGAGTCCCCAGACCCCCAATAAAGCAAAAACTGCACATTTCAGGGTGGCCTTTTATTGTGGGCAGTATAAGGTACACCTGTGCGCTAATCATGGTGTCTGATGAGCATCTTGATGTGGCACACCTGTGAGGTGGGATGGATTGTCTCAGCAAAGCAAAAGTGCTCACTATCACACATTTAGACAGATTTTTGAACAATGTTTGAGAGAAATGGTAATATTGTGTATCTGGAATGAATTTTAGATCTTGGAGTCCATCTCATGACAAATGGGAGCAAAAACAAAAGTGTTGCGTTTATATTTTTGTTGAGTGTACATATAAAAATTAAAATAAATTTTGATGCACCATGTAAAAGATTTCTTTCTTTGCATTAAATTTTGTTCTAGGGGGCTGGTGAACTTGCTTGGATGTGGGCTTTGTGAATGCACTTGGCTCTATTAGATGTAGAAGCATGACCATAACCCACCTTCTGCATTGCTTCCACATAAAACCCAAACCTATGCATTTCTTATATCTGACGATTGTGCTCCATGTACTGTTTGCACCATTAACTTGAGTTATTGCGGTGCCTGTAATATTGGCTCCCCCTATCGGGCCATTTCAAAATAATTTTACACACGCGTGACTTAAGTCTTATGAAACATATCCTAGGAGTTTTATAATGATTAGACAAAAATTTGTTTGATTTATAGTCTGATGTGTAGTGCTGTACACATATTTGTAATTGTAACAGGTCCTACTATTTGAGCATAGCATGAAAAATTCATTCAGATTAAAGTCCTGCTCGAAACAAATCCTAAAAGTTTCCTGATGATTGGCCAGATGGATGTGGAGTTGTGTGAAGTGTTACGCCCCTTTCAAAGTTTATTGGTTAATATCTTCAAAATGGATATAGATATCAACATTAAAAAATGCCTTGTTTAATAAGCAAATTCCACTGATCATGCTCAGCAAATTTGGAGCAAATTTAAACTAGTTTAGGAGATGTCAAAAAAGTGCATTTCAAAAACTCTAAATGGCGGGAAATCAACTCAAGCGGGCGTTATGAGTGTTTTGCAGACGGGCTGGAACCCCTAAAAATAAATTAGGAGGAAATTAATAGGGTTTCAGCCCTTTGGGTTTGAACCGCTAATGAAAGGGCCACTCACGGCTCATGCTGTGACTTTCAGAACTCAATTTTTTGTAAATGAAGAGTCACTAAAATTGAACAGCAGTAAATCTAAGTAGCTTTGCAAGCCTTGTGCTCATAACCCAAAAACAAATTGCCCTAATAAGTGCGCCACTTTTTAAGAACTGAAATTTGCTGCCATGTTTACTTTCGCTGAATATTTGCAAAAAATTCAACAGCTTTGTGTGCTGTGTGGACACAGCCAAGAAACAAATTTCGCGAATGAGAGGGCCGCTTACTGCAGGATCTTGCAGCTATCGCAGGGTTTGGAGGGCTTACGGGGCAACTACGGGAAGATTCTCGGGTAATTTTCTGCGAATCTCGCGCAGCCAGCTTACTTGCAGACGCGCTCGAACGCACCCTAGATCTTGGGATAGTGACCCCTAAGTCAGGTTCCTATGTCCCATAAGTCATTCTTCCAAGCATCTCCCATTCTTCCAAGAATCATAAAAAAAAAATTTAAAAAAAATTAGCTTCTTTCCAAAACATGGGCCCTGTAACAAGATAAACTAAGTGGCCAAACATTGGGCAACAAACAAATTCCATATCTTTAAAACTTAGATGGCCTTTCAACATTTTTTAAACCATACAAAAACCCTGTAATCTGTAAATTTTGTCCTCTCCAGTATTGACACTTTAACCTGACATAAAACTTTTGTGAGTTTCTTTGAGAGTTACGCCTTCTTTATACCATATATTATTACAAGGCATACTCATCTCTAGTTTCTTGAAAGTTTTATGTGTAAAATTGCAGTTTTTTATTGAATGTCTCATAAGTCACAAAGCAATTGACCTAATTACACAGAAAAGTAGGAAGTGAGTTTTCTGAGTGAGCGAGCGACTCAGTTGTCTGTGAATTTAAAAAAATCGTTGCTTATACAAAAGCACAACTGGCTTTGCCTGGCTTTGAGTAGCAAAGTAAAAGAGATATTTTAAATCTGACAGAATGGGAACCACCATTGAGGCACTAACAGAAATAAGCAATATTAGCAAATAATGGGAATTACCATTAAGGCACGAACAGAAATTAGCTCCGCGACCGCAATATTATTGACAGTCAAGCCATATATACTGAGTCAAAAAAGAAACTTCACACTTTTAATAAAATTTTACTATTATATAATATAGTTTTAAAATAATTTAATAATATAGTTGTTTATTAAGGGTAAATGCGTTGTCAAAAGACATCATGACACACATCAATTAATAATTGACACAGTTAATAATAATGCATCATTTTATATAACACTTTTCTGGACACTCAAAGACAATGGAGGCATTATTGTATTAAATGATGCATTAAGTTAAAACCATGTTCTCTCTTGTTCCTAGTCACATGACATTATGAGACAAACGGTAGAGTGACATATCAGAAAAACAAGTTTTTAGTTAATTATTCGTTGATTTTCAAAGCCATGGCGGTCAAACGTTCAGCGTGAACGTGCCATTAGCATGCTGAATACGGGGAAGTCCGTCACTGACGTTGCAAGGGTCATGGGAAGCAGTCGACAGACTATCCATGATCTTCGGACACGTCTCCAACAAACTGGCACCACAGCTGACTGACCTCCTTCAGGTAGACCACGTGTGACATCACAAGCATAAGACCGACAAATTGTCGTACGTCATTGGCGTGATGGATTTGTCACTGCAACGTCCACTTGGAATTAATTGTTTAGAGGTCGTGAGAATGCGCATTGAGGGCATACTTGCTATTGACATGCTTTATTCAAGTTGTAACTTACCATGTTTACTCTTGGCTATTTCCGGTGGAACTGGTTACATTATGAACATGATTTTTTTAATACACCATCTTTAATGAGTGAAGAATTAAATAAAATCATTATTTAAAACCTCATTTCTTGCATGTTCAACTTATCGACCTCCAAACGAGTGTGACGTTTTTATTTTGGCTGAGTATACTTAGCTTTGACATGGCTAGCCATCTTTAGCCAGAGGAAATGTAGGATACACACTGATGGGAACAAATTTTTTTTTTTTTTTTTTTTAAATTTGGCATCTCCAATCCCACCCGAATTTGGAATGCCCAATTGGGGAACTATGTACAAAGCTAGCTCGTATGCGACCCCTTGCTGCCAACTCAGGATAGTGAAGACAGTTCACGACTCTCCTCCGAAGCACGTGCCTGTCAGCCACTGATTCTTATACACTCGCTGGTTGAATCTTCGCAAGTTCAGAGCGAGGGCGGAGGATACCCGGACATGAACCAAGCCGGATTCTTCCTGACGAGCGCCCGTCTGGCCTACAGGAGGCGCTGGAGCAACGAACAAAGCTGTTATCGAATGCCCAAATCCGGCAGTCCCTTCCCAATTTGTAACCCTGTAGCGCGATAGCCAATTGTGCGCTACTCTGAAAAAGCTGCCGACCCCTGCCGGTGGGTACGCCGAGGCTCAAACCCACGACGTGCAGATCACCTCTGCACTGCAGCGCAGTGCCTTAACCGTGTGAGCCACCCGGCAGCCCCCAGATAGGAACAAATTCATAGGTTGAATTCAGTTTTGGAGAATAGCGCTGCCATTCCCAATAAATGTAATGTTTGCCAATGGTTACTACCATGCAGATGTGGGCCACGGATCAGTTTTAGTGTTCGAAACTGAATTCCAAAAGTGAGAATGCGAGCACCCCTTGCTTAGCCAGCAAATTTAACTCTTCCATACTCCTTGAGCCGTTTAATAGTTAGCCAGCGACTTATTCAGTCATCTGTTTTTATTGGCTTGATAGCAAAGATATCTTCCATCTCTCGGCCTCGCCATCCAACCATCGAAAGTGCAACCACCTGCCAAAATGTCTGCTGAAAATATGGAGCACAGAGAGCATGCGCTGACGGCAACTCCCACTTTAGGAGGCCAGAACTATGAACAAAAAGATCCCACTCATTTTAATGTTAGGCCTCATCTTATGAAGACTCCAGTATCTTTGCTGCAAAATTTAGAATTCAAATTTTCTGCCATTTAATTTTGGTGAATATATTTTCCAAAAAAATAATAAATAAATGTCTAGTTGTCACAGGCCAAAAGCAAATTACCCCCACCTATGGGGGACACTTTGTGCTCATTGAACAAACTTTCAGAACTGAGTTCCTGTTCTAATTTTTATTAACCTCCGCCGAAGAAGTTTATGTTTTCGATGCCGTTTGTTTGTTTGTGTACAAGATAACTCAAAATCTAATGGCCGGATTTTTATGAAATTTTCAGGGTAGGTGGATATTAAGTCAAGGAAGAGGTGATTAAATATTGGCATAACTAGGCCAAAGTACTGCTGAGATATACTCCAAAGTTCAAAATTTCAAGTCTTTCCAATGGGCCAGAGTTCCAATTGCCGTGCTTTTGGCTTTGCTGCCCCCTGGCGGTGGAGGTTCAGCGCTCTCTAGTGCTCTTCTAGTTATTTAATATTTTTTTGCTACAACCCTGTTAAAAAAAATGACTACAGTTCCAAGCCATAGATATCCTATAGTAAATGGATGGTATTTTTGCCACCATAGTATTGGATTACTTTAGTGCCAATTGTAATGTGAAACAATGCCACTAGATGGCAGTATTGACCTTTTTTTTTGTTAAGCCCAGTCTGGAGCTAGGTTTGGGCATGCCCTGGGCATGATTGAGAGGGGAAAGTCCCAGAGAATAAAAAAGTCTTAAAGGTGGTAGGTGGCTGCAAAAGAGTATATAAGGAGAGAAATTGAGACAGTAAAGTAGTAGGAGAAATTGCAAGGAGGAGGATACATTTGACCAGACCTGTCACTCCTTTCAAGACCTGTGAAGCTTTTTGTGGATTTCTGCCTGTGTTGGAGCATTTCCCTCACCCGGAACATCACCAAGGAACCCCGTCTCAAGGGACTGTAAATATTTTTTTTTTCTTGTATATTATCAATCTTGGTCAGTAGTATAAATTGTAGGTTTGTGTTGGTCTGCGTTTAAGTATTAAAATTTTGTAAAATGACAAATTGGGGCCATAACACAATACAGTTGTGTTGACTATAGTAATATCATGGAACTGTTGACAGTGGTAAAACTATAGTTTCAATGTGATAGTCATAGTACTATTCTAGTTATACCATGGACATGCAAAAAAATTGTAGGGTATTACCAAGAAATAACAGATATTTTCATAAGGGACAATTCAGATGTTTGGACCTTTTGTAATGGCAGCTCAGAGACAAGTTCTGCTGATGAAAGGGCAACCAACAGCTCATACTACAACTTTCAGAACAGAAATATGTTGTTTTACTAACAAAACGGTGAATATTTTTTGAAAAACAAATCAATGAACCGTTAATCGAGCGTAGAAAAACGACCAATCAGATTTTCTTATCTTACCAAGATCCTACCTGCCCTGACAGTATCGCCAAATTTTCCCACAAGCCATGCAATCAGCTATGTGTAATAGGCAAAGTTGCTGACTTTTCCAAAAATGGTTCCAAGATGGGCTTGGGGAACGTTTAAATTATGACTGAAAAATGCAACTATGCTCTCAAGTGGCTGCTTGGTACGCAGTGACAGTGAGATTTATGCAGATTTTTCCCAGACTGGTTTTGAATGCCAGCCAGTGTGCACTTTGAGGAAGACTGCAGGGCTTGGGGTGGGCATCAGAGCAAAGCCAAAAAATTAGTCTGCTCTCCTAAAAATGACAATTCTTAAAAACCAGAGTGAATTCAGGCAAGCTAACTTTCCAGGACATTTTATTTGTACTACACATTACAGTTATTTAGCATTTCATTGAAGAGGCATCCAATTTACCCAAATGTCAATTGTTTTATGTAACATAAAAAATCTGAGAAATGTTGCTCATCAGGAAGTCGTAGTCTTTTATTTCAATTCTGGAAAATACAGAAATAAGATTTATATTTTTGTTTAAAGGAAACCAGAGCATTAAAACGGCAAGCCTCCAACTTTGCAAGACAAAACTTTATTAGTAGATAAAACTTCCCTATCCGACAATGCCAAGAAAGAATTTTTTAAAAAGTTCAGTATGATAATCAGATTGCCAATAGTAATACAAGACTAATACAAGATCAAAAGGCAATATGGCCTGCTCGAGGGGGAGATTGCCAAACAGCAGAGCTGGTGCGTTTAAAGTAACGGGGCTTGCTCTTATTGAAGATCTCCTCCAGTTTTGGCTCCACAATCGGCCCAAAGTAAGAGTCCACATCCACTGGGTTGAAATACTGATGCAGCATCGCTTGATGGAGCTGCTGGCCTAAAAACGAGAGGGGAGTGAGAGAGAGAAAAACAAAAATCAAAGAGGCAAATGACAATTATGGAATACAGCTAGCTTGAAATGCGGAGGCGGCAAGTGGAAAATGTTTGCGGCAATGCTGTGCCCCTTCCAACCAATTTTAACCAACATCATTATTTAACTCAACATACAAAAACATATTGCCACTTTGCAGCAAGATTAAAAATTAAAACTGGTATAAAGCATTCACAAACATCAGGACAGGATTATGTCATTCACACAAGCAATCTGTGGAATACATTACATTGCTTGATCCAAGGGCGTGCACAACTATCTGCTCAGTGCGAAATTTCAATTGCTGACGTCACCAATTAATGGGGAAGGAGGAAAGGGGGGGGGGGGGGAAAAGCTATTGGGGCATTTCAGGCAGCACCGGAGCAGTGCGTTTTGTGGCAGAGAGCGCTTCACCTGGAGGTAACTTCAAGTTGTTTTCCGATGAAGATCTTTTACATGTGCATAAAACTATGATTCAAAAAACATCAAAATATTGAAAAACCATAATAGCTGCAGTTTAAAAAATGATCATGAAATATTTTTCCATTTTATTGAACTAGATAACTCTGTCGACGCGGGGACCGAGATGGGCATCTCCACGATCCCCAAATTTTGAACAAAATGGCCGCCGGCAGCCATACTGGACGTCCAAAATTCACAAAAATCGGTCTTAAGCATTGTCAAATCAATATCTTCGCCTGCGTGAAATTTAGAGAAATTCCTGTAATAATTGTGGCTTCCAGAGCCTGAAACAGAAAATCTTTGCAGCAGCGGTGGCACTGGAACTAAACCATAGTATGTCCCGACTATCGTCGTCGGGGAGACACAATAACTGTATTAAAACAAGGAATCTTACGTGATCATGTCATGTTGATCTTTACCAGTTGGGAGATTAGTTAGACTGGAAGCAGGTGACCGAGAAGCTTGTCATGCTATGCACAGATTTTATTAATGTAAGAAAGAGGAACTGACGCAAAAAAGAGGGGGAAGGATCATGGGTGGAACCAAGGGCGTAGGTTTGTATATAGAAGGTTGTGACATGTCCCGACCAATATTTTGGGAAGCCAGATTGTCCCTACCAATGTTTTAGCGAAGTAACATCCTTCCATATAAGACCCAATTGTGGAGGCTACGTCTCCAAGACAATCTATTTATGCATTCTAGCATTTGATTGGTTGAAACGGCGGGGCTATCTGAAGGCTAAAAGTCAAGAGTAAACGGACCATGCTATTCAGGTTATGAATATTAATTTTTTTGAGACGCGCAACTGGATCGCCGGCTTTGATTACATGCGTTTGCCATGGCTCACCCGTAGAAGAGAACCGTAATTTGGCATTTGCTCCAGATTTTTCTTCATCCCGTAACTGTAGCACTTTTCCCATGGCCCAACACATGACATGCATTGATATTACCTCAGGTACGTATCACTTGTGGAAATTTAATTGTCTTAGAGCGTGAGGAAAAAAAAAAGTTGCTCCATGATAAGTCATGCTGCTAATATTTCACCAAACTGAATGCCAAGTGTAATGTTGGTTGAATAAGTGATTTACAAAACCCAAAACCAGTGAAGTTGGCACGTTGTGTAAATCGTGAATAAAAACAGAATACAATGATTTGCAAATCCTTTTCAACCTATATTCAATTGAATACACTGCAAAGACAAGTTACTTAATGTTCGAACAGGTAAACTTAGTAATTCTTGCAAATATTAGCTCATTTGGAATTTGATGCCTGCAACATGTTTAAAAAAAGCTGGCACAAGTGGCAAAAAAGACAGAGAGTTGAGGAATGCTCAAACACTTATTTGGAACATCCCACAGGTGAACGGGCTAATTGGGAACAGGTGGGTGCCATGATTGGGTATAAAAGCAGCTTCCCTGAAATGCTCAGTCATTCACAAACAAGGATGGGGCGAGGGTCACCACTTAGTGAACAAATGCGTGAGCTGATTGTTGAACAGTTTAAAAACAACATTCCTCAACGAGCTATTGCAAGAAATTTAGGGGTTTCATCATCTACGGTCCGTAATATCGTCAAAAGGTTCACAGAATCTGGAGAAATCACTGCACGTAAGCGACGAGGCCGAAAACCAACATTGAATGCCCGTGACCTTCGATCCCTCAGGCGGTACTGCATCAAAAACCGACATCAGTGTGTAAAGGACATCACCATATGGGCTCAGGAACACTTCAGAAAATCACTGTCAGTAACTACAGTTCGTCGCTACGTCTGCAAGTGCAAGTTAAAACTCTACAATGCAAAGTGAAAGCCATTTATCAACAGCACCCAGAAACGCCGCCGGCTTCGCTGGGCCCAAGCTCATCTAAGATGGACTGATGCAAAGTGGAAAAGTGTTCTGTGGTCTGACGAGTCCACATTTCAAATTGTTTTTGGAAACTCTGGACGTCGAGTCCTCCTGACCAAAGAGGAAAAGAACCATCCGGACTATTATAGGCGCAAAATTCAAAAGCCAGCATCTGTGATGGTATGGGGGTGTATTAGTGCCCAAGGCATGGGCAATTTACACATATGTGAAGGCACCATTAATGCTGAAAGGTACATACAGGTTTTGGAGCAACATATGTTGCCATCCAAGCAACGTCTTTTTCATGGACGCCCCTGCTTTCAGCAAGACGATGCCAAGCCACATTCTACACGTGATACAACAGCATGGTTCCGTTGTAAAAGAGTCCGGGTACTAGACTGGCCTGCCTGTAGTCCAGACCGGTCTCCCATTGAAAATGTGTGGTGCATTATGAAGCGTAAAATACGACAACAGAGACCCCGGACTGTTGAACAACTTAAGCTGTACATCAAGCAAGAATGGGAAAGAGTTCCACCTGAAAAGCTTCAAAAATTGGTCTCTTCAGTTCCCAAACATTTACTGAGTGTCGTTAAAAGGAAAGGCAATGTAACAGTGGTAAAAAGGCCCCTGTGCCAACTTTTTTGCAATGTGTTGCTGCCTTTAAATTCTAAGTTAATGATTATTAGTTTCTCAGTTTGAACATTAAACATCTTGTCTTTGCAGTGTATTAAATTGAATACAAGTTGAAAAGGATTTGCAAATCATTGTATACTGTTTTTATCTACGATTTACATAACGTGCCAACTTCACTGGTTTTGGGTTTTGTAACTAGTAAGAAACAGATATTTACTTGAAGTCAAAACTTGCTAGCTGCCTTAAATTAGTTTTAACCAGAAAAGAATATCAAGGAATGTTAAACACGTTCACTAGTTTCAACTCGCGAACTAAACCTGGTTTCTGTCATATGTTGGTTAGTAATCGGGTTGCTAGCAGTAGTAAATATAAGCCAGGTGGATGTGTCAAATTATGAGGTAAATTTCAGTGGAGAAATCCCATGAAGGTGTCATTATGAATTAATTATTTTATATGCAGGAACCACAGCAGCAAGCTAGAGAAACAGAGCAAGCTGTTGGGGATACAGGTGTATCAGGGCTTCAGGTGAGGTCATAATTATGGCTTGTTCTGTGGAATTATGGGGAAAACATTAAAGTTGGGGCCGGTTCATACTCGACGAAAGGTACGCGAGCGAACGCGAGCACAGATCCGTTCACAGAGAAGCCTAAACACGCGTCCCTCGCTGCGCTGTGCCTTGTTAAAAAGCAGTACACTGCTCATGCAATAGGGGGCAGCAAAGTCTTCTCCATCTCCTCCTCCTTTCTTCTTCTTTTTGGTATGTTGAACTCAGCGTATGGTGCATTATTTGCTTTATCTCCCCTATTGGAATCTCACAGAAATACACGCGTCGATTACAAAAATTTGGATGACACGTTTTGCTACGCAAGGACGCAAGATGGCTACTTTGTGTTGCTCGATGCGTTGCCTTGCGTTAGCGCCCGCGTACCTTACGTAGAGTATGAACCGGCCCTTAGTCTCATCCAGTACAGCAAATATAACCTTTGAAAGTCACATGTCCGACCCAATTTTGGCTCAGTGGGGGAAATGAAACAAACACGTAATCGTAAATCTAACACGATCCAGTCCGATTAAAGTTCGGTTTGCGGCTTGTCCAATTCATAGTCGGTATTTTGAGGTGTTCATCGCGGCTGCAATTGCGTTTCCCCATATTAAGATGCTGAATAGAGATGATTGCGAGCTGGCTTGCTAACGGAGTTATATATCCACACACTTGGTATCAATGCCCACATTACTAGAGCTGAGAGGGTTTCATGAGTGCGCTGACATGGTTTGCAGCTGCCAGTTAAGGTTTTGGCAAGTTTATGTATGTGGCATCTTTGTATGAAAATTTTGGAGGCACCTTGCGTAGCAGAATTAAAAAAATGCAGAAACACACATCCAGATAATCTCTGTGTACAAAAAAGGCAGTATCTGCACTCAGATTTACAAAAATTTTCCAGCTCGCGTGCCATGCGCACTCGCATCACAAACCTGTCCCTACCAATTCTCACACTAAACCTACGCCCTTGGGTGGAACTATTGCATTTTTGGCCTGTACATGTTTGAACCTGAGGTGGAAGATTCTGCAGAGGGCGATGTTGATGGACAGAGTGCCCAACGACTCAACATATATCGTTTGCAAGAATGGTAAGTCCACTTCCGTAAATCTCTTTGCCTTTTCTGATCCTAGAGCTTAAAATACAACACGCAAGACCTCAAAATACCAGGAGACTGTCGACAATCATTTCAAAGCGACCAAGAGACCTTGGAGTAAATATCAGCAGTGGTATTATGCCCTCAAACACAACTCTGTTCGCAAGACCGCCAAGGTAACATTGTTTGTTTTTTTGCTTTTTGCGGCAGCTAATTCAGCGAGATTTGGTTGCAAAGCAATATAATCCATACAGTCAGTGCTGGACCTTTGGGTTCAAGAGGTTAAAACAGACACAGAGAATCATAAATAGATTTAATTCACTCAAGTTGTCCATTGTGATTATAACTACACACAGCAGATAACCTATCAAACCGTAATGGTAGTTAACTAGCCCTCGTGAATACAAAGTGCAAAAAAATTATTGTAATTATTTGACAAGTAGGTCAATCATGCCTTATGAACCGTGCTTGCACAGTGAATGTGACAATGACCGCTACCAAAATAGGTTTTACACAAGTACATTTTTGAGAAAAAGTACGTACACCCTCTTAAAGTACACCAGTTTTATGTATCCATCAGGACATTTAAAAAAAATCAGCTAGTCCTAAGCAGGTCCTAAAATTAGGTAAATCTGAACTCAGGCGTAAAACGACACACAACAGATTCCACCACTGATTTTATCAGTCCCTGACATCGTAAAGAAGGAATTTTGGCCCACTCTTCTTAACACTGCCTCAGTTCATAATTTTTGAGGGCTTTCCTAATGGTGGAATAAATTCAATTTTAAAGAAGTTTTGATCCAACCTCAATAGCTACCACAGAATTTTAACAAGTTTTTTTATTCATAAATAGTCGATTTTCATATGTAGAGGGATTTTTTGCATCACGAAAAGCAATTACTAAGCCTATACCTTTTATGAAGAATACAAACCAAATGAGAATATTTTATTTTGGCACTATATTTTAAGAAGACTAATCGCATTACTGGAGGGGATATTTTCCAAGGATCAATGACTAAATAAGCTGCTCAACAGATTTCTGGACTCAGGTATACGGGCAGAATTTTGTGCCACAAGAAATTGAATTTGAATTGCTGAGTTTGAATCTGAAGTGCACTATTTAAATTTGAATTACAGAATTTGAATTCAAAACCTGTTATTCAAATTCAAACTTTCACTTTGAATTCAAAATTTGAAATTCAGATTCAAAATTGCACTTTGAATTCGAAACGTGTAATTCAGAATCAAAACTCGATGCCACACATCCGGGACCCTGAGGACAATTTGTGCCACTCGAAGAGCAATCGATTGCCGATGCCAACCTCTTTCTTTATACTGTCATGGATGCCACCACTAGACTGCCATGAGAATATCAATTTTTTAACCACATATTTACCGGTCCTTTGATTTATGTAATGTTATACAAGAGATAGTGTAACTGCAGTCATGATGCATGGCAAGCGATGAAACCTAGCTAGCTCACCTTCGAATATGAAGCCCCTTTTACATTGGCCAAAAAAACCACCAACACCCATTAACAACCAGGTTTCGTCTTAGGTACAATCTGCTTTCACTCCCGGGCCAGATGACTGCAGTAGTCACACGCATTTATCAGCTCGGCTCCGAACGGCAGCTAAAAAATCCGATACCCGGGTGAACATGCTAATTTTAGCCCCTTTCTCCTGATTGGGGCAGATACGGGTTCACCCCCCAATAAAACTGAAATCAAGGGTTGTCTCCGGTGCATTCAGAACACATTTTGAGCAGAAAGCGATGCCTTGACATGAAATAATACATGATTCACTATTAATAATTATAATATGTCAAAAAGTTTTATTTGAGACATCCATTAACTATCAAACTTTCAGGTAGCAACAAAACAATTTCTGCTTCTAACCATGAATAAAAATGCATGATTTGACTTATCTAACAAGAGAACATAAAAGCTTTCATTCAAGACATTCTTTAAAAGAGCCAACATTGAGATTTAGAAAACATGGAGAAAACTGAATAATGTGGAAGCCATCATGAATTTATGGAAGAATAAAAGAAGCAAAGTACTATTAAATTGTCTTAAGTGATGGCACTGACAGAAAGGTAATATCAATACCAACTTATCTTAAATACAGGTAAAATGACAATTCATGAACTGATAAGGTATGAGCATATGACATTTTATTTAATGAAATTGCAAAGGATCAGGTTTTTTTATTATGATTAAAGATTTGGTAAAAGTAGTCACCCAAGCAAAACCCAGAGGAAATTCATCTTCAACCAGCAAACTATGTGGAAGCATCTGAAAAGTTGAAGCGTTTTGGTGAAAGCACTAGAGGTGGTAGCCCTGATACATGGTAAACTGGTATTGTCCATTTACATGCTTTTCACAAAAATAAATTCATAAACAATGTTAGCGACCTATATTTTGGGTCTGTTACCTTGCAAATGTGTTGGTCATTACTGGATTCAATATTCAAGTGAACCTTACAGAGCACCCAAGTAAAGCATGCCATTTTCTTTATTTCATCGTTCTTGTTCATTCTTTGTGAAGACGGAGATCATTTGCATCAGATTGCAATTGGATTTCCGTGACATTGGCAACTGAGATCAAACTCTGCTCAGCGTCGTTTGCTCTTCATTCGGTCTCAAACTTTCGGAGAAATTCCATTTCTTGTCTGTGCCCGAATTCTGCTCACCAAATTTGTTGGCCATACCACTCTACTTAGATTACTGCAGATAGAATTTGTGCAGTGTTGTCACATATATAGCTACCTGTATTATGCAAATTGAAAACATTTGGGATAATTTTGGAAGAGCTATGCTGTATTGACAGAAAGCATTTATACTTTGGAATGAACACTAGTGCCACTTGGCTAGCTAGTAAGTATGTCGACCATAAAATACATAACCTTAGTGTTGCGATTTGGTGTTCACATATTCAAAGTACATTCACATTGATTGAAATCAAATCTGTTGAATTCCATCTCCAACGTATCATCATGACAAAGTAAGGTAGCTCCGTACATACTGTAGCTACAGGATGTCACCTTCAATTTCAATACTAACTGAATTTGCATTTTACAGAGTTTGCAATGGAAATTCAAGGATTCAAAGCCCTACTTGAGCACTTAGAGCTGAAGGATATGAAATGTAATCTGGTTGCTAACCGCCAACAAACATCATAGAACAGTGATTCTTGGGGGCTGGCCAACCAGGTTACATTCTTCATATCCTTTGGCTAAGGTGCTGAAATAGTGCTGTAAATATTTAGCTCAGATTTCCATCGAAAACTCCTAAATATAGAAAACAACGACTAAGTAACTACATAAATACAATGTCAAACGATGACGAATTAGCAAGGCGAAAAACGATTTTGACTTGTAGTCGAGCAGATTCACTTCGTTCAAAATTGTGGGCATGCAGTTAGAGACCATGCTCCCTAAACAACCACAGAGAACCATGTTGAAGAGGTGCAAATGGCAAGGTCCCATTAGTGTTCACATTGCATGACTATAAATACAACTTTTTGTCACTGCTGAGGAAAAAGACGCCAAGGATTTTAAAGGGAAAAATTCATAGACTGTACAAGGATCATGTTAGGTTGTTCAATAAATTTAATCCTGGATACAGTGGATAGTCTTTTCTGATGGTTTCGATGAAGAAATTTGTTTTTGCCCCATGGCATCACGCAATTTGCGGTATCAGTATGACTATCCGATCTTTATTCCACAGCCAATCAGAGCCCTCTTAATGTTAACCATCGTCGCCTGGGGATAAAAAAAATTGCGGCCAGGACTAGCCCCATTTCTGACGTACTGGTATAATCGCTTTAACACTTTGTACGAGATGCGGGAATTTGAGCGCAGATGAGTGAAATATGACGACTTTGTGTGCATCAGTATATCAACCGCAACCTAAAATGGAGAATAAGCAACAAATTATCGGTCACTACGTTTTACGTAGTACAAGGGCACAACAGCGTTGCAGCATAGTCCCAGTACTGGATACACAAAATGCGTAGTAGTTGGCAGGTCACTTTGAGGAAAGTGACATTAACTTGCCCCACTGAAAATGATACTTTACCAGTCATTAAGCAGTCTTACCGTGCTGATATATGTTTAATAGTTCATTTTCTCAGATAAATTTTGTTTAATTTAGTTATTTGACACTATGAAAAGGGAGCATCAAGTCATGAGTGACAGCTTCTCCTCGGGAAGTTGTCACCTGTTGATTTATTTCTGGGAAATACAAAGCTGGAGTGCAGCCATTGAGAAGAAATACAATGTTAACATTTCAAGTGCATACGTTGTTTGGTCCTGCTACAACTGAATATAACATGAACATGCAAACGCCAAACAGCAAAGCCACAGGCTGGATACTTCACTTAGCAAGACCCCATGATGGATTCAAACCCACAACCTCCTAGCTGTGAGGCTGCAATACAACTCATCAGGCCATCGCGTCACCCTAATTGTGCGTGGGAGGAGTCTTTCTAAATGCAAAGGTAAACAAACTTTTGACCAGAAAAACATGCCATGCCAATAGAAGTTCCTAAAACTTTGTGTCAACATATAGGAATTCCAAGGGAGCAAGTAAAGACTGCAAGTGCGGAGAATCTGAAACATCTTCCATGTACAAGATGTTTCAAGAGGTGTCGTAACAGTTTCATATCAACTGAGTAAAAAATTCCAAGGGTGTCCAAATGGGGATAAAACTGTACTTGCAAAACTCACCCTCTGCCCAGGATGGGATTGGTTTCCGAGGTGCAGATTCATCATCGGTGGAATCATCACTGTTCTGGTCCATGCCATAGTCATTTGGGTTGGCACTGATGAGCAAAGGCTTGTTCCCCCCCTTTGGAGTTATTTTATACGACTGTGGAGAGGTCTACGGGTAAGAATGCATGAGTCAAATTTAAAGGAATAGATAACGGAATTTCAAAATACAGTTTGGAAGATGGATCATGTCATAAACTAAAGATTCATGCGAATATTTGAACATGGAGCTCACACAACTAAGCTATTCATCTCTGAAAGTTGGTGCTGAAGCAGAATTCCCCCATCATCGACAATTTCATGAATTCCGCCATTCAAAATATTTCTACCAATTAGAGAAATCCTCGCGGAGATGCTCTGACGTCACACGGGCTGAGCACTTAGAAACTATACATGGCAAGTGAGACTGCAGAAGCATTGGGATGGTTGTCAAATTAGTCACTAAACATTCGGTTTAATTGATTTCCACTGTGTGCGATACTTGCAGTCCTAATGAGCGAAAATACCGCAGCAATGAATCACTCCCGACTTCAACGTTAGGCACGTCTGAAAACCCATTGAATTCAGCAGCTGCTTCACTGTCAGTGGACGCAAATAAGTTTTGTTGTCTGTCATTCGTAATGTCAGTGTCGGGGTCTGCACCAAGCAGCAGTTCTTCTATTAAACAAAAAATTGTCATTGATACATGTCTGATCCAGTAACAAACCAGTGGGGTCCCCCCCCCTTTTTTAAAAAATAGACATTTCTTAAGCGAGAGTTTCCTTGTAAACGAGTTTCCCCACTTGGCAGTGGTGACAATAAGACACTTGTTAACAAGGTTCCCGGCACTTGCGATAATAAATTAACAAGTGCCCCATCCTAGATCGTACTGCGATAGAAACTAAACTCAATGTGACAGAACGTGATCGGTCATCATAACATTACCATACCTAAGGGGTTTTAAATTAGACTGGATGTGCACCACTGTTTCCAAACAGTCCTAATAGAAAAATATCAATCGCTCATATCAATATCAATTGAGATGTTAACTTGCATCCCACAAACCATTAACAATGAATGGACTAACTGTGTAAGCTGCTTACTTAGGTAGCAACTACGCTTTTGGTAAAGGCAGTGGTAGGTAATAGACAGAAATGGCGCTTCAAGCTAACTGTTCTCTAGTTATTGGTCAGAAAAGGCCGGAAATCAAAATGCTGCTGAATGATCATAACTGATATTTACAGAAATATTAACCAGAGCATATTTGTTTACAAGGGATCCAGCAGTCAGCTCCGTACACATCGGCTGATTGGGAACGAACAACGTAGCATCTCTGGTGTATATATCTCGTTGCCTTCTGCGCTGAGGAATGGAGATTCACCCTTGCGCCCATGTGACGTCACGCATCATCCTTCCAGGAGGCTGCATGGCAGCTCAGTATTGGCCTTGGGACTGCGACACAAAAATGCTCACAACTTTTTCATAAATGGTCACGTATGCCTGAAAATTTTCTTAGAGGCTCTCAATATTACAAGCCATCAACCTATGAAAGTACAGGCATGTACGTTCCATTGTCTATTCCTTTAATACCTATTGAAAATGTAATACTCAAAAGACCATTAAAATGGCAAATTCGCAGCAATGATGTAAATATAAACCACTTGTCCAACAAAAAAGTCGCAGCATACAATTTTTTTGGGCCACCATTAGGTTACAACATTATTTCTGACCACATTTGTTTTCATATTGGCCGAGATATTGCATTGACTAAGCGCGAGTCAAACGACTCCTGTATTCTCCAGGACATCCAAAAGACTTTCAACTGGTTAAGGTCCAGACTCCAAGGTGGCCAATTCATGTGTGAAAATGATTCCTCATGCTTGATTCCATTCTTTCACAAATTGGGCCTGATTAATCTTGGCATTGTCGTCCTGGAGTATGCCTGTGCCTTCAGTCTATTGATGAGTTACTGATCATTCAGTATTCAGGTGGTGTGCTGAATCCATTTCATTTCTGCTGAACACTTTTGAGCCTAGACCTGACCAACCGAAGCAATCCCAGATCATAACACTGCCTGCAGAGTAAAGCTGTATTCGATTCTCGGATCGGGAACCAATCTACCTCCGATCACATAATGATCGGGGCATTCGAGCCGATTGCCGATAAAGCAAAAAGATCGGAAGAATCGGTAAGTTATTCCACCAGAGGCCAATCAACTACAGCAGGGGTGTCAAACTCACCCGTAAACGGGCCAAGAGGCTGCAGGTTTTTACTCCAACAATACAGAAGTGCACCTGATACAACTAATCAGTTGTGCAAGCCTAGATCAGTGCTTTCAGGTGAGCTTCTGCTTGGTAGGATTGAAGACCTGCAGCCTCTTGGCCCGTTTACAGGTCAGTTTGACGCCCCCGAACTACAGTCACTGGCTGCTGAACTGTGGCTGGCTTACAGCTTTATCGACACATTCAGTGCGGTAAATTCGCAGGCCCGACCAGACAGCTGATCTAATAACTTCACAGCAGTGCTTGAACTAAATGTATTTTGCGACTCTGCTATCCTCAATGAGGTCACAGAAACTGCACTGCAGACAACACGCAACACCAATTAAACCGATCTAGCCTAATTTCCCTCCTCAAGAAACAATCTGGACATGAAATAAAAGGATAATCTGACAGACACTTGTCTGATGTCGCAAGATTTATTGTCGTAATCCAATTACATTCTTCACCTGAGAGAGTATTGCTTTCATCTGACCAGGGAGTCAGCCCTGCGAGCTACATGTAACCAAATTAAGTCAAAATAAACAACTCCCCCACCTCTGACTTCGGAGAGCAGCTCACAAATTACTTGCAGTTTGGTGCGCATCGAGAATGTTACCACCAACAAGCTGACACACTGAATTCCATTTGTGAAGGTCTTTGAATGTCTATACAGTTACAAAGGCATTTAGTTTAATTTTAGATGAACTACAGCTGACTGTTGGCTTATTCTTATGCTTAGCTAATTTTGTTGCTTTATTTGCATACGCATTTTGGAAAAGAGTAAATACATATACTTAAGACATTTGTGAGAAAAACTGTGTTTTCATTAAAATGTTTTTGCTGTCAATTTATGTAGTCGCAGATTCACAGTATTTTTGTGTGTGATTCGCTGTCGTTTATATTGATACATTTGGAACGAGCGAAAGTTATCTGCTTCCCAAATACCGCATAGATTCCGAATACTGCTGTTATATTTAAAAAAAAAAAATTAAATATATATCTCTCTAATCCCACCCAAATCTGGAATGTCCCATGTGGCCTCCATCACGATAAGGTAGCGATTCACAGAGGACTATCAATGAATCAATGAAGACCAAAGAGAAATTTCTTACGTTTGACAGCCAATCATTTAGAAGGCAGATGCATTTGAAATAATAAAAAAAAACTAAATTATGAGCATTAATGTGACATTCAGTTATGTGCTTCATATCAAATTACATGTTCTAAAGCTCTTCAGAGACTGTTAAATGCATCAATATACATTAAAAAAAATCTAAAGTTTTCAGCCTTGTTGTAAATTCAGGAAAAACGCAGTCTTGAATATGCATTTTGTGAAACTTAAGTATTCAAGAGTATTCACTTAATCAAATCTAACTCATCATCCAGCTACTAAAGGTTTGAGCAAGTAGTCTGAGAGAGACTGTACCTCAACATCCATAGTTACATTGAGTCCAGCACCCTTCCCCACAGGAGTTTTCATTGTGGATTTCTACAAGAAAGATGAAATCACATACTTTCATGAATATTTGAACAAAATGAAGTTGCAGTTTTTGAATTTTTTTTTTTTAAATCCTTGAAAGGAATGGATGTTGTCAAATGGAAGCAGTCCACAGTAGGGTGCAAATGAGTACTAAGGAAAAGGAGTATGTGCCAAATAAACAATAACCTGTTCCAAAAATAATTGCCAATTCGTAATTCCCATATTTTTTTCCCCCATGTTTTATACCATTAAGTTTTTTGTGTTATATTGGCCAATATATGTCATTTAAAAAGCGATCATGCATGTTACATTATGCAGTTTATGGATAAGTATTCAATCCAAAACTTTCCCTGAATACCATCTCCCATTGTATATATATATCTCTAATCCCACCCAAATCTGGAATGTCCCATAGGGGAACTATGTACAAGCCTTTTTTCCCCACATATGCGGGCCCCTATTGCCAAGTCAGGAGAGTGAGACAGCTTGCAGCTCTCATCCGAAGCACGCGCCCATAGCCACCGTTTCTTATACACTCATTGGTTGAAACTTCGCAAGCTCAGAACGAGGACGGAGGATACCCGAAAATGAACGACTTTAGAATCTTCCTAACGAACGCCCGTCTGGCCAACAGGAGGCGCCTGAAAACTTTTTTGTTATTTACATACCCTATCCCTGTAACACATTGGCGAATTGCGTGCTACTCTGAAAAGAGCTGCCGACCACTGCTGGCTGGTATGAGGCTGGAATCGAACCTGCGCCGTGATAGTCACTTCTGCTTTGCAATGTGATGCTTTACCGAGTGAGCTATCCTGCAGCTCTTATGCAGTCAGCATTCACACTAATAAGTATAAAAAAATGGCCGACGTGAAGAACAATAGTGTGAATGCTGTCAGCATTCGCCTTCGCCCCTGTCTGCCACACCATCTGCAATGCACCCGACTCCTACTCCTCTCCTCGAGGCTGGTGGGCCCATGTGGAGGCAGCGCTCTGTAGCCTCTTCGGGCTGAGCCCAGCAGGGTACTGGGAAAAACCCGGACACCAGAGGCTCGTCTGCGAGCTCCCCTCCCAGGACTGGCTCCAGGAGGGGGCCCTGGTGTCCCCAATCTGGGCAGGGTTCTCATTTCTCTCGAGGAGGTCATCAGGAGACTGATGAATCACATTTCAGCTGGCCCCTCACCTGGGACCAATTTGCCATGGGAAACCCCACCAGGAGCGTAGCTCCAGATAACACAGCTCCCAAGAGAACGCAAACTCCTCCATCACGATAAGGTAGCGATTCACAGAGGACTATCAATGAATCAATGAAGACCAAAGAGAAATTTCTTACGTTTGACAGCCAATCATTTAAAAGGCAGATGCATTTGAAATAAAAAAAACTAAATTATGAGCATTAATTTATGCAAGTGACATTCAGTTATGTGCTTCATATCGAATTACATGTTCTAAAGCTCTTCAGAGATTGTTAAATGCATCAATATATATATAAAAAAAAAATTAAAAGCAGCAATAATTATTACTTCATGGCTCAAAAAATGCAGTTACCACCATGAAAAGTTATCTTCAGCCTTGTTGTAAATTCAGGAACAAGAGTTGTCAGAAAGACAAAAAAGCTCGCCGGGGCAAGGTTAAAGTTTTTCTGCACGCGAACGCGGACGCCGGGGGTACGACAATAGCTCTCCGGACGTTACTCGTCCCGGCGAGCTAAAAAGGCGGTCTTGAATATGCATTTTGTGAAACTTAAGTATTCAGGAGTATTCACTTAATCAAATCTAACTCATTATCCAGCTACTAAAGGTTTGAGCAAGTAGTCTGAGAGAGACTGTACCTCAACATCCATAGTTACATTGAGTCCAGCACCCTTCCCCACAGGAGTTTTCATTGTGGATTTCTACAAGAAAGATGAAATCACATACTTTCATGAATATTTGAACAAAATGAAGTTGCAGTTTTTCAAATTTTTCTTTAAAAGCCTTGAGAGGAATGGATGTTGTCAAATGGAAGCAGTCCACAGTAGGGTGCAAATGAGTACTCAGGAAAAGGAGTATGTGCCAAATAAACAATAACCTGTTCCAAAAATAATTGCCAATTCGTAATTCCCATATTTTTTACCCATGTTTTATACCATTAAGTTTGTGTTATACTGGCCAATATATGTCATTTAAAAAGCAATCATGCATGTTACATTATGCAGTTTATGGATAAGTATTCAAGTAATCAACCCAAAACTTTCCCTGAATACCATCTCCCATTGTAGCATTTTCACATTTACAGTTGTGCTCAAAAGTTTGCATCCCCTCATTAAATTTGTGAAATGTTGCCATTTATTTTGAAAATATGTTCCAAGCCATCAGCTGTGTAGCCTAGTTGTGGGTGTTTCTTCACAGCTGGACAAATGCTTGCGAGCATCAGCACTGCCATTTCTCACAGACTCCCATATTTGTGAGTTCAAACTTGAGAAGTTGAGCACGGGAGTAGAAACCTCCAAGAACGTGCGGACACAGTAAGCTGAATCTGCAGTTTGAGAGAGTTGCGTTCTTGTCTACTTAACAATTCAGTGCGAGAATTTGTTTGTTCACCTTTCTTACCATCATTTTAATATTGTTAAGTATTGTTAAAAATAAAAAAGTTACGTTCTTTTTCCTTGGCGAATGCTGTTGTCGCTGACTGTCACCAGAGAATGCTTTCACCTGGGGCTCTGCTGTCACAATAGCTGCAAAAGCCATAGGGCAAAAGCAGGTTACACTTGCCTCCAATAGGCGATGCAAGCTCCGCTCGTGACAGTACTTCATTGGTGGTTGGTCAGTAACGCAGGTGGGTGGCTGGTCGATACATCGTATATCACCACAGATGTATTTTCTGCTTACAAAACCTTTGTTTTCAGATTTAACAGTCAACAATTCTAGTCTCATTTTACAAAATATCAATTCATAAACCCTGAAATTATTAATTTAAGACAGACTTTTCCCGGATCTCTTCAGGTCAGAGGGAAGCCGCTCGCGTTCTGGAAGTATCTTGGTGCATATTCTTTACATTCTGAAATGCCCTATAAGAAAGGTCTTTTGCCTGTCCATTCATGTTTCGTTTGTTACCCATTTTACTTATTCAGCCAGGGTATGTAAACTTTTGAGCACAACTGTGCTTGCTGAAATAAAAAATTGCATGAGGAAGTTATCAAAACAGCTTTTTTTAAATGAATACAACTCCTCAGTTTCTAGTTAAAAGGCTTGTAAGTCCGTATTCTGTGTTTGCAGTTTATTAAATTCCTGTGTGCTCTGCTGTTCCAAGAAGGATTTCTTGACTATTGTACATGCTCTGCCAGGGCTCTAGACTGAAGAGTTCATATTGACTTGGTGGCACAAGTGCCAGTGGGAGGGAAATTGAATGATTGAATAAAAGAAAGAAGCATTAGGCAGCTTCATGACAAAAAAGAATATATCGACATATATTTCTGATCACCCAATCTCCAACACAACTGGTGAGAATCCTGCAAAATCACAGGTTATTGTCTATAGCTAAATTATTAAGGAAATTATGGGTGTTTGCCAGTCTGAAAAAGGGGGTAAATCCTGGGCTATTCTTTCCATTGGTTTTTAAAATGTGATCAAAATGCCATAAGAAGCCATGGAACTCATCAAAAATTACTATAACTTCCTTAAAACTCGATGGAAATTCACTAAAATGTTAACAAATGAGGAACAATGTGAGCAGTTTCTACTGCAACCAAAGATTTAAGCTTCCAGACATCAATTGATTCAGGACAGATGCTGCCATGACCATTTTTTTCAGTACTAGTTGTTCCTTGTGGAATGATCGATTCGAATAAAATGCCCAATATCGCTCAGATACCCAATCAGCATCATATATGTCTGCACATTTTTTACTTCCCTTCAGCAAACACCGTGAGGGCAAACGTTGGGCCTCTTTTCATCTTCAGCCTGAAAAAAGGCTGAATTCGCGTAACAATAAAAGAGCTGATGCACTCCATGGCTGACTTAGAATTTGATTGTCAACATTATGAATGAAGCCTCTAATTATTTGACACAGCCCTAATTTCAGAATAGACTTATAACACTGTAGACAACAGCCATATGCTGCCCACATTAATTTCAGTGGGCACTTCTGTAGACTGGACTGCATTAAAAAAAGGCTAAACAAAAATTTCAGAGCAGTTTTTCGACTATTCTGTCATGCAAAAGGATGAGTATTTGGTGAGAGAAAATATTGAATATCTGCACCCCAAGTGAACACTCATTACATGCATCTCAATACACTTCACCTCAACATTTATGGTCTTATCAAGTTCTGCAGCCTTCACAGCCGAAGTCTTCATGATAGATTTCTAAGCGAAAGAAATGCAAGAAGATATTAAGTTCCAAAAACAGTACAAGGCACTTCATAAAACCAGAAAGTGATGACCAGCAGTGACAAATAATCTGTCCTGATATTTTACACCAGATCATAAAAATCAATATTGTGGTGATGAGGGCTACAATAAAGCAACCATCATTGTGCAAATGAACACAATGTAAGTGATTAGATTGTGTAAGGAATGCGCTACCAGTCCACTGAATTCTTAAACGCTGCGGCAGAATTCCAGGAACATCCTAATCTGCAGAACTCAAAAGTTCAGAGCTGGTGCATGGGAATAAATCAAGATCAATTGTAAAAGATATGATGTAATAGGATGAGACACAAAAATCGCCCTCCATTGGATAAAATTTTAGTGG
Source organism: Gymnothorax reevesii (assembly GCA_029721435.1). NCBI lineage: Eukaryota > Metazoa > Chordata > Actinopteri > Anguilliformes > Muraenidae > Gymnothorax > Gymnothorax reevesii. The sequence continues at coordinate 64,277,661 of CM056574.1, read as the reverse complement.
TTTTTCAATTCTGAAAGTCTTTTAATCCTCAAGCTCAGTTTGAATCAGCTTTGGGGTCAAAAAATAGAAGACACATAAAATTCTCTGGAAATGTTCTCAAGTAAAAAACCATTAAGGCCCAATTTAATTCAGGATATGATGAAAAACAGTGTAAAGTGAATTTTTTTCTGCTGCAGAGGAGATTGGGACCCCAAAATAAACATGAAGGTTAAAGACGGTGAACAATAGCCATTCGGTATGAGCCAACAACAGTTCAATTCATCACAACTGATTGGTTGGTAGCAACAGCAGAATCCAAAATTACAGGCACTCCTGTCTCTGGCAACGGACAGATGGAAAAAAAGAATAAATAAATAAAAAATAGGACCAAGGGTCCTGTAGCTTACCAGCAAGCAGTCTTACGGCGATGATACAAGTTATGAAAATTTCATGTGAAGTTTGACATTTGAATCAATTAAAATCGATGTCAAGGTCATTAAAAGGTTCAAATACATTTATAAGACCTTCTGTAATACACTCCTAAGCTCTGAAGCAGTTTTGGTGATACAAGTCATTATAATGCATGTCAATATGTATTCAATGTCAATTTTGAACTTTAAAGGCCACAGAATGTCAAGTTGTGGTCAGTATATGGACTTCATAGATAGATGACTTTCTAAATGTCTCGATACAAACCTTGGCTCAATCTGTGACCATTTTGGTGATATAAGTCATTGTAATTTCACTGTTGAGTTTGACTCATATGCCTTATGCACTCATATATGGCCACAATGCAAACCTAAGCTCTATCTGTAATAGTGAAATTACAATGACTTCTGTCATCAAAACTATGTGAAGTTTGACCTTCGAAGGTCACCGAAGTTCAAGGCCACCAAATGAAAGTTCATGAATGACTTCCTAAACCTCTCCAACACAAAGAGAAACCACCTGTAACCATTTTGCTGATATGTAAGTGAAATTTCACTGTGAAGTTTGGGCATTCACAATCACTGAAGGTCAAGTTCAATTTCACCAAATGAAAGTTCATACATGACTTCCTGTATGCCCGCAATACAAACCGAAGCTCAATCTGTAATAGTTTTGGTGATAGAAGTCATTGAAATTTCACAATGTGAAGTTTGACCTTCGAACGTCACCGAAGGTCAAGTTCAAGGTCACCAAATGAAAGTTCATGCATGACTTCCTATAAATGTTCAATGCACATACGTTCCCAATCTTCAATATTTTCAAGCCTAGATACCTTCGAAAATTGTAACTTTGCTTGACCGCAAGTTTGACCTTTCAAGGTCACTCCAAGGTTTACTCCAAGCGCACGATATGGACAAGGTGACATTCCACACAAAAGGATGACTAGGCCAACTACGAAAACAAACACGGTAACTGTAATAGTGCTGAAACAGTGATTTTTAGTATTCGAATAACCATCTGTTATATTCAAATAGTATTCGGTTAGCTGGCAAATTTTCCGAGTCACTGATTTGAAGTTTACACTGCGCTTTCTTACTGTCATCGACCAGATTGAACTGTTTCCACACGTCAGATCGCCGCTTGTCAATTGTGAAAACTGACTGAAAATTTGCGCCGTGTGGCGTAGGCTACCAGTCCAGCTACATATTTCATTATTGAAAAAAAAAAAAAAATCCTTCGCTCATTATTTTTTGATGTTTTTTGTTGCGGTGAAACACTTGATAATAGTAATAACTAGAAAATTCCAGTAGAAATTTTGAATGTGCCTGCTGCTCTATACGTACAGTGTTCGTGATGCTTGCCAGGGTTCTGGTAATCAGTTGATATGGTGTTCCGGGTGGTTGCTAGGGCGTTGCTAGGCGGTTTTATGGTGTTCTGGGTGGTTCCTAGGCCATTTCTAGGCAATTACAATGGTGTTCTGGGTGGTTGCTAGGGCAATGCTTGGCGGTTGCTATGGTGTTCTGGGTGGTTGCGAGGACGTTGCTTGGCGGTTGCTATGGTTTTCTGGGTGGTTGCTAGGGCATTGCTAAGTGGTTGCTATGGTGTATGGGTGGTTGATAGGACTAGGTAAATCGGCCAATTGAAAATTGTTTATCGAAATACAACCTTCAAAACTCGCCTTAAACTTAAATTCATCAGGAAAGTAGCCGCCGAGAGAGCAAGACATAATACTTGGCGAAACTGCCAGCCTCTGGGGCTTGCGGAACACCCTGCAATTGACAAAAATATATCAGCAGGCAACTACTTCACTCAGCTGTCTATCATGATTTTATAACCACTGACCTCACAACTGTTGGGGTCACATGTGATTTGACCCAACAATTATTATCTCCAAGTACCATAAAAATCCACTGGAGTATTTGGATACAGTGACCTTGTGACCATTTTGGATCAAGGACCACAAATGACTGCTAGATGACCTCTGACGGCCCACCTATAGGGATGACATGTATGACTCGAGAATCATTGCATCCAAGTTTCATGAAAATGCAGTGGATTTTGTGGATCTATCATATATAGGGTTAACACTGTTGGTAGACAGATGGATGTATGTACTTTTTAAGTATGAACGGACGAATATACATTCTGCTAATTTCATAGGGTGCTTTCACACGAGGGATTCGGGCATGGATCAGAGTACACTTGACCATAAAGTCCGGCTTATTTGGCAAGTGTGAACACGAGTCCGCTTGGAAGAGGTGGTCTCGGGCAAGGTTCATCTGTATTCGTACCAAATGTGAAGGCAACCGCACTCGAGCACGGATGCGGACTATTACGTGACATCTTAACAATTTGACTCTTTTGTTCTGACACGTATAGCAGCAAGAGGATTTCTCTGGTCAAACGAAGAAATTAGATACTTGCTTGAAATTAGGGCGGACAAAATTAAATGCTTGCTTGAAATTTCTCGAGACCCGATGAAATGAAAGAAGGAAAATTAAAGAACCAGAGGAGCAGGTTACATGTAAAGTGTGGAGGAGGCATCACATATACATGATTCAATGAAACCTCCCCACCCATTCCTTGGGCCATACTACCAACATAGATTAAAATTGCCAACAAGCTTAGGCTACATAATTGTTAAAGTCCGAGTCACTCGCCAAAAGCCGCAGCATTGGAGTTAAGTCACTCGCCTAGGCCTTAGGCAGGGAGCTGGAAATCACTTGACTTGACGGACTAAGGACCGGCCAGGTAGGGTCAGATAGTGTATCACCGTCAATAAATGAGGTCATATAAAAGCTGCATTTTACTCGGCTTACCTTTGTCAAGTATTAAAATTATTTTGATGAACTGAAACATTCAAGAGTGACAAATATGCAAAAAATAAAAGAAATTGTGAAGGGGAAAAGACTTTTCGCAGCACTCAGTGCAAGGCAACATGCTATGAAGGATCTGATCTGGAAGTGAGAGTTTTGATTTTATGGCTTACCTGGATCTCCACAGTAACGACATTCCTTGCAGCAGCTGCAATGGCTGCCGCTTTTTCCTGCTCAATCTCCCTCAGCCGTTTGTCCTACAGCAGAATTGACCATCGTAAAGGGAGCACACAACACAAACCTAGCATGCAGTAAAGAACTACTGAAAAACTGTAAATCAGTCCTCACCTCCTTTTCCTTTTCTTCCCTCTCCCTCTGCTCCTTCTCTTTTTTGGCCTTTTCCAGTTTCCGCTGCTCTGCTAAAGCCTTTTCCTGCTCTGCCTTTTCCCTGTTAACCACAAAGGAACATTACAGCGCTTCCAACCTTACTTCCAGCAGAGGCTGCACTCTTTCCCAATAGACAAAACCCAGTGTTTACAATGCAGCACATAAACACCAAGTGGTGGCAGATTCATTGACTCTTTATTGTTCAACAAGGCAATCAGAGATGGCAGACCTGGCCCCTGCCAGGGGCTGACAGACAGACTGACAGACACACGCACGCACACACACACACACACACACAGACATGATCATTCCTTAACTTGGCCCCCTAGGGGAGGGACCAGGTAATAACACTTTAAGCAATTTTTCAACTCTTGACACAGATTTAGGAATCAAAGCACAGGCAATTCATCCATACCAGTGGGTAATTTAGAGTCTCCAATTAGTCAAGCATGCATGTCCTTGGACTGTGGGAAGAAACTGGGGTACCACTGAGAAACCCACATGATCACCAGAACATGCAAACTCCTCACAGAAAGACCCCAGGGTGGATTCAAAAACCACAACCTTCTCGTACCAGCCGGCAGCGGTCGGCAGCTTTTTCAGAGTAGCGCACGATTGGCCATCGCGCTACAGGGTTTCAAATTGGGAAGGGACTGCCGGGTAAGGGAAAATAAATAAACAGCTTTGTTCGTTGCTCAAGCGCCTCCTGCTGGCCAGACGGGCGCTCGTCAGGAAGATTCTAAGTCTGTTCATGTCCGGGTATCCTCCGCCCTCGTTCTGAACTTGCGAAGATTCAACCAATGAGGGTATAAGAAGCAGCAGCTGATGGGCACGTGCTTCGGAGGAGGGCCGTGAACTGTCTTCACTATCCTGAGTTGGCAGCAAGGGGTCGCATACGAGCAAGCTTTGTATATAGTTCACTAGTACATAGTTATATTTAAAAAAAAAAAAAAAAACCACAACCTTCTTGCTGAGGTGGCTGAGCTACCAAATATGCTACCCCAAGTCAGGAAGCCATTCAAATCAAAGTGTGTGGTGCTTCATTTGTTGTGGCTACTGCAAGCCTGTGGCAGTCCTACCTGACAAACTAATGCGCTAAATTCAAAATGGCCATATTATTTCTGTGCGCTCAACACACACAAAAAAAAAAAATGTGAAGACAAACTTGCTCTTAATGATGGGACTAAACAGCTGGATCCCCAACCCTGTCCATTTTTTTCAGTTGACGCGAGACCCATGTCAAGAGCCATATGTACGATTACCTACTAGGTGTATAAATGCAAATATGAAGAGCCTTTTCAATCAGTCGATCCATACAATGTCATTTGTCGCCATGTTCAGGATGTTATCTACCACGATATGACTGGCGATTTCTGTGCTATACGAACGGAGATACTCCCAGGTTAGCTTTGATGGCAAAAAACAACAAATGGTTAATGGAGGGTAAATTGTGCTTGAACTCATTGCTGCTATAGATTAAAATGAATTTAAAGCAGTAAGATCGCAAATATAGCCAGTCAGAAAGTTAGTTTGCCTGAGTCGACCCAATAAGGTTAGATAGGTAGTGGCTATGAGTGACAGGATAGCACTTACATAAGGTTCAGAAAATAATTATTAGTTGTATTTATTTCCTCTTAGAACGCGTTACCCTTACCATTTCAGGCCAATGTTAATGGTCGATGCTGGTCAGACAGACTAATATTTGAAGTTGACCTCTGTGTGATGAAGGACTGAAGACTGAAACCAAACACCTGTAGTCAAAGTTATTATAATGTTTTCTTTACAAAATGAGGTTTTTTGAGTTCCTGCCATTGAGATTGACATGTGATGCGTGATGTCTATGTTGGCAAACCCTGAAGTTGTTCCTTAACCATCTACCTCTACCAGTCTTTTCTATTCACGCTCGTCTTTCTTTGCTACAATTTCTGTGTTGGACTGGGTAAAATATTAATATTCCATCAATACTGTGACAAAAAATATCTTCGGGTAAATTCAGGGTACCCACTGCCGCTCGTCATTTTCATCATTGACGAAAATAATTAATCAGTAACGAGGAGTAAATTATGACCAGCGGCGAATGTATTAATTTTTAATTTGGAATTAAACAAAATGGCAAATAGTGGCTTTATCTACCCAGAGCATTCGGGGCTGTAGCCCCAAAGATGTTTTCTTGAGCCCCATATAGTTTTTATAAATGCATAAATAAAATAAAATAAATAGTTCTTCACTTTGGGCAGTTAAAACAATACGAAAGTGCTGTCCTGTTGTACGCACTTGCAGTACTGTGGTAATCTTCAATGAAAAGAGCCACAAAAGACCAGAGAGGAGTTTAACGGGAAAATACGTCGAAATGCTGTCTTGTTGGCTGACAGGTCTCTGTAGGGTTGAAAAGCCGAAATGTGAGGGAGTGAATATTCGCGGATATTAGTTTTACTTGTAAACGGTGGAAGCTGAAGCAAAATCATCACCTCATAATGAACTGAGAAAACAAGGGGTGTAAATTTATCTAGTCCCCAGTTAGGTAAACATGACTGATATGAGCAGATATGAGCATATTTACATGGCATATATTAGTTTGACAGGGCTGCCAACTCTCACGCGTTCGCCTGGAGTCTCACGCCTCTGAGAGGCATTCACGTTCCCATGTCGCAGTCAGCAATTATTCACCTGACACGTATTGAAGAGATTCTCACACCGGATTGAGTCCTTGAGCATGGAGGTTAACCAGTTTCATGTGCAATACGGTGGATTTGCCCACGAGAGACCTGGAAATCAATTATGACTCTGGAATTCTCACGTTTGTCTATACACTGGGGTCGGAAGCAATGGAACTGCATGAAGATGTTTCAAATGGTCTTATTTCATTTAAACGGTCATGAAAACACACATTGCTTCCAACCCCTGAGCGAGGAAAAGCGCACAAGGTTTGGAGTCACACTCGCTCCCATGCTACTCGCGGTGAAATCCATCATAACGCAAGTGAAACTGAAACTTCTACTCACAAGGACTTTAACTGCGCGCAAGAATCTCATTAATATTCATTGGTTGAATAATTGCCGACTACGGTGAATACGCATTCAAAATGCATGAAACTTACAACATATGTGATTGCGTAGAAAGTTGGCAGCCCTGGTTTGATTAGTCTTCAACTTAACAATCACTTGATGCGTACAATCATGTCATTTGTTGCCATGTTTTCCACCACAGTACAACTGGCAATTTCTGAGCTAACATTATGCAAAACATGGAACTTCCAAATTATCTTTAAAGGCACAAGACAGTGCTATACAATATCTGATTCATCATCAATAATGAGCAAAACTTCGTATTGACCACAAACCGTTCCTCCACAGCTGGGTTGGCTGTCTGTGAACTCATCGCTGTTAAAAATGTTTAGGCCAGAGCGATAGTTAGCCGGTACGGTAGTTTGCTGAACCTTAACTCCACAGTTCTCAAACACAGTCCTGGAGTGAACGCTGTGTGTGATGGTTTTTGCTTCAACTGGAATCAGGCAAGCGTGGCGAGAAAGCCATTATTCTTTACAAAAATCTTCAAATACATCTAACGACCTTTCTAGTGTGAAAGTGTAAATTAAGCTCTAGGTTGTGGAGTAGTGGATTTATACAAGGCTGAAAGTAAATGCACAATCTTCAGTGCAATTTACCTTGCGTTTGCCAGTTGCCTTCAGAAAATAATAAATGAACAGCGAAGAAAAAAAAAATTCAAAAGGTTTCTGTTGCAGCCCAATTGCTTAAAGACTTTGAAACCTTGTCTCATGGACCCTTGACCATTTACCATTACATGTTTTTGCCAAATATAAGTGAATGAACACCACACTGCTGAAAATTCCAGCTAAGAACAGCTAGAATTCTAAGCTGGTTTAAGATGGTCTGAGCTGTGTTTTGAACACCATAAGCTGGTCTTGATGTTTATAGCTGGTCTATATACCGAGATAAAGGTGGTCAAAGCAAGTTAAGCTTGTGTTGTCAGCTGGAGTCAGTTGGTGAAGGGCTGGTCAACCAACTAAAACTGTCCAAAACAGCTTGAACCAGCCAAGTTTGGTCAAAGCTGGAATTTGTGTTTCTATATTGGCTTATGACTTGATTTTTTGACAGGAACAGCGACTTTGTTATCAAAAATGGATGTCTCTAAAGGATACTGAATGCTAATATTGACGTTTTGCAAAATAAACATTAGTGTTTGAATAAATTTTGTAAATCCCGTGGCGCTTGCTACCCCTGGGGGGCTTTGGGTTTACCAGCTTAGCATCACTCAGTTTAGCATGGTGGTTTTGGACAGTACAGTAACCAGAAAGCACTCCCTAGAGAAGTGGATAAGGGTGCTGGTACTTAAACTTGTTTGTTGCTGGCATCAGAATTGGTGATTATCTGAGATGTTTAACATTTGAAACCCAAAACATTTGAGATTTACATTAAGGATTCCAATAAACTGTGCACAAGACATTGAACTCACCTGAAGTTAAATTTGGAATCAGTTCATAGAAATCTTTAAAGTTAAACATTTTAAATAAACATATGACAATTCCACAAATTCTGATTCCAACAGCACAAAATTTTGAGCTCACCCAAAGTCCAATTTAGCATTTGTGTCAGGCCTCTCTATTGCCCTTAAAGCGATAGTGTGTAACTTCTGTCGCCCCCGAGAGGAATTTGGCGTTATTAGAACAATACAGTCGGCACTTCCAAACGACGTATGCCCAGGTGTACCCCCCACCCCCATAGTACACAGAGTAACACTCGCTACACACCGTATACTGTTCGCCACGGTACACAGAGTAAAACTCTCTACACACCGTGTACTGCACGCTACGGTCTCTCGCTACACACCGTGGCGAACACCAGGCTGCTAACATTACATTACATTCAAAGCACCATTTCCAAGAAAATAATAAAGTACTAGGTCCAGTACATGTGACAGCAACACATCCTACTCATGTCTTATAAACCAAGTCACTTACTTATCCAACAGCAGCAAGGCAACAGTACACCGAAGCAGGTCCACTTTTTGCTGCTCTTCACTGTCAATGTTTCCCTCTATACTCAGCCCCACCGGATTTCTACGGTCTCCGGTCCACACTTGGGTATATCGATCCGTTCTACAAATGTGTCTGTATGATGTGGATTTTAGGGCTGAACAATTCTGAATAGATTCTTTTTTAAGGGGTAGTACCACTACCTGCTGCCATGGGGCAAACGTCCGAGCTTTCCCTTTTCCTCCATTAAACCCAACGCAGGTTGAACGGAAGTGCCAAACATCAAAGGGCATGTGAAATGCTTCCAGAAAAAAACTTGACTCTCACATCAGTTTTTTTCGGCGACATGCTGCACGGAGCCAAGTGAAGGACTGCAGAATAGTCTCCTATTAACCAATTAGGCTACTCTAAGAAACGCAAGCTGTTCCAGTTGACTTGCTTGATGAGCAATCAAATGGTGGATGCGTTTACTCTCCAAGTTGAATGAGCACAGCAGTTTATTAAGGCAGCACGTTTGATTGCTGCATTTTGAAATTTAAATGGCCATAGAACAGCACAACATGAACACGATTGCCACGGCATTTCGTGCGACTGTGATAATTTATATCTCACATTCACGTTTCATCCACTTTGCAGCATCTACTAGGCACATGGGGGCTAAACATCCCCCCCAAAAAAAAACTATGAATATACTCTTGCCCCAGACCTAGGGCAAATTTGTCCTTGGCATATTAGTAACAAGTTTACGTACGCAATTTCTGAACGGAAGAAAGTAAGAAGTTCAAATCAAAACCTCACGACAGCCATTTAAACAAGAGCCATCTGGCAATGGCAGATCTCCCCGGCTGTAGGTTGTGTAACAACCTTTAAAAGGCACATCTACACATCATGATTGACATGTGTGTCAAGTTTGGTGAAGCTAGCACATGTAGTTTCCGAGATATGGCCCGGACAAACTCACGTTTACGGACGGACAGACCGAGCAATCGCTATATCCCCCCGCATTATATGCCGGGGGGATGAAAATAGAAAGAATGCCTTTTGTGAAGGCGATAATCCTCAAGAGCAGACACACCTCTCAGCAGCAGCCTTCTGCTCTTGCAGCAGCTCCCTCTCTCTGTCCCGCTGCTTCTTCAGCTCCAGAGCGCGGGAGGCCTCAGCTGCCTTCTGCTGCTCCTCCTCTGCCCGCCTCCTCATCTGCAACTCCTGCTGCCTCTTCTCTTCCTCCTAGTAAAATTAATACGTAAACCTACAGTTCTGGTAATGAGATGCATTTCTTTTTTGCCCAAACATAAATCTCAAATACAATAGCTGAGGGAGTTTCAGAACTATCGAGTCCTGAAACACCCTCAGCTAAGAAGAAAAGGAACTGTCAGAAGATTGAGACCGAAGTTTAAATTTTTGGGTTAACAAAACAGTGGTCTTTAATGTATTATGCATAGAGTGGAGAGGTAAGGATTTGAAATTTGAACACTGCTCCCCATAAAAGTATGGAAAAAATGAAAAATGCCTTTTCAACCATTTTAGAGGACATCCATGGTCAAAATGTGTACCTACTTAACAATATCCAAAAATATCTGTTTCTTGTTGTAATCTTACATCAAAACCCCATTATGTTTTTTTTAAATTAAAGAACAAAAACATGACCTGTGTTTATGTCAGCTTGAACCATCAAATTTCAAGCAATAATATCATGACATCTATCCAATCAATCTTAATTTCAGAGGAACAGAACTGAAACTCATTGGTCAGCTCGCTGGCAACAAGCACACTTTTCAACATTCAAATCAAATACCTCAAAACATCATGTTTTGCCTCCCTGTCCAATTTTATCCAGATGAAATCAAGATACGGATAATAGATTGCAATCTGTTCCCCTAGCTTTCCAATTCGTTCATGCTCGTCAATCGACTTCTCGTGACTTTCAATATGGAGGCGACTGGAAACTACCTCAAGGTACTGTTTGCATAAATAGAATTTTTTAATAAACTACCTGAGCATTTTCAAAGTTCTCAGTGCCTCGTTTTAAATGTCAGGGCCCTCGGAATTCTAGCAATGAACTGAACAGCTACTTTGAGCCTTGTTAATGATGAAAAAATAGCGATTTATTTGCAAGGTAACGCGATGCCCGATTCACTACTATTGTAAGCCTATTGGAAGCTTTGGCTAAAAAGCCATTTATTTCAAAATGTTGCGCGCGTATGGAGGTGTGGTATTCAACAAAAGTTAGTACTCGTTATTATGTTTCAATACACGCCAAGTCAATTTCACACTGGAATTCTCCTTTAAGCGCAATAAAAGTAACTGCCACGACGGCACCACGGGGCAGACAGACAAGCTTGCTTTTTATCCTTTCAATGATGCACACCTGATGCAGTGTTGAACAAACATTGGAGGCCAGTTGGAATGCTTCCTGGAAGAAAATTGCATTTTGAAGTCAGCAAATTACCTGTAAGATTCCATTACCGTGGGAAAATTAGCCTACCTTTAATCTATTCCCATGCACTTTTCCTTACTAACAATCAAGCCCTCCATTTAGCCAACTGACAAAATAAAAACCATTATGTTTGCAAAAATAATTAAGTGATGATGAGAAACAAACAGACCAAACCAGGCCACTGTGTTAGATTGAAAACAAATAATCTGAATAATTGGTATATAATAATAATAATAAAAAAAAAGTCCCCTGAATTCCACCTCTCATCATAGAATTTTTACTTATTACTAAAGACTTATGAAAAATAAATTAATTTCAAGATGGCCCTGATTTTTTAGCATCCACAAAGTAGAGAAAATGCAGTGAAGAATACCAAACTAGACTGGGAGTGAGAAATTATTTTTGCATTGCAAGAAATAATAATCAAATGCACCAAAAACCTAGGAAACACTTTCAGGCAAATCTGAGCTGCAAATCTGAAGCCATTTTTACTTGATAATTGAAAAAGATTAATAATAAATATAGTAATTCAAAGGCCTTGATTTTTGTTGCATTTGAGCATTTAAATAGCCTACGGAGGAGGAGGAAAACATTTTGTTGAAGCGTATTGAACTTGACATATAAATTGTTATGGCATTTGCATGCAGCAGTCAAATATAAAACTAGAAGTAGTCCAGCAAACACATTCAGGCAAGTCGGTCATGTTTCATTGCCATTTAAATTTCAAAATGTGACAAAAATGTTATCCAAAAAAATAAGACTGTCTACCAACTTAATCACCAGTTTGATTGCAAATTAAGCAAAGTAAATGGGAACAGGGTGAGAACAATTGTTGACAAGCGGGCCTTTATATTGATTTGTTCAGCAAATGATAAAACAGGTTCATGAAGTTATTTTCCAGAAGAATTTCAAAAGGTCTCAGATTTTTGGCCGCCTTTGGTTCAAAACTGTTGCATCAAGTATGATTCGTAGAAAACAATACAAAAAAGTTTGTCTGTCTGCCCCAAGGCGGCAGGTACTTCAATTGTGCTAAAAATTATATCAATGAACTCATGGCATTATTTTTATTTCAGTTTTGGAGATTCCGGTGATGTGGTTTCCATAATTAAACAATGGTTTGCTCGAGCTCTTTTACCTCGCGTACAAGCAGATCTCACCTCACAATGTGCCCAGATAACCCACCGTTAAACCTGAAAAATGGATTTGGGTACACCCTAAAGGCACTTGCGCCACGTGTCTCAGTGTGCTTGGATTGTTAAAATAGAGTGTGGTCTTTGTTTAAAAAAATTTTTTAAAAAAAGAACAGATGCAGCACACCATGAACAGAGAAGTGAAAAGTACTACTAAAATCTATACATTTCCAGAATATAGTTTGATACAATCCCTAAGACTGTTAAACAAAATTCATCATGCGTAGCAGTAGTCAGGCTCACAGCTTGCAGGGTTTTCTTCCTCCTGGCTTCCTCCTCCTGCTTTTTCCTCAGTTCAAGCTCTTCCTGCCTTTTGGACATCATTTTTCTCTTGGCCTTCTCCTCAGCCAGGCGATCCAAACGCATCTGTAAAACAAGGCAGCATTACACCCAGTGTCAGAGAAGTTCAGATCGACCAAATGGTTCATCTTTGATTTGTAACACGTGACAGGCGGTCAGAGGTAACTAGTCACTTAAACGCAACTGACTTGACAGAGAAGTGTCTGACAGTGGAATTAATAAAATAGCAACATTTGGCCAAATAAACAGATGAACAAACTAATTTCATTCTCAGACAATTTAATTAAAATCAAGCTCGCGTGGGACTGAGGGCATGTACAAAAATGTCCCAGAGAAGAGATCCATGAGTGCAGCTCATTGATGAGTACTTCGACAGCCTTTAGCAAAATTGTTTTTTTAAACAAATATGGGTGTGGTCTAAACTCGTCGCTACTGTAAAATTTTATTTATGATCATCTTCCTTATCCGTGCCTGATGAGATTAATCTAAAACAAATTTGCTTCATGTTTGTGAGGAAACAATCTCAAAGCACAAAGAAAATTGGCATGAAATGCCAACTGTAATACAGGAAACTGGAATAATAGACACTTATTATAATCAGTATTATTATCAAAACATCTTTTGTATTATCATCTTTTACTGCTTAAAACATCTCTTATGTAAATACCCCAAAGCTTCTAATCCTCTTTATCCAGAATGTTTGTGTGTGTGAGGAACTGTACAGAGGACCAAGGTCAACAGTGGCACAGGAATGCAAAGTTTCTACCAAGAAAGAAAACGCCCTAAGCGCAGTCCAAAGTGGCATCAGGTATCCCAGAACCGCCTTCCCATGATCTGTCTAAAGCAGACTGGACAGTGCTATGGAGAAAGCCGGGAGCTTATTAGACAGCGGTTATAGACAGATGTACAGCCAACTCTGATGTACAGCTAAAGGACTGGACTATTAGAACTGATGCCCGGGCGACGTCCAGGCAGAGCGCTCTCCAAACTGTGGCTAAGAACATCCCTCTTGTTACAGTTTGTAATTTTTTTTACTCTTTGTCTGCTATAAACAATTATTTTTAATGTTTGGTCTACAATTCTCTCTTTTCTAATCACGCTCTCCCTTGACCACATCAAGTCCGATTCGACAAAAGGAGAAAAGCCCACAAATCACAGTCACATAAATATTCCCAGAGTCACCAAAGACAAAAAACAGGAGCACCGTCCTACAGCAGATTTGCTTGATACTTTGAAAAACACTCACATAATCAAGAAAATTGATGAGCTTGAATGAACTATCCAGATTCTGTGCGCTTATGCAGGTCACAACAAAACTCATTTGCACAGAATGTCTCTCAACCTGGTAAGAAAAAGCGCATGTACCACGCGACCAGCAGTGTGGCCGAATTGATAGCAAATTAAGAAAGATTCAAACAGTGACTGAAGGCAGAGTAATGTACCAATTACCAACTGTAATATTATCCATGTTTTAACCGTAATGCATAACATAACTGGACCTACACAAGAGAAAAAATGATTAAGCGAGCGGTCCACCGTCAACATTTCACTGTATTACCATCAGCAAGACGTTTAGCACTGTGAAGCCTATGGACTCATTTGAGTCCGTCAAATGTAGCTGCTGTATTCACAAGGGAACTTCAGGACTATTTTAAATTCTAATGGAGATCCAAATGCAAAGTGCGACATAAACGCTTGCCTGATTGCCAAGGGCAAGTTAAAGTCCAATTCAGGAAAGTGTTCTGGCACATGTAAAACTTTTTGCCCGAATCGGGCAAGCAACTATTTCTAAAGTAAGCAAGGGTCCTTTCTTCAGTCACCTTAAAATATCACGGAAACAAGTGAATGAAAGTTTCAAAAACATAATTTCCTGATGAAAACACTATTATTTACATGAACAATCTTTCAACCTTGTTCATTGCACAGTGCACGCAACTTACAACTACCGGCGGCACGCCAGTCCAGAGCACGAGGCCTGCAATTAGCCAACTTATGTTGATTCATTCCCATTCCTGCACACAGTGTGTAAAACATGTGTACGATCAAGTCAACTGCATGCTCCTGCCAAAGTGCATTTTGGGTGAGTAGTTTGTCAAGCTCTGTGAATAATCATCTTCATGTGGGACTTAAGATCAGAGTGGAAGAGTGCATCCAATGTAATCAATCAGGATGGAAGGTTAGAGATTGATGTTATGAGTTGTATATGAGCGTGTCTGATGGCAAATGATTTTATTTAGCTAGCTTGCATCAACATCGCGACTGGATTCACGCAGCAATTATGAAATTGGTCCTTTGCATTGGCTGGTTATGTGGTTCAGTATGATTTGTTTTTATAAGAGAATGATAAAAATGAGAAAAGCTGCGGTTCCCAGATTACTTGTCTGCATTCTGCGAGGTTTCGATAATTAGCCAGCGGTCAGTTTAATAGGACTTTGTCGATTGCAGCAGATGTTCAAAATACTGGTTCAGACAGTAACTGGTAACGCCTGCCCAATAATGTACTCCAGTGATGAGCATATACTTATCAGCTCCATGTCCAAACCAGGAGCATCTGTCACGAACAGTTGATATCTATGGTCATGAAGCAGACTATTTCGGACTCACAATGTCAGACATCGCCCTGTGATGCGAAAATGTTCTGATATCATGAAATTTGCGCTCTGATCTGCAATATTAGTCGCCTGAGTCTAGGCCTAATGAATAGACTTTTGAATTTCTGCTGCAGCTCAGCTAGTTTGCTTGTAATTTAGCATAATGTGGAGCACTCAAGTGGTTATTGTCACACGAGCACTAACAAATTTGCTGCGTGCACAACTCAGCTGACTGCGGCAAGGTTGAATTTGTCGCCTTTGTCACTTATGCATAAGTACAGCTGAGCTGTGATTGACTGATGGCATGCACAATGAACCCACATAATGGTACCACAGCAGAGTTGTGATTGGCTGATGTAAATAATGGTGTCAACCATTGTCGCAAATGACTTTAAAGACTGTGTTAATTCCTTTCATATTAACGCAAATGAAAGTATCTTTTCTCTATTATGAGCTGAAAGATGCTAAAGAATGTCCAAAAATGAATGATTAAAATGCCAACGGCATGACGGAATCTGCGGTACGCGCACATGTTCGATTCTTGGCGCTGATCAATGTTTCTTGGTGAAATTTGTCATCATTTCACAGAAATGAATGCGTATTTTCATGTAATGAACATGTAATGTAATGAAAGGGTATCCTATCTAATTGGACTGGAGTACACTTGCATGTGTCAATATTCTGATACAGCGCGCTGCAGTGTGCACCAAGGTGGTTTAAAATGAGGAACGATTTTAAAAGGAGGCGCCAATATATTTCGGGGGGGGTTTTATTATTGAGAAGGGGGCTTAGAATATTAATTTCGCAAATGCTTATGCTGCGTAAGTAACAGCAACCCGGTGTGTCATCGGTAACATGGATAACCATGGATACCAGCACCAAACAACTCGAAATTTTCTTGACTGCAAGTGAAAAAAACCACTGATCATTTTGCATTCTGAATAAAACGAATCCTCAGATGATGGAAGTAGTCAACAGTGTTTGTGGCTCAAACTGGCAGGGAAAAGGGTAGGGTGTACACCACAATGCTACGTTTGCATCAGTGATTTGGCTGCACAATAAAACAAGAGCAATGCAGAGCGTGGCATATGCCTCCGCCTGTATGTTGATTAAGGGCACATTGAGATGGCTGCTGCGGCGGCCATATTAGATATCGCACGACGCTGGTTTTCGAGAGGAACCTTCCTCTAGCCACTCCCATTACGCCATTAAGAAATGGCATCAATCTGACAACAGATTCGATACTTATCCCTCGGAAACGGAAAGTTAACAGACGGACGACGGGCGGACATGGTGTCGACATAATGCCCCCTTTCCTCTTTGGAGGGCGGGGGCATAAAAAACTGAAAAAAAAGTTATTTTTTTCCACATATACTGCTGCTGGCTTGCTAAAAAGTTTGTTATTAATCCTAAGACAACCAAGTTCAGGAAGCTAGCAAACATTTTAACCAAGTTATGATTTTGAATGAATTGGCTTATATTAGATATTTAGGCATCTAATCTGGAGGAAATTTTTCAGCCCTCTGAAATTCACCTATTGTGTAGTCATATGCAACAGCATCTCGGGGCAATGAGCAAAATGATTAATACAACAGGCACAAACCGTATTCTGATACCATTATATCTTTATCTTGATGACTGTTGTGCGTTTACTGGAAACTTTTCCATTTGAATCATCTGTAGATTTGTAACTGACAGTTTCAGCACCACAGAGGAGGGTATGTGGGCTTCATGCTAGTGTAGTGTATGGTATTGACTTTCTGAAACAAGTGTCATCAGAAGATGACACATCCCTCCGGACCCTGCAACCTAATCTCAGAAATCACAAAATATCAAAAGACGCCAGTCTCATGCCCTATAAACACGCGCGGCAAGATTCGCTATAAAATACTGAACAATATTAGAGTTCTGTCTCGAAAATAAAATGGTCAAGGACAGACAGATGGATGAATGGATGGACAGACGAACAAACAGTCGACTGCACTGACAAGGATATCCCCCCATATTATATGCCGAGGGAGAATAAATCAAGCATTTGCAAGCCGAAGAACAGATTTTTTAAAGTATTGTTCACCTCCGCCAAGGAGGTATATGTTTTTGCCGGCGTTGGTCGGTTGGTTCGTTTGTTTGTCTGTCTGACTGTTAGCAAGATATCTCAAAAACGACCACATAGATTTTAACCCTACTTTGCAGGATGTTAGAGTAGCACAAGAGGAACGAGTGATTAAATTTTGGCATATCTAGGCAAAAGTACAGCTGAGACATAGGCCAAAGTTCAAATCTAGCTATGCTGGCAGAGATTTGAAGTCTTTCCAATGAGCCAGATTTTCAATTGCCGGGCTTTTGGGTTTTGCTTGGCTGTGGAATGTAACAATTCCCTACATCAGGCGATGAAAATAACTGATGCAGAGAGTTGCCTTGGCGTGGCAGAGGTGCTGCGCTCTGAGTGCTTTTGTTTTATTCTGCATTTTATGGCCATGGCTGCGTTAACATGGTACAGCCTGATAAACAATAACATTTCTGGCCAGATAGAACCAAAATGAAAAAATTCTCTTGTCAATACCTGCTTAAAAATAATTATTTCCACACATGAAAAAAACTCAACTTCTTGGCACCACACTGTTTCTCAGCTTACTTACACTTCACTTTCAGTGCCACCAAACGCTGCATATTTTGCAAAGTGTGCATATCTGCCTTTTTAAAACATTTACATTTTTCTTCAGGGGAGAAAAAAAATAAAAATAAAAAATCACCAAGACCAGGAACAATACTAACAAGAGTTTGTCACTAAAGTGACTATATCCCCCACCGTTAGGTCACCAAAACTGACTGGTGTCAGCGCATTCCCAGTCGGAAGGTTGGAAACAAAAAGAATTGAAAGAGGTTGATTCCTTCTTGAGATATCATGCTGACAATGTTCGGGACGGACGGACAGATGGAGCTGAATACTATATCCCTCGCTTCGGGCTAAACACGCGGCGGGGGATAAAAATTTGCCTTCATAAAAGCCTACCTTATCATTTTTCTCTTCCATATGAGCCATCTTCAGCTCAATCTTCTTCTTCTTCTCCTCTTCTCTCTGTTCCTCCTTCACTCGGGCCTCCACCACTTTTCGCAAGCGCTCATCTCTCTTCCTACAGAAATAAACAAAACATATTTTAGAAAGCCTTTTTGTCATCTGCATATCGGTTTCAGAGATAAAATTCCTTAGCAATTCATTTTGAAAGCCTTAACTCCTGCTTATTCACGCCATTATCCAATCAGCCCTTCCCACGACTGCAGCGCAATGCAAAGTAACTCAAGATACCGTTCAGGAGCAGAGTGCACCAGTGGGGCTTAAAAAAGTATCAGCTAAACTGCTGGTCTTCGCTACATCTGAATTTGTGAAATTAACACTGAGTTCCCCAAGACTGAGAATCCGTTGCTCGTCGTTGCTGAGCCTGGGCTGATGATCCTCGTCCACTTAAATACACCCAAGACAAATATTGTTGCCAAGAAATGCCCTTCATTTAGAGTGTATCATAGATTACAAGTCTGTAAGCTAGTCTACAGATCATGCCAACTCAAAGAAGAGGAAAACTAATTTCACCGACTGCAAAATAAGAAACCTTATAGAGATGTATACAGAGAATAGAAAGGTTCTCCGGGCAAAATTAAACAACTCCCGCAAAATGAAATCAAAATGACACCATCATTAACACCAGGATGAGCTGTTGGTGAATCTTGCTGCTCGTGGTCATGCTCATGGCAAATTGATTGATTGGCGAGTGATGCTCAAGTCTCATCACAACACTCCTTTCTCAGCTTCGCTCACTAAGGAGTAAAACTGATTACTTCACCGGTAAAATCATTTCCATCTGATGCATGCTGCAGCTGAGGGCGAAGCTCATAATTCAATTCAAACAGGGTTTGCTTACGAAAATGAAACGCCTCCATCAGCTCACTGTCTCAATAACAGTCCAGCGGGTTTGTCATATTGCAAACCGATAGTTTCAGGTCATTCAGAGAAGAACAATATAAAGAAGCCGTGCTGCCCTCCAACGTAGGCCTGCACCATATTTAGCATAATAGAAATAGGCAGACACAACATATCAGGACTTGTGGTGCACTGGTCATCACCATAAGTTGGTTGAAACTTCCAGCTCCAAGTAGGACATCAAGTTACACCAAGGCCTTAGCCCAGCTGGTGCACTTCGCTCCAAGGGCGTGTTTTTGAAGAGGAGGCAGAGGAGAATAGCCAAACTGGTTGGAGCTGACAGAAAGGCCATGATTGCCACTCTTTACAACTGGGGACACCAGACAAGCATTTCAGAATTCAAAGCTTTCCAAAGCTTGATGTCAAAACCTTGAGATGAATTTCACAATCTGAATTTTTTTTTAAATAGCCCCGTGGTGACTAGCTTTTGGCTAGTAGCACCACTTTTCTCAGTATTCTTTGAAATCAGGACAACTTTCCTCACAATCCTCAGCTTTCAATTTTCTCCATCTTCTGTAAGCTTACTCCGGGCCACTTCCTCCAAAATTTCTTTCAGTGTAGCCTCCCCATTGAGAGATACACAAAGAGGTCAGGAATGAGTTTGTTGTAGAGACTTATACTATTACTTATACTTATACTATACTTAAACATGAAGCACTAATACATCACACAGAAGGCATACATCATGACAAAATTTGGGGGTGTGATGTGATAACATGACAACCATCGGCGAGAAAGAAATCTCTGAAGAGTTGTGAAAGAAAT
This sequence comes from Gymnothorax reevesii, assembly GCA_029721435.1. Taxonomy (NCBI): domain Eukaryota; kingdom Metazoa; phylum Chordata; class Actinopteri; order Anguilliformes; family Muraenidae; genus Gymnothorax; species Gymnothorax reevesii. The sequence continues at coordinate 64,257,798 of CM056574.1, read as the reverse complement.
GGACAATCTCACTTCTTGCAGGTTCCCTTCATGTCAGCTGACCATTTCACATCATGCAGATCAGTTGCCAGTGTCTCCACACATGCACCAAATGGTTTTCAAAATTTTTAACAGGCATAATGCATGGTGGAATGCATCTCCACTGATGTCCATCAGCTGGATAAAATAGTTATTATTATAGTTATAATATAAATATTAATAGTTATTATATGACCAAATTAATATACCAATGGAAATTTGGGCCACCAGTTTTCATTTTGGGCCAGTAAAAATACATTTGTCACCCAAAATAAAGTTTTTGAGCCAGCCAAGGAGGGATGACAATACCCCTCTGCCCCTTAGTAGGGGCTGAGGGGTAAAAATGGATCATGGATTATATTCTTCATTGCTTAATCGATGGAGGAATTATTTTATGTCACGCAAGCCGCCCTTGACCAATCGCAGCCTGGAAATTTTTTGATGTGGGATACAACACAATGCATACTTTTGCGCCAGTACAAGTAGCGCGACTAGCAGTACTAACAGACAAGTCTCACGCATCAGTAAAGGTAGATAAAAATCTGTATAAATTGATCTACGTTATCTTATTTTTTGGAACTGAATAATGTAAAAAGTCCTAACAATTTCATTAAACTGAAAATAAACCAATTGGCTATATTGCAGATTAATGCCAAGTAATATTGGTAATTTTTTTTTACCAATGGAAATTGGAGCCTACATCATAAAATTGCTTCGCGAGTGTCTAATGATCTAAAAAATTGGCAGAACTTCTGAATTTTTTAATTTAACCCTTCTTTGCACTTTATGAAAATGAAACTAACATAAACCCTGATCCCAGACATTCTGCATTTTCTGGTTTAAAGCTAGGCCAGTGTTCTCGCATTGTTTTCCTGAAGCGTACCATTCCACACTTTCCCTGGTTTTCCTGATTTAGTCAGATTTGTCCACACAAAGTGTCACAATCTCTCTCCCACAAACACGTGTTGTGGAATGCAGACAGTAATGAGTGAAATAATAGCATTTTGCCAAATGATCTGGGAACAAGTTGTGAGTGCATGCAATGCATACACTTACGGAGAGTGTAGACTTCCAAAACATATAGCTGAGAAAGACAAAAGCGACCAGAGTCGCCCGACAACACAATCACTCCGACATGACCTCCTTCAACCTTGTTAAGCAGCTTCTGTTAACTGAAGAGCAAGCTGACCGTTTGGACAGAGTAATTCTATTTTACTGCTGGTTTTAGCTGCATTATACTGCTATGTACTTGATCGCATATTTTGCATCACTCTTCGCATTACAGAGCCGTCGTCTGAGGAAGCCAACATTAGCTGCAGAAAATCTTTGTTCATAACTGTCATATTTAAGCGATGTAATTCGGCTTTTACTCTAACTTTACTAGTGCAGAGTCCAGAGTCTCCCCTTGCCAGAGGAGGGATAAGGGAATTTTGCTGATGAGGACTGGTCCGTTTGAGGCTGAGGCAGAGAGGAGACATGGGGTGGGGGTGGGGAAGTGCCGAATTCTATTTCATTTCTGGTGGAACAAGCAATTTCGATTGATCCACTATTGACTTAGTAAATTTTTTACTTCACGCTTCAGGGCCACAAGTTCTTCCACCATCTCATCCTGTCTCTTGTCCAAATTCCCCACACTGATTCTAAACAGCGTCCAATTCTGTGCATTTCTGCAGATGATCCCAGAGTCTTTTTGAGCAGCTCACCATTCTCTGATACTCCACTGAGGCGCTCCATAATAATTTCGGTGCTAGGCAGCGCGTTGGGCATTTTCCTCGCTCCCAGCTCGCATACTTCGCGGTAGATCAGAGCAACTCCCAAGCCAATTAGGAGAAATCCCGTCACCATAAATCCAAAAAGGTAAACATCCTCCACCAAGACAAAGAACTTGCCATCTTGATAACGCGTCCCGAACGTAGCCAGCCGCAAAAGTTGCGTCTGGGCAGCACGGTTCGCCAGGTGCTCCGCTTCTTGGTGAAAAAAATTCTGTCAGTCGCATTCAGGGACCAGCTAAATAATTCCATCTTTACTTGAAGAGCCTCAGAAGCAGACGGAGGGTACAAAAAAAAAAAAAGGAAAAAAGAGGGGGTAACAGGACAAAACAGGACAAAGAGAGAAGACGCAGGCAGGTGCAGAGATAGAGTGCGACTGCTCTCCTCAGAAGGTGGAAGAAGTGATAAATCGGAGTTTTAGGACATTAATGCGGAAAACGGATTTTCTATGAAAATTTCGGAGCGACTCTGCCGAAATGGGAGTGGTTGGCATCTCTGTTATAACATGGAGTGGGTTTGATCACATAGAAAGTGACTACACATAGGAGGGCCATTGTCTCCCTAGAGCGTCCATGCCTTCAAGAAGCTGATTGGATGGTATGCATTGTTTTCATCCAGCCAATGAATGATGAGGTAAACTGACCTAGATGCCAGAGCCAATCAGAGGCCTCTCAACACAAAATAATTGGATTCTCCCTCTGTGCACCAGAAATAAACAAAAAATGTTTCACATCTCCAATAAAAACAAAAGATCTGTTGCAGCTGCATTTTAGTTGAATCCACCATAACCCTGAAAACTCACTTTCAGGGATCTAAAAAATAAGATTCAAAATACAAAGTCAAACATTTACAATAGATAAAATGTACAGATTCCGAGTCGGCCACAGAAAAGCACGTATTCCATTTAACCGTGCTAAACAAGCACTTACATACGTTCATCACCGGCTGCCATGCTCTCCTCGTTTCTCCTTCAACAGATTTAGAAAACAAGTCAATAAAATCCTGGGAATGTATGCATCCAGTTTCTGAATTAAGATTGAAACAAGTGAGCATGTACAAGCCTTTTAAAATATGAAATGACACTTCTGAACACAGCAACACCAAACTATCGCTGAGCTGTGGGATGAGACAAAACAGATGAGGAGGAGAGAGAGAGAGAGAAGGAGAAGTCGTCAGACCTTTTCATTTCCTCTTGCTTTTTCCTCTTCTCTTCCTCAAGTTTCTTCTTCCTCTCAATTTCCTGCTCTTGTTTCTTCTTCAGCGTCTCCAAACGCAACCGTTCCCGTTCCTGCAGAGGTGGAAGGAAAGTCTAAATTGATATGACAGATAAAAGTTGGGTAAAAGATAAAAGCTTGTGAATCCTTTCATACAAAAACCATTCCATTCATGCCAAACACCTATAGGGCGTCCTAACAAAATGTAGACACACTTTGAATGATTAAAAATACAATCTTTCATTCTTGCACTTCCTGTTACAATTCTGAAGAAGTCCTTTTCTCAAAACTTGCTTCTGACACTACTTTAAATTAGTTGCACCTGTTTGAGTAGGATATAATCATTCAAAGTGTGTACACATTTTTTGGGACACGCTGTAAGAGCTAACAAACTATACAAAGCAACAAAAGAAATGCAAGTAAATTCAAGACTGACCAGAAACTAATTACGTGTGTTATTATTTTCAAAATATTATTTGTCATTAGTATTTGCGTATGTGCATTAATTTCTTAAAGCCTTTCTTTGTTTTACGGTCACTTTGACTGGGTGACCATGCAGGTCCATTAATTAACATGCAAACTTAAATTTCTTTTATTGCTCAGTACAGTTCAAGACAGCAAAAAAACGTGACCATTATTAGGTGGTTGCAAGACTGTTACTGAATTTTTCCAGAGAGGTTATAACGTGGTTGCCAAGACTGCCGCAGGAGGTCAGCAAGGTGCAGTTGAGCACAACTGAGGTGTCACTAATTGGTTGCTATGGTTACGAGGGGTGGTAGCCATGGTGTACTTGGGTCAAAGGTGGTGACCTGGATTTGCTTTATGGCTTATGGTGTCTAACTTTGTAGCTGAAATTCCATCCACGCCTGTCCAAAATCACAATATTAAAAAAATATATATGGAGGACAGAAAGCCCCAAAATTCAAAATACAGAAATAAGTGAATCACTCAAATAAATAAATGAATACACCATTTATGACATCAAAAATAAAATATTGCCTTTTTTTATTCATTGTGTTGCCAATGTATTTCTCCTGCAACTTGTATTTCCCTTCCTTTGTCATTTCAGTGTAGTCTTGGAGAATTTCATTATGTTCCAATTTGATGTTGCGTCCCCCCCCCCCCCCCCCCCAACTAATATTTCCCAAATGTCTGCATTTCAGCGTAGGCTAATCTAGGAGTGCAGAAATTCAACTCCTTCCCAAACTGAATACTCGTCTCATTGTGGGAATGAGCACTCAGATTACCGTTTTGTAGGTTTTTATCCTGCCCTGCATATGATTCGGAGGGATATAATCATCAGTGCGTCCATCTGTGCATCCGCCATTCTGTAATCATTTTGTTTCCAGAGCAGAGCTCAAATTCCGATACTTTAACAAACTTTGTTGGACATATTAAGCAGGTCTTAAAAACTACTTCCTTCCAACTTTTTTAGATTTCTGAGGTTAGATTATGGGGTCTAGGGAGACGAGTCAAAATTTTGAAAATATTTATTTAGCAGTGATATTTCAACAAAGCACAATATAAAACAAGTGGTGCCAGGCACAACAATCCCCGCCCCTCAAACATACTTACCACTTACTACGACCTACTTTTCTGAAATTCAAAAGGCATCTATTCTGGGTCAGTGGTAATCCCTAAACAGAATTTGGGGTGAATCTGGCCATTAGTTTTGCTGCTAAAGTGTGAACAAACAAACAAACAAACACAGAAACGAACGTACAAGCACACAAACAAACACAGAAACAAATTTACATACACACACAAACACAGAAACAAACGTACAAACACAGAAACAAACCCAACCAAAAACAATACCTCTTGCCCTCATCCTTCAGGTGAGGCGGGATATTAAAATAAAATTATAAACAAGTGATACCAGGCACAAAAAATCCTGCCCCTCATACATACTTTGACGTACTTTTCTGAAATTCACTAGGCACCTATTCAGGGTCAGTGGCAATCCCTAAACCAAATTTGGGGTCAATTTGGCAATTAGTTTTGCTGCTAAAGAGTTAACAATAAACGAACACAGAAACAAACCGAACCAAAAACAATACCCCTTGCCCTCATCTTTCGGGTGGGGTATTAAAATGTTTTACTTGGCCCCACTCATGAATAATCTACAGGCCTTTAACTGACTGGCTTATTACAGGCTGCTGAAAAATTGTAAAATGAAATGCGTTATGTGACAACAGCCCACTGATTGGTCAGAGAGAATAGTCTGTGCAAAAGACAAATCTCTTCCGCATTATCGCTAGGAATCTCGTTTCACTTGCCATCATTGAAACAGGTCTTCAGATTGTGTCTTTGAAACCTGTGTCGTTTTAGGCAGCTTGATAAATGCGTTGCCTTACCTTTCAAACAAGGTTGCGTTTGTTCACCGAAGCAGCTGCATTTATGAAATGTGTTTCTTTGCCTGTGACCCTGTTCTTAGCGAAATTAAAAGCAATGGTCTTCTCCCAATTCCCCTTGGGAAAGTTATGCTGCCCCTATTTTTCGAAAATTGCGCAGAAAATAAACTTCATGGTTGCTAGTGAAGCATTTAGTTCTTAGGAAAGGTATCACAGATGAGATGACGCATCAAAAAGTGATTAATTGTAATACTCAGCCATCTCCTGCGATTTGCGCGTTTGCTTCGCGTTTTGCCTTTAATTTCAAAGTGAACTGTTTCTGAAGCATGAAAGTCAAGCTCATATAAGCCGAAACACCTTGTCGAACTACGCCCGTGTGATAATGGTGACTGCAGTTGCGTTCAACAATTTTGGTTTCGTTACTTTCCCTGGTTACGGGACGAAGTTGTATTGCTCGTGGTGCCAGGAGACTGGTGTTCTGACAATTTGTGCTGCCTTGTCAAAAAATGCTTCCGTAATGCAAAGCAATCGTCAAGTCCTTGTTTTCACCTTGATATTACGAAATGAATCAGTCTACAGTAGTCAAGTTGGCTCATTATGAGATAAGCAAACGTTATGAGTCCGTTGATAAATAAGTGGCGTGCGGCATGCATCTATCACTTATCTAATTTCTGCATTTTCGAAAGACAAGGCCCATGCCTTGGGAACCGAAGAGAAAAATTCCAGAAAAAGTCTTTGCCTGCTGTGCAGTGGGTCCTCAAAATGTTTCTGTGGCAAGGAATTGCAATCTTTGCAATTGACTTTATTTAGCGGTTTCATTTGAAGACTGAAGAGTATGATCAAGCCTACACCATCACTGGATGTTAGAAATATAACTGGCATAATAGCAAAATTATGTGTTAATGTTTGTACTGAAATGACTTTCGGGCCCGTCAGGTCACGATTTCAAACCAACCATGCAATGAAATGGCAAAAACAGTGACGCAAAATCCATTTGACATGATTTGGCATTAGATTGTGCGCAGTAAACAGACATTTTATTGAACTTATAAACTGGCAGTTTAAATGACATATTTCTGAAAATATAATCTGTTCAAGACCAAGAGATCAGCTATTACTTATGATCCATTACCTCTAAATATACTGTATGAAATGTAGGTCTACCTCCAGTATTAAGAATGTACGAAATGCTTGCGCTGTTCAGGCCTTGAAAGATCTTTAATTTTGATTGACCGCTTTTTGCCAATCGACCAGCGGAAGAGGTTTTTTTTTTTTTTTTTTTTTGAAAGGACGATTTTATTCCCGGAGTGGATAATGAGGAGGCAGGACTCAGGTTAATATTTTTGATCAATATAATGTAAGCTTAAAAACATCACTGTAACTGTCCAAGTATAGGTGTGAGGCTGTGAGCATGAAGAATTCAATGGCACCAATCTGCACGGCTAATTCAGCAGGGCCCCAATCCCTCCACGATCATTCCTTTATATTCCTTGACGTCTCCACAGTAATGAAATACCCAGTATGGAATCAGATGTGTGTCAAAAGTCGCGAGTGCAAATTATATAACACACTGAGTGCAGAGTGGTATCTACGCACATAAAAATTAGCAGTGAACGCACAAAGCACCTGGCACGCCCAAGGAAACGTCTGCTTCATGAACGTTGGAGGGCATGCACTCTCTCGCAAATTCATATTTCCCTCATGAAGTTCATTTCTGTTCGCGCCAGAAGGCATACGAGCTTGCACAGGCCATACCTCCTCACTCAAAATTTATTTCTGCTCGCACATAACACTGACTTTTGACAATTTGGGGCGGGAAACCAAGGGAGGTCACTTGCCCTCGAATGACGACTCACTGTCAACGAGATCACACCCACACGACCTCCTGCAACCTAAATTACCAGCTTCTGTCATCTAACGTGAGCAATCAGCCAGAAATATGTAATTTCATAGCTATTTACAGCTCTTGGCAACAAGTTTGGTGTTGTAGACTAATGAGGATAAAAGAAAATTGTTCATAGGTGGACTAACTTAATGACGTGCAGACCGATTGTCACGTTGGCCCATTATTCTACGTTGTATGCAATAGCATATAATTTTTTAGATTAGTAGCCAGCTAGCTAGCCAACATACAGGGTTTTCCTGCATGGAGAATTTGGTGGTGGCCGCCACCGCCTAATTTCTTACCGCCACCAGACCCCAATGCGATATTCTGTAACGCATTCTCATTTGCGTGCGCGAGTATGCACAGGAGCCAATGACAGAGCACCACCACCAGCTCATTCGGAGCCAAGAAAAACCTTGCATTAGCGAAGGAAAATCTTTGCAAATAATCATCAAATGTTAGCGATATGGTTTTTGTTTTTGCCGTAACGTTATTAGCCAGGCCCCGTCTGTCAAAGGCAGGAATGGCCCATCAGATGGTTATGCTTTGCAGTGCTGTCAGTCTTTCCAACCTGTTACCCCGCCCCATTCGAAGGGCGAGGAAAGGGGTATCGTTTTCAGTTCAATTTGTTTCTGTGTTAGTTTGTTTGTTAACACTCTTGCGGCAAAACCAATGGCCAGATTCACCCCAAATTCGGTACAGGGATTGCCACTGACCCAGAATAGATCCCTACTGAATTTCGTATGAGTATTTGGATTTTATATGAATTTTCCACAAAAGGTCCCTCAATGATCAGTTAAAAAAAATTCTCTCTCCATATTTTGCATTCCATATTTTAAATGATCCTGAACGAGAAAGTTTAAAAGTTAAGGGATAGCTAATTAGATGCTGGCACCATTGGGAGGCTTGTGTCATGAAAAGCCGTGCAGATTTAATTCTAGGATTTCCCAAGGGCATGGTGCTTGGGTATGAAAAAGGGCACAGCAGTCACATTGAGTGAGTTGTCCTGAAAAAGGGCACAGAGGTCATAGCGAGCAAGCAGCAGCCTGCCAAGAAAGGGCAGTTCATTTGTAGTGGTAACTTGCAAGCCTTCATTCCTAACATCTGTCATTTCCTTGCTTAGTGGCTTTAAGGATGCACCGCGATCTGCCTTCAACAGACTTTGAATGCTAAAAGGGCTTTTTTTTAAATGTATTCATTCCTAATGAAAAATTACAACTACAAAGAAATACAACTCCACTCAGAAAGCAAAACAAATTTCTAAAAGGCAAAAATTTTTCCCTGAACAAACTTAATTTAATACAGAACAGTACTGTTTCCCAGTGAAATTTCTGGAAACTTCTTGTAACTTGCAGTACAATTGTGTTATCTATACCTTACTGTAGCATATGAATTCATCACCTGATCAGAGATGTGAAAGGATCCATTCCCATTAAAATCCAGTCACACAGGCACTCTCCAAGTCAGTCACGTTTTGACATCACATCATGTATTTGAATGATTAGAGAGTATTGTGCATGTTTCATGAGAGGCCGGTGGTGAACTAGCGATTCTCTAAACCACATAACAGGAGAAGTTCGCATTTTGCGAATCCGCCTAATGTGATCACTGCAGACAATCCCATAACGTGCAGGTTATCGCTGGCCCAAACAAGAAAATAGCCCTAAAAATCTCCCCAGCCAAGAGCTCCCTCTGACTAGCCTAACTGGCAGGCAGGCCTATGAAGCATGATACAAGGGCAGAGTAACCACGAAATGGGACTAAGTCTCTTTCGACTGCCACAGTTAGTTTTGGAAACATGATGCAAATTAATGAGTTGGCCATGCCGAGCTCGTTCATGTCATAATTACACGCTCGTTCATGTGTCATAATTACACCACAAACTTCTCGCCAGACAATAGAATAATTTGTGTAATAAAAATCTTAACATTCAAGTTGATCAGCACTTTTGGTCATTTATTATTCCAACCAGAAAAATTCACTGATGGAACGATGTTCCTTTTTGAAGATTTTGCCACCTGCTCTTTTACGAGTTGGCATGATCATCTGATGCTTGTTACGCTAATAATGTGAATAATATGGCCGAATTCCGGGAAACAGAAGCGCCACCCCTCTGTGCGGCGGCAAATGGAACTGAAATCAATCTAAATACCTGGGAAAACACAACACATCCACAGCACTGGGTTTCTATACATTATCATTTTCTGTGAGCGAGGTTGAAGAGATCTGCTACGGCTATCTTCAAGCGCGGCAAGAAACGAATACAGGCGTGCAGTAGAGTTGGGAAGGAGGCATGGCAGACCGTCCTTGGGGGAAAAAAAAAGCAGGTGTGGCAGGATTTAATGAGGAAAAGGGGCAGCAATGGCGGGAGAGAATCAGGCATGGCGCAGCGCCATGGCCGAACACTCTAGATCCAACAATGCATCGGTTTGTGTGTCAAGATAATTTTGGCTCCGTTTACACTTCGTTTTTACAAGCGTTATGGGTGATCGGATCACAAGCGGTCAGAACAAGTTATAAGTGTAAATGGGCTTCAAGCCACATTGAGATCCAATCACTCAAACGACATGCGGAGGTGGTCTGGGACTCATCTGACCACATACGTTTGGTAGTGCAAACACTAATCCCTCCCGATGCATCCCTGACGAGGAAGAAACTGGTAAAATGACGTCAATGTAGGCCGCAGGCTTGTGATAAATCAACGTCAATGCTGGAGCAGCGCGTAAAACAGGAGGAAAAAGATGATATTAACTAATGAAAATGTAGAGAAGCACTGATGTTGGTGGTTGAATTGCAAACAAAAGCCACATCCCAATCTCTGCTTTGGCTGGCAGGAATGGCTGGCTTTTTTAGTTGTATGACATTAACTATTTTTAACATTTTAACCCATCAAAAGTAATCAGAAAATTCAGCAGTGAAATTACAAAAAACAAAAAACAGAATTGAAAAATGGAGCCTGTGAGATAGCCCCACACCATTCATTTGAATATAAAAAAATAAAAAGAGCTAGAAATAAATGGTTAGACCATCGTGAGACAGGTTAGTTTTACCCTACTGATGTGTTGTTAGAAACAAGTCTCAATAAACAAATGTGGAATTTTTAATTAAAGAGGACATGAAACAACAGAATAGACACACCAACATAGTATATCTGTATATATTTAAAACATACTACCGAAATAAAAATTTTTTAAAAATCAGCCGTTTTAAAGAAAATCGACTTTTTAAATGCATTTATGATACGTTTTGGGGCGTACTCTCCGCCATCTTTATTTTACGTCACTGCCTACATCATCGGAGTGGTTTGTTGGTGGTTCGGTTGGTTTGAGTATAGAGTTTTCACTAGTTGTAGAGGGAGGAAAAATGTCAGAGGACAAAGCAGAAAGAGTTATTTTTCTGTCATCTAACCCAATAGCTAACGCATTTGAGCTAGTGATGAGGAGGAAGATTGAGAGACCCGTGTCTGCAGAAGATGAGGGAGCTGCAGCGGCTCCGGACGGAGATGGCAGCGAGGAGCGGGTCGGCAACACCTTAGGGTGTAGATGCGGTCACTGCTCGAAGCTGATTTGGACAGTGTGCTAGGGGAGCCATCCTGCATCACCCTATCCCGCACCTTCAAAAATGCTTATGAACGAGATAAATCCTTGTCCATTGAAAGCATCAGTTTCACTTGCATAAAGGTGGACGGTCACTGCAAGTAACATGGAAAGCGATTATGACTTCTCGTGCTTCTGTCTACTAAGCGATTGGAAACAATGCATGCATTTTTCAAGATCATTTAAATGAAATAAGACCATTTCAAACGTCTTTTTGCAATTCCATTGCTGTCAATCCCTCAGTAAAGACAAGCCTGAGAATTCCCGAGTCAATCAATTTCCGTGTCCCTAGTAGGCAAATTCACCGTAAAGCAGGTGAAACTGATTAACTGAATGAACAATGACTTTGATTCCGCAAGTGACTTTCTTCAGTGCGCCGTGAAAGAATAATTGCTTACTACGGCACAGGAACGTGAATGCCAGAGACATCTCTGCAGATACTGTCGTTGTGTTGTACTACTGTTGAGTGTAGCTTAATAAAAGATTAAAATTAATGAAGGGGATGTTTTGTGTGTGTTGGGTCGAGGTGCGTCTAATATATTCGACCATCACGTTGTCATTCCAAATTTGTTCGAAGTAGTTTTTTTTAAAAGGGGACAGCCTTATTACAGAGAGCTACAGGTGTCATTAGCCATGTTTCCATCTGCACGTTCTTATGCGAATTAAGTCATATCCAATTAAAATGCCTTATGGAAACGGTGAAATTATACTTGATTTCAAGAATATCGACACAAAGTTTATACGGTTGACCTGATCGTATTTTCTCTTAATCGTTAAAAGGCTGATGCAATAAGTCCTAATGGAAATGTTATTGAATAAATAATATATAAATCTGCTACGGCACCGTGACGCCATCTTTGCCAGCTAAATTTATCGCCTAACACTACTTTTGTTCGCTTGAAGATTCTGCGATTCAGCGCGAAAATGAATGGAAACAGCTTAAAAAAAGTCAGAAATCTATTCGATACACCACTTTAGTCGCACAACAGCATGTGGCGTCATTGCGCACAACTTTTTATTCGCTTTAATGCTGTTAGATGGAAATGCATTTTCACCTGCTTTTTTTCGCATGAATATGTTTGGCGAACTTCAGATAGTTTGACTGCTAAGTGGATGGAAACATAGCTAGTGTCCCTCATTATCCCCAGGTGTGATCGTTTCTCTGCTACGAGACTAATTCAGGGCTCCTGTCGATTAAGTCTAATGGTGAGTTAGGTTTCTTAATAAATTTTACATTTGTTTTAATGCTGTTCGTATCATTTTATTTCGTTGTGTTTATCTGCCACACATTGAAGGCCGGTCTGTGAAATTTTTTTACAAGCATTTGAAGGGATGATGATGATTGAGATTGAACTGGGTTGTGGAACATTTAAACTGGATAGCTGAACATTTGCTGATCGTATAATTACCTCTCTCTGTTCTGTTAAATAGTTAGGCCGTTATACAGCGCACAGCCACTTCTGAACTAATGTTAGTGGACTGCGTGGGACGGTCTGTCTTCCTTGCATCATAGGAAGAAAAGTCAAACACTGAGGGAGTTGTATCTGGTTTCAACCTGTTGTTTCTACGAGTCACCAGTACTCTTGCCTCATCAAAAAACTTTTCCTCCACGTAGTCTTCAGCTACAAAGTGATCACTACAAACTCTAGCATTGGTAACTGGTGAGTTCTTCCTTTTGATTGAAGCTAGCCAACGTCGGAGATTAGGTGGTCGTTTAAGAGGCAAATGATGGAAATGTACTGGTTTCTCCCGATCTTTGACTTTGTAAAATTCATTTGAACATCCAGGGGCAATGCAAAACATGCTTTCCTAAACTCACTTTTTAATTTGCTTCTCTTTCTCTGTCATTTTGAATGAACGCCTGTAGTTCGTCAGTGCAATCACTAGCTTGGAGAGTCGAGCAAACCACTCCGATGACGTCACGTCCGGCAACACAATAGCAATGGCGCCCTCCTTTATTTTGACAGTTGAATTTAAAACGGCAGGATTTTGAAATTTCTTCCTCCTTCTGTGGTAAAGCCAAAATAATCTTTTTAGGGTGAGAGACCTTCATTAAATTAAGATAACTACATTTAGTTTTTCATGTCCTCTTTAAAAGTCCCCTGAAATGAGTAGCCTTTTGAAAAATGCCATTAATATTTTTTTGTACATAAAAATCTATTTATGTTCTGAACGACAATTTGAATCATTTATATATTTATAATATAAAAATATCACTTGTGCTGATTTCATGGGGAATATTTATTTAGTAATTTAATTTCTGCTTAAATGGCATTCCATAAAAGAACTCACCACACCAACCCAATAGCACATTTGAGGTAGTGGCATCTCCCAAGAAGAAGCACCATCAGATTTAGTTCAATGAAAAATAAATAACGTGTTGTAAAAGAGAGCAAACAAACTTACCACCAAACCGCCCACTGGCTGAGGGAGGGAGAGGAACAGGGTAAAGTAAGGTGACAATCAAATCCCAACACTAAAAATGTCTGGATTAATTTCTATTAAATATAACACAGCACCAACTAATTCACTACAGATGACAATTAATCCACCAGCATGTGATCATTGCTTACACCATCATTCCTCAGCATTTTTTCCCCCTCAAATAAAAAATAAATAAATGATCGTCAATCATGCTTAAAATTACATTTTTAGTCATGGAAACCCTGTGAAAAATGTAGAAATGAGCAATTCCGGTGTTACCCATGTTACATTTATAGCATTAGGCTATGGTATGAAATCGTTTCACTACTTCAAAAATTCTACTCAGTGGCAACCATAATCAACTTTGAGAGAAAACCTGGAATGAACCCCACAATGGTTATGCTGGCAGAATGGATTTTTCAAGCGTTCCTCCCATTACTCAAAAGTAACATGACTTTTTTCACTTAAGTTTGGTCCAATCTTCTTCATCAATAATGCATGACAGAAAAAATGGATGATACATGTTTGAACCTTTATTGCTGAAAATTCTAACGACCAGGATTTCAACTTGATGCAACAGTAATTTTCTGCAATGGGCCCTGACGTGTTAAGTTACTCACATTAAAAGTAGGTTTTCAGTACCAGGATCAGGAGGCTATTATCATACCATGTATTGTGAATGTAATGACTGTTTCAGCCATTTCTATTCTAGAGGCCTTCATGATTCCCAAATTTTAAATCCCCAAGTCATAAGTCCATCCTCCACCCTCTGTTTCCTGAGTGGGACACTTTTTTGCTAACATTCAGTTAAAATTTCCTTTAAAATTCAAATACAAATGATTGTGTATTGTTTCCATTCTATTCAATTGTACTAAACTAAACTTTAATTCCTAACTTTTCTAACCAGGTGTAGTTTTAATCATTTACTGGAGTTTTGTCTTTACAAGTGATGACAAAACAATGTAAACACCAGTCATTTAGCTGCATGCTAAATATTGGGAGATGGACACCCATAGCTCCTAAATTTTAAGCACTGAGCTGTGCTGGATTTGCGAAGGTATTGGCTACTAGCAGCAATATTGGATTTGTCCGAGCTTATTAACAGCAATAAAAAAAAATTAATAAAATAATAATAAAAATAAATAAATAAATAAATAAATAAATAAACTTATTTGGGAATAGTTTTGCGTTTAATCTTCTTGTGTGTGGTCGTGTGGTCATGTTTCAGCCCGTAAAAACCACTGCAGAGTGGGCTTGGTCATCATTTCCCACTCAAGAAACCGTGACATGCCGGACATCGGGTGGCACAGTGGCGAGCTCGATTTTCTCGAGTTACTCCAGTTTCCTCCAACAGTCCAAAGACAAGCATGTCATGCAAATGAGGGTGAGAGCGAATGGTCTGTGAATGGTGCGCACGGTGATGGATTGGCAAGTCCAGGGGTGCATTTCCCAAAATCACAGATGCTAACTTAGATCATTCAAACAAGACTGAATAGATGAACTATGCAAGTTGCTAAGTTAGCAACCACGCTTTAGGGAAATGCACCCCAGGATGGGTCCCCGCCTTCTGCTCATTCTAATTGGCTCACAATTATTTTCTTTCAGTAAAACAATGTGCTCAGCAAACATGAAGTCATATATGTCTTCAGCCATTTCCCACCATGATGAGAATGTGGCATTCTCTTCACATAAAATACCATTAATATACATGAAAATTGTGCCGTTTTTCCCCCCAAAATGTTCATCTCTCATTTCAAGCAAGGTCTGCACCAAATTTTTAATGTTGAAAAAAAAATAAATAAAAAAAATATTTGGTTCTTGAATGGTGAAATCTCTGCAACAGCAGCAAAATTCATACTATCCCAATACTTTTATTCAGGAGCACACAATATAATGTAATGATAATAATGTTAAGGGTAACTAGATGGCGACGGGTGCAAACATTCCAGTTAGCCAGGTGATAAAACCATTTTGCCACCAGCTGTCTGCTACTCTCATCTTGCTGATGCAGGGAGGGTGTGGAATTCCTTCAAAATGTTATAACTCCAACTATTTAAAAAAAAAAAAAACAAAACTGATTCTGGAATAAGGCAGTTGTTTCACCACTTTCATAATATTGCATTTTCGGAATACAACTCCCAAACTGGGGCAAGCACTCCTATGATCATAAAATGCACTTTTCTCAGCATTGCTAGCTGAGAAGCTAGCCACCTGGAAGCTGATAACAGTTTTTGAAAATTCTAAGGGATGACATCAATTGTCAAATATCGCACAATAATAAACACAAAGGGATGGTTTCTTGGACACAGAAGTCTAGTCCACAATTTAACTATGTTACATGGACAATCTTCCCACAATAATCATTACAGTCCAGGACTAGGCTAAATCTGTGTCAGGGAAATCGGGACTAACAGTCACAAAAATGATCACAGCCCTTTCAAAAAGATGAGAGAACTTTAGACCTTTAAATTTAAAAGAGAAACCAAAGCCATAAGCAGGGCCGCAAGTTCACTTTTTCTGCTCATAGAAATGGTGCTACAGAGGTTCATAGTCTTGTAGCAAAAGACAAAAACTTGCAGCACAGTAAAAGCATCTGTTACATCTCTAAAACCGGCAAGTAGGGCAATTAATCATTTAAAAGGCAAATAAAATATGAATAATCTCTTTGTAAATTGAAGTGCTTTCAAAATAATTAAGGTGATAATTACGCCACGGAAACTTAAACTAGCCCGTCATTCTGCTGAATAGTCTTAGTAAATTAATCATCTGATTGCTAATCAAGCAAAGAGGAGTAATTGTTCGCTTTACGGTGAGAATTCTGCCTCCGACCGCACGTCACTGGTTTATTCATAAGACTGTGTCCAGCGAAGGAATTGTGGGAAATGGTGTTGGATAGGCAGTTGGGATCATGACTCTTAATCATATGACAGACTACAACTACCAAGGACATTAGTGAGGTAGCGCTGTTTCACATCTCGCTTTCTCACTAACACACAACGCCTGTCTCTCTCATCGCATCGGAGCTACAACAGCTTTTTCATTCATCACACAAATCAATTTTCATGTTGCACTGTACAGCCCTGACAACTCATGAAGGAATTCCTGAGAAGTAAAAACATTAAAACACTCATTAAAATAATTCGGAGTCTTTTACTTTGACTTCTTCAATTCCCGTGGTGAAGAACATGGTGAGGGAGTACACATTTCCAAGTTAAAACCAACTCCTGCAAATCAAAATTCATGAAGCACACCTTTGAAATTCCTCAGTTGAAAGTGACTCCTGGGAGCTCCAATTCAGATGTTAAAAATGACTCCCTGGAGTCCATGGGGGAGTTGACTGTTATTTAACTTAATTTAAATGAACAGGAACACCAATTTACCCAACGTGGACACAACACAATTTAATTCTTCTGGGGCTTAGGCATTCGTTTCAAACCCTGAATTCATAATTCATAACAGAGCATTTATTAAGTCCTTAAAAAGCAAGGAGATCTAAATGCGGACGTCATCAAGTGCAAAGGAATGGTGCCAACACCACAATAACTGCATTATCTTTGTGGTCGGTACACGGGTGTAGAGTCAAACTAACAGCAAGAACCCTCTATGATAACAGAATCTTCACCCACACTGCAGGACAAGTTGGAAATTCACAAGTGCATATTTTAGTGAGTGGATGGCAGCAAGCTTGGAGAATTTTTAACTACACAGTTTGCAAAGAATAAATTATCTCCAATCCTCTTAAGGTTCAGTGAGTGTGTATATACTGACCTTTAGGTCCACTCTAAGAGGTGTGGTGTGTTTGATGAAGGATTTGACAACAGAGCTTTGACTTAGTGATCCTGGTGTCATCATCAGTATCTGGTTCTTCTGCACAGTGTGAAGGAAGGATTTCATGTTGGGCTTGATTGCCTATTATAAAACAAAACAAAAAAAAGTGTTGTTTTATGCATGGCAGACTTTACAAGAAAATTTGAGCAAAGCTTTGTGTTAAATCACTTTCAAAAACGAATCTGTATTAATGCTTTAACAAAATATCCAAGTGGTAGAATTGATGTTTCGCTTGAAAAAATGCCTTTGTCAAGCGTCCATCACATTTAACAAAAAAAAAAAAAAAAGAAAAAAAAAGATACTTCTCAACGTTCCATAATAATAATAACGCTTTTTTGCTAGCACTTTTCAAAGAACTCACGCTCATGTAAAAAGAAAAAAATAGGACCAAGGGTCCTCTAGCTTACAGACAAGCAATCGTATAGTGATGATACAAGTTATGAAAATTCCACGATAAGTTTGACCTTCGAATCAATGAAGGTCAATGTCAAGGTCAAGAAAAAAAGTTCATACATTTATAAGACCTCCTGTAATACAATCCTAAGCCCTGAAGCAGTTTCGGTGATACAAGTGATTGAAAATTCAATATGTTACTTGTGAACTTGAAATATCACAGAAGGTCAAGTTGAGGTCAGCAAATGGACTTCATGTATTACTTTGTAAACGTCTCGGTCCAAACCTTGGCTCCATCAATGTCCATTTTGGTGATACAAGTCATTGTAATTTCACTGTCGAGTTTGACCCTCAAAGGTCACTAACATTCAAGTTGAATGTCACCAAATAAAATTTGATTGTCACCAAATCAAATGCATCTCCAATTCAAACCTACACTCTACCATTAAAGCTTGTATCTCACTGAGCAGCGAATGGTTACGAGTGCAGGGAATTTTGAGTTACGTCAGAGTTTGTAAAAGGGGGCAAAGCAGTTTGCTAAAAGTTTTTAGAATTGCAAACAGTTTTTCTAGTCGCAAAAAATATTTTGAACATGCTCAGACGTTTGTAAAAGAGCGTAAGCATTTCTGGTTCGCGAAGTAGTAACCACGATACAACAGAGCTACAAATGCTGACAAATGTAGACGAATATTGGGTTTCGTGATGATACCATCAAGGTTTCGTCCAGATGGCAAGAGAGTTTGCAAATTAGTTATAGGGTCGCAAAGAATTCATTTTCATATTCGAGAGCCATTTCCTATTCTTTCGCAAACAGTTACGAAAATGTTGCTAACTGACACTAAACGTTGCTAAATTTCATGAATGACACCTAGGTCTATCCTGATTTTAGCCAACTTTCATCAGAAAAGTTGGCAAATCCAAAATTCGCTACATTAGAAAGCATTTGCTGCTCAGTGAGGTACAAGCTTCACGATTTTGCTGATATAAGTCATTAAGGTTTCACTGTTTGGCTGTTGAAGGTGACTAAAGGTCAAGTTCAAAGTCACCAACTGAAACTTCCTACATGACTTCCTATGTGCCCACAAGACAAACCTAAGTTCTATCGGTAATAGTTCTGGTGATGGAAGTCATTAAAATATCACAATGTGAAATCTGACCTTCAAAGGTCACCGATGTTCAAGGCCACTAAATAAAAGTTCATATGACTTCCTATAAGCATTCAATACACAAAGTGCATGACACGAGATGGGCGCGATTGGCCCCCGCGCCTGTAAACGCCTGTCAAATCGCGCTCATGAGGAGGACTTAACATGTCCGTCAGTCATTTCAGGGTATGTAATACAAGCGTTAGCCCATTCAACCTACCCTGGTTACAACCATGATGACATCATAATAATCAAAAGTAGTAATTGCAACATTTTCTCAGATCGAGGCAACCAGTGCCAGCTGTGAGGAAGCATGCTCATATTCAGTTCTGCATATCCGACCCATCATCATAGCCATAACTAGTGATGAGGTCACTGAGGTCCGGACCTCGGTAAAAATTTGAGAGAAAAATTCTTTAGCTTTATCATTCAGGTTTTATTCTAGGCATCTTAAGTGTAACCCCTGAGTATATGCAATGCTACATTTCACCAAAAATCAAGCTGTTTGCACATTATTATTCTTTTTCCTCTTTTGGGGAGTTTTCCTTTATTCATTAGTATTTTTATATTAATGCTGTTTGAATTTTGACATTTTGGCAATGTATCCTTCTCCAAACCTGCAGTATTCTCCTCAGCATTAAGCTCCCCATTTCTTAATTGCCTCCGCCATCAAAAGGTGAGAGAAGGTTATGTTTTCAGTTCCGTTAACTGGAAAATGTTATGACATGCTGCATAATCAGCAAGTATTAAGCTCTGCAGTGGAGAGGTGTGGATGTAGAAACATGACTTGCAAAGTTTCTGTACTGATATTAATGCATTGCACGCAGAATAAAAATCTTTTGGCTGGCAAGAGAGAAGTGTCCTTTGCCTTATTATTCATTACACGCAACACAATGCAAAACGATAAGACTGGCTACATAAGGATATTAAATTGTGTCTCTCTGATGAAGAAAGGCATTACTTTTCAAATTCACTGTTATTAATGTTTTATAGTATGTACAAAGTTTTATTACCATTAAAAAAAAAAAAAAAAAACTTCAGGGGTCTCTTTACCTCTCATTCTCAAAATTTCTGAACCAAATTAGTTTTCTTGAGTCCAGATGATAGAAAATCTCTCTCCCTCTTGTTATGCAGGAGTGTTTTATGTAAAGCACTGTAGATCATTTGTAAATGGAGATTTGTGAGCTGACCAGTAAGGCAGCACAAATCTATTTGTTTATTTTGTTCATCATTAGCACCCTCTGGTGGTATATCTGTAGCAAAACATGATCTGATGCAATACCACTTGTTAGTGATGAAATAGACTAGTGCTTTCGAGAGGTTTCTGGCATCATCTTGCCTGGAGAGGGCCGGATCACCCAGGACTCCTGTAGATCTTTCCAGAATGTTCTTAGTCTATATAAATGCTGTGATTTTGTTCAGTTCGAGTTTGCATCAGAGTTACAAAGTGGCATTGGTGTTATAATACGATTACACAGTGGATTATTTAGAGAATTTTTTGGACCAAATCAAAGAACGCATTTGTTTAAGTTGTCATTGCTGGTTCACTTTGTTGTGATTTTCAAATCATAACACTCCTCTCTCTCTTAATAGGTCTTATGGTTATTTTAAACTTACTACATTTTGGGACTGGGCGAGGTTGGCTAGACATCGGCTTGGAAGCAGCAGTTAAAGCAAATCCGCCTTTATAGTATAACGTATAGCAAAATGGTTATACTCTTTGCAACATACTAAAGGCAGTCGACAAGCCAAGGACAGCAGAATGGAGTAGGTGGCTTATTGCTAGCAGGTACCATTACATGCACAATGAGTATACTCATGAACCAAAAAAGAGAAAATGGGCTGCATGTACATGAGCTGTTAAAGGTGAAGTACAATGGGAACCGGTAAGTGAAAAACATGCCTACCAAACATTTGGCAGGAGAGAAGAAATTTTAAAAAAAAAAGGTGCCTGCCAGAGAATTGGCGGGAGTGATATAGTGCCCGTGCAGTTTTTTCCAGTCATGCACTGCACATATATTGCCGATCTTTAATATTTTCATGCCGAAAAACCTTTGAAAATTTTAACATTTTGCTTGACTTAGTTTGACCTTTCAATGTCATCTGAGGTCAATTTTAAAATAGCCAAAAAAATAGCTCACATTTGACCTCCTGTGTGTCAAAAATACAAACTTAATCTGTCTCCAACCATTTAGCTTCCACAGGTGATTTTGCCTTTCCGCCATAAGACCCAATGGTAAAGTACATCGCCCCCACGAGACCCACTTCTGTCAATTCAATCAACATGGCACTCACACTGTATATCAAGTGTAGCAAGTTGAGTTGATTGCCGGATATAGAAAAAAAGGAAGTCAGACAGAAAATTTTATTTATTTATTTATTTAAATGTAACCCCTTAAAGGTCTTCTGCCACCGAAAATTTAAATTTGATATGTTCTAGGGACTAACTTTTGATAAACATTTTAACATTAGTTCTGCGAACAGCTTTTCGCCAATTAAAAAAAAAAAAAAAGAAAAGAACATTTTCGGAGTTACTATTTTAGGCACTTTGCCAGTTCTTAAGGCCAGCCTCCAAAAATCGGGGAAAAACGAGTATGCATGATCTCGTAAACCCGTGACGTACACTCGGGAACACACCAGACATTTGTTAGGCTTGGTGGTGGGTATTCGTGCAATATTTATCTAAAATTTGCTTCAATACTTGAAATGCCACGTCGGTGCATCGTGGGGGGTTGTAGAAAAACAACCAAAGACGCGGTAAGCCTACACATTCCCCAAAGATAAGGCTCGAAGACAACTTTGGGCCGCGAAAGTGAGGCTAACTCGAGCAAAGTGGCATGAACCGAGCGAGTGTAGCGTAATTTGCAGTGACCACTTCCAGGACACAGACTTCTACAGCGGGCTCTACAGCCCTTTTGATATACAAGCACATAAAGAAATTAATAAATGAAAAAATAATATCGGCAGTTCCTTACTGTTAATGCTGCAGAGAAAGTTTATCGATGCAAGCCCGAAGTCGGTAAGAAATTGTCATACAACAAACTAGATGTTTGTTTCAAAATTTTATACTGGATAGTGTATTGATGATGATAATGATTATTATGATCATCGTTGCTAATATATTTTGGACAGCAGTCACTAGCTATGTTACCATTTAAATTTGAAGTGAATCTGGTGAAAATTCACTAAAATTAAAACAAATTAAGTGCGTTTCCATATGATATATTTCCCTCAAGCAGTTGAGAGCAAATAACTAAGTAGGTGGTGATGTGCGTGCGTACCCATGTCAGATAAACAGATACCGACTTCCTTGCTAGGCAACCTCAAATGCGAAAAAAGAGAATGGTCAGACTGTTTTCTCAGTCAGGTATTGACGACTGTTCACGACTGCACCTTTCTATCTTGCTACCGATCTTGGATAGTATCAAAACGGGCACTTTACCGCTAAGTGAAGTATATGCGGAAATTGAATATGGACAGTGTAGAGGCACATGGTCTGAGAAAGCAAATGGCTACTTATGCAGAATAACATGCATTAAGTAGCCATGTGCATGCTCTTTATCAGAGCCAACCCTGCTCATCAGCATTTATTAGAAAAATGTTTTTCCATTTCAGATTATGCGCATTAAGTCTGCTTCGCAAAAGTGAGAATCCACCTCAAGCGAGCATAAAAACGTTTTTTTTTCGCGAATCAGAGGATTTATTTTCGAATTATGGAGTTTCCATTAGGCTACCGTTTTTGATGCCCAACTTAAAAATATGCATTTAAAC
This sequence comes from Gymnothorax reevesii, assembly GCA_029721435.1. Classification (NCBI taxonomy): domain Eukaryota; kingdom Metazoa; phylum Chordata; class Actinopteri; order Anguilliformes; family Muraenidae; genus Gymnothorax; species Gymnothorax reevesii. Next base: position 64,235,401 of record CM056574.1, on the reverse strand, counting down.
AGGTACATGGAAACTCAGCTACTGACATCGGCTAGGCTAAACCTGCAGCTAATATGAAAACCAGCGACGTGCACACCTTCGTATCTCAACTGCCTGACTGCCTTACAATAATGAATAGCTATGAAATTGCATAGGTTCTCATAGGCACCTAAAATATTCTCCTCTTCTGACTGTTCGTATTTGTCATACATAATTGTAGACTGGTGTTCTTTTTGTGAACAATTTCAGTCTATTTGAAAGGAAGCACAATGGGTATAGGTAAGGATTGTATGCAGGATCTATGAATGCCGGGTTGGGGGCAGGGCTGAGCGTTCCCGAGTATACGTCGCACCCAAACTGCCGAACAGTTGTGTGAAAAAAAAAAAAAAACACGAATTTTTAAGGTTGTTCCCAAACATAGTCCTTTTGTTTAGATTTCTGCATTATAGAATTATTTTAGGCAAAAACATGGTCATATTCGAATTCAGAAAGAAAATTTACATAAAATAAGTTTGACTTGTAATTCCGTGGCAGAACACCTTTAACTTTCATTGGGCATTAATAAGGGCTGGGCCAGATGTGAGAAAATGCAGGTGACAGTTAAAGGGTTACAGTCCAATCTTTTAACATTGATCTTTTCCTTGACCTCCAGTTTGACCTTTCAAAGTCATCTGTGGTCAAATTTAATAATGCCAAAATATGGGTCATGCATGACTGCCTATTTGTCGATGATACAAAATTAATCTCCATCTGCAACCATTTGGCCTCCACATGCCATCTTGCATATTCATAAAGTACAGCGCCACCACAAGACCCACTTCTGTGGATTCAATGAAAATGGTGCTTGCACTGTGCGTTGAGGGCAGCAAGGAATTGTGATCGCCTGATTTCAAAAATATCTACCACACAGTTTTTGAGAAATAATTTTTTTTTAATTTCTCAGTCCTATCTTTAACATTTATGGGCCCCTGAAATTTTGGCCCCAAACGGACAAAAATGATTCAATCAAAAATCCAAGGAAAAAAGCCGGTCTTTTTTTTTTTTTTTAAATATTCAACACTGGGCTAAGACTTTATCCGTATATTTTGAGTTCTGATCCACAGCTTCAAAATGAACTCAAGGATTTACCCAAGGTAGTGAACAAATGTCCTCCAAACTTAATGTAGGTAAAATCTGATCTCTTCCCTATTAGATACACTACTTTTATTGATCCTCCATCAGGGAATAATCCTTGTGGCTCTTGTGCTCAGTGAAATTTTTCATACAAATGTTCCACATATAATCACCCAGTTTCAGGTAAAACAATGAAAACAAGTCGACATGGTCTACAACATCCCCCGCCAATCGTGCGCTTCTCATTTTCAAACTCGATCAAGGCCTTTATGGTCTGAAGCTACACACCAAATTTGGTTACTGTATCTGTAGTAGTTTCTGAGTAAAGCTGTCCCCTTTATCTCGGACGGACGGACGGACGCACACACGGACGGAGGTCAAACCTATATCCCCCTCCCACTTCGTGTTGGCGGGGGATAATAAAGGGTGTTATATCATGTTCCACTTTAGTAATTTATCAATTAAATGTCCATGTGGTTTTGCATATGTGGGAAAAACACAAAGAGCACAAAAAACAAGGATATCTAAACACAGGAGTTGCATTCGGACACAGGGCCAGTGTAACCCTGCATTTTAGAGAGGCCAACCAACCAGTGGGCTCTGTGATACACATTGGCATTGAGCACGTTAAAGTTCCTCAAAGAGCAGGTGACAAAAATTCCGACTTGCTTAAAAGAGGTTTTTATTTCCAGACTCACACCTAAAGGACGTCATCAAGAATATGATCTAAAACCTTTTCTTTGATTACATTAACTACATTGGAGGTAGGTCTTCTGCTTTTTAAAGTCTTCATACTTTGGTGTATATACCTTGAAGCACAAACTTGAAATGCATGGGATGCAAGTCTTATTCTGTGTACAATCTTCACAATGCAGTTGGTGGCTCTATGTTTGCGATTGATCCTTGTTCATTGTGATATCGCTTTGTCTTGAATACAATGTTCATGTATGAATAAATTATTTCTCCCCTTTTATAACAAAATTTCTTTCATACGTGGTTGTATTGTTCTAATTTGGGCTGATGGTTTTGATATCTAGTATATGCCGGCATTTCAGATTAGTCAATTGTTTGTTGTTTTTTTTTTAATGTATTCTCATTTGCTTTTATCATGTTGTATGTTGAATTTTTATTCTCCTTGACCTAATTGGGCATTTTTGGAGGGTTAACCACACCCATTATAATTAATTTTGTCAGCCTATTGGGGTGGACAATATATAAATATAGGTGTGTTCTTTCTTTTTAAACCTGATGACCAGACAAGGATCCAAGTCGGATCAAAACGTTGTCCGATTTTAATTAATAAAGATTTTCTTGGTGACTTGGAGTAAGTGTGCAGGCGTCTTTTTCCTTTCTCCGAGAAGTATGTTATGGCAAACTTCCACGAAAATTCATCATGTCAAAAAAATAGATGAAAATGTTCCGGACGACGGATGCCAATCCACAACAATAGCTTATAAGCCCATTAGCGCCGCTATGTATAAAAATGTATAAAAAAAGAACAATTGAGTGAAAAAATGTCATAAAACAAGCAGAAAATTTTACAAAATTGCAAAAAATTAGGAGAGTTAGAAGTATGAAGGGAGTGTTCAAGTGCCAGGGAGTGTGCTGACTGCCATTTTGAAAAGGTGCCTTCTCAGGGGTGTCTGGAAAGAAGAAAATGGAGTGTTATGGGATTGGGTTGAAAATTCCAGACTAGGGGCCCTGGTGTGACTGGTCCATCTGAAATTCAGTTCGGAAGAACTGAGATCAAGTCCACTCAAATTATTTTTTTATGCTACAGGTTACACTATTGCATTTGATAGTGTCAGTATCACAAAAGTAGTTGCTTGGGTCAATCGGAAAGTGAGAAAAAGAAACTTGGTGTATGATGTGCAAATATGCATTTCGTTTTTTAATTTTGTAATTCGTACTCCATAAATTTACTTCAACTCCGCCAAATTTGTTTACAATTTTTGGAGCGCTGGCAAAGAAGGCCTAAAATACTCCTGGAGATTTTTGAAGAACCTCCTCATGCGGCTGCAAGACCTGAATTTGCTGTGATAGAGGTCCTGGCCTCCAATGTGAGAGATGTTTTAGTTGTGCTTGTGAATCTCTTCATTGTTATGGGACTCCAAAGAAATGCATATTTCTGTTGTCAAAAACAAACAAAATCCTGTAATTCATCATAGATGTTGTGTTGGTGATCTGTTTAAGGAAATGGGAAACAGGCAAGAGATCATCTCATTTCAGTGACGCAAGCAAAATTTTGGGGCAGATAAATTTCACCGAAATTCAGGAGGGGTGAAATCGAACTTTCAATTTTTCACAAAATTTTCTCAAAATCCTGAAACAAACCTCAGAGCTTTGAAAAACTCTAACATCTTCCTATAAGCTCAAAATGAAGGTTATTTTTAAAATAGCACTCTGCCCGTGGCGATCCACGGGTTCCATTTTATGTAACTTCGCCTTTATATTATAGTGAACAATGTACCATTATAAAGCCATCACATGCACCTCACTGATGTCATCATGTTGCTATGGTGTTTCCATAAACACCAAGGTAGCTGTCACTCTATCAATGTTTTTATAGTAACTAAAACTAGGTAACCATCAAGGGGAATACGCGGCGCTGACATTCCGCGCTCAGTGGAACACAAATTCGCCTGTATGATGGAGCAAAATGGCATCGCTCGAAGGGCCCTGGGTATGCTAGAGGCGGGAGTAAGTGCCTGGCAAGTGGCTCACCATTTTTGGTGTAGGACGTCTAGCATCAGTACGGTTTGGGTGTAGTACGTCTAACTGGGATGAGCTCTTTCATCAAGAGTACCCAGACCTCAACCAGGCAGCAACTACAGAATGCACTACAGGCAGAGTGGGAACAACATCCAAGACAACCCAAGACGCTTAGTCAGGTCCATGAGAAGGTCCACAGGGGTCACACCTGATACGGACTGTTCTCTTGAGTTCATTTTGAAAATGTGTGTTCCGTTCAGTCTTGTTGTGATTTCTTATTTTCAAGTTGTGCTCGTTATTATTGTCCAAATCGGCACATTAACTCATTTAATTCATCCAAGTCAACCCACCCAACATATTTGAATTGGTAAAATAAGAAAATAAATTTGAGTCACAAAATTATTTGAATCCAAACTGGTGTTGCGTTTTCATTGCCTCGGAGTATATTAATAGCAGGAGCTTTCCATGAGTGAAAATAAAATGATCTGATAAGTACTAATTATTTAGCAACTCCATGCATAAAAACTCTCATCAGTGTACTCGATTACACAAACATAAATCTGTAATATGGATAGGATCGCCAAACTGTAAAAGTGCAAATTTTAATAAATTTTCAGTACATGTGTACACAGGTCGTATTTTGTAATAATTAAAGTAAAAAATGGTTTAATGCACTCATTTTCCAATGCAGAGTGCTCGAAATCTCCTCTGGAAGACACCTCCAGCACGCGACGATATGCAACAGAAACAAAACTAGTGTAGCGGTGAAACACTGCGCTCTGCCTCTCTCACGTTACACATTGCGTCCGTGACCAGTGTACATTTGGCCTTACTCGCATTCAACAGCAAGTCGCTGTCATACCGCGAAAATAAATCCTGTAATCAGTACATATTCTTGCTGCAGATCCTAAAATATATTTATATTGGTGAGAAATAATAAAGGACGATTTTCTTTCCTTTTCTTTGTTTTGAATATTAGCTAAACCCGAATATTATAGGTACACTAAATAGGAAAATACTCTCAGGACGGCATATATATATTAATGATCTTGAATATTACACATTGTTAGAAGAGTTTTTGTCAAGACTACTGCAGTATAGGTGCCTGAATGCTAATTTCAGAAATTTATATGTAAGACAGGTGTTCGGTACAGAGGAGGGGTCATAATAATACCATAATATTACAAGTATAACGATCATTTCAGACTTACAAAAAATATGGAAAGAAATACACATCCCTTGCAAGTAGTACTTCCTCTTCATGATAATGCAAAACATACAGTTAGGTGGTTTCTTAATAGGAAGAAAAATTCAGTTTTGAAACAGGGGCCAAGATGCAGAAAAAGAAAAAGGTTGAGTGACAGGTGTGCGGGCGAAATTGCGAGCAAGAGGAATGGAGCATATAAGCAAATTCTCCAATAAAATTTGCACAAATCAGCCAGATGTGCACAGTAGAGATGCGCGGGTCGAGGTTTTTCAACACCCGCACCAACCCGACCCGAGGTGACAGCTAACCCGCCCCGCTAAAACTCGCACTGATTTTCAACCCGAACCCAACCCGACCCGACACAAAAAGGAGGCAAGAGAAAAAGAATACAGTGGGTCTGTGTGACATGATTTGCAATGGAAAAAAACGATTCCTCTGTTACGCTATGGATTCGAATGGAGCACAACATACATTTGGCTTTTGGCTGGAATTCTTAATACAAAGTTTAGGCGCTGTCTATTAATTGAACCTTACCGTGATTTCTGATCTTTGCAACCAAACGAGATGCCATCAGGCAAAATATTGCAAACAGGCTGTTTTATTGGAACAAAATTAACATGACAGTGGCGCACTGGCGCTATCGCCTACTCTCCCATACAGTGTTGCGATATCCTGTCTACGAGGAAATTCTTTTTTCCTCATATATTTGTATTTCAAGATTGTTTTGGAGGGGCTTTAGGCTATTTTTTCAATACAGCTTATAATGTCGGCCAAGGCGTATTTTTTCCCAAACTATGCAAAAACAAAATCGCGTCAACAGTGCCAGGGTTTAAGCGATTACGGCACGCTTCCTGGACACGGCCAGCCGAACTGAAGGTTCGCTCGCTTGTTGCGCTAGTTGCTGGGACGCAGAGGACTGCTTTGGCCACCATAGAGTTTTACACGATTATTCTTTGTCTCATGGTATGGTAATTAATGAGAGCAAGACTAAGTTTATGACCATACATGCTCCAGTAATGATAAGTTACCTATTCGTTTGGGTGATGTGTGTATAGAATGGTGTTATAGAAATGTATATCCAAGAAGTGTCTTTACGGCCGATGGCAGCAAACGCTCTGCTGTTAGAGAACACGTAGTTGATAAACGGAAGCACCTCAACAAGTTGATTTTATTTTTGAATAAGAATCGTGATATGCCTTTCACTGTGAAGTGGCGAAAAAATGTTTTGTCTGTGTTGTTTGGACCTACAGGTCAATAAAATTACTACTACTGTATAATATTTCAGTGCTGACTGCAGAACGATTTATAAGATGAGCCATCATTCAACCTTTAGATCCTTAGTCTAACCGTGGAGGATTAAGCCGCGCACCAGTGAGTGCGTGCACATCGAGAGTAGAGAGTAGGAAGAGGGAGAGGTACAATTGGCATTCTATCCTGCTTAAGGTAGCGTTACATGGTTTGACAAGAGCATATTATCTAGGCTGTATGTCTAGAGCCCTCAAGTGGCCGATAGCCTATTATACTTTTTATTCGCAATTTCGTGGGAATTAGATGTCGCCACTGTTTGGCCCAACCCGCCTGCACCCGCTAAATGTCATTAAAATATTGACCCGACCCGCGGGACCCACGGGTTCCGGGCCAACCCACGCATCAATAGCGCACAGTGCTCAGCTGGACCTCCGAACATGGGGGGGGGGGGGGATTCAAGCCCAAGATAAGTTTTTGGGAAAGACCTCCCTGTTGCTGCACCACAACATCAGTGTGCTATTGTACAGTGCATAGGCAACCAAAAATAGACAGGATTTGGTGGCTTTTTGGCAAAAGGAATGGGTAGGTTGACCAACAAAGAAAATGACCGGACATATACAAAATTATCTCAGAAGGTAATGCATGCTGAAGGGAGAAATGCAAGATACTAAGAACCAAAACTATGCAATTTTGGGCCAGAGTCTGTAAACTCATAGCCCATTTTATTTCAGTTATGATTAATAAAATAAATATAAATTCAGTGATGAACAGCAGCATCTGAACGCAATTCATAAATGAAAGTAGTAAGTTTTGGATCACTCGCAGTTTCAAAAAAAGGCAAACATCTTGCAAGTCCTGCAGTTTTTTCAAACTTCCATGCAGAACTGCCAACAAATCAAGTCAAAACTCCATTTTGAGCAAATCTTTTTCTTAAAAAGAATTACTCTTACTGGTTCTTGTTCATGCATAATAATTCTATCCAAGCAGCTTTAAAGGGGCACCATCACAACAAGCGCATGCATGAACATTAATATGCAAAGATTTGCAAAGATTACAAACTCAAAGATTTACCAAGAGAATCGCATGGACATTTCTTTACAATTCTGAAAATGTTTTGCTTTCCAGCTTATGCCAACTATAACAACTATAACACGTGTCTTTGTCTCCCACCACAAAATGTGAAATCGTGTCAAAAAGAAAAATTTCTCGGTGTGACCTTGAGAATGGTGCGAAGGTCACCAAAATCGACTGGCGCCGGGGTATCACCCTAATACATGTTGACATAAAATTTGAAGTAAATCTGTTGATTAGTTCTTCAGATCTCTCGCTGACAAAGCTATCAGTGTGAAAATCCACAGTCTCTTGGTGTGACCTGAAGAATGGCGTGAAGGTCACCGAAATCGACTGGCGCCGAGGTATCATACTAATACATGTTGACATAAAATTTGAAGTAAATCCGTCGATTCGTTCTTGAGATGTCTCGCTGACAAGGCTATCAGTGTGAAAAAGCACAATCTCTCGGTGTGACCTCCAGAACGGCGCGAAGGTCACCGAAATCGACTGGCGCCGGGATATCACCCTAATACATGTTGACATGAAATTTGAAGTAAATCCGTCGTTTCGTTCTTGAAATGTCTTGCTGACAAGGCTATCAGTGTGAAAATGCACAATCTCATGGTGTGACCTTGAGAATGGCGCGAAGGTCACCGAAATCGACTGGCGCCGGGGTATCAGACTAATACATGTTGACATGAAATTTGAAGAAAATCAGTCAATTTGTTCTTAAGATATCTCGCTGACAAGGATTCGGGACGTACGGACGGACGGTCGTGAATACCATGTCCCGCCGCTTCTCGTGTCCCGCGCAGCAGGGGACAATAAGGTCCATACTGATTTACCTCAAACTAAGGGCAACAAATGAGGGGACGATTCCAGAGGACACAACTTAGGTGAAATTGTTCTCATTACTGAAATATTTCACGTTTTAGCCTACTTACTTGCAACACAAAAGTAATAAAGATACTATTACTTTTGCATACATACTTGCTCTCCAAAGAGACAAGGACAAAGCAATTGGGCTGCCAGTGAAAAGGAAAAAAATCTTGTGTTTTGATGTGGTACCACATCAAAAACTCTGCAAAAATAACGTAGACCAGCACAGTCTTGTGAGAAATGACTCTCCCCTTGATAAGAACTGACAAGGATGCAAAATTATAAACAAAGAATTAGAGCTCAGAACACCTTCGGACTTTGAAACAAAAATAAAAGCACAAAAATACTAAACAATAATCTAAATAACCAAACAATGGAAATATTCTACATTGTGCAAGGACTGCAATGATAACACTTCATACCCAAAGATGCTTTAAATTCTTTTTAAAACGTAAGGTAAACAATTTCAAGATTGGAGCTTAGATTTGCCCGCTCGCATGTTGTGATAGTGTCCCTTCAAAAAAAAAATTCTTTTTTTTTTTTTTTTAAATCAGAAATCATTCTTCAGCTTTCAGGAAGACATTTCCTTGAGGGGTTTCTTGGCTAGTAATGCTTACACTCTGACACTTCCTGGGCGGAGTCAGCTTCTTCCTGGGGAGGGATGGCTCCTCTGCGGCCTCAGCTGCTCTGCGTTTCACACTGGGCTGTGACCTGGAGAAAGCAAGTATTGAATCTATTGAGCAGTTGTACAAATTTCCTTCCGTTCTCCTTCAGTTTCCCCCACACTGTCAAGAACATTTTCAGACGGAATGCAATTTATGTGGTCATTCAAAATGAATGTTTTTTTTTTTACCATTAATCACAACACTGATGAAAGAACACAAAAATGCCCCCTCACCAGCTATGTTATGGAATACTTTATCTCAGAGGCAAATCATTCAAAACCTAAGAAACACAACCCTTATCTCGATTAAGCACTGTTGCATATACAAGAGGCTCAGGATTCTGTGTACTTGACAGAGGAAATTACTGTTTTACCATGAATTCCAAAAAAACATTAAATTATGGTCAGCAAAAAGTGACAGTTACTGTACCTGAATTGAATTAACCCTTTCCGAGACAAGTAACAGCCCCGTGTATTCAATCCAACATCGCATCGACTGAGAATATAGATCACACGGACCCTCACAATAAAAGATGTAGAGACGATATCTTCAAGGTGTTCAAGATTCCCAGAATTGAAGGCAGCGCAAGAGCTTGCAATTAAGAGTTTAATGAATGGCAGAGATTCAGAATACACAAGGCCGTCACTTGTCTCGTTTGTTATTACATGTCTCGCGGTCACATGCTCTACATTGACCAATCTGCATTTTACGTCTGAACAGAGATACTGCAGAGGTAATGCAGGACCATTGCACGACCTCTTTTTCTTTGATCACCCCAATCCCCAAACTTTTGACTGTGTTCCGCTGGAACTTTGAGAATAAACACCACTAACAGACCAGCCGAGGGCCTGTTGGCAGACTAAAGAGTGGTTTTAGTGGTGGTATGTAGGGGTCATCACCAAATTTATATGGGGTACCATGCGAGCCATTTGATATTTCCAGGTACCAAACTGGAAAACTAAATTTAGCAATGCACGCCTCAAAATTCTTAACCTCTTAAATATGTATGTAATAGTATGTATTTTTGCCCTGTATGCCATGGCTATGTATGAATGTTTATATGCACTTACTTGAGAAAAAGAATTACAGTACCTCATTGAGGACAAATAATCTATCTATCCATCTATGAATAGAGCCCACTAAAAGAAAAATGATTTTGGAAGTTTTAAGATCGTAGAGTCTAAGAGTAATTCAGACTTTTCACCAGTTACCTTTCTGGAATGAAATAATAGTAAAATAATTTGTCCAATGACCCTATTTCATGAATTAAGAACATTTCTCCACCATTACTGAAGTAAAATTCATGAAAATTCACACAGCGGTAGTTTCTAATACTGGGAATAAGATGTGCCAGGTGACACTGTGCACATCACTGACATCATCGCAAGCCAATCAGTCAGCAGTGTCACCCCTCGTGATTGGGAATCACACGGTTCCATTTTGAGAACGCATAGGGTCTCATCAGGAAGACCAAGTGGGCTGAATCTGGAGGCATTGCAAACCTCTGATCTCCACAACGCTTTTGAGTATATTCTAATAACAAATACATGAGAATATGCAGAAAGACATTATTAACCAACCTCTGTATAGCAAAATATTGCCTTATTTCTGAAAAAATGGCAGTCAACTTCAACACTTCATAGCAGTGATCTCCCAAGTCGGATTTTCTTCGTTCACGCACCAGGTCAAGGCCAACTCAAAAAAATCCGAAAATCGCAAGAAAATTTTTCCTTACGGTTTTTCATTGGTTTAATTTAGAAACGGGAATCCCGCAACCGCTGACAGAAAATTTCTGGATCGCCGTAATGAATGATCAACTGGGCGAGTAGTGCAGTTTTCAAATCACCATTAGATAACTTTACTGGTTATCTAATGACGTTTACGGCAAATTAAAGATACATTTATTGGCTATTTAATAGTTCACATCCGAATTTGATACATTGTTTTTTGCTAAGTAATGATTGTATTATGAGTATTCTAATGTCTCTGGTGACACGGTGTGCATTGCTACTTAAGTTTCACTTGCGTCGTTATAGGTATTACCATTCCATTTAAATACTACCGTTTTGACTTCTTTTTAAAATTCAACTGGACATCTATGCAGTTTCCCATTCAAATAGAATCACGTATGCCGCACGACTGCAAAGTATTGAAACTCAGTTGTATCTTGCAACAAATTATTCATGAAAAGAACATGTACCCTGGAGTTCATCATTCCAGAGCATCAATTTAACCACTGAATTTATCACTGTTATTAGCCCCCCGACCCAAAGGGAAGGTCAAGGTTCATTGCAGGTTTTTATCCAAACTTTAAAAATCACCTGTTTGGACTGTAAACTATAGGAGTCTGCCAAATGTAGCACAGCAAAAAATTAGCCAGTGGTCTGGGGGCCAGATGCCAGAATGTCCAGACAGTTGGAAATGCATTTTCACAAGATTTTAAGCACTTGCGGAATACAAGCTAAGTAATCCCATAATCAGTAGATCAGGATTTTGGACATAGGACCTCATTTCCAAGTGAGCCAGAGTGTTTGAGAGATGTGGAGACAGTTTTCAACTCATCTCATTCAGTGCTTCCATTTGCAGAGTTCGCTGGTGCTAGGCTAGTGCAAGTCAACGGTTTTAGTTAGCCTACCAATAAAAACAGTCTTACCCACTTCACAGTGCACCCGAAGCAAATCCGTTATAACGCCAGGCTATCGACGTATATGTCTGCACTAGCCTAGCACCAGCGAACTCTACAAATAGAAGGACTGAATGAGATGAGTTGAAAACTGTCTCCACATGTCTCAAACACTCTGGCTCACTTGGAAATGAGGTCCGATGTCCAAAATCCTGAATTACTCCTTTAATGTTCAAATAGGTGATGATGGCCAAGGCGGCAAAACAGATTTCTCATAATACCCAACTTGTTGAAAACATTGTAGTGCAGTCATCACTGAATTGAAAAAAATTATAGCTGTAATCAATAAAACTACAAGTGTCCAAGCTGTCTAATCTGACCAGTGTAATGCTACCTTTGAGAGGATACCTCAATTTATTCCAGAAACAAATGTGATCCAAAACAGTGCTGAATGTAAATTTGGGCATCTCAGCAGACAGCAAACTAAACCACTGAAAGGGGTTACATTAGCCTCTAAAAAACAAACTCACCGCAGACAGGAGGACATCACCACTGGTTTCTTTCCACCATCATCTGCAGAAAAGGACATGCTAAGAGTTAACGACCAGTGAGAGGTTAACATTATGAAAACATGACTGACATGCTGAGACTCTCCTATGGGGCATCTGAAAAACAAACAAATAGGAAGGATAGGGGAACAGATTGCAATCTATTAGTTTGTGCTCGTCTATCGATTTTTTGTCACTTTCAAGATGGAGGCGACTGGAAACTAGCTCAAGGTACCGTTTGCATAAATAGTCTATTTTAATAAACAACCTGTGCATTTTCAAAGTTCTCAGTGCCTCGTTTTAAATGTCAGGGCCCTCGAAATTCCACCGATGTTGTGTGGAGCTGCTTTGAGCCTTGTTAATGATGGAAAAAAAAATAGCAATTTCTTTGAATGGCAATGCTATGCTCCATTCACTACTATTGTAAGCCTGCTGGGAGCTTCGGCTAAAAAGCTATAAATTTCGAAATGATGTGCGCGCACGGAGGTGGGGAATTCGACAAAGGTTAGTACTCATTATCATGTTTCAATACACCCCAAGTCAATTTCACACCGAAATTCTCCTTTAACCCCTTTCTGCAGATGTAGACGCCCGCATCTATAGACCTGCAAATTGGAAGCACGCTGTTACTGTGCTCGATCAATAAATGGCACCCCCGGATCAGTTATTGAATATTCACAAGCAAGCAGACCTCGAACGCGGTTCTGAATATGGGGAAGTTCACTCCACGCCCTGTTTTTCAAGAGCTGCATGAATTTAACTCCTCAGCTAAGCTTGATGTGCAAACTGGTCAGTATCCTTGCCTATAGTATCGATCCAGCAGTTTAAAAAAACGATATCTTGACACAGAAAAAATCGTTATCCTCTGTAGCAACCAGCTAAGCCACAGTGAGCCAACAGTATTCCAAGTAATGGTTCAGAAAAATCAGTTTTCTGAGGCAAAAAAATCGACATGGTATTGATTCTCTCACATTCTACTGTTAATTACAGTTGTCACATACAAAAAAATTTGTTGTTCCCTACCGTGTATTTACGCGCAGATCCATTCATTGACAAATCCAGCGCTTCCTTATATCCACCCGAGTACTGGCGTTGATAGCCAATCACTCAATCATACTCTCAAGCTCTTCTGCGTAATTGTAGAGTTACACTTCATGCTCTCCTGAAGCTACCCTGGTAAAATGTATTGATTGGCTCGTTTCTTATCCAATTCCCGAGTGTTTAAACATTTTAGAGTAAGTGAAACACATTGATTGGACAAACACAGAGCATACAAACCAATGCGTATCAGCATGCGCTGTTGTATCCTGTCTACGTTATGCACATTACGCGGCTAAAATAGACGGGATTTATAGAAAACACGTTCGCAAAACTGGCCTTGAAGTGTTCAGTTACATTTAGGGGATTTAAATGAGATAAGGATATGGTCAATTGGAATTACTTCGAATGAAACAGGACCGGAGTGTTCCTGCTACAGGATACTTCATTCTCTGGAAAAAGGGATTCATGAAAAAGGAGAGGCTGCTACTTTGTTATTTTTTTGTTGTTGTTGTTGTTTTGTTTTTGGAATGTATACGTACTCTACAAAGTCGAATGTCGAGGTTTTTTTCCTGTGAAAAACGCGAACTGCCCGTGCATTTGGGTGGACCCCCTGGTACGTTCATTGCACGTTTCTTTTGAATCCAGGGAGGCAATGGATTGTTCCCTGAAAGTGGAGTGTCTGTTCTATTAAAATAAGGTATATTTCAGAATTCTGATATTACTGAGTTAGTGAGTTGCACTTGTTCCTTATAAGTGTTGAAATGAGTTTGTAAGCTTAGAAGAGGGGACTGGTAGCTTTCATTACAGGGTGAATGTTCTAACCGTTTAATAAGAAGTTTATTTAATGCGTGTTTGTGCTGGCTTGGGGCACTTTGAAGTAAAATGGCCAAAACTCTAAACTTTATTAAGGAGAAAAGGCATATTTTGTCTTTGGAGAGATTGCTGGTGACCATTGATATTTAACTGCACTGAGATTGATAAATTCATACAAAACTCAACCAGAAAATCATTTGTTCATATTAAATTTCATGCCTTAAAACTTTATTTGTGTTATATACATGATTTTTTTATGATTTGACAGGACTTCATTTTGAGACTTTGGGGAGACACTTGGATAGGTGTATAATTTGGCTAAAAGCATGTAGGTAATCTAGAATGTAATGTTGAAGATAAATTGTACTTGTGGTCAAGGAGTTTATGACCCCAGAAATGTATAGTTTTAAGCCCCAGCAGTTTTTCAATCCTCAGAATTATTTTTTTTGCAATTTCAATGGTGAATTCTCATGAAGATTTTTTATGTTTGCAGCTCATTTTCTCTACCATAATCATGAAAATTAACTGAAATACTATGTAATTCTAAATGCTGTAAGTGTCTTTTCAGAATTGAGCCACATTTTTCCTCTTTATGAAGCTTAAATCTTGAATTATACAGCATTAAAGTGGGTAACCCAAAAATAGCCAAATTTGGCTTCTGCACAAAGGGGTTAATGAAAGACTGGAAAGGTGAGCACAACCACTGATTTTGAAGTCCAAAGTCCAAACTGCTAACTGCTGAATTTCTCAAACACCGTGATGTAGAATTTTCTAATTTTCGCAGAGGATATTCAGATCATAAGGAAGGCTCACAACAAATTAGACAAAAAGTTACAGTTTTTGAGATATTAATGAAAGACTGAAAGAAAATCAGTGTGTGTGCTAATTTTAAGTCTAAAATGCTGAATTTCTCAGAATCCAGGATGTAGAATTTTCTAATTATCGCAGGAGCTCATCAGAACATCATAATGAAGGCTCATAAATTAGACAAAAGTTTATCACAGTTTTTGAGATATTCAAATGTGAAGTGAAAAGTTGAAGCAGTCTGTCCATCCGACCCCAACTTTTCACTTCACATTTGAATATCTCAAAAATAAACAAGAGGCCCATGGGCCTTAACGGTCACCTGAGTCGTATAAAAACTGTTGTTATTGATGTGAATGAACCAAAATACCCATCATTTTCCTATAAAGTAAACTTCACACCCTCCCCTGGGGCAAACATGGAGCCTGGGAGCCATGAAAGGAACAATTTTGATAAAGAGCACTTGAAGACCAAGTTTGAAAATTTCAGCCAATTTGACAACTTCTAGCCCCGCCCCTCAGAGCACCTGGGGGTGGGCGCCATACAACTCACAATTTCAGTTGATATTTGACCAAGGAATGTTTCCGCAAAATTTGGTTGAAAGCGGATCAGCGGTTTCTGAGAAATGGAAACCGTATTGACCAGTTTTAGCCCCACCCCTCAGAGTCCCTGGGGGTGGGCACCACATAATTCACAATTTTGGTGCATAATTGTCCAAGGTAGGTTCTTGCAAAATTTTATTTAAATCGGATCAGCGGTTTCTGAGAAGTCGAAATTGTTAATTGTTTACAGGCAGACAACAGACCGAAGGTGATTACAATAGGTCACTTCGAGACTTCGCCAACAATGGCATCAAATGGTGCATTCTGGTGATATCTTGACACATAATTGAGCTATGTATTGGTCCCTTAATTTCAATGTAATTCTCCAGCTAAATGTTAATAAAAAGTGGAGAAACACCATTGAAAATCTTTGTAAAATGTATTTGACATCCTTTATATTTTTTCATTCAACCTGGCTAAAATTGTCACTACCTACTACTGCATTGTGCAAGAGACTTGGAGTATTCATCCTTTTCCAATTTTAGTTTAACATTTCTCAAACAGTGTTTTGACTATCACTATAAAACAGTAAATCAAGCTGCCGGATAGCTCACTCGGTTAAGGCACTGCGTTGCAGTGCAGAAGTGACTATTACGTCGCGGGTTCGAGCCGCGGTCGTACCAGCCGGCAGTGGTCGGCAGCTTTTTCAGCGTAGCGCACAATTGGCCATCGCGCTACAGGGATTCAAATTGGGAAGGGACTGCCGGGTAAGGGGATAAAAATAAAAAACAGCTTTGTTCGTTGCTCAAGTGCCTCCTGTTGGCCAGACGGGCGCTTGTCAGGAAGAATCAAAGTTTGTTTATGTCCGGGTATCCTCCGCCCTCGTTCTGAACTTCCGAAGATTCAACCAATGAGTGTATAAGAAGCAGTGGCTGACAGGCACGTGCCTCGGAGGAGAGGCGTGAACTGTCTTCACTATCCTGAGTTGGCAGCAAGGGGTCGCATATGAGCAAGCTTTGTACATAGTTCACCAATTGGGCATTCCAGGTTCAGGTGGGATTGGAGATGCCAAATTTATTTTAAAAAAACCAAAAAAAAAAAAACCAGTAAATCAAGAAAATGCAATTACAGTCATTCACCCTCAACTATGGTCCATTGTATCAATTTCTTTTCATTTTGAAACCAGTGAATCAGAACCTCATCGTTCATTTAACAATTCTTACTACTGATTCACTTAATCATTTTATGATGTCCATTAGTTTAGAATTACTGAAATAATACTTAAGTTTCATTTAAGAAACAGTGAATCAAGAATACATGACTGAAAAGGAAAGACGTCAAAGTCTTAGTAAAGAAACATGGAAACCTTTCTTTGCATATCATCTGCAAAGCACAAACGGACACAAGCACAACGAAACATTGACAGGCGACTGCCTGTATCCGCCTCTGTACATCGTCTGAAGTGTACGATGCAGATCAATGGCAAGTGATGGATTATTGCTCACAATTGCAGCAGCGAATATCTTGTAAAATCAGACAATCCGATGAATTTATTCACCAGAAAAGGCTGTATAAATCAACATGTAACTAATTCTTCAGTCATTTAAGCAATATCTATGCAAAACATAATATGAAACAAGAATGAAAACAAAGCGTGGACATGGATCAGACCGGCTGTAAACTCAACCATCTATCTTAATGTCTTTGTGCATGCAACAAAATATTGTCATCTGTCGATCATTTTGCCTTCATTCTACAATATGCACTAGTGATGCGCGGGTCGGCCTGGAACCCGTGGGTCCCGCGGGTCGGGTCAATATTTTAATAACATTTAGCGGGTGCGGGCGGGTTGGGCCATACAGTGGCGACATCTAATTGCCACGAAATTGCGATAAAAAGTATAATAGGCTATCGGCCACTTGAGGGCTCTAGACATACAGCCTAGATAATATGCTCTTGTCAAACGATGTAACGCTACCTTAAGCAGGATAGAAAGCCAATTGTACCTCTCCCTCTTCCTACTCTCGATGTACACGCACTCACTGGTGCGCGGCTTAATCCTCCACGGTTAGACTAAGGATATAAAGGTTGAATGATAGCTCATCTTATAAATCGTTCTGTAGTCAGCACCGAAATATTATATAGTTGTAGTAATTTTATGGACCTGTGGGTCCAAAAAACACACAAACAAAACATTTTTTCGCCACTTCACAGTGAAAGGCATATCACGATTCTTATTCAAAAATAAAATCAACTTGTTGAGGTGCTTCCGTTTATCAGCTAAGTGTTCCCTAACAGCCGAGCGTGTGCTGCCATCGGCAGTAAAGACACTTCTTGGATATACATTTCTATAACACCATTCTAACGCCTTAACGCGAACTTGGGATTGAAGCAATTGGGATTGACAGATGCTCTCACTGAAGCCGGTCTGACGAGCCAAATCCATTAGAGACATTTAGAACCCACCAAAAAAACATAACTTGCATCTTTTGCAAGATGAAGGCCATCATTAATTGTACAATACAATTTCACCAATTAAAACTTCACGCTGCAGAACCTTCTCCTGGCATGGCATTCTTTGCACAATTTAATAGTTTATTAATGCAACAACGCTTTAAATGGACGATTGCTGCGTAGGGTACGTTTTTACGTTGGAGAGCCATTTATGTTTCTTATTAATAAGGCAGTGCTTATTTTGCTGTGAATCATTTTTACATTTCTACCGCTATTTGGCCACGACCTCCGGTTCACAAACGCAGATGTATTATTTTTGGACTTAAACGGAAATCAATGCTGGAATATCTTTGGCCATTTTTAGAGTAAAAACCCGATAGTTAGCGAGCAACTAATCAGCCTCGTCAATGCATAACTGACCTAGCTACACAGCTAATGCAAAATAATTGCAAGTCAGTTTTTATAGATTTACGTGCACAGTAAAGCTTTCAATCTTGCATCAATTTTTCCCTGCATTTTTGATCCCCCATAACTTCATGTATATTAGAGATGGCAAAATTAAATTGAGAACTGAATGACATATTGGAGCACTATTAAAAACTGCAATGAAATCTATTGTATGCCCATTCTTGGTGTCAGTCATAAGCCAAAATCTGTATATTTTTTAAATGAGATTTGTTCTGTCACCAACTTCAAGCTTCAATGTCATGAGGACAGTGGAAGTTTCAATGGCGACACCGCACCAATTTAATAACCATGATGCAATGTAGAACCAACAACTGTTGGAACCATGGATTGGCCATGTGCTTTCACGTAATTCACCAGAGAAAACTTTTAAAAATGCATATTAGGAAAATCTCACGATGTGGATGATTATCAAATCAAGTAATGGTATATGAAAGGTCTATTTTTATCTAAATTTTGATACCAGGCTCATCCTCTCGCCATGATTCCTTCAGTGTCAAATAATTTTCACTCGTCAATGTAGAGCTGCAGCCAGTGTCGCCAGTAACCATGAACTTAGAACTATTTACCAGTGTATCAGTAGACTAACGCTAAAGCCAGTAGTTTTACTGAATGATTGAAATTGCAATGGCCGATTTCCCTCCCATGCATTTGAGTGCATAATCTTGTCTTTCGTATTAAGTATCAATTCTTTTTGTTTTATTCAATATTGTAACGCTGAACATTAAAAGCAAATGTATGCATCAATATGTTTTAAATGTTAAACATGCAAAGCAAAATCTATGCATGTGTATGTGTATATGTAGTATATGTTTTGATTAAAGGTCTATTATGGTTAAAATTATTGGTGCATTGAATTTTGGGGATGACCCATACATTTTGAAAATGGCTCATTGATTTTCCATGACACGGGCCATTGGCCCATGGGCCATGCTGTCCTTCCCAATCCCTGTTCATGTGTTCCAGCTCTACTTTTAGACTTTTGGGACGTTCGTTAGCTTGTTAGCTAGTTCAAGGGCAATCGCTCACCATCAGCTCGTGAAGTTGAGGCAAGAACCAAATAACATTGCTTAAATATGACAATTATTTCCAAAGATTTTTCCTCAGTAATGTTAGCTAGCTAGATGGCTATATATTCTAAGGAGTCACGTAATATGCAACTATAATTACCGGTGAAATGACACTTCCCGTAGCAGACTGAATACTAGGGGCATTCAAACAACAAAATCTGCAGAAGGTTGAAAGAGGACTAGTGGGTGTAATCAAGTAGAAAGTGACGAATCATAAAAGGACCAATGGCTCCCGGTTTGGCAAGACTGGCTGGTATCGCTATGGACGCCTATTTATCTGGGACGTAGTTCTTTATTTCTGTTCATCTGTTCAATTTAAAAAAAAAACAGAAATTGATTCTTTTCAGTTATACTGCCACAGAGAAAACACATTTTTGAAATTACATATTGCCAACTTGCAAATCCGGGAGATATTTGCCAATAGTCGGGATGTCAGGAGATAGGAACATTTTATGGGAGTCTCCTGCAGAATCCCGGAGAATTGTTATGTTTCAAATAACTTAATTTATGGACTTGTTTGTTTTGATTTGTTTGTACTTTTGGATTGCTTTGATTGTTTCAGTTCTCTGTTAAAAATTTCAGGTTGTTAAAAAAAAAAAAAAAAAAAAAAAAAAGGGACAATTCCAATCTTCGAATGAAAAAATGGTGTTTATTGCCAGTGAAAATGGCAGTGGTCAGAAATACGGGTAACGTACTCTGGGTTCAGCAGAGTGAAAGAGAACCCCAAGCTTCTCCAGTAGATTTCTTATACGAGAAAACCCTTGAAGCTGGCCAGAAATGTTGATTGTATTAATTCCTTAAACAATCTGATCAGCCTCTTTGGGTGAAATAGTTCTTCAATTGCTCACTCCCAGCCGCTAGACTATAATTGACGGCTATGCCAGGTAGGTGCAACAAGTCATTTTCAGAAATTACCAAGTGTTTTGCACTTATAAGTGGATCCTGACCATTCGGCTAACGGATGTCTGATTCACAGTGTTTGGGACTTCAGTAGATTAGCACAGGAATGAGAATCTTACGTCAAAAGCCCCATATGAAATATATTTACTGAGAAAAATGTTGACGTGTTCAATACTTAAGTTCCCCGCTGTATATCATATGGAAAAAAAAAAAAAAAAAAGCTGTGCTCATGGAACACTGATGCCCCCGGCGGCAGGTTAAAGTATTGCAGCCTTTTGCTCTCCTGATCTCAGTTTTTTTGGTAATTCATTCAAATTCATTAATTGGCCTCAAATACATTTTCTTTGTGAGTAACAAAGAATTTTCCAACATTTTCTTTCATTTTTATGGTATGAAATTTTATATATATATATATATATATATACACACACACATACGCCCACACACTAGCTGCTACCCGCTTTGTAGCCCATTATTTTGTCGCTTTTAGATCGTATGAGGGAGAGAAGCAGTGTCTTCAATTGCCACTTGATTATTCTTGAATTGGAAAACGTGTTAATCAAGGGAAACCATCTAAAATCAGCCAGGACTAATTTTTGTGAATAATCGCCGCTGAATTTTCAGGTCAACGCCAGCCCTGCGAGTGTTCAACTGTCAAATTTGAATTTGGGAGCTGTCAAGTTCGACTAATCAGAATGCTGCATTCGTAGAAGAACGCGGTGCCCTCTCAAAAGCCTGGCTTTCGTGCAGGCTGTCTTATCACTCCCTCGGCCCCATCGCAAACAGTAGCCTGCTCGCAGGTTACCTCAACGCATGTCCGTAAGGACACTGCGGCTCCTAGTGGTGCAACCGGATATAGCTACGCGCATCAGGTTATACAAGTTTACCCGCTACCTGGAGTGAAATTGCCATTTCTTTTGCGTGCATGACCGTTTTTCAAAAATCGGGCGACGTCAAGTCCTTCCTGGTGTCCAAGTGGATATTCACACCAAATTTGGTGATAATCGGTTGAGAAATGTAGGAGAAAAACGAGTACATACACACATACACATCAACCTCAAATATATTATAAAATATATAGACAAGAGAAGACAAAGGAAATTTAGTAATTTCTTCAATACATTTTCAAAACGATCATGGAAATTTGCACGGTGTGTCAAGTCGTGTTGACAAATCTCGAACTAAACAGTGCTATATCCTTGGACAGCCATGTGAAGAAACTGATGGTGAGGTTTGCATACCAGATTCCGGAGATGTACTAGATTCGTTATCCAATTTGGGATCTTTGTTCGTTCTTAGCGGCTGAGTCGGAATGGCCTGAATCATTGATCTTGTAACACGTCGAATGCCATCAGAATCGCTGGATTCAGTCATCATGGCTTCCTCCTGGAAAGAGAAAGAATACTGATATTTCATGAAAAAATAAAGCATACGTATGATTTTAGGTAAAATTATGTGCTGAAGTGCATGCCTGACAACTAATTTGTGTAAACTGGACAAAAAAAAAATTAGATCCTTGTGGATCCTTTTGGCACCACAATTGAAAGTTTGCAACGTCTCTAAACAGTGCAAAGTACCATCTGCAGGAGACTAATGGTCAATAAAATTTAAAACATCTTTGTGGTGGAATGTATGCATTTCACATTCTGATTTGCTTTTTGCAGCTTACATTAAAAACATAAGCTCACTGCATGCATTACTATGCCAATTTTTCTTTTCACTTCACTGCAGCCTTCAAACCAAGTTTCTCCCTTTATGCAAGTGAGAGTAAGCTTCAGAAAATGAGGGGGAAAAAAAACATACATTCAGAGGTACGAAAGAATCTTTATCACAGTGTTCCCAAAAATGAATGTAGCAGGTTAAATGAAAATAGTAGCCAGTCAACAGTTTTATGTAGCAGCACACAGTCACTCAGACAGTTGGGGGTAGTGCTGGTATTCCAAGGCAAAGTTTGTGTTCAGTTCATGAGTTCGACAACTTCCCTCCTCAAACACTGGTTTGGTTCAAGTTTGTTTTATTTCCTCCCCTCTCTTTGGCATTGCAGTATCTCCTCTGGATCATCATGCTCTTAAACAACATGTACAGTTGCTACGTTTTCAAAACTCTTTCCACCGGCAGCCATTCTCACCTCTAAACTCTTGTCTGTGCACACGCTCTCAAGCACACTGGTCTGTGGTGTTTGTGTGCAGCAGTGAAATGGGTCCCCGTGGAAGCACTCTACTGCTGCATATGTTCTGGACATTGTTTACGCTATTCACTGGAATGGCGGTATATGAAAACTTCATATCATAACGAAAATCAAGACCGGTTTTCGGTGCAAACCCGTATACCGCACCCCACTAACTCTCGCCACGTCACAGTTGGTCGAGGCATATCCTGACCATCCCTACCCATATCTGCGCCAATAGACAAGTGGAAAAATTCAAATTTTACTTGAGAACGTCATAATATCATTCTGGTGACTCTCTGTAAGCATTAAAAAGAGTGCCATGGGCATTGCAGCTCACTTGGTTTATTTCAAGCTTCAAGTTCACAAGTGGTAGTACTTTTTAAGCTTGGGTCCAACACTGGTACAATGAAGACAGCTTTTGTCATTTGTGTAGGGGGGGGAAAAAATATCTACAATTATAAGCGGTAACTACTGGGTCCAAGCAACAAGAGGTAATCAGTTTTGAAACAGTGAGGACACAAATTGTTTCAGCTTTTCAAACAATTTCCAGTACATGGCACAGAACTGTGCATGGAATTCTTTGCCCTGCATATTTCACATTAATTAGTTGCTGCCATGTCTTTGAAAAGGCAGCTGTTATCTGATTGACAAATAGCAGCCAGATAATTAAAGGCTTATCTTCTCATTGGAAAGACTTTTTGATCCTCATCCAGAGATGAAATATGCAAAATTAGAACCAGAGTCAAAACCAAATATGCTATTTTACAACGTTTTTTTCTTACGACGGCGCCATATATCGACCAGTGGGAAGCAAATTTCCTGTACCCCTCGATTGCACCTCCATTCGGCCAATCAAAGTAATTAGCATTAACACTGCCCTTTTACACATCCTTACTCATAAAAAGTTTAATGATTGATGACCGTTTTAGTGAGCATACAGGTTAATTAAATTTAATTGGCTGATGTCAGCCATCTTGTTTGAACTGTCACTTTGCAGACCTTTTCTTGAAAAATCTTCAGGTGCACAAATTTGCCCAAGTAAACATTTTTCAGCTTAGTTGCGTATTTTTTCTTTCTTTTTTTTTTTTTAAATGCAGCTAAAGGTGCCATTTTAGGCCTGCAAATGTGCGCCTCTCATAAAAAGTCCAGGTGAAATTAATGTTGTGCATAATTCATCTAATCTAATACAAGCAAGAAATAGTAATATTTTAATATGTAAAACTAACATGGGTAAATCCTCCTTTCATTTCTGCATTATATCTGTCTAATATAGGCAAGCAAATGTAAGTAGGGCTATAAGTAGGGCTGTGCAATATGACAATATATATCGTGCCACGATAGAAAAATGTCTATCGATAGAAAAATGGCTCTATCGTTTATATCGTTGTGTTACAAATCAAGTCGTTTCCGGTCATTTATTATGGGAGTTTATCTGCATAGGCCACATTAACTGACTGCCTAACATTCATAACAACACACTAGTCCACCCAAAAACTATAATTTGTATATCAATTACTCAGCATTAGATGTCTCGAATGCACAAAGTTGTTTTTCACCTGGCACAACTTTATGGCCACTGGAGAGTTTGAAAAATTATCATAATTCCTTTTCTGGGAATGGGGTCACCCAGTAGCAATGGCAAAACTCCATAAAACATCTGTTGACAAACTTTCAAACCATCGAACACATCTTCCAGTATAATCCAAGTCTTCTTTGTCCACTCGTATCCTCAGAACTCCAGAAACGCGGTTATTTTTCACTTAGGTTGACAGCTTATAATATGGAGAGCCCATGAGGAAAATTTCAGGCATACTTGACATTTATGAAAACGTTCAGAGCATTTTTGTGTGGCAGTCCGATGGCCACTACTGAGCTGCCATTTTGCCTCCTGGAAAGGCGATGCGTGATGTCACATGGGAGAATCTCCACTCTTTATTGCTCTCCTGTCTCCTGTTACGGTCTTCTACCGTGAACTTGCAAAAATTCAATATTTGGTTGCCGTTTTCTGTACACAAGACCATTAGAAGAGCACTTGCCTAAAGCCTAACCATCAATGACCTTTGTTTTGAATGATTAAGAATGAATTAGATACATATAATTCTTGCCATACAGAGCTGTGGTGACATGACATCACATCTTCATGATAGAGAAAAGCTCCAGTTCGGTGTGCGGCACGAGAAACAGATACCAGCAGATAAGTTACTTTACATCATACAGTATGACTAAATACAAGACATTATTTTTAATTCAAAGTCAATGCAAAGACGCAAATACCCGTTTCGCCTGTATTCACATCTCTGCGTTGACTTTGAATGTAATCTGTCGTGCGAAAAATTCATTTTGTGTCCGATATAAAAGTAGCTAAACTCAGACACAAAAAATGCTATTTCATCAAGAAAATGGAACGGCTTGTGACAGAGGAGAGAAAAAAAGAGCCTTTGGCATGTT
The DNA here is from genome assembly GCA_029721435.1 of Gymnothorax reevesii. Classification (NCBI taxonomy): domain Eukaryota; kingdom Metazoa; phylum Chordata; class Actinopteri; order Anguilliformes; family Muraenidae; genus Gymnothorax; species Gymnothorax reevesii. The sequence continues at coordinate 64,210,667 of CM056574.1, read as the reverse complement.
ACGGGCAGATCTCACCCGCCGAGACATGGTGTGTCATTTGCTGTGTCATCATTAAACAATCAGTCGGCTGTCTATCCGAGAATGGAACACAGGCACTGTCACTGACCGACCCCCGCTTAGGGCAGCCACGAGTGACTAAGGCGGCTCAAGAGCGCCACATCTGGTTACAGCCTGTATGTATCCGATTCCGGAGAGCAACCAAAACTGATCATGAGATGAGGGGTCCGAGACGATTGAGGGTGAGTGCAAGTACCGTTTGATGCCGTCTGCGTGAGCAAAACATGCGTGCACACAGCCGCTACAGAAAACCCTTTTTTTGTACATCAACAGGAGTAGGAACTCTTCACTTCTGACTGGGGGCACCTGAATCTGCGTAATTTTTTGGCACTTTATTTCCCCGTTTCTATCCGAGAAAGGAAAACAGGGACTGTTGCTGACTGACAATGGTAAGGGCAGCCATGCGTAAATGGGCAAAACTGGGTTTTCTGTAGAGCTCGTGTGCAAGCATGTGTTGCTCACATAGACAGCGTTACATGGTATTTGCGCTCACCCCCAATCGTCTCAGACCCTTCATTTAATAATAAGAGTAATAATTTACCTTTTGGTCCACAGCATCAGTTTGATTCTCAGCCGGATGCTCAAACACACTGCTATGTTGAGGGAAAAACAAAAAAACAATAAATACAAGTGATTAAATTAAATTCAAACAATGCAGGAAAAAAACTAAGCAGATAGAGGAGCATGTCTACGCCAGCCCAGGTCACTTCTCAATGCTGGACAGCAGGCTTGAAATCTACACACAATCAGATTGTACTGTGCTCAAAAGTTTGCATACCTTGGCTGAATTTGTAAAATGGGTAACATTTTTTAAAGAACACATGAATGGCCAGGAAAACATTTCTTTTATTTCTTATTGTATTCATATCCAACTGCAGGTCATGGAGTATGGCACCATCATCATATAAAACATGGCAACAGGGGGAAAAATGAAATGAACCCTGTTTAAGGGTCCATACGCTTAGTTCTTAATACTGTGTACTGCCCCCTTCAGCATCAATAACAGCGTGTAGTCTTTTGTGATAGTTGTCAACGAGGCCCCTAATTCTCGAAAGGTGGTATACCAGCCAGTTCTTTCTTGCAAAATGCCTCCAGCTCCTGTAAATTCTTTGGTCGTCTTGCATAAACTGCACGTTTGAGATTTCCCCGAAGCGGATCGATGATAGGCGTCAGGAGACCGTGATGGCCTCTCCAGAAGCTTCGCCTTTCTCTTCTGTAACCACTGGAGGGTCAACTTGGCCTTGTGCTTTGGATCAATGTCATGCTGGAAAGTCTAAGAGCATCCCATGCGCAGCTTTCGTGCTGAAGAAAGCCAATTTTCTGCCAGTGTTTTCTGATGGCGTGCTGCATTCATCTTGCCATCAACTTTCACGAGATTCCATGTGCCTTCAGAGCTCACACACCCCCCAAAACAGAGAGCCACCGCCATGCTTTACAGTGGGAATGGTATACATTTCACCATGGACCTTGTTGACTGCTCTCCAAACATTGCGCTTTTGGTTGTGACCATGAAGGTGTCTTTGGGTCTCACCACTCCAAACAACAGTATTCCAAGAAATGGAAGTAGCAAAAGTTGCCAGTCAAGAGTTGTATGTGCGGCACACGGGGCCTCTAGGGGGGTTCAGATGCATGTCCCCCCCCTTTAAAATTTCAGTGGTGCCCTTTAGTGCATTCTAGTGGACCGTAGATGGCTTAATTCATTTTAATTTTTTTTGAAGCATTTTCTCTATACTATTACAATTTATTCCTTCACTCATATCATTTGCCTGTCTTCCCCAGTCCTAAGTATTAGAAACCTTCCATAATGAACATCTCTTTACAATTATACATTTATTTTGATAATTCAGTCATTTAAATGTCCAAGGGTTTTCTTTTGGCACTGAATAATCAGCCATTTTCAACCATAACTATTATTGAATCACTATGTTGAGGGAAAAAAATATGGAAGCATTTAATTGGGATTTATAAAATACACATCATCAAAAATCAGAAAACTGCAGACCAATTTGAGTTAAGAGCGTTTGCTGATTTTCATGAGGTGTTGGACTTAATTGGAATTGAGAGGAACCACGGCACCTACATAACCCGATAAGGTTGAAGAAACTTTCATGGTAAAAATGATCTCCGATAGGCAACACTAATATCGCATGTATTGTATATGATGTCAATTTTAAAAAATTGCAGCTCTAATTTCAGCATTTTTGCAACAATGTAATTTATTGAAAATATGTTTAGTAAAAAGGAAAACCTTTAAATTTGAAACCTTGAGCATATTGAATTAATAACATGGGTGCAAACAACGTCAGTTAAAGCCTAAGCCAAGCTCCCCAATTCTGAATATTTGTAAGACAATTCACGTCATAGCCTCGTTTAGGGAAAATGCGTGATAACTTTTTGATGAACTGAACAGAATGTTAGCGAAAAACAATTTTACCAGTCGCCATACTGTGTAGTCTTCAGAAATAAGCGGACATGGTTTCGGATTAGATGTGATGAACGCACACTCGCAGCCAGAATAAACATTTATACAACGTACCAACGTTTCGACGAAGGTTTTCTTTGGGTCACCGTGAGTCAATTCAATGCCTTAAAAACTTTGTCGAACACACTGGCAATTTAATACATTTGATTGTTGCATTGTGGCAACAACTGTCCCCGGGTTGAACAGTGGGGAATGTGGTAGTAGGCTACAACTGCTCTGTATGGATATAAGGGCATTTATTGTATCATCGCATTTGGGCTGACTTCTGAGCGGAATTCCCCAATCAGTCTAATTTATTGCGCTAAAATGACCTTTCTTCACAAAGGACATCATTCATGTCTGCCCGCAATTTGCCTTCATCTTCTTTTTGAGCACCTACTAGACACCGCTCAAATTTTCTACGGGTTTAAGACAATACAACAATGCACCGATGACTGGAGTATCAGAGTCCATATGACGCATAATACCATTGGATGTTGAAGTCGTTTGAGTCAGCTTCATCACTGCGTGGCTTAATGTTTTGAACACAGCGGCGAAGAGACAGTAAATCAGTCAACTGAAAAGCATCTGTCAAAATTAAACGCATCAAAACTCGTCTTAAATTTTTTAAATTGTCAAGAAAGTAGCCAGCGGAGGAGGACTGAGTAGTGGGCGAAATCGCCGGCCGCTGGGAATTGTGGAACACCCTGGTATTCCAGAAGTTGTGATGCATGTCATGGTGTTGTCAGGCATATTTTAGGCAGGCTTTTCTGTGGACACTGAATTTGGTTTGTTTTCCCACTACTTAGTTCTTTTTTTAAATTATTTATTTAAGCAAAGCAAACCCATGCCACACCTAGTGTCATAAGTGCCTAACACCTCTTTTTTTTTGTAAGTTAGGTGTGAAAGTGAATCGCTCTTAGTCCCTACTGTCGCAGTTTTTAACTGACAGAGAAACAATCTCTCGAAATGTGAACACAACAGGAGGAGTTGTATGAAAGCTAAAAATACAAATTTGCAGCACAGATTTGCCTGAACTTGATTTCCAAGTATTCGCTGCATTTGTCTATTGCGTGCAAGGCGAAAATATAATTTCTCTTACTTTCACGCTCGAGAAGCTTCACAAAATGTTTTCCACTTTGTGTATGTTTTGAAACGCTTAAAAACCAGGGTCATCTTAAAATGGTTGATTTTTAAGAAATCTTTTTAATGATATGTAAAAATTCTACAAGAGGTGGAATTCAGAGGTCTGCTATTTATTCAGATTATTAACATTCTTTCAATCTAACACTGTGTGCTGTTTAGGTCGGTCCGCTTCTAATCTCTTCTTAATCATTATTGGCCACATTTTGGTTTTGATTGATCACTTGGTTGAAAAAATAGCTTGACTGCAGGTTATGCAAAGTACACGGGAATTGATTTAAGGTAATCTTATTATGCCAGGGCGATGGAGGCTGTACAACCTTGCAGGTAATTTGGTAATTAATTGACTTCAAATCAGTTTTCTTCCCGGAAGCATTTCAAATGACCACATTAGGTGTCATAGAAAAGGTTATAAACAAGCTTGTCTATCTGCCTCATAATAGCAGTTACTTTTATTGCGCTTACAATTATCGCAATTCCATTTATCGTGCTGCCCTACTTCTGGGACACTGCTTTAGACAGACGAGACAAAAGTAAAGTTGTCTGGCCATATTGCAGAGAGCCACATTTGGTGCAAACCAAACACAGCGTTTCAACACAAACATCACACCAAATGTCAAGCATGCTGGTGAAGAGTTGATGACTTGGGCTCATTTTGGAGCCGCAGGACTTGGGCACCTTCAGAGTCGACCATGAACTCTTCTGTGCACAAAAGTACTCAAGAGCCAAATGTGAAACCATCTGGACAACATTCATACATTCAATGTTACGGCTAGCCTTACTTTGACGTGACTTGGGTCACGTGACCTGTAGCTCAGTAACTTTTGTTTCGGATTGAGGCTGCTGATTTGGACGGCCGAAATTTGTGATGGGTGGTCAAAAAAGAAAGAAAAGAAAGAACTAAAGTTAGTGTAATTACAGAGCAATTTACAAGTAGTAAAACCTTAATTGAGAATAACTTATGTTGGCATGAATCCTTTTGCTTAAAGGTTCAATCCCAATAGCAAGTGGGGAAATGTCAGTACACTCTCATTCATGGGGTTGCTAAGGCTCTTGATGTTCCACATGAGCAGACTCCTAGTGGCAAAGTTTGATTATCAAGTCTAGTGCTCGGCTTGAAAATTTTTTACCAACTTAACCCTACGACCAATCCAAGCTTGATGGAGCCAAGCACTTCAGGTAACCATTTTTTCATGAATGGAAGTCATATATAAACAACTAGAGGTACTCGTAGATTGCAAACCTCCGCCAAGGCAGCACAATGTAAATGCGCATGAGTGGGAGCAAAGTTGAGTTATCGCGTGTGATAGGATTTCAAGATGGCTGCTGTGGCGGCCATATTGTTTCACAGATCGCAGTCAAAATCGATAGGGTCCATCCTTGAAGTAATAGCAATCCACCCACAAAATTTCAGACAAATCCGTCATGACTGAGTAATGTTGTTCACAAACATGCAGACAAACAGGGGCTAAAACATAACCTCTGCCTCAACTTCTTTGGCGGAGGTAAAAATGTAAGCACAGTAGTCAAACAATAACAATATTACGCAAACAACTCACTTATTCATCATTTCTTCAGACTTCCCTTCAACGATTTCACTGCAAACCCCTCCTAAAGTGAAGAAAAGACAGGTATTTTAGTTGCAAAACAATTAAACAAATCTTTTTTGGCGATATCTGTCAAAATTGAGAGGAGAAAAGCCTTCCTTCAGCCCATTGACAAGAAATTTCCTGTAGTGGATGAGCGAGCAGTCAAAATGGAAGAGAGTACTTAATCTCCATCTGTAATGACAAAGGGTTTCTGAATGCTTATGAATTTGGCTTTTAGAAGTGACACTCACTGGCAATTAACAAGTGAAGGAAAACTGACAATGCACAATGTACCAACAATTGTTAGAAATAAATGAAGAATATTAGCAGCAATGCCTGCATTTTATGAACAAGTAGAAATAACTATAAACCACAATAATATTAGCATCCACATGCCATGGTAATGCTAACCCAAATCAAAAACCATTGGACTAGTATGTTGAATTAAATCAAAACTGAAAACAGTGATTTGCAAACTAAGACAGTTTGCAAATCATTGTTTTCGGTTTTGAATTTAATTAATTAATTTAATCCAACATTAAAACCCTGTCCGACATTCGGACACGTAGACACTGCGTTAAAACTTCTTTCATTAACCATTCTGTAGCGGTTTGAGTTTTTGTTCCCGGTTTGCAATGCATTCCAGAATTTTAGTTCTCATTTCAAGCATATCATAGCCTACTTGAATTTACGAAACTCATCACTTAACTGGGCCCTCATCATCATCAGAATTCAACACTCTTGAAGGCGCAGATGGTGACAGTGAATCTCTGCCGTTTTTGAAGAAAACGAATAGAATGAAAAAAATGTTGTGTTACTAACAGTTAACATTATCGTGAGTTAATGATCCACTGATTCCAAGTTATAAATTCTACGCAGGCCTGTTCGGCCTCCTTAAACACCGCCCAGTACATGAAAGCAAGGCTATATGCACGCTCAGTGCTGGAAGGTGGAGATTCCCCAGTTCGTGACCTACATCGATGCAGGCGTGGCTCAAAAACCACGACAGAAGTAGATGAAATCTCCGCTAGATCTAACCGATTAGACTGCTTTTGGTGAGTAACAATATCACGATATGATTAAGGATCGACCGATACATCGGCCGGCCGATATATTAGGCCGATATTTGTATTTTTTTAACTTGAATCGGCATTGGCCGATACATTTTTCCGCGGCATGATTTACAGACAGGCATCCAGGGGCAGCTTTGTGTTGCCGGAAGACCCTGCAGCACATGCAGACGCATTACCCCTCCCCCACTGGAAGAGTGGTGAACTAGTGATGCGCGGGTCGGCCCAGAACCTGTGGGTCCCGCGGGTCGGGTAAATATTTTCATAACATGTAGCGGGTGCGGGCGGGTTGGGCCACACAGAGGCGACATCTAATTCCCACGAAATTGCGAATAAAAAGTATTATAGGCTATCGGCCACTTGAGGGCTCGAGACATACAGCCTAGATAATGTGCTCTTGTCAAACGATGTAACGCTACCTAAAGCAGAATAGAATAGACTAAGGATCTAAAGGTTGAATGATAGCTCATCTTATAAATCGTTCTGCAGTCAGCACCAAAATATTATATACTAGTAGTAATTTTATTGACCTGTGGGTCCAAACAACACACAGACAAAACATTTTTTCGCCACTTCACAGTGAAAGGTAAATGACGATTCGTATTCAAAAATAAAATCAACTTGTTGAGGTGCTTCCGTTTATCAGCTACGTGTTCTCTAACAGCAGAGCGTGTGCTGCGGTCGGCAGTAAAGACACTTCTTAGATATACATTTCTATCAGTGGCGCTCGTGAATTGGCAACAGGCGAAGCTCAAACAATCCCTTAAAGTTAATTGTTTTTCATGACCTGTTTTCAATTATTCATTTAAATTACAATAACAGAAACTCCGAAAACTCAACATTATCTGATGCGGCCAGTTTTCATTAATAACGCATACCTGTCAACTCTCACGCATTCGGCATGAGTTTTAGTGGCATTTTTACGTTCCTCTGCCGTAGACCGCAATTATTCTATCAACGTGTATGTAAGAGATTTTCGCATGGAATTTAAGTACTTGTGCATGGAGGAGTTTGAAGCAACGGAATTGCATAAAGACGTTTCAAATTATCTTATTTCATTTAAAGAATCATGAAACAAATGCATTGCTTCCAACCCCAACCCCTGAGTAGCCTAAATAAAAGCGTGATAAGTCTAGAGTCGTAATCAGTATGCGTTAAAAATGAAAACTGGTCACATCTGATAATGTAGAGAGTTTTCGGAGTTTCTGAAATGGTAATTTAAATGAATGATTGAAAACAGGTCATGACCATTTTACCGCCTGTATAATTTTGAAGGAGGTATGAATTTGAGACAATACCCCCATACCGGTGTTTTATTATTTATTATATTACGTGTGCGTCGCCCACTCCGCTGCTTTCCGATCAGGCGTTTTCAGGCAGCTTTCACTGCTCGGGGCCTTCAAGCTCCGCCCCTTGCGTGTGCAGGTGCGCTCCCCGTCACACAGTATCCATGAACATGACTGCCGGTTGAGGCCAACGACGTAGCAGACAATAGTATGGTGGTCGACGATGAACAGGAGCTGGTTCCGAAGGGAGAAAAAATAAATAAATAAATAAAAAAAACAGCTCTGTAATTTGGAGGTATTTTAGATATAGGCCTATACCGAGGAGCAACAAGACGCTATCTGTAAAACCTGTCGCAAGCAAGTTGTTTCAAAAGGTGGACGTATTACGATGTATAGCCTGTCCATCACGTTTGCGTGAGATGGCTTGTTGCAGTTCTCTTTAACTTTACTGGTCTCTGCTTTTTTGTCCACTGTTAATTAAATTGTCACTTATTTTATTAAGCACTCAGTCACTTGAACTATTGGCACTTAACTCGTAATGGCCGGGCTAGACCAGAAAATTCGGGGGAAAATAGCCATCCCTTTTATGACAAGTCTTAGCTAATTCTAGATGGTTTTGCTTTCTTTAAACGTTTTCCAATACAAGGAAAGTCAAATGGCAATTGAAGACACGGCTTTCCCCCATGCGATCTAACGGCGACAAAATAATGGGCTACATTCAGTTCAGTACAGAAGAATAATTGAATTATAATTAGGTCTGCGCACCGGCACTCGGCGACTATATTTCAGAGCTCTTCAGCGAATGAGGGTAATTCTGGTGACAAGTACGTGCTTTCGTTCGTTATCATTTTCCAATCGGACAACTGTCTCTTTTTGTTTTACAGCCAGTTGCGTGACCGTGCTGCAAAAACAGGTGTACGTATTTGGCACCGAAATTACCTTCATTCGCTAAAGAATTCTAAAATGCTGCTCTTGCTGGAAAAAATTACCGTAGCTAAGTGCTAGTGCAAAGACCTATTTGTAATTAAATTATCTTTTTGTACTGAAAGTTGCCAGAGCTGCCAACTCTCGCGCTTCTTATTAGCACGTTCCAGTGCTGTAGTCAGCGATTATTCAGTTAATGCGTATTTAAGAGATTCTCTGGCAGAATTACAGTCGTTGTGCACGATAGTTAATCAGTTTTACGTGCATTACGGTTCATTTTCCCACTAGTGACAAAGAATTCGGGAGTCATGATCGATTTCCTTCTTTACTCGGGAATTGGAAGCCATGGAATGGCATAAAGACATTTCAAATAGTCTTATTCCATTCAAACAATAAAAACGATCATGAAACAAATGCATTGCTTTTAATCTCCAATTTTAAAAAGTGCAAGAGGTCCAGAGTCGTCATTGCTTTCCGTGTAGGTGAAATTCACCGTTATGCAAGGGAAATAAACTGCCATGCACAAGGACTTAAATTATGCGTAATAATCTCAAATGTACGCGCTGATTGAACAGTTGCTTACTTCGGTGAATATGCCTTCAAAATACGTGTGACCAACGCCATATGCATGAGAATGCGTAGAAAGTTGGTAGCCCTGATGTAGCCCATTATTCTGTCGCTGTTGGATCGCATGGGGGAGAGACGCCGTGTCTTCAACTGCCACTTGATTATTCTTGAATTATTTTTTTCCCTTGTGTTCATGCACAGCCGCAGACCTGTGTTCTTAGCCAGGGTTGGCCAATTGAATCCGTTTACATTTTTGACTTTCACACAGCTCCGCAGGAGCAGAGGTATACATTTAGGTACCAATTAACCATTTTTGGTATTTTTATTTGAATCTCTTTTAATGTGAAACATAAGGCCTAGGTTCTCATTCGGGGTTGGCCTGTAGCTAATTCAATGCTCTTTACTGTTTTGTTATTTGCACAGCACTGGAGCTCTGTATGAGCAGAATTATGCCTATTTGTATAAAGTTGTAGAGATTTGATTTTACGTAACTCTGTATCGCCTTCCATCAGAAAAGATATGCTGCTTACATTTATTTTCACAGCTGTGCCCTCTTGAGCAGAGAAAGAAAATCTGTAAGGTTTTGTATGTGGTCCAAGTCTTATAGGTTTTGATATTCTGATGTTGAGTAAAATGAATCACTTTTCTTGCTCAATATGAAATATCGTTTTCATACCGTATACCGCCAGTCAGACAAATAATACCGGGGTATGAGTTTTAATTCATATCGCCCAGGCCTACCAGTCATTAATTTTAAGGGATTGTTTGAGCTTCCCCTATTGCCAGTTCACGAGCCGCCGCTGCTGTCATGTTAATTTTGTTCAAGTAAAACAGCCTGTTTGCAATATTTTGCGTGATGGCATCTCGTTTGGTTGCAAAGATCAGAAATCACGGTAAGGTTCAATTAATAGACAGCGCCTAAATTTTGTATTAAGAATTCCAGCCAAAAGCCAATGGCATGTTGTGCTCCACTCATATCCATAACAGAGGAATGGTTTTTTCCATTGCAAATCATGTCACACAGACCAACTGTATTCTTTTTCTCTTGCCTCCTTTTTGTGTCGTGTCGGGTCGGGTCGGGTTCGGGTTGAAAATCAGTGCGAGTTTTAGCGGGGCGGATTTGCGGTCACGTCGGGTCGGGTTGGTGCGGGTGTTGAAAAACCTCGACCCGCGCATCACTGTGGTGAACACAGTGGCTGCTTCAGAACAAAGTGTTTTAAAATTTCAATTAGCCTGTCACTGTGAAACTTGGTTGAAATATTGCCACCCACTTTGAAATAGCAAACATGAAGGCCAAGTAATTGCCATGTAGTACACGTGCTTGGAAACATAGTTAAGTTTGTGGGTCAGAAAAACGGGAATGCTGCTGAATGCTTACCATTGTATTTAGGGAGCTGTTGACGTCGTTGTAGGCTAATATGTACAGATGTAACGAACACCGGTTTAAGGATTAAGTAATGTCAACGTTGTCAATTCAGTACTATGGTGTTTGTAGGAGTTTAATTCAGCGAACACCGGGGTGAGCAACCGCTCTTTCCACCTTTTAATCGCCTCTTTTCGGGTACATTTGGTAGTCAGAAGGCATGCCAGCCGCTGCTGCAGCTTAAATAAAGATGGGCGCATGTCTCGGAGCAGTGCATGAATCTACTGGACATACGCGGCCGTGCGCACCCAGTGTGTTCCCTCGAGCTTACAGGGACCATTCTGACCAATCAAAGGGGAGGTTGACGTCTTAAACCTCAGTACTGATTATAGAATGGTTAATATTAGCCGTCAAACAATCCATTTCGCGGGAATGAGAGTTACTATTGTACCTATGCACAAGATTTAGACTGAAAATGGAACGAAGAGCGATGGAAGACTTCTTGTTTTATTTTGTTTTTTTTTGGTACCGTTAACGTTAAAAAAGTCGAGTCGGTATCAAAAGTTACTGAAACTGAAAATCATGACGGTGAATCGGATGAAGCGGCGGCGAAATCAGTTGATTATTTTCGCAGAGTTGCATCGAAATGTTGAATGGCTGAGGTTATTCGGTCCGTGTTCATTGTAAAGATAATGGCCCGAATCTCGCTGTTAACAGCGCATTATCTACGGAGTCCAAACATTTTAAACGTGAACGTCCTTCCAAACACGGAGAAAGCACGAAACACGGAAAATACTGTGACAAGTGTGCGTAAACGAGTAGATCCGTATTTCTGTCAATAGTTGCAACTTATCAAAATATGCTGCCTCGCGGCTCGGCGTTTTGCGCAGCCCTAAAATCCCCGTCTTAATTTCTTCGCCCATATCTTCAGTATCCTATCTGCAAAAATCATTAACATTTTTTACAGCGCGTCTTTAGACCAGTAAAAATTTGTATATTTGCAAGAACACGCAACGTTTTCCTGAAAATGCAGAAATTAGAAGACAATTGCGTGTGCAGTGGCGTCTCTGGAAGTGATAATTGGTGGAGCCCGGACCATGCCTTTGCACCAAGGATTGTTCCTGGCTTGTACTGTTATTTTCCGTTATTAACAGGTATTCCAATTTTGGCAATCGAAGTTACGGTTTCTCTCTCCATGAGATCTATTGACGACCAAATAATGGGATAAATTCAGATCAGAGAATATTTTTTAGGCCACTCAAAAATTGTTTAACGCTTTATGAATGAAAAACTACTCTCAAACGTCTGCGCTACCTTTTCCACTCGTGATTTAACTGGCGCTTCATGATCGTTTTGTTAAAATAAAATATAAGACCATTTGAAACCCCTGTGTGCAATTCTGAATAACGCTGATTTAAATGCACGAAATTACGCTTCCAGATTAATGATGGTCGCCGTATCGAAATGTACCGTACCGTACCGGCGTGTTCTCGGGGGGAATCTATTGCTCAGTCCCTCAAGGAAGTTGCATGTCGCGAGTGCAACTATTAAAGCAAATTCAACCAATCCAGGCTAATTTCTCGCGGACAAAAAAATAAAATAAATTGCCAAGACATTGCAACTTTCATTGCCACTTTTTGAAAAAGTTACCGGAAAAAATAATAATAAAATAATTGATTGTTTGTCAATTATGCGAATGATTGCGTGCAAGTAAGGGTTAGTATTAAGGGGAGCTCTGGGCCGCGCCGATCTTAAGTCCTAGACGCGCCTGGGCGTGTGGCATAGGCCATCTTAAAACAAACATATCCAATTCATTATAAAGTCTGCTTATGTTATAATAAGCCAACAAATAGCAAAGTTACCGCTGTGGACTGATTCATATTGCAATATTGAGGCAAAAAAAGGACTTTACGACTTTACGTCAGATCTGCATTTAACTAACACAATTGAAGATTTGATTCGCATCAGTGTGGAGGGTCCTCTTGACATATTTGATGCCTCACTCGCAGTGAGATGTATAGAAGGGCAGAGCAAGGAGACCCAATTTTAAATCCTGGCCTCCAGATATGGAATGAAGCCAATGTAGTGGAAACCTTTGTTAATCAAAGTCAAGACTCTCATATTGTTGGAGACAGTTGTATTGTTAATGTGGAGTGTTATATTGTAGTTTCTTTAAACATTAAAAAATATATATAGGTACTTCTTTGATTTCGGTGTGTGCGCTCCTAACTTTTTGAACTTAGGAGCGCAGCGCAACCAAGCAAAAAAGTTAATTTCGAGCCCTGCTGTGTGTGTGTGTGTGTGTGTGTGTGTGTGTGAGTGTGTGTGCGCGCTCTCTCCCTCAGCGCGGAGTGGCGCAGCCATGTCTGCTATCAGAGAGGTCTTTAGCGAGCACTAGAAGAACTTAAATGATGAGAGAAATGTTTAATATGTAGTACTAATGTGTGTCAGTGTTTTGAGAAAACGTCGTATTTAGAGCCCTTTGCTGCCATTATCAATCCAGCGGTAGTGGAGTTTTTCAGACAGCGTCTGCACAGCTGATGTGTATGTGTGCGCGCGCGTGGGGTGCGCGTCTCACTGGGGAGGGGCAGCCATCACATCGATGGCTGGTTGAATCTTTTCAATACTTTTTCTAACTTGAGACTTTGATATTTTTTATCATTGTGTCATTTTTTTGATGTAAATTGAGGGAGCAAAAGCAGTATTGGCCACAAATATCGGCCCCAAGAAAATCGGCAGTCCATAATCGGTCATCAGCTAAGGGTTATGGGAAAAAAAAATTTAAAAATCGGTATCGGCATTGGCCCTAAAAAAATCCATATTGGTCGATCCCGAGATATGATGGTACGTACTCAGCAACCGGCGCAAAAAAGTCTGTTATCCGGCCTCAGCCACGTTTTGCTGGTGGCGGTCCGCCCGACATCACTCCAGCAGTACATGCAGAATGAGCGAGAATCGGCGAATCGAGAGTACGTGGCTCAATCGCTTAGGGCAGTGGTTCCCAAAGTGGGGGGCGCAGAGCAATTGCAGGGGGGGCGCGGGGTGCGGGAGTTCCGGACACCAACAGAAAATCATTTGCATACAGTCCATTCGCTGCCCAGAATTCTGCGATTACATCGTAAATGCCTGCCTTACTCTCAACATAACTGTTCGCCAAATCATTCATCTTGCCTGCCATTTTCATAAATAATTTGTTATGAATGTTGTTGTTCAAATATTTGAAGCCGGTAATGTAGTCTCTCCATACCCAACTCGCCGCTTTTTATCCTGCACTGATCTGGCATATTGATAATTAAATGGTAAGTGACACCGAACAAAATCCGATGAATACAAAGCAGAAATAACCGAGATTGCGTCATCTTATTCTCGATAATATGAATGCTCTGTATGCCGACTGGTTATTTTTATCTAGCCCAGCAACTGAAAGTTACAAACATATCGGCAGGTTCGGCAAGTGGTGTTCGTGAATTTTTTTTCGTACTTCGCTGTCGGCTGTTAATATAGGTTGATTGTGGTGCTTTCTTTCTGCATCATAGAAACATAATTTTAAGTAGACGGCTATACTCAGGCAGACGAGTGTGATACAGCCTAATGATTTTATACTTGAAAAGAGATTTTGCATTATTCAATTTTCGTGTCCTTAATTGGAAAATAACGGTGGCCGTTTCCTAACGTGCCAATCATTTTTAATGTTTCCAGCTAGGCTGGACAAAAATAATCTGTGCAGAGCATTCCTATATTCTAGAATAAGCTGACGCGATCTCGGTTAACGTATTTTAACTTAAAAGTGCGAGGCCAGTGAAGAGAGGAAAATGTAACTCTCGTGACACTCCTTCAGCGGTCCGCACAAGGTCGCTGATTGGCTGTATGCAAGTAAGTTTCTGTTGGTGTCCGGAAAATGCAGAAATAGCAATGTTGTTGTATATTAAAAAAAATAAACCTGTTACACTGAACATAATTACACAGATAAGGTGCTTGAAAACATTTACACTTAAAATAATTACACCGTGGCTGTTTGTTATTTTGCTATTTCCAATTCTAAAAGTAGCCTAGTTTTAGTTTATGACAATCTACAGTTTATGACCGTTTACTTACATTTTTTCCAAAAAGGTTGAGGTTTATATAAATTACAATGAGTGAAATAAACTGCAATGGCCTCTGAAAACAAAATGTGCGTATATATTACCTATTTTTTTTTGGGGGGGGGGGGGGGGGAGGGGCCCAAAAATTTTTTTATGTACCAAAGGGGGGCCCAGCAGAAAAAGTTTGGGAACCACTGGCTTAGGGGGAGCGGCTGCGGCGGGAAGCGAATACCCGGAATGTACTTTGTGTCATGACTTTATTTCACGTAATAGGCACGATCAAACATGGCAATGCATATGAAATCAAGAAGGAAAGGAGAAATTAGGGGTTTCTGAAAATTGGAAAATTGTTGTTAAAATTTGCCTGTTTTTCTCAGCCGGGCACGCAGGTAATTACAGCCGGGCTTTTCGCCCGGTTCCCGGCTGTTAGCGACAACACTATCTTTCACCTGGAATACATTGAAAACAAAAGCAAATTCTCTGATGTTTCACCACATGAACCCATTTTATTGGTATTTCAAAATAAACATTTCATTTTATTATTCCTGCAACATATTTCAAAAAAAGTTGGGAGTACAGAGTTTACCACTTTGTAAGGCAGGGCTTAGAAAAAAAAATTCTCTCGTATGGAAACTTAGTGGATATGCTAACATTTTCTGCGAGATTTAAACAATGGCGAGCACATCAGCTTTTCAGGTGTTTCAAAGCAGAAAAATCGCCATTCTGAACAAATTACGGCTTTAGGAAATTAACAGGAAGCCTTGAGAGAGGAAGGTCGTGGTTAGATGCACACCAACTTTCAAACGCAGAGCAAATCCAGGTTAAAGTGAAGTTGATGTGGGTAATCAGACATCTTATATTGAGTATAAAGAGCAGCTTATACTTTAAAAGGATAGAAAAATAATTTCAAAAATCACTGATACTAGTTTGACATTGAGGCACACCACCATTCAACATCGAGGAAGACATGTAAAGCTAGACCCCAGTTGCACAAATAAAAATTTCCCAAAGTGTGTGCGAAGCTCATTGTCGCAACTCAAAGAACATCAAAGAAGTCTTTCCATCATGATGCAAGCTGATTATTTTTAATGTCCTGATTCATATTGTACAGTACTTTCCATGTCTCATGACTGTAATTGGAGTACCATCATCATTAATCACGCATATGCAGGGATAGTCATGATGGCCCTGGATTCGGTAGTTCGAGCTTTGCTGTAAATTTTTCATTTAAAGTTTTCCTACTTATTTTATCCTCAAAACAATTTGCATCATTCATATTCTTACAAAAATTTATCTTTTTCCCCCTTCACTATTTTTTTTCTGCCACTCAGATTTTCTTCTGGGAACGGTGTCCCCACGGATTTCAAGGCCACATAGTCAGGGTGCCATTGGTTTTCACAACACTTGATAAATGCTTAGGGACTGAGGACATGTGATCAAGGGTTTCTGGGTTAGTTTTGTCAGTCATCCTGAAAGTCTTCAGATGTGCAGGTCTTCAAAGTCCCATTCCATGTTTCCAAATGTGCCACGTGTTCTCAACTGGGGTCAAGTTTCCAAATGTGCCACGCGTTCTCTACTGGGGTCAAGTTTCCAAATGTGCCACGCGTTCTCTACTGGGGTCAAGTTTGCAAAATGTGCCACGCGTTCTCTACTGGGGTCAAGTTTCCAAATGTGCCACGCGTTCTCTACTGGGGTCAAGTTTCCAAATGTGCCACGCGTTCTCTACTGGGGCCAAGTTTCCAAATGTGCCACGCGTTCTCTACTGGGGTCAAGTTTGCAAAATGTGCCACGCGTTCTCTACTGGGGTCAAGTTTCCAAATGTGCCGCGTGCACGAGTTCTCTACTGGCGTCAAGTTTGCAAATGTGCCATGCGTTCTCTACTGGCGTCAAGTTTCCAAATGTGCCACGCGTTCTCTACTGGCGTCACGTTTCCAAATGTGCCACGCGTTCTCTACTGGCGTCAAGTTTGCAAATGTGCCACGCGTTCTCTACTGGCGTCAAGTTTGCAAATGTGCCACGCGTTCTCTACTGGCGTCAAGTTTGCAAATGTGCCACGCGTTCTCTACTGGGTACAAGAGGGGAAAGCAGGCAGGCCAGCCAGGCACCCACACCCTTTTCTTTCACAGCCATGCTTTTTTGTAATGTCAGCAGTTTTGCATTGTCTTCTTTAAATAAATAGTTGTGGAAAAAGTATTTTCCCCGGTCCCAATGTCTCCGATTTTTGCAGACTTGTCACACTAAATCAAATCAAACTAAGTTTCACATTCGACAAAAGATGACCAAAGTAAACACTTTATGCACATTTTTCAAGTTATTAAATCATTTAAAGATGGAAAAAAAAAGGTCATAAACCTACCCCTCTTTGAAAAACTTATTCCCCCAATTTTCTAAAACCAATTTGACAAATTTGATTGATGAGGGTTCCATTTCATCAAACACCACTAAATGGACTTTTTTTTGCCACACAGTGATACCTGGCACCAAAAACCGCGGTGCTGAATTACTGAATCACCACCTTGGCCCATAGAGGTTGATCTGCTGCAATCGCCATTCGCAATGTGGCGAGCAGCCAGAATCCCCCCGGCTTTGTAAATCGGGCATGGTGCTTGGGTATGTTGCTTCTTGTGGTGGGCAACTGAAGGTTTTTGTTTTTCTTTTGAGTCAGAATGGCAATGTAAAATCCAGCACGCCAGACTAGTAAGAGTAATGAATAGGTAATAACAAAAAACACGGGAAACTTCAAAACATGAACAAAAATACTCACCGCTAGCATTGCCGCTGCAGGTGGAGCTGCTCATTCGGGCTTTTTTCTTGAGGAAGGAGCGCCGTGAGGCTCTACGAATCGCCTCCTGCGTCATACTGTGCCGCAGGCCTGCGAGGGACCGGCGAAGAGAGAGCGAGTGGCGAACGGAGGATCGACGGGAAGTGCGGCATTGAGAGGACCCCTTCTGTAGATCTTCAGTCTCAGTAGCAGAGACTCTTTTCACGGACAATTTTTCTGGGCTTTCTCCAAGCTTGTTGCAAGACTCTGAGGTGAGGCTGACAGACCCCACCACAGCTGCTTCTGGCAGGCTCTTGCCCTCCCGATTCGGGGCATCCAGGCATTCCTGCACCGTGCCCAGGCTCACTCTCTGGAGACCATCAGTACTATCATCTTTGACTGGTGAGGTTTCGTGCAAGCTGCAAATTAGAGCCTCACATTCCTCAGGCTCCACCCCAGCAGTCAGTTTTTGCCTGTTGTTCTGACGAGTGTTGCGCTTAGACAGTTTCTCTCCTGCGTTTCCCTCTTCCAAGGAACTGGCACGTTGGCTGCGTTTTTGTGTCGGCACCAAAGAGGTCCGCAGGTTACTCCGCTTTCCCTTGGAGAGGCTGAAAAGAAAAGCACTATTAACACAAGTGACACAAATTTAAATAAAAAACAAAACCTCAGCAGGGGCCACCACTCCGCTACGTCCCAATTAGTTGTAACCAGTCTTCAAATCTCCCCCCCCACCCCCAAATTAACTTACAGCAACACTAGAAGCAGCAAGAAAACCAAAGAAATTAAAAGTTTTGTCTGGGGAGACTAAAAAACAAGAGAGAGTAACAGAATCAAAGCCCAGACAAGGATCAATATTGCCCTGCCTTTCACTCGCTGGCGTGAGCTCAAAGACGAGGAGGGATGTCCGACCGATGCTGCCATGGCCCCGTTACTGCTGGACTAGCAAGTAACGTTACACATTTTTTCTCTTTATAACGTTAGTGCTTTTGAGTTTGTTGTGTGGCTGGTCATGTCACTGTGGAGCAACGAACTATTAAGCTGGTGGCTATTTATTGTAACCACGCAAATTTCCGATAGCCAACATTAGCATTATCATTGTGATTTGAGCATTGCAAGCGACGACGGCGCCTCAGACCGCTTTGCTCTCTCCAAATAATCAGTAAAACTTAACCTGTGTGCATTGAATTATGGTTTTTCATAGTCCTGCTAATCTCTCGCACTTAGCGCTGATTGCAAGCTAAAAAGGACTGTTGCTTGTTTAAACTTATTTTCAATATCGTCATATATTGTTGAGTCACAATTAGATACATTACCTCATCGCTATTCATCCGTCAAACAGCCGCTGGAAACAGAAACGTAGTTTGGACTAGGGCTGTCAATGAATATTCCATATTTGAAAACATACGCTATCGATTTTCTATCAATTAAACTAACCACCAAACGTGAAAATTATGATCAATATATAAAAAGTCAGGTCAAGATAATTAACCCATTGTCATTGTGTGCAATGTATTGCGGGTGGCTACCAACGCGCTATACTGCAGAGACGGCTCACTGTCTTGAAACTGTTACATCTTTGTGCCAGGAGTGCGCAGTGCAGTGCAGTGTTTGACAGTCAGCATTTGCCATGAGTTTTGAGTGGCATGATTACGTTCCCCTGCTTCAATCAACGCATAGAGATTCTCGCGTGGAATTGAAGTCCTTATGCAAGGAGGTTTATCAGTTTCACCTGCGTTATGACTCCAGACTTCTCACGCGTTTCATTTGATTGAAATAATTTAAATGATAATAAGATCTGACATGTTTTTATGCAATTCTATTTTTTCCAACCCCTGAGTAAAGAAAAGCGTAAGAAGTCCGGAGTCATAATAACCGTAAACAGGAGAAACTGATAAACTCCATGCACTTCAACTACGCGCGAGAATCTCTTACATATGCGCTGATTGAATGATTGCTGACTTCAGCAGAGGAACGTAAATAAGCCATTCAAAACTGATGCTGACAGCGTAAGAGTTGACAGGTATGCGTTATCAATGAAAACTGACCACACCTGATAATGTTGAGTTTCTGGAATTGTAATTTAAATGAATGATTGAAAACAGGTCATGACCAATCATTAATTTTAAGGGCCAGTTCATGAGCCGCAACTGTTCAGAAAATAACCAGTTTTCACCCGAAGAATCTAAAAAGCACCGTTTACATTGGGTTTGGGTCAGTCAACGACGGTAAAACTGAGGGCCGAGCTAAAGTTGTTTGCAAACTATATGCAAGTTCGAGTAAGCCTACCATTCCTGCAGCGGGTGTTGGTTTTTATCGTGTAATGTTAAAAACCGGAGAAGAAAAAAATGTGCCTTCTGAAATGAAATTTCATTTGCGGACAATAGTTTTGGATTTTACTGGAGTGAGAGAGCCAATTCAAGATTCAATACTTTATTGTCAAATCGACGTTGTCGATTGGAGTTTGCTTCAGTGGGCCTCGCACACAAATACTCAATGGGGGAGGGGGGGAGAAACACAATCAATTCCAGACAAATCCAGCAATAAGATAATCAATTCAAGAATAAAATCAACAATAAGATGAAATCAATCCAACAATAACTAGAGTGTTCAGGTGAACACGTGTCGCCTGCGAAGCACTTATGTGAAAGTGTGACTACCAACTGAAAGTGTGACTACCGGACAGACAGACAGACAGACGCCGGATAAAGTGATCCCTATGTGTCCCTATGCTTCGCAGGGGACACAAAAACTAAACAGGATAAAATAAATCAGAGGGAAAGTAAAATGAACAATAAATAGTAAATAATTAAGAGATGCACCGAATTTTCAGCCACCGAAAATTTTCGGCCGAAAAAGGCAAAAAAATCCATTTTCGTTTTTCGGCCGAAAGACTTAACACCGAAACAATACGGCCAAAACAGAATGTTGTGATGACGCAAGCAAAAACTGCGGCCAGCACGCGCCTGTCTGTATGTTTTAAATCGGGGGACATGCACCACCGTCACCACGTTATGGCACTAAAGTCCGCGAGTGCTGAATTGCAATTTCCATTTGACACTGTCCTGATGCATAGGATAGCAGCTGGTGTTGGATCCGATTCGGTTGCACATTAAATAAGTACCACATAAAAACACAAAGCAATGATATCCGTAAAAGGCATAGAGTATTCATAGACAATGGCAATATATTCTCAAGGCATTTGTGTAACATCAGTATTCCATAATGTAACTACAACCCCTGGAAAAATATGGAATCACCACACACGGATGTTAATTTACCTTTTTTCCCCTCACAACAAAGAAGCGAATAACACAAATGATATACCATTATTGTTTATTAGCTTGACATGCAGGCGTCATTTAACATTTCACTTTGAATGTGAAGGCAAAACACGTGTCAAACGCGCAAATTGCGGGAGATGGCAGAGTATTAGAATGTATCGCTTTACGATGCGTCATCTCATCTGAGATACCTTTCCCTTTCCTGAGAACGAAATGCTTCATCAGCACCCGTAAAGTTATTCTGGGCACAATTTTCGTAGAATAGGGGCAGCAGAATAACTTTCTCATGGGGAATTGGGGAAACCGAATTGGACACAACGCCGTTGCTTCTAATTTCGCAATGAACAGGATCACGGACGAAGAAATGCATTTCATAAATGCAGTAGCTTTGGTGAACAAACGCAACCTTGTTTGAAAGGAAAGGCAACGCACAGTATATTTATCAAGCTGCCTAAAACAACACACGTTTCAAAAACACAATTTGAGGACCTGTTTCAATGATGGAAAGTGAAGCCTGTTTCCAGAGAACAAACGCAACCTTGTTTTAAAAGGTAAGGCAACGCACAGTATATTTATCAAGCGTCCTAAAACAACACACGTTTCAAAACCACAATCTGGAGACCTGTGTCAGTGATGGAAAGTGAAGCCTGTTTCCTAGCGATAATGCGGAAGCGAGTTGTCTGTCGCAGCCAATTCTCTCAGACCAATCAGTGGGCTTCTGTTGTCGTCACATAACATATTTTACAATTTTTCAGCAGCCAGTAATAGGCCAGTCAGTTATAATCCTGTAGGTTATTCATGAGTGGGGCCAAGTTAAACATTTTATTTATAATTTTATTTTATTTTATATTGTGCTTTGTTGGAATGTCAGTGCTAAATAAATATTTTCATAATTTTGTAATAGATTTATTTCTTGAAGCGTGAATATTAATTTATGCCATTTCAATGCCTTGACTTTAGTTAGGCAAGTACACAGTCATAGCCATAAATGCAATGGTACTAAAAATTGGAATAATTTCTTTCGGTGTTTCAGTTTTCGGCCAAGTGTTTCTCATTTTCGGTTTCGGCCAAAATTTTTCATTTCCGTGCATCCCTATAAATAAGCACTGCACAAAAAAACCATTCAACAGTTCCAGCCCCATAATTAAACCTATGTGCTGCTAAAGGTGTGATAGTGTTAAAGCAGTCAGACAGCTTGGGGGTATGTGCCATTCTGGAAATCTGGGAGTTCTGGTCTTGATGCTTCTCAGTCTTTTTTTTTAGGGAAGAAAGTTAAAGGCAGTTAACTGGAAGGGAGGGGTCGTTTAAAATCCAAAGGCCTTTTTTCTGCAGTCTGGCCTTATAGATTTCTGAGAGTGATGGGATCTCACACCTTGTTATTTTTGATGCAGTGCGCACCACCCTGTTCAGCTGCCTCTCCTGTTTTGCAGACGCACTCCCAAACCAAACAATAATAGCAAAAGGTAAGAATGCTCTCAACAGCTCCCAGATAAAACTGTAGCAAATCCCTCCGGGACAAACCATACTTTTTTTAGCTGCTTTAAATAGAATAGCTTCTGGTGGGCTTTCTTTAAAATAGAGCTTGTGTTGTCCTTCCATTTCAAGGAGGATGAGATATTTACTTCCAGAAACTTATAGCTGCCCAATCGCTGCACTTTTTTTGGCTTCAGGAAGATGGTCATCATGCCCGTTTCAAAAGTCCACAACTACTTCCTTGGTTTTTTAAACATTCAGTTCCAGATTATTTATACTACACCAGTCCACCACAGATGAGATTTGGTTTCTGTACAATGCTTCATCATTCCTGGTGATTAAACGCACTACTGTAGTATCATCTGCAAATTCGAACAATCCAACTGACTGAAAGTGTGAAATACAGTCATTGGTGTACAGTAAAAACAGGAGCAGAGACTGAACACACCCCTGAACGGCCCCCGTCCTGAAGGTTCAGGGTTTAGATTTTATGTTGGTGCATTTTACCAACTTAAACCTCTGTTAAAAAGTCAAGTACCCACTGACACAACAATTGTTCAAGACCCATAGGCAGGAGCTTAACATACAGTCTGGATGGCAGAATAGTATTTAATTAACATCAAACAAAAATCAACAAAAAGAACCCTTACATAATTACCAGGACCCCCCCTAGATGTTGCGGAATCCGAATATAATTTCACTTCTTCACTGACACTTGTGAAACGTCGACACTATGCCGCGACTTACAGCCCCTGAACGGGAACGTGCCATAGGCATGCTTCAAATTTTGGCGCCAGCACCATGGAAATTGCCAGACGACAACACTGCGCGCACACAACGATCGCAAGACTCCATCAAAGGTTTCTGCAAACAGGGAGCACTCGGGACAGTACTGTAGACGCTGGTTTCGGTGACGATCCGTCAATATGGGGCCGAAATAAGGACGTTGTGCACGCAGGGTTGCAGCTCGCAGACGGTTCCGTATGGTGTTGGGGTGAATGAATCCACGTCGTCCCTGGACTTGAGCAGCCGTTTTTATTGCTGGTAGTGTTCGGTCTCAGACATGATCCCGTACGATCTGACGGTCCTGACGTGCCGTTGTCACACGTTGTTGACGAGGTCGAGGACGGTCCCAAGTGCTCCCCGTTTGCAGAAACCTTTGATGGAGTCTTGGGATCGTTGTGTGTGCGCAGTGTAGTCGTCTGGCAATTTCCCTGGTGCTGGCGCCAATTTGAAGCATGCCTATGGCACGTTCCCATTCAGGGGCTATAAGTCGCGGCATAGTGTCGATGTTTCACTAGTGTCAGTGAAGAAGTGAAATTTTATTCGGATTCACGTGCTTTTGAAGGCAATGTGTGCACAAATTCAGAGTGAAATTCATTTTTCCCATGGTGTGCGTGCGTGCAAGATGTTGCGTTTTTGCTAAAAATTGCCTAGCGTTACAATTAACTAGAAATTCTCGCATTTCTTGCACCTGGCATGTCGGGTGACGTCACTGTAGTGTTGTTGTTGTACAAAATTTATACTGAAGTTCATTTGAACTTAAATATTGACTTTTTTTCCAAGTGGTGCGTTTTCATTTGTACTCAGTATATTTCAAGAATCAATGGGAAATCTCGGTGTGCACGGACAAAGCAGAAAACCAATACTGAATGCCCATGTGCTTTGGTCCCTGAATGAAAACCCAACATTCCTCTGCAAGGAGGAGAACCACATGGGCTCAGGAATACTTGGGAATACCACTGCATGCATATCCAGTGCATTGTCACATCTAAAAATGCAAATTAAGACAAAGCATAAATGGTCCAAGTAGCAACTAGCTCATGCATTACTCTGTCCTCAGCTGTAAAAGATTGTACACTGACTGAGACTGAAGACAAGTACCATCACTTGAGTGGGGATATGTAGTAATCAACATCATTTGCAAATTGACAGCGATTAAACCTCAATCGAAGTATTAACTATGTGACTTGTGTGCCAAGCTCTTCAAGGGCACCTTTCACCCCTTCAGACCCTGTGTCCATTACAATGGACATCACATGACAACTGTTTTGTTTTTTTTTTGCAACATTTAACACCACCTAAGTCCTCAAGACCATTTGAGTGGACGTTTAGCAACCAAACAAATAGCAGTATAGGTATCCTTGTGGCAATTTTTAAAAAATACAACACACTGAAGAGAGGCATGGCAGGACTTCACTCCACACGACGAAGTAAGCACTATTTTCAGTTTTATTCACATTTACAGATGCTTGGGCAAAGATATCATAATTTTAAAACAATATTGACAGATAGACCGATGTCCATTCAAATGGACAAAAAAATGACAATTAAAGATAGTTGATAAAAACAAAATGATTGAATCTCATTTCTGGTTGCATATAGTTGGTAAAAAAGGGATTGCTATATTTTTCACAACCTTGGAACATAATTCAGGTCTGAAGGTGTTAATGAGTGTTGGGTATTGGGGCTGAGGAGAGATTGCTGGCACTCTTGTGATCTGGGTCCTGACAAGGGTGAGTGATCCTCCAAACCTGCCAATGCAGGAGTGGAAATAAAGAAAAGCAGGTGGTATTGTAATCCTGACGCGCGCCACATGAACGCAACGTCACTGCTCAACAATCAGTTGGCTGTCTGAGAGTGAAACAAAGGCACTGTCTACAGCCCTCAAAATTTGAAAAATCTGCTTAACCAGTAAACAGGTTACGTGGAATTTACCTAGCGTAACCCATAGTTCGGTTAAACACTTTTTGCGTAACCCATAGGTTATGCAAACAGGTTACGCCAAAACAGGTTTCGCAAAACAGGTTTCGCAGGCATGAAACATCTCCGTTGTTCAAATGGATAGAAGCGTCATCTTTAAACCACCATTTTCCGAAAAGTTTTGACGTAATGGGCATTTCCAATTGTCCGTACCGGTTTATAGCCCCGTATGCAAGGGTAGTTGAGTTGTGGACACGCATTAATCACAGAGATGCCGGCAAAGAAAAACGTGGCGAGAATTTCACTTCGCTTCAAAGAAAGTCAAACTTTCTTTGCGTGTCCTGTGGATGTGAGCAAGATGTTGACGTCAGATGCATTCTTCACCAAAACTGTTTCATCCTCAGCATTCGTGGTGATTTCACACACTCATTTATTTGTGCTTTCATTATCAGTGAAGAATAAAAATGCAGTTTGGACTTCACCCACGGTAGCCTTTTTAAAAAAATGTAAAGGTAGATGTAAACGAAAGATGTGGCCTTATAAAACTGCTCTATTAAGTGATTAAGAAACTGAGGAAAGCAATTAATTTATGGATTCATTTCATTTATTTTATTTATGCATTTCTTTTCCAGAAAAGGCGCAAGTCTTGCTCAGAATCTACCAGGCAACCAGATCAAGGCAGGTCAGCGTCACTGATTTAAGTGCAAATCAATCTGAGGAGGTAGTTTTCGTGAGTTAAACTTAACTTAAACGATTGTGATTTATCTCATGGGCACCAGACTGAACAGCAGCCTTCTTGGCTTCATCTCTCTGCAACATTCGATGCTTCAATGAATCATCCAACCATGGCGCACATTTAACTGACCGTAAATTCCTTTCAGGGTGCTTGTCTATTAACAATATTCATAAATAATCCATAAACATTCATTGCAAGCTCAGCATCAACTGCACACACATCACCCCATTTGATACTACCCAATTCTCCAAGAAAAGCTTCTTCATTAAACCTCTTAAGATCTAGATACAATTTTAGCACTAGTCTTGGGTAGTTTTGTTCTCTTTGAGACACCAATAATCATCAAAAGAACAGTCTAAATGAGTCTGAAACAGCCGGAATATCCACCTTATTTGACTGGAGAAAGCAACTGAGTTCATGCGTTTTACTCCTAAGGCTACAGATGTTAATGTGCGATTACTAGACCTTTAGGTAGCATGTTCATTTTCGGCACTGTACAGATGACTCGATGTTAACAGTAACTGGAGGCTACGTCGTGGGTGCATGCAGTTACCTTTCCGAGTTGGTGTCTCGATCAGTTGGAATGTCATTTCCTGGTCTTTGCATGGAAGGGCGGACAATTAGTTTGTCATACCTCAAAATGTAATGTCTCACCGCTTTCTCGCAGCCTTCAACACTGGTAAGAGCTCTTTTCGTTTCAACCGCACCACCTCCGTGTAGTCCTCATTGATGAACACATTTGTTCCTTTCAGTCTCTTTGCACGATCAATGACAGCGATTTTGTCCTTGAACTTCAGGAATTTAATCAATCTCTCAGTCTTCTGCCACTCTGTAGTAGACCGTCCAGTTCTGTGAACTGGTTCCATCTCAATCCCTGATATTTGCAGTTTCTGAGAGAAGTTTGCGAACCTTTGTCTCAGATTCAGCCCAGCTCTCGTTGCCCTTTTCTTGGATACCATCAATAATGATGTTGTGCCTGTCCCTCCAAGTAATCCATTTTCTCCATGAGTGAGAGAATTTTCTGACTTGGAGTCGAGATGTCAGAGCCCAGTTATGAAAGCTCCGAAGCAGATTTCCTTTCCTGAGCCCGCAGTTCATCGACGTCTCTGAGTGTAGTGGAGACTCTCACGCAATCCACTTAGTTCTCTAGCAATATCATCTAGTCTCTTATGTGCTTCATTCTATATTGCTAAAAAGCTTTTAAAGTTGCACTCTTGCTGATCCAGCAGCTCCTAAAAAAACACTTTCTGCTGATCCATAAGTTTGCGCACTTGTCAGAGACACATAGTCCTCTTTCACCCTGCCATGCTGTTTTGGTGGCATGGTAAAACCAATGTAGAGTGCCAACAACTTGGAAGATTGCAAAGTTTACTACAGTCTTTAAAGCTGGTGATAAGACCAAACCAGAGAACTATCGACCGATAAGTATCCTACCTATTGTATCTAAGGTGGCTGAGAAATGGGTTGCCATGCAATTAATAGAACATCTTAAAAGCGGTCATACCCCTCTCCACCCAATGCAGTTTGGATTTCGTCAACATCATTCCACAGATACAGCCACTTGTTACTTTTTTGAGAGCATCAAAGGCTCATTAGATCAAGGTGGTTATGTAGGAGCTGTATTCCTGGATCTAAAACGAGCTTTTGACACAATAAATCATAACGTGCTTCTTACAAAACTCACTAACTTTAATTTTTCCAGTAGTGCCCTGTGCTGGATGAGGTCATATTTGTCAAATAGAGAACAAGCAGTACATATTGGAAATGCACAATCTTCATACCTCAGTTGCTCAGTTGGAGTTCCACAAGGCTCTATACTGGGACCAATCCTGTTTAGTCTATATTTTAATGATTTGCCTAATGTTTGTCCTAATGTTAAAGTGCAATTATATGCTGATGACACAGTACTATATGCACATGCTAAGATAAAACAAGAAGCGGCTGCTATACTATCTGCTGCTATGGTACCAGTGTCTCATTGGCACCAGAAATCATGGTTACATCTTAATACAAAAAAAACTGTATGCATGTTTTTTTCCCGCCAGCCAGCAGAGGCCCTGCAGCCATGTGTTATGGTTAATGGAGAGAGACTTGATGTGGTGGAACAATTTAAGTATATGATACAGTTTTTGATTCCAAACTTACATTTAAGGA
Source organism: Gymnothorax reevesii (assembly GCA_029721435.1). NCBI lineage: Eukaryota > Metazoa > Chordata > Actinopteri > Anguilliformes > Muraenidae > Gymnothorax > Gymnothorax reevesii. The sequence goes on along the minus strand of CM056574.1, from coordinate 64,183,017 downwards.
GGATATTAAGAAAATCTCAAACATTATCAAGTTCAACTTGGCTAATTTTCGTAATATAAGACCTTTTCTTACCACACAGTCAGCAAAAGCTTATATGCATGCAATGGTATTTTCTCACATAACATACTGTTTTACAACCTGGTCACATACAACTGCAAGCACGTTCAAACCCATCAAGTCTCTCTTCAGGAAAGCAGTAAAAATCTTTGACAAGAAACCACTTAATTTTCATTATTGTGATATCATAAGAAAACATAATATTTTTAACCTTGACAGTTACCAAATTTTTGAAGATGCCCGTCTTGTTTTTAAAGTTTTAAATGGACATGCCCCACCTCCATTAAATAATTTTATTAATGAAAAAATGCAAAAATGCAATAACAACCAGAGCACAAACTAGGGGAGACTGCTATATGCCTCGGCGCAGAACTAAATTTAGTCAAGCGGTGGTGTCCGTCAGAGGTGCACATTCCTGGAACAATATACCAGTACATATCAGAAACTGTGACAGCTATTGTAACCTTTAAAAAAGAGCTTAAACATTGATTAAAATCAAACCAGTTATGCATGCATGTATAATATCAGTATATTATCTGTTTATTCCTATGCCCAAACCCTGGGAATCCCGTTCACTCCCAATTTTAACTACAATATACATGGTTGTGTTAATTATAATGTTGTGAATGTGTCTTGTGTGTAACAATCTGCATTATTGGTCAAAAATTGTGTCTACACATGCTCCAAAATAAGGATCAGATTGCACCAAAGAGCATCTAAAACCCATGAGCTTCCAGCTTTTTTCTTGTTGTACTAAACTTGTACCGAACCATGACCCAAAAACCAAAGTACAAACAGAACCGTAACTTCTGTGGGCTGTTATACCCCAACTAGCAAGTTACTGAAACATTCAAAGTAAATACATTTTGACCGACGTCAGTTATACAGCGTTTTCAAAATCAGCATGGCCTTGCAATTTTTGTAGGACCCATTTTGTCACTGAGGGTCAGCAAGTACCCAAAGGTGAGAAATGCTCCGTCTGGAAACAAGTGTAGAAGTGAGCCGAGCTCACATACCCCCGCTTTATGTTTGAACGAATCTGGACGCACAGACACACGGACAGACGGACGGACGCACGGAGCGCTATATACCCCCGACTATGTCGTAGCGGGGGTAAAAAAAGTAGTATTGTTACGTCACACTTAATTTTTGAAGCAAATTTATCTGTGCGACAGAATGAATTTATTGCACAAATATTGTGTGAACTTAAAATTATATTTCATGGAAAAAATTTAATTCTGCCCCTAGTGTATGTACACATTCATTCCGCATTTAAAACATCAGTATCTTAATTCTTTGCCTACCGTCTTGTGCCGCGATTATCGTAATGTCCCACAGAAATGCGTTTTCGACCCCTTTTCTTCTGGGAAGGAGTCTTTGGCATCAGCTCAGGTTCAGCACTGAAATCACTGAAGAGAAAAAAAAAATAATGTTACAGAGCATCATCCTCAACATAGTATATAGAATGCAAACCAAATGCAATGCCCATTTAAATAATTTATGTTTTATTGCCTTTCCACCCCATTTACATTGTGAATGTTGTTAAAAAGTAAAATTTTCATGAAATGTTAAAGTAGTAAAACTAGAAAAAGTGAAAAGTGAACTGGAACACAAAACCCATCGTCATAGTTTTAGCCAGAATGGAATCTCAGGGTGTCTCACTCCAGCGACCAGGCCAACCTGGCCAAGACGAAACCACCTACGATTGGGGTTCATCCCATCCAACCAGCTTGTTGCAAACAAAATAATCTTGATTACCCTTAAAGGAAAAAAAGAAACAAATGTCTCCCCCCACCCCAACTCAGATTCCCCCATTGACGTTCAGACAGATAAAAGCACATCTACAAAGAGTATTTAAAGAGTGTGCAAGGTTTGATGTAAATATCTTAAACAGTTTGAGTTTCAGTCCAGAAACAGTCGGAATGCCGACGCGAACACAGATGAGAAAGTATACAAAAACAATGTCTCCCCTCCCTCCTGGGGGGAGATATTAACTGATGGGCATTTCTTGCCCCTCGCTGGCTTTCCATCCAAATAGAGATCGGAAATTTTAACCAAATTTTCAGAAATTCGCCAAAACAAAATGCTAATTTATCCAAGTTTCCATCCACTACTGTTATGGGAATATTTGGAGTTGGCTCATCGAGATAAGCAATAGGTGGGGCCAATTCTCCAGCTGTGTGATATTATACTACTGCAGAAGATGAGGGCGCAACGTGATGACGTAGTCACAGGCACTTTCTTTCAAACCTCAAACACAGCAACAAAAGAAAGCTATGGACCAAATGGAAGAAATATCACAATTATGCGCTCTTACAAGAGTACTGATATCAGCGCTGCGCGTGTTCATAATCGTGATGAAAGCATAAAATGAAAAATAAGAAAAATATTATATATACAGTGCCCTCCATAATTATTGGCACCCCTGGTTAAGATGTGTTAAAAGCCTTAAAATAAAATTATTGCTGAAGCATATTCTCACACTGAAAATTGTAGAAAAATGTAACCTTCAACTCAAGTAAATTTTAAGGGGAAAAAAATCCCTGACTAAAAAATTATTATTTTTCATAAAAATCACCTGTTCCACAATTATTGGTACCCCTAACAATTCCTAGGAAATAAATGTAATTGAAGTATTTCGGTCATTTCTACAGTAGTTTACAAAGTTGATCAGAGTATGTAGGAACATTTCATTAGTAATTCATCACTGCCCGTTTCCCTGGGGTATAAATATGACGTGCCACAGAGGGCATTTCTCTTATCCACTCTTCAACATGGGAAAGACACACCATTCAAGTAAGGCAGATGTGCGTCGACCTTCACAAGTCAGGAAATGGCTACAAGAAAATAGTCACTCGCCTGCACCTGCCCATATCTACTGTCAGAGGAATCATTAAGAAGTTTAAAACAACTGGAACAGAGGTAAACAAGCCTGGACAAGGACGCAAGGTTATTTTGCCACCACGCACAGTGAGGAGGATGGAAAGGAAAATAAAAAGTTCTCCAAAGCTCACTGTCAAAGAATTGCAACAAATGGTAGCATCTTGGGGTCACAAAGTCTCCAAAACAACCATCAGGCACTATGTACATGCCAAAAAGCTGTGTGGGAGGCATGCACGGAAAAAACCTTTTCTCACAATCAGTGCAAACGTCTGGAGTTCGCTAAGCAGTGCTGGGACTTCAACTGGGACTTTGTGATGGAAATGCCAAAATTTCAGGAAACACTGTCCGATTTGGCTGCAGATGCAAGGGGAAAGTGGCGCTCCGGTACACATGACCTCCACTTTTAGTTGATTGGATAATCATACGACACACAATTTTTTTTATCTGTACAAAACTGAAACACTTGCCCTCCACTTTCGTGGCTAGCTAGCTACAACATACAGTTCCATCACTTAAGCTTGTCATCTCGGTTGCCAGCTAGCTCAGTCCCTGGAGTGATTCGGCAAATTTCCGTTCTGGAGTGGAGCTCCTTTTTCCCCATAAGTCTGCAGCCAGACTGGAAAATTGTATACGTAGACAGAAATTTCCAAATGGATTGGCTGAAACCACCTGGACAAGATCAAAAGCTAGGGAAAGCACTGATAGAGCTGAAAACTGCAGCAGAGAAGAGGCAATGCGAGGAGGCATATGAAAAAAATAAAAGACGCGGATTGTTTCCACTTGGCCTAAGAGGTAAGAATCTTACGTTTAACAGTCCTGCTTCTTGCATCCTTTTCTTGGAGCGACTGAAGAATACAGCCTGCACCGCACATCTAAGTTTACGTTACCCAGCTGGCTAACTTCACTTAGAGTTTTAAATGCAGAGAGTCAGAAACGTTTCATTTCAACTTTTAACACTAAACCTGCCAGTGTCGACTCCAGTCGTCTTACCATAACCTGTCAATGTCGACCTGAGATGCAGCGGTGGCTTATGTACAGTCTTAATATTAAAAAAAAAAGAGGACAGTAAGCACTGTACGTGCTTGCTTACATGAATGTACATTACTATCGTTTTCAGGAAACGTGAAACCCCGTTGAATGTAAAACTGCGTGGTAAGGTGGGGGGTTCTGCATAGCAGGTTAAGAGTTAACTGACTGCTGAGAAAGATTCTATTTTTTACACTGTATATTAACATGGTAACAAAACTTGGTGTATATGTATGACGATAAGCTATATGTTCATTGCTTTTTCTTTTATTAACAGTTGATTTGCGTGACACCATCCTCCCCAAAACTCGCAATAAATTTCTCACAATTCAAAATCAGTCGCACGAATATACTTGCAACACGTGCCTGGCTCTCAGCGGTTGCAAGGGCAGAGAAGCCAGAGATGCTGATAAGATTTGTGTTACTCTCATACTTGTATTCATTCATGAACTTCACTGTCTTTATTTTTATACGTGCATGACTTTATTTAACATTCATAATATAACATAGATCTCTGATCTCAAAAAAATCCCACAATAAATTTCATGCAATGAGACAAAGTGTAAAAGTATAATACAGGACAGATAATAAAGTTTAGAATTTTATTTGCGATTACTAATTACCATCACTACGCATATCTACAGTGCACACTACTTTACAACTAGCAGGGTGGATTAAGGCAGTAGATACTGCATAGGCATGCCAAACAGTATCCTGAAACAAAGGGGTGAAAAGGTAACGTTGCAAAAAAGGAAAGCAATGCATAAAGAACAAGACAAAAAAAGGATTATCAGTGCAACGTTTGTCACGTAAATTGAACACTACGGTATCGCACATGGTATAAATGTTTGTACAAAAGATGGAGGGGGGGTCAGTAAGGTATGAAGGGGGCCAGTAAATCTGAAATGCGACTGGCCCCTTGGGCCAGTTGCAAAAAAGTGTTAATGTCAACCCCTGCAGAGTCCCTTTGAGATATCATTTGGTTTTTTCCCTAACTTCACAAGCTTGCTGGTCATCACAGTGATTACTTATGAGATAGCTACGCAGTAAGGTAGCCAACATCCAAAAAATCTGAATGTACAGTTTGAATGAACGAAAGCACCACAAAACGTATCAGAGCAGTTCATGCCTATCACAGCTAGCCAAGTGAGTGAAGTTAGGTTTTGCCCTACTCATATCGCTTAATTGTGACAATTATTCACGAAGACTTGCCTCAATTAATAAAGAGTAACGTGGAAACCTTACTTAACCCCTTTGTGCAGAAGCCAAATTTGGCTATTTATGAGTTACCCACTTTAATGCTGTATAATTCAAGATTTAAGCTTCACAAAGAGGAAAAATGTGGCTCAATTCAGGAAAGACACTTACAGCATTTAGAATTACATTGTATTTCAGTTTATTTTCATGATTTTGGTAGAGAAAATGAGCAGCAAACATAAAAAATCTTCATGAGAATTCACCATTGAAATTGCAAAAAAAATAATTCTGACGATTGAAAAACTGCTGGGGCTTAAAACTATACATTTATGGTATCATAAACTCCTTGAGCACAAGTAGAATTCATCTTCAAAATTACATTCTAGATTACCTACATGCTATTAGCCAAATTATACAGCTACCCAAGTGTCTCCCCAAAGTCTCAAAATGATTTGCAGTCAAATCATTAAAAAAATCATGTATTTAACACAATTAAAGCTTTAAGGCATGAAATTTAATATGAACGAATGATTTTCTGGTTGAGTTTAGTATGAATTTATCAATATCAGTGCAGTTGAATACCAATGGTCACCAGTAACCTCTCCAAATATGAACGTGCCTTTTCTCCATAATAAAGTTCAGAGTTTTGGCCATTTTTCTTCAAAGCCAGCACAAACACGCATTAAATAAACTGCTAATTAAACGGTCAGAACATTCACCCTGTAATGAAAGCTACCAGTCCCCTCTTCAAAGCTCACGAACCCATTTCAACACTTATAAGGAGCAAGTACACCTCACGAACACAGTAATATCTGAATTCTGAAATATACCTTATTTTAACTGAACAGACACTCCACTTTCAGGGAATATCAAATCCATTGCGTCTCCCGATTCAAAAGAAACGTGCAATGAACGTACCGGGGGTCCACACCAAAATGCACGGGCAGTTCTCGTTTTAAACAGGAAAAAAACCTCGACATTCGACTTAGTTGAGTACATATACATTCCGAAACAGAAAAAAAAAACAAACAAAAATAGCAGCCTGACCTTTTTCGTGAATCCCTCCTCCAGAGACATTGTATAAAATAGAGAGCGATGTATCCAGTAACAAGAACCCTCCGGTCCTGTTTCATTCGAAATAATTCCAATAGAGCATATCGTTCTCATTTAAATTCTGTAATGTAACTGAACACTTCAAGGCCAGTTTTGCGAACCGACTTTCTATAAATCCCGTCTATTTTAGCCGCGTAATGTGCATAACGTAGACAGGATACAACAGCGCATGCTGATACGCATTGGTTTGTATGCTCTGTGTTTGTCCAATCAATGTGTTTCACTTACTCTAAAATGTTTAAACACTCGGGAATTGGATAAGAAACGAGCCATTCAATACATTGTTATCAGGGAAACTTCAGGAGGCCATGAAGTGTAACTCTACAATTACGCAGAAGAGCTTGAGTGTATGGTTGAGTGATTGGCTATCAACGCCAGTACTCGGGTGGATATAAGGAAGCGCTGGATTTGGCAATGAAGGAATCTACGCGTAAATCCACGGTAGGGAACTACAATTTTTTTTGTATGGGACAACTGTAATAGGCAATAGAATGTGAGAGAATTAATACCATGTCGATTTTTTTGCCTCAGAAAACTGATTTTTATGAACTACTAATTGGAATACTGTTAGCTCACTGTGGCTAAACTGGTTGCTACAAAGGATAACGATTTTTTCTGTGTCAAGATATCGTTTTTTCAAACTGCTGAATCGACACTATGGGCAAGGATACTGACCAGTTTGCACATCAGGCTTAGCTGAGGAGTTTAATTCATGCAGCTCTCGAAAAACAGGGAGTGGAGTGAACTTCACCGTATTCAGAACCGCGTTCGAGGTCTGCTTGCTTGTGAACATTCAATAACTGATCCGGGGGTGCTATCTAGTGATCGAGTACAGTAACAGCGTACTTCCAATTTGCAGGTCTATAGACGCGGGCATCTACATCTGCAGAAAGGGGTTAATAAGCCACTGCGCACATGGCAGTATAGCACAGTCCAGATACATGATAGTTTTGATTTTAATATGGGTACCTGTGACATTTTACAGTGATGTTCATGATCAATCTTTCAACTTTTTTGTCTTTCTAATGGTATTTTGATACTTCATTTGAGATCGTGGATTTGATTAATACCAATTCATCATGTACTTTCTACTGCAGTAGGTTCAAATGTTAGTGGTCATCAAAAACCGTACTACTCAAATCAAATGTAGATGTTTTGCTGATCAAGTACTACAAAAATCTGTACATCTGTGCTAAAATAAATGGTTTACTTTGACATGCAGGTTCAGAAATGAATGTGTAGAATACATTCAATAAATTTTTAGTTTGTATTTGTTATTGATATAGCTTAATACGGCAGATATGGTGAGCTTATGTTTCGAAGTCGCATGTGCAACAATGTTTTGATTGAGTGGCTCAAACATTATCGGGTTGTTTAACCACAGTGGCTGAAGGCAAAAAAATCCTAGAGCGCACCCAGCGGAGACAAGTACATCTGTCACCTACTTGCCCAAATGAGCAAGTGAAAAAAATATTTAATTGCAAGTCCTGACCCTCTTACCAAGAGAACATGCGTTTGGCCTCCTGCTGGATCTCCTCCAGCCACACCAGACTGTTGTCCACATTATCTGCAAACTCCTGAAGTTTTCCATCAAACATCTCCAGGAGCGAACTTGTGGACGCCAGAAGGGAATTCATGCCTGCAGAGTCTGAAGAAAGGAGGACAGTTGATCCTGCAGTTCATTGAGGAAACAAACCCACATGGTCAATTCAACTGGAAATGTATCATTTTGATTCAACCAATCAGTATATGTTTACATGCATATTTAAGCCGAGCTATGGGAATAGCTAAATAAAGGCCATGCAATCAGACTACTGTCCTTGTCCCAGTGCACATGCACAGGACGAAACTCGATTTATTGACCGCAGCATGTCCGTCTCCGCTACGATAGATGGCGACTTGCCTTTCAGCTTGTTCATGTTGCATCTTTTTCCAATTGACATATTACGTGACGGACCAAATATTTGACAAACAAGCTAGCAACCGAGGAACTAGTAGTATGTCGAATACATTGACTGTATAAGATCCAGTGGCGAGAACATGGACAAATTGACAGCTCTTTACGTTTAATACGGGCTGTTCGCTATGATTTTCATACAATTGAGAGGCATGCTATCCCTGGTGCTTATGGTGTTAGCCAAAGCTTGGCTGAAACACCGCTATACACTACTTTGTGCCCTTTCTTCTATCCTGGAGTTTCCAAGAAGCGTAGTTGCTAGCAACTGACATAGTTCGTCCATTCACAGTCTGTGGTTCCAACTCTGCAAGTTAGCATCTGTGCTTTAGGGAAACGCAGTCCCAGTCTTCCCGTGCATGTTGCAGACGGGTCAAGAGTAATGACTGGTGGGGGAGTGTCATTTTCTGACAGCAGAAGAAATTTTCTGATGACGTACAAGTCATTCAATAAATCATGCAAATTAATGACAGAAGTTAAGAGACCCAAAGTCGATACTGTTCAAGCGCCATTACCCTTGCAGACGAGGACTGTTACTGTTAAATACAAACTTGCTAGTTAGTCACATCTCAGAATTGTCACTCAGCAGTTTGGTGTTTACATGTCCTCAAGACTTCCAGGTCAAAGTCCTGCACAAAAAATGTTGAGCATGCTCAGAGCGCATAGTCCAGTTCAGTTCGATTCAAGTGTATACATGCAGGCATAATGCGACTATTAACCACATTATCTGGGTGTGTTCGTCGGACAATGAGAAATTTGATTCAGCATGATTCCAGTCAGACTAACATATTGTATGCATTTTAATAGTCCCGTTATAGTCAGACTAACACAATAATTTGATTCTCTCAAGCCATTTAAACACCCTGAATTACAAACCAATGTAAAGCATCTAGTGCTCACAAGCTATTCCAGTAAGCCAATGACAGTTATTTCAAATAAAATCTAAAGACTCCTGAAAAATTCCATCCTGATCATCTCAGAATCACTTAATATTTTATGAAGATAAAGCATATAATATACTTAGCACCATTAAAAATGCCTGGGTGAGGTGTATACTGTAGCCAATTTGCCACAAAATTGAAGAACCAATCAGCAGCGAGATACAACTGGATTTAAAGAAAAGCCTGCAGTATTGTAATCCCAACGCGTGCTGCAAAGACGCGCAGAGCACTTCAATAACCAATATTGAGTTGTTTCGGATGACAGCGATGCTTGACTTGTTCTTTTGGGCGTGTTCACAAGCTTTCATAAAGCAAAAAAAATGTGACGGAATCAAGATATTGGCACGGTTTACAACACAAGATAAAAGAAAAGGAGCCATTGGCTTGTTAGGGGTAGGTCTCAGCCACTGAGAGATGACAGGTAATTCAAGCTGCCACGAGTCTACAATTAGTCAGCTGTGTGTCTGAGAATGGAAAACAAGCCCTGTTGCTGACAGACCCCATTGATGGCAGTCACCAATAACTACTGAAGCTCAAGAGCGCCACATCCGGGGACAGCATGCAAGTGACAGATTCCACACAGCAACCCAAACTGGTTGAGGTGAGGGGTCTGAGACATTTGTGAATCTGGTTATTCCATGACAAATCACCTCAAAATAAATGCTGTGCAAGTGAACCCCTTGGATTTTGGCAAAAAAAAAAAAAAAAACATTTAAAAAACAACTTGAAATGTTTTGAGGTGACACAAAGTTTTCCCCCAAAGAAGCCAATAGTTTTTCAATAATGGCACTTTTCAAAGATTATTTAGGGCGATTAGGGCTGTACTGAATGCCTCAAAGCATCAATTCTGTCATGAGCAATCAAATCCTAAATTTAGACACCAATGAGGAAAGTCCTCTACAACTTTTTTCTCACATCAATAATTTGTACAGTTAATAGCAGTTATTTTTTTTCTGCACAATTGGAGACCAAGATTCAGCTTCATAATAATAATAATAATAATAATAAGTTTTAGCCTCTTATTTGAAGGCCATTATAGGATTTTAATCCAAACTTCTAATTTTCAACAACTCTAGATCATTAAGTCCAACAGTCAAAATTTCTTGAAGATGGACGAAATAACTTCCTATATTCTAGAGATTTTCCGATACCACATTTTCCTTCCAGATCCCGATTAAGATACCTGCGCTTAGCGTATCAACCAATATTGACTACAGATCCAATATCTGTGTGTGCGTGAGTGTGTGTTTGAGTGTGAATGCATGTGAATGAGTGCATGTGAGTAAAAAATAAATGAGAATCGAAAAGTCACCACAAGTGCAGCTGAGTTTTGAAGCAATACAAAACCCAAAACCAGTGAAGTTGGCACGTTATGTAAATCGTAGATAAAAACAGAATACAATGATTTGCAAATACTGTTCTACTTGTATTCAATTGAATACACTGCAAAGACAAGATGTTTATTGTTCAAACTGAGAAACTTCATTTTTTTGCATAGAATCATTAACTTAGAATTTAAAGGCAGCAACACATTGCAAAAAAGTTGGCACAGGGGCCTTTTTACCACTGTGTTACATCGCCTTTCCTTCTAACGACACTCAGTAAACGTTTGGGAACTGAGGAGACCCATTTTTGAAGCTTTTCAGGGGGAACTCTTTCCCATTCTTGCAGTCGCTATAAGAATAGCCAAACGGAGTATCATAACGGCTGCCGTCAGAGCATCACTGCCAATAGAAAAAGTATGCCCAACGTCCCAGAAAATGGGTGAGTCTGTCTAAATTCATGCTGAAGATGTTGTCAGTTCCTAAATACAGATTCGACAGCCTTTAGATTATTCTCACGGAAGCTTCAATAATACAGTCCAAACAAATGTCAAAAAATGGGGTTTCAAAACACGTATTTCTTTTTTTTTCTTCCGATAAAACAAAAAAATGGCGCAACTTTAAACTATAATAGTTATGTTCCACAATGATGTACTTCAAGACAAAAATCAGCTATTTTGCCGTCGCTTCCGCTTGACATGCACAGTTGTCACAGATGTGGACTAAAGTTTGAAGGCAGGCACGGCGTCGGCAATTAAGTTAACCAGAAGCATTTTTAATTTGCAGAGCACGCACACTATCATGCAGTAGCTGATAAGCGGTCATGACTTAGTTTGACTGTAATCGATCGCGCGAAAAATTCGTTTCGCGTCCGGTATGAAAGCTGCTTAACGCGACTACGATGTCTGTATACGCGTCTTTGTATTGACTTTAAATGTATCTAATCTGTCGCGCGAAAAACTAGTTTCGCGTCCGGTGTGAAAGCGGCTTGTGTAGGCTATTCGCGTCTTTGCGTGGACTTTGAATGTAGGCTAATCTGCCCTGCGAAAAATTCGTTTCGTGTCTGACGTGAAAGCTTTATGGACAGTACGCGACAGTTAGAGAGCTCTGCTATGTTCTGGACATAACACAGGTTTTGCCTACTGTAAGTTCTGTTAGCGCGGACAAGTTGCTTATGTGGAGCTAGCAAATTAATCACTTCTACTAGAAATAATTACCGATTTAATCTCCGCCTTTTTCGGCTTTATTAGCCACAACAACTTCTAAAGGGAGATGAAATTATATCAAGGTAGTGCAGAGAAATCATTTGTTAACCGATGAGTCCACATCTGTGACAACTGCGCATGTCAAGCGGAAGCGACTGCAAAATGGCAGAAAAAACGGGAACCGTCGGACGGCTAAATAGACACTGCCAAATCAATAATCACATGCATCATCTCAGACTTGGTAAAAAAAATAAGACCGCGGCTATTCTCACCTTTCCGTAATCCATTGCAGGCAGGCTATTCTTCCGTGACTTTCGATCAGGCACGGGCAGATTGCAATTGACGGACTCGGATTATTTTCTTACCTTTCTTGTTCTCCCATAAGAAGAGCTAGACACATGTTGACGGTTTGCGCGACTGAGGCTGACGTAATGTGGACATGTAAGACTTTTTACAGGAGTTCTGATCTGATTAATGGCCTAGTTCCAGATGCCACCACGCGATTGCCCACTTGGTGAAGCAAGTATACTGAGCAACAAAAGAAACGCAAGATAATTAAAGACAAACAAGAAAACAAGTTTGAGCGTACTGATTATAGAAAATCAAAACCATTACTAGCGCGTACACATTTACACTCGTTTCAGCAAACATTTCTTTGGTTTTGCGGTCACTGAGTAGCTAATCATAACAGTAAGTTACGTTAACCAACTAGCTTACTTGCGTTTCTTCTGTTGCTCAGAGGCATCGGGGACGAGATTTCAATTTACCGGTGCCATGGTAACGGGCTTAACCCTTCGGCCCCGCCAAATTGACATTTTTGACAAAAAATTCGTAAAATCGTGCCATTTCAATCTGCGCATACCCGAACAGGAGTCGCGTAAGAATACCCTGCCTGCAATGCATTACGGTCACGTAAGAATAGCCACGGTGAACAAATATTGGCCCCTTTCCCACTGGACTCGTGTGCACCTGTGCATGGATGGACCCAAAGTGCCACCACAATTTTCTAAATAAAGGAATGTACATTTTTATACACACATCCGATGATCTGAATTTACAGGTGGTTTCGTCAGCTTCTACAGTTAAGGTGTTTTTCTTTCTCGGCACATCTGTCCGAGGTAATGATTCTTGACGGCAAGATGAAAATTTAAGACAAATGTCGCTCCAACCGAGGCAGCTAGCTAGTTTAACATCCATCTTCAACGTCGCTAAGAAAATGCTGGCCGACAGTCTTACTTGCTTTTGGTTAGTTTGTGAAGAATGCTAGCTATATTAGCTAACTTTATCAACGTTACAACACAACGTTATACAGTGTAAATTAAATTATTGTAAGGTCAGCGAATTAGCTAGCAAACTAAGAATTGTCACAAGTTGGTTCAAATCAAATGGAGAAAAGAAACAAAGTTAGCTGGCGAACTCGCTCATTTGGGCTCGGCAAGGCAACCAGCCTGCTCATGTTATCGAACATGACTAACGTTACTGCATTTTGTGAATAAAACATTGAATGCTTACCTTAAAATATTCCTTATGTTCAATAAAAGTGAAAGGAGAAATGGTTGAAATTCCGCTCGGTCAATCTATAGCTAGATTTTTCCCGGAACAACCTAAACAATAAACAAAGTTACTATTTCCTCTCATTGACCCTGGAAAGCTGCTTCTGACTAACCGAGACATTCGCCCGCTCAAACTCCCCTTTTACTGTTTAAAACTTTATACCCAATCGTCATCGTCGATGTCTTCTTCTTCTTCTTTGGAGTATATGGGTGTAGAAAGCCAGACAGTGCATTACCGCCACCTACTGAATATGATTCTCTGCAGCAATGACGTAAGAAAACAAGAGACTGCGCGCTCTCAATTCTTCGTGGGGTGCATTCCGCCCAACGAGATTGGTCACACAGGAACCAGCTTCCGAAGAACAGAGTTCACCCCCTGTTATAATCTTTAAAAAAAGGGTTGCTTTGAGGCTTTTTTTTTTTTTCAAATAAGGACATACGTATAATTGAAAGCGTTCAGGGTATGACCGAGATGATCAAAATCAAGTAAAATGGTAATTTAAAAAACTCAAATATTTGTCCATAAATATTAGTAAAACTATGGTTTTAGAGAGAATAAAAATAACATGTTTCTGCAAGGTCTGCACGGTTTTCACAGCAAACCGTGCAACAGCAACTAACCATTTTGACACATATATGATACGCATCCAATCTGGAAAAAGCGCCACATGGGTGCATCTTAATTCGCTTATTTGTTGTGTCCTCCCAGTGATGGATTAATGAACGAGCCACCCTGAGCCTCCACGCAAATTCACTGCTATTCACTTTGTATTTCTTGTTGCCTAGTCAAAGGGCCTAATCATTCCTGTCAATCACAAAAAGTCCTCCCGGCAAACTGAAGGAATAGCCTAAAAATTCACTTTGAAGACATGACAAGAAACAAACCATAATGTTGCATTTTAAGTGGGTGTTTATTGCCTTGGTTTATCCGTAGGACTTTAGAGGTACTCCATGTAATATGGGCCCTTCAACTCTGTGGGGAGAAATCCGAAGAAAAGTGCAATCAATTTCTGTCAAACAGCCTCTCACATGGTCATAGATATGGACCCCCCGCCACACACACACACACACAAACACACACACACACACACACACACAAATGAGCTGTTTATATGGCATTTCTGGAAAGTCATGGTTCATAAAGACCCATAAAGGCTCCTCAATCATAGAACATGGGCCTGCGTGTGTGTGTGTTTGTGTGTGAGAGAGAGAGAGAGAGAGAGAGAGAGAGAGATTTCCTGATTAATTGATTCACTGTTGTATTATTTATTATTTTTGTTGTGTATCACTTGATTAAAGGCTCCTTTAACCTTTTAATCCTGAGAGGCCCCCGATTGGAGTCCGTCAATTGCAGCAGCTATTATTCAAACTTGTGAATCTTCAGGCCCATTTTAAATTCTAGTGTAGATCCAACACTGTTACAATCCCAAATATGTCCATGTGAAGAACAGGGAAATGTGTATAAAATATGTATTCAATATAGATATTTCCATTTGAAGTAATGCTGTGACCATCAAAACATGGTGCACTGGGTTTGAATATTTTTCTCATTATAAGTGAAATGCAGCTTCATTGAAGCGCTGAGACCAGCAGATACAGTATATTCGTGCGTCATTGTCCTCCAATAGGAAAAAATGTGCTATCTTTAAATCCTTTTAAGGGAAAACTTAAGGGAAAAGGCAGGGTGCAAGGGGTTAAGTATGTTTCAGTGTTAGGCCTTGACTGGGACAAGTGAGATTTCTTACAAGAATATAAGAAATATTTTTTGCATAGGCCTATTTTACAGGGGCCAACATTCTCATTAGATTAATGAGTAGAGAAACTGGTCGATAGAGGACGCTTAAAGTTTGCACTGGAGAAAGTGGGGTGACAGTAAAGTCTGTTAAAATGTGAAATTCTTTAACAAGCGCAAAATGTACGTAAATTCAAAATGGAGCAGCGGTGGATGTTAAGCAGAGCAGCCAAAATAAAAGCTGAAAAAAAATGAAAAAGAAACCAAGGTAGCATCTTTTTTAGATAATGCTGTTTCCTACTCTGCTCTCAGTAATTGCGAAGGTGAGCGGTCATTCTCTCTGCTATCCAGAATTAAAAATGAGCTGAGGACGAGGATTACACAAAAACGTCTGAAATCGCTTTCTCTCACAGCAATTGAGAGCGAACTGACTAATGGCCTGGACTTTGACATTATCATGGATGATTTTGCATGACGCAAAGGCAGGAGAAAATGCCTTAATTGAGTTGGTTAGTGTAAGATGATTTAATGGTTAATTTAAACTGTGTTTGCTAAGTAGCCTATAGGCCGATGTGACTCTATAGCTTGCTGTAAATTTTTTTTTTGGTTAAAAATCGAAATGGCTTAACTATTCCTCATTTGTTGTTGAGAGCGGTTTAATTTGTTCATTTTTTTATGGCGTGGAAATGTCGATGTGAAAGTGGCAGAATCGATCAATACTGTAACTGAAATTTTCATTCGCGAATGTTACATGTGACAGTGAAAGTGATTCATAGAACTGAAGAATAAAATTAAAGTAAATATAGTGGACAATGCCAGAATTTTAATGTATAAATAGTTCAGAGTTTTGTTGTGTGGCAATAAATTTGGTGATTTTCACATTAGATTGGGAAGACATTTTGGTGATTTTTAACTTGTGTGATGCCCCAGCCAAGAGGTAACTTGGGCACACAAAAAAAACAACTCCCCCTTTTCCCCACTCCCAAGGATGAGCTGTGTCAGAACTGCTACAGTCCAGAACATGAAATTTATTTTCATTAACCATAAAGGGTAGCACAGGCGTCAGGGACGGCACAGCCAACACAACAAACAAACTGATAAACCAAACTTACCTAACCAAAGGAAAGCAAAATAAAGACAGAAGCTTACCTCCCTAATCAAAACAGGAGAAAATGGAACCCCAAAATAAATAGCTTCCATACAGCTGCCAGGACTGTTAATGTTAACAAAGAGTTTTTTTTAAACAAATGAAAGTAGTCTTAACAACAATTCACTGGATGTACACAGTACTCTGACAGAATCTGAACTCCAGTTAAGACAGGATCTACTGCACAGCTTGACACAGACGCAAAGGAATCAGGAGGAAGAGGAGCCAATTGACCACAGAGATATAAGAAAACTAGAGTGGACGATGTGTGGGCTGGACCAAAGCGGAAATGGAAGAATAGCTGCGCCATCTTGGGTATGTATAAATGTCCAATGAGTTATATGTAAACAGTAGGCTAAACATGGGTGTCGACAACTAAGAGACGTGTTTTCCGTGTTCTTTTTATCTTTTCTTACCTAAAATGGACTCAAATAAGGAATTATAATTGAACAACAAAATTTATTTAAAAAATGTAGATTTTTTAAATCCGGTGTATTCGATGTTTATTTAATCGGAAGACATTACAGAGATATCGGAACTTCAGCTGTTGTCCCGTATGAGCGAGTTTTCGTTATTTTCGAGCACGGTTTAGGCCAGTTATACTGCATTTTTCATTGAACGTCTGTCCCGATATACATACTCAAGATGGCGGCGGCGTGCTGCCACGGAAACCATGTGATTGTCCACTCTAGTTTTCTTATATCTCTGTGCAATTGACGCTTCTTCTTCTTCTTCTTTCAGGTTTTATGGTGGTTGACAGACCTATTGGTGTATTACCGCCAACTACTGGATTTTATTTTCGAATGGATTCGCTTCAAACAAAAAAAAAAAAATCTCTGCTTCAATTATTTCCCAGGCTTTCTGACTCTCCTTACTTTTATACAGTCTGACAGCCACCGAACCTTCTTTCCAAAATTTTCTGCATCTTCCCTCTTTACATCTACTACGCCCAAAATCTCTCTTGCCGCACCTACCACCATCTTAATTCTCTCCGTTTTACTTTCTATCTCACAGGCACATTTTAAAACCATTGGAATGAACGCTTAAAAACTTCTGTTCATCCTAATTTTATCCTCCTCAAACTCCCTTTGCTTCTTTTCCACTGGCTGCACTCTGGCCGGCTCTTTCCCCACCATTTCTTTTTTACTCACGACTCTTTGTTGCTTATGCATACAATATTTTTCCCTGCACTCTTGTCCTTTCCATCTCTCTTTCCATTTTCCTTCTTTCACACTGCACTAGCCCCACCTC
The DNA here is from genome assembly GCA_029721435.1 of Gymnothorax reevesii. Lineage (NCBI taxonomy): Eukaryota > Metazoa > Chordata > Actinopteri > Anguilliformes > Muraenidae > Gymnothorax > Gymnothorax reevesii. The sequence continues at coordinate 64,165,636 of CM056574.1, read as the reverse complement.
ATGACTCCCCCCCCCCCCCCCCCCCCCCAGAGTGAAAACATGCTCTTGCCACAATATCATCATCCTCAATGCATCCCTCCTGTCCACACCGTCTACACCTGTGCATTTCTTTTTTACACACAACTGTGATGTGAATATAGGCCACTAGATGGCAGTATTTACCTTTTTTTTTGTTAAGCCCAGACTGGAGCTAGGTTTGGACATGTTCTGGGCATGTCTGAAACAAGTCCCAGAGAGAAGAAAAAAAGTCTAAAAGGTGGAAGGGGTCTGCAAAAGAGTATATAAGGAGTTAGAATTGAGACAGCAAAGTAGTAGGAGAAATTGCAAGGAGAAGGATACATGTGACCAGACCTGTCATTCTGTTTGAGACTTGGGAAGCTTTTAGTGGATTTTTGCCTGTGTTAGAGCATTTTCCTCACCCAGGACATCACCAAGGATCCCAACCAAAAGGGACTGTAAATATTTCTGTTTTTTTTTGTTAATCAATCAAGGATCCCAACCAAAAGGGACTGTAAATATTTCTGTTTTTTTTTGTTAATCAATCTTGGTCATTAGTTGTAGATAGTAGATTAGTTAGTTGTTATTGTCTTTTGTTAATTACATGTGTTTAAGTTTTAAAACTGTGTCTGTCATGCCTTGCTGTTGCTGTTGTGTTGTAAATGTAATAACAAATTGGGGCCTTAACAAATTGGGGGCTCGTCCGCGATAGAACATTGTGTGAGTCATTTATTGAAAATCTAACATTTCAAATTGTAAAATTGTTTTTGTGAATTTTCCTAGATATATATTGACAACAGCAATGGATGATTTCTTGGCATCACCAACCGTAGGGGTTTTGAAGTCTTTTAAAAAGACAGAACTGTTGGAAATATGCAGACATTTGAAGCTGACAGAGGTAAAACCAGCCATGCGAAAAGCAAGACTGGCAAGAGAGATAGTTGAGTATTACATTGATGAAAATGTCTTTGCACCAGGAGATCTGGAACAATTTCCAGTGGAAAATCCAAATATAGAAGTGGAACTTAAATTAAAAATGCAAGAGATTGAAAGGGAGGAAAAAGAAAAACAAAGGCAGTTTGAGTTAGAAAAATTAGCAAGAGAAGAGAAAAAAGGGAGGAAAAAGAAAAAAAAGAGAATTTGAGAGAGAGAAAGAGGAAAGAGCAGAAAGAGACTAATTTTATTTTCGGAAAAGGATGTGGACAACTATTTCCAGTGTTTTGAAAAGGTAGCACAGAGTTGCCAGTGGCCAAAGGAGCACTGGCCTCTGATGTTGCAAACTGTCCTCAAGGGTAAAGCTCAACAAGCCTATTCGGCTTTGTCTGCAGATGATTCCTCTGATTATGAGGTTGTCACAAAGGTTATTTTGAGAGCTTATGAGTTGGTTCCAGAGGCTTACCGACAGAAATTCCAAGGTCTGAAGAAATCTGACAATCAGACTTATGTGGAATTTGCTAATGAGAAGAAGGTTTGCTTTGAGCGCTGGTGTACTTCTATGGAGGTCAAGGATGATTTCAACTCACTAAAAGAGGTGGTGTTAGTTGAAGAATTCAAGAACTGTGTTAAGGATGATATTAAGACCTACCTTAATGAGAAACAAGCACTGAATTTGCAATCAGCTGCCAAATTTGCAGATGAATGTGTTCTCACACAATAGTCCAAATTTCAGTCTAGCAGTAACAATAGATGGTTCCAATTTCAGAAAAAAAGGTTACGGTGATACCCAAGATTCCTCACCCAAAGACAAAGACAAATCTGGTGATGGTGCTCAGAAATCCACTCACAGGTCTGATCAAAGTGTGAAAGCTGACAGTGACAAAAGTGGTCTAGTTTGCAGTTATTGCAAGAAATCTGGTCATGTTACAACTAACTGTTGGTTCCTTAAAGCTAAGAAAGAAAAAGAAAAGGATAACAAACCAAATGCCTTTGTGAAAACAAGGTTAGAACCCCCTGTAGTAGATAACCGATCTGCTAAATTGCCTGCTTCTTGTGGGGCTAAAAAGCCTGATACTGCTGACTTCGTGGGGGAGGAATTTCTTCCATTTGTGTCAGAGGGATTTGTGGCTCTGAATGAGCATACTACTCCTGTCCCCATATATATCCTAAGGGATACCGTAGCTTCTCAGTCACTTTTGTTGATGGACTCCTTGGAGTTACGTGATGAGACCGCTTCTGGGGATTTCATACTTGTACAGGGTATTGAAGGGAGGATTGTATCTGTACTCCTGCGCTCTATATTCTTGAAGTCAGATTTAGTTACAGAACAGGTAAAGGTGGGACTTATGTCAAGTCTACCTATCAAAGGTGTTTCTCTGTTGCTAGGCAATGACCTGGCTGGGGGCAAAGTAGTTCCCCCTGTACATCTTACTTCACAGCCGAGCACTACAGATGGCGATGAAGACCCATCTCTGTATCCTTCCTGTGCAGTGACCCGTGCTATGGCCAAGAAGGCTAAAGAAGAAGATGATGTGGTGCCGTCCAGCACATTGAATAGTCATGACTCAGGTGGTTCGCCTCATGACTCTGTTCGGCCTACTATGATTTCACCGTTTGAGGACTTATCAGATACTTTTATCAGTTCTTTGTTCAGCCAGCCAGATGGGTCTGGTGATTCTGATGTGTCTGGAGACTTGTCCCTGTCCAGAAAGTGGTTGATTGATCCTGAAATTTTTTTACTAAAGAGGAGATCCCTTTCTGATAAAGAAATAGTGTGAGGTATCGTTCAGGAACCACTCGCGAGAGACAGCAATCCAAAAAACGTATGGCTTTATTGGAGTCCGAGTCAAAGCCAGAAAACACAGGAATCGCCAAGCCACAATACGAAATCCAAAAACAGTATCGACTAGACAGGCAGGGGTCAGAACCAGTAAGACAGATGGGCAGAGGTACAAAAACGATAGGCAAAAAGTCATAGTCGATGGGCAAAGCCAATGGTCATACACAGGGCATCCAAACACAGATTTCGTGGTCATACAAAAATAGGTCAAAATCCAGAAAGGCAAAAACAATACAAAAAGGGCTATGGCAAGAATCGGAGTCAGACTATCGAGTAGAAGAGAAACAATAATCAAAGGCGTACAAGGAGCTCGGCACAATGAAATATTGATCATCGTTCTGACAAGAGCTGTGAGTGAATAGACACCTAATATACACACAGGAATGGTCACATGCTATACAGAGATCAGCTGTGGGGAATGAGGCTAATACATTGGGAGAATCACATGAGGGAAACCCTAACCACAAAAATTGGCGAGAGACGAAATACGAACGGCAATCACACAGACAGCCTATGACATTTAAACAGCTCCGGTCCAGGAGTTCTACGTGCACAGATAACAAGAGCAAGAAAGTAATTAAGCACGCGCGAGAGATTCTCGCTGAACATAGGGAGAGGACGGTGGAAAGCAAAGGGGCGGAGAATACAACAGGGCGATTGCGAAGAGGGAATTAGTCTATTAGTAGCGGTGCAGCTTTACAACTTAAACTAGAGTGCTCATTAGTAAATTGGTAATCGAATATATACATGGTTAGTTGTGTTAGTAGACTATAATACAAAATACAAATGTTAGTCTTGTTAATCATTAGAACAGAAGGTTGAAGGAAGCAAACGAGATATGAAGGAATATTTTTAAACACCAACTTCATTTAAATCACCCGAAGATAGTGAGCACGCAGACAGGGAAGACGGACTTAACCAACTAGATCACAAGACAGGGGAGACAAGTGCAATGGAACTGAAACGTGGAATGAACCAAAAACCTGAATATTACAAAAACCAAAGAGAATAAAAAGACAATAATCATGAACACAAAACCAGCACATAAAACATGATCAAAACCCAGAATCATAACAAATAGACGTAGTGCCAGTTGGGTATTATCTCAAGGATGGTGTGTTGATGCGGAAGTGGCGCCCTCCTGATATCCCTGCCAATGCAGATTGGGCAGTGGTTAGGCAAATTGTTGTTCCGAAGGTCTGCAGGAATGAGATCTTAACAATGGCTCATAGTTTACCTTTAGGAGGTCATCTTGGTGTTAACAAGACTGTTGATAAGATCATGAAACACTTCTTTTGGCCTGGGCTTCGGAAAGATGTTTCCAACTTTGGCAAAACCTGTCACACTTGTCAGGTAGTTGGAAAACACCAGTTAGACCCACCTATAGCTCCATTGCAGCCTATCCCAGCATTTGGGGAGCCCTTCTCTAAGGTCATTGTTGATTGTGTTGGTCCATTACCCAAGAATAGATCTGGAAATCAGCACTTGTTGACAATCATGTGTGCATCTACCAGATTCCCTGAAGCCATACCTCTACGTAACATCAAGGCAACTGCAATCTCGAAGGCTTTGATAAAGTTCTTTACGTTGTTTGGCCTTCCCAGGGAAATTCAGTCAGACCAAGGTAGTAATTTTGCTTCTGGATTGTTTCAGCAGGTTGTATATGAACTTGGTGCGAAGCAGATTCTTTCTAGTGCCTATCATCCAGAAAGTCAGGGTGCCTTAGAGCGGTTTCATTCCACTCTCAAGATGACGAGGACTTATTGTTATGACTATGAGAAAGACTGGGATGAAGGTGTACATTTGCTGTTGTTTGCAGTTAGAGAAGCAGTGCAGGAGTCTACTGGATTCAGTCCGTTTGAGCTAGTGTTTGGCCATGAAGTGAGAGGACCTTTGCAATTGTTGAGTGAACAATGGCAGAAGGAAGAGCCACATATCAGTCTGTTAGACTATATTAGCAAGTTCAAGGACAGATTGCGTGCAGCTTGTGACTTGGCCAAAGAGAACTTGAAATCAAGTCAGGGAAAAATGAAAACTTGGTATGATCATAAGGCTAGAAGCCGTGAGTTTAAACCAGGAGACAAGGTCCTTGTGTAATTTCCCTTGCAGTCCAATCCATTCCAGGCTAGATTTCATGGTCCTTATGAAATTCTGACAAAACTCAATCATCTCAATTACATTGTAAAGACTCCAGATAGGAGAAAGCCAAAACAGTTGTGTCACATTAACATGCTGAAGCCTTATCATGATAGAAATGCTAGGGTTGCAGCTGTCACTTCAGATCCTCCAATGGCCGAGATTTGTGAGGATGAGGGGGAGTTTCAAGATGGTGACCCTAGAGTTAAAGCTGAAGTTATTTCAAGTAAATTGTCAAACTATGAAGTGTTGCAAAATCTTGATGTAAAACTCCAGCACTTAGAACCCTCACAGAGAGATCAGTTTGAGAGGTTGATCAAGAAATATGAGGATCTGTTTCCTGATGTTCCAAAGAGAGTTTCTATAGCCTCTCATGATGTAGATGTTGGTGATGCCAAACCAATTAAACAGCATCCGTACCGGATGAATCCTGAAAAGAGAAAGATTGCCGAGAAAGAGGTTGAGTACATGTTAGAACATGATATTATCAGACCCTCCAACTCAGATTGGAGTTCACCCTGTGTGCTAGTTCCAAAACCTGATGGAAGTACTAGATTCTTTACAGATTATCGCAAAGTCAATTCTGTAACTAGAACTGATGTGTTTCCAATACCTAGGGTAGATGATTGTATTGATAGAGTAGGGCAAGCAAAGTTTCTGACCAAGATTGATTTATTGAAGGGTTATTGGTGTGTGCCTTTAACTGAGAGGGCCAAGAGCATCTCTGCTTTTGCCACACCATCAGGGTTGTACCAGTATAAAGTCCTACCCTTTGGCATGAAAAATGCCCCAGCCACGTTCCAAAGGATGATACAGTCTACAATCGCCGGATTGCCACACACGGGTGCGTACATCGACGACCTGATCACATGGAGTGACTCCAGGGAAGAACATCTGAAAGATGTAGAGACGTTGTTCCAGCGCCTGACCCAGGCCAACCTGACTGTTAACCTGAACAAGAGTGACTTTGGTTGTGCTACTGTCACCTATCTCGGCTACGTCATAGGCCAGGGTAAGGTGGAACCCATAAATGCTAAAGTCCAAGCCATCATGGACTTTCCAGTTCCTGACAACAAAAAAGCTTTGCGCCGCTTCCTTGGAATGATCGAGTACTACCGCAAGTTCTGCAAGAACTTTGCTGAGATTGCTCTCAGTCTAACTAACCAACTGAAGAAAAGGGTAAAGTTCACTTGGGATGATGCATGCCAGAGAGGCTTCGATCGCCTGAAGTCTCTGCTGTGTCACTTCCCCGTGCTCAAATCTCCTAACTTCAACAAACTGTTCTCCATTGCGGTCGATGCTAGCGACTAAGCATGTGGATCTGTGCTCCTACAGAGAAGTGACTCTGATAACAATGAGCATCCCGTGGCATCCTTCTCCAGGAAGTTCAATCGCCACCAAAGGAACTATTCCACGATAGAGAAGGAGCTGTTGGCTCTGGTTCTATCTTTACAGCACTTTGAGGTTTATGTTTGTACTGGGCAAAAGCCAATGATTGTGTACACTGACCACAATCCGTTAATGTTTTTGAGTAAGATGAAAAACAAGAATCGGAGATTGTTGAATTGGAGTTTGATTTTACAGGTGTTTGACTTTGAAATTAAGCAGGTAAAGGGTACTGACAATGTAATTGCTGATTGCTTATCCCGTGTTTGAATATGTATACATACAGTATATCACGTGTTTATTTGAATATTGTATGATATGTATATATAGACAAGTGTCCACTTAACCATTTTGTATTGAAAAGATAAATTTTGCCTTTGAGTCAAAATTTTTCCCTTTTGGAATGGAAGTGTGATGTGAATATAGGCCATTAGGTGGCAGTATTTACTTTTTTTTGTTAAGCCCAGACTGGAGCTAGGTTTGGACATGTTCTGGGCATGTCTGAAACAAGTCCCAGAGAAAAGAAAAAAAGTCTAAAAGGTGGGAGGGGTCTGCAAAAGAGTATATAAGGAGTTAGAATTGAGACAGCAAAGTAGTAGGAGAAATTGCAAGGAGAAGGATACATGTGACCAGACCTGTCATTCTGTTTAAGCTTTTAGTGGATTTTTGCCTGTGTTAGAGCATTTTCCTCACCCAGGACATCACCAAGGAACCCAACCCAAAGGGACTGTAAATATTTCTGTTTTTTTTGTTAATCAATCTTGGTCATTAGTTGTAGATAGTAGATTAGTTAGTTGTTATTGTCTTTTGTTAATTAAATGTGTTTAAGTTTTAAAACTGTGTCTGCCATCTCTTGCTGTTGCTGTTGCTGTTGCTGTTGTGTTGTAAATGTAATAACAAATTGGGGCCATAACACAACTGCCACATGCCCATACTCCTGACACCGGAAACAGCGCAGTGGAGCCCTTTCGTACATTCTCACCCAGTAACTCACATAATCAACAAATATTCTTTCCAGTACTTCACAGTTAAACTGTAATAGCACTGACAGGCTTTCTTGCACCTTTCCCTCCCGGTAGCTTCTCAGTCACTTTGCTCCACACAGCCCCTCCACCTTCAAAAAATCATTTAGATGCATGTCCAATGGAACAACACTAATCACCCCCTTAACACACGGTTTTTCCTTTAAAGGTAAGCTAGCTACCTTTACACGATCAAATTGTTTAATTTTTAATGCTTTGTCTCGTTGTTTGACATTGCGACAATCCACAATCACTAACCCTCCCCATGTTATTCTAACAGCTTTTACATCTCCAATTTCCTTTCTTACATATTTCCTGAGTGTCATGAGCATTGCTAAATAAACAGTTTGTTTCATCGCCCTTTAATCTGCCTTTATTCCTACAACAAATGTTTCTTCCTCATTTTCATTATCCCTTCCTTTTTTCCTTTTCTTTTTCACTCCCACCACCACCTCACAATCCATTTTTCAAACTCATTCGTCCGTAATCCAAATCTATGCCGAGAAACTGTGCAAAATATTCAAAAACCAAACAACCCACAAATCTATTTTAAATCTCCCGCCAAAAAACCAACTCCGTCGTCGCAACTGCTCTCTAACCGTCGTTGCCACCGTCTTCTTCTTCGTCTTCTTCTTCTTCTCCTTTTGAACATCCAATCGACGCCGGAGAGCTTCCCCTTTTTGTAGTGGGCACCAGCCAGCCACAGCCAATCACCGCTCTCCACCTGTAAAACAATTGAGGAAAATACCTGCACAGGGTGGACTACACCACCCTGTGGCAGGGAGGACAAATAACATTCACAATACAAAATATCCAATCCCAGGTCATAACACTTGGTTGCCATTACTTGTGCACAACTTTCCCTGCACGGGCAGCCGGGTGGCAGCGAGGGGGGGGGGACTTTCACATGCTCGTGCCCAGGGGCCCGACGACTCTTAATCCGTTTATGTGTCCTCCATCCTCAACTGAATTGGAAGTCATTCCATGCCTCCATCTTGGCTGCTCATTTCAAAGTGCTTATTTGTGCTGGAGGAGAGAGGAGAGAGGATGGAGCTCTAACAAGCCGCTGAGTGAGGATGCATGAGAGCAGTCTTCCCAGAACGCTTTCAGCAGAAAGCCATGATGTCAACCGGTATCGACATAAGCTGGCAGAAAAAAAAAATGTGCAGCAGATCACAAATCTCACGGAAAAGGGTCACGTCACATTTAAGTCAGGGAACAAATATTTTTTGCTTCAACAAAATAAATTTAAAAGGGGGAGACAATGATATCTTTTCTCTCCATTTAATCAGTCAAAACTGTTGTGATTCTGCTCTGTCCTGTCCAGGCTTCCCTGATTATCTTGACTGCTCTTTTGGGATTGTTGCACTGTCTGACTATTCTTTGTATTATGTATTGTGTTTTGGTTACTTTAATTTGTCATGTTTAGTTTACTTTTCCATGTTTTGCATTTTGCCATATCATATTCCGGTTCATGTTTTCCATTTTGCTTTGCACTTTGTCTCCCCCGTCTGGTCTCATGTCTTGTCATTGCAATCTCCCTCAGTCTTGTGTTTTCACTCTTCGGGTGATTTATTGGATTCTGGTTTTCAATCTTCCTTCCGATCTCATTTACTGGCTTCTCTCTTCTTTTCTATCTACTAACAATACTAACAGTTTATTATTTTCCTCTGAGATTGCAAACAACTAACCTTGTATATAAGACTAACTTACTAATGACCACCAAGGATTTTTATAGTTGCACTTACTAATTGACTAACGATCTCTCAGCACTCGCCCTGTTCTAGTCTCCGCCTCCTTGCCTATCCCTAATTATCTCTGCTGCAGTTTTCTGTGGATCTCCACTTATACTTTATGCTTTCCTTTTCTTTAAACTATACACTTTATTACTCCTTGACCGGAGCAGTTGTTCTGTTCATAGGTTTGTCTTGTGATCCCTGTCTGCGTTTTTGGCTACAGCCAAATTCATGTAATTAGTTTATTCCTCCTGTGTCTCTCCCTGATTGTTACCATTGATTGCACCTGTTCTCCCTGGTCATGTGTTCACCCCAGATGTGCATAAGATATCTGTTTGGTTCACTTTCTTGTCAGATCGTTTTCCTCAGTGTTCTTGTGCTACGTTTCTCACCTTGATTACTCAGTGTTTATCTTTCTGACTGGATTGCCCGACTTTGGGATTATTGTTGCATCTGTGTGTTTTGACCATTTTTTGCCCGACTACGAGATCTGTTTGCTGCCCTGGTAACGATTCGGATTACGCCCTTTGGATTCTGGCATTGCTTCTCTGATATACCTATTCCTGTGAACCAGACTAATTTCTGTCCGACTACTATTACTGTGATTGCTGCCCTGATTTTTTTTTTTTTTTTTTTTTTTTTTTTTTTTTTTGAGATACTATTTTTGCCCAACTGGATTTTGATTTTTGGGTTGTGGACTTTGTACTTTTGCCTTCTGCCCTGCGGGGGTGCTCCCCCTTAATTAATAAAGCAAGTTCTACTGCATTGCCTGGTTCTCGTGACTGGTTCCTGATCGCACCATAACAAAAACATTGGGTAAGGAACTTTTGCACGCAGAATTCACAGAAAAACACTAAAAATGTTAATTGTTTCTTTAAAATCTTAACGTAGCCGAAATAAAATATTCAATTGTTGAAATGAAGTACATTTGTTGTGGATTTTCTTCAACCTATTGAGATTCCCCCATCCTCAAGCAATTGGAGAGACAGATTCTTGAAAAAGGAAAAATAAAGCTTTATTGTTTCATGTTGAAAAATGTGAAGCCGAGTTCCTCTTGTGCAAGAGGATCTGCCCCCAAGACTAACTCCCCTGTAGAACTGCAGTTTTCCTCTTGTGCACACCGTTTTTATACCGCAAATATGGTCCTTCCCCTTTTCATTCTCGCACTTTCCATTGGACCGGCAACCTGAGATTCTCTTTCATCCTTCAGCAATGCATAGCAAAGGCGCATGCGCATTACAGTGGACAGCCACACCCAGAGGAAAAAGATACCAGTGGATGAATTCGATGCATATCAAATTATTACAAGTAATTCAATTGAGTATTTTTTCAGTAGCAAATAATTTTGCTGAACAAATATTGATCAAAGCTACAGAAATCAAATACATCCTCATGATTTTTTTTTTTTTTGAATCAAGAAAACAGAAGCTTACTAATCAAAGCTACAGAAGCATGTTGCATGTGTGTGTGAGCTGCTCATGCAAGTGTGAACTGAATTGCTTGTATTTGTGTGTGAAGTGTGTGTGTGTGTGTCTCTGCACTGCCTACATAATATGGCAATTGATTGAGTATGAGCAATGAATGAATAATGTTAAAAAATATACAATATATATTATCAATGCCGAATTAATATCTTCAACACATTATTCGGCAGAAAACTCCTAAAAGGGTCATGCTTTATGTACAGATCAGGTGCACGGGGGACAGGAAGTTGAGGACTGGACTCAGGTACGAGGATGGACTTGTGATGATCCTGCCTTGTCTGACCATGTTTTGCTATGATTCTGCTTTGTCTGACCATGTTTTGCTTATATTCTTATGCCATGTTTTGTTTTTGCTTTGTCGGTATTTCTTCCATGATCCATTCCCCATTCGTGTTTTGTTTCATACCATGCTTTGGACTTTGTCTGCCCTGTTTGGTCTCATGTCATGTGATTGCTCACTGCCCCAGTATTGTGTGCCACACTTTTGGGTGAATTCATGGTTTCTGGGATTTCAATTATTCCTTCTAATCTCGTTTACTTCTCCTTACTGTTCTATCATTACTAACCATACTAACAGTTTGTTATTTTAGTTAAAGATACCAACCCAGACTAACATTGTTTATAGTACTAACTAACGAGCACTAGGGATTGTATAGCTGGACTTAACTAATTGACTAATGAGCTCTCAGCATTCTCCCTATTCTAGTCTCCACCCCTTGTCTTAACCATGTCTTTATCTACTTTGCTGCGTTTCAGGTGATCCTCTGCACCTGTACTATAACTTTCTCACACTCTAGTTACATTTCAATCGTACTCACTATATGGTGAGTGGAGGGTGAGTGTGAGTGTCGTTTCTGAATACGGGCCTATGTCTATTCATGTCCGGGTATCCTCTGCCCTTGTTTTGAACTTGCGAAGATTCAACCAAGGAGTTTATAAGAAGCAGTGTGTAAGAGGGACCAAGGCAGTTAGGCAAGGGCGCAGGAATGAAGTTTTAAATAATATTTATTTTAATTAAAAGTAAACATAAGTAAATACAAAATAGAGAAAAAATGCTCAACATAACAAAAAATGCAACTAAAGAGTTCTGGGCCCAAAAATGAGGTCAACTGAACAGAACTCAAAATCAACAAAAGGAGCTCAACTTAACACAACTAAACACAAAGAACTGACCTGCCGTAATGACACACGAGGGGCACATATATGTTGGCTGATCAGACCAACAGACACACACGGGGAATATTAACAAAACAATACACACAGGACGGCACAGATGAAGACAAGGACTAGTCCCGACAGTAAAGAAAAGTAAGTAACTTTATATTTCATAATCGAAAATAAATATAAATCATGCTCAAAAGAAAAGAACAAACAACTAAATTCAATTCCTGTTCCTTCTCCCCCCCATGACGTTTCCTGGCAGGTAGGAACGTCCACAGGACTCTTAAGTTGGTGTTTTCCGCTCGGGCTCCTTTAGCTGGTACGCCGGGATGCGGAAGTGATCCCGGCTTGTTCGCACCAGGGACTGTATAAAAGATGGACGGCCGAACGTCTCCTGAAAAGTGAAGCAAAAGCGTCTCGATCGCCAACTACTGGCAGGCTGCAGTAAAAATTATAGGCCCGCCCCCTCCATGTTAGTGAAGGGGAGAAATGCGAGACAGGAAAAATTGTGTACATGAAAAATAATTTATTTCTGAAGATGGTTTCTTCATTTTTAGGAAGTTCTTACCATACTGATATATATTCTAGCGTCAATTTTTCTGATCAGTTTTCTGTAAACCTTTTATTTGATATTATGCGAAAGGGGCGTGTAGTCATAATAAACACAGTGATTGACAACCGCAGAGCGCGTGGACTAAGTCCCGATAGCGCCTGCCCCCTGCGTACTTCGTTTTGTGAATAGTAATTTCGCGTAGAGCTGGAGCGGGAACGTCGACAGGAGGCTTGACGCTATCTGACATTCTTCACAGCTAACAGCGATTGTGCTTCGAGCAGGGCAGACTGCAACCAAAAACGACGAAATGAGTTGCTCTGCTGTGAATTTCACAAACAAGTTAACCGTCCGGACCGATGGAAAGGATCTTTGCAGTTTTTTTGGTAAGTTAATTTTATTTTTTGTTTGTTGAAGTTTTACGGTCAGTGAAGTTATTACCAAGTAAGCTAGCTACCTTGGCTACGTTAAGACAGCAAGTAGAGTAGCAGACGTTTACGATGAATATGGAGAAAATGGTTATCGGTAGCCATTCGTAACTGGCAAAATATACATTTTTAATTTTAGAGAATACCTATTAAGGTAAGCTTTTGAATGAAGTCAACAGCTCTGTGTCATATAATGTCGTTCTTCTGTACTTGAACTTGAAATTTTGAGCCAGTGCCGCAGTAGGTTCAGCCTTTAGCTTCCAGTTCTGCCGTCGGTATCTCGGAATTTTAGAACGAACAGAGACTGCGAGTGTCTCGGCCCGGTAGGAATTCTGCTCGATGTCGCTTAGGCTAATAAAGGGTAAAGGCTGTAGCGAGCTAATCTACCTTTCAACAGACGAGCCCTAGGTTCGAGTGTTTTCTTAAGCATCACCAAGCCAACTTCTCGTTTTTCAGTGGG